>OY757012.1:156660327-159060327 GCA_963580285.1 Lucinisca nassula | reverse complement strand
AATTTGCCTTTACATCAATTACCAAGTTATTCATATATAAATCATGTTGTTGTTTAATGTCTGTCTTAATTTCCCTTCTCAGAGTTTCAAATTCGATCCAAGTTTACTGCTACGTGTATTTTTTGCCTTGGCATGAATTTTATTTATTCTGAGGATCATCCTTCTTATCTCTGGAGTGATCCAAGGAATCGAGGAAACCGTCCTTCTAGTTTTTGAGCGGATATGCTTATCAGCTGAATTTTGAATGAAGTTATTAGATTAAAATCCCTCTGAACAGATCGAGCATCTGAGTGCCCATTAAAATATGTTTCACTTGAAAATCTTAACGCATCCTCCCTCATAGCTTCATAGTCACCCTTCTGGTATGAAAACACTTTTCTCCTAGTTTTTTTTTTCGGGGGGGGGGGCGGTTGGAATGTGGATTTTTAAAGATCCTGCAACAATGTCGTGATCACCTAGTTTGTCTGAAAATAGAAGTGGGGGGCAATGATCAGGAATCGATAAAAATCAACCCACATCCCCCATCAGAGACACCAAAGGGAAAGAGTCACAAACATGAAACAACAGACACTAATGGAAACATCAATAGCGGAAAGCCAAAAGGACAGTTACTCTCCAACAAAATGGCCAATAGGCTATCCAAAATAAAATAACATAAGCGACACAAACACCCAAAGACAAACCATAACAAAAATAAACCTCGAAAGAAGAACCGCCTTGAGAATTATTGAGAATTAGAGAGATCTAATTCAAGGTAATGTTGGTTGGTGCCTGATGCTCTGTCTCTGGTTGGGCCCATCGGAGTCTAACTGTTGGTTTTCTTTTGCTCCAGCATTTCAGTGGTTTCTTGCTGTCGAGTCCTCACCGTTGTCTCGCCTCTGTGGTTGTTTGATTATTTGTGTTCACGGAGATGTTGCATTGATGAGTTAGGAGGCCTTCATGCGGACTGAACAAATTATTTGTCTAAATCGCGACGGAAGAAAGGGCGAGGATTGTGTCCTCGTAATATCGATTTAAGCCCCCCCCCCCCCCCCCCCCACGAGGAACATCACCGTCCAAAAAAAGGAAAATTTACAATCTCGAAATCAAAATCATCACGTTTATCATAAATTTTGCAAGAAACAAATTCATCCACAATAGATAAATGTAAATCCAAAAAGGGGGCCTCGGTATCAGAGGAATTTGCCTTGTTTAACTGATGTTCTAGGGGATGAATCTGACTGATCAAACCATCAAAGTAAGTATTGCCAATATTTAATCAATCATCTAAATATCTAGAAGTAGAACTAAAAGATTCAATAATTTCAGATTGGTTATCAATGGAAAGCGACGACATGAAGTCTCTTTCATTATAATACAAGAACAGATCAGCCACAAGAGGTGCGCAATTCGTACCCATCGGAATACCCACAATTTGTCTAAATAACTTAGTACCGAATCTAATATAAATATTGTCAAGTAGAAAGGTGAGGGCATCACACACATTCTGACATGACCAAAGTGTATAATTCTTATGCTCTATAGAAGTGAAAAATGCATTTCTGACATTACATGCAAGATAGAGAGAATCTTCTCTGTGAAAAGCCCATTCAATCAAATCAATAAGCTTTTCTTTTATGAGATCATGAGGAAGTGTAGTGTAAAGAGTGGAAAAATCGTAAGTAGACAGACTTGAAGCACGAAAACGTCTGGATTTCAATTTATTTAAAACCTCAGTCGAATTTTTATAGACCAAAACAGATTTCAGTACCAGATATTCACTTAAGAAAGAGTCAGAAAAATGGCAAACTTCACATTTTGGACAAATTCAAGAGCAGTTTGAGCTCACCAAAGTACCATACTCATGAGCTGAGATAAAAGAACATTCAGTGCATATCCACATTTCACACCGATCACACTGAACTGCGTTGTGGTAGTTAAGGACAGTCTCACTGCACAGCCTGGCCACAGTCAGCTTTGCAGTCGGTGCAATACCAAGTTCCATTTCCTGATTAAAGTCCCGACAATACAGTATTGTCGATCTCACAAAAGGATGAGTGAAAACGTTATTCTCAGTCCTCACATTCGATCCATTTCTCTGAAGGTTTGCAGTACTATTTGCAATGACCACACGAAACCTTGGGCCGGGATTAGTTTAAATGTCTCCGGCCAGGATAATTAAAATTGCCGAGTTTGTTCCCATTGAGGGTTTGAAGATACGTATGCCCTCAGAGCTTCTTTTCAAGCCAGTCTTCCTAGAGACAGCCATGTGCTGTGTTACTCTGTCACATTCTTCCTGAATTGTTATCTTGCACGCATAATTTCTTTCATTTTCCTGTGATTTATTAACCCGTTTCCAAAGGCCAAATCCAATAACCAAGACTATAAGGAACATGAAAGAGACGTTCCCTTTGTGGTACTGGGCCATGCTTTTCCGAAAGTTATCAAAAACTAACTTCTGTGACAAACCTTCTCAAAATATTATATATAGCTCAGCACGATAAAGATCCGACTACACCCTGTTTAGCGGCCAGTCAGCTGTACGGACAGTCCACACTCGCTAACCTGCCGGCAACACAAGGTTCCTCAGAAGAATGAATGCGGCAAGCTTCCTAAGATAAGATGTTAAGGCCTATGCAAAATGTGCGGGTTTCAAGTATCAAAATAGAAGTGAATGCAATGATCAGGAATCGATACAATTATCCAGCACCTCCCATCAGAGACACCAATGGGAAAGAAAAACAAATATGAATTTCCCACAAAATGGCCGACTGGCTATCTAAAACAAACACACACTCAAAGACAAACTGTTATGATATTGCCTTGTATTTGTAGCAAGTCTAAGTTGTGTCGCACTCTTATAAAATACCACCGCCACGTGGTTGTCAGCATTCTTTCTCCAGCTTCCATATAGTATAGTTTTATATGTATATTAAATCAGTAGTTAGAAAACAGCTCTGCCTTGATGTTGTCTTTCTAAGAAGATACAAATAACAAAACATGGTGTCAGAAGTACTGGACTAATAGCTAATTAGAACAGGACTAAAGAAGTTTCATTACACTTTGATTGGATTAACTGTGTACATTTTTCACCATGGAACTATCTGGGGTACCAACACCCAGCATGGACTGGAACAGTATGAACCTTTTAGAAGCGTTCAAAAAGTTCAGGCAACACGCTGAACTAGTGTTTGCTGGTGCGTTGAAGGAAAAGGATGAGGATGTACAAGTCACGTACTTACTTCTATGGGTAGGAGAGAAGGGCAGAGAAATTTACAATACCCTTACTCTCACGGACGCACAGCGCAAAAAAGTGAAGGACATTTGCGAGGCCTTTCAAAAACACGTACAGCCGAAATCTAATCCCGTGTTTGCTCGATACAAGTTCAACAACGAAGTACAGGGTGAAAACTCAGTTGAACAGTTTATAACACGCCTTAAAGTGTTGTCGAAGGACTGTTCCTTCGGAGAAGCATATATTGAGGACATGATTAGAGACAGGCTGGTATTCGGGATAAAATCTCAGAAAATTAGAGAAAAGCTATTAACAGTTGGAGAGGACTTAACTCTAGCTAGAGCTGTCCAGATATGTCAATCTTACGAATATGCGCAAGAACAGCTCAGGACAATGTTACCGCAAGGGTCGTTTTCGGGAGGCAGCAACCGCTGCAGTTAGTTACGTGGAGAAGAGAGACTCAAGCCAGGGGACTCAACCAAAGGGACCGAAACCAAGGAAGGGGGCCACGGGGTCAAATGCCAAGCCGTGGAAACAGAAGTCAGCAGCTAACTTTCCAGACTGTGGAAATTGTGGTAAAAAGCATGTCAAGGGCCGGTGTCCGGCAAAAGGGAAACAATGTTATCACTGCAAAAAGTGGAACCATTTCAGCACAGTGTGCAAAGCCAAGAGTGTTAACAATGTAGACATAACGGATGATTGTCATTTTGAGGATATATACATTGACAGTGTTGATTCTAGGATTAGCAATGGCCAAGTTTTTGCAGAAATGGAAGTTGGTCCATCAGAGCAAAAGGTTAACTTTAAGATTGACACCGGGAGTCAGGTAAACATTTTACCTTATTATGTTTTTCAACATTTAGGTGTCTCAACTGCACTCTGTCCATCAAATATGAAATTATCTGCTTATAACGGCAACCCCCTACAAACCGAAGGCACTATTACGCTGACCTGCACCCACCCCGACGCTAGTAAAACGCGTGAGGTCGAGTTTCATGTAGTAAATACGCAGTCTACTCCGCTTTTCGGATTGCAATCGTGTGTGGATTTTGATCTTGTCAAGATCACTTACTCTGTTGAAAACAAGCCGGCACAGAGCTATATGACAAAAGCCTCTGTATTGAAAAACTTCCCACATGTTTTCAAGGGCATAGGCTCAATCGCAGGAGATGTTTCTATCCACATTGCCCCAGACGCGGTTCCGGTTGTACATCCTCCGCGTAAAATACCGGTTGCTCTTAGGAATCGCGTTAAGGAAGAGTTAGACCGCATGGAAAAAATGGGCGTGATCAAGAAAGTTGATGAGCCCACTGATTGGGTCAATTCCATGGTAGTAGTTGAGAAAAAGTCCGGTAAATTAAGGGTTTGCCTTGACCCCCATGACCTAAACAAGGTCATTCAACGTCCACACTACCCTTTAAAAACGCTTGATGACATTCTGCCACAGCTAAATGGTGCTAGATACTTTAGTAAGCTCGATGCGACGTGTGGTTATTGGGCGATTAACCTGACAGAAGGGTCGTCTTTGATGACTACGTTCAATACAGTATTCGGAAGGTATCGCTATTTACGCTTGGCCATGGGCCTGAAAAATTCTATGGATTTGTTCCAGAAAAAGGTTGATGAATGCTTTGAAGGGTTGTCGGGCGTCGTCGCCATTGTAGATGACATCCTTGTTTATGGTAAAAGTAGAGAGGAACACGATAGGAATTTAAGGGCAGTATTAAAAAGGGCACTGGAAAAGGGAATAAGACTGAACGAAAACAAACTTGAAGTAGGTGTCACCGAAATCAGCTACTTTGGACACGTTTTGTCGGAACGTGGCTTGCAACCTGATCCTGCCAAAATAGCTGCAATCCTGGATATGCCGCCTCCGGAAAATAGGACAGAGCTTGAAACTGTCCTTGGCATGATCAATTATCTATCACGTTTTGCCCCGAATCTCGCTGAGATCACAAGCCCACTGCGTGAACTGTTAGGTAAAACTGTGGAGTTTTACTGGGGAAGGTTACAGGCCGACGCTTTCAGCAAGGTCACAGAAATTATAACGCAAGCTCCGGTTTTATGTTTCTACGACCCGGCTAAATCGTTGATCTTGCAAACTGACAGCAGTAGGTCAGGGCTTGGCGCTACACTGTTGCAAGATGGTCAACCCCTCGCGTACGCATCCAAGTCACTCACACCTTGTGAAAAGAACTATGCGCAGATTGAGCTCGAATGCTTAGGCATATTATTTGGACTAAAGCGCTACCACCACTGGGTTTACGGCAGAAAGGTTATTGTGGAAACGGATCACCTGAGTTTGATTCCGATTTTCAAGAAACCCCTTTATGTAGCCCCAGCTCGTTTGCAGCGTATGTTATTACAAATGCAACGTTGTTACATAGAGGTACGTTTCCGTGCAGGGAAAGATATACCTGTCCCAGATACTTTGTCTAGGAAATCTCTCAGTGACACTTACCCAAGCTTGTCCGAAGGTCTAGACGTGCAAGTCAATAGGGTCATTTCAAGTCTTCCGGTCAGCGACCGAAAATTGCAAGAAATTAAGGTGCAGACTGGACAAGACGAGCAGTTGTCTCTTCTGCAAAAAGTTATACAGGACGGTTGGCCAGTCTATAGAAACCAGTGTCAACCAGAAATCCTTGAATTCTGGAATTTTAGGGATGAACTAGCGTGTTTTGATGGCATAATTATGAAAGGTAAAAAAATTGTAATACCGAAAGTATTACGGTCGAGCATACTTGATATCGTTCACGTAGGGCACATGGGTGTAGAGAAAACATTGAAAAGGGCGCGAGACATTATCTTTTGG
Source organism: Lucinisca nassula (assembly GCA_963580285.1). Classification (NCBI taxonomy): domain Eukaryota; kingdom Metazoa; phylum Mollusca; class Bivalvia; order Lucinida; family Lucinidae; genus Lucinisca; species Lucinisca nassula. The sequence goes on along the minus strand of OY757012.1, from coordinate 159,054,301 downwards.
CCAAGAATGTCCAGTGACATAACGCAGCTCGTGTTAAATTGTCCCACGTGTCTGGAGCACCGCTGCTCAAATGTTAAGGAACCGCTAATATCACCCGAGATTCCGGAATATCCTTGGCAGATCGTAGCAACAGATATCTTTACGTGGAATTAAAAAGATTTCATCGTAGTGGCAGACTATTACAGTCACTATTTCGAGGTTAAGGAATTGCCCAATATGAAGACGTCGACGGTCATCAAACGTATGAAAGGTATTTTCTCGCGACTAGGTATCCCGCAGAGAGTGATATCGGATAATCAAACGTGTTACACTTCAGCCGAATTCGCACAGTTCGCCAAAGAATGGGACTTTGAAACAGTAACGTCAAGTCCTTATCACAGTCAAGGTAATGGTTTCGCCGAGGCGTACGTGAAAATATGTAAAAGAATTTTCACAAAGGCGAAAGAAGCGAAGAGAGACCCTCTGATTGGTCTCTTAGAGTACAGAAACACACCGCTTAACATAGGATTTTCTCCTGCTACTCTCCTTATGGGTAGACAGCTGAGGTCAATTCTACCGACCTCAAAAGACAATTTGATGCCGCACACTATAGCCCCAGAAATTGTACATTCGAAATTGCAGGCTAAAAGGCAAAAGGAAAAAGTTTATTACGACAGAAACGCTAAACCGCTTCCACTGCTGGAAGTAGGTGACGCAGCGCGGATACAGCAAGACAAAACCTGGAAACAGGCGGTAGTTACGGATCAACTGAATGAAAGATCCTATTCGGTGCGCACTGCGGACGGTGCCACTTACCGTCGCAACAGACGTCATTTAAATAAGACTCAAGAGTGCATACAAGAACCACCTGATGTTGAGATGCATAATATCCCGGAGGAGCAAATTCTTTCCAATACCCCTCCAAATTCCCCATTACCAGAGGCACACAAATCTCCCATCTCTGCAAAAACTGGGTCAGAGACAGCTGAAAAACCTGTTTACATTACGCGTTATGGCAGGGTAGTGAAACCAAAAATAATAACATCAATGTGATTGATTGAAATATTAATAAACAACATAATTGGATGGAATTTCAGTTCAATGACAAATATACTACAATCGTAGTAAAAGGCATGTTGTAAAAGAAGGACTGGAAACAAATTCCAGCTGAACAATGGGACATGACACCAACAGAGTTTTATTAAAAATAAAGGACATGGATTCCATTGCTACATTTAAATTTTCTAAGAAGGGAGATGTTATGATATTGCCTTGTATTTGTAGCAAGTCTAAGTTGTGTCGCACTCTTATAAAATACCACCGCCACGTGGTTGTCAGCATTCTTTCTCCAGCTTCCATATAGTATAGTTTTATATGTATATTAAATCAGTAGTTAGAAAACAGCTCTGCCTTGATGTTGTCTTTCTAAGAAGATACAAATAACAAAACACAAACCATTACAAAACTATAAAAATATTCCGCGACAGAAGAACCGCATTGGAACGGTCAGTGCAATGAATTCCACTGGGATAGGGGGGGGGGTTAAATCGATTTTACGCGGCCACAATCCTCGCCCTTAACTCCGTCGCGATTTAAACAATACAGGTGACTCTCGCTATCTCGACTTCGGCAATTTCGATAGTAGTACATGTTTCAAAGTCATTTTTCACTCCCGAATATTTTCACTACATTTTTATACATTTTAACTCCGTGTATGTCGAAATCGGATATCTTGAGAAATCGGATATCTCGAAGTGATTTTTATGCCTGGCACCTAATTTCTTTGCAATTATAACTGCTTATGTCGAAGCTCAAATCGGCGAATTGAATTAGTCGCCATATTGGCGACCCCACTGCTGTTGTCAGTTCAGCCGTGTGATTGGTGACCTGTGAAAAAAAATACAAAATCGAACTGTATAATCATTTATTAATCAACAAACTTTCCCATTCAGCAAGGAATCACCCCTCAGTTTACGTAATTAAGTCCTCAGTTTAGTTTCAATAACAATAAAGCACAACACAGAAATGCATTACTTGTCAACTGATATAAATTGAATAAAACATTCCTATCTAAGGAAAGCAACTCTTTAAATATTCAAATCAAATCGGGAAATGGAAACTTATCAAATCGGGAACCGAAAACCGGGAACTCCTTACATGCACAAAACATATAAAACGACAATAATAGCTATCCAAACGGCTGCAGTTAACTAAGTTTAACATTATTTATCAACTCCCTAAGTTTCAATTTGCGTTGACCCCACTCACTTGGGTAGTAATGGCGGGAGATAATGTCAACAGTGTTTTACTCAATAAGAGAAAAAAATAAATGGTACGATAACCAGCAATAATATGTTGCTGGTTTGAGCTTGTCTGCTATGAATCAGACAAGAAACCGATAGTAAAGATTCGAAAAACAATTCTCTTTTGGATAACGAATTTTCGACAATTCCCTAACATGCCTTTCATGGAACTGGAAGAAGACACCGAATTGGTCTGGGTTAAGGTTTTTGCAAATAAGACTTCCCACTTCGTAGCAAGTTGGTATCGACCACCAAATGGTACGGTCGAAAACTTGCTGTTTAAAGATCAGCTGGATTGCATTAAGTCGCAGCACAAGGGTAAAAATCTCCCGGCTGTACATGTTCTAGGTGACCTCAACTTAAGAGACATTGTTTGGCCTGACAGGCTCAGCAAAGAAGGCACAATGCTGAGTCAGTCCGAAGGACAAATAATAATTGACATTGTGAACGATCATGGCTTGGAACAAATTGTTAACTTCCCCCCTCGTGATAAGAGCACATTGGATCTGATCCTTACGAATTTTCCAGGACAATTCGAAGACATTCATTCCCCAGATAAACTAAGTGATCACGATATTGTCTCCGGATATTTAAAAATTCACATTCCACCAATAAAGAATCCTCGGAGGAAGGTGTACCCATATCAGAAAGGTGACTATGAAACTATGAGGAAGGATGCGCTCAGATTTGCAAAGAAGAAATACTTTAATGGTCATTCAGATGCTCGGTCTGTACAGGAGAACTTTGATTTGATAACTTCGTTCATTCATACTTCGGCCGAAAATCATATCCCTCAAAAACTAGTAGGTCCGTATCTTCTATTCCCTGGATCACTCCAGAGATAAGAAAATAAATCGGAGAAAGAATAAGATTCATGCAAAGGCAAAAAAGACGGGAAGTGGTAAACTCCGGACAAAATTTGAAAACTTGAGACGTGAAATCAAGACTAATATAAAAAAAAAAATCAGCATAATTTGTATGTGGATAGGTGATATAAAGGCAAATCCCAGAGACTTTTACAGATATATAAATATCCAGAAGAAAGACAGGCAAGGTATCCCGCTCCTTAATAAAAGAGGAGGGAACGGGGTTGCTGAATCAGACTCTGAAAGGGCAGAGGAACTAGTTTGTCAATTCAATGATGCGTTTAATAAAACTGAGTTCATGCAGGTTCCACTGACTGGAAGATCGGCTCCATTCATGAATAATATTGTTGTGACAGCTGCAGGAGTGATCAAGTTACTTCAAGGCTTAAACCCCAGTAAGGCTTTAGGACCTGATAGTCCTGAAGGAACTAGCAAATGAGTTAGGTCCAGTTTATGCACACTTGTTTTAACAGTCTCTTGATATGGGTGAAATCCCCAAAGAATGGCTCTTAGCAAATATCTATCCACTCTTCAAAAAGGAGATAGGGATCTTTCCCGTATTTATCGCCATGTGTCTCTGACTTGTGTTCTGTGCAAATTGCTCGAACATATAGTCTGCTCAAACATCATGGCCCACTTGGACGAACAAAAACTTTTGTCAGACAGACAACGTGCATTTAGGAATAGGCATAGTTGTGAAATTCAACTGAGCACAGTTATTAATGACTGGGCAAAAATCTTGTACAAAGGGGGACAGGTGGACACATTTATTCAGGACTTCGAGAAAGCTTTTGACAACCCTTCTCATGAACTACTTAAATCTAAGTTATTTGGTTACGGAATTGGGGGGGGGGGACCTCAAATGGATAGATTCCTTTCTTTGCTACAGAAAACAACGCACTGTTGTTAATGGTGAATCTTAATCTTAATGGTCCACTATTGTTCTCCCTGTACATCAATGATATTTCCGCTGACATTGACTCAGAAGTAAGATTGTTCGCAGACGACTGTGATTTTTACCGGGAAATTAGAGATACAGATGACTCATTGAAACTTCAGGCTGACATAGATAGATTAGGATGTTGGGCCCGAAAATGGGGCATGAGATTTCAGCCAGTTAAATGCAATATTATGCAGATAGCTAGGAAGAGATCTAATAATGTTGAGGCTTCTTACACTTTAGAGGGAACGGTCCTCGAGAATGTGGACTCCATTAAATACCTTGGAGTGACAATCTGACACAACTTGAGATGGAATACTCATATCAGCAAAGTGTGTACTAAGGCAAATAGAACGCTTGGTTTTCCTGAGGCGAAATCTTCATCAGTACCCTCAGGATGTAAAAGAGGCAGCATATAACGGTCTTGTTGGCCCAATCTTGGAATATGTATATATAGTTGTATCTGGGACCCCAGTGGAGTGGTCCTTAACGATGAAATTGAGAAAGTTCAGGATAGAGCTGCTAGATTTTTAACAGGCAATTACTGCTTTGAAATTGGGAGCATGACTGGAATACTTGGAAAATTAAAATGGGGGTCGCTGATGATTGTGTAGCTAAATTTACCTCTTTGGTAAGAGCTAGGGACTAACTTCCCAAATCACAGGTCCTGGTGTACAGTAGCGAATCTCAGAGGCCGGCGTAGGTAGATTTAAAAACATTTTTCTCGTGCCAAAATTCGATGGGACTATAATTCAAAGATGAAAATGCCTGTCGAGTCTGAATTTCATGCTTTTGACACAGCCTGTTTGATAAAATTCACCTTTGAAAAATAGACAGATATGAAACTCTGTGCGCATTTCTTTCCGATAAAATACAAAACAAACACGATTCTCAGCAAAAAGCGTGTATAAAGATGCAGTAAACTTGAGAAAAATCTGGGTCGTTTCAGTGGGTTCAGAAAAGATAAAAATTAATATATTTAGCGATAAACTGGAAATTTTTCACCGTAATCATTAAATCGGAAATTGAATAATCTGCAAATGAGTTAAATTTCAGGAAAATCTATGTCTGACCATTTTTTTATTCCAAAAAAAACTGAACTAGTTCCGGTCGTTTAACAGGAACAAAAGCCATCCAACATGGCTGTAAACACAGGAAAATAATAAGACGAAAGGACTAACCCTGAAGTATTTCCCCAGCTACTGATTTGTTTACCCCGCCTGCAGTTCACCAGGTTTCAACGGCAAATCTGAACTCCAATACACACACGATGTTTAATTTAATTTTCCATTTATGTCAAAAATAGCCTCGAAGAGCCTGCCAATATTCGCATTTTCCATGCCATAGGTATATTACCAACAACAACAACAAAAACATGTGACGTATACATTTGTACTGACGTCATATACGAAAAACCAATACTACCTTATAATACCCATCTAATAATCAAGGTCAACTAACAATATAGACTAACAATGTAGACAGAATGAGCACCTTACCCTGTTAATTGCCATTTCACGCGCAGTCTCAGTTTGAACTGGTCCCATCTACCTCGAAACATTTCCATCACGTTTGCTCAACGATGCTTTATTTTAGTTGTCACTACTGCTCAATCATGAGAGAGAGAGAGAGAGAGAGAGAGAGAGAGAGAGAGAGAGAGAGAGAGAGAGAGAGAGACAACAAATCATGTAGCATAGAATCTCGGGACATCATTGTCGGCCCGACGTCGGCCCGATGTTTTGTGTGTGTGGATGTGGGTGTGTGGGTGGGTGTGAGAGAGAGAGAGAGAGAGAGAGAGAGAGAGAGAGAGAGAGAGAGAGAGAGAGAGAGAATCATTTGACTGCACTCTGACGTAAATAAAGTGCAATAAAAAGATAAAAATCCAAGCGATCGGTTTTGCACCATCCGCTCAACCGGGCCAACGTCAGGCCGACAGCGATACGACGTCTTAACGCTGGGCTAACTTTAATACGTCGTATCGCTGTCGGTCCGACGTTGGTCCGCTGTTTTTTGCTAGCCGGGCACTCTCCGCAAGAAAGAGATACATGGGTCTAAAATTGGAACCACAAAAGTCGCGCGGTGGAGGATGCTCCTAAAAACCGACCGAAAGTGGATAATTTATTTTCATTCGCAGCAGCAAGTTTTTTGTGTGTGTGTGTGTTTTTTTTTGTTTTTTTTTTTCATCCCTTTTTTTTTTTTTTTTGTTCATGATTGCGTAATTTATCAGGCTTTGTCACAAAGTGCGATACAGCTCTTTTGTAGAAATTATATCAACAAACAAGCTGTAGCGCAATGGCGCACCCCCCCCCCCCCCAATCTACCCACCCCCATTCCCCTTTTCAGGCAGGTAATCTTTGGAAGACGGCAGCCGCCTCACCTTGAAATTCACATATAGTGGATAATGAATGTCATGTCATATTAAAACCCCGTCTGAGTTTTGTTTGTTTGATTTGAGGTTTAACGTCCCCGTCAACACTGTAAAGGTCATTTTGGAGACGTTGCTTCCAATTTTGTGGGACTTTTACCCGACATTGAGATGAAATGACATCTCAAGCCCTGTCGCCCATTGAAACCAATAGGGTTTAATAGCTCGCACCGCGGTTCCTGGACAGGCTTAGATCCTCTATGCGGTTTACCAGTACTAGTGTGCGGGCCGGATTCAGCTCTGCGTGGAAGCATCATGCAGCCCATATATTTCTCCAAGCCCCTATGGGCGGGGGCCGTCCCGGTCTGAGTATATGCTGAGAAAAAAGTCCGTATTTGTTTACCGTCCCCGTCAACACTGCATGTATATATATATAGGTCATTTTAGAGACGTTGCTTCCAATTTTATGGGACTTTTACCCGACATTAAGATGAAATGGGCAAGCTTAGATCCTCCCAGCGGTTTACCAGTACTCCTGTGCGGTCGGTTTCAGCTCTGCGTGGAAGCATCATGCAGCCCAGCTATTTCTTCTAGCCCCAATGGGCGGGGTCGGGCTTTTACTCAGCTGTTAAAAATCTAAGGTTTCTACAGAGTATACTGTTCACACATACGAATGCAAACAGTGTAGATCCAGATAAGATGCCGCAAAATAAGTCATCTCATCCATAATGATTGCCTTTCTGTAACTGATTTACATTGACCAAGAACCCGATGGGTGAGTACCATCACAAAAACGTCCTGTATAATTTTGACACCCTTTACACGCCACTTTTAAGTGTAGTAAAACTGGGGTTTACAGGGGTATATTTTGCCACCGCACACCGGCGCTTTCAAAAATTGATTGGGCTGCACAATGCTTCCTCCACGCAGAGCTGAAACCGACCGCACACGAGTACTGTTAAACTGCTTAGAAGGTCTCAGCCTGCCCAGGCAAATTGGTGCGAGTCGGCCCGTCCAAGCATATAAACACGCAACGTCGATGCAACAGCATGATGTTGCATCGACGTTTAAAAGTCATTTGCCCGGGGAGGTGGGGGGGGTGGGGAGGGGAAGATCAGAAGTGGTCCTGCAGGCTTTGACCGAAACGCAGTACACTAAATCTTTCACCGAGTCGGTGTCATTTTATGAAGGCTCGAGCATATAGCAGTCACCACTCACAGGCTGCAGTAATGGAATACCGACAGATACAATGCCGTCAGATAGACTTAGAGAGAGAGAGAGAGAGAGAGAGAGAGAGAGAGAGAGAGAGAGAGAGAGAGAGAGAGAGAGAGAGAGAGAGAGAGAGAGAGAGAGAGAGAGAGAGAGAGAGAGAGAGAGAGAGAGAAGAGAGAGAGAGAGAGATCGTACTAGCGATGCGTTTTGCATAGGATTAGCATGTATCTGGTGAAGGATTGTCCAAGGAATCTGATTCTGATCTACGTGTTCACAAACGGCTTCTGTCTATCTATCTATCTCCTTACGATACTGAGCCGGTCATACCTCAGTTGCCGTATCAAAGTGTGAAACTGCTTAACTTACCGACAAAAATAAAGAATTCCAGAGACAGTTAGTTTAGTTGTGGTCTAACAACCAAGGTTCATAACGTATTTTGACGAAATACGCCTTCTTTAAGCGTTTAAATTTTAATATACTTTTCTTCGCAGCCATGTAATTTAAAAATTTGTGTGTGCAAGCGTTGCGACTAGGTCAAATATTGACCCAACTTCTGACGTCAACATTTCCAATACTGTGTTTACTTTAGTGTAGATACTCAGCTGAAAGATAGAATAATGTATGACAAACATTTTTGGAAAATTTGAACCAAAATTTTTTCTGACCATTTTTTTATTCCAAAATAACTGACCGGTACTGTTTGACCATAAGTTTGTTCAAAAATATGGACTACCTAATAAACGAAGCTTCGAAAACGTTCCATTTCAGTGACAACCATAACTGAAGTAATGAAACGTTTTAGTAAGTGTTGATGTTTTCATTTGTACTTTTGAATGCAAATTTTATCATTTCTGACGACTGTATGCTTATGTTAAAATGACCGGAAGTAGCTTCCGATTTCACAATTATTTTTTGCTATAAAAAATAATCCCTTTCGCGGAAGCTTACAAAAATATTAAAATCTTGACGACGGCCCTAGCAACTCTCCTACTGGTATGTCATTTGACGTGTCAACAGTTGATTCTGATTCTGGTCGAACGGAATACCGCAAGTGTCAAATGACATGTGTCAAAACATTGGACCCTTCTACAGACGGTATAGCTAAACACCGAAAGGAAGCTTCCTTTCGCGAAAGGAAGCTTCCTGTCGCGAAAGGAAGATTTTTCTACGAAAGGAAGGTATTTCTAAGGCACTAGGGGTGAATTTACAAATAAAAGTGTATCACATATACTGATATAATTGAAATATGGTATTTTGCCAAAGTTGGGGCATATGGGGATTGACTGGACCTTTTATTTCGATTGAAACTTATATTTCCCGGAAGGAAAGTTCATTTCGAGAAAGGAAGGTTTTGTCTACAATAAGATGATTTTGTTTGCGAAAGGAAGGTTTAGTTTGTGAAAGGAATGTTTTATTATTGTATATTATTGTATATAGCGTTGCACTCCAATATTTTTTTACGAATTTCGAAATGAAGGTTTTGTCTACGAAAGGAAGTTTTTGTCTGCGAAAGGAAGGTTTTTGTTTCATACCAAAAATGTTGAATAATAAAAGTAATAACAATAACAATAATAACAACAATTTATTCATTCGAAATTAACAAATTTCGAAAAGAAGGGTTTTTTTTCTACGAAAGGAAGTTTTTGTTTACGAAATGAAGTTCTTTTATACGAAATGAAGTTCTTTTCTACGAAATAAAGTTTTTTTGTCTTTGTCTACGAAAGGAAGGTTTTGTCCACCAAAAAAAGTTCAATAACAATTTTTATTTATTTATTTATTTATTCAATTGACATGTGCGCTGGAGAGAAAGATCGTATTCTTAACCCGTATTCATATTCTCTCTATTTCTTAATGAATATATTAAACCATTATAATTTTTTAAGTCGGAAATGTACCTAATTTTCTTCGTACATATTTGGTTTGGTTTAAATTAAAATGGTTATATTTGGTTTTAAGCCCATGGTATTGTTTGATCTGGCTCTTAAAATTTTTCGAAGACGTGTTTATCTATTAAAGTATACCTGTCGAGTGTTAATTTAATTATCAAAAAAACTGACAAATGGTAATTTCTTATCAGAAAATCTTCAAATCTTGCTGATAAAATTTTCAATATATTTGAATAGTGTTATTTGCACCCCTCTAAACCCCAATTATATTGAGGTAACTGGGGTTTATGGGTTGTGTGTGTGTGTGTGTGTGTGTGTGTGTGTGTGTGTGTCTGTGTGTGTGTGTGTGTGTGTGTGTGGTGGGGGGTGGTATTATAATATCTGCATCAAGACATAGATTTAGGGACCGGCCCCGATAGCTCAGTTGGTAGAGTGTCCGCTCCGGGGAACGGGAGGTCTCGGGTTCGATCCCGGGCCGCGACATACCAAAGTCGTTAAAAATGGTACTAGCTGCTCCTCGCTTGGCACTCAGATTTACGAGGTAGGGCTAGGACTGGTCGATCCAGTGTCAGGATAATGTGACTGGGTGTGGTATCATGTAATGTGTCTGGGACATGATACTTCAGTGAGGCAGCACTATAAACGTGAGCATTGAGCTCCCTGTCGCAACCAGACACCGTCGTGATATGACTGAAAAATTGTTGAAAGCGACGTTAAACCCGAATTCACACACACACACATAGATTTAGGGTTCTCGTTTAAATGACTATATAATTTTGTCCCCCATAAACCCCACTTTCATATGGTAAAAATGGGGTTTACAAGGGTTAATATTTTTCTTATTATTTCTGATAAAAATTTTGATAGCGGGTACTCGTTAGAACCGCCTCGCTCAGGCTGTTCTAACGAGTACCCACAATATATGTTTCGAGCAGAAATAAGAAAAATATCAAATTTGTTTTTCTCTGGAAATTTTCGTTGTTTTTTTTTTTTTTTTTTTTTTGTTTTCGTAATTGAGACGGTACTACGGTACTAACGAGAAACAAAACATTTTTGCAGCATAAATAAAAATATCACAATTTTTCTTAAATTATATAACGTACGAGCGTCATTAATTGCCATCAGCAAAGGTGATAACAGCAGTTTGTGTAATCGATTGATGTCAATTTGCCGATAATTCGATTAAGCCAATTCGATTGCAGAACTTGGCGTCTCACATGAGACACTGCTTATTATCCCCACTTATACCTTATTATATTGTAGACGGACCCCCGCCTATCGGGGCTTGAAGAAATATATCTACACTGCTTATCATCCCCACTTTTATATTATTATATTGTAGACCAGCCCCCGCCCATCGGGGCTTGAAGAAATATATGGGCTGCATGATGTGTGCAAAGGCGCAGGTCAGCCTGTGCATCTGCGCCGTCTGATCAGCGCCTTTATGCTTCTTTGTTTTTATTCCCATGTTTTCGTCTACATCGTGTATCCAGCCTTTGTTTGTGTTTCTTTCTCTTAATTTCTTTCTTTCTTTTTCTTTCTTTCTTTTTCTTAATGCGTGTGCTAACAAAAGAGGCACAGACCAGCCTGCGCATCGGCGCAGCCTGATCAGCGCCTTGAAGAAATATATGGGCTGCATGATGTATGCAAAGGCGCAGGTCAGCCTGTGCATCTGCGCCGTCTGATCAGCGCCTTTATGCTTCTTGGTTTATTTCTTTATGCTTCTTTGTTTTTATTCCCATGTTTTCGTCTACATCGTGTATCCAGCCTTTATTTGTGTTTCTTTCTCTTAATTTCTTTCTTTTTCTTTCTTTCTTTTTCTTACTGCGTGTGCTAACAAAAGAGGCACAGACCAGCCTGTAGTAACCCGTAGTCATTTCATGGTCCCATAATTATTTTCCTTTCGTACAATACCTTCTTTTAGCGGCAGGAGTGTTTGTTCCTCAAAATGCAGGTTCCCTTTTATCCCCGTATGCCTATTATTTTTTTGCAAATGTACCTCATTTCCACTAAAGTGTTTCATAAGTATCCATATATACATAAACTACGGCCATGGGCCTCATAAATATCTTCCTTTCGTAGGAAAATCTTCCTTTCGCGAAAGGAACTTTCCTTTCGCGAAAGGAACCTTCCTTTCGCGAAAGGAACCTTCCTTTCGCTGTTTAGCTATACCCTTCTACAGACGATTCGGTTACTTTTTGAGCAAGTGGTTTTGTCGAATTTCATTTCCGGGAAAAAGTATCGCGGAAGAGAACTCTGATTTTTTCTTTATTAATTCAACAACTTTCATTATTGAACAAAACTATACTGATTTGCTTTAATTGAATCACTGTTAAGGATAAAATTTGGGTCAGGATTTTCAGGTATCCATGAGAACACGACCACTCTTTGGCCTGACAAAACTAACCCACAGCTCACATCTGAGCTTTTCCCTGAAACTTGTTAGAAATCTCTGTGGTGTAGTGCTTACAGTACTCGCCTTGTAAACCATGGATCGCAGGATCGATTCCAGGCTTCTCCAGACTTTTGGATGAGTCTTAAAAGAGGTCCCGTCTCCTTATGACCTGAGTTGTTGGTGGGACGTAAAATCTCAAACACGGGTTTCTGGTCAACTCGTACCTAAGTCAACTCGTACCTTAGTCAGTTCGTACCTGTTTTGGGTCAACTCGTACCTTAGTCAACTCGTACCTAAGTCAACTCGTACTGTAGTTTATAAAATCTATTTTTGATTGGTTGAACTTTGGTACACCTATATACAGGTCAGCTTTACAATCTATGAAGACTCCTAGCCCTTTTCCGGACGATGAAGACAATATATAGTTTGTGCATGTAATACAATAATTTAACCATGCGCTAAAATGGCGCCTTTCATATGTTTGGACTTATATCCTTGTAGCCTTGATTTTTATTTTCTGAATTGTATTATAGACATAGTTTATGGGTGCGCGTTAATTTGAACCGCTCTAACGAGTGCGTACAATCTATATTGCCCTATTCTTGCCAAGTCCTATAAGGCTTTCTATCGACGTCTATGATGATAGTTTCTGTAAACCCCAGTATTCTCTATATCAAGACATGGATGTACATTATACTGACTTGTTAACCTGATGGGCACTATGTAGTTGATTGTGGGTACTCGTTATAAGCGCCTTGTCGAGGCTTGTCTAACGAGCACGCAAATGTTTTTTTTTTCTTCATCTGGAAAGCTTCATTTTTTGTTGGTAAAATTTTTGATTATATTTGAATACAATTGTTTTCATATTAACGAAGCATACCCCTGTACCCTAGCTTTATCTGCAAAAAATGGGGTTCAGATGGGTGTTCATTACACCGACTTATATAACTAAATACATGTTCACTAGTCTAAATATAGCTAATAGATTAAATTTGTATTACATGTCCCGCTAGGCCCCGCCCATCGGGGCTTGAAGAAATGGATTGGCTGCATGATGCTTCCACACACCTGCACATGAGTACTGGTAATCCGCTTAGAGGATCTAAGCCTGCCCAGGCAATGCGGTGCGAGTCCATGCTTATAAACCCTATTGGTTTCATTGGGCGGCAGGGCTTGAGATGTCATTTCATCTCAATGTCGGGTAAAAGTCTCACCAAATTGGAAGCAACGTCTCCGAAATGACTTTTATAGTTAAACCTCAAGTCAAAGAAACAAACAGATTACACGTCCCGCAAAGACGATGCTGCTAACGGTCAAAGATATTGCAGCTTACGGCATGCTGACGTCCATAAATAACCTTACATTTGACATTAAAATTCCTGCGTGTCATTAAGTTTTGTCAAACCAAAAAAACCCTCTCATCGACAAAATCAAAGGAATTAAAATCAGCTTTTAATTAAGGACAATTAGATTAAACTAGTATAGATAATCTTTTTTTTCACACTATTATTAATCTGTGCACAATTTACTGTGTTTATTAAGTGCGAATAATAATAAAAATAATAATATCTAGAGCAGGTCGATAGCACTGTGAAAATCATGTTGCAATAAAAGGGCCCAAAATACTTCTTTTTGACCTTCGGGTAGTCCAAGACATGTTTCGGGCAAACTTTTGCATCACTGTATTCTTTTCTTAATTACCTTTGATTTGATACGCAACATGACTATGTTTGAACAAAATGTCAACCCAGTATGTCAATACCCCAAACAATATCTGCAAATTCTCGCATACCACCCCCCCCCCCCCCCCCCCCCCCCCCCAAAAATAAAATGTATATATTTATCCCAAAATTAAACTGGCTTCCTTTCTGTTATTTAAAATTTTTTACTTATTTCTATCGTATAATAATAATCTGATATGGGTGGAATGTGTCAACAATACTAATTACCCTAGGCATTTAAAGCAAAATAAATAATATTAATGAAAAAAATCCACAATTTCTGAAATTTCCAAAGAGTAATCAGTTTTAGAAGTGACCTGCACCCCCACCGTCAACAAAATATCTGCTAAATAAATGCCAGTACCCATAAAAATACCATTTTTTCCTACCCCCCACCCCAAACCAAGAATACGAATATATTAAAGTTTGACCCCCCCCCCCCCCCCCCCCCCCACCCAAAAATATTCCCAACCTATGTAGCAGGCAAAATTTAGAGTAAACCCCACACCCGGGGTACGAGTTAACCAAAATAGGTACGAGTTGACCAAAGAACGGGTACGAGTTGACTAAGGTACGAGTCGACTTAGGTACAAGTTGACCAGTTACCCAAACACGCACTCATTCACTCCCTGAAACTTGTCAGCACTGTGTCTATAGAAAAGATAGGAACACTCATGGTGGAGGGGTGATGTTGCTCAATCACAAAGACATCCCTCACATGCCTTTCATGGAACTAAAAATGACAACCATCCATCTTCTTATACGGAGTCGGTCAAATTGGCCATTACCTCAGTTGGGTGCGTAGCTAAATTTAGAATTTAGCTAAAAACAATAATTAGAGAAGTCACTGGATGAGTCTTCAAAACTATTTACAATCTGATTAACAGAGGTATACAAAAACGCATACCTCTGAATCTCAATCTTACACTGTACAGGCTTTGAACTCCTCTGCGGTCTTAGCATTCAACACAGAAGAGGGAAGACTATTCCATTGGGGAATAGTTCTACAGAGCTCTCGGAAACGCAGGATTCTGCATATTTTACGCCAACTTTTTGCCGTTGTACGCGTAAAATTCATTATCTCCTATTCTTATGTACGCATGTTTTTATTGTGACACGCGATCAAAAGTACAGAAGCGGTAAAATCAGGAGCTAATTTAGGCTGCTTACGCAATACCAGTAAAAGATCAAATGCAGCGCCGCATTTTGTGAAAGCACACATGCCACATATTGATGTATTATTGCAAGTGGTCGGTTTGCGGCACATGTTAAAAATGATTGTACCTTTTTAATCTCGTCGCGCTAATCCCTGTGTTATTACGGATTACAATTAATTAGTTTACTGATTGCTGTAAGCATGAGCGATTAACATTAGTCGGTAAAATATCACATTTAGTTAAACCAGGGTTACGGCGAAGACGATATAATTGACGAATTACCAATGTCATGTATTTTCGTACTTTTTATCGCACGGTCACAGAGTGTTTCGATGTTTACTGGTGACATAAATATCTGTAATTCTTCAAAATGCAATCATTTTAACAATTACAGGAAATCAGACTTAGTCTGGATGCTTCCCCTGCGTATTTGTTCACAAAATCATGCTAGTGTCACTAAGGCTGACACGATTAATCTTATAATCGATTAATCGATCGATAAATTCCACAAAAATGATTATCATTTCTGATTTGCTTTTAATCGATTACTTGATAGGTACAATTTACTACCCAAAGTTATGCCTAAAATAGCTGAATGAGTGGCAAACAGTGCAGACCCTGATGAGATGCCGCATTATGGGGTGTCTCATCTGGGTCTACACTGTTTGCTCAGGCCTGTCTGTTCAAATATACATATGGTAAAGTGCAACATATGGTAAGAGTCATGCTCAGACAGAAAGCCAGACAGGTGAAATAATGACAAAAACATTAGCGATTACTAATCGATTATCGGTCGCAATGACATGACTGATAATCGATTATCTTTTCAGCTCCGATTAGCCAGCCCTAAGCGTCACGTAAATGTACGTCCGAATTTGAAAGCACAAACATGGCTATATAGAATACTTCTTTTTTCTGATCAGGGTTTACATTATGTCTGCTGTTATCCTAGGTGTGTGAGAATAAATTGGAGCAACTGCATGTTGTTTTTTTTTGTGGGCGTGTGGGGGGGGGGTTTTACTGGGGTATACATTATTTTCCTAATATTTCTACAAAACATCAGATTGTGGCTGCTTCTTAGACACATCAGTGAAATAGTTCTAACTAGTACCCACAATCTACACGTCAGTTATTCATATGGATGTGTAGCCTGATGATAAGAAATTATTGTCTATGTTCTATGCGCAATCAAGATCAGAACTCCAACTTTCTATGTGGGAATCCAACTTTTTACCTGTGAATCTGACTTTTTACAAGGAAGTATTCCTGGAATCCTTTTTTCAAAATCCTAGCGAGAGCTCTGGTTCTAGGGAAAAAGGAATTTTTCAGGGTATCACTATAGGACTGGTACCTATGGTATTGTTAGCCCCCGCCCATAAGGGCTTGAAGAAATACAGAGCTCTCACTAGGATTTTATGCGTACATAAGAATCGGCGATAGTGAATTTTACTTGTACAACGGCAAAAAATTGGCGTACAATACGCAGAATCCTGCGTTTCTGAGAGCTCTTGAAATATATGGCCTGCATATTGCTTCAACGCAGAGCTGAATCCGGCCTGCACACTAGCACTGGTAAACCGCTTAGAGGATCTAAGCCTTTCCAGGAACCACGTTGCAAGGCGGATCGTCCATGCTAATAAACCCTATTGGTTTCATTGGGCGACAGGGCTTGAGATGTCATTTCATCTCAATGTCGGGTAAAAGTCCCACAAAATAGGAAGCAACGTCTCTAAAATGACCTTTACCGTGTTGATGGGGAGGTTAAACCGCAAATCAAACAAACAAACCTATGGTATTGTGAGTTGTTTACTTGTGATGCCCTTGTTCGTGTTGAAACTGTCGCAGGGGTCAAGTATTTGTCTTTATTAATGGCCACAGTACCCGAATGTATCTTATAGAAGAAGGTTAAAGAGGACTGCTCACGACGGGCCGCTAGCCTAGTAGGGACAGTCATTCTAGCTCGTTAAGCTTGTCACCAACGCTACTTCTATTGCGCCATTGTCGGCAGGCAAGGCTGGGTGGCAAATTCCACCCCCAGTATTTACCAGTGGCATTTACCGGTCCGGAAAATACTCATCAAGTGGCAAATTCTGGCAAATATTGGCGAACTGAATTTTTATGCCCCCGCCATTCGAAGAATGGTGGAAAGGGCATATAGCGTTGCCCCCGTTCGTCCGTGCGTCCGTCTGTACGTCCGAAACTTAAACGCAGTCAATAACTTCCTTATTTCTTGATGGATTTTAAAATTACTCAGCAGAAATGTTAACCATCATGAGACGACGTCTCACATGCAAAACCCAGGGCCGTACTTTCAAGGTCAAGGTCATACTTAGAGGTCAAAGGTCAAAAAAAGGGTCCGAAACTTAAACGCAGTCAATAACTTTCTTATTTCTGGATGGATTTTGAAATTACTCTGTAGGAATGTTAACCATCATGAGATGATGTATCATGTGCAAAACCCAGGTCCGTACCTCCAAGGTCAAGGTCATACTTAGAAGTCAAAGGTAAAAAAAAAAGGTCCGAAACTTAAACGCAGTCAATAACTTACTTATTTCTGGATGGAATTTAAAATTACTTTGAAGAAATATTAACCATCATGAGACGATGTGTCGCATGCAAACCCAGATCCGTACCTCCAAGGTCAAGGTCATACTTAGAGGTCGAAGGTAAAAAAAATGGTCCGAAACTTAAACACAATCAATAACTTTCTTATCTTTCTTATGGATGGATTTTGAAATTATTTGGCAGAAATGTTGGCCATCATGAGACAATCTGCCTCACACAAAACCAAGGTCCTTTCCTGCAAGGTCAAGGTCATACTTAGAGGTGAAAAAAGGGTCCAAAACTTAAACACGGTTAATAACTTTCTATGGATGAATACGAACATAGACATATTTTCAGGCGGGGGCATCCATGTCCTATGGACGCATTTCTAGTTAAGCTTTAAAATACTGCAGAAATCTTTACAAATTTGAATTAAAATAGTATAATGGAACTAAATGAGTAAAAGAATGTTAAAAGTTAATATCTGTATAAGGCTACCAACCTACAGGATAAAATATTACTCAATTTAAACATATTGAACCAGCCAAAAAGTGAATCTAAGACTCAAATTTTGAAAATATTAGTAGTTAAAAACCCCAAAATATTTTACATGTATCTTTTTAAATCAACAGTAGAAAATGTAGTTAAAAATCCCCCATGCACTTGGTTTAACATTGTCATTTGCAACAATTATTCTTAGTTTTTGTATTGACTTTAATACCTTATCAGATGAAGATCAGACTGAGCAAATCTGCATCTTTTAAACACACTTTTGTACAGAATAACCATGTTTTCAAATTTTGGGATAGTTACAACATTTTGCTGTTGTCAAAAACTTTAGTTTCACAGTAAATAGGTGTGGAGCATATGGACATTACTAAAACAACAACTCTCAAGACTTGTTTATTCAATAGAGCACAGGTTAGCAAGGGCCAAGGATGGACTAAAGGATGTCATGTTTTATATGACTTTGTTTAAACAATTAGTACAGGTGAAAGTATGTGGCCACTGGCAGGTTCAAAATAGGCCTTTTTTCTTAAATTAATTTTTTTTTATAATTAAATTAGATAGTAACAAATACCAGAGTTAAACTATTTTAATAAAATGTAACCTCTACCACCGAAACTGCCAATATGCATCTGCTGAGTATATGGTTTTGTTTTAATTCCATACTGGAAAATTCCATTTTCCAGGATTTGCGGGTATTTTCCAGTATTTGCCAGTATTTACCAGTAAATGCCACCGGCATGGAAAATACTCATATTTGCCGGCATTTTGCCAACCTTGTCGGCAGGTCCATAAAGCAGCTGTCCTCTGCACCTTCTCCACCTGCTGAATCTGAGTTTTAACATAGGGATGCCAAATGGGTGATGCATATTCAAGTTGAGGGCGAACCAATGTTTTAAATGCAACATCCTTTGTCTGCCTAGGTGCAAAAGCCAAGTTACGTCTAAGAAATCCTAAAGTCCTAGTTGCTTTTGATGTTATTTCTGAAATGTGTTGACCCCAATCAAGATCATCAGTGATTGTGATACCAAGGTATTTGGCGGATTGAACCTGCTCCAAAATTTGCTGGTGTAGTGTATAGTCAAACTTAATTTGTTTGTCCGGAGGGTGTCTTGACACCCTCATTGAATGACATTTGGCCACATTGAACTTCATCTGCCAATCGGCCTCCCACTGTTCTAGCTGATTTAGGTCATCTTGTAAAATAAGACAGTCAGAATGAGAATATATATTCCTATAAAGAACACTATCGTTGGCAAACAAACGGACAGATGACCTGATATTATCAGGGAGATCATTATTGAATACCAAGAAAAGGACCGTTCCAAGGACCGAACCTTGAGGGACACCAGATAAAACAGGGACTGGATCAGACGCTTGGCCATCAAGTACAACTTGTTGCGAGCGCCCTGAGAGCCATGAGCTAATCCACCTATGTGTGGATCCTCTTATCCCATGGTATTCAAATTTATACAATAGCCTTCTGTGAAGTACCTTGTCAAAGGCCTTAGCAAAATCCATGATTATCAAGTCAGTCTGTTTGTGGCCACAGTTTATGGCCCCATCCAGATTGCTCACAATGTCATGGAAGAATTGAACTAGTTGAGTTTCGCAAGACCTTTGACACTCTCAAACCGTGCTGACAGCCAGCAAGAATGCTCTCAAAGGCTAGGTGCTTGTTGATGTTGCTAACTATTACCGGTATATGCTCCATGGTTTTGCAACAGATGCATGTTAGCGACACAGGTCTATAATTTGCAGCGTCATATTTTCCTCCTTTTTTATAGACCGGGGTAACATTTACTTGTCGCCAGTCATCTGGTACAGTGCCCTGGGCAAGTGATTCATTGAAGATAAAAGCCAGCACGGGAGAAATTTCAGCACCACATTCCTTAAGCACCCTGGCATTCAGATGATCCTGCCCAGATGCCTTATGTATCTTGAGCTTACCTAACAGTTTAGCGACCCCATTTGGGTCAACTGTTATGTCCCCAATTGAGGCGAACCGACTATTACCTTTGGATGGTAGCTCACCATCAGTTTCACGCATAATTCAGATTGAAACTTTTTATAACATATGTTGGCCTTATCGCGCGAATCTGTTTTTAGAATTCCGTTTTCCCTAAACGAAGTGATCCCAAACGCTTCCTTTTTCAGGGACTTTACCAATGATCAAAACCTTTTAACTTTACCATTCTTCTGGGGACTATCAGGATCTGTATTGTCATCCTCAAAGGTAAAGATGCTGGAAACATGCTTCCAATATGCATCTCTTATTACCTTTTGTACGTGTGCTCTGAACCGTTTGTAATGGCTCCTAAGGTCAGGGCTGCTAGACTTACAAGCACGAAATTACATTCTATTGTGTCTTCTGATTAGATGCTTGAACATATTGTCGATCCAAGGCGCACTATGCTTTGTTTTGGTCAATTTCATTGGAATAAACCTTTCCATAGCCGCAGTTAATTCGGTCTTAAAATTGACCCACATATCATTAACTGACATGTGTGAAAGGGTCAGAGGAAAGGAACAAATCCCAAAATCGCATCATATGGTCTCGCAGACCATCCATATCCGCCCATTTATATAGATATATTTTATTTTTTGCTTTGGTTGTTATTGACTACCAAATGGTATGGTCGAAAACGTACAGTTGTTTAATCAGCTGGATTGCATTAAATCGCAGCACAAGGGTAAAAAACTCCCGGCTGTACATGTTCTAGGTGATCTTCAGAGACATTGTCTGGCCCGACAGGCTCAGCAAACAAGGCACAAAGCTGAGTCAGTCCGAAGGACAAATATTAATTGACATTATGAACGATCATGGCTTGGAACAAATTGTTAAATTACCCACTGGTGATAAGGAAACATTGGATCTAATCCTTACGACTTTGCCAGGACAATTCAAAGATATTCATTCCCCAGATAAACTAAGTGATCATGATATTGTCTCCGGATATGTAAAAATTCACATTCCTCCAATAAAGAAACCTCAGAGGAAGGTGTACTCATATCAGGAAGGTGACTATGAAACTGTGAGGAAGAATGCACTCAGGTTTGCAAAGGAGAAATACTTTAATGGTCATTCAGATGCTCGGTCTGTACAGGAGAATTTTGATTTGATAACTTCTTTCATTCAAACTTTGGCCAAAAATCATATCCCCTCAAAAACTAGTAGGTATGTATTTTCTATTCCCTGGATCACAACAGAGATAAGAAGAAAAATTGGGAGAAGGTGTAAGATTCATGCAAAGGCAAAAAGGACACAAAGTGGTAAACTCCGGACAAAGTTTGAAAACTTGAGACTTGAAATCAAGACTGATGTAAAAAATTAGCATGATTTGTGTGTGAATAACTTGGTAGTTGATGTAAAGTTAAATCCCAGAGACTTCTACAGATATATCAATTGCCGGAAGAAAGACAAGCAAGTTATCCCGCCCCTTAATAAAAGAGGAGGGAACAGGGTTGCTGAATCAGACTCTGAAAGGGCGGAGGAACTAGTTGGTCTTAGTCAATGATGCGTTTAATAAAACTGAGCTCATGGTGGTTCAATTGACTGGAAGATTGGCCCCATTCATGAATAATATTGTTGTGTCAGCTGCAGGAGTGATCCAGTTACTTCAAGGGTTAAACCCCAACAGTCTCTTGATACGGGTGAAATCCCCAAAGAATGGCTCTTAGCAAACATCTGTCCACCCTTCAAACAAAGGAGATATGGCTCTTGCTCTAATTATCGCCCTGTGTCTCTGACTTGTGTTCTGTGTAAATTGCTTGATCATATAGTTTGCTCAAACATCATGGCCCACTTGAATGAACATAAACTTTTGTTAGACAGACAATATGCATTTAGGAAAAGGCATAGTTGTGAAACTCAGCTGAGCACAGTTATTAATGACTGGGCAAAAATCTTGGACAAAGGGGGACAGGTAGACACATTTATTCTGGACTTTGAGAAGACTTTTGACACCCCTTCATATGAACTACTTAAATCTAAGGGATTTGGTTATGGAATTGGGGGGAAGACCCTCAAATGGATAGATTCCTTTTTTTGCTACAGAAAACAGCGCATTGTTGTTAATGGTGAATCTTCAGAGTGGGCTCCAGTTTTGTCTGGAGTCCCGCAAGGGACTGTTCTTGGTCCACTATTGTTCTCCCTGTACATCAATGATATTTCCACTGAAATTGACTAAGAAATAAGACTGTTCGCAGACAACTGTGTTTGTTACTGGGAAATTAGAGATACAAATGACTCACTGAAACTTCAGGCTGACATAGATAGATCAGGATGTTGGGCCCGAAAAGGGGGCATGAGATTTCAGCCAGTTAAATCCAATATTATGCAGATACATGTAACGAGGAAGAGATCTAATAAAGTTGAGGCTTCTTACACCTTAGAGGGAACGGTCCTCGATAATATATACTCCATTAGATACCTTGGAGTGACAATCACAGACAACTTGAAGACGGGCAGGTGCACTTTGACCTTATGAAGCCCGGTCAGGCAAATGCAAAAGAAATCATCTACAACTGTCAGTCTTTTGAGATCTTAAAAATGGTAAAACTAGACCAGTAAGTAAATCACAATAATTGCTGCACTGTCCCACTTTGTCGGCAATTAAGAGACACACCATTTGTGTATTTATAACGGTTCAATTATGACACTATTCTTAATCCCTGTCATCTAATTACCAATTAAACATTATTGTCCTGCGGTGCATGTCTTTCATTTCTGGTGTAGTGTGTACCTCCGGCGCTATCAATAATCCTACAATGTTCTGTGTGTCAAGGTGTGAAAATATGGTCAAGTTATGTCTCTAATTTACGTTTATCCCCCAATCATAAAATTTAATCCAGAATCAATGTGAAAATGATCGCTCTTAGGTAGATTAGCTACAGCTAACAGTAGATGTATGCATAATAAAAACAGACTATTCTACTATCTCGTGAATGGTTATGTATTGGTGCCAAATAGCAGACGTTTGGCGGGAAAAGTCAGACACTTAAATTTGTGTAATCTGTATGCTGTTCTTGTTTATTGAATTTGACACAGAGCTTCCGGGGATAAGTTAGGGGTTGTGCAAAGCGCTGTTTTCTATCCACCTCTATCCAATCCCCGCACTTTCAGTAGGATTTACACTAAAGGAAAAAGGATGCTCCTGAGGAGCTGTTTTTTTTTCTTTCAGAGGCAGACAGAAAACTTGAGAAAAGCAAGCAGGTGTTTACAACAGTTGTCCCTCTGTATAAATTTTCTTATTTAAATTCTTTTATGCAAATAATATGTAACAGAGAAACAGACATTTTTTGACATTCATCCCTGCAAATGTTGGCACTGCAGTATGTTTGGTCAATTAAATTTTTATAACCAGGGATCGAACCGGGAGCCTCTAGCATAAGAGGCCGCTAGATGGGTAACCCAAGTTTACAGATACACATGTCTGCAATGCTACAGGATCTAAACTGAACACCCTTAGACTAATGATGCAAAGACAGTCGGCTGGTCCTCCTGTATAAGGTCACATAAGACCTTGTAGCAATACCTGCTGTTGACTCACAGACTACCTGATCTGGAACACCCGTCCTTCTACAAAGAACCATCCTCTCGCATACTAACAGATCACAACTCTGAAAGACTACTACAAGTTCACATTTTTTCACTGGGAATGCCTTACCACCTCTCATACCAATTCTTCCAACTCTGGTACAGTTCAGTACAGATGTTTGCCAGGCAGTCCACGCAACAACTTAAACACTTGTATCCGTGTTTATCTTTTAACTAAATTAACATTTTTGATCACACTGTTCAAAATCATCTCATGGTCACCAACATTTCTTTACTTTTATCTCATCCAACTACTTTCAGCTCTTGGTTACCAGAACCCACCTGAAGTCCTCTTCGGAGCTTAAGATGTAATGGAAGATAGATAGATAGGTAGGCTAGTGCACTACACACTGAGCTATCACATTCCACATCTTCCAGTAATGCGCTGGGTTCCTCTGGAACATTCTCACGCATATGTGATATATAAATGTGTGAGGAAACGTCCATGGTGCAGATTAAAATCATGTTGCTCTGACATATGGAAAGGCAGCACCTATCCCCTGATCCTTGCCATAAAGACTTTTAGGGAGGGCACTGTGGTGAGCTTGTCTGACAAGCTGTCCTTTTGACTTCTGACAATCCGTTCTCTTGACTTCGAGAAGGCTTTGATAGACCCCTCATGAACTATTTAAATCCAAACTACGAGGACTGTTCAAATATGAATGCAACTAAGCACATAAAAATGATTCCGTGATAGATTTCGATGAAAAAATTATTTTGTCCCCTCAAAGTATTCCCCTTTAACAGATATACAAACTTTCAGTCTTCTGATTCAATCATTGAATGCATTTTGGTAAGCTTTTCGAGGTATACTATGAAGGCACTGGAATATTGCAGAACCGAGGTGTTTGCGCTGTACAAATTTTCGACCAGAAAGGTATTTCTTCAGCTGCGGGAACAAAAAAGTCACATGGGGCAAGGTCAGAGGAATACGGGGGATGAGGGAGTTCAACAACCTTTTCCTGCTTCAGATAGTCTTGCACAATGAACGCCTTGTGCGATGACGCATTGTCATGTAGCAATCTGACATTGGCCAAACCAGTTGCGGGTCTTCGTTCATTGAAATATTTCTTCAATTTTCGAAGAACTTTATTCTTGTAAAACTTCGCATTTACAGATTTGCCTTTAGGCACAGCAACCTGAATAGCAGGGCCCTGATTTGAAAAGAATATGGAATACATTACCTTCTTGACGCTCATGGTCCGCTTTGCAATGCATGGTCTTTTGCAATACTTTGTTGCCCATATTTTGTTCTGAATCTTTCGTTTTGGCTCAAAAAAGTGAACCCATGTCTCGTCACCTGTGACGACATTAGCGAAAGACCGTGCATTGTAATTTGGAAACTGTTTAGCAACTTCTTGGCGCACTGAACGCCTATCTTTTTCTGCTCATCTGTCAACAGATGGGGAATCCATCTAGCGCAGATCTTTCTCATTTTCAAATCCCGTTTCAGAATTGTATGAGCTGCTCCTATTGAGATGCCAACCATATTAGCTATTTGCCTAGTGGTGTATCGTGCATCGGAAGCAACTATTTCTTTCACTCTAGCAACCATCTTGGCAGATGTTGCTCTTTTCGGCCGACGATCATGTGGTGCATCTTCTGTTGAGCCTAACCCACAGCTGAATTTCTTACACCAACGAAAAACTGTCAGAAAAGACATTTCATTATGCCCATAAACCGAACATATTTCATCAAAAATGTCTTTGCACCGTATACCAAGATACAAAGATTCTTAATATAGGAGCGTATATCAACGGCGTACTCTGACCTTCTTCCAATCATGTTTTGTATTAGTATACAAGAGTAGACAGTGTTTATCGAACGATATACATGGCTAAAGTAGACTGATTTTAACAGGTTTAGTATCAATGTATAGGTAAAATGTTTTTCTACGCTGTGATATTTATTTCCAGGTGATTTTCGCATTAGTGCATGAGAAAACGTTCTACTTGCATTCATATTTGAACATTCCTCGTATTTGACCACTGCAAATTGATAGATTTCTTTCTTTGCTACAGATAACAGCGAGTTGTTGTTAATGGTGAATCGGGAAATTAGAGATGCAGAGGACTGTATTTTAGATGGACTAGGATGTTTGGCACGAAAAATTGGGTATGAGATTGATTTCAGCCTGTTAACCCATTGTGTGCTTGTGGTCTCTTCCATTGCTATATGTTGGACAGGTCTGAATGCAGCATCTGATCTGGGCCTGCACTGTATGCCAGGATACCCCTTTAGGGGTTGCCGGCATACAATGGGTTACCCTAAATGCAATATTATGCAAATAACTAGGAAGAGAATCAATAAAATTGAGGCCCCTGACACTTTAGAAGTAACATCATCATCAGAGTTTTGATTAACATGTAGGTACAGGCGCAACGTCCACCTAAATGGCCCCTTCCAGGCAGCTGGCTTGCTGCACGCATGGCAGATCTCACACCAGATCTCCAGGTTCATCTATCATGAGTTTCGATAGCAGAGAGCTTCCACTCTCTGCGACCCTCACTCAGTCAGCTGATTCCAGGTAATCTTGGGCCTCCCAGGCCCACGTCTGTCAGATCTACCTGTATGTCACAGGCAGTCTTGACTGCATCGTTGGAGCGTTCCACATGTCCATGCCAGCAGAGCCTTCTCTCTTTCAGAATGAGGTCCAGGTCCTCAATGCCAAGCTGTGCAAGTAGCTCACTGGACCTGATAGTGACAGTGTCCTGTTGCTTGACATTGCAGGTCTGTCTGATCATTGCCCTGTCATTCCGCAGCAGATGCTGGAGGTTTGGCTGTGTCAATGGCCAAGTCTCACTGGCATGAAGCATTGCACTCGGCACACAAGAGCTGTACAAAGAGTCGCATGTCTTGAATGAGAAGTGGCGGGAAGAGAGAACTGGTAGCAGCTCCTAGAATTTCTTCTAGACTGTTTTCACAGGTGCTGTGGTCGAAAGATCACAACACAGACACGGCTCCGAGCATTAGCATACATCCCCTGGACCAGTTACACAATCCACTTGTCCACTCCCAAGTTTTCTCAGTGCCCACCAGATGACTTTCCTAGGCACTCGATCAAATGCCTTCTCCAGGTCTATGAAAGCCATGTAGAGTCTCTTGTTGGCCACCAGAAACTTCTCTTGCAGCTGCCTTACAACAAAGATTGCGTCTGTTGTGCCACTTCCTGGGACGAAACCAAACTGGGAGTCATCAGTTGACACCAACTGTCTATTGAGGCCATCCACAATCCTCTCCAGGACTTTCATGACCTGTTCTGTCAGCTTTAGACGACTGTTGTTGCCCCTGTCCAATGCATCAAACTTGCCCTTGTAGAGACAGACAATGAAACTCTGTACCCAGTCAGAGGGTATCTTTCCACGGATGAGGCTCTCATTTATTTAACAGTAAAACAAAGTTCTGAGATTTGTCTTCCTTGTTATACTTTAATAAATGGTAGGTGTGTCCAATCACCTGAAATATTGAGTGTTCCTGGGCAGCAAGTACTTGCTGTTGACATTTTTAACCCTTATCTTGCTGTTCGCGACAACCCCTATATTTGCAAACAGTGTAGATCCAGATCAGATGGCTTCTGAAGAAGCCATCTGATCAGGATCTACACTGTTTGGCATTCAGTTTATGAATTTGTAGCAATAAATTATATCAAGTAATTTGATTGGTTGATAGACAGAAATGGGTGTGGCTTAAATGAATATTCAGCAAGAGAAGGGTTAACAGGGTGCAGTTGGAATTTCTGCTGCTTTCTCAGCTGGGCAACATTATGAACATTTATTTCTACAGGCCAAGAAAGAGTCCAGGCATAGAGATTAGAGACAGTGTAATATGTTTATGTGTTAATTTGTCTACATGAGTGATACAAGTGAGGAACCTTCAGAAACAACACGGCTGATGTCTGCTAATCGAGCACAGCCTAATAGTCCACATGGAGATAACAATGATGCTGTAGAGACGAATGTAGAAGAGAATGGAGAGGTGTCTGTCAGGGTAGGTCTTATATCTCCAGATATATAATGTGATAAGGAGGCGTACTCAGTATTTTTTGTTATTTTTTTTTTCATAAAACATAATGTATATTATGGGGTCTTGTTAAAATTGCCTCATTGAGTTGATTCTGACAAGAACCCAAAGTGTTTCCCCCAGCTCCCAAAAAGGGCATGGTGCTGGTCATGAAAAAGGACACTTTCATTGCATGAAAATACATAAAAGAAGGCACTTTAAGTATGCACAGCCATGTGAAAATGGCACATGCTCAACCTTGCTACAAGGGCACATGTCTCAACTTGAAATAAAAGATCCTTCTCTTACCCTCTGTCGTCAATACTGAATTGTACTGCCTGTTTCATTATGCTAAGTGAAGTCTGTGTAATGACTAATGAATACCACTGTACCCCACTCTTATTTCAGTATTTGAAACTGCCATGTGATGGGTTGTGGGTAATCGTTAGAACTGCCTCAATGAGGTGCTTCTAATGAGCACCAACAAACCATGTTTTGGGTGTAAAATAAGAAAAGTATCACAGATTTTCATCAGGTAATTGTCTGTTTTGGAGATCTGAAAGAATGCACTATGTCACAGGGATGTGTTATCGTATTGCTACATGCTTGATACATGTTAATGTGTTGAGATCAGTGACCACAGTGTCAATTTTGGACGAATATACATGTACTAGCATGCTTTGCACTTTTGTATTCAGGGAAGAAATTTTTGAAACCTTTAATAATTGTTGGCAGCCATAGAATTACATGTATGAGATAAACGTTCAAAATGGTTCCAGTTAAGGCGTAACTATACCAAATTTAGTGACAGAGAGGCCTTTCTGATATTTAATCTTCATCAGTGTGTCTCAACACCAAAGCTATGAAACCGAAACGGACGATTGGCAAGACCCGGCAAACACAGCACATCCCACTTCGAGCACACACCAACCAAAGTAGCTCATGAGACAGGTCAACTGGAGGCATCAGGCAAGAGACGCATATATCCAGCATATATCTTCATACCTGATTATGTCGGCCCCCGCCCATAGGGGCTTGAAGAAATATATGGGCTGCATGATGCTTCCACGCAGAGCTGAATCCGGCCCGCACACTAGTACTGGTTAACCGCTTAGAGGATCTAAGCCTGTCCAGGAACCGCGGTGCGAGGCGGACCGCCCATGCTAATAAACCCTATTGGTTTCGTTGGGTGACAGGGCTTGAAATGTCATTTCATCTCAATGTCGGGTAAAAGTCCCACAAAATTGGAAGCAGCGTCTCCAAAATGACCTTTACAGTGTTGACGGGGACGTTAAACCTCAAATCAAACAAAAAAAACTGATTATGTATATATGTATATATATATGACCTAACTATTAACTTGGTTGGATTTTATTTTCGATAAAATGAATAGATCCACTGATTTGATATATTTACCTGTTAATCCAAATTTTTACAGGAAACGCTGGAAAACTGCAGGTCCAGATCAAATGTGGCGCAATGCATTGTCTGATCAGGTCCTTCTCTATTTGCATACAGCTTTGCCTTTTTAGCTGCACCTGCATGGCACTTTGGAGTCCAATTTCCCATTCCTTTGTCACTCCATCAACTTTTTTGTCATCCCTGGTGTCATCCCAAATGTTCAAGTCATTATCACAGATGCTACATTGCTTTCAGTGGAATTTAAAAAAAAACTCAGCCTATACTCGTAAATTTCGAAATAGCCTCCTGCTAGGTATAAATGTTTTTTTGTTTGTATTGGAGTTTAATGGCCTTGTCAACACTATTTAGGTCATTTTTGAGCCAGTCAGTTTACCTATCCAAACTTTCCCGGACAGGCTTATACGTTAACAGTTAACCAGTACAGTGCACATTCTTCTGCCAGAAACTGACAACTGAAGGGAGAGAATGACCGTAGAAAAAAAATTTCATGATCAATCTCCATGAATGAACGTTGCTGACCCTCGCAGGTATCAAACCTGCGTCCTCCTGATCATCAGTCAGATGCGCATCAGACTGAGCTACCGAGGCCGGCCCTGCTAGGTACAGTATGGGTTAACATATTTAGGGTTTTGTTGTTGCAGGTTCCGGGGAGACCCAGCAGTAACAGGCCCCAGAGTCAGAGCCGGGGCCGGCACACCAGTGAGCCAGGGTCTGTTGAGGAGGAGGAAGAGACATTGCAGTATGGGGCCAAACATGTTATCATGCTCTTTGTTCCTGTCACACTGTGTATGATAGTGGTGGTGGCGACCATCAGCTCTGTTTCATTTTATACGACCAAGTCTGGAGACTACTTGTAAGTTAGCAATGTTATTGGATAACACTCATATGAGTCATGGCAAGAGATATGTCTTTGAACATGCGGGCACAGCAAAGACCCTGATCAGACTGCACATATGTGCAGTCTGATCAGAGTCTTTGCTTTGTGCTAGATATTGAGAAAGTTCTTCTAAGACAATTAACCCATGTGTTGCTGAAGCATGACAGCCACTACCTTTGCAAACAGTGTAGATGCAGAACAGATGGCTTCTCCAGAAGCCATCTGATCAGGATCTACATTGTTTGCCATTCAGTTTTTGAATTGAACAAAATTAATGCATTAATTTGAATCAATTAATTTGATTGGCTGACAGTCAGCAGTGGGTGTGGCTGAATAAGTTTATCCAGCAGGATAAGGGTTAATGCTGTAATAACAGTAATATGGTGTAGTGGTTATGAAGAGTGGTGTGACTCCTTGCTGAGTGCACATCTGAGAACTTAGTTCACCCATAAAATGTCAATCACGACAATTGTCATCTGTTTTGTCATCTGCCGGTTACTTTTAAAAGTCATTTTTGCAAACACTGCGGAGCCAGATCAGACTGCTCCTCTTGGAGCAGTCTGATCTGGGTCCACACTGTTTGCCTGTATGAAAATATACTTCAAAAAATTTGCAAGAAGATTCAGCAGACGACATAAGCAGACGATATTTTCAGATACAGTATTTCTCAGTGCCTTAAGGGTTAAGCCAGACTTGTGCATGAAGATGAAATTTTAAATTAAGAAATTCCTTAAAATCAGCAGTAAGCAATACTCATATATTAGTATTTGGTAGTAATTTACATGGGAGAAAAATCCGCACAACAAAAGAAAGTAACTAATTTCAGACTTGTCATCCTTATTCAGTGCACAAAAAGGCTGTAGAATGTTACTAAGAACGTTACTATGAAACGTTTATGATCAAAACGCCAAATACTTTGACGGACAAAATGCCAGACTAAATGATGTTTCCTTGTGCTCTTAAAATGAGATGGCAGAAAAGCATAAAATAATTATTTCTGCTTTAAGACGTAGGTTGCGCTTTAAGACGTAGGTTGCAGGCGCTCATTAGATCCGCCTCAATAATTACGAATAATATCACAAATTTTCATCAGAGATTTTAACCATTTCAGATCCCCCCCCCCCCCCCCCCCAGCGGGGCTTGAAGAAATATATGGGCTGCACGATGATTCCACGCAGAGCTTAATCCGACCCACAAATGAGTACTGATTAACAGCTTAGAGGATCTAAGCCTACCCAGGCAAAGCGTTGCGAGTCCATGCTTTTAAACCCTATTGGTTTCATTGGGCGACATTTCATCTCAACGTCGGGTAAAAGTCCCACAAAATTGGAAGCAAGGTCTCCAAAATGACCTTTACGGTGTTGACGGGGACGTTAAACCTCAAATAAAATAAACAAAACTCGTATCAACAGGAAATATATCGCGATTACGAATCATTGCACCTCTAGCACTGCTCGCCATCCTGTTAATGATTATTGATAAATCCTTATTAAAGGGGAATGGGAACACATGACAAATTTTTCTGCCATTTTTCAAAGGGAGACAACTTTCTTGACTTCCTGTTCGCTTTTCTATAAGCCCTGTCCCACTGAAAAAGGGGTATACTCTTAAAGGAAAGAATTTGCTCCTCAGCAGCAAATTCTTTCCTTTAAGAGTTGACCCCTATTGACATTGGAGACAAAAACACTTTTGCAAGAGTTGCCTCCCCTGAAGGTGTATCCATTTCCCTTAAAAGTATTGACATATCTTAATTTAAGGAGGGAAGAGTCCACCTTGGAAATTGAGGGGTGAAAGAGGATTGGGGTTAGCTGGTATCTCTCTGACAACTTTATTAGTTGGTATGTAATGTACATTAGTGTGTGATATGGTAATGAAAGGTGAGGATTTATATTTGACAGGATTTACACACCATTCCACGATGCAGACAAACCCGAGACGGACACAGGAACTAAAGTTTGGCAGTCACTTGCTAATGCCCTGATTCTGTTGGCTGTGGTGGTTGTCATGACAATAGTATTGCTGGTACTCTACAAGTACCGGTGCTATAAAGTAAGTGAATTCTTAACCCTTGTCCTGCTGAACCCGGATATGTCTTATCTTTCAGACAATGACGATCCAGATCAGATGGCTTCTGAAGAAGCCATCTGATCAGGACCTTCATTGTTTGTCATTCAGCTCATGAAATTGTTGCAATAATTTGCATCAAGTAATCTGATTGGTTGATAATGAGTAGTGGGTGTGGCATATATAAATATTCAGCAGGTCAAGGGTTAAAGATGACAGACTTCATGATAAGAGAGATAACTTGAATCAAAATAAACTCACAATTCATTGGTAGAGCTGGTCTATTCCATTCTAACACATCAAAAATCCATGAAACTGCTGTAATTTTCTTCAAATTACCACAACTTTCCAAGAATTCCATCAACATTTTAAACTAAGACATGCTTTTACCCATGCTTTTAACTTTTATGGACCAAAAAAAAAAAAAAAATGTAACATTGGCCAAATTCAAGAACAGTAGCGGAGTGACATCAAAAACTTAAGACAGCGTCTTTTTTGCATCACACTTCTGCCCAGTGCATTGTCCCAGAATAATTTACAGTTTTTCTCTGTTGTCTATACAGGCATGCTGTGTAAGAATATCTGGGGCCAGTTGTTCAAAGCATCGTTAGCTTAACGAGCTCATTAGTAGTCATATTGTTGACTGTTCTAGCAAGTTTGATATTTAAATTTTTTGTATTTTTTGCTGGAAAAAATGTGAGCAGCTTTTGTGAATGCAAGCTGCTCACATTTTTTCAGCAAAAATATTAGCGTATTTACCATAAAAAATGATCGAAGTTTTAATGATTTGTTAACTAGTGACGTCATTAGTTTTGAACAACTGGCCCCTGTTATTTTATATTTTTGTACTAGGTGATCCATGGTTGGTTGATATTGTCATCTCTGCTGTTGCTGTTCCTGTTTGCTTATCTGTATCTGGGGTAAGTTCAGAGTCATAATGTTACTGTATTTCCTACTCTAGTCAGTATAAATATCTGGGCACAGTTGTTCAAGGCCTCATTAGCTTAACAAACTTGTTGTTAAGTTGTTTGATCAAGTACAATCAGTTATTATTCAGTACATTACAGACTGTCTCCGATCGTTCAAAGCATTGTTAGCTAATAAACTTATAGCCCCAAAAATCCTTAAAAATTTGTTTCACGATCTGGCAAGGAATCACCCAAAATGTGCAGGCGGACTGGCAAACAGTGTAGACCCTGATCAGACTGCTCCCCCAGGAACAGTCTGATCTGGGTCTGCACTGTTTGCTCAGGCCTGTCTGTCCTAATATGTAGGATCATTATGGTAAGTGGTTAGAACTGTTCTGTCAGATATAAGGTCATATAAGCCATATTTCATTATATTATTTGGAGTTTAATGGCCGAGTCAACACTATTAAGGTCATATAAAGCTAATTGTGCATTTCTGACTAGCAGCCAAACTATTGGTATTTGTTACAGGCAGATATTGTTCGTTATTCATACTACTAAATTTTCACCACTTTGTCACTAAATGCCTTTGCACAGTGATCAGTCTGTGCATAAGTAGCATTAGTCAGAAAAATCCTGAAAAATTGGACCTTTGTACAAAAAAAATAGCTGCGATTGTCCAAAAAGTTCAACAGTGTGTTTTTACCTTTCGTAAATGTGTTCAAAAGATGCAGATGGAATGTGAAATAGTGTAGACCCTGATCACATTGCTTTTAGGATCAATCTAATCTGGGACTGCACTGTTTGCTTTGGCCTATCAAAAAGTTAGAAGCATTATGGTATGGGTACTGTCAAGCTAGTGCACAAATGGAGTTAAATTTAAACTAGAAATAAAGGTTGAAAAATCCTTGTTGCTTATATGCCATGTTTTTGAAAACTGGGAAAGCTTGAAGAGTTATTGAATGTTTGTATCATATCAGAGCTTTACAGCTTTTTCAACAGTACTTAGGTCATGTTGATTTGTTTGTTTGATTTGAGGTTTAACATCCCCATCAACACTGTAAAGGTCATTTTGGAGACGTTGCTTCCAATTTTGTGGGATTTTTACCGGACATTGAGATGAAATGACATCTCAAGCCCTGTCGCCCAATGAAACCAATAGGGTTTATAAGCTTGAACGGTCCACCTCGCACTGCGGTTCCTGGACAGGCTTAGATCCTTTAAGCGGTTAATCAGTACTCATGTGCGGGTCGGTTTCAGCTCTGCGTGGAAGCATCATGCAGCCCATCTATTTTGTCAAGCCCCGATGGGCGGGGGCCGATTCCTGGGGAGGTGTGTGTATCTTACATCAACAGGTTGTCTAACTAATATCGGCTTACAGCTGGACAAGGTCTGCTATCCTTACAGTAAATAAGCAAAGAGGGGGAATGTTATTATTTCTTCAGTTTACTCTTTCTTCCCTTGTCTCCCCTAATTTCATCTCCTCTACTATCTGTTCTTCCCCTTTCTCTTGGAGACCCATAACAGCTGAAGTGTCTTTAAGGGGAATGGTCAACCTGGCAGATTTTTACGTCATTTTTCAAAGGGAGACACATTTCCAGACTTCCTGTTCACTTTTCTTTAAGCCCTGTCCAATAGAAAAAGTGGTCTACTCTTAAAGGAAAGAATTTGCTCCTGAGCTCCTCAGGAGCAAATTCTTACCTTTAAGAGTTGACCACAATTGACATGGGAGACAAAAATACTTTTGCAGGAGTTGCCTCCCCTAAAGGTGTACTCATTCCCTTTAAAATCCAACACAATCAGTCAAATCCCATGAAAGTGTTGTATTTGAAGTTATTTACTAAATATATGCAAATATTCTTTAGCCTGTACCAATCTTGACGACTCATTAAGATGCATTTCTGACTTGTGATCATGAAGTTCTGGGTTCAGCCTGGCAACATTCTTTTGTGGAGATTTATTCATGAAATATTTTCTCGGGTCAGTCTTTCTCTTCCTCTGATCAGAGAAAATCTTGCAGTTGTCAGTTTGTGCTGAAAGAATGTGCTTTGTACTGGGTATGGGTAGCCTATTAATTCAGAGTTCTCACCACTATAAGTTAGAGCCTTGCTCATTTCACTTGTGAGATTCCAAGTTCTGCAATGGAAGGTCATATGGTTTTTCTCCAGGTATTCCATTTATGCACACCTCTGATTAATAATCAACTGTGTTCAAGAGAGAATATCTTTGTAGAGCCATAAAATCTAACTAAAACAAAATTACTGGGTAACTGCTTAGGTATAGGCCTGTTCAATTAAAATATAATTAGGTAAACTAAGTTGATGCAACCAAAAAAGTGTCGATTGGGCCATTCAACTCCGAACAACAAAAGTGCGTTATCCTGTAACATACATGACACTTATTTTGGACACAAGTTTTGATGATACTGTAATCATCCTAAGTATTTAGCAAACAGTACAGATCCAGATAAGACTTCTCCTGACAGGGTCTACACTGTTTGCCATTCCATTTGCTGCTTTTGAACTCCTGGCTGGATTGTAGAAAAAAAAAAACATTAAAATTTTTGGAGGATTACAGCAAGTTCTTAAGGTGTCCGAACTTAGGATCCCTGTTCAAATATCTGAAACATCTGGACCTGGTTGTTCAAAGCATCATTAGTTCAATAAGCTATTGAACAACTGTCCCCTGATCTGTTACTACTTTGTCTGCTCTGGCACTGCTGAGTAGTACAGTGAAATTTGTCCCACTTTTGGGACTGTTCAGATCACTTATGAACAGTCCCAAAAGTGGTCTCTTATTAGAGGACACTGGGTGTTGGTCTCTTATTAGAGGACACTGGGTGTAGAAAACACAAAGAAAGAATAACTGAAACATTTCAAATATGCTTTTATGGGAAATGGGTACACCTGACTTATTTTTCCACCATTTTTCAAAGAGACCTGGGAGACAACTTTCGGAGCTTTCTGCTCGCTTTTCTCTAAACACTCTGTCACACGGAAAAGGTAGTCTACTCTTAAAGGAAAGAATTTGCTCCTCAGGAGCAAATTCTTTCCTTTAAGAGTTGACTCCTATTGACATGGGAGACTGCCTCCCCTGAAGGTGTATCCATACCCTTTAAAGGCAGAATAAGTCATAATTTTTGCTGGTCTTAATAGTGGCATTTCACTGTACCCCTGGAGTTTTCATGATAAATTTTCTCATTATTTTCAGAGTGGTGTTACAAGCGTACAATGTACCTATGGACTATATATCAGTAGCATTACTCATGTGGAACTTTGGTGTATTGGGCATGATGTGTATACACTGGAAAGGACCACTTCACTTACAACAAGCCTACCTGATAACTATATGTGCCTTAATGTCACTTGTGTTTATCAAATACCTGCCAGACTGGACCCTTTGGGTAGTTCTAGGGGTCATGGTTGTCTGGGGTAAGTAGGGGTTATCCTAAGGGTCAAGTGTCAGATGGTCCACAGGACCAGCTGATGTTAAAAACCCTTTTCCCGCTGAATGTATTAAGTAAGCCACACCCATTACCAGTTGTCAGCCAATCAGATTACTTGTTTCTTATATTCATTCAGTTCACACACTGCATGACAAACAGTGTAGATCCTGATCAGTTCAGAAGCCATCTGATCTGGCACTACACAGTTTGCAAAGGTTGGGGTATCGTGAACAGCAGGATAAGGGTTAAATTCTACTGACTGTGCATTGAGTTATTGACACAGAAGACTCTTTAGAACTAAACTGATGATGGAAAAGCTGAAACAACGATCTGGGAGCTGCCAGACTTCAAAGTTTTGGCATTACATGTACTTCTTCACACTGAATAGGTTTCTTTTTTCATGTGATGGTGATTAATTAGGCCAATATAATCAGCGTTAGTGTCAAATGGTCTTTTTCTGAACAAAAATTAACAAAATATTTCATGAATCCTCCGTGATGACAACAAACTGAGAAAAATGCATTACTATTGTAAGTTTGGTAGTTTTCACCGACTCACTGCAGTGTATATTGTTCAATGATTCTTTCCTGAACTGCAGAGAAGTTAAATAATATTTACATGGAACGGCATGATTTGTTTTCTGCGTCACATCACGAAAACACGCTTATATAGTTTTGAC
Source organism: Lucinisca nassula (assembly GCA_963580285.1). NCBI lineage: Eukaryota > Metazoa > Mollusca > Bivalvia > Lucinida > Lucinidae > Lucinisca > Lucinisca nassula. The sequence goes on along the minus strand of OY757012.1, from coordinate 159,017,433 downwards.
CCCCTTCAACCCCACTTTTATATAGTAAAACTGGGGTTTCCGGGGGTATACCTTATTTTTCTTATTTCTGCTCTAAAATATCGATTGTGGGTACTCGTTAGAACCGCCTCGATGAGGCGGTTCTAACAAGTGCCCACAATCTATATTTAGAACAGAAATAAGAAAAATATCACAATTTTCATCATAAAATTTTCATTTTTTCCGGTGATAAAGGTGGCAATGTATTTGTATAGGCATGTTTGCGTAATGATTCATATGCTCTTTCCTTCAGAATAAGTTAATAGAAAGGACATAGCACTTTTCTTTAATTATTAATTTTATTTTATGAGGTTCACACTATCAGATGTCCCAGATGTTGGGTGGGAGCAAATTCATTTTAACACATCTTCGTGGTAGCACCCAGGAATTCGACCTATGATGTCAATTCATCCTCGGAACTACACAAGTTATTTTATCTTTTCAGATTTGGTAGCTGTTTTATGTCCCAAAGGTCCATTACGTATGTTAGTAGAGACAGCTCAGGAAAGAAGGGAACCCATATTTCCAGCTCTTATATACTCATGTAAGTATTGAAACATTACAAACTGTTACCAACTATGGCAAAAGCAGAAAGTTGGCATTTAACCCCATCCCAAAAAATCCATTTTATGTTGTTGTTTTTCTTATCAGGGGCCAGAAGTTCAAAACTAATGATGTTGTTAGTTAACATATCATAAAATATTTATCCCCACGTTTTTAAAAAAAAGTGGGGATATTGTTATCGCCTCCGTCCGTCCGTCTGTCTGTCCGGCTATCTCCTCCTAAACCGTTAGCCGGAATTCAACCAAATTTGGTATGCAAGTTGCTTACATGAATGGCTTGCGCAAGAGCACATTTTTTTTTTGTCCCCGCCCCCAGGGGCCCTGGGGAGGGGTCAAAAGGTCAAATATCAATAAAATTCAATTACAAAGTCAATTTTGAAGATTTTGATGCCAAACTTTGCACATGTACTGAGTTATGAAAAAAGTAAAACATATTGAACGGGATTTTGGCTGTGACCCCTAGGTCACGCCCTGGGGGTCGGACTTGGGGGGGTCGGGGGTCAAAATTAAAGTTTTTCAGAACATAGTCATGTTGCATATCTATGCGAAGGGGATAATGGGTAGAATAAGCTACAAGTAAAATTTTGACCCTGGGGTCAGATTGGGGCCCTGGGAGAGGGGTCAAAGGGTCAAAATTTAAGTTTTTTGGAACATAGTCATGTGGCATATGAAATTGAAGGGCATGATTAGTAGAATATAATACAGGTAATATTTTGACCATGGAGTCAAATTAGGGCCCAGGGTGAGGGGTTTTCAGTACTTGGCCCCTCTGTAGAAAACGTGGGGATTTGCGATGGCACGCCATCGACAGTATTCTAGTTGATTGGTTAATATGGCAAATATACTCATATTTTTGCTGGAAAAATATGAGTAGCTTTTGCATATGCAAAAGTGTTGCGAAATAGTGTTGGGCAGTTAAATTCCAAACAAATGAAATGATACAATTCAACAGGAAAGTAATATACCAACCAGTACTGCTTTTTCATGCTCAGGTCAGTTTTAAATTATATTTGTTCCTCTGGAATTAACGATAAATGTTAAAATGCTAGTAACTATTGACACTTTAATATTCATATGCAGGTTAACTCGCAAGCTTAAAACTTGCTCAAATAAGTGGAGCAGATAAAAGTTTTTACCTAACAGCCAGGCAGATTTTATCATAACACTGTTCATTATAACACAGTTTTGGATATAACACAATGATGGGTCGCAAAAATGTATATATGATACAGAAAAATGACCATAAGTGGTCATTTTTGTCATGTCTGCTTTAAGCATGGCGCGATATACGAGTCTGATTTTCAGTCTGTTTATCCATTCGTCTGTACATGAAGCTGTCAACATTTGTGACAGCCCTAGCATTCAGCTATGTAAGAGACCATTTCTCGAGAACTATAGAGCTTCATTAATTATACTTGGATCTAGGTATGGCAACTTTAATGCAAGCATCCATATTTGACCTTGACCTACATTTCATATTGCACAGATTTTGTGAACAATTACATCAACCCTAGCATTCACCCTTATGTAAGAGTCCATTTTTCAAAAAACTATACAAGCTTCATTATTGATACTTGTTAAAAACTTGCATTGAGTGGTGGAAATTTTAATGCAAGCATCCTTATATGGGCCCGTCAAGCGATTTTGGTACTTATCGCCTATGCGAGCAGTGAAGGTTCAGGCGAGCCTGTGCATCCGCGCAGTCTCGCCAGAACCTTTGCTGCTCGCTCATATAAGCAGTGAATCAAGAGGAACCTTCAGACACAAAGCCATACCCCTGGTCCATCTGAATGGCTGGGCATGCACAGTTAAAATTTGTCATGACGGAATGCTCGAAGACACAAATTCGCTTGGCGGGGCTTACACCTGTGGACACAAAAGCGTTCAAACTTTGATGAGCTTCATGTCATTCTGACTTGAAACATCATTCAATATATCCCCACATCATATCAGTCAACTGCCTGACAGAAATAAATTCAAAACACAAGATGGTGTACATTTCATTGCTGACTCCTGCACTGTCCAATCAAAATACATCTCAAATGTCAATCAGAAAGTGTTTTCCAAAATGAGACCAATCAATTGCTTGATTTAGTTTTAGAATTCTTTGATGAATGACCTTTGCTTGTCAAACTAACTTGATGCAAAGAGATTCATTGAAAGTTATTTCATGGGAGTTTGAACGCTTTTGTGTCCACAGGTGTATATGATCTTGACCTATATTTCATGGTTCATGACTTTCTGAACTGTTGCATTAACCCTAACGTTCACCCAAATGTTCATGTCCATTTCTGAAGAACTACAGTCAGACTTCGATAGCTCGAACCCCTTTGGGACCATAAAATGTGTTCCAGACAACGGTAATTCGAGCCATTGAGGGTTACTGTTAGTGCCATACCAGGTGGCATGATGGAGGTCATTTTGGTGTTTATTTTCAGGCTTCTGTAACATAAATGTATGTTATGTGTACTCATTAGAATCGCCTCATCGAGGCGATTCTAATGTACACACAACATACATTTCCAAGATAAAAGGAGAAAATATCCATTGATTATCCCTCACTAAATCTTATCTTGAGTAATTCCCAAGGAACTCAAGCACAACTCAACTCATCCATGGTGAACGAGCCATCAAAGTTTGAGTCATCGAAGTTCTACTATATAAGTTTTGTTAATGATACTTGGTACAAATTTGCAATTAGGGATGGCATCTTTTATGCAAGCATCCATGTTTGACCTTGACCTACATTTCATAGTTCAGGGCCTTTGGCCCACCACAGATGCGACATAACTTAAGGCAGAATTCTTGTCAATATTATCTATACATTTTGGTTTGGCTATTAACATAATTGTTTAACTAACACAGTTTCTGCTTTGGACTACAACAACAGTGTTATAAATTGAGGATCTTACACAAGTGTTCATTTCATATGAAATTTAGGAAACGAGCCATACTCGTGTATGATTCTGTTTATCATATGACCACTTTAAATTGAATTTTATCGCCTTTAAATATGACAATTGTTGAAACAAAAAAATGCATGGTTGACATGGACGTCGTCATCACGTTACTTAATCCCGCCAAAGTATTATTACATGTGTGGTCATACGATTTTTATTACACGACGTTGTCCACTGCTTATCAAAGGCGTTACATGATAAAAAGGTTTTATTATACCTTCAGCAACCATTGTGTGGCAGTCCGTACTGGGAGCAGATGGAGACAAGAAGGATGATGACAAGAAATCTAAAAAAAACAAGACAGGCGATCCAAGAGACCCACCTACTGAAGGATATGATAGTATGGCCACTTAGACAGTGATATTTTAACCCATTGTACTCAGTGTCTGATCAGGGCCTGCACTGTTTGCTAACAGGATTTTCCATCAAAAATAGAATAAATATGAAAAAATAGGCCTGACACCCCTTATTTGACAAATGGACTTGTCCAACATATAGCAATGGAAGAGTCCACTAGTATACAATGGGTTAACAGTTTCCCCCCTGAGTTTCTGAAGTAGACTCTTCCATAATCGAATTTGTACATGTATATCGGGTGTTTAGTCAAACTCTTCATCAGACTGAGTGTAAACAGTGTAGATCCTAATGTGATGAGATGGCTTGTTATGAGTCATATCTTGATGTGATGAGATGATTCATATCTAGAACTACAGTTTGCATACATATCTGTACATGTCTACAGGTAGGCAGCATTCTTTCTTGGAAATTGATCATTAACCCTTTTTAAACCGGAAACCCCAAAACGGGTAGTTTGCAAACAGTGCAGGCCCAGGTCACACGCCACAGAATGTGGCGTCTGATCAGGGCTTGCACTGTTTGCAAAATGTTCAGCTATTGAAGAAAACACAACCTGACACCCCTAAAGTTTGAAATGGACTTCTGCTATATATAAGGTTGTAAGATTCCATTTGGTACAAAAAGGGTTAAATATCTTCTACTGTCATTCTGTCCCATCTGCTGATTCAAGAGGTGCAGTTGTCAGTTTCTGACCATCTCAGTATGAGCTAAATAGTGTTGACTGGGCCATTTAACTCCAAACAGACAAATAGATTGTCATATGCTCTAGAATGGAAATTTTCAACGATATTTAACATTGAGCTAATCAAATTAATGGTAAAAGCAAATGAAATGCTGTTGAAGTGTTGAACCCACATCTTGAATTAAAAAAAAAAAAACCTTCAGGTTGATCAAAACGATCTTTTGCAAATGAATCCAGAAAAACTATTTGACAAAATGCCTGAGATTTTTTTTTTGTATTAAGTTTTTATGCATTTGAATTTGAAGCAAAACAAAATGCATGATGAAAAGTATAGTTGCTATTCCGATTTATCAGCTCCTTTCTACAGAGCATCAGATAAGGTGGGTATTTAGTGATAACTGAAGGATAATTTTCTTTTTCCTTATTTCTTCATCTAAACCTTTGTTGTGCGTATTCATTAGAACCACCTCAGGAGGCGGTTCTAATGAAGAGGCGGTTCTAATGAATACACACAACTTTGGTTTTTATGGAGAATTGACATAAATTGGGCCCCGTCAAGCGATTTTGACGTCAAGCCTATGCGAGCAGCGAAGGTTCAGGCGAGCCTGCGCATCCGCGCAGTCTCGCCAGAACCTTCGCTGCTCGCTCATACAAGCAGTGAATCAAGAGGAACCTTCAGACAGAAAGCCATATCCCTGGCCCCTCTGAATGGCTGGGCATGCACAGTTAAAATTTGTCATGACGGAATGCTCGAAAACACAATTCGCTTGGCGGGGCTCAATTATCCTTCAGTTATCATCAAATACCCTCCTTATCTATTTCTATGTCTGATATTTGCCTTCTTTGGCAGCTGTATTTAGAACACAGTACAGACAAGATCCAGATGGCTCGGACACTGATGATGGAGGTTTCGCAAACCCAACTAGAGTTCCTAGGGAGCGCAACAGGCAACTGAATGCATCCACAGGCAGCATAGAGTCCCAGCAGGGCCGGGCAGCTATATCTGCCCTAGGGGCAGAGAGAAGCACTGAAGAACAAAGACAAAGGAGTGAGAGAAGGGAAGAAGCCTCAGAGGAAGAACAAGAAGAAAGTAAGACCTTTTTCTATTAATTCAAGTGTATACACCTTCAGGGGAGGGAACTCTTTCAAAAATATTTTTTTCTTTCCCCTTTCAGTACTCTGCTCTTAACCCTTATCCTGCTCAACACAACAGCCTGGGGCCAGTTGTTCAAAACTAACGACATTGTTAGTTAACATATCGTCAAATCTATGATCATTTAATATGGCAAATATGCTAATATTTTTGCTGAAAAAAATGTGAATAGCTTTTGCAAATGCAAAAGCTGCTCACATTTTTCCAGCAAAAATACCAAAGTTTTAAATATTGTACTTGCTAGAACACTTAATAATATGGCCACTATCGAGCTCGTTAAGCTAACGATGCTTTGAACAACTGGCCCCAGTTCTTTTGCAGATAATGAATATCATGATCAGATGGATCTGTTTGTAAAGCAGTTTGTGAATTGAAAGAATACATTAAATCAAGTAATTTGATTGATTGATGGTCAAATATGGGTGTAACTGAATTAATTTATCCAGCAGGGTAAGGGTTAAACATAAGAATTCTTCCTCCAGCGGAGCACAGTGGTTCCTTTTTCTTTTATTTTTCTTATAAAACAGGATTTGACATTCATGCAAATTGATTCCTATGAGATGTCAAAGAAAACAGGACTTGTCATTTCATGCAATTGCATGAGTTGTCAAATCCTGTTTTCTGGGAAGAAACATACCAACAATTTGTCTTCTGCTGAATTAGCCTGGAGAGTCGTAAAGGCTAAAGAACTCAGCTGCTTGGTATACCTTTAATATTAAAAGCCAGTCTGACAGTTACAGACAGAAGCCTCTCTGGTGTAGTGGTTACGCTACTCGCCTTGCAAAGCAGCGATCGCAGGATCGATCCCGGGCTTCTCTAGACTTTCGGATGAGTCTTTAAACCAAGGTCCCGTCTCCGTATGACCTTAGCTGTTGGTGGGATGTAAAACTCAATCACTCACTCTCACAGTTACAGACAGTGTTCCTTTGCTGGCTTAGACTCCTAAGCTGTAAGTTGTATTAGACACACTTCTCCAAGTTGTAACTGACAGCTTGATTTAGCAGAAGGACCACTACATGTAAAACTATTTTGCAGTCAGTTCTACAAAAGCTGTTTGGTTTGGCTGAGATTTGAATTTCTTTTACACCAAAATTGGAAATCCTGGATTTTACCCAGGGATAGAAATTCTTGTCCTTCCCAGGGATAAGATAAAATAGAGAAGTCTCACCCGTTATATTCATCACGAAAACATGCCTATATAATCTTGACCCCCTTGAACCCCACTTTTATATAGTAAAACTGGGGTTTGCAGGGGTAAACCTTATTTTTCTTTTTTCTGCTCCAAAATATAGATTGTGGGTACTCGTTAGAACCGTCTCATCGAGGCGGTTCTAACGAATACTCACAATCTATATTTTGAGTATTTCTGCTCCAAAATATAGATTGTGGGTACTCGTTAGAACCGTCTCGATGAGGCCATTCTAACGAGTACTCACAATCTGTATATAGATTTTGGGTACTCGTTAGAACCACCCTGATGAGGGGGTTCTAACGAGTGCTCACAATCTATATTTTGAGCAGAAATAAGAAAAATATCACAATTTTTCTTCTAAAAAAATGATTTTTCGGAGGTAAAGTTCACAATGTATTTGTATAGGCGTGTTTTCATAATGGTGTAGTATTTTCATCACAATATGATGGACATGGACAATAAAGTGACTGCATTACTGAAAATCTACTCTCAAAAATGCAAGAAGAAGCATCTTAATGGGTGCAAGGGCTAGATAGAAAAACCCATCCCCCGGGGTCTCACTCCAGCATCACTCGGCAAGCCTATTGACAACATACTGTGACCCTCAGGACAGATTTTTCTATCCACCCCTCACAATCATGTAAGAGTCTTATATTACAACCCATGCATTTTTGAATTAGATGTGCTGCAGTTTGAGTTTACGAGCCTGTCTATTTGAAGAATCGAGTAGCCTTGGATTATGTCTGATGTCTATCACATTTTTCTTGGGAGTGTAAAAAAATCTCTTCAGCATCGAGTTGAAAAGAGTATGGTCAACACATTTCCTGCTGCTATTAGACAGTGAAATTCAGCTCTTAAGACCAGGTAAATTGAGGACTAATTCTGTATTTTAAAGCATGTTTAGAAGATTTCACTAATTCTTTCTTTGTGATTTCCACCCCAGTGTCCTCCAGTAATAGACCACCTTTGGAACTGTTCAGAAGTGGTCTTAAAGACCACTTTTGATCAGTCCCAAAGGTGGTCTTAATATAAGAATTTTAATGTACAAGGGAGAAGCCTCCGTGGTGTAGTGGGTATGCTACTCGTCTTGTAAAACTGGGGTCGCAGGATCGATCCCAGGCTTCTCCAGACCTTTGGATGAGTCTTTGAACCGAGGTCCTGTCTCCGTATCACCTTTGCTGGTGGTGGGACGTAAAACTCAAACACTCACTTGACAAGGAGTTTTCAAATCTAATTATCTTGTTCTTTATATTTTTCAGGAGGCATTAAACTAGGTTTAGGAGATTTTATATTTTATGGTGTGTTAGTAGGTAAAGCATCATCCTATGGTGATTGGAATACTACTTTAGCTTGTTTTGTTGCTATTTTAATAGTAAGTACTAGTTTATACTAAATTATTTTAGTTTGATTGCGATGAAAGCTCCAAGCTTATTGAATCGCTCTCGAACACTCCTTCCAGATGTTATCATGCACGCAGAGAGGCAGTGACTTTTTTCACCACTGCTACCCATTTACACCTGGGTCAAGTAGGGCATTGTCATAACCTGTCTTGCCCATGGACACACCTTGCCTCCGGTGGCTGGATTCGAACCCACAACCTTTCGATCATAAGTCGAACACGCTAACCACTGAGCTATCGAGGCTGATAGTAAGTACTGGCATTAGTATTAACATATTTTATTGCATCAATACATGACAAAACCTGCAATCACAAGTTCTCACAACATTAGTTACGACACTTACCCTAGTATTATTGTTAAGATCCAAAACATACCCATTTTAGGTAAATAGCTGTTATATCCAAACAGAATGTTTAGATTTTCATCATCATCATCATCATCAACAGATTTTTGATTAACATGCAGGTACAGGGGCAATGTCGACATAAGTGGGCCCCCTTCCAGGTAGCTGGCTTGCTGCACGCATGGCAGATCTTACACCAGATCTCCAGGCCTGTCTATCATGAGGATCGATAGCAGAGAGCTTCCATTCTCTGCATCTCTTTCTGTCAGCTGCTTCCAGATCATCTTGGGCCTTCCAGGTCCCCCCTTTCCACCTACCTGTATGTCACAGGCAGTCTTGACTGCACCGTTAGAGCGTTCCACATGTCCATACCAGCAGAGCCTTTTCTCTTTCAGGATTAGGTCCAGGTCCTCAATGCCAAGATGCTCAAGTAACTAACTGGACCTGATGGTGACAGTGTCCTGTGGCTTGACATTGCAAATCTGTCTGATCATTGCCCTGTCATTCTGCTGAAGACTACGGAGGTTTTGCTTTGTCAATGGCCATGTCTCACTGGCATGGAGCATTGCGCTCCGCACACAAGAGCTGTACACACGGCCACGTGTCTTGAACGAGAGGTGGCGGGAAGAGAGAACTGGTAGCAACTCCTTGAATTTCTTCCAGGCTGTTTTCACACCTGAAGTGATTGAAAGGTCGCAACCACCCGCTGCTGAGAGCATATCACCTAGGTAGCAAAAGGAAGCTACAATCTCTAGCTTGTCGGATCTGATTTGGACTTCCCTCTGTGGTCTGCCATCTAAGGGTCGTGCAGTTCCTTTGCACCATGTACACCTGTAATCAGGTTCCTCTATCAAGCGCTTGAGCCCACTGCATTTCTTGTGCACCTAGAACTTGTAGCCATTACACAAGATACAGTTGCTGCCCACTCCAGTGCGACATACAGTGTATGGGAACTGGCCTGTACTCTGCAGGGTTCCAGACCTGAGCAACAGATCATGATCTTTGTCTTTCCAGCATTCACTCTCAGCCCTTTCGCCTCCATTGCGTCTTTCAAAGTTAAGAGCCTCCTGACACATTCCTCAAGGGATTCAGCTATGATGACAAGGTCATCAGCATACGGGTCCTCCCAGGGGACTCCAGAGCGGAACTCACATGACAAGGCTTCAAGCACAATGATGAAAAGCAATTGGCTGAGAACGGAGCCTAGATTTTATAAAAAAAATTGACCATACAAATAAATAGTCATTATATATTGTATACATTTTTGTTTGGACATAATACAGGTGTCTATTGGCAGGTTTGGAGAAATTGATTGGGCTGCATGGTGCTTCGATGCAGAGCTAAAACTGACTGCACAGGAGTACTGGTAGACTTCTTAGAAGGTCTAAGCCTGTCCAGGCAAAGTGGTGCGAGTCAAACCGTCAGTGCATATAAACCCTATTGGTTTCATTGGGCAGCAGGGCTTGAGATGTCTTTTCATCTTAGTGTCAATAAAACTCCCACGAAATTTGAAACAATGTCTCCAAAATGACCTAAAAAGTGTTGATGGGGATGATAAAGATAAAATCAAACAAACAAACACAGTTATTTAACCAATACGAGGACTGTTCAAATATGAATGCAAGTAGAACGTTTTCTCATGCACTAATGCAAAAATCACCTGGAAATAAATATCATAGCGTAGAAAAACATTTTACCTATACATTGATACCAAACCTGTTAAAATCCGTGCACTTTAGCCATCGTTCGATAAACACTGTCTACTCTTGTAATACAAAACATGGTTGGAAGAAGGTCAGAGTACGCTGTTGAAATAAGGTCCTATATTAAGAATCTTTGTATTCTTGGTATACGGTGCAAAGACATTTTTATCCCCCGACCGAATAGGTTCGGGGGGATATAGCGATCAGCCTGGCGTCTGTCCCTCCGCACCAACAAATGTATAGTTAGGTGGCTATGTAAATGGACAGAATCAATGTAAGTCTATGGGATTTATTCCGTTAGACACCGAAAATACTTCTTTTCTGTGGCTAAAAGTAGCCACTTAAGTATCAGTCCTGCCAAAAATAGCCACATTAGTATACATCCGTGAGAATGTCCGTCCGTCCGTTCGTGCATCCGTCCATCCGTAGACGCAACCTTGTGATGGCCATAACTCCTATACCCTTTGAGATTCATTGATGGTCCTTGACACAATTGTTCCCAAGGCCGAGACGGTGTGTCATGCACAAGAACCAGAACTCTGGATGCCATACTTTTTGAGTTATCTCCCCTTTTAATAAAATAGAATGACTACTTTGTGATGGCCATAACTCCAATACCCTTTGAGATATGTTGATGGTACCTGGCACAGTTGTTCACAAGGCTGAGATAGCGTGTCATGCACAAGAACCACAACTCTGGTTGTCATGGTTTTTGAGTTATCTCCCCTTCCAATAAAATTGAGTGACTACCTTGTGATGGCCATAACTCCAATACCCTTTAAGATATATTGATGATACATGGCACAGTTGTTCACAAGGCCGAGACGTTGTGTCATGCGCAAGAACCACAACTCTGGGTGCCATGGTTTTTGAGTTATCTCCCCTTCCAATAATATAGAATCACTACCTTGTGTTGGCCACATCTCCAATACTCTTTGAGATATATTGAAGGTACTTGGTACAGTTGTACATGAGGTTATGCAGGTGTGTCACGTTCAAGAACCATGACTCTGGGTGCCCTGGTTTTTAGCTCACCTGACCGAAGGTCATGGTGAGCTTTTGTGACCGTAAGATGTCCGGCGTCGTCGTGCGTCGTCCGTCGTCCGTCGTGCGTAAACTTTTTCTTGTGAACAAACTAGAGGCCACAGTTTTGGTCCAATCATCATCAAACTTGCTCAGAATGATCATCATGACAATATCTCGGTCAAGTTCGAATATGGGTCATGTCGGGTGAAAAAGTAGGTCAGTAGGTCAAATCATAGAAAAACCTTGTGAACACTCTAGAGGGCACAGTTTTGGTCCAATCATCATCAAACTTGCTCAGAATAATTATCATGACAATATCTCGGTCAGGTTCGAATATGGATCATGTAGGGTCAAAAAGTAGGTCAGTAGGTCAAACCATAGATAGTCCTTGTGAACACTCTAGAGGGCACAGTTATGGTTCAATTATCATCAAACTTGCTCAGAATGATCATTGTGACAATATCTCGGTCAAGTTTGAATATGGGTCATGTCGGGTCAAAAAGTAGGTCAGTAGGTCAATTCATAGAAAAACCTTGTGAACACTCTAGAGGGCACAGTTATGGTCCAATCATCATCAAACTTGCTCAGAATAATCATCCTGACAATATCTCAGTCAAGTTTGAATATGGGTCATGTTGGGTCAAAAAGTAGGTCAGTAGGTCAAATCATAGAAAAACCTTGTGAACACACTAGAGGGCACAGTTATGGTCCAATCATCATTAAACTTGCTCAGAATGATTGTCATGACAATATCTCGGTCAAATTTGAATATTGGTCATGTCGGGTCAAATGTAGGTCAGTAGGTCAAATCATGGAAAAACCTTGTGAACACTCTAAAGGCCACATTTTTGGTCCAATCATCATCAATCTTGCTCAGAATGATCATTGTGACAATATCTCAGTCAAGTGCGAATATGGGTCATGTGGTATCAAAAAGTAGGTCAGTAGGTCAAATCATAGAAAAACCTTGTGAACACTTTAGAGGCCACAGGTTTGATCCGATCATCATAAAATTTCCTAAGAATGATCATCATGACAATATCTCAGTCAAGTTTGAATATGACTCATGTCGGGTCCAAAAGTAGGTCAGTAGGTCAATCATTGAAAAACCTTGTGAACACTAGTTTTTGTTTTATCATAACTTTAGAACCGTTTGAGGTAGAGCCTTTATATTTGGCATGTTGGTTCTTTGTGACATTGCCTTTGTATTTATACAAAAAATTGACCTGTGACCTTGACCCCTAACATTATGACCTACTAATCATAACTTTTTAACCATTTGAGATAGAGCCTTCATATTTGGCAAGTAGGTTCCTTGTGATACTGCCTTACCACTCATACAAAAACTTACCTGTGACCTTTACCTGTGATCTTTGACCGACTTTTGTTGTAACTTTCTGTTTTAGATAGAGCCTTCATATTTGGCATGTAGATTCCTTGTGACATTGCCTCTCCTTGCATACAAAAAATTTTGACCTGTGACCTTGACCCTGAACCTTTTACCTACTTACCATAACTTTTTAATCATTTGAGATCGAGCCTTCATATTTGGCATGGAAGTTCCTTGCGACATTGCCTTATCCCTCGCACAAAAAATTACCTGTGACTTTGACCTGTGACCTTTGACCTACTTTATCACAACTTTCTAACCATTCATATTTCGCATGTAGGTTCCTTGCGACATTGTTTTTCCACTCATAAAAAAATGTTGACCTTTACCTGGCCCTTTGACCTACTGTGTCATAAAGTTTTAATCATTGGACATAGAGCCTATACATTTGGCATGTAGATTCCTTATAACATTGCCTTTCCAATAAATTTTGATCTGTGACTTAGACCCTTGACCTGTCACCTACTTTATCATAACTCTCTAACTGTTTTAGGTAGAGCTTTCATATTCGGCATGTAGGTTGCTTGTGACATTGCCTTCCCACTTATACATAAAATGTTGTGCTATTTTTATTGATATTACATGTAGGTTAGAGTGTTGCATGTTTCTAGACGCCTTTGGCAAAGAGTGTATACCCAGATGCGGTGTCTGCTCAGCTGGCTGAGTCTACACTGTTTGCTTCAAATACTGGTATTTAGGGATAAGTCTCAGCTGTCAGTTTAAATGACCATTTATGGTCATTTTGGGGATCCCTCTTGAAACCATGTTATATCCAAAACCGTGTTATAACTAACCGTGTCGGCCCCCGCCCATAGGGGCTTGAAGAAATATATGGGCTGCATGATGCTTCCACGCAGAGCTGAATCCAGCCCGCACACTAGTACTGGTAAACCGCTTAGCGGATCTAAGCCTGTCCAGGAACCGCGGTGCGAGGCGGACCATCCATGCTAATAAACCCTATTGGTTTCATTGGGCGACAGGGCTTGAGATGTCATTTCATCTCAATGTCGGGTAAAAGTCCCACAAAATTGGAAGCAAAGCCTCCAAAATGACCTTGACAGTGTTGACGGGGATGTTAAATCTCAAATCAAACAAACAATAACTAACCGTGTTACAATGAGGCTGTGTTGTAGCTCTTTTTTAGCTCACCTGTCACGTAGTGACAAGGTGAGCTTTTGGGATCACTTTTTGTCCATCGTCTGTCGTGCGTGCGTGCGTCCGTCCGTAAACTTTTTCTTCAAATGACATCTCCTCCTAAACCACAGATCGGATTTTGACCAAACTTCACAGGAATGATCCTTAGGTGGTCCCCTTTCAAAGTTGTTCAAATGGTTCCGGTTCGTTGCACATATAGGTCACAGGAGCCAAAAATAGATTTTTTTCACCGAAAACTTAAAAAATCTTCTTCTCTGAAACCGCAAGGCCCAGGACATTGATATTTGGTATGAAGCTTCATCTAGTGGACCCCTACCAAGATTGTTCAAATTATAGTGCTGGGGCCAAAAATGCCCCCGCACCGGGGCCCTTTGGTTTTACATGGGCTTATATAGGGAAAATCTTGAAAAATCTTCTTCTCTGAAACCGCAAGGCCCAGGTCTTTGATATTTGGTATGAAGCTTCATTTAGTGGACCTCTACCAAGATTATTCAAATTATAGTGCTGGAGCTAAAAATGCCCCCACCCCGGGGCCCTTTGGTTTTACATGGGCTTACACAAGGAAAATCTTTAAAAATCTTCTTCTCTGAAACTGCAAGGCCCAGGTCTTTGATATTTGGTATGAAGCTTCACCTAGTGGACCTCTACCAAGATTGTTCAAATTAAAGTGCTGGAGCTATAAATGACCCCAACACGGGGCCCTTTGGTTTTATATGGGCTAATATAGGGAAAATCTTTAAAAATCTTCTTCTCTGAAACTGCAAGGCCCAGGTCTTTGATATTTGGTATGAAGCTTCATCTAGTGGACCCCTACCAAGATTGTTTAGATTATAGTGCTTGGGCCAACAATGCCCACGCACCGGGGCACTTTGGTTTTACATCCGCTTGTATAGGGAAAATCTTTAAAAATCTTCTTCTCTGAAACCGCAAGGCCCAGGTCTTTGATATTTGGTATGAAGCTTCATCAAGTGGACCTCTACCAAGATTGTTCAAATTATAGTGCTGGAATTTAAAATGCCCCCACCCCGGGGCCCTTTGGTTTTACATGGGCTTATACAGGGAAAATCTTTAAAAATCTTCTTCTCTGAAACTGCAAGGCCCAGGTCTTTGATATTTGGTATGAAGCTTCATCTAGTGGACCCCTACCAAGATTGTTCAAATTATAGTGCTGGGGCCAAAAATGCCCCCGCACCGGGGCCCTTTGGTTTAACATGGGCTTATATAGGGAAAATCTTTAAAAATCTTCTTCTCTGAAACCACAAGGCCAGGTATTTGATATTTGGTATGAAGCTTCACCTAGTGGACCTCTACCAAGATTGTTCAAATTATAGTGCTGGAGGTAAAAATGCCCCCACCCCGGGGCCCTTTGGTTTTACATGGGCTTATACAGGGAAAATCTTTAAAAATCTTCTTCTCTGAAACTACAAGGCCCTGGTCTTTGCTATTTGGTATGAATCTTCATCTAGTGGACCCCTGCCAAGATTGTTCAAATTATAGTGCTTGGGCCAAAAATGCCCCCACCCCAGGGCCCTTTGGTTTTACATAGGCTTATATAGGGAAAATCTTTAAAAATCTTCTTCTCTGAAACTGCAAGGCCCAGGTCTTTGATATTTGGTATGAAGCTTCATCTTGTGCACCTCTACCAAGATTGTTCAAATTATATCTCTGGGGCCAAAAATGCCCCCGCTCTGGGAACCTTTGGTTTTACATAGACTTATATATGGAAAATCTTGAAAAATCTTCTTCTCTGAAATCACAAGGCTTATATGTCTTTGATATTTGTTATGAAGCTTCAGCTAGTGGACCTCTACCAAGATTGTTCAAATTATAGCCCAGAGACCTAAAATGCCCCCCGCCATGTGGCCCTTTGGTTTTACATAGACTTATATAGGGAAAATCTTTAAAAATCTTCTCTGAAACCAAGAGGCTTAGGTCTTTGATATTTGTTATGAAGCTTCAGCTAGTGAACCCTTACCAAGATTGCTCAAATTATAGCCCTGGGGCCAAAAATGCCCCCGTTCCGGGGCCCTTTGGTTTTACATAGACTTATATAGGGAAAATCTTGTTTTACATAGACTTCTTTATGCAGGGTAAACCTTTAAAATCTTCTTCTCTGAAACAACAAAGCCCAGGTCTTTCATATTCGATATGAAGCTTCATCTTGTGGACCTCTACCAAGATTGTTCAAATTATAGCCCTGGGGCCAAAATTGACCCTGCCCAGGGCCCACTTGTTATACATTGGATCAGGTGAGCGAACCAGGGCCCTCTGGGCCCTCTTGTTTAATTATCTCCCCTGTCAATATTACCTTGTGATGGCCATAACTCCAAAACTTTACAGATCCCCTCCCCAAAACCATATATATTATTGTTCCTTATGATAAGACACATTCATTGAAACCAACCTGGGGGCCCCCAGATGCGCTGGGGCCTTGCCCCACCCCCTCCACTTCATAAAAGGCCCAATATCTCGGAAACCTTACAGATCCCCACCCCTAAATTATATATATTCTTGTTCCTTATGATAAGACACATTCAGTTACACTAACCTGGGGGCCCGGGATGCGCCGGGGCCAAGCCCCACCCCCTCCACTACATAAAAGGCCATATATCTCAGAAACCGTTTAGACCCCCACCCCTAAACCATATATATTCTTGTTCTTTATGATCAGATGCATTCATTGACACCCACCTATGGGCCCCCGGGATGTGCCGGGGCCTTGCACCACCCCCTCCACTTCATAAAAGGCCAAATATCTTGGAAACCTTACAGATCCCCACCCCTAAACCATATATTTTATTGTTCCTTATGATAAGACACATTCAATGACACCAACCTGGGGGCCCCCTGGGATGGGTCAGGGCCCTGCCCCACCCCCTCCACTACATAAAAGGCCATATATCTCGGAACCCATTCAGAGCTCCCTCCACTTCAAAAAAGGCCCAATTTCTCAGAAACCGTTCAGATCCCCATCCCTAAACCATATATATTCTTGTTTCTGATGATGAGACACATTCAGTGATACCGACCTAGGGGTCTCCTGGGATGTGCCATTGCCCCACCCCTCCACTTAATAAAAGGCGATATATCTCAGCAACCTTTCAGATCCCCACCCCAAAACCATATATATTCTTGTTTCTTATGATAAGACACATTCAGTTACACCAACCTGGGGGTCCTCTGGGATGTACTCAGGTCATGTCCCACCCTCTCCACTCCATTTTGTTTGTTTGATTTGAGGTTTAACGTCCCTGCCAACACTGTAAAGGTCATTTTGGAGACGTTGCTTCCAATTTTGTGGGACTTTTACCGGATGCTGAGATGAAATGACAGCTCAAGCCCTGTCCCCCAATGAAACCAATAGGGTTTATTAGCATGGACGTTCCGCTTCGCACCGCGGTTCCAGAACAGGTTAGATCCTCTAAGCGGTTTACCAGTACTAGTGTGCGGGCATGATTCAGCTCTGCATGGAAGCATCATGCTGCCCATATATTTCTTCAAGCCCCTATGGTCGGGGGCCACCTCCACTCCATAAAAGGCCCAAATTCTCAGAAACCGTTCAGATCCCAACCCTTTATCCATATATATTCTTTTTCTTTATGATAAGACGCATTCAGTGATTCCAACCTAGGGGTTTTCAGGGGTGTGCCGGGGCTATGCCCCACCCTGCCACTTCATTAAAGGCGATAAATCTCAGAAACCTATCAGATTCCCACTCCTAAACCATATATATATTCTTGTTTCTTATGATAAAATGCATTCAGAGACATCAACCTGGGGGTCTCTTGGGATGTGCCCTGGCCACTCCCCACCCCCTGCACTTCATAAATGGCCCAATATCTCAGAAACCGTTAAGACCCCCCACCCATAAACCATATATTTTCTTGTTCCTTATGATAAGATGCATTCAATGATATCCAAATGGGCTCTGTTGGATCATCTCCCACCCCTCCACTTCATAAAAGGCCTAATATTTCAGATACAGAGTCCACATGGAATGGGGGTTCATTTGGGAGACTTTATAATCAATAAATTAAAACCAGACATGGCTGCCAGTGTGCAGTGCCCGTCTGAGCTCTGGTGAGCATCATGGCCCATGGGCCTCTTGTTTAGTTATCTCCCCTGACAGTATAATCTTGTGATGGCCATAACTGCAATACTTTTGTGATATATTGCTGGTTTAATTCTGGTGCACTTTCTATTGGTGAACAATCTTCTAAAGGCCATATTGGCTTTTGGTCGGGGAATTTGCCATCTCTTCCGATGGCTATTTTTGATGAAATATGTTCGGTTTATGGGCATACTGAAATGTCTTTTCCGACAGTTTTTCGTTGGTGTAAGAAATACAGCTGTGGGCTAGGCTCAACAGAAGATGCACCACATGATCGTCCGCCGAAAAGAGCAACATCTGCCAAGATGGTTGCTAGAGTGAAAGAATAGTTGCTACCGATGCACGATACACACTAGGCAAATAGCTAGTATGGTTGGCATCTCATTAGGAGCAGCTCATACAACTCTGAAACAGGATTTGAAAATGAGTAAGATCTGTGCTAGATGGATTCCCCATCTGTTGACAGATGAGCAGAAAAAGACAACCGTTCAGTGCGCCAAGAAGTTGCTTAAAAAGTTTCCAAATTACAATGCACGGTCTTTCTCTAATGTCGTCACAGATGACGAGACATGGGTTCACTTTTTTGAGCCAAAACGAAAGATTCAGAACAAAATATGGGCAACAAAGTATTGCAAAAGACCATGCATTGCAAAGCGGACCATGAGCGTCAAGAATGTATGCCATATTCTTTTCAAATCAGGGCCCTGCTATTCAGGTTGCTGTGCCTAAAGGCAAATCTGTAAATGCGAAGTTTTACAATAATAAAGTTCTTCGAAAATTGAAGAAATATTTCAAAGAACGAAGACCCGCAACTGGTTTGGCCAATGTCAGATTGCTACATGACAATGCGTCATCGCACAAGGCGTTCATTGTGCAAGACTATCTGAGGCAGGAAAAGGTTGTTGAACTCCCTCACCCCCCCGTATTCCCCTGACCTTGCCCCGTGTGACTTTTTTTTGTTCCAGCGGCTGAAAAAATACCTTTCTGGTCGAAAATTTGTACAGCGCAAACACATCGGTTCTGCAATATTCCAGTGCCTTCATAGTATACCTCGAAAAGACTAACAAAATGCATTCAATGATTGGATCAGAAGACTGAAAGTTTGTATATCTGTTAAAGGGGAATATATTTTGAGGGGACAAAATAAAATTTTTATCAAAATCTATCACGGAATCATTTTTATGTGCTTAGTTGCATTCATATTTGAATAGTCCTCGTACAGTCCCGCTTTGGACCTAAACACTATTATCTATAGATTTTTTGGACCCATCTCTAAACCCTGTTATAGCCAAAATTGTGTTATAATGAACAGTGTTATAGAGAGGTTTATGTATACAAAAGCGTTTAATTTTCTAATTCGATTTGTGATATTATCCTAATTTATACTCAAAACAAAGGATGTAGATGCTCATTAGAACTGCCTCAATGAGGTAGTTCTAATGAGTACCCACATATGTCTTGGAGCAGAAATAAGAAAAATAATGTATACCGCTGTAAACCCTACTTCTGTATATAAAGTGGGGGTTATAGGGTTGTTCATTTCACTGACTAGTTAACATGATGCTTGTAGAAAAAAGGTTGCTCTAAAATGAATTATGAGTATTTAACACAGTTTAAAGTATCCAAATCTGTTTTTGCATATAAATTCAGAAAATAATTGTACCATTTAATCTTCAAAATGATATTCCTAAAGGTAACGAAATACATGAAACCTGTAAAATCTGACCTCAAAAAGATTAAATCCGGGACATTTGGCCCACCAGAGTCATCCTGCCACCATTCCTAGCTTCGACCCTTTTCTCATGAACTAATCCAGATTTTAATTGACCTCCACATGTATGACAGGCTGAATTCATATTGTCTTGACATGTACACACATGCTTGAAGACCCATTATCTTACTTGACAGAGCTCATTTATAAACTGAATCTCTTACCTTTAAGGGAAAAATAAGAGAAATTTTTACCCAGAGTGCAAAGCGTTATGCATCTAGTTCAAAATCTAAGTTCAGATAATCAACCTACAGTAAAACTTCAATGGCTTGAACACCAAGGGCACCTTTGCCATGGAGATTCAAACTTGTACATACAGATTTTTTCCTTAACATCAGATATCAATACATTTAGTATACTTGAGGGAGAAAATATCTTGAAAATGTATGCTCTGTGTACTCATTAGAATCCCCTCATTGAGGCTATTCTAATGAGTACACACACCTTTTTCTTTAAGATAGAAAACCTATTCAAGTTATCCTCACTATGCTTACTGATCTGGGGCCAGTTGTTTAAAACTAACGATGTCGTTAGTTTGCATATCATTAAAACTTTGATCATTAAATATGGCAAATATGCTGAAATTTTTGCTGAAAAAATGTGAGCAGCTTTTGCTGATGCAAAAGCTGCTCACATTTTCCCAGCAAAATACCAAAATTTACGATATTGTACTTGTTAGAAGAGTTAACAATATGACCACTAACGAGCTCGTTAAGCTAATGATGCTTTGAACAACTGGCCCCTGGAGCTATGATTTACCATCAATGGCTTGAACTGCCCCATTTCTTGAACAAATTTTGTGGTCCCAGAAGTTTTTGAGCCATTGAAGTTTGACGGTATTTTGTATTGAAGTCATTTTACACTGAACTTTTTACATGTTTTTCAGGGTTTATGTTTCACACTGTTGTTGCTGGCCATATTCAAGAAAGCTCTTCCTGCCCTTCCTATATCAATAACATTTGGACTGGTGTTCAATTTTGCTACCAGTGAACTTGTCAAACCATTCATGGACAGTTTAGCTGGAGAACAAGTCTATATTTAGCAGAGCTGTGATGCTGAGATTCCATATGCCATTAACCTTTACCACTCTCTGGGTTAATTCGGCAGACAACAAATTGATGATATCTTCCTTATTTTTACCTGAAAACAGGTTTTGACATGTCATGCAGATTTGCATGAAATGTCAAAATCAGTTTTCTGGGAAAAATAAGAGAAATATTTCAAAATGTTGTCTGCTGAAATTTTTACCCAGAGTGCTAAGTGTTTAGAGAAGAAACCAGATTGGGGCCAGAGTGTGACAAACCCACAAGAAGACATTGCAGCCAGCATAGATAAAGATCAGCTTCGACATCTAACAAGTCTGGCCAGAGTGATTACATACTTAGCTGGTGATAGCTTCAGTGCTCTAGAAGGTTCATCCAGTTTATAGCAAAGACTCGAATCAGACCGTGGATGTGCAGGCTGATCAAATTTGTCTCTGGACACATGGGCCATTGTAGGTTTTGTCATGTGCTAGCTCATAATTATAGATTTAAATTAGAATTTAGAAAAGAATTAAAACAACAAAATGATTATGGAGTTCCAAAGTTGCACAAGCTTTGATGAGAAGCTAATACTTGTATTCTTGTTCTTACTATTACACAGTATGATGCATACTACAGCAAAGTTTTCCTCATCAACAATAGCCATATTCGACTGGTAAAATTTGTAAAAAAAATTCTGTGAAATTCCATGTAGGAATGTGGTATCTTCTTGTAATAGCCAGTCACATGGCTATTTGTTTCAAGCTCTAAAGCGATCATAATGCAAGCGGGGTTCCAAGTTTTTATCGAAGAGAATCATGCTTCACGATTGCTTATGAACTTGAAAAATGACTCTGTTTGATTGGACCATGTGACCGGCCTTTACAAGAAAATAATACACTCCTAGCAAAATTTCAGGGACATTTCACGAAACTTACCAGTCAAATATTGCTAATGAAATGAAACAAGAATTTTCTTAAAATTTTATTCTACACTGAATGCTATTATCATGTTAAAAGAAGAACAGTTATCTAAATAACCATTGTGAGCACCACTTAATAGAGCTGGGTATCGCCAGAAAAAAACGTATCATGATACTATCGCGATACCAGACAGGCAATACGATACAGTATCACAATACTTGCTTTGTACAGATTTACTATGTTTTATTAGGTAAATTTGGATTTTTGTTAAGGAGTAGAAAACAGAGTTTCCTGATCAATAACAACACATTGGTTTATTAAGCATGTCCTTATATTTATATGCAATATAATAAAATAATGACTTGACAAAACAAAATGTTTCCAAACAAGTGATTTAAATGCCGATCCGGCACATTTAATGTCTGGTTCAGCATCCATTGTTTATATATATATGTTAGCAGTGACCGCTTGTATCAACAATAAAATGGTAATTATGATGACTTTGCAGGTCCATCTAATCGCATAGACACACATCATCAACCACACAAACATATTTGGAAGCAACAGTTTCGAATATATCTGAATGGCATAACTCAAAATACCAACAAAATTTATGTAGCACTTTGGTCCATACTCGAGTCACTTGACCAGACTTCCAGTAGTTACTGTATACTGTATCTCGGTAGATACATCAACTGTTTTTATTGCATATAAGCAGCGCCTTTTTGGATACAGATTTTTTATTGGCGTAAGCACCTCAGAAAAATATGCGTCTCTTGTATGTCAGATGTTTGTTGATATAACGCAAAAGTATCATCAAGTATCAATACATGGAATTAGTATCGCGATACAGTATCGCCAGCAAAAATATCACGATATATCGATGCATCGATGATATCGCCCCAGCTTTACCACTTAAACACTGTAAACTTTATTTTACATAGTCACAAAAACAGATATATAAACAAATGGAAGAGTAATATTAAAAAAAGCACATTTCCTTTACCAATGAAATCGTTTGAAAATGTGAACAAAAGTAAAGTTTTTGTTTGTTTGATTTGATGTTTAACGTCCCCATCAACACTATATAGGTCATTTTGAAAACATTGTTGCCAATTGCAATTTTGTGGGACTTTTACCCGGCATTGAGATGAAATGGCATCTCAAGCCCTGTGGCCCAATGAAACCAATAGGGTTTATAAGCATGGATGGTCTGACTCGCACGTCTTTGCATGGGCAGGCTTAGATTCTCTAAGGGGTTTACCAGTATTCGTGCGGGTCGGATTCAGCTCTGCCTGAAAGCATCATGCAGCCCATTTATTTCTTCAAGCCACAGTGAAATTTTGCTATTAATAACACCTAAAATTAAGTCTAATTCTGCTTTAAAAAGCTTATTTAGTCTATCTTTGTATTTTCTGGATTTAGTGTGCACTGATCAGAGACCACCTTTGGGACTGTTCAATTTGAACCGTTCCAAAGGTGGTCTTACACCTTTGGGACTGTTCTTTTGAACCGTCCCAAAGGTGGTCTTAATATAGGAATTTTACTATATATCAGAGCCATATCAGCACAACATGCATCTTGAACTTGAGTCTTCAAATTATAGAGAATCACCGATCAGTCTTTGTGAATATCTTATTGATATTGTTACGAGCCAGGCGTAGCAGAAAGAAAAAGCAAACAAGCCTTTTGGAAAAATTTAACAAAATTTATTTACAAGTTAACTTAAACCTGTAGAAGTAAGAAAATTAAATGTACTTAGCTCTGTTATGGAATATCCCAAATGAATATATTTTCCTTGATCCCACAGAATCCACAGTCCAAAATGAAAAGTAATATCCTTTAACAATCCAACAAAGAATTTAGAAATAGCTTTCCTTATAAGCCCAAACATCAAACTCCAAAGTCTGACTCAATGAGAAAAATCAAGCTCTTTTATAGACCCTAAGATTTCTCTAGAATGTTCCAGAGGGCTGTGGAATAAGATGAGGTAATTTTCTAAAAATAATGCAACCCAGAACTTTCTGGAAAGTTCTGAAGTACTTTTCCTTGTAAACATGTTGTTTACAAAAATGAAATAAATCTGTGACTCAGTTTTCTAGAATCTTCTATAAGAAGATTAACAAGATATTTATAGCACTATTAGGTCACAGTGGGGTGAAAGTGGGAATCAGAAAAATAAATTCTTATGCATAACACTCCCCCTCTTCGAGGAAAAGAAAGATTTATGTAATAAAGCTTTCTTTTGCTTTAAGAATAATAAAATATTGAGCATAGTATATAAAATTACATGTATCTACAATCCACTTTAGTAGGAAAAAAAAAACACAACTCCTGACACTGCTCAAGCTCTTGAAAGGGCATCAGGGATAATGTTATCTCTCCCTCTGATATGTCTTATGTCTAAATTATACTCTTGTAGCATAAGACTCCATCTGAGTAACCGCTGATTTTTGTTTTTCATTTTATGTATGAAAGTCAGTGGATTGTGATCACTGAAAACAACAATCGGTGCAGTAGTAGGGGTAAGATAAACTTCGAAATGTTGCAGACTGATTCTTGCTCTGCAAACGTCTGTGTTTGAGAATTAATTCTTCTGAAAGTCTGTAAATATCTTGTCCTTTCATGTTCTGGTATAAGAATACTAGGAGAACTCCATTCCAGTCATTGTCCAGCAAATACTGAATTTCTTCTTTAAGATTTCTCTGTTTCACAGGATTCATCCTGTATGGGTGTTGTTTTACAGGTTTAGACCCATTTATGTCCACATCGTGAAATATTTTGTCTGTCCGTGTTGGAATGTCAGGAAATAATTGTTCATATTCAATAATCAGCTGTTTCAGTTCATTCCGCTGATTTGGCTCTAGATGTGACAGTTTCTGGTCAAGATTCCGTAGAATGTCAGAATTCTGAAGTTTTGATGATGTGGGATCCGACTTCACTGAATTAATATCCTCACAGTCATTGTCAAATGAATTAAGTGGAACAGAGCTAACTAGATTGACTGATGTTAAAGATGTATTGTCCCTATCTATGTATTCCTTAAACATGTTAATATGACATAGCTGCTTTAGCTTGCGCCTCCCAGGAGTGTTTATTATGTAATTTACATCACTGATCTTTTTGTCTACAGTGTATGGACCATAATACCTGGCCTGCAACGATTTTCCTGGAATAGGCAAAAGAGCTAGTACCTTATCACCTGGTTTAAAATTTCTTTCTTTTGTCCCTATGTCATATAGCTGTTTCATTTTCCTTTGGGCTGACTGAAGATTGGTCCGAGCAGCCTCACAAGCTTTTGAAAGTCTAGTTTTGAAATCAGACACATACTGAAGTAAATTCAGGGAGGTGTCATCATTGGAGAGAAATTTCTCTTTGAGAAGTTTCAAAGGACCACGAACAGTATGGCCAAATACTAATTCAAATGGACTGAAGCCAAGAGATTCTTGCACAGATTCTCTGACAGCAAATAAAAGGAGATGGATGCCTTCATCCCAATCCTTCTCTGTGTCAAAGCAATATGATCTTATCATGCTTTTCAATGTTTGATGGAATCTTTCAAGGGCGCCTTGACTTTCAGGATGATAGGCCGATGACTTATACTGTACAATGCCAAGTTCATGCATTACTTGTTGAAATATTCCAGACATAAATTTGAGCCTTGGTCTGACTGAATAGATTTAGGAAGCCCAACAAATGTGAAAAACTTCACTAAGGCCTTGACGATTGTCTTAGTTTTGATATTTCTTAGTGGAATGGCTTCAGGAAAACGTGTGGAAGCACATATAATAGTCAATAGATATTCACAGCCAGACTTAGTTCTGGGCAAGGGACCCACACAGTCTATAATTATTCGACTGAAAGGTTCATCAAAAGCAGGTATAGGCTGCAAATGAGCCTTAGGTATAGTCTGATTGGGTTTTCCTACCATTTGGCATGTATGGCAGGTCCTACAATGCTGAGAAACATCTGATTTTAACCCAGGCCAGTAAAAATGATTAAGAATCTTGTGATAGGTTTTATTTACACCTAAATGTCCTGACATGGGGGTTTCATGCGCCAAGTTTAATATTTCGGGACGGTAAACCCGTGGAACCACTATCTGATGGTTGACAGTCCACTCGTCTTCTGCTGAGACATCTGGTGGACGCCATTTTCTCATAAGAATGCCATTTTTGACATAATAACAGACTGGGACTTGAGATACTTCTTGCTCATCTAAAGCCCTTTCAAACAAAGACGAAATTTCAGGATCCTTGTGCTGTTCTATAGCTAGTTGAGACCCGGACATTTTGTCGTGGCCTAGATCGAAAGATGAGTTATTCTCATGAAAAGCTGTCTGCTTATCAGGCAGGTTTGAAGACAGAGACCTTGTTATCTCGTCATTAAAAGACTGACCCAAAAAGGTATCAGTAAAATCGAAATCCTGTTTCCCATCAGTTAGCTTGGCCTTACGTGCCATAGCCCTTGTGACGGCACAAGAGGGATAAAGATCAGGAATTTCCTGCTCAATGGGATCAGGTGGTTGATCAGTGCAAGGATTAGAAGTCAAAAGTGGGTTTACCACAACCTTATCTCCAGCTAAGTCATTGCCTAGCAATAAATGAACACCTTTAAAAGGTAAAGAAGGTCTAATACCAACAGCCACTGAACCGGATACCAAGTCTGATGACAAATAAACGTTATGAAGCGGAACATTAACAAATCCACATTCCACACCCTGAATAAGGACACTTTGGCCCAAAGAAGTCTTCTCAGAAAAAGGCAGAGTATCTGCTAGAATAAGAGATTGAGAAGCTCCAGTATCTCGTAAGATTTTGATAGGGGTAGGAAGGGCATAACTGTCACCATTTAGTGACACAAAACCATCTGATAAGAATGGTTCATAAGTATCCATAACTGAATCTGTCTCAGATATTTTGGTATCAGAAAGAGTTTCCTCCCTTACACAAGACTGTGGTTTTGGCCTTATAGAAGTCAAGCCTGTAGGCTTAAGTTCCTCTTGTCTTTCTCTTTCTTTCCTTCGCTTTAATTTTAAACACTCAGAGATCAAATGACCTGTATTTTTACAATAATAACAAACTACTTGAGATTGAGATAAGGGATTCTGGTCTTTGTTTTCACCAGAAGGTTTGGAAAAATTCTGGCTTCTGTTTTCACCAGAAGGTTTGGAAGGATTCTGGCTTTTATTTTCACCAGAAAGTTTGGGCATAGTACCAGATGTATGGCTATAACTACCAGAAGGATTACTGGGATAGAATCTTGGACCTGTCTGTGGATTATAAGGTTTTCGAGGATAAGGCCTGTTCACAAATGAGACTTTATGAGTCAAAGCATAATCATCTGCCAAACGAGAAGCTTCCTCCAAGGTTTCAACCTGTCTCTCATCGAGAAAAGATTTAATGTCTGAATTTATGCACCGTTTGAACTCTTCAACAAGGACAAGCTGTCTAAGTTTTTCATGATTAGAGCCTACTTTTTTAGAAGAACACCACCTATCAAATAACTGTTCTTTGGTTCGAGCAAATTCTACATGGGTCTGGGAAATTTCTTTTTTACAGTTCCTAAATTTCTGCCTGTAAGCCTCAGGGACCAACTCATATGCCTTAAGAATAAGCTCCTTAACCAGATCATAGTCTGAGCTTTGCTCGACAGTTAGCTGAGTGTAAATGTCTCGAGCCTTTCCGACAACAACGCTTTGCAAAAGTAAGGTCCAATTCTCTTTCAGCCATTTTAAATTTTCTGCAACTTTTTCAAAATGCAAAAAATACTTATCTACCTCTTTTTCCTGAAATGGCGGAACTAATCTAATGTGCCTTGTGGCATCAAAGTAACTACCAGAGCCAAAAACAGGGGTAGGTTTCACCCTATCTTGACCCTGGAGTTCCAATTCCTTCATCTTTAATTGAAAATGCCATTTTTCTCTCTCTATTTCTAGTCGCTCTTCTTTTTCGAATTTTTCTTTCTGAAGGCGTTCCTCCATTTGTAATCTTTCCATCTGCATTCGTCTCTGCATTTCTCTTTCTTTTTCCTTCTCTCTTTCTTCCATTTCTAATCTTAACTTCTCTAATTCTATTTGCCTTCCTATTTCAATTTGTCTCATTTGTAATTCAGTATGTGAAACCATAATGAGAGACAAAGCAGATGGATCGAAAAGTTCTTCATCAACAAAAAACTGTACCAAAATATTCTTAATTTCATGCTTCTTCATGCTTGTTTTGACAGCAGTGACCCCATATTGGGAAGCAATATCCAACAAATCTGTCCTTTTGGCTAGATTAAACAACTCCTGAGTGGGCTGAGCCAAAAAGCTTCTCAAATCAAACGACATGTTTGCTTTTTGTTTGTTTTATAAAGTATTTATGGAAATACAGATTGAGGTTAATTTGACAAAGTTTTTTTTTTTTTTTTTTGAAATGACAAGCCCAACAAAAATTTCACATGAAATGACAAGTACTATTTCACCTGAAATGACAATTCACATGAAATGACAATCCCCTATATGCTTACAGGGAAATACCAATCTTGTGAAGCAACTGCCAAGTCTATATTTGATAAGAATGACAATTACCTGCCGTCACATGAAATGTCGGTTTTAAAATGCTCAAATGGTTTTATCCCGGACGAGCCCCCAATTTCTGTTACGAGCCAGGCGTAGCAGAAAGAAAAAGCAAACAAGCCTTTTGGAAAAATTTAACAAAATTTATTTACAAGTTAACTTAAACCTGTAGAAGTAAGAAAATTAAATGTACTTAGCTCTGTTATGGAATATCCCGAATGAATATATTTTCCTTGATCCCACAGAATCCACAGTCCAAAATGAAAAGTAATATCCTTTAACAATCCAACAAAGAATTTAGAAATAGCTTTCCTTATAAGCCCAAACATCAAACTCCAAAGTCTGACTCAATGAGAAAAATCAAGCTCTTTTATAGACCCTAAGATTTCTCTAGAATGTTCCAGAGGGCTGTGGAATAAGATGAGGTAATTTTCTAAAAATAATGCAACCCAGAACTTTCTGGAAGGTTCTGAAGTACTTTTCCTTGTAAACATGTTGTTTACAAAAATGAAATAAATCTGTGACTCAGTTTTCTAGAATCTTTTATAAGAAGATTAACAAGATATTTATAGCACTATTAGGTCACAGTGGGGTGAAAGTGGGAATCAGAAAAATAAATTCTTATGCATAACAATATGCTGATGGACCTGTCCTGTCAGACCTAGATCAGACTACGTAATAAAGAAATCTAACCAGGATCTTCACTGTTTGGCTGTGGCGTTGTTGATACATGTACATTAACTTGAAAACTTACGTACAGTTATTAAAAGGTTTCTGTAATTTAATACTAATCACACTACTCAGTTCTGGCAAGATTTTTTTTTTCATGGAGATTGATCAGCTGGCAATTGTAGAACATTAAGTGTAGTATAAACATACCCAAAAAAAAGTAGTTCAGAAAACTGGCCAGCCACATATACCTTAACAGTGTTCACTGGGCTGTATATATTTTTTTTTGTTTTGTTTTTTTTTGTTTTGGATTTTAACAGCCCAGTTAACACTATCATTTTTGAGCCAGTCAGTTTACCTATCCACACTTCCTGGGCTGGCTTATACGCAAGTGGTTAACCAGTACAGTGCACATTCTTTCCCCAGAAACTGACAACTGCCCTTCTTGAATTAGCAGAAGGGAGAGAATGACCGTAGAAAAGATTTCATGATCAATCTCCATGAAAGAATGTTGCCGACCCCGGCAGCGATCAAACCCGCTTCTTCCTGATCACCAGTCAGACACGCATCTGACTGAGCTACCGACTGAGTAACATTCCATGGTGGTGCATTCAGTTCCCTCACATCCATTCAGACACTCGGTAAGGGGGATGGTTTCATTTTCAGGGTAGCTTACTCTTTCAGAACTTGAATAGGGGTCTACTTTTAAAGGAAAGAATTTGCTCCTGAGGAGCAAATTCTTTCCTTTAAGAGTAGACTCTTTTTGGAGGTTACCCTTTCATAATTTGTTGTCTTCCCTTTTTTTTCATGCCTGCTTTTAGCTTGGTGTGATTTAGGAAAATAGAAGCGATGGCAATGATCAGGAATCGATACAATTAACCCACAGCTCCCATCAGTGACACCAAAGGGAAAGAAACACAAATATGAAATAACCAGACCCTAATGGAAACAACAACAGTTTAAAGCCAAAAGGACAGTCACTGTCCCACAAAATGGCCAATTGGCTATCCAAAACAAAAAGATATAAGCGATACACATAATCAAAGACAAACCATAACAAAAATAAACCACGACAGAATTACTGGGGCCAGTTGTTGAAAACTAACGACATCGTTAAAACTGATCATTAAATATGGCAAATATGCTAACATTTTTGCTGAAAAAATGTGAGCAGCTTTTGCAGATGCAAAAGCTGCTCACATTTTTTCAGCAAAAATACCAAAATTTTTTATATTGCACTTGCTAGAAGAGTTAACAATATGACCACTAACGAGCTCTTTAAGCTAACAATGCTTTGAACAACTGGCCCCTGGTCTAGGAGGTTGGGTTTATTATCCATTCCTTTATCCAATCCCTCAACCCCGGCATCGACACAAATGTTCAAGTCTATTTCTCAAGAACCACCAACACAGGTGAAACATAGCCTTCGGGGGAATTCTTATTCAGTAGGGGTAGGATGTAATCAGGAGGCTGAGGATCCAATCCCTGTTACTTATCAGTATCAGTCTATTGTGGAGATTGATCATAAAATATTTTCTAATGTGATTCTCTCCCACTGATTCAAGAATGGTAGTTGTTAGTTTCTGGTGAAAAAGTATGCACTGTACTGGTTAAGCATGTGTGTATATGCATGCCCAGGAAAAGTATGGTGTGGTAAACTGACTGGCTTGTTGTGATCTAAATAGTTTTGAATGAGCCATTGAATTCCAAAACAAAATGGTCAGCTGCTTACTTATAAGCATTCCTGCGAAAGAAAATGATTAGATAAAGTGGCTCAACATGACCAAAAGAGTGTTGACTGGGCTATTAAACTCCAAACCAAACTTTTACTTATCCTTGTTGCTCCCCATTATCTGGGGTTATGTGTTCACTGTACCCTTGTCCTGCTGTATAAATTAAATTTGCCACACCCATAGCCAATCAAATTAATTGAAATAAATTTATATGTACTTGTTCAAATTCACAAATTGGATGACAGACAGTATAGATCAGATGACATCTTCAGAATCTATCTGATGCAGATGCCATCTGATCTGGATCTACACTGTTTGCAAAGGTAGTGGTTATTGTGTTCAGCAGGATAAGACTTATGAATGATCAGTGATGTACTAAATATTTTGTGTGTTTGCTGCTTGTTTAAGATAGGCATGTGCGGTTGTTCATATATGATCTCAACTGCTGTACTGGGACCACATCGAGAATATTTTGTAGTGCTGTGCTTCTGTGTGTAGACCCTTAAAGCACTGGTTATTTTGCTTATTTTTATGTCCCCGGTAGTGATAGCAGGGACAAATTGTTTTTGTCCTGTCTGTTTATCCATTGGTTAGATAACTTTAACATTGTTTTCAGATACAGCATTTATATTTGGCTCCTTGTAGGTTCCTTGTGACAAAGACTTCTCACTCATACAAAAATTTTGATTTGTGACCTTGACCTATGACCTACTTTAAAGAAAAGATATTGACCTTGGACCGGGGTCATGTTTGTGTTTCACAAACACATCTTTCTTGTTTTCTAAATGTTTAACTCTTTTGTCCCTGCATTTTGGAAGTAAACTGTTCCATGTTTCAGGTTGGGCATGTCCCGTTTTGTAAATTTAGAGTTTAATCAAAATCGTTACCCAGGATGGCAAACAGTGTAGATCCTGATGAGATGGCTCATTACGATCCCTCTCTTCTGGATCTACACTGTTTGTATAGGCATCTGCACTGGTCTGCAGAGCTAAAAGGGATTAACCCTTATCTTGCTGAATATTCATTTAAGCCACACCCATTGCTGTCTATGAACCAATCAAATTACTTGAAGTAATTTATTGCTACAAATTCATAAACTAAATGCCAAACAGTGTAGATCCTGATCAGATGGCTTCTTCAGAAGCCATCTGATCTGGATCTGCATTTTTTGCAAAGATAGGGGTTGTCTTGAAAAGCAAGATAAGGGTTAAGAGGAAATTAAAATTGATATAACAGTTTACATGAAATTCTCTTAACCCTCACCTGCTGCATAATATAATTTAACCACACCCATTTACTTTTCAACCAGTCAAATTACTTGATGCAATTATGTATTCCAACAAATGTCAAACAATGTAGATCCAGATCAGATGGCTTCTTGAGAAGCCATCTGATCTGGATCTACTGTTTACAAAAGTAGGGGTTGTTGTGATCAGAAGGATAAGGGTTAGAACCAGTTTTAAAAAAAATAGTGTGTCATCTATTATATCATCTGGCACTTTGAAGGGTTAACCCTTATCATGCTGTTCACGACAACCCCTATTTTTGCAAACAGTATAGATCCAGATCAGATGGCTTCTGAAGAAGCCATCTGATCAGGATCTACACTGTTTGACATTCAGTTTATGAATTTCTAGGAATAAATTACATCAAGTAATCTGATTGGTTCAAAGTCAGAAATGGGTGTGGCTAAACTGAATATTCAGCAAGAGAAGGGTTAAGTACATTTCAATTTGGTGTCCGCTTTATGTTTGTTGGGGTCTGGTTACATGAATGTTTGTAGGAGAAGGAAGAAAGATTAATCCTGTGAAATGCATATCCTCGTACAGCCATTTGTATTAAGGGTAACGGATACACTTTCAGGGGTGGCAACTCATGCAAAAGTATTTTTGTCTCCCATGTCATTGGGGGTCAACTCTTAAAAGAAACAATTTGCTCCTGTGGAGCAAATGCTTTCTTTTAAGACTAGACCCATTTTTCTGTGGGACAAGGCTTATAGAAAAGCAAACAGGAAGTTCTGAAAGTTGTCTCCCTTTGAAAAATGGCAGAAAAGTATGCCAGGTGTTCCTGTTCCCCTTCATTGCTAGAGGTGACTATAGCAAATACTGTAGAAATTATTGCACCTTAAAACCAACTACAGTCGAACTTCAATGGCTCGAACACCTTTGGGACCCTGAAAATGTGTTCGAGACAGGGGTAGTTCCAGCCACTGAGGTTATTGTCAGGAGGAGGAGATACATTTTGACATCTTTTCGGTGTTCTATAATGAATACGTATGCTGTGTGTACTCATTAGAAACGCCTCATTGAGGCGATTCTAATGAGTACACACAGCATACATTTGCAAGATAAAAGACTAAAATCTCCTTAATTATCCCCCACTGTTTCTTACGTAGAGGATTTTGCTAGGGGCACAAGAATGGGTTCAACACATCTATGGTAAACGACCCATCGGTGTTCGAGCCATCGAAGTTCTACTGTACTGTAGATAACCTAAAATTTGATGTTTGGATCAGTTGACTGTCAAATGACCCAAAGTTACTAATAAATTTGTTATATGTGACGTATGACAGATCAATAATATTCAGCTCCACAGATTGTGTTTGTATGAAACCCAGGTGATGGTTATCAATGGCCTTGCAAGTCAAAGCTTGTTACTGTGTTTTCAGAGTCTGTAAAAGTTAAACTTGACTTAAGGGGAATGGGAAGACCTGGCCTATTTTTCCGCCATTTTTCAAAGGGGGGCAACTTTCAGGACCTCCTGTTTGCTTTTCTATAGGCTCAGTCCCACGGAAAAAGGGGTCTTCTCTTAAAGGAAAGAATTTGCTTCTCAGGAGCAAATTTTTTCCTTTAAGAGTTGACCCCTATTGACATGGGAGACAAAAACACTTTTGCAGGAGTTGCCTCCCCTGAAGGTGTACCCATTCCCCTTAAGTGCTGGATTAGGCAAACCGTGTAGACTCAGACAAGGCGCATCTGATCTGGGTGTGCACAGTTTGCTCATAGAACAGAAATTGAAGAGTTAAACAAAATAGAATTCCCGTTCAGGACCATTTTTCCACCCTACTCCCACAGACAGTTGACATACCAGTGCTGTCTGTTTAACGGCGCTTGAAGAAATACATGGGCTGCATGATGCTTCCACGCATAGCTGAAACTGACCGCACAAGAGTACTGGTAAACTGCTTAGAGGATCTAAGCCTGCCCAGGCAAAGCGGTGCGAGTCGGACTGTCCATGATTATAAACCCTATTGGTTTCATTTGGCGATGGGGATTGAGATGTCATTTCTCCTCAGTGTCGGGTAAAAGTCCCACAAAATTGGAAGCAACATCTCCAAAATTACCTATACACTGTTGATGGAGACGGTAAACCTCAAATCAAACAAAAACCAGTACTGTCAGTGCTTTGGTTTGACATTGTAGCAGAACAACAAACAATGTAATCCCAGGTGCTGTCTGTCCAAATGTTTAGGGTGTTTAAGGGGAATGGATACATCTGGCAGATTTTTCAACCATTATTCAAAAGGAGACAACTTTTGGGACTTCCTGTTCGCTTTTCTGTAAACCCTGCCCCAGGATAAAGGGGTAAAAATCTGCCCTGGGGAAAAGGGGTCTACTCGTAAAGGAAAGAATTTGCTCCTCAGGTGTAGACCCCAATTGACATGGGAGACAAAAATACTTTGCAGGAGTTGCCTCCCCTGAAGGTGTATCCATTGCCCTTAAGGTTTAGCTGTACATATACATGCTGCTGTATGGTGCCCTTAATTTGCAGGGATGTTTTCTGAATAAGATACATGTATACACTTTTATGTTACTGATTGAGATAGTATGTGATTTTGTTTACAGCCAGAAAAAACTTCAGCAGATGAACAAAGGCTTTCTTCAATAGTTGCTCTTAGGGTTAAGTTTAAGCCCCCCCCCCCCACCCCATCGGGGCTTGAAGAAAGAGATGGGCTGCATGATGCTTCCACGCAGAGCTGAAATCCTACCGCACACGAGTACTGGTAAACCGCTTAGAGGATCTAAGTCTGTCCAGGCAAAGCGGTGGGAGTCGGATTGTCCATGTTTATAAACCCTATTGGTTTCATTGGGCAACAGGGCTTGAGATGTCATTTCATCTCAATGTCGGGTAAAAGTCCCACAAAAATGGAAGCAACGTCTCCAAAATGACCTTTACAGTGTTGACGGGGAAGTTAAACCGCAAATCAAACAAATTATAGCACTAAACATATGAAAATTTATCATATGACGTCACATCTGAAAGTTTAATAACGCCATGTAATAAATTCGATAATTCACTAGTGGATTAAATATGAAAATTAGTTAGATACGCCTTGTAACGTTACATGTATGATGTCCTTAACGACGTTGCGTTTACTAATGACGGAATTGTGACATTTTTATAAAAAATGACATTTTTATAAAAAAAATGTGAATAAAATGTGTTTTAAATGTCATATGAAAAAAAACAGAATCTGGCATTCGTGCTCATGTAATATTGAATTTATTAAACTTGTTGAGGAAAAGGGATAAAATGCTCGGCAAAGCCTCACATTTTATCCCTTTTCCTCAACTCGTTTAATAATTTCAATAATACATGAACACTCATACAAGATCCTCTATATAATTTTTGTTGCACCTGCTTTATGCTACTATTACACTATGGCAAATATCCTTATGAATATGAAAGAATATGAAAAAATATGAAATTTGATATTCGCGGCAAAATTGATGAATTTTATACAATTGGTCAGAAGAAAAACTGAGAAAAAGTGTAACCAAATGAATGTTTGTGAAAATGTTATGAATCCTTACCAATCCTTAAAAATTTCTTACGAATCAGTGACGACAATTTTTCCGAATTCTTACGAATCCTTTCCGAATGTACAAAAATGCTGTAGCAAATCTTGCTAATGCTTACGAATGTCTTATGAATAAAATGATTAATGATTACACTGCGTGTGCTTCCCTATATTGTCTCTTCAGCAGTTATTCGTCGGGAATCCAGCATGACCTTTGCGTCTCAGTTTGCTCTGGAGTTGCCGCTGTTGTTGCCTTTGTTGTTCTCACTGCAGAGCAACAACTGCATTGTGTGTCATAACTACATGTTGGGTAACAAGCATGGCTAGTGTTGCCAGTTGCCTCGTCACAGCAACGGCCATTGTCAAACTATAAAAGTATATCGGACAAGGGGAATGACGTCTTTTATACCGTTGTGGTGACCCCACCTTTTGCGAATGAGTCTTGTTCACATTTTAATTGCTACGACAAGCAAATCATTTGTAAGACAATCTTAATATTTGTAAGCCATTCTGAAGCATTTGCAAGTACCCGCAATCATTGGCCAGCCGTTTGCATACATTCACAATTTATTCTCATGAAACTACAAAAACACTCTTATTCCATTGGCTTTATTCGCAATGGATTTGCAAGTATTCATAACAGTTTGTTAACATTTTGCAAGGTATTCTTAAGGGAAAACCTCTGTGAATTCTAACAAATGTCTTAGGATCAATGCAAATGCCTTGCAATCAATAAGAATGGCTTCCTATTGCTTATATTTTGCGAAAACAATGAGAATGCGCTTTTCTTGGGAATATTAGGAGCATGTTTCTAATATTCATAACACCCCCAAAACATCAGCGAATGCCTACAAACTCTTCCCAATATTTGGCGCTTACTTACGATCTTTAAGGGCATTCGTGAAGAATAGCATTCATAGGCTCATTCGCAAGTGCATTCCCCATAGTGTTAGAGCACTATTAAGCAAGTTGCTATATAGGAGACTGGTTTTCCATTTGTTCATCAGTTTGACTCCATTTGGCGAAATCTAGCATCAACCCATGTGTTCAGTCCATTGCTCAAGAACAACCCCACCCAACGGCCCCCGCCCATCGGGGCTTGAAGAAATATATGGGCTGCATGATGCTTCCAGACAGCGCTGAAACCAACCCACACATGAGTAATGGTAAACAGCATAGAGGATCTAAGCCTGCCCAGGCAAAGCGGTGCCAGTTGGCCCATCCATGCTTATAAACCCTATTGGTTTCATTGGGCGACAGGGCTTGAGATGTCATTATATCCCAATGTTGGGTAAACATCCAACGAAATTCGAAGCAACGTCTCCAAAATGACCTTTACAGTGTTGACGGGGACATTAAACCTCAAATCAAACAAACAAAACAACCCCACCCATGGGGGCTTGGAGAAATAGACTGGGCTGCACGGTGCTTCTGTGCAGAGCTGAAATCGACGGAACTTTTGAGCCACTGAGAAGGTATAAGCCTGCCCAGGAAAAGAAGTACAAGTTGGTCCATCCCTTGAACTGAGATGATATTTCATCTATGTCAGGTAAAAGTCAACGTCTCCAAAATGACCTGAGTAGTGTTGGCAGGGACATAAAACCTTAACACAAACAAATAATCATAGGTGCTACATAGCCATGGTAGATTTTTTGTTAAAATTATTCGTCAGAGGAAATAAGGGTTGGCAGATGATTCACATCTAATAGAAGTAGAAGTTGACTGCTTTTCAGAAGCACTCATTGTACAGGGAAGTTAGAAGCCCCTGTGGCGCAGTGGTTATGCTACTCGCCTTGTAAACCAGGGATCGCAGGATCGATCCCGGGCTTCTCCAGACTTTCGGATGAGTCTTTAAACCGAGGTCCCATCTCCATATGACCTTAGTTGTTGGTGGGATGTAAAACTAAAACTCACTCACTGTACAGGGAAGCAAGCAGGAAATCATGAAATATGTCACCCTTCAGAAAAAATACAGCCTCTTCAAACAGCTGACAACATAACAGTTACAAGACCTTGTAATGAACATCCCTGTAAATCACATTTTATGTGTAGAAAAGTTGGGTTCATGAGGTATAAAATATATCCTTTATTCTTGCTGAACAACATGGGCTGTGGATACTCTTTAGAACACCTTACCATAAAAATCCTGAAAATTTGGACACCTTGAGGACTGAATGTAATTGTCCTTAATTTTATCAAATTTGTTTTCACGATCCTGCAAGGAGTCCAAAAGATGTGGACGGAATGGCAAACAGTGTAGGTCCTGGTCAGACTGCTCCGGTCTGATCTGGTTCTGCACTGTTTGCTCAGGCCTGTCTGTCCCAATACTTAGGATCATTACGGTAATAGGCAGTTGTAACAAGCACCCTAGATGTTTGCAGCAGAAATAAGAAAAAACATCACAATTATCATCAGTTTCAGTTTTCAATATACGGTATGCCTTTACCCTAAATTTTCGGATACTTCAAATCTTTACCATACATGTTCTAAAATTAAAAAAAAAAGTTCAATTTACATGTAAAAATAGCTGGATGAGTAGCCCTGATGAGATAACACTGTTTGCCGAGGTCTGTCTGTCCAAATGCATATGGTATGAAGGAGTTAAGCTAAGGTCATACGGAGATGGGACCTAGGTTTAAAGACTTATTCAAAAGTCTGAAGAAGCCCGGGATCAAACCCAGAACCCCTGGCTTATGAGATGAGTAGCTTATCCACTACACCATGGAGGCTTCTATGGTATGAAGGAATGTACTATATGCTATTGTTGTAAGCCTCGTAATTATAAGCATCTGTCTTTAGCACTGTAAAACGTCAAAGTGTGTTTCAGGGGTTTGTTTAATTATAATCCTTTCAACCCTTTGTTTCTGAAGTAGATTCTTCCCCCTTTCAATTTTGGCATGTCCATTCTAGTTAATAGGGGGTTTAGCCCTTATCCTGCTGTTCACGACAATCTCTGCCTTTTGCAAGATCAGATGGCTCTGAAGAAGCCATCTGATCAGGATCTACACTCTGTCATTCAGATCCAGATCAGATGGCCATCTGATCAGGATCTACACTGTTTGTCATTCAGTTTGTGAATGTGAATGAAAACAATATAATATTATCATGTAATCAGATTATCTGATAGTCAGAAATTGGTGTGGCTAATAAAATTATTCAGCAGGATAAGGGTTAGTCAATTATCATTAACTTGATGGCAAGTAGTTTAGATCCTGATGAGATCGCTAATTTTAAGCCATCTCATCTGACGGGCCTCCGTGGCCTAGTGGATAAGAGCACTTACTCTTAATCATTAGGTCTCTCACCGGTGTGGGTTAGAGCCTGGCTCGATACATATGAGACGCCATGTTCTGCAACAGAAGGTCAGGTGGTTTTTCTCCGGGTACTCCGGTTTTCGCCCACCTGATTAACGACTGGCTCAATATGAGTGAAATAATCTTGAAAGGGCTGTAAATTAAACCAAAAAAAAAAAGTCATCTCGTCTGGATCTACACTGTTTGCATAGGCATCTGTACCATCTACAGTGTTGAAAGGGTTAATTACATGGGTTATTTTTTTATTTATTGACGTTGAGCGATATGACAAATTGATGTTGTTTTGTATAGATTTTTATTGTTTTTGACAATGTTTACTTTAACAATTTTGGTGATGCAATGCTGATTAATAAAATAATGCAATATTAAAGATATTGTGTCTGCCTTGTATTTTGTTGTATTTATACATGTAAATAAAATTTTAGAAAACAGTAGCACTATTCTCACAAGCCTCTCATATTAATGTTCAGCACTACAGCTGGCCTCTGTTTGTTTGTTTGTATTGGAGTTTAACGGCCCAGTCAGCAATATTTTAGGTCATTTATGAGCCAGTCAGATTACATATCTACACTTTTCCTGGGCAGCGGTTAACCAGTACAGTGCACATTCTTTCGCCAGAAACTAACAACTGCCCTTCTTGAATCAGTGAAAGGCAGAGAATGACCGTAGAAAAGATTTCATGATCAATCTCTATGAAAGAATGTTGCCGACCCGGCAGCTGGCCTCAGTAACTACCGTAAAAATCATTTCATGTCATTTCAAAGCCTTTTACTGGCCAAGATAACTCACAAGTATAATCTTTCACAAGTAGTGTCTACGTACTAACTCATAGTATAGTGGATTGATATATATTTTTTTTTTTTTTTTTTTTTGTTCGCTCCCTCTTTCACCCAACATGATGAATATCAGACATAAACAGCAATCAACAGGGGTTTAGATTTAGATAAGTTCATTAATCATGCACTGTATATACATATTTATTGTTGCCTTAATTGTACATTACTCCATCCTACAAAGAGACATTTTTTATACATTTATGGGTTACTCATGCAATAACACCACATTTCCAGCTTCTTTTGACTCCGCTGCATCTGCACCTCTCCTGGGCTTCATCAGTAATCATCCCGGCACCAGGCACCACTGCAATCTGCAGAAAAAAAATTGTAAGGAAAAACCCAGTCGAGTGCCCCGACCAGGGACTGAGCCCACGAACCTGGGGTTAAAAAGCGAGCGAGTCAAACACCAGGCCAAAAGGTCCAGGCCAGCCAGACCAGTCAGTTATGCACTCTAAATACGACCATTTATTTTGGCATGCTACTTCATTTCTCCATCCTACTAAGAAACCATTGTTTAAATTTTTTTAGGAGATACTCATGTAAAAATATCATTCATCCAGCTTCTTTGACTCCGCTATATCCGCATAACAATAATCATCCTGGCACCAGGCACCACCGTAGCAGGTGGAGAAATATAAATATATGAAGAAAAATCCAGTCGAGTGCCTAGACTGATGATTAAAGGAGCGTGATAACCCAGTGGTTAGTCCACTTGCCTCCAACACTAGAGGCTCCAGGCTTGATCCCCGGCAGCGGCGACAAAGGCCGGTGCCCAAACGCGTCACACCGGCACCAACCGCGGGGATGAATCACAAATTCACTGAGTCTTTAGGCCTTTAAGTTTTGCATGCTTTTTTGCAAGGGGGCCAAAATGGCTATAGCTTTTTGCTATAGTTGAGTTCATATTCGGGCTGACTTGGACACACCACCCGATAGTATTGGGGTATTTTGTTATACGTTCGAGTGTCTGTCCATCCATCCTTCTGCCTAGGACATTTCTGATTGATAAATGGAGTAATTTTATGGATTATTTTTACAAATGTGGGGATTATAGCAATGGCCTTCATCTGTCCATCTGTTTGTCTGTCTGTCTGTCCATAACACTTTCTTGTCCGCTCCGTATCTCCTGAACCAATGATAGATTTTCATTACATTTTGATCAAATATTCTTTTCAGTAAGCTGATGTGCAGAATCCATAAATGAACCATGCCAACTCAAGGTCAAGGTCACATTTGAAGGCCAATAGTTTGAAACTTTGAATTTTGTGTCCGTTTCATATCTCCTTTACCCCTGCAAGGATTCTCATTAAGCTTTGGTCAGTTATCCCCCTCAGTGAGTTGATGTGCAGAAACCATAAATGAACCATGCCGACTCCAGGTCAAGATCTTAGTTGAAGGTCAAGAGTTTAAAGCATTGAATTTTGTGTCTGTTCCATATCTCCTTTACCCCTCAAAGGATTTTCATTAAATTTTGGTCAATTATCCCCCTCGGTGAGCTGATGTATGGAGCCCATAAATGAATCATGCCAACACAAGGTCAAGGTCACATTTGAAGGTCACGAGTTCGAAACCTTGAATTTTGTGTTCTTTCCATATCTTTTTAGCTCACCTGACCGAAGGTCATGGTGAGCTTTTGTGACTGTGAGATGTCCGGCATTGTCATTCATCGTGCGTTGTTTGTCGTGCATGCATAAACTTTTCTTGTTAAAACTCTAGAGGCCACAGTTTTGATCCAATCATCATCAAACTTGGTCAGAATGATCATCATGACAATATGTCGGTAAAGTTCGAATATGGGTCATGTCGGGTCAAAAAGTAGGTCACCAGGTCAAATCAAAGGAAAACCTTGTTAACCCTCTAGAGGCCACAATTTTGGTCCAGTCATCCTCAAACTTGCTCAGGATGATCATCTTGATAATATCTTGGTCAAGTTTGAATATGGGTCATGTCGGGTCAAAAAGTAGGTCAGTAGGTCAAACCACAGAAAACCCTTGTAAGCACTCTAGAGGCCATAGTTTTGGTCCAATCATCCTCAAACTTGCTCAGAATGATCATCCTGACAATATCTCGGTCAAGTTCGAATATGGGTCATGTCGGGTCAAAAAGTAGATCAGTGGGTCAAATCATAGAAAAACCTTGTTAACACTCTAGAGGCCACAGTTTTGGTCCAGTCATCCTCAAACTTGCTCAGAATGATCATCCTGACAATATCTCGGTCAAGTTGGAATATGTGTCATTTCGGGTCAAAAAGTAGGTCAGTAGGTCAAACCACAGAAAAACCTTGTTAGCACTCTAGAGGCCACAGTTTTGGTCCAATCATCCTCAAACTTGCTCAGAATGATCATCCTGACAATATCTCGGCCAAGTTTCATTATGGGTCATGTCGGCCAGAAAAATAGGTCAGTAGGTCAAATCATAGAAAAACCTTATTAACACTCTAGAGGCCACAAGTTCGAATATGTGTCATGCCGAGTCAAAAAGTAGGTCAGTAGGTCAAATCATAGAAAAACCTTGTTAACACTCTAGAGGCCACAGTTTTGGTCAAATCATCATCAAACTTGCTCAGAATGATCATCTCTACAATATCTAGGTCAAATTTGAATATGGGTCATGTCGGGTCAAAAGTAGGTCAAATTATAGAAAAAACTTGTTTACACTCTAGAGACTGCAATTTTAGTCTAATTATCATCAAACTTGCTCAGAATGATCATCTTGACAATATCTAGGTCAAATTCGAATATGGGTCATGTGGGGTCAAAAAGTAGGTCAGTAGGTAAAGTCATAGAAAAACCTTGTTAACATTCTAGAGGCCACAGTTTTAGTCCAATCATCATCAGACTTGCTCAGAATTGTCCTCTTTTTGTAATACCTTGGTCAGGAGGGTTATTTTATTTGACAGAAAATGCTGTAAGCAAACAGTGCAGACCCTGATCAGATGCCATGTTCTGCGACGTCTGATCTTGGCCTATGCTGTTTGCCAGGCTACCCCTTCAGGGTTTTCCCGCCTTTTAGGGGTTATTATAACTTTAAACAAATATTCTGTATGATAATACAGTATCTCAAGCAATTCTGACTTTCAGGGTGTTTGGATGAAGGTCAAAGTTCTTTTGGCTATTTTTAGAAAACACATTGTCATCACTCGACCTACTTTTATTTCATAATTTCCCCACCATAAGCATGCTACAGATTAGAAATGATTGAAATCAACCTTCAGGCTGCAGAAATATAAATGCTGTCAGACATGAAGGGGCGGACCTTTCATCTCAATGTCGGGTAAAAGTCCCACAAAATTGAAAGCAACGTCTCCCAAAATGACCTAAATACATACTATAAACCTCAAATCAAACAAACAAAATTGGTCAAATCATACTTGAGACTGCACTTTTTGTTCAAGCTTCACGAAACTTGCCAAGAATATTTGCCTTTATAAAATCTTGATTATGTTTGAATATGGGTCATGTGGTATCAAAAACTAGGTGATGAATAGACTCAGGTGAGCGATACAGGACCATCATGGTCCTCTTGTTTTCCCTTCAAAGAATGTTCATTAAACTTTGGTCAACCATCCCCCTCAGTGAGCTGATGTGCAGAACCCATAAATGAACCATGCTGATTTAAGGTCAAGGTCACATTTGAAGGTCATAAATTAGAAACTTTGAATTTTATGCCTGTTCCATATCTCCTTTACCCTGGAAAGATTTTCATAAAACTTTGGTTAAATATCCCCCTCAGTGAGCTGATGTCCAGAACACATAAATAAACCATGCAGACTCAAGGTCAAGGTTACAGCTGAAGGTCACGAGTTTGAAACTTTGTTTTCATTGCTCTTAAAGGAACTCATTTTTGATTTTTATTTGCCTTCACTGCAGCTGGTGTTGTGCCGTGTGGCGGCCGTAAAACGTCTCCCCTATATCAACCATAGTGCAGTTTATATTTTACTTTTGGTCCTTTGAGATCAGCGTGAATATTATGAGAAATCAGAATTAAATTATTGGTTTAGACTCATATTCTAGACAGATTTTTAGCTCACCAGAGCCGAAGGCTCCGGGGGAGCTTATAGGATAGGCAGTTGTCCGTCGTCTGCGTCTGGTGACGTCAACACTTTTAAACGACATCTCCTCTGAAGCGGCTAGGCCGATAGGGCCCAAATTTCATCTGTAGCATCCTTGGGTTTGGGGATTGAAAGTTTGTATTTTTTATGAAATTCGGCTCATTAGTTTGGTTGCTATGGCAACTTATAGTTTCCATAGACTTATAATGGGGAAAATTGAAAAATGGCATTTATTGCCAACCCGCTGCAGATATTTTGAAAAAACTTTCATAGAAATATACCTTAGGCAATCTACAATCTGCCATATGATTTTAGGCCTACTTCTTTTTTGTATTGGTTGCCATGGAAACCAAATTGAAAAAAATAGAAAAAAAATCCTTAAAAAAATCATCTCCTCAGAAACCGTATGATCTATGAGGCTGAGAGTTTATGAAAATATTCACCATATTTGCCTTTACAGGTTTTGTGTTTTTTATGAAATTCGGCTCTTTAGTTTGGTTGCTATGGCAACTTAGATTTTCCATAGACTTATAATGGGGAAAATTGAAAAATGGCATTTATTGCCAACCCGCTGCAGATATTTTGACAAAAATTTCATAGAAATAATCCTTAGGCAATCTTCAATATGCCATATGAATTTAGGCCTATTGCTCATTTGTATTGGTTGCCCTGG
Source organism: Lucinisca nassula (assembly GCA_963580285.1). Taxonomy (NCBI): domain Eukaryota; kingdom Metazoa; phylum Mollusca; class Bivalvia; order Lucinida; family Lucinidae; genus Lucinisca; species Lucinisca nassula. The sequence goes on along the minus strand of OY757012.1, from coordinate 158,973,028 downwards.
AAACCAAATTGCAAATTGAAAAAAAAAAAGAAAAAAAAATACTTACAAAATCATCTCCTCAGAAACTGTACGCTCTATGAGGCCGAGAGTTTATGAAAATATTCACCATATTTGCCTTTACAGGTTTTGTGTTTTTTTATGAAATTCAGCTCTTTAGTTTGGTTGCTATGGCAACTTAGATTTTCCATAGACTTATAATGGGGAAAAGTGAAAAATGGCATTAACTACAAAGCCTTTGCAGATATTTTGACAAAACCTTCATAGAAATGTTCCTTTAGTAAACTTCTCTCAGCAATATGGTTTTATGTCAACCTTAGGGTCCAGTAGGTTGTGCCGGGGCCATTCCCCGCCCCCAGTACTTCATAAAATGCCTTATATCTCAGAAACCTTACAGATCTCCACCCCTAAACCATATATATTCTTGTTCCTTATGATAAGGTGCATTAAATGACACCAACCTGGGGATCCCCCCGGATGTGCCGGGGACATGCCCCACCCCCTCCACTTCATAAAATGCCATTTATCTCAGAAACCCTTCAGATCCCCACCCGTAAAGCGTATATATTCTTGTCTCTTATGAAAAGATGCACTCAGTGACACCAGCCTTGGGGTCCCCCAGGATGTGCCTGGGACATGCCCCACCCCTCCATTTCACAACAGCCCCAATATTCCAGAAACCTAACAGATCCAAACCGCAAAATGAAATATATTTTTGTTCCTTATGATAAGTTGCATTCAGTGACACCAACCTGGGGGACACCCCGGATGTGCCGGGGACATGCCCAACCCCTCCACTTCATAAAAGGTTGGCCCCCGCCCATAGGGGCTTGAAAAAATATATGGGCTGCATGATGCTTCCACGCAGAGCTGAATCCGGCCCGCACACTAGTACTGGTAAACCGCTTAGAGGATCTAAGCCTGTCGAGGAACTGTGGTGCGAGGCGGACCGTCCATGCTAATAAACCCTATTGGTTTCATTGGGTGGCAGGGCTTGAGATGTCATTTCATCTCAATGTCGGGTAAAAGTCCCACAAAATTGGAAGCAATGTCCCCAAAATGACCTTTACAGTGTTGACGGGAACGTTAAACCTCAAATCAAACAAACAAAACTTCATAAAAGGCCAAATATTCCAAACCCTTACAAATCCCCACCCCTAAACCATATATATTCTTGTTCCTTATGATAAGAAGCATTAAGTGACACAAACCTTGGGGTCCCCCCAGATGTGCCGGGGACATGCCCCATCCCCTCCACTTCATAAAATGCCATTTATCTCAGAAACCATTCAGATCTCCACCCCTAAACCATATGCCGCCCCTCCCGGTTTTCGACGATCAATTTTTTACCGCTTATGTACCGGATTAAAAAAAAAGAATTTGCTTTAACTCTGATGCGCTAAAATATGCAGGTACACTCCTTATACCAGCCGCAACCGGCCGATTTTCGGTTCATGCTGTTTTATTTTGCTATCGGACTCCATATTTGATCACCTGACATGTCAAAATAGCATGACGTCACCACTCGGTTTTCGACGATGGCCAATTAGTGTCATTATTTAAGGGGAAAGAAAAGCGGAAAAACTAATCTTAAGTGATATTATGACAGAACAACTTCTTATCTTTATACATTGGGTTATTTTATTCTCATTCATTAAAATGCATTGCCTTGTACAAGTTTATATTGAACTACAGTGTAATAAAATTCACCCAATTAAAACCATTAGCAGTGTACATTAACTACAGCCCCCGCCCATAGGGGCTTGAAGAAATATATGGGCTGCATGATGCTTCCACGCAGAGCTGAATCCGGCCCGCACACTAGTACTGGTAAACCGCTTAGAGGATCTAAGCTTGTCCAGGAACCGCGGTGCGAGGCGGACCGTCCATGCTAATAAACCCTATTGGTTTCATTGGGCGACAGGGCTTGAGATGTCACTTCATCTCAATGTCAGGTAAAAGTCCCACAAAATTGGAAGCAACGTCTCCAAAATGACCTTTACAGTGTTGACGGGGACATTAAACCTCAAATCAAACAAAAACAAACAAAGTGTACATTAACTAAAGTTATTTAAAAAGGTACTTCTGAGAATTCACTTTTTTTCTTACATTTCAGTAGTAACTGACAACAGGGCCAAAGGAAAATATCACATTCTTAAAAAATTTACACTTGTGCAGTATGTTAGGTGTGTCCAATACCCCTCAGTCTGAACACTGGGCTCATTTAAAAAAATATGACACACGAATCAAGAGTACTTTCTACCATTTTTGGGGCAATTCTATGCTTCCATACTTTTTATTTTTGGGCAAGGATCAACAGATCAATTCCGAGGGGGTTCCAAATGAGTGCCTTTTGTGGAAAGGCATCGTCTGATGGTTTGGATACTGATGTTTGAATGGGCATGTATGTGTTTTTGGCAGAAACCAATTAATGAAGCAATTAAGTAAATTAAAAAGTGAAAATATTTATATAATACTTACAGGTTTAAAGCACATTTTTGGTCATTGCTAATGATTGGCAGATGGAATTTCTGGAAGTTAATATTAGAAAGATTGTGACGTCGAAATTCACGCGAAAATCTCGCGTACGCTTATATCGTCGAAAACCGAGTGTAGTCGAAAACCGGGTGGACGACCATATATATTCTTGTTACTTATGATAAGACGCACTCAGCGACACCAAGCTGAGGGTCCCCCGGGATGTGCCGGGGTCATGCCCCACCCCCTCCACTTCATAAAAGGCCAAATATTCCAGAAACCTTACCGATCCCCACCCCTAAACCATATATATTCTTGTTCCTTGTGATAAGACACATTCAGTGACACCAACATAGGGTTCCCCCAGGGCTCGCCCGGGCCATGCTCCATTCATCAACTTCACAAAAGACCATATATCTGAGAAACTGTTCAGAGCCCTACCCCTAAGCCATACATATATTCTTGTTCCTTATGATAAGATGCAATCAGTGACACCAGCATGGGGTCCTCCCCCCCCCCCCCCCCCCCCCCCATGTGGTGCCACGGGCCATGCCCCACCCCTTTACTTCATTAAAAGCCATATATCTCAGAAATCGGTCAGATCCCCACCCCTTAACCATATATTCTTGTTCCTTATGATAAGACCCCACTTCATAATAGGCCATATATCTCAGAAACTATTCAAATCCCCACCACATAATCACATATATTCTTAGACACATTCAGTCAACCCATCTTGTGGGGTCTGCAGGGGCCATTTCTCTCCAATCCACTTCATAAAAGGGCCTCATATCTCAGAAACTGTTCAGCATTAGGTTGCAACAATATTGGGCTTTTCTGGAATCCACCATGCCCGTATCCCTTCACTGCCTAAAAGACCTTACATCTCAGGAGCCATACATATCCCACCGCTAAACCATATATGTCTCTGTTCTTTTTTATAAGACACATTTAGTGGCACCAACCAGGGCTCCATTGGGTTCATGCCCCACCCTCTCTACTATATAAAACATCTAATATTTCAGATACAGTTCACATGAGTGCTCATTTGGGAATTGGGAGACTTTGTAATTGGTAGATTAAAATCATACCATGTTAAAATACATGTCTGCCATTGGGCAATGCCCATCTGAGCTTTGGTTTATGAAATTTGGCTCTTTGGTTTGTTTGCCATGGCAAGTTAAGAGTTTCCATTGACTTATAATGGGGAAAATTGAAAAATGACATTTATGCCTTTCAAGATATTTTGTCAAACTTACATAGAAATGTTCCTTTAATAATGTTCTTTTAGGCCTATTGGTTGCCACAGATGGGAAATTGTCAGTTGTCATCTGTTGTCCTGCAACAACACATTCAAGCGACATCAGACCTCTGAAGCCACAAGGCTGATTGGGTCCAAATTTTATCTGTAGCATCCTTGGGCCCAGGGCTTCCAATTAATTAATTAAAATACTTTGCTGCCAGTCGGCAGTGTCCCCTGAGCTCTGGTGAGCATAGTGGCCCATGGGCCTCTTGTAAATTATCTGGACCCCATTTTGATTTATATCAGTCTTTGAATCGACTGCCTACTCGAAATTCGCCAAATTGCAGTATGTTTCCTCTGGCTTTTTTTGCCGGATCATTACAGGGTCACTGATGAGGCTTAATTAGCCGAAACTACGTAGTATGACCCATCTTCTTTCTTATAAATGTTTTCATTGCTCTTAAAGGAACTCATTTTTGATTTTTATTTGCCTTCACTGCAGCCGTGTGGCAGCCGTAAAACGTCTCCCCGTACATCAACCATAGTGCAGTTTATATTTTACTTTTGGTCCTTTGAGATCAGCGTGAACATTATGAGAAATCAGAATTAAATTATTGGTTTAGACTCATTTTCTAGACAGATTTTTAATTATCTGGACCCCATTTTGATTTATATCAGTCTTTGAATCGACTGCCTATTCGAAATTCGCCAGATTGCAGTATGTTTCCTCTGGCTTTTTTGCCGGATCATTACACGGTCACTGATGAGGCTTAATTAGCCGAAACTACATAGTATGACCCATCTTCTTTCTTATAAATGTTTTCATTGCTCTTAAAGGAACTCATTTTTGATTTTTATTTGAATTTTGTGTCTGTTCCACATCTCCTTTACCCCTGGAATAATTTTCATTAAACTTTGTTGAAATATCCCCCTCAGTGAGCTGATGTGCAGAACCCATAAATAAATCGCAACTCAAGGTCACAGGTGAAGGTCACAAGGCTGACCCTTGATATTTAAGTGTGGCAGGGGATTTGACTGTCCCTCAGACGGCTTCCTTGTCAATTTAGCATACTTGTTTATACCAGGTATGAGTGGTATTGGAATGTTATGGCCCTTATCAGTTCCAAATAAGTGTTTTTTGGGCATTTCTCATCGATTACTGTTTCACTTTTTTAGCTCACCTGTCACGTAGTGACAAGGTGAGCTTTTGGGATCATTTTTTGTCCCTCGTGCGTCTGTGTGTGCGTCCGTGCGTGCATCCGTAAACTTTTCTTCAAACGACATCTCCTCCTAAACCACTGATCGTATTTTGACCAAACTTCACAGGAATGATCCTTAGGTGGTCCCCTTTCAAAGTTGTTCAAATGGTTCCGGTCCGTTGCACATATAGGTCACAGTAGCCAAAAATAGATTTTTTTCTCTGCAAACTTAAAAAATCTTCTTCTCTGAAACCGCAAGGCCCAGGTCTTTGATATTTGGTATGAAGCTTCATCTAGTGGACCCCTACCAAGATTGTTCAAATTATAGTGCTGGAGCTAAAAATGCCCCCGCACGGGGGCCCTTTGGTTTTACTTTGGTTTGGTTTTACTTTGGTTTTACTTGGTTTTTACTATATGGAAAATCTTGAAAAATCTTCTTCTCTGAAACCGCAAGGCCCAGGTCTTTGATATTTGGTATGAAGCTTCATCTAGTGGACCCCTACCAAGATTGTTCAAATTATAGTGCTGGGGCCAAAAATGCCCCCGCATGGGGGCCCTTTGGTTTTACATGTGCTTATAAAGGGAAAATCTTTAAAAATCTTCTACTTTGAAACCGCAAGGCCCAGGTTTTTGATATTTGGTATGAAACTTTATCTAGTGGACCCCTAACAAGATTGTTCAAATTATAGTGCTGGATCTAAAAATGCCCCCGCACGGGGGCCCTTTGGTTTTACATGGGCTTATATAGGGAAAATCTTGAAAAATCTTCTTCTCTGAAGCCGCAAGGCCCAGGTCTTTGATATTTGGTATGAAGCTTCATCTAGTGGACCCCTACCAAGATTGTTCAAATTATAGTGCTGGGGCCAAAAATGCCTCCGCACCAGGGCCCTTTTGTTTTACATAGGCTTATATAGGGAAAATCTTTAAAAATCTTCTTCTCTGAAACTGCAAGGCCCAGGTCTTTGATATTTGGTATGAAGCTTCATCTAGTAGACCCCTACCAAGATTGTCCAAATTATAGTGCTGGAGCTAAAAATGCTCCCCACACAGGGGCCCTTTGGTTTTACATGGGCTTATATAGGGAAAATCTTGAAAAATCTTCTTCTCTGAAACCGCAAGGCCCAGGTCTTTGATATTTGGTATGAAGCTTCATCTAGTGGACCCCTGCCAAGATTATTCAAATTATAGTGCTTGGGCCAAAAATGCCCCCGCACCAGGGCCCTTTTGTTTTACATAGGCTTATATAGGGAAAATCTTTAAAAATCTTCTTCTCTGAAACTGCAAGGCCCAGGTCTTTGATATTTGGTATGGAGCTTCATCTTGTGGACCTCTACCAAGATCGTTCAAATTATAGCCCTGGGGCCAAAAATGCCCCCGCTCCGGGGCCCTTTGGTTTTACATAGACGTATATAGGGAAGATCTTGAAAAATCTTCTTCTTTGAAACCACAAGGCTTAGGTCTTCGATATTTGTTATGAAGCTTCAGCTAGTGGACCTCTATAAAGATTGTTCAAATTATAGCCCTGAGACCAAAAATGCCTCCGCCATGTGGCCCTTTGGTTTTACATAGACTTATATAGGGAAAAATTTTAAAAATCATCTTCTCTGAAACACAAGGCTTAGGTCTTTGATATTTGTTATGAAGCTTCAGCTAGTGGACCTTTACCAAGATTGTTCAAATTATAGCCCTGGGGCCAAAAATGCCCCTGCTCCGGGGCCCTTTGGTTTAACATAGACTTATATAGGGAAAATCTTGTTTTACATAGACTTCTATATGCAGGGTAAACCTTTAAAATCTTCTTCTCTGAAACCAGAAAGCCCAGGTCTTTCATATTCGATATGAAGCTTCATCTTGTGGACCTCTACCAAGATTGTTCAAATTATAGCCCTGGGGCCAAAATTGACCCTGCCTGGGGCCCACTTGTTTTACATTGGATCAGGTGAGCGAACCAGGGCCCTCTGGGCCCTCTTGTTTATTTTGTATATACATCTGTATTGGGGATATGTGGTTTGGGATTATTAATGGGTAAAATATGTTAACATTTGTGGGAGTTTTCGCCATTACCAATTCCAATTAAATGGTTTTTGGACACTTATTCCTTTACAAAATGGAATATATGGATGAAACTTCACAGATATATAGACCACTATAGGAAGCATGTTGGGATTGTTAATATGCAAAATGTGTTAACAAATACGTTAACATTTGGCAGCTGTCAGTTTGTTGCAAAAAAACATGCACTGCACTGGTTAAGCACTCGTGTATAGGCCTGCCCAGGAAGTGTGGTTTGGTAAACTGATGAGCTCAGTGTGAACTAAATAGTATTGGTTGGGCAATAAAACTGCAAAACAAGCAAACAGAACCTTCACTACGGCCAGTTCTAGGCCATAAAATGTCTACCTTTAATTTTTTTGGTGGCTTCGGCGGCTAAATGCCTGCTGTTTAATGTTTATTGCATTGGGTTTGGGATTGGTGCATTTTTATACTCCCGGCATACAAAGCATGCTATGGGTGTATATAATTCTCTTCCTGCCATTTGTCCATCCATCCGTCTGTTCGCCCAACCATGTGTCCATCTAACTGTCTGTCTGTCTGTCTGTCTGTCTGTCTGTCTGTCTGTCAGTCAGTCAGTCAGTTAACATTTTGGTTAAAGTTTTGCGTAAAAGTTTCTAAGAGATTGTATCTTCTGAACCCTTTGATAGATTTAGTTGATACTTGCATTGAAGTTACATACTGGTCTAAAGATATCATTGATGCATGTCCAACCCCCACAGTGACCTTGAGGTCACAGACTTAGAAATTTTACATTTGGTTAACGTTTTATGACTAAAGTTTATAGATGTCTGTATGTTCTAAACTCGTAAGACAAATTCAGTTGATACTTGCATCAATGTTGAATATCAGTCCAAAGATTTCGTGATGTTTGTCCCTTACCTCACCCACGGTGACCTTGAACTCAAGGTCACAGACTTAGAAACTTTATATTTGGTTAAAGTCTTTTGACAAAGTTTATAGATGCCTGTATGTTCTAAACTCTAAGACAAATTCAATTGATGCTTGCATTGATGTTGCATACCAGTCCAAAGATTTCATTGATGCATACCCCACCCTGCTGCTTCAGTAACATTGATGCCCCACCCCTTCAGTATCTTTGATACCCTCTCTCCCTTGGTTCATTTAGAAATTTAATGTTTGGTTTAGCTTTTACAAGCACATTTATAGATTCTTATAGCTTCTTCACTTCTTCATTCATATTGCATACAAGCTCAAAAAAATATATCAGAGGGTGGTGCTGGCCTGGGGAATATAAGACCCACTGGTAGCTTTCTCTAATTAGCTCACCTGAGCATGAAGTGCTCAAGGTGATGAGCTGTTGTGATTGCTTTTTGTCCGTCATCCGTCCGTCCATCTGACAACAATATCTTCAAATGACATCTCCGAAACCACAGTGCCAGTTTTAAAATAATTTCACAGCAATATTGCTTGGGTGACCCTCTACCAAATTTGCTAAAATGGTTCTCTTCTGCTGAACAAAATGGCCACCAGAGCTAAAAATAGAAAAACATTTAAAAGACATCTCCTCCTAGGCTAATGGTCTGAGTTCAAAATAATTTCACAGGAATCTTCCTTGGGTGACCCAAGAAGTCTCTTTGGTGTAGTGGTTACTCTACTCGCCTTGTAAACCAGGAATGGCAGGATTGATCCCGGGCTTCTTCAGACTTACGGATGAGTCCTTAACCCGATGTCTCGTCTCCATATGACCTTAGCTGTTGGTGAGACATAACACTCACTCACTCATTGAGTGACCCTCCACCAAAATTGCTAAAATGGTTCCTCTCCACAGAGCAAAATGGCCACCAGAGCAAAAAAAATACAAAAACCTTTAAAGGACATCTCCTGCTAGGCTAATGGTCCGATTTCAAAATAATTTCACCGGAGTATTTCTTGGATGACTCTCTACCGAAAATTGCTAAAATGATTCCGTTCCACTGACCAAAATGACAACCAGAGCTAAGTATGGAAAACCTTAGAAAAACTTTTAAAGGACATTTCCTCCTGGGCTATTAGTCTGATTTCAAAGTAATTTCACAGAAATGTTCCTTTGGTGACCCTCTACCAAACTTGCTAAAATGGTTCCCATCCACTGAACAAAAAGACCAGAAGAGTTAAAAATAGAGCAACCTTTAAATGATATCTCCTCATAGGCAAATGATCCAATTTCAAAATAATTTCACAGGAATGTTCCTTGGGTATCCCTCTACCAAAACTGCTAAAATGGTTCCATTCCACTCAACAAAATGGTTGCCAGAGCTTAAAATAGAATAAAAAAAAAACATTTAAATGACAATCCCTAGGCTAATGGTCCGATTTCAAAATAATTTCATAGGAATTTTTAATTGGATGACCCTCTATCAGAATTTCTGAAATGGTTGCACTCTGCTGAACAAAATGGCTGCCAGAGCCAAAAAATATTGAAAAAACTTTAAATGACATCTGCTCCTCGGCTAATGGTCTGATTTCTATATAATTTCACAGAAATGATCCTTTGGTGACCCTCTACCAAATTTGTTAAAACTGTTCCAGTTTGCTGAACAAAATGGCCAACAGAGTTAAAAATAGAAAAAAAAAACCTTTAAAGGACATCTCCAGTATTAATATTATTTCACAGAAATGCAGGCTTCCTTTGTTGACCCTGTATCAATATTGCTAAAATGGTTCCACTATACTGAAGAAAATGGCTGCCAGATCCATAATTGTCCTGGATCACTCCCCTGATCCGTATTGTAGAATAAAATAGTAAGTAATACAAGATGGAGTGAATGGTTTGAGCAGTTTTGGTTGAAAGTCATTTTTGTATATTTTTAGTTCTGGTGACTACCGTGTTTAGTGGAGTGAAAGTATCTTGCTCAGAATGATCATCATGACAATATTTTAGTAAAGTTCGAGTATGGGTCATGTCCAGTGAGAAAGTAGGTCAGTTGGTCAGATCATAGAAAAACCTGGTGTATACTCTAGAGGCCACAGTTTTAGTCAAGTCATCATCAAACTTGCTCAGAATGATCATTTTGACATTGTCTCAGTCATATTAGAATATGAACACTGTAGAGGTCTCAGTTTTAGTCCAGTCATTATCATACTTGCTCAGAATGATCTGCTTAACATAAAACCGGTCAAGAACATCAAACTTGCTCAGAATGATCATCATGACAATATCTGTATCAAGTTCAAATATGGGTCATGTCGGGTCAAAAAGGAGATCAATAGGTCAAATCATAGAAAAACCTTGTGAACACTCTAGAGGCCACAGTTTTGGTCCAGTCATCATCAAACTTGCTTAGAATGATCATCTTGACAATGTCTCAGTCAAATTAGAATATGGGTCATGTCGGGTCCAAATGTAGATCAAATAGTAGAAAAACCTTGTGAACACTCTAGAGGCCACAGTTTTGGTCCAAACATCATCAAACTTGCTCAGAATGATCATCTTGTCAAAACACCGTTCAAGATCGAATATGGGTTATGTATGGTCAAAAAAAAAAAAAAATATGTCCCTTCCGCTGATTCAAGAAGGGCAGTTGTCAGTTTCTGGCGAAAGAATGTGCACTGAACTGGTTAACCGCTTACGTATAAGCCTGCCCAGGAGAGTGTTGATAGGTTAACTGACCGGCTCAAAAATGACCTAAATAGTGTTGACTGGGCCGTTAAACTCCAATACAAACAAAACAAAAAATATGTAAGTAGGTCAAATCATAAAATAAAATACTTGAACACTCTAGAGGCCACAGTTTTGGTCCGAACATCATTGAACTTGCCCAGGACGATCATCTTGACCACATCTCCACCAAGTTTGAATATGGGTGATGTCTGGGTCAGAAAGTAGATCAGGGGGTCAAATCATACTAAAATCTTGTGAAAACTCTTGAGTCCACAGTTTTGGTTTTATCGTTCTCAAAATTGCTTAGAATGACCATCTTAACAATATCCCAGTCAAGTTCGAAGATAGGTTGTGTCGGATCAAAAGGTAGGCCAGTAGGCCAAATAATAGAAAGACCTTGTGAACACTAGAGGCCACAGATTTGGTCCAATCATCATCGAACTTGCTCAGAATGATCATCTTGACAATATCTCAGTCAAGATCGAATATGGGTTATGTCGGGTCAAACATAAAGGTCAGTAGGTGAAATAATAAAAAAACGCATTTGAACACTCTAGATGCCACAGTTTTAGTCCGAACATCATCAAACTTGCTGAACGATTATCTTGACAGTATCTCGTCCAAGTTTGAATATGGGTGATGTCGTGTTAGAAAGAAGGTCAGGAGGTCAAATCATACAAAAACCTTGTGAACACTCTAGGGGCTACAGTTGTAGACCAATCATCAAACTTGTTCAGAATGATCATCATTTTTTCTTTTTTTTTTTGGGGGGGGGGGTTGGTTTTGGTTTTATGGCCCTTTCAAGATTATTTCACTCATATCGAGCCGATCGTTAATCAGAGGTGGGCGAAAACCGGAGTACCCGGAGAAAAAACACCTGACCTTCCGTTTCAGAACTTGGTATCTCGCATGTGACCCGAGCGAGGCTCGAACCCACAGTGGTGAAAGACCTAATGTTAAAGAATCAGCGCTCTTATCCACTAGGTCATGGAGGCCTGTTTCATCATGACAATATCCGTATCAGGTTTAAATATGGGTTATGTCTGGTCAAAAAGTAGATCATTAGGTCAAATCGTAGAAAAAACTTGTGAACACTCCAGAGGCCATAGTTTTGGTACAGTCATCATCAAACTTGCTCAGAATTATCATCTTGACGTTATCTCAGTCAAGTTAGCATATGGGTCATGTCGGGTCAAAAAGTAGGTCCAATATTAGAAAAACCTTGTGAACACTCTTGACGCCACAGTTTTGTTCCAATCATCATCAGACTTGCTCAGAATGATCATCTTGACAATATCTTGGTCAAGATCGAATATGGGTTATGTCGGATCAAAAAATAGGACAGTAGGTCAAATCATAAAAAAAAACACTTGAACACTCTAGAGGCCATAGTTTTGGTACGAACATCATCAGACTTGCTCAGAACGATTATCTTGACAATATCTCAGCCAAGTTTGAATATGGCTTATGTCGGGTCAGAAAGTCGGTCAGGGGGTCAAATCATACAATAACCTTGTGAACATTCTAGAGGCCACAATTTTAGCCCAATCATCATCAAACTTGCTCAGAATAATCACCATGACAATATCTGTATCAAGTTTAAATATGAGTCAAGTCGTGTCAAAAAGTAGGTCAGTAGGTCAAATAATAGAAAAACCTTGTGAACATTCTAGAGGCCACAGTTTTGGTCCACTCATTATCAAACTTGCTTAGAATGATCATCTTGACAATATCTTGGTCAAGATCGAATATGGGTTATGTCGGGTCAAAAAATAGTACAGTAGGTCAAATCATAAAAAAACACTTGAACACTGTAGAGGCCACAGTTTTGGTCCGAACATCATCAAACTTGCTCCGAACGATTATCTTGACTATATCTCAGCCAAGTTTGAATATGGGTGATGTCGGGTCAGACAGTAGGCCAGGAGGTCAAATTAAACAATCTAGAGGCCATAGTTTTGGTTCAATCATCATCAACCTTGCTCAGAATGATCATTTTATCGTAACTTTTGGACCATTTGATATAGAGCCTTCATATTTGGCATGTTTGTTCCTTGTGACAATGGCTTCCCACTCATACAAAAAAAAATTGACCTGTGACCTGCTTTATCATAACTTTTGAACCATTTTAGATGGCCTTCATATTTGGCATATATGTTTCTTGTGACAAGGGCTTCTCACACATACAAACAATTTTGACTTGTGACCTTGACTTTTGACCTAATTTATCATAACTTTTGAACCGTTTGAGCTAGAGCCTTCATATTTGGCATGTTTGTTCCTTGTGACAAGGGCTTCCCACTCATGCAAACTATTTTGACGTGACCTGCTTTATCATAACTTTTGAACCATTTTGGATGGCCTTCATATTTGGCATGTAGGTTCCTTATGACAAGGGCTTCCCACCCATAGAGACTTTCGGATGAGTCTTTAAACCCAGGTCCCGTCTCCGTATGACCTTAGCTGTTGGTGGGACGTAAAATTCAAATACACTCCCACCCATACAAAAATTTCGATCTCTGACTTTGACCTACTTTATTCGAACTTGACCAAGATAGTATCTGGGCAAACATTCTGGTATAGTTTCATGAGGACTGAAGCAAAATTATGGATTAGTATGACCTCTAGCAGGTGAACAAGCTTTTGAAGTTATTTTGACCTAGTGACCTAGTTTTTTATCTTGTTTGACCCATATTTAAACTTGACATCATCAAGACAAACATTTAGGTATAGATGCATGAAGTTTAAAGCAAAACTGTGGCCTGTAGAGGGTAAACAAGGTTTTAAAGAAATTTGATCTAATGATCTAATTTTGGACCGGACATGACCCATGTTCGAAAATGACTGAGATATCATCTGGAAAAAGGCTTCTGAAGGATGAAGCAAAACCGTGATCTCTAGAGCCTGTGTGAACAAGGCTTAAAAGAAATTTGACCTAGTGACCTTGTTTTTTAGCCGACATTAACCATTTTCGAAATTGACAGAGATCTCATCAGGACAACTATTCTGGTAAAGTTTCACGAAGATTGAAGCAAAAATGTGGCCTCTACATGATGAACAACGTTAAAGTGAAAATTTGACATAGTAACCTAGGTTTTTGATCTGATATGATCCATATTCAAACTTGATCGAGGTATTTCAAGAAAAGAAAAAAACATTTTAAAATTCATGAAGATTGAAGCAAATATACTATTCAAAGTTTGATAGGGATCACTTTTTATATACAAAATTTTGCACTGAAAATTAAAAATTTCTTGACAGAATTTGTACTAGGTATATTGTTAAATATCTTAAGCAGAAACTCGTGTGCAGTTCAGTACTCATAAAAGTGCACACTTCCCACACTTCGCAAATGAATTCATGTACCCCCAAAATCTTGCGTAGCACTGCTTTCCAACAGACCAATCAAACTTGTCGCTGTTCCTTTACCAAGCGTAAACAGGACTTCATTTGATTTGTGAAACACTAAAAAGCCTAGGGGACAATTAAGAAACCGTCTGAGCCCCGAACAAACGAATCGTGGCGTCGGAATGTTGGAATCTGGCGTCTCTCAACGTCGTGTTGCTGGGATTCTGAATGTGTCTCAGAGCGTGGTTTCCGGAATGTGGAGTCGGCATCTTACCCACTGAAATCCTTCACACAGACACGGCGGGGTCGAGAAAGGGCTACAACTCAACGTCAGGGCCGTTTCCTGTTGATTCAGTCTCGACGTCAACGGTTCCTGAACGCTACGCGTTTGCATAACGAGCTTAGGAACGGAACTGGAGTACGAATTTCTACACAAACTGTCAGAAACGGGCTCCACGAGTTCGGACTTAATGCCATTAGGCCTGCTGTACGTGTTCCATTGACGAGACAGCACGTGCTAGACCGGTTGGACTTTGCCAGAACTCACGTCAGGTGGACGGTTCGTGACTTGACGCCAGTACTGTTTACTGAGGAGTCCAGATTCTGTCTAGACTTCACTTATAAACGCCAATTAGTGCGGCGAATGTCTAAAGATCGATTCGACGACTTGAATGTGGCAGAGCATGATCGCTATGGAAAGGGGTCAGTCATGGTTTGGGCTGGGATAAGCGTGAACGGTAAAACTGACTTGTACGTCGTTGAAAACGGAACGTTCATGGCAGTGAGGTACTGTAATGAGATTCTTGATGTGTTTGTGAGACCATATGCAGATGCTATCGGCCCGGACTTTATTCTGCTGGACGATAATGCCTGTCCCAACCGTGCCAACGTCACTGACTCCTATCTGGAACGTGAGACAATCGTTCGTATGGACTTGCCTGCTCGGTCGCCAGACTTAAATCCGATTGAGCATGCGCGGGACATGCTACAGGGTGCTGTTTCAGCTCGACCTGTACATCCGAGGACTTTACAGGAGCTCAAAGATGCATTGGTTGCTGAATGAAAGCTGATTCCACAAAACCGGATACAGACTCGGATTACGAGCATGCGCAGGCGATGTCTTACTGTAACTGACGCCCGTTGACGCCATACACGTCATTAGGCACGTTTGTCTAAACTAATATGGAAATTTGTGAAAAATCAGTTGTCCAAATCCCTTCGTGTTACGGCAAATTTTGGGGGTGCCAAGACGGTTGCTGTTGTCACGCTTGAATGCAGTACCAGTTGACAAAATTAATCACTAGGTTTTGTGAAGGATACGTTTTCTATCATTATGTATCGAATTTTGGATTCAAGTGATTAATTCATCCAAAACTTATTTTGCATTAAAACAGTGATCCCTATCAAACTTTGAGTAGTATATGTGGCCTGTAGAGGATGAACAAGGTTTTTAAATAAATCTGACCTAGTGACCTAGGTTTTGACCCAATACGGCGCTTAACTGAACTTGATTGAGATATCGTCAGGATGAACATGCTGGTAAAATTTTATGAAGATAGAAGCAAATCCGTGGCCTTTTGAGGGTGAACAATGTTTTAATGAAATTGTATTTAGTGACATTGTTTTTGTTTGCACATGACCCATATTAGCATAAAGTGACGTCGAAGAGTGAAACGTTTCTGACGTCATCGCACCACAGATACATCAGAAACAACATGGTTGTTAAAGAGGTGTCAAAACAAATTGCACATGTCTGCGCATTGTAAATAGTGCTCCGTGAAAATAAGGTAAAACGCAAATTTAAAGTAGCGATACACTGAAATGAAATGAAATAAATAAACCAAATGTAAGAGTGTTGCGTTTTCAATGTATTAACCCAATGCTTGGTGGCTTCTTCCATTTTTTACAGCTGTGTAGGCTAAATCTGCGCATCTGCCGATTCTGCGCATTGGGATTATTTCTAAATTAAATGAAAAAGATGAAATATTTCCATTTTCCTTTGACATGCACCTTACAAAGCTTCCTAATTATTTTGGATGAGAGGTGGACTGAAAACTGGGTGAAAGAAATCCACAATTTTTTGCCTTTATCGGCACCATAAGCCATTATAATTTTTTAAAAATACGTTATTAACAGTGACTTATTTTCACAAATATGGACCATCAAACCGAATAACACACAAAACAAATATACCAACAAACCCACTTTCTTGCCTAATCTAGATTTTCTTGAGGGGATGCAACTGTTCAGGTGCACAGAATTGGCGGACATAACTGTTGGCAACTCTTAAAAGACCGACCGCAGCATAACTGCATGGCGATTATTAATAGTTGTTGCCTTTTACAACCACGCAAATGACAGTTTAGCAATAAGACTTCTTACCCTCTAGAGTTGCTGTTTGCAACGACAACCAAAGAAAGCTATGTCGCATCGTGCTGAACTTCCTTTAAGGTTCTTCTCAACAAGTTTTAGAGATGACTGACAACGCGGGCTGTACGATCGCGCAGCTATGAGGGTAGGCTGAAAAGTTCTGAGCCTGACCAAGAAGCAGGCATCGAACAGCCATGAAATTTTGTATTCATTAAATCCAAACCTTTATTACTTGATTTGACTCAAATGAGTTCAAGTTTACCTGCAATAACGTAGAAATTCTAGACTTTGAAAATTGATATTAGCACGTTTTTGAGAAAATGGACAAAATCTTGCATCGTGGTGTCATCAAGTACCTTCATAAAAAGGGGTTAGCTCCTAAGGACATTCATGTCGATATGGTTGCTACATTAGGGGGTGATGCTCCTTCGTATGCAACCGTGAAAAGGTGGGCAGCAAATTTTAAGATGGGCAAGGACAGCCTTGAAGATGATGACCGTTGTGGACGACCCACAACGGCAACAACTGAGGAAACCATCAGCCAAGTGCACAGGGCCGTGATGGATGACAGGCGTTTACTGTGAATCAGTTAGCTAAGACTGTTGGCATCTCCCGTGAACGAGTAGAGAACCTTCTACACAGTGAATTAGGAATGTCGAAGGTTTCCGCCAGATGTGTGCCACGTCTTTTGACGCCTGACCAAAAGTTGACCAGACTGAGCCTGTCACAAGCCAACTTGGCTAGTTTTAAAGCAGACCAAGATGGTTTTCTTGACCGTTTTGTCACTCAGGATGAGTGTTGGGTTCATCACTTTGAGCCAGAGACCGAAAGACAATCCATGCAATGGAAGCACCCTGGCTCACCCCCCTCCAAAGAAGGCAAAGGTCGTCTGCTCTGCAAGGAAGGTGATGGCATCAGTGTTCTGGGATGCCAAGGGTATAATATTCATAGATTACCTTCAAAAGGGCAGAACAATTAATGGGGAGTATTATGCAGATCTGCTAAAACAATTGCGAAAAGCAATTAAGGCTAAACGACCGGCCATATAGACAAAAGGGGTCTTTTTCAATCAGGACAATG
This sequence comes from Lucinisca nassula, assembly GCA_963580285.1. Classification (NCBI taxonomy): domain Eukaryota; kingdom Metazoa; phylum Mollusca; class Bivalvia; order Lucinida; family Lucinidae; genus Lucinisca; species Lucinisca nassula. The sequence goes on along the minus strand of OY757012.1, from coordinate 158,955,657 downwards.
CGCATGCTCATAAATCGGTTGTCGCAATGGCTGCTGTGCATAACTGTGGCTTCCCAGTTGTCGACCACCCTCCGTATTCACCTGACTAGCTCCATCAGATTATTTCCTGTTTCCAAACATGAAAAAGCACTTGGTTGGGCAGCATTATCGGTCAGACGAGGAAGTAATAGCTGCTGTGGAGGAGTATTTCAGGGACCAAGATGAGACCTTCTGTACCACTGGGATCCAAGGAATCCAGCATCGCTGGAGGAAGTGTGTGGTCAGGAAGGGAGACTATGTTGAAAAATAAGGCACTTTCAGAATGGACAAACCATTGGATATTGGTCAGGCTCAGAACTTTTCAGCCAACCCTCGTAGTCTTTGTCATTTGATTGGCCAAATCTTTCAGACAATGTTAAAACATTTTTAATGAGCATCGCAAATCTGAAGAAAGCGGGATTGCAGATGCGTAGATTTTTTGACAATCTCTAAGCTCTGCCCCCATTTTCTGAACCGGTATTCAATATGTTAAATATGGGCCCCGTCAAGCGAATTTGGTACTTATCGCCTATTGGAGCAGCGAAGGTTCAGGCGAGAATGCGCATCCGCGCAGTCTCGCCAGAACCTTCGCTGCTCGCTCATACAAGCACTGAATCAAGAGGAACCTTCAGACAGAAAGACATATTCCTGGCCCCTCTGAATGGCTGGGCATGCGCAGTTAAAATTTGTCATGACGGAATGCTCGAAGACACAAATACGCTTGGCGGGGCTCAATTATGAATTACGGTTTCTTTGTACTTTGACATAACGTGACTTGCGATGCAAATTCTTGGTCGGCGTGTCATTGTTTCGACGTATTTACACTTTAATGAACCGACGAGAGATGTAGTATTGCTAAACTGCTAGTTGCGCGGTTGTAACAAGCTAAACGACTTTATAACATACTGACACAAAACAGGTTTTGACTCACTAGAATAAATAAAAACAAACGCCAAACTTTCAAATCTGCGGAATAAGCCTAGAGCACTGTAAATGTACAAGTCCTTTTGTTGTTAAAAAGGGTACTGGGTTTATTTTTAGCTTGTCTGTTTGTTTGTTGTTGTTTTTTTGTTGTTGTTGTTTTTTTGTTGCTGTTTTTTTTTTTTTTTTTTTTTTCTCGCAGTAAAACTTTCGCGCTATTGTAATCACACCGGCATCTGCGTCGTCGTTGTCGTGGTTCTGAAAAAAACTTAATCTTGGCAATAAGGTCAAAAGTATTTGTTTTAGCCTCATGAAACTTCACACGCATCACAAGAGCTACATTCTGACCAAGGGCCATAAACTGACCAAGGGCCATAACTATATATTTTTTTTGACTGATTTCTCTTCCCTTTTCTAGAATTTTACTGACACACATTTTCTCCCTCATTCCAATAAGATTTATAACAGAACCTTAACATGGATGTTCCTTTGGACAAGACCTTTCCATTGATACAAAATATTTTTGCCTTTGACCTTGACCTTTGGACTTTGACCTGTTTTTTTTTCTAATTTTAAGCGAAAACATTAACCTTGGCAACATCTCCAAAAGTATTTGCTCTAGCTTCATGAAACTTCACACGTGTACCATCAAAAGAGCTACCTTCTGATCAAGGGTCATAACTCTATCGGTGATTTTGACATAATTATACAATTATACCCCCCCCCCCCCCCACACACACACACACACCTTTATTTTTTTCTGAAACACATTTTGCCTTTTCATTTCAATACTATTTATAACAGAACCAGTGCTTCAGCTGAAGTGCACGACCCGCCAGATGCTTTTAGCTTTATGAGTGTTACCATATATGGGTATGGCGGCCATTTTGGTCATGTGACCTGGACCTAAAACGGTTCCCCAATAAATGCGCCTTATCGTAAATATATCTTATACTTTAGTACTGTATTCTGAATCGCTTGCAGGATAAAATGCATTCTCACTTTACCAATACAAAAGCATATGTGTCAAAGTTTGACCTAGGCACAAAGAAGGTCAAGGTCAACCCAGGGTCACCATTTTAGCAATTTATGATGGGCCTACGTCCCAGATGCTATTTATCAAGTTTCGTGGAAATCTGCCCAGTGGTTCTTGAGAAGACTATTTTTGAAGGGTTTTTACCATATATGGCTTGGCGGCCATTTTGGTCATGTGACCTGGACCCCATGAGCAAATTTTGGTTTCCCCCACCCCATAGAGGCTCCATATGAAATTTGACTTCAAACATCCCAACGTTTTCCGAGGAGAAGCGGTTCGAAAATTTTCACATTTTCGTCTCGGCGAAGTTATACTAAATGGAATGTAATATTTCGCAAGTTCATTTGTAAGATCTCATTGATATCTATCAGTATGCCAAAAATTGTTTAAATATTCCAAGCGGTTAAGTCACTATCACCAATTTTCACAAACGGGTTACGGACGGACAGACAGACAGACCATATATGGCTTGGCGGCCATTTTGGTAAATTTGACTTCAAACATCCCAACGTTTTCCGAGGAGAAGCGGTTCGAAAATTTTCACATTTTCGTCTCGGCGAGGCTATACTAAATGGAATGTAATATTTCGCAAGTTCACTGGTTAGATCTCATTGATATCTATCAGTATGCCAAAATGTTTAAATATTCCAAGCGGTTAAGTCACTATCACCAATTTTCACAAACGGGTTACGGACGGACCCAAAGAAGGTCAAGGTCAACCCAGGGTCACCATTTTAGCAATTTATGATGGACCTACGTCCCAGATGCTATTTATCAAGTTTCGTGGAAATCTGCCCAGTGGTTCTGGAGAAGACTATTTATGAAGGGTTTTTACCATATATGGCTTAGCGGCCATTTTGGTCATGTGACCTGGACCCCATGAGCAAATTTTGGTTTCCCTATCCCATAGAGGCTCCATATGAAATTTGACTTAAATCGGCCCAACGGTTTCCGAGGAGAAGCAGTTCAACAATTTTCACATTTTTTGCCTCGGCGAGGCTATACTAAATGGAATGTAATATTTCGCAAGCTCATTGGTTAGATCTCATTGATATCTATCAGTATGCCAAAAAATGTTTAAATATTCCAAGCGGTTAAGACACTATCACCAGTTTTCACAAACGGGTTACGAAGGGACAGACAGACAGATCATATATGGCTTGGCGGCCATTTTGGTAATGTGACCTGGACCCCATGAGCAAATTCTGGTTTCCCAAATCCCATAGAGGCTCCATATGAAATTTGACTTCAATCGGCCCAACGGTTTCCGAGGAGAAGCAGTTCAAAAATTTTCACATTTTTTGCCTCGGCGAAGCTATACTAAATGGAATGTAATATTTCGCAAGTTCATTGGTAAGATCTCATTGATATCTATCAGTATGCCAAAACTGTTTAAATAATCCAAGCGGTTAAGTCACTATCACCATTTTTCACAAACGGGTTACGGACGGACAGACAGACAGACCATATATGGCTTGGCGGCCATTTTGGTCATGTGACCTGGACCCCATGAGCAAATTTTGGTTTCCCCCATCCCATAGAGGCTCCATATGAAATTTGACTTCAATCGGCCCAACGGTTTCCGAGGAGAAGCAGTTCAACAATTTTCCCATTTTTTTGCCTCGGCGAGGCTATACTAAATGGAATGTAATATTTCGCAAGCTCATTGGTTAGATCTCATTGATATCTATCAGTATGCCAAAAATTGTTTAAATATTCCAAGCGGTTAAGTCACTATCACCAATTTTCACAAACGGGTTACGGACGGACAGACAGACAGACCATATATGGCTTGGCGGCCATTTTGGTCATGTGACCTGGACCCCATGAGCAAATTTTGGTTTCCCCCATCCCATAGAGGCTCCATATGAAAATTGACTTCAATTGGCCCAACGATTTCCGAGGAGAAGCAGTTAAAAAAAATCACATTTTTTGCCTCGGCGAGGCTATACTAAATGGAATGTAATATTTCGCAAGCTCATTGGTTAGATCTCATTGATATCTAATAGTATGCCAAAAATTGTTTAAATATTCCAAGCGGTTAAGTCACTATCACCAATTTTCACAAACGGGTTACGGACGGACGGACAGACTGACAGAATGACAGACTGACAGAACGACAGAATGACACGGTGATTTTAGGGCACTCTTAGAAATCAACCGACTTCAGTCGGTTTCTTTTTCTGCGGGTCGTGCAATCTTCACAATTCACATGGATATTGCTCGGAACAAGACCCATCACGAAACACGCCTATATTATTTTGACCCCCTTGGACCCCACTTTTATATAGTGAAACTGGGGTTTACAGGGGTAAACCTTATTTTTCTTATTTCTGCTTTAAAATAAAGAGTGTGGGTACTCGTTAGAACCGCCTCGATGAGGCGGTTCCAACGAGTACCCACACTCTATATTTTGAGCAGCAATAAGAAAAATATCACAATTTTTCATCTTAAAATTTCATTTTTCGGCGATAGAGGTTACAATGTATCGGTATAGGCGCGTTTTTGTAATGTTTCTGTTGATACCAAACGTGTTGGTCTTGACTTTTGAACTGGACTATTTAAAAGAAATAACCAAAAACTTTAACCTTGGTCGTATCTCCAAAGTATTTAGCCTAGCTTCATGAAACTTCACACACATACTCTTCATCACAACAACTACATTCTGACCAAGGGTAATAACTCTTTTGCTGAGTATTTACTTAATTATCCCCCCTTTTAAACATTTTTATTCTAACACTTTTTTTACCTAATCTGTTTCTTTTCTTTACCACGTCTGTTTTAGCTCACCTCTCACACAGTGACAAGGTGAGCTTTTGTGATCACTTTTTTGTCCGTCGTGCGTCCGTGAACAATTTCTTCAAACGGCACCTCCTCCTAAATCACTGATCGGATTTTGACCAGACTTCACAGGTATGATTCTTAGGTGGTCCCCTTTCAAAATTGTTCAAATGGTTCCGTTCCGTTGCACATCTAGGTCACAGGAACCAAAAATAGATTTTTTTTACTGAAAACTTAAAATGTCTTCTCTAAAACTACAAGGCCCAGGCCTTTGTTATTTGGTATGACGTTTCATCTAGTGGACCTCTACCAAGATTTTTCAAATTATAGCCCTGTGGGCCAGCCCACCATTTTACATAGACTTTTATAAGTGAAACCTTTAAAAATCTTCTTGTCTGAAACCAGAAGGCCAAAGTTTTTGATATGTGGTACGAAGTTGTATCTAGTGGACCTCTACCAAAATTGTTCAAATTATAGTCCTGGGGCCGAAAATGCCCCCCCCCCCCCCCCCCCGCAACTGGGCCCACTGGTTTTACATAGACCTATATAGGGAAACCCTTTAAAATCCTTCTCGTCTGAAACCAGAAGGCCCAGATAGTTGAAATTTGGTATGAAGCTTCGTATAGAGGACCTCTACCAAGAATGTTCAAATTATAGCCCTGGGCCCAAAAATGGCCCTGCCCCGGGGTTCACCAGTTATACATCGACTTACATAGAGAAAACCTTTAAAAATCTACTTGTCTGTAACTAGAAGACCCAGGTCTTTGATATTTGGTTTGAAGCTTCATCTAGTGGCCCTTTACCAAGATTGTTCATATTATAGCACTGTGGCCAAAAATATGGTCTGACATGGACTTATATGGGGAAGCCCTTTAAAAATCTACTCGATTTTTGGTAGAGGTCCACTAGATACAACATCGTACCACATATCAAAAACTTTAGCCTTCTGGTTTCAGACAAGAAGATTTTTAAAGGTTTCATTTATAAAAGTCTATGTAAAATGGTGGGCCCATGGTTTTACATGGACTTATATAGGGAAAACCTTTAAAAATCTTCTCGTGTAAAACCAGAAGGCCCAGGTCTTTGATATTTGGTATGAAGCTTCATCTGGTGGACCTCTACCAATTTTGTTCAACGTTTAGCCATGGGACCAAAAAGGACCCCGTGACTGGGCCCACCGGTTTCACATTGACTTTTATAGGGAAAACCTTAAAAAAAAATTTCTGGTCTGAAACCAGAAGGCCCCGGTCTTTAATATTTGGTATGAAGCTTCACCTGGTGGACCTCTACTATGATTGTTCATATCATAGACCTGGGACAAAAACTGGCCCCGCCCCGGGGCCAACTGATGTTACATAGACATATAGGGAAACCCTTAAAATATCCTCTCGTTTGAAACCACAAGGCCTAGGTCTTTGATGCTTGGTATGAAGCTTTATCTGGCGGACCTTTACAAAGACTTCAATTTATAGCCTTGTGGTCAAAAAATAGCCCCCCCCCCCCCCCCCACCTCCCCCCCCCGGGTCCGACTGGTCTTACTTTGACTTATATAGGGAATACCTTTAAAATCTTTTGTATGAAACCAGAAGGCCCAGGTCTTTGATATTTGATATGAAGCTTCATCTGGTGGATGGACGTCTACTATATATGAAGGTTCAAATTATAGCCCTGGGGCCAAATGTGACCCTACCCCAGAGCCCACGGTTTCACTTAGCCTTATATATCGAAAACCTTTACAAATCTTCTTCTCTGAAACTACAAGGCCCAGGTCTTACATTTTCAAGCAAATCAGACTTTTAGGGTGTTGGGCTCAAAGTCAAGGTTCTTGGGGCTATTTTTAGAAAAGCTTTGTCTTGACTGTAGGCCCTGCATTTATTGATGGATTGTAATGTAGCTTAACACAAATGTTGGATATAATAACATCTTTAGCATGTTAGACTTTCAGGGTCCCAGGTGCAGTGGTTATTTTTAGAAAAACTGTGTTATCACTCTAGCGCCTACATTAGATAACTATGCACAAATGTTGGGCAGGCAAGTTTGACTTTCAGAATTCTGGTCTCAAGGTCAAGGTCACTGTGGTTTTGTTATAGAAAAAACTTTGACTTATCGCTCTAGCGTCTACATTTATTGATTGATTTTAATGTACATGTAGCTTCACGCAAATGTTGGATATGATTGATTGATTGATATTTATTTGGTAAAATCAACACAACATATACACATAAAATCGACAAGAATGGAATAATTTAAATAATATTACACTAAGTAAGATTCAGTTAAAGACTAACGTGTAGTGAGAAAACATAATTCACTGAAGTAAAATTAATAAGATATGTATCATCTGAGTAGAAATATAAGTGGTAAATTTTAAAAATTATTAGAACAAAAATAAGATGACTGTATCCATTTAAGAAATACTGAATTTATGTATCACAGGTCTTTGTATAAAATTGGAATGCATATTAACGTATCACAGTTTTTGCAGATGCTATCACAGTTAAATCACTAGACAGACGCGTGTTATGTTTACCTACTTGGGGACTTAAACATATAGTATGAATAATTGTCCAATGCCACCGCACACCACCTGCCAGTATTGGACCCCACATCGAGCCGACTGGCTACGATAGCTGGCCCTCCCCCGGCAAATCGTGTGCTGCTCATTGGACAAGGAAAGATATATCTATATTTACACTTAAAATAACTTAGAGATAAAAAAAAAGTCAAACTGGCAAAAATGTGTTGATAAAACCTAGGATAACCCATGAAAGCCATTAGGCTTATTTCCAATGGGGTCCTAAAGGTTGTGACCAAGACAAAGGGGGAGAAGGTGTCTACAAAAATATATTTAAGCTTTCCAGATGATAACCTAGTTTGAGTATTCAATAATAACAGAACATTTCGTTTTCAACAAGTTTCATTTGATTCGTCAAGTGTCTTTTCACTGAAGTTTTAAAACGTTGCATCGAACTGAAATTTTTAATATGAGAAGGTAAACCGTTCCAATCTTTGATACCGTTGTAGAAGAAAGTCGTAGTAGTTTGTCCGTTAGCCCTTGGCAAAACAAAGTTTTCAGTACTACCTCTTGTGTTGTACTGGTGTTGAGTCGAAACTTTACGAAAATTTTCTGATAAATACGACGGACAAGTTCCCTTGGAAATGTGGAAAACATGATTTAACCTAAGTTGTTTAGCTCTATGTTCAACATCTAACATTCCGACACTATCTAGTTCTGAAAATCCAATATGTGACCGAGGTCCCAGGTCCTTTATATATCTCACCATTTTATTTTGAGAAATCTGAAGTTTTTTCTTCCAAGTCTTATTTAGCCCAGAATACCAAGAAGAGCAAGAATAGTCAAAATGACACTGAATTAATGATGAACATAAATGTTTCCTAGTTTTCTGTGTCAAAAAAGAACACTGTCTATACAAAAATTTCAATCTGCTATTAACCTTCTGAATAACACTAGATGCAATTGTATTTCCTGCCAAATGGTTTTCCAAATTCAAACCTAGATATTTTACCGAAGACTGAGCTTTGATAGTGTGTCCATTGCTTTCGACAGAAAAATTATTCACATTTCTAAGTTTACGTCGTGACCCAAACAATATGCATTCAGTTTTTCCTAGATGTAATGAAAGCTTATTATCAATCAGCCACTTACTGCAAGTTTCGAGTTCTGTACCAAGTTTCAAGGAAATGGTCTTGGGGTCTCTGTGAGAGTAAAGTATTGCACTGTCATCTGCATACAGGAGAAGTTTACAATCCCCACTTATGCTTATCCCCATGTCATTTACATAACAAAGAAAAGATATGATTATATATGAAGCAAGTTCGACTTTAAGGGTCCTGAGCTAAAGTCAATGTCACTTGACTGTTTTTAGAAAAACTTTTTCATGACTCTAGCTAGCAGCTAGCTTTATCAATGGGTGTAACTTCACACAAATGTTAGGTATGATAATATTCTCAAGCAAGATTAACATTCAGGGTACTGGGCTGAAGGTCAAGGCCAATGTAGCTATTTGTTTAGGAAAACCTTGTTATGGCTTATGGATCGATTTTGCTCAAATGAACATGATAGCCACCAGAGCTAAAAATATCCAAACCCTAAAATGACTGATTTTGATAGAATTTACTAGAAACGTTCATTGGGCCACTGTAAATCAAAATTGTTCCAACCCTCCACTCCACCTTACTATATTACCTGCCATTTCATTCGTACAGTACGGATCAGGTGAGCGATCCAGGGCCATCATGGCGCTCTATTTTTTTTTTCAAAAGAAAAACTTTCGACCTATTGTCGTCACTCCGGCGTCTCGCGTTGTCGTTGTTGTCATCGTTATAACTTCAAAAGTGTTTGACTTGGCATCATGAAACTTCACACTCATTAACTATCGCAAGAGCTACATTCTGACCAAGGGCCATAACTGAAACATTATATTCTTATCATCACACTTTGTACTGTTTATAACCAGTGCTTCAGCTGAAGTGCACGACCCGCCGGATGCTTTTAGCTTTATGAGTGTTACCATATATGGGTATGGCGGCCATTTTGGTCATGTGACCTGGACCTAAAACGGTTCCCCCAATAAATGCGCCTTATCGTAAGGAGCAAAAATATATCTTATACTTTAGTACTGTATTCTGAATCGTTTGCGGGATAAAATGCATTCTCACTTTTCCAATACAAAAGCATATGTGTCAAAGTTTGACCTAGGTACAAAGAAGGTCAAGGTCAACCCAGGGTCACCATTTTAGCAATTTATGATGGGCCTACGTCCCAGATGCTATTTATCAAGTTTCGTGGAAATCTGCCCAGTGGTTCTGGAGAAGACTATTTTTGAAGGGTTTTTACCATATATGGCTTGGCGGCCATTTTGGTCATGTGACCTGGACCCCATGAGCAAATTTTGGTTTCTCCCATCCCATAGAGGCTCCATATGAATTTGACTTCAATCGGCCCAACGCTTTCCGAGGAGAAGCAGTTCGAAAATGTTCACATTTTTCGCCTCGGCGAGGCTATACTAAATGGAATGTAATATTTGGCAAGTTCATTGGTTATATCTCATTAATATCTATCAGTATGCCAAACATTGTTTAAATATTCCAAGCGGTTAAGTCAGTATCACCAATTTTCACAAACGGGTTACGGACGGACAGACAGACAGACCATATATGGCTTGGCGGCCATTTTTGGTCATGTGACCTGGACCTCGTGAGCAAATTTTGGTTTCTCCCATCCCATGGAGGCTCCATATGAAATTTGACTTCAATCGGCCCAACGGTTTCCGAGGAGAAGCAGTTCGAAAATTTTCACATTTTTCGCCTCGGCGAGGCTATACTAAATGGAATGTAATATTTGGCAAGTTCATTGGTTAGATCTCATTGATTTCTATCAGTATGCCAAAAATTGTTTAAATATTCCAAGCGGTTAAGTCACTATCACCAATTTTCACAAACGGGTTACGGACGGACAGACAGACTGACAGAATGACCGAATGACACGGTGATTTTAGGGCACTCTTAGAAAATCAACCGACTTCAGTCGGTCGCTTTTTCTGCGGGTCGTGCAATATGCTTTTGCGGTGCCGTCATGCTCATTATAATATGCAAGAAAACTTTCAACTCATTGTTTGATTCAGAAAAAAAAGGCGAGCGTTGTGCTCTTGTTTCGATTTCGTTCTGTTTTTGACAGAAAATCCTGTAAGCAGACAGTGCAAACACTGATCAGATGCTGCGTTTGCTCGTGTCACGTTATGTTTGTCGCGTTTGCTCGTGACTATGAAACTATGAGGAAGGATGCACTCAGATTTGCAAAGGAGAATTACTTTAATGGTCATTCAGATGCTCGGTCTATACAGAAGAATTTTGATCTGATAACTTCTTTCATTCATACTTCGGCCGAAAATCATATCCCCTCAAAAACTAGTAGGGCTGTATCTTCTATTCCCTGGATCACTCCAGAGATAAGAAGGAAAATTCGCAGAAGGAATAAGATTCATGCAAAGGCAAAAAAGACGGGAAGTGGTAAACTCCGGACAAAATTTGAAAACTTGAGACGTGAAATCAAGACTGATATAAAAAAATCAGCATGATTTGTATGTGAATAACTTGGTAGGTGATGTAAAGGCAAATCCCAGAGACTTCTACAGATATATTAATAGCCAGAAGAAAGGCAGGCAAGGTATCCCGCCCCTTAATAAAAGAGGAGGGGACGGGGTTGCTGAATCAGACTCTGAAAGGGCAGAGGAACTTGGTCAATTCAATGATGCATTTAATAAAACTGAGTTCACGGAGGTTCCATTGACTGGAAGATCGGCCCCATTCATGGATAATATTGTTGTGACAGCTGCAGGAGTGATCAAATTACTGAAAGGCTTAAACCCCAGCAAGGCCTTAGGGCCCGATGAGCTTCATCCCAGAGTCCTGAAGGAACTAGCAAATGAGTTGGGTCCAGTTTTCGCACACTTGTTTCAACAGTCTCTTGATACGGGTGAAATCCCCAAAGAATGGCTCTTAGCAAACATTTGTCCACTCTTCAAAAAAGGAGATAGGGCTCTTGCCCGTAATTATCGCCCTGTGTCTCTGACTTGTGTTCTGTGTAAATTGCTGGAACATATAGTCTGCTCAAACATCATGGCCCACTTGGACGAGCATAAACTTTTGTCAGACAGGCAACATGCATTTAGGAAAAGGCACAGTTGTGAAACTCAGCTAAGCACAGTTATTAATGACTGGGCAAAAATCTTGGACAAAGGGGGACAGGTGGACACATTTATTCTTGACTTCGAGAAGGCCTTTAACACCCCTCCTCATGAACTACTTAAATCTAAGTTATTTGGTTATGGAATTGGGGGAAAGACCCTCAAATGGATAGATTCCTTTCTTTGCTACAGAAAACAGCGGGTTGTTGTTAATGGTGAATCTTCGGAGTGGGCTCCAGTTTTGTCTGGAGTCCCGCAAGGGACCGTTCTTGGTCCACTTTTGTTCTCCCTGTACATCAATGATATTTCCACTGACATTGACTCAGAAATAAGACTGTTCGCAGATGACTGTGTTTGTTACCGGGAAATTAGAGATACAGTTGACTCATTGAAACTTCAGGCTGACATAGATAGATTAGGATGTTGGGCACGTAAATGGGGCATGAGATTTCAGCCAGTTAAATGCAATATTATGCAGATAACTAGGAAGAGATCTAATAAAGTTGAGGCTTCTTACACCTTAGAGGGAACGGTCCTCGAGAATGTGGACTCCATTAAATACCTTGGAGTGACAATCTCACACAACTTGAGATGGAATACTCATATTAGCAACATGTGTACTAAGGCAAATAGAACGCTTGGTTTCCTGAGGCGAAATCTTCATCAGTGCCCTCAGGATGTAAAAGAGGCAGCATATAAAGGTCTTGTTCGCCCAATCTTGGAATATGGTAGTTGTATCTGGGACCCCAGTGGAGTGGTCCTTAATGATGAAATTGAGAAAGTTCAGAATAGAGCTGCTAGATTTGTAACAGGCAATTACTGCTTTGAAACTGGGAGCATGACTGGAATACTTGGAAAATTAAAATGGGAGTCTCTCAAGAAAAGGAGAAAAGACAGTAGGCTAATCCTTTTATACAAAGGTCTAAAGGGTGCTGCCAGCATTCCAACAGATGACCTTGTTCCCCCAGCTAGACACTGTAGAAATCACCATTCGTTGGCGTTTCAGACCCTTAGCGCAAGAACTGACATTTATAAAGAGTCGTTCTTCCCCAGAACCATTAGAGATTGGAATGCCCTTCCCGATTTGATTATTTCGACAGCTGAAGGTGCTGATGATTGTGTAGCTAAATTTACCTCTTTGGTTAGAGCTAGGGACTAACTTCCCACATCACAGGTCCTGGTGTATGAATGTCATTTGACGTGTCACCAGTAACAATTCTGATTCTGATTCTGATTCTGATGGGTTTCCAGTTAGGAATGGGTTAAACGGAGGACAACCAAGTGGCAACAACCCACAACATGACGTACGTTATACTCGGAACGTGATACCGGGCTCCGAGGTTATAAAACTTTTTTCATGCTCAACTCACTTGAGCATGGAATTTATCCTACCCATAAATTTTTAAATGCCAACAAATGTTGGCATTTTAAAATTTATGAGCAGGATAAATGATATTCTGTGCAGATCTGAGCAAGAAAAGTGCCTCTATCATTTCTATTATAATATTTATGAGCATTATAAATTTCATGCTCAGCTGAGTTGAGCATGAAAAAAGTTTTATAACCTCGGGCCCAGAACGCGTTGCAAATAGTGCACAACCGACCGGGATAATAAGAGTCAGATAACAAGGGTAGGATTAAAAATTCTTTATCCTGTACAGATGTCAGATATTCGTATCTGGTATGCTGAGGCCTTGTTTCCATTACGTGAGATTGCTTGAATGACCTTTTTTGCCGAACGGTGATTTCTAGATATGACCAGACGCTAGGTATTTCATTGGCCCCTTGATCGCTGTAGGTTACAATGTAGCCAACTTTCGGCCTATAGGAGGCTGACGTCCATTGTTTTTCCTTCGAAGCAGTCGTATACAGTGGCCCCGATACGAGCATACTAAAAGTTGTGTATCGGTGCTTTAACAGCACATGAAATCCTTTTTAAAAGCGCTTTATGCAATAACGTGATGGGCTGATCAGTCCCCTCCCACGCACACACACCCTAACGATATCGCGGGAAAGCGTGTTGGTGACGTTGACGTTGTTTTACGTTAACGTCATAAAGTTCTAGCAGTCATGTAGTTAGGCTACAACCAACAATATACAATGAAAACTTTCTATAAAAGCATTGTAATTTTTCTGTTTGGTGCCACCGCAACTGCCGCGCTCATCGCACTAGCATACTTTACATACGGGGATTCAGTACCGCCAAAACCGGTGAGTCTCTCTCTCTCTCTCTCTCTCTCTCTCTCTCTCTCTCTCTCTCTCTCTCTCTCTCTCTCTCTCTCTCTCTCTCTCTCTCTCTCTCTCTCTCTCCTTTTGGGGTGGTTGGGTGAGGCAAATTTGACGTGTAGCTTGCGTCACTGGGGCATCCAACTGATGATGGCTTACAGTTGTACAAGGTCTGCTGTCCTTGCAGCAGGTAAGGGTAGAGGGGGGGGGGGGATGTTGGTATTTCTTCTGTTTATACACTTCCATTCATGTTCCTCTCTCCACTGTCCCTCATTTCATCTCTTCTATCTCTTTTCTCCCTTTCTCTGGGAGATGACACAAAATGACCCACAAGGGTTGACGTGTCATTAAACAGAAAACAATCAATCTCTCTCTCATTTTGTATTCCAATTTCGAACATAAACGATTTACCACGGGTGGACATCAGGGGAGCTATCGCGTCAACGCGTCAACGTAATTTTGCTCCCACGACACATCCGGAAACACTCGCGATAGTTCCTAGGGCCTGGAAATGGTTAACAAAGGTAGGTACCCTTGTGCGTTTTGATTTATTGTAGAAGAATGTGAGAATATGAAATTTCGGCGATGCTATAGCAATGTTAAAATGATTTATCTTTCTAAGCAGGCCGAAAAAATATTGAAGAAATCGTTGCTGTTAGTAGGTGACCGTAACAAAATCGAACCTAGGGTAATCTGACCATATTTTTATGTCATCACGAATGAATGATGCCACTGTTTTGTAAGTTTTCGCTTAGAACGAGATCCTTTGGCACATATTCTGTGTATGTCAGCACTCATTCATCATTTAGACGTAAAACAATGATCAGTCCATGTACAGTGACCGGATAATGCCGCTTATTTTCAGGCGGAGTAGCTCCCACTTCATCGCGGCATCTCCCAAAACGCTCTAGTTCCCACGAGCCTATCAGATACTGAGACTGTTACATTTGACCATTACCTTAGTTAGGTGGTTCGCAAAATTAAGCAAATTAAAATCAATGGATTAGTTCTTTAAAGTATTGACAGTCTATTACAGAGGTATACTAAAACGCATGCCTCTGATTCCCGATCTATACCTTGCGGGCTTTGAACTCTTCTGCAGTTTTGGCATTTTCCACAGAGGAGGGAAGACTATTCCACTGAGGAATATTTCCGGGAAAGAAGGAATTCTTCAGTGCATCACTTAAGGCCTGATACCTATGATACTGACTGTTGTTTTCGCCCCCGCCCATCTGGGCTTGGAGAAATAGTTTGGGCTACATGGTGCTTCCACGCAGAGCTGAATCTGACCACACACATTAACTGTTAACCGGTTAGAAGGACTAAGCCTGCCCAGGCAAAGCGGTGTGAGTCATATGGTCCAATGCATATAAGCCTTCTGGTTTCATTGGGCGACAGGGCTTGATATGTCATTTCATATCAATGTCGGGTAAAAGTCCCGTAAATTGAAAGCAACCTCTCCAAAATGACCAACCCAGTGTTGACGGGGACGTTTAACTTCAAATCAAACAAACACAATGCTCTATCTATCTATCTATCTTCTAATACTGCGTCGGTCACATTTGACCATTACCGCAGGTGTGTATTACATACACTCCAGGTTTTGCAACATGAAAGCCTACACAGTAATCATGTAATTATAGTAGGGATCTTTAACCTGCACATGGGATGGTTCTCCCTGCACAGGGGGCCTCCAGTTAACGTCCCGATCCGAAGGACGGTGCACTTTATGACATTCATCCCTGCAAATGATGCCAATGGAGCGTGTTCGGACACCGAAATTTTATCGCCGCTGCCGGGGATCGAACCCGGGACCTCTAGCATCAGAGGCAAGTACACTAACCACTGAGCTATCACGCTATCCACGCTCCCAGGGTGACCACTTTTCTGAAAACAAAATTCCGGGCTGTTCTCCAAGCACTGTCGGAAACTCAATTTTATGACTCAAAATACTAGAACTTATAACCAGTTTTTGCCCCTTTTGGCAATATTTACAATAGAAAATCGTAACAATGCCTTTTCCGGCAGCCAACAGCCAGTGATTTTACGGACTGATGGTTGCTCTGTGGACCCCCATCACCCTATTTGTTTCCTCTTGAAACATATATGGTAGAAAAGGCTGTGGATCGTTTCACTTTTCGATTTGTATGGGTATTGTGCAAAAGGATTTGCGTGAGGTTCGGTTCGGTGGGTCTGGGTGGTATTGTTGTTTAGGGTAGGGCATCATGATAAATTTGACATAAATCATTATTTAAATTTATGTATTTAAATTTTCTAGAAAACTAGACTTCGGTCTCAATTTAGGAAAGGAGTGTGGTAGCTCAGTGGTTAGTGCATCTGCCTTTGGTGCTAGAGGGCACCGGTTCGATTCCCGGCAGAGTTAGTAAAACTGCGGTGTCAGAACATGCTCCACTTGCACGGATGAGTGCCACAAAGTGCACCGTCCTTCGAATCGAGCCGATTACTTGAGGGCCCCCTGAGCAGGGAGAACCATGTATGTGCAGGTGAAATATCCTCACTGTACTTAAATGGTTACTGTGTAGGCTTTCATCCGGCAAATCTGAAGTGTATGTAATTTACACTAGCCGAAAATGCCCGAAAGAATGTAGGCAGATTTTTTTGGTTTTGTTTATTTTGAAGTTTAGCGTCCCCGTCAACAATGTAAAGGTCATATTGGAGACTTTTCTTCCAATTTTGTGGGACTTTCAGCCGACATTGAGATGAAATGACATCTCAAGCCCTGCCGCCCAATGAAACCAATAAGGTTTGTAAGCGCTGTGGTGCAGTGGTAAAGCATCGGATTCGAGATCGAGAGGTAGCCGGTTCGATCCTCGCAAGCTCCACGTGCTGCTTCCTTGAGCAAGAAGCTTTATCAACATTGCTTAGTACTGGTTCTACCCAGGAAAAGAGGGCCACATGGAAGATTAGTACTTGTACTAAATGTGTTACCCTCTATAAAAAAGGTCGATAATAATAATAATAAGCGTGGACGGGCGACTCGCACCGCATTGCCTAGACAGGCTTAGATACTCTAAGCGGTTTTCCAGTGCTCGTGTGCGGGTCAGTTTCAGCTCTGCGTTGAAGCATCATGCAGCCCATCTATTTCTTCAAGCCCCGATGGGTGGCGCCTAACGTAGGCAGGATAGATAGATAGATAGATAGATAGATAGATAGATAGATAGATAGATAGATAGATAGATAGATAGATAGATAGATAGATAGATAGATAGATAGATAGATAGATAGATAGATAGAAAGATAGATAGATAGATAGATAGATAGATAGATAGATAGATAGATAGATAGATAGATAGATAGATAGATAGATAGATAGATAGATAAGCCTATAGAGCTTGTGCCGTGACGTCATACACCTGGTCAATCTTACTGAGGGGTTACCATGGGCCGTAATCAACAGAAAACAACTGGAATTCAAGAGATTTTTAACCGCAGATTAACTGTGAATAAAAGCAAAATCTTCCCCAACTTGCGATTTTCTACAAATTTATACATTCAATCAACGATTTCCAATAAACGCTTATGATTTCTGACATGTAGCAGTATGAAAATCTTGAATAATTTGTCAACGGTGTTTTAACCGTACTTGAATAAAATGGGCATTAATCTAATAATTTATCCAAATAAAATAACTAATTAGTTACCAGAAAGAGCTTTAAAATGATAATCTTTTGATAATTGTAAGAATTTTAATCCTTTTGCTGCAAAATATGAATATTTTGAATTTTAATATGTATTTCTATCCAATCCTGACATAGACTTTTAACCCCGAACTTATAAAGACAACTCTTGACCGGTGACGGGGTTAAAAGTCAGTATGAGGATATAGAGTTGCAGCCAAACACATTAGAATTCTTACAAGTATCGGAAAAATCGTTTTAAAAGTCGTTCTAATAATTTATTTGTTATTTCATTTTGATAAATACTGAGATTAATGCCGATTTTATTCAAGTATCGTGCAGATATTGTTGACGATATATTCAAGATTTACTTCCTTTAACATATCAGAAATCATAAAATGTTATTAGAAATCGTTGACTGGATGTATAATTTAGTAGAAAATGACAATTTGGGAAAAATATGTCTTTTCTTCTAAAATTCCCTTTGTTTTCGATGATTTCGGCCCACAGTTCCCCATGGTTTATATAGACCAGGTTTGTGACGTCACGGGATTTCGCTCTTTGTCTTAAAAACATGTTACATTCCATTCTTGTAACAATGAGTCATTTATATCATGTAAACCGTTGCCTGGTGATTTAAATCGACATATAATCTTATCTAAAAACTACTCTCCAGGTGATGGAATGATAGACTCGTGGTAACTAGAGCGTGTTTATGGAGCTAACGCGATGATGTGGGAGCTACTCCGCCTGATAATTTTGGTATCACTCCTTTACAATACATGGACTGACAATTTTTTTACATCTAAATGGTGAATTAGGGCCGACATACACAGAATTAGCGCCAAATTATCTCGTTCTAAGCGAAAACTTACAAAACAGTTGCATCATTCATTCGTGTTGACATAAAACTATGGTCAGATTACCCTGTGTTCGATTTTGTTACGGTCACCTACTTTCAGCAACGATTTTTTTAAACATTATTTTCGGCCTGCTTAGAAAGATAAATCATTTTAACATTGCTTAGCATCGCCGAAATTTTATATTATTCTCTCATTCTTCTACAATAAATCAAAACGCACAAGGGTACCTACCTTTGTTTACTATTTCCAGGTCCTAGGAACTATCGCGAGTGCTTCCGGATGTGTCGTGGGAGCAAAGTTACGTTGACGCGATTTCGCGATGGCTTTCCTGATGTCCACCCGTGTTTACTTAAGAAATAGATCAGCTCTAGCTGTGATTTGTTGAGTAATAAATCACAGTTTGGAGGTCAGTTGTAAAGTAGACAAATCACGAGCGCGTAGCGCGCGTGATTTGTCTTCTTACAACTGACCGACAAACTGTGATTTATTACTCAACAAATCACAGACAAGAGCTGATCTATTTCGATTCTAACACGCTGAAAATCGGCAATAATGTTGTTGTTTCCTTCAAAATCTCACAACCTTTCGCCATTGTTATAAGAAATCCCGCTAAAATTATCGACTGAAACACATGCATTTATATCCTTTTCTTACGTTTTCGATGCGAGAAAATGACGTTACACCGTCTAACGTCAAGGAAATCGACTAGTGACGTCATAAGTTGGGAATTTTAATGACGTCACTCGTCACGCTCTTCCGAGCTGTGATTTGTTGCAGAATAAAACACAGTTATTTTCCATTGCCTATATAGGCGCGCTGTGTTAGAATGGTTTACTAAATGACCTGGATCGACTTGCACAGTGGGAGGCCGATTGGCAGATGATGTTTAATGTGACCAAATGTCATTCAATGAGGGGGTCACTACACCCTCCGGACAAGCAAAATTAAGTTTAACTATACATTTCACCAGCAAATTTTGGAGCACGTTCAATCCGCCAAATATATTGGTATCACAATCACTGACGATCTTGATTGGGACCAACATGTCTCAGAGATAACACCAAAAGCAAAATTCTAGGACTGTAGGATTCCTTTTTGGAATTTGGTTCCTAGGCAGTCAAAGGATGTTGCATATGAAACATTGGTTCGCCCTCACTTGAATATGCATCACCCATTTGGCATCCCTATGTTAATACTCAGATTCAGCAGGTGTAGAAGGTGCAAAGGACAGCTGCTCGGTGGACCTAATAGATGTAGTATCGGTGACATGCTAACGAGCTAGAGTGGCCGTCCCCAGAGGCCCTAGCGGCAGACCTCTTTAACATTCTTCTATAAGATACACTCTGATACAGTGCCTATTAATAAAGATAGGTACTTGACCCCTACAACAGCGTCAACACAAACAAGGGTATCAAAAGTAAAAACTCACAATATCGTAGGTACCAGGCGATGCCATGAAAAACTCTTTTTCTCCTCAGCGGAATAGTCTTCCCTCTTCTGCGGTGAATGCCAAGATCGCACAGGAGTAGTGTAAGATTGAGACTCGGAAGTATACGTGTATACGTTTAAGGATACCTCTCGCTCTTTAGTTAAGGACCCATCCAGTGACTTTTTCTTTTCTTTTTTAGCTAAATTTTAAATTTAGCCACCCATCTAACTGAGGTAATGGCCAAATGTGACCGACTCAGTACAAGAAGATATATAGCTATTGTTTTTAATCACCAAAATCCAAGATAGGCAGCTGAGTGGAAAAAATGACAGTGGAGCCTGATTTGTCAGTGCTTAGTGTACAGATGCTAGAGGTCCTGGTTTGATCCCCGGCAAATGTCCGGTGTCCAAACATGTTTCATTGGCATCGTTTGCAGGGTAAGTGCCATAAAATGTGCCGCCCTTCGGATGGGAACTTTAACAGCCCCTCTGAAAAGTTAAAATCTAAGAGGAAATTAAGTTTTTGAACCACAGGACTAGACTCGTATTGATAAGGACCCTAAATTAAATATACAAGCTCGGATACACTGCCAGTCACTGAATCGCACAGTACAATCACAATAGTAAGCGCCATGAAATGTTATTTTATTTGTTTTTTTTTTTAATTTTATGAACTGACCAACCCTTGCAACATTGGCAAACAGTGTAGACCTAGATCAGACGCCTCTGAACGCGGCGTCTGATCAGTATACACTGTTTGTAAAATAATCAGGATACAAGACATTTTTCCAGCTTATCGAGCCACCAGGTTTATCTTTACTCTTGTTTTGCCGTTTATAAGGCGAATGGACACACCTTCAGGAGAGGCACCACTTTCAAAAGATCCCCGCCAAGCGAATTTGTGTCTTCGAGCATTCCGTCATGACAAATTTTAACTGCGCATGCCCAGCCATTCAGAGAGGCCAGGGATATGGCTTTCTGTCTGAAGGTTCCTCTTGATTCACTGCTTGCACTGCTTGTATGAGCGAGCAGCGAAGGTTCTGGTGAGACTGCGCGGATGCGCAGGCTCGCCTGAACCTTCGCTGCTCGCATAGGCGATAAGTACCAAAATCGCTTGACGGGGCCCAAAACATTTCGTTTTCTCCCTTATCATTAGGGGACTTGATTGGTGTATTATATTGGGTTTAACGACACGTCAATACTTGTGGGTCGTTTTGTGTCGTCTCCCAGACAAAGAGAGAAAAAAGATGGAAGAGATAGTGTAGGAGATGAAAGTGAGGGACAGAGCTAAAAGAGGAAAATGAATGGTAGTGTAGAAACATAAGAAATAACAGCACTCCCCTCTACCCTTACCTGCTGCAAAGACAGCAAGCCTTGTCCAACTGTAAGCCAATATCAGTTGAACAATCCAGTGACGCAAGATACACATCACCTTTGCCTTACCCAACCACCTACTCCAAAAGGAGAGAAACAAATTCCTTCCTTTCAGAAAAGATCCCTAATTAGAGGGATTAAGCTTACTGGAAAACAAACTGGAAATCTGATAGTTACGTACCTCCCTTGTAAATATGGCGGGAAACGTTATGTTTATCCAGTGCCCTTAAACGATGTTCGGATAAGAAATGCATTTTGTTTTTTGCTGTTCATGAAGTTATGATCGACAGCGGATCTCTAGCAAAGTTTATATGAACCATTTCACGCACTGGGTCGCCTACAAAGTGAAAGAACCCAGAAGGGGTTCATGTTAACTAAGCTAGCGACCCACTGTCGTTCATACTTTCATGAACAGTAAAAAAGTAAGTTTATTTCTCATATTTACAGTCTTTGCTTTTCATCACTGGGCGAAAAATGGTAATAAAGTTTTAAAGCTGAAAAAAACATTTACATGCTGTTTTTCTACAAAAAGCGGAAGAACGTTGACATCGCCAACGCCCAATCAGATCCTATAGAACCATGGTTCAGACTGACGTCACTTGACGCCACTGCAAATCATGTGACTGGATGCGTTCATGGAAGTTTGAACTACATTGTTTCTATAGGTTTACATCAGGCTTGACACTGAAGAAGAACAATCGTTCTTGCATAAATACCTATACGCATGGCTGTTTGAATCCATTGTCAAATGGACCGAATACCGTGCTCAAACAGCAAAAACTATGTTCAAATCATGAAATTCGCGTGCTGTTTGAACATGAATTTTGAGCTTTTGATATCACAAGACGGGCCTTGGTTTGTTTACGTTACGTTGAGAGACGTACCGTTATCGCCCTGAACGTAGCGTTTTAGGGTTCTATGATGACGTCAGATGGCTACTGTATGACAACGTCATTGTGAACAACATTCTGAACTGGTCGTCATTTTGGATTGTCTCTCGCATTCGAAGAGTTTACATGGAATTTATATGGAGCTTTTGGGCATTTTTGTCAAAATTTGCTGTCGGAATCGCAAGTTATGCAAGAACAACGATCATCCATGGCTATTTCATTGCATTAAACTTTGCCGGGTCCCTCGGAAGATATTTGAACATTCGGCCTTAGCGGCCTCATGTTCAAACAGCTTCCTCGGGACCCGGCGAATCTTAATGCGTGAAAAACCATGGTTGATCCCTATATTTAGACTGACGCCACTTGACGTCACTGAAAATCGTGTGACTCGATGCGTTCATGGAAGTATGAATTACCTTGTTTTCTATGCGGCTGGACCACAAATGGATAGGGATATTCTGTTTCACTTTTGGCAAAAAATATTTTTTTGATAAATGACTTTTTGTGTGTGTGTGTGTGTTTTGTTAATTGTTAGTTTGATATTTTAAGCATGAAAGTCTAAATGCGTTTACGACTTTTTGAAATGTTCATCTTTGAACCTGGTAAGGTTAAAGGGCAATGGACACTACCTGTTAGAAATATAACATCTAGTAATATTCTGTTTTACTGTGATGCTGTGAATTTTTCCCAGCCAATATTTCAGGACACGTCACCTGCTTATGATTTCAACCAATTTTGGAAGATGGAATGTGAATTTTGGCAATTCCTGTACCATGAAAGCTAGAGCTGTTTTAGGAGAACTGAAAGTAGATTTTGTAAATAGAATAATTAAAACCAGTGCATAGATATGCAAGTGAGAATTCTTTTATAGTAAACTAAGACTTAATATGGTTATGATGCAGACAAATTACAGTGTTACATCTATCCTGGGCCATGTAATTGACCAATCTAAATGTTAGTGCGTAAGGACTACGGACACTACATAATGCGTTATATAATAAAAAATGGAAACTTTTCTTAAATAGAAGTGCATATCAATTTCTAGTTATATAAAGAACATATTTCCAAAGAACCAAATTTGACCTTTGCTTAAAGTAGCTCAAAGGTCAACATAGAGTGATCATTTTCGCATTTGGTTGTACTCAGTCACTCGATGCTATATACCAAGTTTCAAACAAGTCAGCCAATTGTTTCTGGAGAAGAAGAGTTTTCGAGGTTTTTACCATATTCTGGCATAGAGGCCATCTTGATCATGTGACTTGAACCATTTGAGCAATTTTTTTTGCTCCCTCAATGTCAGAAGGCTGCATATAAATGTTGAACCCACTGATATCAGAGAAAATGCATTTTAAAATGTGAATGGACTGGCAATACATGCAACTGGGAGCGAAGGTCAGCAAATGCCCTTGGCCTTTAGCATTCATAGACATCTACTTTTTTATTTATTTAAATCTCACAGAATACAATAGTTTTTGTAAAAATGCTCTTTTTTTTTACTTTTTTCCATTGAGAAGTCAATGGAACCAAACTTGACCTTTGCGTAAAGTAGGTCAATGTCACACCTGGGAAATCCTTTTTGCAAACTTGGTCAAACATGTACAAAGTCACCCGATGCTACATACCAAGTTTCAAGACAGTTGGCCAAGTGATTCTGGAGAGGAAGATTTTTTAAGGTTTTATCATATTTGGGCACGGGGGCCATCTTGGACTTGTGACCTTGCCAATTTGAACACAGTTCATTCCCCCACTTCTAGAAGCAACATTTAAATGAAACTGACCAGGTAGTTTCAGAGTAAATGAATATTCAAATGTAAATGGTGAGCTTGGGCCAAGAACCCCAAATGACCTTGCCATTATGCATGCATAGGCATGCATTTTGTATGTATTCTCATATCACAGACCACTGTAGTTTTCGAAAAAAAAAAGCATTGTTTTACACTGTTCCCTTGAATGAGCTAATTTTTAAGGTAACCGGAAGCATATAGTGGCTACCCCAAACATTTTTCTCATTTGAAGAGTTATCTTTGCAGAAAGTAGGTCAAAGTCAACCTAGGGTCGTTATTTTTGTAAACTTGTTAGTATTCAGTTGCCCATTGTTAAATTCCATGTTTTTTCACACATTACTGAAAAACTAACTTGCCTTGAAAGGCACATTATTATATAACACAAAACGGTAGTGTCCGAAGGCCCAAATTCTTAAACCATATCTTATTGAATAATACAACTCTGATGTTGAAATGTGCAAACTGCCTTAATATGTAGTTCCTAAATTAGTTCTATAGAATTCAATTCATAAACAGGCGGCCAAACTTTAATCGATATATATTGTATGAGGGTGTATTAAATCAATCCATGCCATTTAAAATACACACTTTCCAAATAAATGAACCCTAATTTCAATTATACTATGCAAATTTAGATATAAGATATTATTATTATCATATTCTTGAAAGTTATGCATTTTAAATTAAAAAGAACACAGAAGACTTCAGTAAAACTGGCAAAATGTGTTGGGCCTACGGACACTACGGGGCTACGGACAAACTTGCGGGCATGATAATGAGGAAGTTGATCATTGTGGATGGCCTTTTTTCAAGTTTTACTTGGTAACTGCCTCCATCTGAAGTAGAAAAAAGGAAAAGTTAGAAAATATCTCTCTATTTATTGAAAAAAAAAACAAGGGACTTGAATTTGGGGCTACGGACACTACGCAAAAAACACACACAAAAAAAAAGGACAGTTAGTTCTGCATATTCCACTATGTTTCCAATAAATTGGTTTGATAGGTGCCAATGCTATTAAAAATGTACAAGTCATATTATCAGATTATAGAATGACCTCTAGAATGAGTTGCAATGATTATAAGGGAGTGGGGTATACAAATGTCATTTACAAAACGAAAGCATGATTTTTTCATTGATACACCCGGCATTCAGATTTTAGCACGTCTTTATGTCTTGGACATTTTTAACTTCAATATAGATAGATTATGTTATTAAACATTATTCATTATCTACCAGTGATATGTTTGTTTGGTAAAGTGTGCAATTACTTAGACAATTTTAAAATGAAACAATATAACGATGAAAAATGACCATTTTTGGGTTATATTTTGTATGATGATTTTGTCCCCTGTCAAACAACCCAGGCATATTATTAAGGACTTCTCGATATCTACAACCAGAAACTTTTTAAATTCAACTTACTTAAGACTGAAAAGACTTACATAGGTATAACAAGACTCATTTTGAATATCCCTACACAATTGTGCTCCATCCCTATAGGTTTACATTAGGCTTAACACTGAAAATGTAAATATTTAAGAAATGAATTTCATTTTTCTGCTGTTCATGAAAGTATGAACGCAGTTGGTCGCGTGCAAAGTATGTAAACTTTGCTAGCGACCCGCTGTCGTTCATACTTTCTGCAAAGCAGAAAAATAAGTTTATTTTTATATTTACATTTTTGCTCCTCATCACTGGGCGAAAAATGCTTATTGAACAAACTTTTAAAGCTGAAAAAAGAGCGAAATAGCGTTGACGTCACCAACGCCCGTATATAACCATGGTTAAGACTGACATCCCATGACATCACTGAAAATAACGTGACTCGATGCGTTCATGGAAGTATGAACTACATTGTTTTCTATAGGTTTACAATTGATTTTGCACTGGCAATGTAAATATATATATTTATTTTTAACAGAAGAGAAGACGCAAACCGCTCACTTCTAGGTCTGCTACTGTTCTCAACTCACAGAAGGCAAACAGAGACCTTTCTGATCGACCATGCTGTGTTGTTGCGCCGATTTCTAGTCCGACAAAAGCTGAAACTAATAACAAACGGAGACATGAGCGTGGAACAGCAGAAGATAATTCTGACAGGTCTGCCTATCCTGCTGAACACATAATGTTTGATTCCATTGACAGTACACTCCTGGAAGAGGCAGAACCGCGAGATAGAGGAACACCAGACACGTTTTCCAGCTACTCTAGCTTGGAGAGCAATGATGTCCACCAGAGCTCTAGTGAGAGCGGCTCTAGCACCTGTTCAGAGTCGAACTCTGAATCCAGTCTACCAGACAAACGCAAAAATAAGGCATCGAAGACGCCACTAAAAGCTCTAACAGAAGAGGAATTCAGTGATCTCCTATCGTCACCCGTTGTTCAACCATTACACGAGGACGTGCGCATGCCCAGAGGAAGTGACAGCCGTCGATCATTAGGTGCAAGTAGCAGTATAGTTCAGGAGTATGAGCCAAGTGTTGTTGACAGCTGTCACGAGAAGATTTATGGAGGATACCATGATATTGTTCCGTCTCTGCAGCCCTACACCAAACCTATTATTTTCCAGACATCGGAGAGTTCGCTGACATAGAGGGTCGTAAACATGAGTTTTCATGTATTTTTGAATTTATCAACCCCCCCCCCCCCCCCCCCCTCAGTTTAACCCATTTAGTACCAGAAACCCCAAAACGGATATTTCGTAAACAGTGCAGGCCCAGATCAGACGCCGCAGAACGCGGCGTCTGATCAGGGTCTCCACTGTTTGCAAAAAGTTCAGCCATTTTCCTAATCAATTTGGAAGAAAACACAACCTGACACCCCTAAATTTTGAATGGACTCAAGCGTTATATAAGGAGGAAGATTCCATTTGGTAAAAAAAGGGGTTAATAAACTCGTATTTATACATGAGCACGAATGCGAGATTCTATTTATCATATGCCATTTAAATGCAATCAGTTCACGATATTTGTACAAAAATGTCTATATTCCGCCGGCATTAGTATTCTAAAATTTGCATATTTACAGTAGAACTTCGATGGCTCGAACACCGATGGCTCGTTTACCATGGATGTGTCGAACCCATTCTTGAGCCCCTAGCGAAATCCTCTACATAAGAAATAGTGGGGGATAATTAAGACTTAAGTCTTTTATCTTGCAAATCTATGCTGTGTGTACTCATCAGAATCGCCTCGATGAGGCGATTCTAATGAGTACACACAGCATACATTTTCATTATAGAACACCGAAAATATGTATAAAAGTATCTCGTTATGCCGCCTGACAGTAACCTCAGTGGCTCGAACTACCCCTGTCTCGAACAGATTTTCGAGGTCCCAAAGGTGTTCGAGCCATTGAAGTTCGACTGTAATCCACTAGTGGATTACCTATTTTAATACATGACGTTATAACATTCTCAGACGCGACGTCATTTAAGAAATGAATTCTATTTTTCTACTGTTCATGAAAGTATGAACGCAGTGGGTCGCGTGCAAAGTAAATGAACCCCTTACTTTGCTAGCGACCCGCTGTTGTTCATACTTACATCCAAAAGCAGAACAATTAAGTTTATTTTTATATTTACATTCTTTTCTTCTCATCACTGGGCGAAACAAATGCTTATAGGGCAATCTTTTAAAGCTGAAAAACACTGTTTTTCTGCAAAGAGCGGAACAGCGTTGACGTCAACAACGCCCGTAGAGTACCGTGGTTTAGACTGACGTCACTGAAAATCATGTGAGTCGATGCGTTCATGGAAGTATAAACCATATTGTTTTCTATAGGTTTACATTAGACTTTAAACTGGAATTGTAAATATATGGTATTAGATGAAAGACATTTTTTGTAAAGCATTCATCGACGTTCATTCAATCCTGTCTACATAATAAGATTTCATGCCCAGACGTCCGTCATTGACACAGCTTCGTATCAGCGTGGATTCGACGTTATAACGTCGACTCGATACTATTTCGATGCCATAATTTTCACTTATTGGCCGCCATTTTTAGGAGGCGCGATTCATTACTTTAATCTGTGTTTTGTTCTTTACGGGTAATAACGTAACAAATAGACCGTACAGATGCCTTAACAGCGTAGATTCAGATGAGACAGTACAGTCGTTTCATCCGGATCTACGTTTACAAAGCCCCGTTTGCAAGAATAGCTGTGTCCAAATTTTAATATGGAAGAACCCACTAAAGAAGCTCGGAGGTGAAAGGGTTTAGGCAAAAAACACGTTGGGTCACGTGCAGGGATTTATATATTTTGATAGTATCTATTGTCGTTCATAATTCGATAAACATCACCCAAATTAAATTCCTGGTTTTTATTTTATACTCAGCACTGTAAGCAATGCATACGATTGATCCTTTATTGTATTTCACCTGATACTCGTGAAATATAAAAGGTTTTGGTAAGAGGTTTCTGGTATTTTTTCAGCCAACGACTTTGAAATATTTGTCTTATCTGTCTCAGAAAGGACTAAACATCACATGCAAATTGTCTCCTAGAGACAATTTGCATGTGGTGTCAAGTCCTGCTGTCTCGCGGGAAAAGATATCGTCTGCTGACTTAGCCTATAGAGTGGTAAATTCTAAAAGACTTCAGGTTTAATTTGGTTAGGAGTTTAACAGCCTATTCAACACTATTTAACCGAAGTATTCCTGTGCAGGCTTATAGGCCTACATAAGTGGTTGACAAGTACAGTGCACATTCTTTCGACAGATACTGCCAACTGTCCTTCTTGAATCAAAAGATAAGAATGTTTGTTTTGTTTGTTTGTTTTGAGGTTTAACGTCCCCGTCAACACTGTAAAGGTCATTTTGGAGACGTTGCTTCCAATTTTGTTGGACTTTTATCCGACATTGAGATGAAATGACATCTCAAGCCCTGTCGCCCAGTGAAACCAATAGGGTTTATTAGCATGGACGGTTCGCGTCACACCTCGGTTCCTGGACAGGCTTAGATCCTCTAAGCGGTTTACCAGTACTAGTGTGCGGGCCGGATTCAGCTCTGCGTGGAAGCATCATGCAGCCCGTGTATTTCTTCAAGCCCCTATTGGGGGGCGGGGGCTTAAAGATAAGAATGACTGCAGAAAAGATTTCATGACCAATCTGCACGAAAGAATGTTGCCGACCCGGCAGGAATCTTACCCGTGACCTCTTGATCATCAGTCAGGTACGCATCCGACTGAGCCACAGAGGCCGGCCAATGCTATGGCGCGCACACCTAGCATTATACGGCGCATAGAAGAGTGCAACATTTCTGACGCCACAGAAACGTCAGAAACAGCATGATATTTCGAATTCAAGTTTCTCCGAGCGCTTTGCTTTTTGTGAAAATCTAGTAACGCCTATAGAATCTGTCCGCCACTTCATATCACCTAACCCTAACACTTACCCTAACCCTAACCATTATGACCTGACCAATCTAGCCTAAACCTAACCTAACCGTTACCACCAGTGACCTACTCCTAACTTAACCCCAGTAAACAGTGGCGGAAAGATTATAAACTTCATTTTTTTTTTTTTTTTTTTTTTTTTTCGTCTTTTTTATTTTTAGCGCAGAAGCAGGGCGCAATTATTCCAGCGGACCCTTTAAATCAGGGAGTCCCGAGAAGATGTATTTTAACACTTATAGTGCCAGGGCGACTTTCCAGGCATTACGCAAACACGCCTATACAAATACATTGCCACCTTTATCGCCGAAAAAATGAAAATTTTATGATGAAAAATTGTGATATTTTTCTTATTTCTGCTCCGAATATAGAGCAGAAATAAGAAAAATAAGGTATACCCCCGGAAACCCCAGTTTTACTATACAAAAGTGGGGTTCAAGGGGGTCAAAATTATATAGGCGTGTTTTCGTGATGCATAGTCGATCAAATATCTTGCTTAGGCCGTGAAAAATGTGATGAAACTTCGGTCGGCAATCCTAAACAGTTGACCATATTTTTATCAGTTGCCGTAGTCAGTAGGCTGTTTGCCTAACAAAGTATAATATACATAGAAAATTCACATCTTTCTTTGGTAAAACATTTTAATTAAAACACTTTCGATGAAACATTTGGTATTAAGTTAAAATATATATATATATTTACATTTCCTTTTTCGAAAAATTGAAGAAAACCTGAGACGAGAAATGAAATTAAAACAACAACAAACAACAACAAAACAGAAAACATTTTTTTTTTTTTTTTTTTTTTTTGTTTCAATTATGAGCGTCGATTACGTCATAACTCCGCCAACGTCCAGTACTATTGCAGAGAATATAGGGATCAACCATGTTTTTTCATGCATTAACATTTGCTGGGTTGCAACATGAGGCCGCTAGACCGAATGTTCAAGTATCTTCCGAGGGATCCAGCAAATGTTAATGCAATGAAATAACCATGGATGATATTTGTTCTTCCATAATTTTTTTATTCCAACGGCAAAATTTGACGAAAACGCACCAAAGTCCATATAAACTCAATATAAACTCTTCAATTGTGGAGCGCAGTGGTGCAGTGGTAAAGCATCGGCTTAGAGATCGAGGGGTATACCGGGTTCGATCCTCACATACATCATGTGTTGTTTCCTTGAGCAAGAGACTTTACCCACAATGCTCAGTACTGGTTTCTACCCAGGAAAAGAGGGCCACATGGAAGATTAGTACTAGTACTAAATGTGTTACCCTCTATAAATAAGGTCGATTATTATTATTATTATAAATTGCGATCGGCAAACCAGCATGGCGGCTAGTTAAGAATTTGATTTACAATGACGTTGACGTCATCACAGCTTTTTAAAGCTATAACGTTACGTCGCTCAACGTAACGTAAACAACGCAAGGCCCGTCTTGTGATATAAAACGTTCAAAATCCCCGTTCAAACAGCACGCACATGATTTGAACATGTTTTTTGTTGTTTCAACACGGCTTTCGGTCCATTTCACAATTGCTTTAAACAGCCATGCGCATAGGTATTTATAAATGCAAGAACGATGGTTTAGTTTGCCGTCACTTGCTGATCATGTGAACATTTTTTGTTTCGTCACGTCTAGGAATTCCCAGCAACAGCACCGAGATATAATTTGACACCAGTTGAACTGCAGCAGATTCACGACACATAGCCAATATATGCGTAAACGAACGGTATTTTTGCATGATGAATAGTTGACGCCAAACGCAGCAGATGTTGCCGTGAAGAACGTGCATTTTTTGTTTGTTGTCTTGTTTTTGTTTTGTTTTTAAGGAAAATAATTACACCTGACACGTTTTGCCCGGTTGATTACAAGGGTGATAACTTTTCATGTCTTCTGATTTCTTTCTTGTGAATAGATTTTATGAAAAAAAAATGGAACTATACTTTAAGGAAAGAATTTGCTCCAAACGTGAAGATACTATCCTTTAAAGAGTTGACCGCTAATGACAAGAGTCACAAGACAAAACGAAAAAATGAAGGACTTGTCTCCCCTGAATGCGAATCTTCAAACTTAGAGCTCGTCCAATTTTCGTCTCTCTATATATTGACATGTATGGCACTGCCGGATATACCCTAGTACGAGCATTGGCATTATAGCGTCTAAATACAAACATGTCTCCAATAATTCTATTTTCTGGTCTTGTCTGTTTCATCTCTGGGTATCTGTACGCCCTTCCTGGTGGATTTTCTGACGTCGCGGAGGACGGTGAGAGTGTGAAAGAATTGGCTGAATTTGCTGTGAGAGAGTTAGGACCCGCCTATGAATTAGTCGAGGTGATAAATGCGAAAAAGCAGGTAAGATATTTTAATGTTTTAGTCTTATCGTGATCGTCAAACACTCAAATAATATGTAGTTCCACAAAGTATGATTTATGTGTTTAAAAAATTGTCTCCTTATTTGACAGAAAACCAAGTTTACTTGAAATGGCAGTGTTATTTAGAGTTCGATTAAGGGTTTACCGAAAGTACAAAAAGTGGGTGGGGTACCCCTCAACATGACTTTTCTTTTCAGCCAAAACACCGAGTCGGAGAAAAAGTTTGAATATACTGGAAAGTAACACGTCTTCAAACATAACATTATCTAATAAGCAATTATCAAACAGCTTGTAGGTTTACACAGCCGATACAAAAAATGAGGGTGACAGCATTTGCGCTCAGTCATATTTACCTAATTTTTCAAGACCTAAAATGTACAGT
This sequence comes from Lucinisca nassula, assembly GCA_963580285.1. NCBI lineage: Eukaryota > Metazoa > Mollusca > Bivalvia > Lucinida > Lucinidae > Lucinisca > Lucinisca nassula. Next base: position 158,923,832 of record OY757012.1, on the reverse strand, counting down.
GTACTGTTCTTGGAAGGGTGAACTACAATGTCTTAGAGTATAACTAATCAAAAGTGTCTCCTGTCTAAGAACCATTTGTGCCACCACGAGATATTTTTCATAAGTTCTTTGGTCGCCATTTTCATTCATAGAATTTGTAAACAAAATATCAACACTTATTTGGAAACGCATATCGCCAAATCGGCTTGACGATGAAACATGACAACTATGCGCCGTGAAACAGGAACCCTTCCTATTTTTGTGTAAGTTGAAGTATTTTAAAACTTACGATTAATCATCCACCAGGTCAATTTTATTGTCATTTTTTAATCATAACAGCTGATTGGAAACATTTGTTGTTGAGCATGAGGAAGTTATGGCTTTATCACATAAATATTACTACGCCTCAAACGGAGCTAGGACAAAACATCGGAAAAATTCCGATATGTCCTCAAAGTTTTTATTGTTTTATAAATCTAAATGACTTTTGTGCTTAAATTGCTTAAAATTGTTCTTGAATAAATGGTTATTCTTCAAAAATATGAATATTTTGGGACTATATTTTTGCGTTCGTGTCACCAGATATGGAAGTCCTTATGTGTTTCCGGTTTCATTGACAAGCCTTTGAAAAAATAACATGTTAACAAATTTCACAAATTTTGCACTGTAGACATGTGAATCAAGGTAAATATTTATACAAAGATTTAGACTATGGATTTTGCTGTAAGACTGAATAGGTACAAGAGTTCGATTGTCGAAAAAACATCACTTATTTGTGTTTCAACATCTCGTCTAATTTACGTTATTGATAGTAAACCGAAACCTCGTGACCAAATGTAAACATGTATGGCGGTCAATAGAAGACGGCAGTTATGCGCTCTCTGCAATTATTTTGTAGCATACCGTCAATGTTGTTATAATTAAAATATGTGGCCCTGAAAAAGATACATACATGTAGTTCTTTAAGGAAAGAATTTGCTCCACAGGACCAAAATGTGGAGCGTGACAGCTCAGTGGTTAGTGCATTTGCCTCTGATGCTAGAGGTCCCGGGTTCGATCCCCGGCAGCGGCGATAAACTTTCGGTGTCCTAACACGCTCCATTGGCATCATTTGCAGGGATGAATGTCATAAAGTGCACCGTCCTTCGGATCGGGACTGGAGGCCCCCTGTGCAGGGAGAACTATCCCCTGTGCGGGTTAAAGATCCCTGCCGTAATTACATGATTACTGTGTAGGCTTTCATCCTGCAAAACCTGGAGTGTATGTAATATACATCTGCGGTAAAGGTCAAATGTGACCGACGCAGTATCAGAAGATAGATAGATAGATAAAATTGTTCCTTTTCAATTTAAACACTTATTGATAAGGGAGACAAAAATAATTTGGCTCCTTTGAATGTGTATCCTTTCTTTCTTTCTGCTTAAACTGCGATCGGTCACATCTGACCATTACTCGCAGGTGTACATTACATACACACCAGGTTTGTAGGATGAAAGCCTACACAGAAATCACTCCCCACCCCCCCCCCCGCCCATCGGGGCTTGAAGAAATAAATGGGCTGCATGATGATTCCACGCAGAGCTGTATCCGAAGGTACACAAGTACTGGTAAACCGCTTTAATAGAGAATTTAAGCTTGCCCAGGGAAAGCCGTGCAAGACGGACCCTCCATGCTTATTTATAAACCCTTTTGGTTTCTTTGGGCTTGAGGTGTCATTTCATCTCAATGTCGGGTAAAAGTCCCACAAAATGGGAAGCAATATCTCCAAAATGACCTATATACTTTTGACGGGGCCGTTAAACTTCAAATCAAACAAAACAGTGATATGAAAAAAGGGAGACAACTAAAACTTCTGGGGCAATGATTCACTTGTGGTAGCAGTTATTGTTCACTATACCTTTTTTCTAGACTACTTTTCAGCAACAAATATGTCTGGAAATTGTATTATTTTGATACACGGTATGGGCACAAATTTGCTGTATTCTCTACTGTGGAATACTTTTGAGCAATGACGTTCTCACACATTGTAGCATAATAACTGATGACCCTATTTATGCAATTTTATTTGGCTATTTTACCATGGAGAATATGTTTGAATGCAAATGGATTGAAGCACATAAAGAGAGGTATGTTTTTCTCAATAATTCCTGAAAAACTTCTAATAGAACATGGGAATAAGTTGAAATAAATTATGGGCCAGGTAACTTTTCAAAAATCTTGACAGTTTTGCAAAATTTAATTAAACAAATTTTGAACACCACACCATTACCCCACCCACTTTTTGTACATTCGGTAAACCCTTAAACGATATGTCTGCCGATCATCACATTAGTCTGCATAGGAGAGCGATGTTAGATTCCTTTTTGGGGCAGATTGTTTATCAGTAGACACACCGTTAACCCATTGCATGCGGGAAAGCGCTAAAGGGGTACCTTGGCAAACAGTGCAGGACAGAATGCGGCGTCTGATCAGGGCCTGCACTATTTGCTAACAGAATTTCCGCCAAAAATACGTGTAGAATAAAAACGAAAAAAATAGGCTTGACACCGCTTTTATGAACAAGAGGCCCGTGGGCCACTATGCTCACCAGAGCTCAGGTGGGCACTGCCCAATGACAGCCATGTATTTTAAAATATCATTTTAATCTGCCAAATGAACCCCGCATATCAAAATGAGCTCCCATGTTGATTTAGTATATGAAATGAAGTAGAGGGGGTGCGGCATGGACTCAATGGAACCCTGGTTGGTATCACTACAAGGAACAAGAATATATATGGTTTAGCAGTGGGGTTCTGTATGGCCAAAGATATAAAGCCTCTTAAATAGTGGAGGGGTTGGCGCTTGCCATGTCGATCCCAGGAAAGCCCAAGATTGTTGTCCCTAAATGTGTCTTATCGTAAGGACCAAGTATATATATGGTTTAGGGGTGGGAATCTGAACGGTTTCCGAGATATGAGGCCCTTTTTTAAGTGGAAAGGAGAGGAATGGCCTCTGCTGACACCCCTACAGTAAGTGTGCCAATAATAAGGAACAAGAACATATATGATTATAGGGTGGGGATTTGAATGGTTTCTGAAATATATGGCCTTTTATGAAGTGGAAGGGCGGGGCACATTGCCTCAGCACAAAGAGACCCCCAAGTTGGTGTGACTGAACGAGTCTTATCATAAGGAACAAGAATATATATGTTTGTTTGATTTTGTTTGATTTAAAGTTTAACGTCCCCGTCAACACTGTAAAGGTCATTTTGGAGACGTTGCTTCCAATTTTGTGGGACTTTTACCCGACATTGAGATGAAATTACATCTCAAGCCCTGTCGCCCAATGAAACCAATAAGGTTTATTAGCATGGACGGTCCGTCTGCACCGCGGTTCCTGGACAAACTTAGACCCTCTAAGCGGTTGACCAGAACTATAGTGCGGGCCGGATTCAGCTCTGCGTGGAAGCATCATGCAGCCCATATATTTCTTCAAGCCCCTATAGGCGGGGGCCGAAGAATATATATGGTTTAGGCGTGGGGCTCTGAACGATTTCTGAGATATATGGTTTTTAATGAAGTCAAGCGGTGGGGCATGGCCTGGGCATGCCCCGGGGACTCCAAAGATGGTGTCACTGAATGCGTCTTATCATAAGAAAGATGAATATATATGGTTTAGGGGTGAGGCTCTGAACAGTGTCTGAGATATAAGGCCTTTTATGAAGTGGAGGGGTGGGGCAAGGCCCCGGGAGACCCCCAGGTTGGTGTCAATGAATCTGTCTCATCATAAGGAACAAGAATATATATGGTTTAGGGGTGGGGATCTGTAAGGTTTCCAAGATATTATGAAATGGAGGGGGTGGGGCATGGCCCCAGCACATCCCTGGGGACCCCCAGGTTGGTGTCACTGAATGCGTCTTATCATAATGAACAAGAATATATATGGTTTAGGGGTGGGGATCTAAACGGTTTCTGAGATATATTTCCTTTTGTGAAATGGAGGGGTGGGGCAAGGCCCCGACCCACCCCGGAAGACCCCCAATTTGGTGTCAATGATTGTGTCTTTTCATAAGGAGCAATAATATATATGGTTTAGGGTGGGGATCTGTAAGGTTTCCGAGATATTGGGCCTTTATTGAAATGGAGGGGGTGGGACATGGCACCGGCTCATCCCGGGGACCCCCAGGTTGATGTTAGTGAATGGGTCTTATCATAAGGAACAAGAGTATATATGGTTCAGGGGTGGGGATCTGAATGGTTTCCGAGATATTGGGCCTTTTATGAAGTGGAGGGGGTAGGGCATGGCGTCGGCGTATCTCGGAGGACCCCCAGGTGGGTGTCACTGAATGGGTCTTGTCAATAGAATATATATGGTTTAGGTGTCGGGATCTGAATGGTCTCTGAGATATATGGCCTTTTATGAAGTGGTGGGGATGGGGCATGGCCCCGTCACAACCTGGAGGACCCTCAGGTTGGCATAAAAGCATATGGCTGAGAGAAGTTTAGAAACATTTCTATAAAAATTTTGTCAAAATATCTGCAATGACTTGGCAGTAAATGCCATTTTTCAATTTTCCCCATTATAAGTCTATGGTAACTCAAAGTTGCCATAGCAACCAAACTAAACAGCCGATTTTCATAAAAAAAACACACACAAACTTTCAATCCCCCAGCCCAAGGATGCTACAGTTAAAATTTGGGCTCAATCGGTCCAGTGGCTTCAGAGGAGAAAATGCTTAAAAGTGTTGACACCAGACATACGACGACGACGACGACGATGGACAACTGCCTATCCTATAAGCTCTGGTGAGCTAAAAATGGATTTGTTCAACATATAGCAATGGAAGAGTCCACTAGCATACATTTGGTTAATAACTACAGAAGTGTCCCGCCTGTATAACTACAGAAGTGGCCCGCCTGTGGTTTACGTGACAATCGCTGATCCAGGTATTGGTTATCAAGAACAGCGCTAGTCTTCAACGAGTTGTGTAAAAAGTAACATCTGGACCGGGCTTGTGCACTGGGTTATTGGATAACACTGTAGGTACAGATGAGATGGCGCATTACACGGCGTATTTTCGGGGTCCATACTGTTTGCTTAAAATACTCGAGTTACAGGGTAAAAGGGCACAGTTTAAGTCTCAGTTCTGGACCAGTTGCCCAGCCTACACTCAAAGACAATAGACCAATCAATAGTCAGTACTCCCACTGCTTTGATTCTTAACCATTAGGTAAAGTGTGTTTTTTAACAATTGTCTAAAGCTATGGAGGAACAAGTACTAAAACCAGAGGACCAGTGGTCCTGAACCGCTCACCTGTCTGGTGACAATTTTCCTACTTAGATCAGCAGAAAATGTCATTTACCCTGCTCATAAATTTTAAAATGCCATCTCAATATTTGTTGGCATTTTAAAACTTATGAGCAGGGTAAATTTCATGCTGAAGTGAGTTGAGCGTGAAAAAAGTTTTATAACCTCGGTGCCTGGCTCACAGAAAGGGAAAATATGAGGAACTGTCCATTGGACATAAATGGTATACTGTATACAGAAGCAAATGAAACAAAAAGAAAACTTGTTCCAATTTATTTTCATATCTCAAGAGCAGTAACAGAACAAAACTAGAATTTGTTTTTCTACAAAAACACAGATGTCTCCCCCTTTTTTATCATTGAGGTACCTACCTGATTCTTGGGGGCAATATTGCTGTAAAATAGGTCAAGGTCAACCCAGGGTCACCATTTGTACAAACCATGATGGGCCCGAGTACCATATGCTACATGCCAAGTTTCAAGGCCACTGGCCTTATGGTTCTGGAGAAGAAGATTTTTGAAGGCTTTTTACCATATATGGGCATGGCGGCCATCTTGGTCATGTGATCCAGACCCCGCGAACAAACTTTCGTTCCCCCATCCCACTGAGGCTCCATATGAAATTTGGCTTTGATTGGCCCTGCAGTATAGGAGAAGAAGATCTTTGAAAATGGTGGACGGACGGACGGACGGACGACGGACGGACGGACGGACGGACGACGGACCATGGCTATACTATAAGCTCACCTATGAGCTTAAAGGCTCAGGTGAGCTAAAAATCCATTATTTTCACTTTTTCCTATGCAAAAGCCTAAGTCAGCATATTTGACATTACTGTAAAATAGGTCAAGTTCAACCCAGGGTCACCATTTGAACAAATTATGATAGGCCCGAGTACCATATGCTTCATGCCAAGTTTCAAGGCCATTGGCCTTACGGTTCTTGAGAAGAAGAATTTCGAAGTGTTTTTACCATATATTGGCGTGGTGGCCATCTTGGTCATGTGATCTAGACCATATTGGCAGCTTTTCATTTGTTCAACTCCCAAAGGCTCCATATTGAATTTCACTTCAATTGGCTCAGTAGTTTCTGAGAAAAAATGTTTGAAATATGGAACCTGCGTGACCTTGGTCTAAGGTCAATTAATGACCTTGACCTTTCTTACACATAGATCTTCATGTATTCAGCTACTTTACCTTATCTACTAATTTTGGTGACAGTGTCTTCAATGGTTTCCTAAAAATCCATTATTTTCACTTTTTCCCATGCAAAAGCCTAAGTCGGCAAATTTGACATTGCTATAAAATAGGTCAAGGTCAACTCAGGGTCACCATTTGTACAAACTATGATGGGCCTGAGTACCATATGCTACATGCCAAGTTTCAAGGCCATTGGCCTTACGGTTCTGGAGGAGAAGAATTTTTAAGGCTTTTTTACCATATATGGGCGTGACGGCCATTTTGGTCATGTGATCTAGACCGTATTGGCATTTTTTCATTTGTTCAACTCACAAAGGCTCCATATTAAATTTTACTTAAATTGGCTCAGCAGTTTTGGAGAAAAAAAATGTTTGAAATATGGATCCTGAATGACCTTGGTCTAAGGCCAATGAATGACCTTGACCTTTCTGACCCATAGATCTTCATGTATTCAATTACTTTGCCTGATCTACAAATTTTGTTGACACTGTCTTCAATGGTTTCCTATAAATCCATTATTTTCACTTTGCCCCATGCAAAAGCCTAAGTCGGAAAATTTGACATTGCTGTAAAATAGGTCAAGGTCAACCCAGGGTCACCATTTGTACAAACCATAATGGGCCCGAGTACCATATGCTACATGCCAAGTTTCAAAGCCACTGGCCTTATGGTTCTGGAGAAGAAGATTTTTGAAGGCTTTTTACCATATATGGGCATGGCGGCCATCTTGGTCATGTGATCCAGACCCGCGAACAAGGCCAATGAATGACCTTGACCTTTCTGATCCATATACATTCATGTATTCAGTTACTTTACCTGATCTACAAATTTTGGTGACACTGTCTTCAATGGTTTCCTATATATCCATTATTTTCACTTTGCCCCATGCAAAAGCCTAAGTCGACAAATTTGACATTGCTGTAAAATAGGTCAAGGTCAACCCAGGGTCACCATTTGTACAAACCATGATGGGCCCGAGTACCATATGCTACATGCCAAGTTTCAATGCCACTGGCCTTATGGTTCTGGAGAAGAAGATTTTTGAAGGCTTTTTACCATATATGGGCATGGCGGCCATCTTGGTCATGTGATCCAGACCCCGCGAACAAACTTTCGTTCCCCCATCCCACTGAGGCTCCATATGAAATTTGGCTTTGATTGGCCCTGCAGTATAGGAGAAGAAGATCTTTGAAAATGGTGGACGGACGGACGACGGACGGACGGACGGACGGACGACGGACCATGGCTATACTATAAGCTCACCTATGAGCCTAAAGGCTCAGGTGAGCTAAAAATCCATTATTTTCACTTTTTCCTATGCAAAAGCCTAAGTCAGCATATTTGACATTACTGTAAAATAGGTCAAGTTCAACCCAGGGTCAACATTTGAACAAATTATGATAGGCCCGAGTACCATATGCTACATGCCAAGTTTCAAGACCATTGGCCTTACGGTTCTTGAGAAGAAGAATTTCGAAGTGTTTTTACCATATATTGGCGTGGTGGCCATCTTGGTCATGTGATCTAGACCATATTGGCAGCTTTTCATTTGTTCAACTCCCAAAGGCTCCATATTGAATTTCACTTCAATTGGCTCAGTAGTTTCTGAGAAAAAATGTTTGAAATATGGAACCTGCGTGACCTTGGTCTAAGGTCAATTAATGACCTTGACATTTCTTACACATAGATCTTCATGTATTCAGCTACTTTACCTTATCTACTAATTTTGGTGACAGTGTCTTCAATGGTTTCCTAAAAATCCATTATTTTCACTTTTTCCCATGCAAAAGCCTAAGTCGGCAAATTTGACATTGCTGTAAAATAGGTCGAGGTCCACTCAGGGTCACCATTTGTACAAACTATGATGGGCCTGAGTACCATATGCTACATGCCAAGTTTCAAGGCCATTGGCCTTACGGTTCTGGAGGAGAAGAATTTTTAAGGCTTTTTACCATATATGGGCGTGACGGCCATTTTGGTCATGTGATCTAGACCGTATTGGCATGTTTTCATTTGTTCAACTCACAAAGGCTCCATATCAAATTTTACTAAAATTGGCTCAGCAGTTTTGGAGAAAAAAATGTTTGAAATATGGATCCTGAATGACCTTGGTCTAAGGCCAATGAATGACCTTGACCTTTCTGACCCATAGATCTTCATGTATTCAATTACTTTACCTGATCTACAAATTTTGTTGACACTGTCTTCAATGGTTTCCTATAAATCCATTATTTTCACTTTGCCCCATGCAAAAGCCTAAGTCGGAAAATTTGACATTGCTGTAAAATAGGTCAAGGTCAACCCAGGGTCACCATTTGTACAAACCATAATGGGCCCGAGTACCATATGCTACATGCCAAGTTTCAAAGCCACTGGCCTTATGGTTCTGGAGAAGAAGATTTTTGAAGGCTTTTTACCATATATGGGCATGGCGGCCATCTTGGTCATGTGATCCAGACCCGCGAACAAGGCCAATGAATGACCTTGACCTTTCTGATCCATATACATTCATGTATTCAGTTACTTTACCTGATCTACAAATTTTGGTGACACTGTCTTCAATGGTTTCCTATAAATCCATTATTTTCACTTTGCCCCATGCAAAAGCCTAAGTCGACAAATTTGACATTGCTGTAAAATAGGTCAAGGTCAACCCAGGGTCACCATTTGTACAAACCATGATGGGCCCGAGTACCATATGCTACATGCCAAGTTTCAAGGCCACTGGCCTTATGGTTCTGGAGAAGAAGATTTTTGAAGGCTTTTTACCATATATGGGCATGGCGGCCATCTTGGTCATGTGATCCAGACCCCGCGAACAAACTTTCGTTCCCCCATCCCACTGAGGCTCCATATGAAATTTGGCTTTGATTGGCCCTGCAGTATAGGAGAAGAAGATCTTTGAAAATGGTGGACGGACGGACGGACGGACGGACGACGGACCATGGCTATTAGCTCACCTATGAGCCTAAAGGCTCAGGTGAGCTAATAAAAAAAAATAAAAAAAAAAACATCCTCTACATAACCGCGGTTTACCAAACTTCACATTTACCAACTTTGGTCACTTGCGGCGACAAGTGTCTGGACTTAAGCAACAGAGTCCCATTTATGTACATGACAGCATTGACCCAAATCAGACGGCACAAATTAGTGTTTTCATTATCTTCTTTTAAAATGGCAAGGATTTCTGTAGAACTTACAATGGATAAAATAGCAAAAAAGGCACTCCATAAACCTGAAAATGTAGATGTCCAAACCTATTACAGTCAACCCTCTTTATACCGACATTCGATATAACGACAAAACGTGCTATAACGACATTTTCAATGGAATTAATCCTAAGCTCAGGGTGAGACGGATTAATGGAGATATTCATGAATATTTTAATTATTTAATTCTCCAAGAAACAAATGCTGTGGATATGTGTTAGAATCGCCTCCGCGAGGCGATTCTAACAAATATCCACAGCATTTGTGTCTTGGGGTAATTTAAGGCATTTAATCTTGTAACAGTAGGACACACCGTGTGTTCATAATAGCTTTTTTGCCCCCCCCCCCCCCCCTGTGATATACTGACTATAGCAGATCAAAGGCGGCCCTTAAAGACAATTTTTTCCTTATATAAAAGGAGTCGCCTGTCTAATGATCTCCAATAAACATGTCCTTCGGACCATAGTGCACATCAAAGGCTTACCTTATCTAAGTGACTATGAGGTGATTATGAGCAGATTGATATGTTTTATAGGGGGCTCAATAAGGGTACTTGAGTAATAGTATAATTTACTGAGATAGTTTCCAACAAAATATTGTTTTAAATTACTTATTTTTTATTTTAAAATAAAGAAAAGAAAAACACTGATATCCATTGTTTCCTTTATTCAAAAGTGCAAAGAAGTAAACAAACAAGGTAATTAAGTTGATGAACCTCAAAATTTAATCAATCAATTAACCTTTATTTATTTATTTTGGTTGAAAGTATGTGACACACAAATCATATAATGTCTAAAACATCAGAGTTTAGAGGGGTATACATTATTTTTCTTATTAGTGCTCAAAAGCATATATTGTGTGTCCTCGTTAGAACCGACTCATGGACGCAGCTCTAACGAGCAGTCACACTGTAAAAACAAATTGTGGGTACTCAGCAGAACCGCTTCGCCGAGGTGGTTCTAATGAGTACCAACGATATATGTTTTGAGCAGAAATACTCAAGATAGCAGGATTTTATCGGGAAAAAAATTGTACCAATATATTTGAATTGACATTTTCTGTAATGATTATAAGTAATAGCTACTAAATATAAAATCGGAAAAGAAAATGCTGTTGTTTCTTCCATGCAAATAAAAATAAGGACTTAAGTGTAAATGAATAGATGTCATTTGTCAGAATCATATCCCTAGGTAATTTATTACCCTCTCTTGGTCCCCTACCTGTATGACAGCCTGAATACCCCAAGTGTATTTTATCTCAACACTGGATTCTTCAATAAACGGTCATTAGGGTGTTATGTAATCGAAAAATGTGTCTTTAATTGGGTGATTAGTAGTTCTTGTTGCATCCCCTGACTGAGGCACTTAAGGGGAAAAATCAATAATGTACACCAGTCAACAGTTAGTAAATTATTGATTTTCCACAATGGGATGATAGTTCTCAATAATCAAGAATAAATGCCTTTAAGGGAAAAATACTTTATTATCTTTATCGTCTACACCTTATAGGGATTTTTTATAGTGGCAAATTCGCTATAGCGACATATTGTTAGAGATTAAATACTGTCGTTATAACTAGAGTTCTCTGTATGTTGAAACTGATGATAAATGTCGTCTTATTCTTTCTGTTAGATGGTTGCTGGTGAAATCTACGAGTTAGACTTGGCTGTAGTCAAGACGACATTCCAGGGGGTAAGTTTAAATGTAGTTTATAGCAAATGGATGCACATAAAGGCGGGCATGGGTGCAACTCTTTCTTTCACAACATTCTAATCCTCGCTATAATAAGGATTCTCAACTCTCCAGAAGAATTCTGTTTTCTACGGTGCATCGCCGGAATCTACATGTAGCGTCTTATTATTAATGCGATTTGCAAGAGTATCTAGTCATGTAACTGACTTCAACACTCGTAATAAATTTTAACTGCTGAACTTCTTAATCAGGGTTATCAGCTTCATAAACTACGCAAAATAGAAGTGAAGGCAATGATCAGGAATCAATTCAATTAACCCACAGCTACCATGGAAAGAAACCATCCGCAACTATTATTGACAGTTATGCCTTTGGCGCAAAAGATTAAGCCTTTGACTGTGCGCTGACATTCTCGGCTTACCTGTACAGAATCTCTTGTTGGAAATAGCAGGCGCTTTAATGGAAAATATTTTTTAAACAAATATAACTTATTTATTTTTCAATTTGACGAACATGTTCAGTTTTGACCAAATTGTCCATTTAAATTCCTTCAAAAAGATATCAAATAAATGGAACTTTTATTTAATTAGCTGCCGGCTTTTTTATTTTCAAATTAACAACCCTTAATCCTTACATGAAGCATACAAAACTGTGCAGTACCCTACTTTAACGGCTAAAATCTACAATTTCTGTTAATATTGCAAAACACCCGTATCAGACGCAATGCATTTACAATATTGTGCATTTGGATAGCAATTATAATATTTCAAAATAATATTTAACAACGGCATTTTGCGATTAAATTTGGAGCTTATTCAGAAAAAGCTTAATCGTCTACACATGCTTGTTATCCCAAAGCGGAGAATTTTCAATCGACTGTGAAATCAACACATCTTCGCCCGGGCATCTCCTTGAAATGTAAATCAATCTAAGAATGCGGTGTCTGATCTGCGTCTTATTTATTCATTTATTTATTTATACGATTAACTACTGATTTTCATTACCTTATTAGATGTTTGCACATTCTTTATACTCACTAAGCAAAGTTAAATAAACATTGCTAGTAATAAGATTTATGATTACATTTGTTTGTTTTGTATGTTTGTAAGAACTGAAAGAAAGAAAGAAACCCATGTGAATTCGTCACGGAATTTCTAAAAAGTAATTTTATTCCAACTACTCAGATAAAGCTAATCTGACATTTCGTTGTTCGCACATTGTTTTGCAGGAATGTTTGTTTTATTTTATTTTAGTCGGTGAATTCACGTAGTGAAGTCGCCAGACTTAAGTCATCGCTCGATGACCCTTCTCATTCACCATCTATTGAGTGGTTTTCAGAGGCATAATAGCTGTCGTTTTTTGTATATGCCTAAGAATAACTGAAATCCTCCGCTCAAAATGTAGTTCCTGCCTAATTAAAGATTGTAGGTCATAAAACCATTGATAAATAGTATATTCTGTTATCAACACAGCTGTATTATGTCTGCTGAAAGAGAATCTGCATTCTTTATTAGTATGAATGACCCGATAATTGACAAACATGAACTAACTAGACCCTAATGGAAACATCAATAGCGGAAAGCCAAAAGGACAGTTACATTCCTACAAAATGGCCAACAGGCTATCAAAAACAAAACTATAAAAGCGATACACACACTCATAGCATTTTTTAAGTTTTATAGACGTCATTCCGATTTGGTTTTAAAATCCAATATTGCTACAACTAGGTCTATCGGAACCCGATTTTTATGGCGACTTTGTATATAAATTCAGAAAATATATACTTGTATTGATTTCAGTAGCAAATGTCGATATAAAAGGGTTGGATACAACATAAATGTTCATCTCTGTGGTTGGTTGATTTTTGTGTTCTCGGACATGTTGCACTGATGCGTTATGGAGCCTTCATGCGAACTGAACAAATTATTTGTCTAAATCGTGACGGAACTAAGGGCGAGGATTACATTTCACTGTCCGTTCCAAGGCGGTTGTTCTGTCCGGTTTATTTTTGTTATTTATGTTTGGAATGGAATTTAACCCATCCAAGTGTTAGATGACTACTTCAAGGATCCCCTTAAATACCGAGTATATACTTCATAATAATAATAAAATAATAATAATAATAATAATAATAATAATCGACCTTATTTATAGAGTGTTACACATTTAGTACCAGTACTAATCTTCCATGTGGCCCTCTTTACCTGGGTGGGAACCAGCACTAAGCAATGTGGATAAAATCTCTGGCTCAAGGAAACAACACTTGGCGCTTGCGGGGATCGAACCTTACGGCTCAAATCCGATGCTATACCACAGCACCACAGGGCTCAACAGCACACCTCCTATCATGGCCAGGTCCTGGAGGTGGTCACTAGTTCCACATACTTGGGGTTGGACATTTTCAACAACCTGAACTGGAACACATGTGGACAGTGTTACATGTGGCCCGTCTTCTTTCTTGTGAGTGTTTTCGTTGCTCTTAAAGGAACTCATTTTTGATTTTTATTTACGGCAAACACAAACAGGTCTCTCGGCTTTATAAATAGAAATATAAAAACAAAGTCCCCAAAAGTCAAAAAATGGCCTACCAGACCCTTGAACGTTCGCAACTGGTGTATGCTTCAGCCATATGGAACCCTCATACGAAAAGGAACACCCATAAGGTTGAAGCAGGCAGCCCGTTGGACCATGAATGACTATGCCAGAACAACCAGTGTCTCTTTATTGTTGCAAAAGTTGGACTGGCAATCCCTTGGAGAAAGGCGTTCAGAGGTACGTCTTTGTCTTTTCTATAGGATTGTAAATGGCCTTGTGGCTGTGCCCCTTCCTGATTATATCTAGCCCCTTATTCTTAGGATTTCTAAGTATTGCCATTCTATGACTTTAGTCAAATTCATACTGGCTCGGATACATAAACGTATTCCATCTTTCCACTGACAATTGTTCAGTGGAATGCTCTCCCAGTGAAAGCTGTGACTTGTCCAAGTCTTGACATATTCAAGGCAGATATTGGACAGTTGCAGTTCCCCAAGCCCTAGACAGATATGCCTTTCAGTCCGTTTAAGGTTGATTCGTCAGAGTCATTCATGTTTATGTCTCAACCTCTAGTCGATCTATATTTTAACCTGTCATCTTGACATAGACTCTCTGTTTTCTTTTTCCTAGCACGACGTGCGAGGGCGTAAGCAGTTTACGAAGATAGATAGATAGATTAGATAGATAGATAGATAGATAGATAGATAGATAGATAGATAGATAGATAGATAGATAGATAGATAGATAGATAGATAGATAGATAGATAGATAGATAGATAGATAGGTCGTCTTTGAATCTGTATATGTCTGTTTGGTTTGGATAGCCATTAGCCATTTGGCCATTTTGTGGGAAAGTATTTTTTTTTTTTTTTTGCTTTTAACTGTTGGTGTTTCCATTAGGGTCTAGTTGTATCATGTTTGTATTTCTTTCCCTTTGGTGTCTCTGTTAATTGTATCGATTCCTGATCTTTACCTTTACTTCTATTTATTTTACCCTACAATAACAGCGATGTCATTTGCCGCTACAATATCATGTTAACATAATTTTTGTGATATCACAAATTCAGTATTACTTTCATGATATCACAAACTCATTAGTGATATTACAAAATTGTATCGCAAAATCTGATATCACAAAATTGATTTAGTGACATCAAAACTAAGGGATTTACAGTAAAACTGTACCTCAAAGTTGAAATGCTATAGACGGATCAAATGTTTTGACAATTGACTTTGTTTGCATGCCTTTGCGCATGCGCAAAATTACTTTTCTTTTTTATAACGATCTTTCGTGGTTGGCAAAAAGCCTCTGGTTCCATGTAAACACATTGTAAATATGTTTAATATTACGGGCATATTTTAGTTGACTGCCACAGAAAATCGATCGATACACTTTAAATGAGTAGATAAATATATTTTAGAGTTTATTCATTCATCTTCCGCATTTAGTTATTCGTTTTGCGCATTTTATTACAAATAATTAAGACCGTCCCGCCTCGTTACCTGCATAAGTTTAACAGGCAATTACAATCAAAAACATCCTCAAATCTTCTAGAAACCAATAATTACTAGCTAAGAAATGTCTATTATAAAAGTTTAAAGGTCAATTTTGTCGTTTCGAGTCCAAACAAAATACAGGTTTACAGAAAATAACATCGCATTTACAATGGCGATAAAAGACCAAAGACGCGTTTTGCCCACCAGCGGTACGTTCCGGCAAATAGTGTTATTGAGTGATGACGTAGTGTTTGGATGTGTCTATAGGAGTAGAGAGTAATCAGATAAAAATGGTTAAAATCCTCACCATAAAATGGAAGAACACCGATTACCCTATTGTGAAACGCTGCCGTTCATTTTGGCACGATTGCTTTAGATCGTTTCTACAGTCAAAAGTTATGTCGATTTAACACATTTCTAGAATTTTGAAATCCTTAATGCGCAGCTTTGAAATATGACGTGACTGAGTGAGTGTGTTTGTCAGTGAAAACATGTGTAACATTTCTTTAGCTCTTATGTTGCATACCGTCTCTAACTTTTTCAGAAACGCCTAGAACACCAGTGTAAAGTGAAGATTCTGCAGCAGAGCTGGCTGAAAGTGAGGTCATTGCTATCGTGGACCTGCCTGGTCATAAAGGTAAAATGCAAATAAGACTGCATACTCATATAATAAAATACCCCAAAGAAAGCATCTGTCATCCTCTTTCTGGCATTTATCTGATGGAAATGTCTGTCATTGTTTTCACTGTATATGCTTATCAGCATTTCTGTAACACGTCCATCCTATGTAGTTGAGCCGATTGAAGAAAATTATGTTCACACGTAGGACCCCACTGGTTTTTGCTAACAACAAAGGTACATCCGCACAGTCTGACTGGCTTTGGTTTTGGGCTTGAATTGAGGTTAAACATCCAAGTCAACACCATTTAGGTCATTTTTGGGACGCTGCTTCTAATTTTGTGGTACTTTTACCCGACATTGAGATGAAATGACATATCAAGCCTTACAACCAATGAAACCATAAGGCTGATATGCATTGGATGGTCCGACTTGCAACGCTTTGCCTGGGCAGGCTTAGTACTTCTAAGCGGTTTACGGTTACTCATGTGTGGTCAGTATCTGCTCTGCCTGGAAGCACCGTGCAGTCCAATCTTTTTCTCCAAGCCCCGACGGGTGGTGGAGAGAAGTCTGACTGGCATCTTTAAAAGTGTTCGATGCTTGTGGTGCAACAAGTATAGCTTTTACAAAAAGCTAGGTCTACGCTTAGCACATACTAAATGTGAATGTCTAGAGTTATATCTCAGAAATGCGTTTAATACAATTAACTGTCTTTCGCAATATTCTAATTGCCTGTCTGCACCCAGGATCCTACAGACTAAAGTAAACTGTCTGAATTGTCAAAGTTGCATATGCTGTAATTTTGTCGGTAAGTACTTTTTTATCTTTAAAGAGGCACACATGCACCTTTAATATGCTTGTAACACATTACCAAGCCCATTAAACGCTTAAAAACTGTTTGAGAAATTAAGTAGACAATACAGAAGATTAATTGAAGATTAACCCAAACATGTTGCCGAAGGCTCCTGATGAGCTTGTAGGATAGGCAGTGGTCCGTAGTGGTCGAGAGTTGTAGATGTATAGTTTGTATTAGCCTGTACAAATATGACAGAAAATATGAAACAGCATTCCTGTGTCAGAGCTCTGTGCCAAAGCTCTGCCCGTGTGCCTCTTTTTGTGTGAAAGCTTATACTTGTTTTGGGCCGCCTTTATCTTCTTATGAAAGCTCATACTTGTTGTTGTATTAAATATAAAGGTCAACATGCATTGTGGGTAACTAATGGCTGTACTTCCGTGTTAAACGCAATGTCTATAATGTCTACGCCCATGGGCGTAGACAATGACTCTAGTTTTCATCCTGATAGTCTATGAAGTTGAGCAGGTCAGTTTGTTTTTCTTAGTTTAAACAATATTTTATTTACTTCTTTTCATTTACAGATATATAACAAGAATGTAACATATTAGAAAGATCAACAGATTTTGCAAACAAGCAAGGTTGCTTATACTAATCATCTCCTTTGTTTTTTTCTTATCTGGTCCGAACATCACGTGAACAAGTCCATGAAATGAACGCCGGCCTCGGTAGCTCTGTCGGATGCGTGTCTGACAGGTGATCAGGAGGACGCCGGTTCGATACCTGTTGGGGCCGGCAACATTTTTCGTGGAGATTGATCATGAAATATTTCCTACGGTCATTCTGGTCCTTCCGCTGATTCAAGAAGGGTAGCTGTCAGTTTCTGGCGAAAGAATGTGCGCTGTACTGGTTAACCGCTTACATATAAGCCTGTCCAGAAAAAGAGTGGATATGTAAACTGACCGGCCCAAAAATGACCTAAATAGTGTTGGCTGGGCCGTTAAACTACAATACAAACAAACAAATCCATAAAATAAACACACCCTAAACCCCACTTGATCAGAGCAAACTGGGATTAATGGAGTTATACATTAATTTTTGCTCCAAGGAAAAGGCTGTGGCTATTCGTTAGGATAAGGTGGTTCTAACGAACACCTGCATCATATGTCTGCAGTATAAATAAGAAAAAAATATTATGGATTTTCATCAAAAAAGGAGACATTTTGGATGTGTGAAAAATGCACTACGTCTCACGGGTGTGGAATCGTAATGAAAAAAAAGTGGTTTTGCAGGGGTTTTCATCACATCGACTTGTCGGTATTAGAATGGCTATGTCAACCTACGCATCCTTAAGTTTGGCGGCGTCTAATTCTTCACTATACACATTCTATATGACGTTTGAGTAACGTCGCATCAATGTCCAATCAACACCACGACGTTGCATCGACATTGGTACTACGTTGCCTACACATTTTGTGTATGTTGTGATTTGTTTCAGAATACCGTTCAGGCATATATTTACTTAACGCCAGTAACAGTGATCACATTACTGTTTTGCAAGAACATTACTTGTTTTATCTTTGTCTCGCACTCTGGCAAAGCCAGTTGCAAATATTACAGACTCTGGTCAGACACCGGAGGACTTTTTGCGTGATTTAATTTATATTCCACAATGTGTTACTTACGACAGTCGGCCTCCGCCCATCGGGGCTTGAAGAAATAGACGGGCTGCATGATGCTTCCACGCAGAGCTGAAACTGACCGCTTACCTAGGCAAAGCGGTGCGAGTCGGACCGTCCATGCTTATAAGCCCTATTGGTTTCATTGGGCAACAGGGTTTGAGGTGTCATTTCATCTCAATGTCGGGTATAAGTCCCACAAAATTAGAAGCAACGTCTCCAAAATGACCTATACAGTATTGACGGGGATGTTAAACCTCAAATCAAACAAACAAACAAACTAACTAACGACAGAACACGGAAAACTATTTGTTAATTCAAACTTCCCCGCCGAACCGAACAGAAACTACAACGTGTGAAAATTAAGAAATGGATCAGCTCTAGTTCCCTGTTTTTTTTTTGTTTTTTTTTGTGGTGTTGATTTGTTTTGTTTTGTTGTGTTAAGAATACAGATTGTGGACCGTGGTTTAAACGGGTTCTAATGGGCTTCAGAAATCTATGTTTTCCGCATACACAAGAAAATATCACAGCGTGTACACTGAAAAATATTTGATACTGTCAGGAAATACATCCATGCTCAGCATGGATTTGTTTTCAAATGGTATAATTCTTTTTCCTTTCTTTAGGTCCCCATACACTGAAGACGCTACACCTCAAGATGCAGGACAGTTACCGAGTGCAAAAGAAGAATGTTGTGTACATTTATAAAATTAAATTGTATGAAATAATTGTTGGATTAGTATTTTATTCCACAAATGTTTAACTGAGTGTCTGACTCAGCTTCACTGCTTCATACGCGACATCGTCCAGAATGAGTACAAAACAAGCTCGGATGTTTTGAACAAATAGGATAATGAACAGCAAAAGAAACCAATCAATGTTTTCCATCTTGTCATACCTTTGAAGACCCGTTGAAAATTTAAACAATTAAGTGGAACACAAAGTGCCATATGCAATCAGCAATCTTACGCCATTCTTATTAAACACAACTGCAATGTATATTGCTTAACTTCGGGAAAAAGCAAATTAGAAGTAAAACAAAGATCAGGAATCGATACAATTAACTTACTCTACCCATCAAAGACACCAAAGGGAAAGAAACACAAACATGAAGCGACCAGACCATAATGGAAACCTAAACAAAGGAAGGCCATAAGGACAGTTACTTACCCACAAAATGGCCAAATGGCCATCCAAAATAAAAAGACACACAGTAAGTAACAAACAACAACATAAATAAACCGCCACAGAAGAACCGCCTTGGAACGATCAGTGGAAAGAATTCCACTGGGGGGGGGGGGGGGGGCTTAAATAGATTTTACATGGTCATTATCCTCGCCCTTACCTCTGTCGCGGTATACACTAATTTTGTTTAGTCCGCATGAAGGCTTCCTAAATCATCAGTGTAAAATCTCCGAAAACATACAAATAAAAAAAAACTACAGAGATGAAACAAGGTTGAGGACTCGACAGCATACAACAACAGAATTGCTGGAGCAAAAGAAAACCAACAGTTAGACTCGAGGGGCCCGACCAAAGACGGAGCATCAGGCGCCCACCAACATAAAGAATACTAAAATAAAATAAAATTCCATTTATGTTTTTAAGCTGGAACCGTCATATAACCTTAAGCCAGACCCACCGATGTGCAATCAAAGACGGAAGCAAAGTTGCCAACCGTGATTGGGTTAACCACCATGCATGCAGTCTGTTTTATAACATTTATGTTGTACCCAATCTTTATATATCGACGAACAATTTTACGAAATTGGGTACTAAAGTCATTACAGGCATGTATTTTTCTAAATTTATATACTAAGTCAAACTAAGTCTAAATTTATATACTAAGGAAACGCTTCTACCAGCATCCACAAAGGAGCCGGCTTCTGCAGCATGTTTGTTGAAGTTGTATATGTCAAAAACCGTCCATCCACACAGACCGAGGTTAGACTAAGGACACTTCGTCCATCCCACCGCTGCCTTGCCGGCTCGCAGGCCAAGTCAAGCAGGTACTTAACGCGTTTGCCGTACGTCAAGGCTGTAGAAGCAGTATATACTAACACCACCATCTGATCGAGCACTTTTTTTTTTTTTTTTTTGGCTTTCACGTTCGTCGTTGCTTTACTTTGGGGAAAAAAGCCAAGTCAAGTCTATTCAAGTGATATATATATAGTAAAGACCACCTTATAACCGACTTCTTTTAAGATTTTGTTTTCATATTTGATGAGTTTTCTATATAATTTGTGAGTTAAAAATTACTTATGGCAGGAACAACTTACCCAAACTCTAACGGAATCTGCAGGAGATAGCCCTGCTTAATTGTATCAACATTTGACCATTTTGCACGTGCTATTCCGACGCTCTCAGACTGTCGATATCATTACACACACGTAGTCAGTGTTTGCATAAATCGAAAATACGCCATTTTTTAATGTTAAAATTGCCGAGAATGAATGCTGAAGCACATAGGAGTGTCATCAGTCTACTACACAGTGGCCTAGATGTCCGAGATGTAAGCGGTGTGCATATTTATTGGTGAATATTGCGTTTCAAGCCATAACACTCTTGCCCATCCAATATCCATTGTCCATATTTTCATTTCCAGCTTGCCCGTGCATTAGGATGCAGCCACACCACCATACATGACATCCAAACAAGCAAACCGGAAACATAGCACAGGCAATTTCAAGCTGTGGCTGAATAAACTTTTAGCACTCTCTTGGCTAATTCAGCAGATGACAAATTGTTTATGTTTTTTATTTTTCCCAGAAAACAGGAGTTGACATCTCAAGCAAACTGTCTCAATAGGAGACAATTTGCATGCGATGTCAAAATAGAAGTGAAGGCAATGATCAGGAATCGATAGAATCAACCCACAGTTCCCATCAGAGACAACATGGGAAAGAAACACAGACATGAAACAACTACGAGATGGAAAAATCCATAGCGGAAAGCCAAACGGACAGTTACTTTGCAACAAAATGGCCAAATGGCTTTCCAAAGCAAAATAATATAAGCGACACACACACTCAAAGACAAGCCATAACAAAAATAAACCACGACAGAAGAACCGCATTGGAACGGTCAGTGACACGACTTCCAGTGGAGGGCTTAAATCGATTTTACGTGGCCACAATCCACGCCCTTTCTTCCGTTGCGATTTTGACAAATCATTTGTTCAGTCCGCATGAAGGCCTCCTAAATCATCAGTGCAACATCTCCTTGAACACAAAAATCAATCCGCCACAGAGATGAAACAACGGTGAGGACTCGACAGCAAAAAAAAAAAACAACTGAAACGGTGCAGCAAAAGAAAACCAACAGTTAGACTCCGGGACAGAGCATCAGACACCAACCAACATTACAAAAATTAGATTCTCTCTAATTCTCAGTAAGTCTTTACGTTGGAACCGTCATAGAATCTGAGGCCTGACCCACCGACTTGCAATTAAAGAGGGTAGCAAAGTTGTCAACCGTGATTGGGTTAACTACCATGCATGCAGTCTGTCGTATAACATTTATTTTGTATCCAATCTTTTTATATCGAAGAATGATTTTACGAAATTGGGTACTGAAGTCATTGCAATTACATATTTTTCTGAAATTATAAACTAAGTCACCATAAAATTCGGAGACCGATAGACCTTGTTGCAGAAGATCCCGTTTTCTTGGAAAATTAGGGAAATATTTCAAAATGTCGTCTGCTGCGAAAAAACACCAGTATGCAGAGCGTTAAACGATGGATAGCAGAATGAATTCCTGGCAGGTACCATATGAGCCAAAGTATTGACATTAAACTAATTTGATGTTCAAGATATTTGGATTTTGTTTTGTGCTTCTGTAGCCATAATGAAATGCAATGCAATTTAAATCAAGGAAATGTATCACGTCCAAATCCAGAAGCCTCCGTAGTATAGTTGTTATGCTACTCGCTTTGTAAACCAGGGGTCGCAGGATCGATCCCGGGCTTCTCCAGACTTTCGGATGTGTCTTTTAAACCGAGGTCCCGTCTCCGTATGACCTTAGCTGTTGGTGGGACGTAAAACTCAAACACTCACTCGCTCACTCCAAATCCAAAAGTATGTAACCCAAATCTCTACCATCGGTTAGTTTAGTTTAATCATATTATATTGCAACAACAAAGAAAATGGGTCGGGCAACAAGTTCTAACAACATTATCTACGGCCCTCCCCATGAATCGGTTAGAAATTTGGTATATGGTATAGTGTATCTGTAAATCTCAGTATTATGAATAATAGCAAAATAAATGATAATCGTGCCAACAGACAAACGTCAACAGTAAACTGAACATCTATATTCTTTTTACATAAAGATGCGTTCACCAGAGGCATGTTAACTTAATGGAATTTGTGCGTGTTATGTACTGAATAAACAAAATGTCACATGGAAAAGAGACACAACCAACAATAACATTGAGCCAGCGCATGAAAAAATCTACAAGAAGGCTTGAGCGACCACTGAAGACTCTGATCAGCCTGCGCATTCGCGCAGTCTGATAAGAGTCTTCGCTGATCGCATGTTTCTACTATAGGTTGATATTTAAGCAATGGTACATAAGCAAACTGTCTTGTCATAGCGGATGGGTGCGCAGGTTGAGTTGAGTCTCTGCTGGTCGCATCGGTCTGATTGTAGTTTTTGTCATGTGCCGGCTCATTTGTCACTATCAAAGCTTGGTAAAGTCACGCGCATGCGTTTTATCGTCCACTGTCTCTGTAACTGTCTTAATATTGTCGGTAGGCTGAATTTCCTTTTCTTTGTCGTCCTCTCCTTGTGGCTCCTTGTACACAAATGATGCAATCAAAAAGAACAGAACACCAAGAAGTTTCAGACCCATGAACCAGAGCATTATCCGTATACCCATGTTCTGCTTGTCATACACCCAACATGAACCTTTTTCCCCGCAGCGGTCCTCCCATACTGTGCATGCGCTATCTATGATTGCCCCTAGGAAAATTGGCCCCGGGGTTGTCCCTGAAAAGTAAAATTCGTGTAATGTCGTTAGAAGTGGGGCAACTCTATACTTCAGCTGTTTGCTATATGTCTAGTGTATTACAATTTGTACATCACACTTCCTAATTAGGATTGTGTCGAGCTATTTTCTGATGCAAGGCAAATGAAAAGTAATATCCTGGAAATAATAGTTTCTCTTCTATTTTGAGCTAGTCTTCAATTAAATATTTTGCTTCTACTAAATATTTAGGACAGACAGCGCGCCGAGTTGCAAATAGAGGTTTACATATAAATCAGTGAGATACCCCACGTAAATCGTTTCATCGGACTTTTCCTCACCCAAACGCAACAAGCCATGCTATAGACGTTTCCGAGCTGTCAATCAAGAGCGCTGTTTCATCCAATCGAAAAAATCGATTTTATTTAGTGCCGCTGTGTTGGTCACTAACGGCCATCTTCTCCCACAAACAAAGAAACGCGGTAGTTGGGAAGGGCATTTCAGGCTAGACTGTGAAACAATTGTCATGTTGTAGTACGGCCATATTGAGATAAATATGTACATGTATATATGATGGCCCCCGCCCATCGGGGCTTGAGCAAATAGATGGGCTGCAATATGATTCCACACAGAGCTGAAACCGACCCGCACACGACTACTGGTGAACCGCTTAGAGGATCTAAGCCTGCCCAGGAAAAGCGGTGCGAGTCGGCCCGTCAATGCTAATTAACGCTATTGGTTTCATTGGGCGGCAGGGCTTGAGATGTCATTTCATCTGAAGGTCGGGTAAAAGTCCCACTAAATTGGAAACAACGTCTCCAAAATGACCTTTACAGTGTTGACGGGGACGTTAAACCTCAAATCAAACAAGCACACATGTATATGAGTGTATACATATAGAGTGCATAAATGACCGGTCTAACTGCTCCGGGCCTTTTGGCCTGGTCGTTGTGCCACTCACTTTGCAACCCCAGGTCGTGGGTTCAGTCCCCGGTCGGGGCACTCGACTGGATTTTTCTTAACAGATTTTTCCTCCTCCTACTACAATGGTGCCTGGTGCCACGATGATTACCGACTGAGCCCAGGGGCGGGGCAGATGCAGCGGAGTCAAAAGAAGCTGGAAATGTCATATAACATTAGTATCTCCTAAACATTTGAAACAAATGTCTCTCTGTAGTATGGAAGAATGTAGTAGTACGACCATAATAAATATCCATATAGAGTGCATAACTGACTGGTCTGGTTGCTCCGGGCCTGGTGGTTGTGTCGCTCGCTTTGTAACCCGAGTTTCGTGGGTTCAATCCCCGGTCGGGGCACTCGACTGGATTTTTATTTTTATTTACAGATTTTTCTCCTCAGACTGCAGTTCAGTCACAAATATTGTATGGTTGGTGTGCTGCGGGGCGAGCGTTGGGGTTTATGCGGGCATCAGGGACTTGGATCAGCCTGCGCATTTGCGCAGTCTGACTGGGGCCCTTGCGGATTGCAGCTGCCCTTCTATAGTCTGCTGGTTTTCCAAAGAGAGATGCGCGAAATCTCGTGTCTTAGTAATTAAGCAGACTGATGCGGTTGGTGTGTTGGCTCATGTAGTATATGCATATATGCTCATAGCATGATCTCTGGCATATTTTATAATTCCTTAGCCCTTTGGTTAGGCTGTTTTTATTTGTTTTTTTGTTTTTTTGTTTTTTTTTTTGTAATAGTTTTATGTCTCGGTAAGTAAGAAACGCCAATATTGTCCGGAATACTTGATAAATCTCCTCCGAGATCTACATAGACTTTCTTTGTTTCCGCCATATTGGCTGCAAAGCTTGTGGGACGTAGCAACAGTAACCAAGTAGGCGGAGCATAAGATTAGGTTATCGGAAACGTCTATTAGATTTAGTTTCTAATCCAACGACGATACTCCTCCTAGACTATTTTGTATACACATAGTAACTCCCTAACCTCATACAAACTCATAACTGATAAGTCGAAACAGAAAGTCATTGATCAATAAAACTTAATACAAAAACAATAAATATGTTTGTACACTGATCAAAATAGCAGCTTCACGGAAGCAAGTTTATTACAGTCATATAACATAAATCAAAACATCTGTCACTCATTCCAAAACACAAGGAAAACAACGATGAAACTTAAATACTCGAACATCAGTGTTTACAATAGATGAGTCGAATATGTTTTTAGGTTTCTTGGGGATTATTATAACAAATACTTATTGAGCGTTTTCATATTTAGGTTGAAAGGATATATTTTGTCAAATAATTACAAACGCCTTCATGCTGATGAGTAAACCACATACCTTTATTTAACAGAAAAGGGAAAAGATATTCCTAAATTATTTCCATTATGCTTCGGTCCTCACCTGCCGCTATGCTTAAATCTCAATGCCTAAGAGTATCCCTGTGTAGAACAAATTTCCGTAGTCTCAAATGTGTTCACCCTATTGAAATTCGGCTGTATTATAAAAATCTTATATGAGGTTCAATTGTTTCCAATCCGAGGGATGA
The DNA here is from genome assembly GCA_963580285.1 of Lucinisca nassula. Taxonomy (NCBI): domain Eukaryota; kingdom Metazoa; phylum Mollusca; class Bivalvia; order Lucinida; family Lucinidae; genus Lucinisca; species Lucinisca nassula. The sequence continues at coordinate 158,897,864 of OY757012.1, read as the reverse complement.
CCGTCCGAGGGATGGGCGTTTTCCATCCGAGGGATGACCGTGCATAGCGGACCCGATGCTACGCTCAGCACGGTCATCCTGAGGGTTGGAAGTGCCGAGATCCGCTCGCCACGCCGAGGTTTCGCTCAGCATAGTCATCTTGAGGGTTGGAAATGTTGAGGTTCCGCTCAGCACGGTCATAACGAGGGTTGGAAACGTCCATCTACAGCATAACTCCATATTAGATTCTTTTTCTTGCACAACACCAAAATAAATTTTCATTTTACTTTATTTTTCGCGAACTATTCTTAATATAGTTTGCCTGGGTAAGAACACCAGGGTAGGAATAGAAATTCTATCCCGAACTAAAACGACGGATTACCTTATCTGGTGTGCAAGAATAATGCACTGTATGGACATAGCACAGACAATGCCACTAAACTGACAAGGGTCTATCTGCCATGACGATTAGAAGGCACAGAAACAGATCACCAACGGAACAAAATACATTTTTGTCTTGCAAACAGAAAGATGTATGTAAGTTTTATTAAACTTTCAGAGATGGATCTGCATTCGATTCAAAATATTTAAACACATCTTACCGACAAGCCGAACAAACAGTAGATTAAGACCTAATGCAAGTGATCGTTGTTTATCTGGCACGCTCCTGAAATTGTCAAAAAGTGTACTTGAGTGCGTGCTTGACAATTAGAATTCAGTAGTCAGACTACATGCATGGTAGTTAACCGAATCACGGTTGACAACTTTGCTTCCCTCTTTAATTGCACGCCGGAGGGTCAGGCCTCAGATTCAGGACGGTTTCAGCGTAAAGGCTTACTGAGAATTAGAGCTATCTAATTCAATATAACGTTGGTTGGTGCCTGATACTCTGTCTCTGGTTGGGCCTATCGGAGACTAACTGTTGGTTTTCTTTTGCTCCGGCATTTCAGTGGTTTCTTGCTGTCGAGTCCTCGAGTGGTTGTTTGACTTTTCGTGTTCACGCAGATGTTGCACTGATGAGTTAGGAGCCATGGCTTTCCACTGTTGATGTTTCCATTGGGGTCTGTTGTTTCATGTTTGTTGTTCTTTCCATTTGGTGTCTCTAATGGGAGCTGTGGGTTAATTGTATCGATTCCTGATCATTGCCTCCACTTCTATTTTGTGAGATAATGGGGCATTCTTTTGGCCCCCACCCATCGGCGCTTGGAGAAATAGATAGGGCTGCATTATGTTTCCACGCAGAGCTGAAACCGACCGCACATGAGTACCGGTAAACCGCTTAGTAGATCTAAGCCTGTCCAGGCAAAGTGTTGCTAGTCGAACCGACATGTGCATATAAACCCTGTTGGTTTAATTGGGCGGCAGGGACTGAGATGTCATTTCATCTGAATGCCGGGTAAAAGTCCCAAAATGACCTAAATAGTGTTTATGGGGACGTTAAACCTCAAATCAAACAAACAAACAAATGGAGCATTTTTTTTTCAGGCAGGATAAACGGCTCTATACAATTATTTAAAAATATTCATTTCATTACAAAAGTTAATTTAGCAACAATTCTGAATAATACTGTTTATATACCGCGTTAATATACATGTATCTGTGTGCAGCAACAATACGTAAATGTCAGGTATAAATGTGCGTTTATTTGCTTGCATATGCGCTTTATTTCTACATGTGTTTCAAGAAACGGGCATTTGCCTCGCATTTAACAAGTGGCAGAATTTCATAGGTTTATGTTCAACTTTAAATACCACAAATACCGTATTCGCCGCAACTGTCGCATCCGTCGAACCCTAACAAGTGCATACCAATGTTTTCCAAGAACTGTATTTGTCACCATTTTTGGGCGCAAGACTTTGGAGACTATTAAAATTGAAACAGCTCTAAGAGATGACACCAGCCTATCAACACGCTTTTGTGATAAAAAAATGAAAGAGGGCTGATTTTTGTTTATCAACTCCATAAACCCCTTCTAGGGCTTGTGTTCATTGTCATCACGAAACACACCTATATAATTTTGACCCCCTTGAACCCCACTTTTAAATAGTAAAACTGGGGTGTGCAGGGGTAAACCTTATTTTTCTTGTTTCTGCTCTAAATATATAGGGTGCGGGTACTCGTTAGAACCGCCTCATCGAGGCGGTTCTAACGAGTACCCACAATCTATATTTTGAACAGAAATAAGAAAAATATCACAATTTTTCCTCTCAAAAATTTCATTTTTTTCGACGATAAAATTACCTATGTATTTATATAGGATTGTTTTCGTAATGTTAAATGAAATGTCAAAGTGCACTTTGTTCTTTTTATGGCAAATTAGGTATTCAAATCATATTCTGAAATATTCATTTTGATAAAAAAAATAATGCACACTGACATATTCGGAAACGTTTGTTATAATAAAAATTGATACCTAAATAGCGCCGCCACGCCGGGGGACATTGTTGCAAAAGTTAGAATCATCACAGCCAGAAAAAGGGCAGCAAAGACTATCAACCAATCACATTCACCAGAACACAGCCCAGAAGAAACTTGATCGCTGGTCCAGTTTGTCCCGTGTGTGTATGTTTCTTCTGTTAAACACGAACAATTATGATAAACCTGGAATGAATGCATATTTGTACCCTGCTTATGAAACAATACCTTTTTTCTCAAAAACAATATGCGCGGTCAGTAAAAAATATCTGATGCCTGCCTCATAACTCTTTATATCATAACTGTATAATTAACAAATTAATAGCGCCCCGCCCATCAGGGCTTGGAGAGATATTTTTTCTGCATGGTGCTTCCGCGCAGAGCTGAAACCGACTGAACTTGAGTACTTGTAAACCGCTTAGGTCTAAGTCTGTCCAGAAAAAGTGCTGCGAGTCGGACCGCTCGATCCTTAAACCCTAGCGGTTTCTTTGGGCGGTAGGGCTTGAGAAGTCATTTAATCTTGGTGTCGGGTAAAAACCCCACAGAATCGGAAGCAAAGTCTCCAAATAACCTAATTAGTATTGGCGGGGATGAAAAGCCTCAACTCAAAGAAACAAACGCAATTGTTTATAATTCCGCAAAGTGATCTCCCTTTGGTTAACTTTCAGAATTCCATCTCCCCGTCAATGCTTCGCTGTAGGTTGCAAGGCAACATAGGTTGATTCTTCTGATCACACTCTAGTTCATCCAAACTGTCGTAGCGTATTGGGGAACGAACAAATCAAAATCAGGGTGGTGAGGGGAGTTGGTTTGTCTGTTTGTAGTTTCACGGCCTAGTCAACACTAGTTAGGATATATCGAGCCGACCAGTTTACTAAGCCACACTTTTCCTGGGCATGCTTATATAAAAGTGATTAACCAGCACAGCGCACAGTCTTTCACCAGAAACTGACAAATGCATCCTTGAATCAGCGGAAGGGAGAGAATGGCCGTAGAAAAGATTTCATAACCAACCTAAAACCAAAGAGAGGGAAAGTAAGTGGGTGATTTAAAACTTCCCACTGATTTTACCCCCAATGGCTCCTTGATGCTTTATTTGCTGAGACGCTGTAGTGTAAAATTTGTAGCTTGCAGTCAAAAAGTTCTTTGCGCATACGGCGTAATGCTGGACGTCCAAAGACGTTTTTTTTTCGTTAGGATTTCATTGTCCCCCGACGCTAGTCGAAGGGGACTATAGTTATGGGTTTGTCGGTCCGTCCGTCCGTCCGTCCGTCCGTCAGTCAGTCAGGCAGTCTGTCCGTCCGTAGACACACACTTGTCTCCGCAACTCCTCCTTCAGCTTTCAATAGGTTTTGATAGCAACTTTCCAGTTACTGTTCTTATGACCTGAAGATGATTATTCGAGGTCATAATAAACTGATTTTACCAGAGTTATGGCCCTTTGTCAGTTTTAGCCATTTTAACAACAGAAGTTCTCGTCTCCGCAACTCCTGCAGTTTTCAAGGGATTTTGATGGAAGTTTCCATTTATCGTTCCCATGACCTGAAGATGGTCATATTTTATCAAGGTCATGCTGGACTGATTTTACCAGAGTTATGGCCCTTTATCAATTTTTGGCCATTTTATCAACAGAATTTATTGTCTCCGCAACTTCTCCAACAGTTTTCAATGGATTTTGATGAAACTCTCTAGTTTTTGTTTCCATGACCTGAAGATGATCATATTTTATCAAGGTCATCTCGACTGATTTTTACTAGAGTTATGGCCCTTTGTAATTTTAGCCATTTTAGCTACAGAAGTCCTTTTCTCCGCAACTCATCCTGCAGTTTGTAAGGGATTGTGTTGAAACTTTCCAGATATTGTTCCCTTGACCTGAAGATGATCATATTTTATTGAGGTCATGCTTGACTGATTTTTACCACAGCTATGGCCCTTTATCGGTTCTAGCCATTTTATTAACAGAAATTCTTGTTTCCACAACTCCCAAAACATGGTATACGACATATGTTATACTCACAGCATACTGACATTTCAAGCGTCGGGGGACACTTGGCCTAGGACCTTTTACGTATTTGTTTTAAGTTAAGTGCTATTCATTTTTAAATGTTTACACGTTAACACTTCTTTGTGGCCAAATTATTTAGTTAAGTTAAAGTAACTGAGTTACCATCAATTTGGGAAAGATCTCTTTACGGTCACGTTATTTTTAACGAGCAGACTATGTGGTTCTTGAATGTTATTTATCACACGAACTTTTGTTTTATCGAAAAAAAAAACTGTGCTTTCTATTTAAACAACCTTTTTGATAAATTTCTACAGAGTACATTCGTTACTTTAGGGATAATGCATACACTTTTAAACTGGATATATTTTTTCGATAATGATGTCTAATAGAGTGTTAATAAAACTGACTTGCCTGTGTGATGAGCTGATATTGTTCTACCAAATTATTTGACTAAATACTCATAGACGATGAGGTACCAGAGTTCTTTTTTTTCTTTCATTTCAAAGGTGTCCCAATTCACAACTGATTCGCCTACTTTCTTTTTTCCAAAAGAAAGTGCTTCTTTTTTTTTTTTAACGGCGGACATGTATATATTTTATTGACATGCATGGCAAAGACTGAAGTCTGCATTCTTTCGTGGAGATTGATCATGAAATCTTTTTCTACGGTCATTCTACCCCTTCCGCTGATTCAAGAAGGACAGTTTTCAGTTTCTGGCGAAAGAATGTGCAATGTACTTGTTAACCGCTTACGAATAAGCCTGCCCAGGAAAAGTTTGGATAGGTAAACTGGCCAGCTCAAAAATGACCCAAATTGTGTTGACTGGGCCTTTAACCCCAATATAAACAAACAAACAAGACTGAAGTTTTGTTTAAAATGGCGGCATAGGCAAGATAAATTTACAGCGCAACTCTGTCCAATTAAAGTAGTTGGGAAGTTTTTGTTTCGTCTACAAATGTCATCATTTCTCACAAAAGATGAGAATGATATGTGTGGTTCACTGCTGAAAATCGAAAGACATTCCCACGTTTGTTAAAATTGTTACCTTGTTCCCCTCTACGATGCTTGATGCCTCGCAGCCTGCATGGCAAGGTGAGAAATAGATTGTCTCATTTACGCATACTGGTTCAAAACCATTTGTTGTACACCCGCAATCCTTGTTACACCCAGACACTAAATCTCCAACTGATAAACTGGAAGTAAATGACACATCTCGAATAGAATCAATATATGAGAAGTAAAGATCAAATAAAGGTACGTAAATCATGGCTACAAGAATAGCAGTTTTCTGCTGAGAATTCGATCATGCATAACAAAACTATTTTCCCCCATTTACGTCAAAGCATCTAGCCCTCTTTTCCTTAAGACCGTCTTTACCTTCAAAATAGAATTCTCAAACCATGCCTCTGTGGTATCCTTGAGTTCAATATCATCAAGAAATCCGTTTCCTCGCAGATGGGATTTTGAATTTCTAAACAGGTAATCACTTGGACTAAAATTGGCCTGTGGTAGTGGTGCTTAGGCTGTTCTAACTTTCATTCATGAGAAAGTTAGTAGAGCCTTTAGCTAATTTTGTTTTCCCCATCATTGCTTGATGGAAGTCAACTAAGAATGTCTCAAAAATATGTTTTGACACGTGAACTTAATATTATGCATGTTGCGTTCTCGAGATATGTAGTCTGGTGTTGCCCTTGTCTGAATACCCTTTTATATGTAATTTTGAACCTCCCTCATAAGACGAGCCTATCAGAATCTCTTGAAGAAGTTATATATTGGGAATAATTCATGTAAATGTTTCTTATTTTATATCGAAAATGCACGCTGTTTGTACTCATCAATGGTATTCTGATAACACAGCGACCATGTATTTTTATTTTATAAAAGGTAGAAAAGATAACTATCCCAATTTTTCCTCCTGTCCGGGTGCTATGATTGGCCCTATCAATAGCTAGAACATCCTCTGTCTAGAACTAAGGTGTTCGAGCCGTTGTCATCCGACTGTATGACAAATTAGTCGGATGTGTATCTCTGAAATTGTCATCAAGTAATTCGGTTTATAAATATCTAGCACTGAAATGGAAAATAGAAGTGAAAGGCAATGCTCAGAAAACGATACAACTACCCAACATTTCCTATCAGAGACATCGAAGGGAAAGAAACACGAACATGAAATAACTAAACATCTAATAAAACATCACAAGCGGAAAGTCAAACGGACAGTGAAAGATTGTGATATTAAGTATACTCATTGGCTCTGACCCATCCTGGCTTGTAGAAATAGATTGGGCTGCACGGCGCTTCCTCGCAGAGCTGAAACCGACCGCATACGAGTTCGGGTAAACCGCATAGACGCTCTAAGCTTGCCCAGGCAAAGAGGTGCGAGTCGGACCGTCCATGCATATAAACCTGTGGTTTTATTGGGAGACAGGGACTGAGATGTCATTTTAAATCAATGTCGGGTAAATGCCCCACAAAATTGGAAGCAAAGTCTCCAAAATGATCTAAATAGTGTTACTTCAAACAAACAAACAAACACTATACTCACTCGTGTACATAAAATTCGTCGATTCCTACAAGCGGGTCATTTGGACAACTGGCTAGGAAAAAGGGTCCAAAAAGAAGTGCAAGGAACATGAAGCCAGCACACATCCGTATTATACCTCGACACTTGAGTTTGAACCGCTTCACAAGGTAACCACCCAACAACATTCCTCCACCTGAACCCGGTATTGTGATAATTCCTGAAACGGTAAACCATTAAATGGGCCCCGTCAAGCGATTTTGGTACTTATCGCCTATGCGAGCAGCGAAGGTTCTGCGCAGGCTCGCCTGAACCTTCGCTGCTCGCTCATACAAGCAGTTAATCAAGAGGCAGAAGGCCATATCTCTGGCCCCTCTGAATGGCTGGGCATGCGCAGTTAAAATTTGTCATGACGGAATGCTCGAAGACACAAATTCGCTTTGCGGGGCTCAAATAAAAACACTGACAGCACTGGGTAAGGAAAATGGTCCTGAACGGGGACCTAGACTGATTCGTTTAACTCTAAAATTCCTGTATTCTAAGCAAACAGTAAAAACCATTATCAGACGTCGTATTCAACGGCGTTTGACCTGGGCCTTCACTTTTGCCAGTGTCCAGATACTTAAGCCCAGTCCTGATTTTACAGATAATCCACTTTGCACGGTACTCTAACGTCAAATCGACAAGAATGATACCGGTATAAATAACAGTTGCCTCGATACAAACGCTATTTGCGCAGTATAACTTTATTGTTCAATGAAAGTCACGTGACCAATGACTTTTACATAGCGACACCCGTGTGACATGTGCTTTCAAAGCGGTTATTTTTCTAATAAAAATATTCTGATATTTCTCTTATTTACACTCCAAACAGAGGCATGTGGGGATCGTTAGAACCGCCTCATTATGGTGGTTCTAACGAGTACCCAAAACAAATGTCTTGGAGCAGAAATAAGAAAAAAAATGTATACTTCTCTAAAGCCCATTTTATATATAGACTGAGATTCATTGCACGGACTTGTTAACTTGATGATTAGTAACTTTGGACCGATTCAACCACCGCTGTTCGAACTACACCAAACATATTTTCATGACCTTAAAGGTGTTCGAGCCACCCAAAAGTTCGATTATATGCAGTATCCTTAAAAGCTAAAAATCCACTACACCGATTTTTAGTAGAAAATAGCTTACCCATGATGAGTCCTGCTCTGGTCAAATCCACATGAAACTTTTCCTGCATTAACTTGGCACCAAATGTAGCCATTCCTCCTATTATGAGAGCTTCTGCAGCGGCACCGAAACAAATGAAAAGGTAGGTCGGGTTCTTGAGCTGGTGCAAAAACATTTATTCAGAAATCAGTTTCAGACTATAAATGATTTGAGTTATTGTAACACAAAATTCAATGCGATTGGCCTTCTCTAATAAACAACACAGTATATATCTTTCATGGTTTATCATAATCTGGTTTAGAGCAGACATAATTAGTAAATACGAGAAGTGAAGGCAATGATCTAAGCCTCTGAACAAGGTATACCTCTGCCAACTCATTTTCCCTGTTACAAAAAGGTTGAAAGGAATATTATTTCGTGTTTCGTGACAATTTGCTAATCTCATGTCCCCACAGGTTTTCTTATGGCTTAGGTCTTTTTGCGAGTTCGATTTGCAGTTACATAACTGTAGGTTTTGAAGCTTAAAGCTTACTCTGCGGTGTCGGTTGGACTTGAATTACATCCGCTCAACAAGGCTCTCTCTCTCTCTCTCTCTCTCTCTCTCTCTCTCTCTCTTGCATTGAGCAGCATCCTTATTTATCCTGAATATGTTCACGCCCAGTTTCTTTCAAAACCTAACAAAGTCCGGTTTTACCGATCTCATTATTATCATTGCATTAGCAACCCACGACAAAATCTTCAAGAAGGCATATGCGACTAGCAAAAGATCACCCTGCACATGCATCCATTATGACAAGGGGCATCATGAAAACACGCCGATATAATTCTGATCCCCTTGGACTCCAGTTTTATTTAGGGGTTTAAAGGAGTAAACCTTATCTCTAAAATATAGATTGTGAATACTCGCTAGAACCGTCTCGATTAGGCTTTTCTAAGGTGTACCCACGATCTTTATTTTGAGCAGAAATAAGAAAAATATCACAATTTTTTTCATCTTAAACTTTACCCTCTTTTTTTTTCGGTGCTAAAATTTACATTGTTATAGGCGTATTTTCGTAATGCTTTCGTTTAGCTGTCTTTAAATAGCCCGTGTGTTGTAGAGGGCTACTGAGATGAGCGAAGTCTCTGACCAGACTATGCAGACCTGAGACGTCGCTGGTCGCAAAAGTCTTATTATAGGTTTCATTTATGACCACAAACATGGGGATCATTCCACAGCATATCTACCGTTGGCGCGTTATCCCTACAAGACCCTCTTTGTCTGTAGAAAAAGGACTTTACCAGTATGCTAATTGTACAGATGTTGTAAAGTAGTTTAGGTCGTAGTACCAAAGCGTTAATCCAAAATCATTAGTCCATAGACAAAATGGCAAAAACCAATATTCAGATCAACAGACATGGACTCCAGAAGAGTTTATTCAGGGTCCGCGGATAGTAAGCATTACTTGGTAAGCAAGCTTCGTCCACCATGCCCATCAACCCGAACGAAGAAAAGGTGTAAATGCCGAGAAAGGTATGTCCGAGATTTAAGAAGTCTTCCTATGGCCTCCCATTGGCAAACATATCAGAAATAATTCTGGAAATGGCCACATTGTACGGATCAACAAGATCATGGTGCCTCCCATAGAACTTCTTTAGTGTTGATACCAGTTTGGTTTTTTGATACCCCTTGCATAACAGCCTGGTAGTGAGCACCTTTCTACGTTCCATAAAGTAATGCGACGAAAATACTTCTGCCACTTCCACCTGATATTATTATTATTATTATTATTATTATTATTATTATTATCAAACTAGAGTAAGCTCTTACCAGCAGCAATACAGATCTCGGTAGGTCCCTCCAAGATTTACCAAAGTCTGGTTGAGTTGTGTGTTCATCGCCTCCTCCATGAGCTTCACTCTTTCGATACTTCTGAACCTCATTATATGCTGAAGATTAAATACGTCTTTTCACATACATCTACAGACCATTTCTTATTGAATTTTATTAGAAGCTGACATAAAATGTCACCAGAATTTTATTAGTGTAAATACCTATACCTCGCAAAGAGCTTGCACTTTGAACGAAGCACAGAAACAGTCAATACACAATAGTATAGGCATCGATGCTTAACGCTTGTGAAGACATTAAGAAAACAAAAACATTCTTCTTTGATTGAAAAGGTTTCAGATATGCTTTCTGTGTGTTTTGATTTTGAGATTGTAAATTTTCGTTTCTTGGATGGTGATGTTCTTCGCGCGGCATCCTATGGCGTTTATATTTCGCAATTAATTCGATTTGCCACAGTGTCTAGTCATATAAATGACCTCAACACTCGTAATAGACTGTTAGCTGCTAAACTTATATCATAAACTACCTAAAGCCTTTTTCAAAATTTTATAGACGTCATTCCGATTTAATTTCACAAATTCAATGTTGGACTTTATTCTCTTCTGCAACAATGTCTAATTTTATGGTGACTTAGTATATAAATTCAGAAAAAAATATACAAATGCAATGACTTTAGCAACCAATTTCGTAAAATCATTCTTCGATATAAAAAGATTTGAGACAACATAAATGTTATACGACAGACTGTATGTATGGTAGTTAACCCAATCACGGTTTCCCTCTTTAATTGCACGCCGTAGGATCAGGCCTCAGATTCTATGACGGTTCCAGCGAAAAGGCTTACCGAGAATTAGAGTTTCTAATTGTATGTAATGTTCGTTGGTGCCTGATGCTCTGTCTCTGGTTGGGCCATCGGAGTATAACTGTTGGTCTTCTTTTGCTCCAGCATTTCAGTGTTTTCTTGCTGTCGAGTCCTCACTGTTGTTCCATCTCTGTGGTTGTTTGATTTTTGTGTTCACGGAGTTGTTGCACTGATGAGTTAGAAGGTCTTCATGCGGACTGAACAAATTATTTGTCTAAATCGCGACGTAAGTAAGGGCGAGGATTGTGGCCACGTAAAACCGATTTGAGCCCACCCCCCGGTGGAATTCGTTTCTGACCGTTCCAAGGCGGTTCTTCTGTCGCGGTTAACTTTTTAATGGTTTGTCTTTGAGTGTGTGTATCGCTTACATTTTTTTGTTTTGGATAGCCAATTGGCCATTTGGTGGGAAGGTAACTGTCCTTTTGGTTTCCCACCATTGAAGTTTCCATTAGGGTCTAGCTGTTTAATGTTTGTGCTTCTTTCCCTTTGGTGTCTCTGATGGGAGCTGTGGGTTAATTGTATCGATTCCTGATAATTGCCTTCACTTCTATTTTACTACACAAAATGACTTCAAGAAAGACTGTTCCAAAGACTTAAACTGTCCCTAAGGTCTTCTTAATACAACGATTTTGACGCGTGCTATGTGGATACCAGTAGCCTGATAAACTCGAACCCGGAATTCATTGACACGTGATCGAGGGATTTCGAGCTGGGAGTCCCACACCATGCATCATGTATTGTGGTATTGAGCAAGACACTTTATCCGCGTTGCTTAGTATTGGTTTCTACCCAAGAACAACTGAGGTAATGGCCAGATTTGACCGACTCAGCGTTAGACAAACAGATAGATAGATAGATAGATAGATAGATAGATAGATAGATAGATAGATAGATAGATAGATAGATAGATAGATAGATAGATAGATAGATAGATAGATAGATAGATATTTTCGTATGGCGAGTTTCATGAGTTTCATATGACATGGCCACTAGTGTAAGATTAACTGTAACTCGAGACGCACCAAGATATGTGTTCACATCGAAGACAATCGGAACAGTTGTTCAAAGCATTGCTAGCTTAACGAGCTTGTTAAGGGTCGAATAAATAGCTGTTCTAGAAGATACAATACATGTATCTATAATTTTTGTATTTTTATTTTTGCTAAAGCTGCTCACATTTTTGCAGCAAAATATTAGTTTATTTGCAATACTAAAACGATTAAAATTTTAACAATTCGTTTATTAACGACATGATTAGTTTAAACAACTCGGTCGGAGAACAGCTTTTTCTGTCCGCCGGAAGAAGATTTGCGTCATATCGAATCGGTCAGTTTACCAAACCACACTTTTCCAGGACAGGGTGGTTAGCGATTAACGAGTACAGCAACTTTGCCCTTCTTGAAGAGAATGACATTTCATTAATCAATAACCGCGACCTTCCGACCACCGGTCAGCCGCGGATCCAATTGAAATACCGAGATCGGCTCCTGAAGAGGCTTTGGGATAATGACTTGCCATTCTTGACTTTCGATGCGCGTACATGTTCGTACATACCTCGAATGCAGGAACTCTTGTTCCAAATATGTATTATACTTAAACATTAAATGTTGGAAATTTCTGCCATTATATACGCTAGGAACATTATAAACGTGTCACGAAGAGCGAAAATTTGTCTTCGATCACGCGTATCCAGCGAAGATTCCGATCAACCTGCACATCCACGCAGCGTGATCAAAGTCTTTTTTGTTTGCTCTGAGGATACCCATCGATCCAAAACCTTTTTCCAACGTCGAACCGATAACGATACGACTTTGCTGTCGGCCCGACGTCGGCCCGTTGTTTTATCAAAGCTGGGTTCATGCAGACAGGGAAGACAGTCAGACTTAGTACGCAGACAGTTTCAAGTCCTCGCTTAGCGCACCTGTTCAAAGAAACATTTTCGCTGGATACGATTTCTACAGCAATTTTCTTACTGGGCAACCTCCTTGGATATCCACAGATGGGTACTGCAACTATAAGGAAACCACCGAGCGCAATGAGAGACCCAATCCACCAAGCCCCCACCCACTGGGGGTCCATAGGAGTCAATGGAACGCTGCAAAAGGAATGTCAACTTCACTGAAAATAGCTACGGCAAATGCAGATGGCCAGAATGAAGAAAACAATGATGGGTATTATCGACAATAAGCAAACAGACACAACAGCGTAATACTGTCACTGAGTGAGTGCACATTGTTGGTTTGAATTGAGGTTTTACGTCCCCGTTAACACTGTTTTGGACATTTTAGATACATTGCTTCCAATTTTGTGGGACTTTTACCCGACACTGAGATGAAATGAAATCTCAAGCCCTGCCGCCCAAACAACCCAAAAGGGTTTATATGTAGCACTTTGTCTCGGCAGGCTTAAACCCTCTAAGCGGCTTACCAGTACTCATGTACGGTTGGTTTCAGCTCTGCGTTGAAGCATCATGTAGCCCAATCTATTTCTCTAAGCCCCGATGGGCGGGGCCCCATGCACACCTTGATACTATAAAAGATGAGCCAGTGCATGACAGTTCTGTGCGACAAACGAAGTCTTTGGTTAACATGCATATCCATCCAGTAAGGGTGTCGGCTATAGCTGGCTCATGCGACCAGCGAATACTCTGATCAGTCTGCGCGGGTGTCGTCGCTGGTCGCACAAGCCTTACTGTATCTTTTGTCGTACGCTGACTTACAGTTTATCCGACACAAGACAGGTGGTGTGGACAGACTGTTTGACATTTTCCTCGATTTGGATACACATATGCAGTAACACATGCATAGCGTCAAACAAGATGTCGGGTAAAAGTCCCACAAGATTGGAAGCAACGTCTCCAAAATGACCTATATAGTGTTGATGGGGACGTTCAACCTAAAATCAAAGAAGCCTCCGTGGTGCAGTGGTTACGCTACTCGCCTTGTAAACCAGGGATCGCAGGATCGATCCCGGGCTTCTCCAGACTTTCGGATGAGTCTTTAAACCGAGGTCCCGTCTCCGTATGACCTTAGCTGTTGGTGGGACGTAAAACTTAAACTCACTCACTCACTCAACCTAAAATCAAACAAACAAAAAGGTAGTAAAATATTGCATTTTTTCAAAGTTGATCAAACGCTGATTGTCTGCGTACAGTAAAAACATAACTCAGCCAGCCTATCCACATATTCAGAATACTGCCTTCCCTGAGCTGCAGGAAGAAGCATTTGGTTAACCCTTTTTGTACCAAATGCCATCTTCCTCCTTATATAAAGCAGGAGTCCATTTCAGGATTTAGGGGTGTCATGTTTTGTTTTCTTCAAACTTTATTTCGAAAATGGCCAAACTTCTTGCAAACAGTGGAGGCCCTGAAAAGACGCCGCGTTTTGCGGCGTCTGGTCTGGGCCTGCACTGTTTGCCAGGGTACTCGTTTTGGGGTTTCCGGTACAAATGGAGTAATGGGCATCCTAACAGCGAAGAGACAGATCAGACAGCGCGCATACACAGGCTGACCTGAATTATTCTGGATGCGCATTTTCTCTTAGTGTGGTCCAAATATTTTGAAAACTTTCAGTTATACTATGTGATACCTAAGCTGAATTTGACAATGTCAAAATCGACATTGAATCTTGAACAAAAATTAAAACCAAAAAATCTTTGGAAAATGACAAGTGTAAAATAAAATCTACCTTGAAGCATCCACTTTATCAATGTCAACAAACAAGCTCAGGGTCTGGCCGCCCACGACATACCCTATGGCCACTCCTACTGCAGCCGCACAAAATGTCCAACCTGAAAGTTCAAAGATTTCATAGAGCAGAGACGTACAATCCTTTCAAGAGAAGGTACCATCTTTCGTAATGATGTTGTATGAAATGGTGTCCGGCGATAGAATAAAGTCTGATCACAGGAGCTTAGAGCTTGGTCGGAAACGCAAGATCAACTATCGTATAAAGCGAGCCGAAGGCCATTTCAACATACATTGCTGACCAAACATAGAGCTTCTGTGTTCTGCCAGGTCTAAGAACAGAATGTAACGTAATGTGTGGTTTATGTTGCTATTTTCTGATCTTAGCATGAAAATTGGTTTGAAGCACTGGGTCCACTTGCTACCATCAACTACTAAACTGATTTTACTCAATAGCTGAAACATGGAGGATCTTACATGAGTGTTCTGTATTATTGAATTTACTAAACGAGTTGAGAAAGATAGATAAAATGAGAGGCCTTGTCGAGCATTTTATCCCTTTTCCTCAACGAGTTTAATAAATTCAGTAATACATGAGCACTAATGCAAGGTTCTATTTATCATATGACATTTAAAACGCATTTAATTAACCGTTTTTGTACAAAAAGTCAATATTCCGCCATTAGTAACCTTGACGTCGTTAAGAACGACGTACGTGTAACGTTACGGGGCGTGTCTAACCAATTTGCATATTTAATGCACTAGTGGATTATCAAATTTGTTATATGGCGTTATTACACTCTCAGATGCGACGTCATATGATAAATTTACTTTGTCTGAAAAACACTAATTATGATAAACATTAAATAAAATAAATAAATAAACTTACTAATATAGAAAGAAGACATTTTCGGTTTGCAGTTCTCGTCAATATAGGACAATCCTATAGTAAACATCGGTGCAGCTCCAATGCCAAGCAATATATTTCCAATCATGAGCAGAGCATAGTAGCCATTATATTTGCTGGAAATGTCTTGCTCTGACGCCATCTGGCACGTGACTGAACTCGAGTTGTCTCCTAGCCCTATTGCACACATGTTCTCTGTTTCGTTCTGACCACCTGTAAAATCAAGAAAATGTGGTTGAATTTTGCGATTCCATTACGTCATTTGAATGAGCCATAAAATATAATAATAATGACATTTTTTCTGAAGCGTATTTGTTGTAGTCATTGGTACTGATTTTTCCCTTTCTTTACCCCAGCCCAGTGTAACACAAATTAGCCATGGTTCAAATCATTACACTGAGTAATATTCAATTGAAGCGGATGCTTCGGAAACGAACCTGCATCTACCCCGTACAGACATGTAAATGAACAAATTTAATATGGATTGGTATTTGATGTTGAAGAACAAGAGTGCAAGAAAAAATACTTATGAGGCCTAATTCGCCGACACTAGCTAGCTTGGCCAGGAAAATCTTGAACGCTTCCAACGTTTCAGTTTTGTGGTGTATTCCTTGCCTCCAAAGGATAACGTTTTATAGATCATATCTATCGTGATGCTGAACAGAGTAACAGTCTCTATGCAAAGGTTTGAGAAAATTCATAAACAATTCGATATTTTTTCTCTCTTACTTGGAGTCGACTTTTATTCCCACACATAAATCTTATAAAAGTTTAATTAAAAAAAAAAAAAAAAAAAATAGGAGAAAAAACTCTTTCAACATATTTTGTTTGTCCTGCTTGAAGGGTTCTACACTTAAAGGAAATGATTTGCTTCTCAGGAGCTCATTTGCTCTTCAGAACCAAATACTATACTGTAAGAATTAGGCTCCGAAAGTGAATCTGAAGTCACGAAAGTTGAGACGATGGGGAAAAACTTGTATCACATAAGTAAATATGGTAATTCTGCTGGCCATTAATTATTTTCTTTTCATATTTTCATTCCGAAAAACTTACCTGAAAGTGTATATTCGTATTTTTCACCAATGAACTGTGGAAGTGAAAACACGAAACAACCAATTGCCATAAGCAATACACCAGTTCCCATAAGCCTTGGTTTATGACGTTGTTCGCCGAAGTAACCAATCAGAGGAAGGAATAGTACGGCACCAAAATCATTGCTGCTTGCTATTACTCCTGACTTGGAGCTGGGTAGAGAGTAACGTTTCTCCAGGGCCACCAAGACTACATTTATGACCCCGTTGACGACAAATCCCTCGAAAAAATTGAAGACACATTGCCAGATCACGTGCAGTTGAATTCTGTTGCAGCACTGTAAAATACTAGAAAGTGCAACATCGGGTTAACTACAGAATTCGCATGTATTGGACAAAATGCGCCTTATGTTTGTTCTCTCTCTCTCTCTCTCTCTCTCTCTCTCTCTCTCTCTCTCTCTCTCTCTCTCTCTGCGATCTACTATTAGACACAACAACAGTCTCTGACTATATTCAGGCATGTTCCAGTAACTGAAAATTATGGGGCGCCGTTGTACTATTTATATTCCCTATTTATAGAAATCCATAATTATTTATGGATATCCTTAAATTGAATTAGTGATCTCCACAATTCTAATTACGGATATCCATAATTATTTATGAATATCAATAATTATTTATGGTTATCTATAATTCGATTTAATGATAATTACAAAAACATTCCTATACAAATGCATTGTAAACTTTACTGCTGAAAAAAAAAACAAAGATACGGATGTCAAAAGTTCAGCCCGATTTAAAAAGATCCATAACTCGATTTATGGATATCCATAATTCGAAATAGTGATATCCATAAATCAGAACTATATTTTGATTTACTGATATCCATGATTCGAATTAGTGTTAATTATGGATATCCATAAATCGATCTGAATTAATGATATCCCTAAACCGAATTATGGATATCCATAATTCGATTTATGGATATCCATAATTCGAATTATGGATATACATTATTCGGCTGTTATTTTCGAATTATGGATATCTATAAATATGGATTTAATAGTAAAACGGCGCCCCACAGAACATCGGCATCACATTAACAAGTAACGGGCACCCTTGTAAACCACACATTTTACACAAAAAGTTTCAAATATGCACACTTTCTGCATTACTGCACATAGATTATGAGTACTCATTCGATCCACCTGAACGGTTTACCAGCAATTGATAGATTAAGCAAATACAAATGCCATTTTAGGGACAGGACGGAAGCATTTGTTGCCCTTATTCTTAGTAAAATATTCAGATTAAAATGTAGTCTGGCTTTGAAAAATGGCGGCTAATAGTTCGACGATAATTATTCGTTTCTTTATGACGGAGTGAAAAACAGTCACAAACAGACGAAGGCGATTTTGACAATATTCAGAGAGGGGGGAAAGGCTGGGTCCTTGGTTACTAATACCAGTACAGACTACTGGCCCCATATTAATTTTGTATAATGCTGGCACATATTAATTTTGTATAATGCTGTTTAAGAAAAATAAATTCAGACCCTGAAGGGTCGGCAGTTGTTCGGTTCCATAGAAAATACTGACTATGTTTGTTATAATCAAAACAATGCTGTCTGTCGATAATTTAACTTATTTCAGTCGAATATATTGGTCAATCAGTGCAACTTATACTAAAAATTTCAGCAGTTAGTAAAACAGAAGTGAAGGCAATGATCAGGAAACGATACAATTAACCCACAGGTCCCATCAGAGACACCAAAAGGAAAGAAACACAAACATGAAACAACTAGACCCTAATGGAAACATCAATAGCGGAAAGCCAAAAGGACAGGTTTTTTTTCACATAAAATGGCCAGTTGGCTATCCAAAACAAAATAGTAGGTATAAGCGATGCACACACTCAAAGACACACAATACCAACAACAAAAACAAAACCGCGACAGAAGACCCGCCTGGGAACAATCAGTGAAACGAATTCCACTGGGGTGGGCTTAAATCGATTTTACAAGGACACAATCCTCGTCCTTACTTCCGTCGCGATTAAGACAAATAATTTGTTCAGTCCGCATGAAGGCCTCCAAACTCACCAGTGCAACATCTCCGTGAACACAAAAATCAAACAACCACATAGATGAAACAACGACGAGGACTCGACAGCAAGAAACCACTGAAATGCTGGTGCAAAAGAATACCAACAGTTAGACTCCGATGGACCCGACCAGAGTCAGAGCACCAGGCACCAACCAACCTTACATAAAATTAGATACTCTCTAATTTTCAGTAAGCCTTTACGCTGGAACCGTCATAGAATCTGAGGCTTGACCAACCGGCATGCAATTAAAGAGGGAAGCAATGTTGTCAACCATGATTAGATTAACTACCTTGCATGCAGTCTGTCGTTTAACATTTTTATCTTTTTATATCGAAGAATGATTTTACGAAATTGGCTTCTGAAGTCATTGCATTTATATATTTTTTTTCTGAATTTAAATTCTAAGTCATCATAAAATTCGGGTTCCGATAGACCTTGATGCAGAAGAGATTATAAGTCCAACATTGAATTTTGAAATTAAATCGGAGTGGCGTCTATAAAATTTTGAAAGGGCTTTTATGATACCGATAACCCTGATTAAGAAGTTTTGCAGTTATCAAATTATTACGAGTGTTGAAGTCAGTTACATGACTAGACACTCCGGCAAATCGATTTAATTGCAAAATATAAACGCCATTTGATGCCTCGGTATCATAAGAATTTGCTTTATTTAACTGAAGTTCTGGGGGGGGGGTAAATTTGACTGATCAAACCGTCGATATAGGTATTGTCAACATTTAATAAATCATTCAAATATCTAGAAGTCGAGCTAAAGGCTTCAATGATTTCAGATTGGTTTTCAACGGAAAGGGACATCATGAAGTCCCTTTCATAACAAAACAAATCAGCCACAAGGGGTGCGCAATTTGTACCCATCGGGATATCCACAACTTGTCTGAATAACTTAGTACCAAATCTAATGCAAGAAATTACGTTTCTCCATGAACGGAACTGAGTAATAGAAAGAAATATATAAACTGTATCTGAACTGCTCACACCAGCTAAATGATCGCGGCCGATACTTATGATACAATACTTTATTAATGCAAAAAGCCATTACGGCTCATGAGCATATATACAAATACAATTATACAATTTAAACTTTATTCAGCATTAAACATATTTAATGTCTATAGCCTACTGTCATAGGCATAGTGAGGACAAGGATCTAAATACACATCTGTTTTTTTTTCTGAGGAGCACGACAGAAAAGAATTTTGTTAAGGTATATTGAATACTCGGGGCAAAAAGTAAATCGACCTCCCGCCTTGACCCTTGTATAGGTCAAAGCACTCGACCCATCAGTCAGTAACGATAAGATTAACACTACATAAATGAGATATACCCTAGTACAACGGTGTTTCAAGTTTTGTTGTTGTTTTTGACTGTCTAGCGAACCGTAAATTTTGCCATTCATGCTGTCGTTTTTTGTTTCAAACCCTGCTTTCATAAACAGGATAGCGAGCAGCAAATAGCACAAACACATGCAAACATTCTGTAACCGTCTGAGCTTTGTTAAGATGTCATTGAGACGTATTCGTAGTTATCGTTATTGTATCTGGAAATATAAAATGATATTTTTATATTATTATTATTATTACCATTATTTTTAATGGCGCACTAAATATAAGATTAACAAACTCATTCTTGGACAGTAAAAGGCAATTATTCAGGCACTATAATTGGTCAGCCACGATGGATAAACAAAACCATACGCAAGCACCCAAATGTTGCGAATAGAATAGAGAAACAGTTAGGTATCTACACCATTTTTCTGTTGTTTGCTTTCTTTGTTATTTCGTATACGTAATAACTGACAGCTTTTCAGTTTTCTTCTGCCATTTAAACCTTCAGAATTAAAATTAATCATAAATAAAGCTTTTGGAAGGAAACAATTGTTAGGTGTTGCAGTTACTGCGTGAACTACTTTTACATTGGCTCCATATACCGAACAGCAAATGTATATTACCTGGGTTGTAGTTTACAACATCCATATTTTTCTTTTTCTCTTTGTTCATCTTCTTTGTAACCATCAGCAGTTGCCACCATAGTTCCCAGAAAAGGCTTCCTGACCTACATAATGTATGAACCCCATCACAAGATAGCGTATTTTCGTGGACATTACGAAAACACGCCTATTCAAAAATAATGACCACCAAAAAATGAAAATTTTCAGATAAAAAATTGTGACATTTTTCAAATTCTTGCTCAAAACACTCGTTAGTACCGCCTCGGCGAGGCGAGGCGGTTCTAACGTGTACCCGCAATCTATGTTTTTGAGCAGAAATAAGAAAAATGTATACCCCTGTAAACCCCAGTTTTACTATATAAAAGTGAGGATTTAGGGTGTCAAAATTATAAAGGCGTGTTTTGCGATTTGCTGGCCTGCTCAGTTAAACAGACTATCAAACATGTTTAAGTTTTGTAAATATAAACTTAAGGGGAATGGATGCACCTTCAGGAGAGGCAACTCCTTCAAAATTATTTTGTCTCCCATGTCAATAGGGGTAAACTCTTAAAGGAAATAATTTGCTAATGAGGAACAAATTCTTTCCTTTAAGAGCAGACCCCTTTTTCCGTGGAAAAGCGAACAGGTATTTTGTCTCCCATGTCAATAGGGGTCAACTCTTAAAGGAAATAATTTGCTATTGAGGAACAAATTCTTTCCTTTAAGAGCAGATCCCTTTTTCCGTTGAAAAGCGAACAGGAAATCCCAAAAGCTAATGGCGGAAATAATCAGCCAGGTGTATCCATTCCCCTTAAGGCATTGTTCTTATAACATGAGCCCCGCCAAGCGAATTTGTGTCTTCGAGCATTCCGTCATGACAAATTTTAACTGCGCATGCCCAGCCATTCAGAGAGGCCAGGGATATGGCTTTCTGTCTGAAGGTTCCTCTTGATTCACTGCTTGTATGAGCGAGCAGCGAAGGTTCTGGCGAGACTGCGCGGATGCGCAGGCTCGCCTGAACCTTCGCTGCTCGCATAGGCGATAAGTACCAAAATCGCTTGACGGGGCCCACATAATCAAAGCAGCGAACACAAAGTTGCTGATCAGAGTACGATGACGCGCAGGCGTATCAGCAACTTTGTTGTATAGGTTTTCTTTTGACATTGCTCACATCACGAAAACACGCCTATATAATTTTAAAACTGTCCTTTTGGCTTTCCGCTATAATTAATCACCCTATTAAGGGCCGCCTTTGATCTGCTATAGGCAGTACGTCACAGGGGGCAATAAAACAATTATGAACACACCGTGTGTTTTACTGTTACAGAATAAATGCCTTTAAACCCCACTTTTACATAGTAAAACGGGGGTTTCCGGGGGTATACCTTATTTTTCTTATTTCTGTTCTAAAATATAGATTGTGGGTACTCGTTAGAACCGCCTCGATGAGGCGGTTCTAACGAGTGCCCACAATCTATATTTTGAGCAGAAATAAGAAAAATATCACAATTTTTCATCATAAAATTTTCATTTTTTCGGCGATAAAGGTGGCTATGTATTTGTATAGGCGTGTTTGCGTAATGATTTGGCACACGATATGGCTCCTAGTGGACTTTTATGTACTTTCCAGTAACTGACCATGGAAAATGATTATGTTTAAGCATACCCATATAAGGCGAATTAAAGGAGTACATACACGTGTTATTTTATAGCACAACGTTTCTTCAGTGGAAAAAACAACAAAACAATATCACAATTTTAACTTTGATACCTTACAACTAAAATTTCAGAAGTCCATTCATAATTCCTTATCTTTCTATTGTGTCATAACAGCATTGTACTGACAGCAGTTTTCAGCTTTTGGCATGGTTCAAAAACCATACTTCACAGGTTTTTCAACTTTAAACATGTCGTACTCAATCCTTAATTGCTGCATGAATTCCTCGGAGCAGACGACATTTTGATTTTCTTAATTAAAAAAAAAATATTTTTCATAGCAAATAAGGTATAGCATTGCCTGTGAATCGATTCAAATGTAATGTCTGGGCTTATTTTTCCTGAACAACATACTATGAAAAGCCGATTGTAGTGTGTGTTCATTTGGTCCTTGGATATCTTCGACCGGTCCAAGGAAACCCATCGCTGAAGTGTGAACGATGTCTCTGAACACATCTGGTCTAAACTGAATGACTGCAGATATCATAGATGAATGCTTGCCTGTTACTGTCTTGTTTCATCCTGGAGACGGGTGAGTTTGTCTGCCTGCGGTGTTGCAAAAATCCCAGAATCCAGGTCCCCATAGAAATTGTCTTTAACCTCATCTTGATTGGCAATTGTGGGTGCACACATGCATTATCTAGTAGCCGACACGCATCATTAGGTGGTCATTTCTACTTTTTAAAAGTCCGGAGAACTTCCAGACAAGGTGGAAATCCTACTCCTACTATACTCCGCTCTTCTTTCCCGTGTCCACACGAGAAAAAAAAGTGTAGCTAACTTCTGTTTCTGCAAGGCGAGTCTCACACAGAGCTGCAATTTACGACAGTTTGTTAAGTTTCCTACCAATTAGTGTGTGTGTGTGTGTGTGTGTGTGTGTGTGTGTGTGTGTGTGTGTGTGTGTGTGTGTGTGTGTGTGTGTGTGTGTGTGAATTCGGGTTTAACGTCGCTTTCAACAATTTTCCAGTCATATCACGACGGTGTCTGGTTGCGACAGGGAGCTCAATGCTCACGTTTATAGTGCTGCCTCACTGAAGTATCATGTCCCAGACACATTACATGATACCACACCCAGTCACATTATCCTGACACTGGATCGACCAGTCCTAGCTCTACCCCGTAAATCTGAGTGCCAAACGAGGAGCAGCTAGTACCATTTTTAACGACTTTGGTATGTCGCGGCCCGGGATCGAACCCGAGACCTCCCGTTCCCCGGAGCGGACACTCTACCAACTGAGCTATCGGGGCTGGTTCCTACCAATTAGAGCTGTTCTTCGCTGAGGCCTGTCTGGACAATCACTGTCAATCAGACTGCATCGATTGCTAGCTTTCTCTTTTCTTATTCGGCCACCATGATAGGATTTTGATTAGAGTACTTTCTTCTAGCCCCTTCCCCATGATAAGGTGCTGCCCGAATTCCCCATACTGCTTCATTCTTAACCCTTATCTTGCTGTTCACGACAACCCTATCTTTGAAAACAGAGTAGATCCAGATCAGATGGCTTCTGAAGAAGCCATCTGATCAGGATCTACACTGTTCGGTATTCAGTTTATGAATTCGTAGCAATAAATTACATCAAGTAATTTGATTGGTTGATAGACAGAAATGGGTGTGGCTTGAATGAATATTAAGCAAGATAAGAATTAAAGAAAGCAACCATAAAGCACCAAGATGTCTGCGTGCAGTTTTCAGCGTTTTCTCACTTGTTCCTTAGCCGCTCGCCCACTGCTACATGGCTTGCCTATGTGTATTGTTGATCGCACTGTGAATTGGATTATAAAAAAGGAGATGTGCGCTGTCATCCTGACCTTACTGGATCCAGAGTCAAGACATCAAGAGCGAAGCCCGGCAATGACCTCTGTTGCAACCTGTCATGCTCTCCTTGCTCCACAAAAATGCTGCTGCATCGCCGTTTGGGTCGTGGAATCAAAGTAATGAGCCGACCTAGGAAAGTAATGCTAAAAATTCATAATGACAAGACCTCTTTACAAAACTGAAGAGATCATTATATACAAATGAGAAAGGGTGCTTTCAGAGCAGGAAGGTACGCCACAACAAAAAAATCTATGTTTAATCCCTTAAGATGCCAATCACAGCAATTGTTGTCTGCTTTGTCTATATGCAAACAGTGTAGGCCCAGATCAGACTGCTCCTCTAAGAGCTGTAAACCCAAATCAGACTGTTCATCTAGGAGCAGTCTGATCAGGGTCCTAACTGTTTGTCTTTTTTAATTTTTAGATTTATATTTAACCCTTGACCTGCTGAATATTCAAATAAGCCACACCCACCACTGTTTATCAACAAATCGGATTACTTGATGCAAATTATTGCAACAAATTTACAATCTGAATGACAAACAATGTAGATCCTGATCAGCTGGCTTCATCAGAAGCCATCTGATCTGGATCTACATTGTTTGAAAGGTAAGGCATATTCGGGCTCAGCAGGACGAGGGTTAAAAAGCAGCAGACGCAGATACAAACAATTTTGATGCAGTTTTTCTTCGCATCTTTAATAATGGTTAAAGAAATGGTTCAGAACCACAGCAGAAAGGCTGTTTAACTGATATAGGAGTTCATTTAAACGGGGATGGATACAACCTCAGTGCTACAAGGTAGACAACCTTTGGGACGTCCTGCTTTCATGTAAGCTGAAACCCTCCTGATTAGGTTCTTCTCTTAACACTTATCCAGCTGAACACTAAAACTCCTACCTTTGTAAACAGTGTAGATCAAAATATGAGGTTCTGATCAGGCTCTATATTGTTTGTTAATTACGGGGAATGGATACACCTTCAGGGGAGGCAGCTCCTTCAAAAGTATTTTAATGGGGGTCAACTCTTAAATGAAAGAATTTGATCCCGAGGAGTAAATTCTTTTCTTTAGGTGTAGAACCCTTTTACAGTGGACAGGGCTTATAGAAAAGCGAACTGGAAGTCCGAGAAGTTGTCTCCCTTTAAAAAATGGCGAAAAAATCTGCCAGGTGTTCCCAGTCCCGGCCTTAATTTACGAATTTAATGAAACAATTTGTCAGTATTTTGATTGGTGAGTGTGGCTAAATCTATTCAGCAGGATACGGGTTAAAGATAAGAGTTTATTTCCTTAAAGAGTATAGCCTCGTTTCAGTGAGCGAGACAACAATATTACTGCAAGAGCCATCTCCCTTGCAGATATATTAGATAAATGCAGTAAAATTCCTATATTAAGACCACCTTTGGGACTGTTCAAAAGTGGTCTTTAAGACCACTTTTGAACAGTCCCAAAGGTGGTCCCTGGGCAGAGGACATTGTGTGCAGGAAATTTGAAGAAAGAATAACTGCACCCTTCTAAATACACTTTTTAAAGCAGAATTAGCGTTAATTTGGGCTGGTCTTAATAATGGAATTTTACTGTAGCACGTTACACAATAGGGTCCATTCCATTCTGAACATCTGAAGAAATAAAATACCTCGTTTTCTCCATTGTCCATACTGACCAATTTAGAAAAATTATATATCCTATATTATCTTGTTGCAGTAAATCACAAACTTAAGTTACTCGGGACATCGGTCTTACGTTTATCATCCATTTCTTATCAAACTATTAACTTGATAACAATTTAGTGTAACAAAGATGGTCCCCTTATCTACGTCCAGACAAACTATATCCTCTGTATTCACAGAGACAATGTTATTTCAACTGCAACGACCAGGCTAGGTACTCTCTCGGCATATGACTTTTAGGCAATGTCGTATCCACGTCGATGCAGCGCCATGACGTTGCATCGACTTTGACACGACGTTGCTTAGACCATGTAGACGTTGTGTGCCATTTGGTATACACTTTGTAGGCGTCGATGTAACGCCATGGCATTGACAAACGTCATATGTCATTTGGGAAGAAAAAAAAATGTAGCTTGTTTTTGTTTACGTCTTTTTTTTTTTCTTTTTTTCTTTTTTTTTCGTGCTCTATTCAATTGTAATTATTTTAATACCGAAAAATAAAGTCAATGTCTTAGAAGTGCTTTAAATAAATAAATAAATAGATAAATAAATATTGCACACACACACACAGAGAGAGAGAGAAAGAGAGAGAGAGAGAGAGAGAGAGAGAGAGAGAGAGAGAGAGAGAGAGAGGTTCATAAGGCTTCGAATTTTGGAATGTCCTGTCTGTTTCTTTTAGACTGCGACCCACTGAAAAGATCTCTACTCTTCATAATAACCACAATCTATTCAATGGTAATTATTTTAATACCCACAAATAAAGTCAATGTCTTAGAAGTGTTTTAAATAAATAAAAAAATTAATAGATAAATAAATAAATAAATAAATAAATATTGCACAGAGAGAGAGAGAGAGAGAGAGAGAGAGAGAGAGAGAGAGAGAGAGAGAGGTTCATAAGGCTTCGAATTTTGGAATGTCCTCTCTGTTTCTTTTAGACTGCGACCCGTTCTGCAACGGAAGGTCAGGTGGTTTTTCTCCGGGTACTCCGGTTTTCGCCCACCTCTGATTAACGATCGGCTCGATATGAGTGAAATAATCTTGAAAGGGCCGTAAAATCCAAACCAAAAAAAAAAAAAAAAAAAAGACTGCGACCCACTGAAAAGATCTCTACTCTTCATAATAACGGTAACAGGACACTTCGGCCCCAAAACCACCCCGGACCCTAGACACTTCGGCCCCTAGACACCTCGGCCCCAAAACCACCTCGGCCCCACATAAAATTGAAACCCTAGACGGGTCGGCCCCTGGACACCTCGGCCCCTAGACACGTCGGCCCCATATACCTAGACACTTCGGCCCCACTTTGCTTTTCACGGGCTTCCACTTAAATAGGAGATCGGGTTGGATGCCAGATGAGTTTTTTTTTTTTTTTTTATTTGCTGATTTGATTATTTTGATAGGGAGCCACAAATATTTGAACCTATAATATTTATATTTATTCTTATAACGTTACTAAATAGAAAATCTATATGCCCATTTAAGAAGAATGGAAGATACATTTGAAAATTCCCCTCTTTTATTTCAATGTATAATTCTAATTGCATTGCGGCATACTTTAGAGCAGGCTCTTTTTTTTTTTTTTTTTTTTTTTTAATTTTCTGCTCTTTTGATCATCTAATACCCCGGTCACACCTTTACGTTTCGACCCGCGTAAGCGCTACGTTTCTCAATACGTGGCGAAACGAAAGGTACGCCGCAGGAACGTAGCTCTTACGCCGAGATACGTAGCAGGAACGCCTCTTACGCGAGGCTGCCACGTATCTTTACGTCGCACATACGTGGCAGGTTCGAAACGTCGTACATACGTAGCAGAAACGCAGTGCAAACGAAAGGAACGCAGCAGCAGCGTAGCACAAACGCCTCTTACGCCGCACATACGCCACTCAAGACTTACCACGTAAGTGTGGCGTACGACACGTTGTCGCTGCGTAACAGCGACGTTCCTTTCGTATCCAAGGCGTATCTGTTACGTTTTAATTTTAAATACGCCGTTTCCACGGCGTATCATAACGTAAGCATGGCGTAAGTACTACGTAGCTGTCGTATGTGCGACGTTATTGCTGCGTATGTACGACGTAGTAAAAATAGCTGTGGCGTTTCAAGTTTACCTGCGGCGTAAAGGCCCCGTCACACTCAGACAAAGACCTGAAAGACCGCACTGCGTTCTTAAAACTTAAAATACGCAGGGAGAACGGGATGAAATGCAGGAAAAATCGCAGTTATCAAGTTGGTTCTACGTCCTTACTACGCCCATGTCAGGATGCCACTGCGTCTAACACGCACCAGCTAGGTTTTGTCGCGCGCTTGATCAGGCATACACCACGACCTTTGCGTTTTTACAACGTTTTTACTACGTTCTTCCCAAGACCTTTGAGACAACACCACGTGCTTAGTGCGCGTTTACCACGTTCTCACTGCGCCCTTCAAGATGTTTTAAATTAAAGTCAACTGCCTCTGCGATTTCATTCGTTCTGCATTCTGAGGAAATTAAAGAATGACTGCTGATCCTCCATTCTTAGCTCTGTCATCAGTCTGTCATAGTGGCCAAATTGAAATCGTCTTTCAACCGAAAGCCAAGGGCGCACCCAACAAGATCTAGGTTGCCTTCTACTCCTTCTCCGTCTTATTCTCCTTAATAACACAAGGGCAGCCTGCGCATCAAGCAGAGTTTGATTGCCTTGGAACAACGCACACTGCAGAAAAACGTTTTGATTCTGTGTGTTCATGATAAAAGTTGAAACACAAGTGAAAATGTTAGAAATTCGGTGAAGTATTTATACTTAATTGCTTGACGTGACTTGGACGCTATGAGTACTTGCTGCAATCGTAAAACGGACGTGTTACGCACCGAACGAACGTGTAACAAACGTAATGTTGTCTTATACAACGTGGTATGAACGTACTTTTGCCTTTGCAGAAACGTGGGACGGTTGTGGTCGGTACGCGATTGACGTGGTATGAACGTCGTATGAACGCAGTGCAATCTTTTCCTTCCATACCAGGTTTGTACTACGTCAATGTAGACCATATTAGGTTCATGCTCCGTTGGTACAACGTAATGTCGTTGTTTCCATGTCCTTACTGAGTCCTTACTGCGTCCTTATTCGATCACGTCCTCGCCACGTATTTTTTTGAACATGTTTAAAAATCATCCACGTCAGCCAAGACCATAAAGATCGCATCACGTCCTTATCGGTTTCTACTGCGTTCCTTCTACGTCGTACAAGTTCGTACTACGTCGGTCCGGTTTTACATTGACGCAGTGGGAACTTGGTCTAGTGTGACTGGGGTTTTATAGCGACGATTGTGGCTTTTGTTGAGTTTCAAATGAGGTCAAGTGGCATCGCATAATACATTTTAATCTCGATCAAGTGGTCTCATATATAAATTATATATATACAACTGCAAGCATTCGGGTCCTTCGCATTCATGTCAAAGCTATCATGGATTATTATTCTGAAGAACAGATTGTTATTGTTGGTTTACTATGGACCTTAATCGAGACTGAAAAGAAACGGCAAGTGGGCAGGGCTGAGATTAGGTATCGAGCTTCTCTTTGCCCCGGTCTTGCAAGTTGCCTTTCCTCTCTTCCTTGTCATGTTGATACTTCGATGTCACTTGAATGAATGACAACAATACTATTACCACATACGTTTTAACACGCCGCTGTTACGCAACGGCAACGTCGCAGGTCAGAATGAAACGCAGCTCCTACGTAACAGCAACGCGATATACGCAGCACTTACGTCACGCAAACGCCGCGATACGTGGGTCTTACGCCGAAGCTTCGCAGTAGAAACGTAGCTCATACTCCATGTACACAACAAGACATCTAATTTGCATAAAAAACGCAGCAGGTTGCGACGTTTGGCCACGTTTTGGGTTTTTGTCAGAAACGTGGTGAAACGTAGCAGAAACGTAAAGGTGTGACCGGGCTATAAAGGCTTTTTGTATTATCCGAAATAATTCCACACCGCTAAAATACTTTTTAAATTAATTTCAATAAGTTATCTTTACTAACTGGATGGAAATCCGTATGGATCGGTGGATGGGGCCGTTAAACCAAAAAACAAAAACAAAAAAAAAAATCATTCCTCGGTTTCGTCAACCATGGTGATGATGGGGGATAATCTTATATTTGTTAACGTATTTATATATTTACATTACGAAAACACGCCTATACAAATACACTGTAACCGTTATCGCAGAAAAAAAATGAAGGTTTTCAGATGAAAAATTGTGATCCTTTTCTTATTGCTGCTCAAAATATAGATTGTGGGTGCTCGTTAGAACTGCCTCATTGAGACGGTTCTAACAAGTACCGACAGTCTATATTTTAGAGCGGAAATAAGAAAAATAAGGTTTACCCATGTAAACCCCAGTTATACTATATAAAAGTGGAGTTAAAGGGGGTCAAAATTATATAGGCTTGTTTTCGTGATGTTTGTTAATTTATTTATTTATCCGGCCTCGGTAGCTAAGTCGGATGCGCGTGTGACTGGTGATCAGAAGAACGCGGGTTCGATACCTACCGGGGTCGGCAACTTTCTTTCTTGGAAATTGATTATGAAATCTTTTCTTCGGTCATTCTCTCCCTTCTGCTGATTCAAGAAGGGCAATTTTCACTTTCTGGCGAAAAAAAAAAAATGTGCACTGTATTGGTTAACCGCTTACGTATAAGCCTGCCCAGGTTAAGTGTGGATAGGTAAACTGACCGGCTCGAAAATGAACTAAAATATTGTTGACTGGGCCGTTAAACTCCAATACAAACAAACATTTATTTATTTATTTATTTATTTATTAGGTAATTATCAGTGTTCTGGTTCGCTGAACTAGAATTATCCTCGTGAGTAAACCAATTAATATAATGTATGCATGCAATGAAAAACGGTGCAGATCCGGTTCAGAGGACAGAAGCAATCTGATCAAGATCTCCACTGTTTGCAAAGATAAGGATTATCGTGTTCAGCGGGGTAATGATTAATGAATTTCAGGTTAGTACACTATTAAGCAAAAAGTTTTACAAGAACAATTAGTTATTGACTTAAATTAGTAAAGTGTGCAGCTCAATAAACAACCAGGCGTTACTAATCCCTTTACCCCCAATAAAGAGATCCTTGTTGATAAACAGATCATTGTTTTCAATTTTCACACATTTGATTATGATTCTAGCTCTTATTAAAGACAGTAACGAGTATATTGTATACTTTATTTATTTATATATTAGTCACATTTCTGACTATCAGCTACTCAAATAACTTGATGCATATGTACTATATGTATATAGTCGTGGCAAACAGTGTAGATCTGGATGCGCAGCAAAGTCTTCACTGCTCGTATTTTTGTAGGGATTGCTCAGTATGTTTCCATTGTTATCAATCTTCACACACTTAGAAATTCCTATTTGATTGTCATTTCGGCTCATATTTAAAGACGGACAGTAACAAGTATACTGTAAAGTGTATTTATTTATTTATTTATTTAATTAATTAATTAATTTATTTATTAGCCACATTCCTGACTATCAGACCCTCAAATTACTTGATACATGTAAATTTGTATTCATTTAAAATTCGCAAACTGAATGACAGTGTAGATCCAGATCAGATGGATCTGGATGTGCACTGAGTGCAAAAGTCTTCATGGCTCTATATATTCTTGTGACTAACAGTGTCAAATATTCACAATTAGAACAACCCGCTAAACCCCACTTTTCGTGATGCTGACTCAAGGTCAACGTCACAGATGAAGGCGGCGGGGGATTAGCTGTCCTTAAGAGTGTTATCCAAGATAACCTGAAAATATCGTGTATGCGTTGTTATATTTATTATAAACGTCTCATTGGTCATTTGTTATTTTTATATGAAATAAAAATAGCAATAAATAATTTGATCTGGTTTCCTAACAACTTAATAGAAGATTCCGTAAAACCAAAATTATATAACACACAACCTGTACCTTGGAGCAGAAATAATAATTACGAAAACATGCCTATGCAAATGCATTGTAAACTTTACCGCCGAAAAAACGAACATTATAAGAGGAAAAATTGTGGTATTTTTATTATTTCTGCTAGAAAAATAAGGTTTACCCCTATTAACCCCAATTTTACTATATAAAAGGAGGGTTCAAGGGGGGTCAAAATTATAAAGGCGTGTCTTCGTGATGTAAATAATGTATGCCCCTATGAGCCAAAGTTTTCCCCATATAAACTGGGGTTTAGCGGGGTCTTCATTACACGGGCTTGTTAAAATGATGTTTTGTTTGTTAGATTTGACGTTTAACGCTCCAATCAACACTGTAGCGGTCATTTTGGAGACGTTGCCTCCAGTTTTGTGGGAATTTACCCGGCATTGAGATGAAATGACATCTCAAGCCCTGCAGCCCAATGAAACCAATAGGGTTTATAAGTATGAACGGTCCTACTTGCACCTCTTTTCCTGGCCAGCCTTAGAACCTCTAAGCGGTTTACCAGTACTCATGTCACAGGCTGACGGTTTCTTGAAGTCCCGATGGGCGGGGCCGATTTTAACATGATATAAATGCTCATACCCTAATATATATCAAAAGTGGGGCCGAGGTGTCTTTGGGGCCGAGATGTCTAGGGGCCGAGGAGACAGTGGGGCCGAGGTGTCTAGGGCCGAGGTGACTAGGGCCGAGGTGTCTAGGGCCGACTTGGTTTTGGGCCGACCTGTCTAGGGGCCGAGGTGGTAGTGGGGCCGAAGTGTCTGGAAATCATAATAACCACAATCTATTCAATGGTAATTATTTTAATACCCACAAATAAAGTCAATGTCTTAGAAGTGTTTTAAAGAAATAAATAAATAAATAGATAAATAAATAAATATTGCACAGAGAGAGAGAGAGAGAGAGAGAGAGAGAGAGAGAGAGAGAGAGAGAGAGAGAGAGAGAGAGAGAGAGAGAGAGAGAGAGAGAGAGAGAGAGAGGTTCATAAGGCTTTGAATTTTGGAATGTCCTCTCTGTTTCTTTTAGACTGCGACCCACTGAAAAGATCTCTACTCCTCATAATAACCTCAATCACCATAGGCAATTAGGTCGTTTGGGGACACCTCACTTAGCGATTGTTTCTCAGTTCTCGCCCTTGTTTCACTGCTCTTCCTGAGCAAACGAAGTTTTTGGCTGAAAACAGTTCGAATTCCCAGCAGACACTCAACGTTGCATCAACATTGATATAACATTGAAAACATTGTTTCATCGTTGAGTCAATGTTGAGTCAACGTTGTGTGCCCGCAGGGCAATATTTGAACTTGTCCTCCCATCTCCTTCTGCCATATTTTTTTCCTTCAACTATTCCTTCCTCGCCCACGCCCATCGTGGCTTGAAGAAATAGATGGGCTGCACGATGCTTCCACGCAGAGCTGAATCCGACCGCACACTGCGAGTACTGTTAAACCGCTTAGAGTGAGTATCTAAGCCTGCCCAGGCAGAGCGGTGCGAGTCGGAATGTCCATGCTTATAAAGCCTATTTGTTTCATTGGGCGATAGGGCTTGATTTGTCATTTCATCTCAATGTCGGGTAAAAGTCCCACAAAATTGGAAGCAACTTCTCCAACATGACCTATGCACTGTTGATGGGGACGTTGAACCGCAAATCAAACAAACAAATCAACTATTCCTTCCACTGCGAGGAGATCACCATGAACGCTAGTGATGTCTCCGAGTTCTAGTTACAGTCGAACTTCAAAAGCTCGATACCTTTTAGACCATGAAAATGTGTTCGAGGTTGGGGCTGAGGCGATTCTAATGTCTGCACACAACATACCTTCCAAAGATGATATAAAAAAAGACCTCCCTCAATTATCCCAAATATATAAATACAGTAAAATTCCTATTTTAAGACCACCTTTGGGACTGTTCAAAATGGTCTTAAAGACCACATTTGGGACTGAACAGTCCCAAATGTGGTCTCAGAGCAGAGGACACTATATGCGGAAAACACAAAGAAAGAATAACTGCAACCTACTAAATAAGCTTTTTAAAGCAGAATTTGTTTTAATTTTAGGTGGTCCTAATAGTGGAATTTCACTGTAGTTGGAGTTATGAGAAGAATTCTCCAGAGACTCAAGAGGGAGTTCGATTTAGCTATGTTAAAGCGAGTCATGCGTGTTCGAATTATTGAAGCTCATTTCCAAGGTTTCCATTCTTCTCTCATATACCACTGTATTACTGAACTGGCTAGGCCCCCGCCCATCGCGGTTTGAAGAAATAGATTGGGTTGCATGATGCTTCCATGCAGGGCTGAAACCAACCAAATATGAGTACTGGTAAACTGCTTAGAGGGTCTAAGCCTGCCCAGGCAAAGAGGTGCGAGTCGGGCCGTCCATGCATATAAACCGTATTGGTTCATTCGGCTTGAGATGTCATTTCATCTCAGTGTCGGGTAAAAGTCCCACAAAATTGGAAGCAACGTCTCCAAAATGACCTATATTGTGTTGACGGGGACGTTAAATCTCAAGGCTCAAATCAATGGCTAATAATACAATATATTGATGTAAGCTAACGAGGCTATGGGGATCTGGATCCAGTTCACTTTACCGCTTTACCGATGAAGCGTGAAATTCCGAATAATAATAATAATCTTTGCAATCTCAGAACCTCCTTACCTGCTTATAGATGGCTATAGATCCAAAATAGTATGCAATTCCTCAGAATGGACAAAACGGTACGCAACTCGTATTTATCATTATAATTTATACCAACGTACATTGTGTGTATGGTGTTTATATATGTTAATGAATGTGGTCATGTACATGTCAAACAATAATGTTTGTTGGCTTTAAGCGACAAGTTTTGAAAGCACATAAACTTATTGATGGTTATTGACTTAGTAAGAGTTTTTGTAAATTTGTTCAGCCCTAAGCCAAACTTTGTAAATAAAACTGGAAACTCCGGTTCTCCGTTGTCTGGGACCCTCTAGTTTCGATGGTAGTAAATAAGAAGCCAAGTTCTGGTTTAATTATTTGTCCACCTCAGATTAACCAGCGGCTTAATGAAAATAAAAATTTAAAAAGTGTTGTATCCGGTAACTAGAAAAACAACAAAACAACAACAACAAAACAACATAGTCCCTGATGTGAACGCTGCTCATGAATTCGGTTGATCAATTTGGCTCAAGTGCATGTACATGTATCTATTGTGTGCGTGACTTTCCCCCTGAGCAAATGACGTATAATCAACGTCGATTCCACGTCAATACGACGTTGCATAAGTGTTGTGTGTCCACCTGGATATGTCTCCAAAAGCATAAACGTTGACGTTGTTATCCAGACAAGAGCCCCAGAAATCTAAAAAAAAATTATACTGGTGCGTCAGGTTTTGCTTCTTTTCCGATAGTGCAGTCCCACTGAATCTCACGCCGCGTTCTTTGGCGTCTGATCTACGCTGTTTGCAAAAGTCCCCCAAAAATGGGGCGCTAGGCATATATGGGTTAATAAGAAGCTCTTCCCTGAGTTTGCGGATTTTATGCTGAAAATTCCAACATCTGCAGCTTGAAAAGGTGAGCGTTCAGGGCCATAATATTCGTCGTTTTGTAAAGTCTGCATGGGGTTCTATAAAACGCCATTTGGCACATACGAAAATAATGCTACTTTCCGTTGCTGTAGAAAGACGTTACTTTACGTTTTTGTGGTAAACAACTACGAAATGTGAAGAACCTTGTCGAAGAATGACACAAATATCCCAGCAGGCACTCAACGTTGGAACGATAAATAGAGGATCTTACATGAGTGCTCATGTATTATTGAATTTATTAAACGAGTTGAGGAAAAGGAATAAAATGC
The DNA here is from genome assembly GCA_963580285.1 of Lucinisca nassula. NCBI lineage: Eukaryota > Metazoa > Mollusca > Bivalvia > Lucinida > Lucinidae > Lucinisca > Lucinisca nassula. Next base: position 158,862,406 of record OY757012.1, on the reverse strand, counting down.
GAGGCTTTGCCGAGCATTTTATCCCTTTTCTTCAACGAGTTTAATAAATTCAATAATACATGAGCCCGAATGCAAGATTTTATTTATCATATGACATTTAAAACGCATTTCTAAACGATTGTTTAACAAAATGTCAATATTCCGCCATTTGTAAACGCGACGTTGTTAAGGACGCCATACATGTAACGTTACGGGGCGTATCTAACTAATTTGCATATTTAATCAACTAGTGGATTATCGAATTTATTACATGGCCTTATTACACTCTCAGACGCGACGTCATATGGTAATAACTTTTTTTTCAGCGTTGAGTCAATGAGGTGTCTGCTAAATACCGTGCACGGCTAACACATAATATCACGAAAACACGCCCATAAAACTCGGGTTTACAGGGGTATACATTAGTTTTCTTATTTCTGCTCAGATCCTAGATTGTGGGTGCTCGTTAGAACCGCCTCACCGAGGTTCTATCGAGTTCCCACAATCTAGGTTTTGAGCATAAATTTAAAAAATATTAGATTTTTTTTTGGTAAAATTTTCAATATATTTGAATAGGCGTGTTTTCGAAATAATAACAGCCGGAACCATCCTCGTAATAGCTTGCGACAGATCCATTACCAATTTAAGGGGTGTTGTTATTTCACTTATTCTAAGTTTTATAAATATTCTTGTACTCGTACAATATAGACTAGAATCAAGAACCGCGTTCTGTCGCGGCTGAACTAAGTCTTCACTGTTTGCCAATGTCTCGTTTAGGGGACGCTTAGCTTTAACTGGTGAACAAACTGGAATTATGGCATTTGTCTATGATTCTTTAATCTTCAAATTACACGATGATAAAATCACCTTAAGATTCTAGCCTCCTGTTATCAAGAGACACAACTCGACAAAAAATATTATTAGCATAAAAAAGGAAAATTCATGTATAAAATCACCTTTCACCGTACATGGAACAAAAATATCCAGCATATAGAATGGTTTTATTAGGGTTGATACAATCACACTGGGCTCTGAGACCAGAAGTAACTATAAGATGTAAACTGTCTACGCTCACGGGCGTAGACTATCTAATGATGACTTTTGCTCCGGAAGCATTTAAGAAAAGGTCGCGAATGGTTGAATGATTTCCTGTTGACTGGTCATCATAGTTATTTGTCACAATTACTAAAACCCGATAATTACCGGAACGCCGCCTTAAGTTTATCACATGTGCAGACATGAGTGCTCTCACGCTTGCAAAATTAACATATATTCGTGGTTAACATTCTGTTGACTTTGCCCTTATAATACACCCATGTTCTTGTCAGACGGCAAGCTGGTAGTTTTTTTTCTTTCATAAGATTAACCTAGAATTCGAAATGAAAGGTTAACCTAGAATGCGAAATGAAAAGGTTAATGAAAGAAACCATAAATGTAGGCATGCAGTATACATGTAGTTGTAATTGATAGTGAAAGATCGACAATTTTGTTTGTATGTCACATTGGAGAAAACAATTGGAAGTTCTTATTTGTAATCTGTGACTGTTATACACTTACATATTAGCTGACACATTATTACAACATACACGTGAGAAGTTTTGTCGTTACTCCAGTTGAGCGTAGACTTTATGAAAGCTAATACTTGTTATATGTGTGTGATAGAAATGCCGGACTTTAACGCGAAGAACCGTAAGCAATCGGAAACAGCCGGAATGTGCTATGAATAAAGACGCCTAAAAATACTACCCAATGAAACAAATAACAGCCTGTGACGCATTTTTCTCCAACGTGTAAACATCAACCTGGTTTTTCCAACATGTGCCTTTTAACAATACAATATTTTAATTCTTCCAAACCCCACTGCACATTGCATAAATGACGGACACCTTAAATAACTGATCTTTGCAACGCATATATTAGAAACAGCTTATTTAGTTTTACTAATGGGTTTGCTACTATCTCGACTGAGAAAACTATTTGAAGAGTTGGGAAATAATGAAGCCAGAGTTCTGATGTTGGGACTGGATGCAGCAGGTAACGTACATTTTCATTATTTTTTTATAGGCTATCAAAAAATTTTCTTCAGATTTTTCATCCCAGCAAGCACACACACTCAAAATTGATTCAACGTTGAATCAATGGTGTGCCGGTCCCCGCCCATAGGGGCTTGAAGAAATATATGGGCTGCATGATGCTTCCACGCAGAGCTGAATCCGGCCCGCACACTAGTACTGGTAAACCGCTTAGAGGATCTAAGCCTGTCCAGGAACCGCGGTGCGAGGTGGACCGTCCATGCTAATAAACCCTATTGGTTTCATTGGGCGACAGGGCTTGAGATGTCATTTCATCTCAATGTCGAATAAAAGTCCCACAAAATTGGAAGCAACGTCTCCAAAATGACCTTTACAGTGTTGACGGGGACGTTAAACCTCAAATCAAACAAACAAAACAATGGTGTGCGCTTGCAGGGATGGAAGCAATTCCCAAAGGGCATTCAATGCTGAGTCAACGTTGAAACATCATTGAAAATTGTTTTAACGTTGACTCAATGTTGGGTACCTGCAGGGATAGAAGTAATTATTTGATGGCATTCAACGTTGAATCAATTTTGAAACATCATTAAAACATCGTTTCAACGTTGACTCACTGTTCAGACAAAGTTGTCTTTGCCTGCGGGGAATTGAACTTTCTTGCATCATGTAACTTTTTTTTCAACGTCGATAACATCGTTTCAACGTTTTTTCAATGTGAAGTATGCCCTATAGACTAATGTGCTTTCTTCTTATTTCTTTAAACGCGTTAAGATTTTATTATAATATTCTATACATCCGTCCATCTTAAACCCCAAAGTCTTGAATTTGTAGTACACACCACATGTCAAAGGCGATTTCGTGCCTCAGAGATTGTCTAACCCCAAACTGTGTTTTGAGAAAAAATAAGAGACCAGCCAACACAAAACAGCGGGCCAGCGTTGGGCCGACAGTGATACGACGTGGTAACGTCGTATCGCTGTCAGCCCAGCGTTGGCGCGACATGCTTTGCTGGCTGGGAGTTAATTTGCAAAGTTCACCTGCTACAACAAGCGTATTATAAATGTGTGAAAATTAAACCTGAAAACATTACAAATTCATGTATACGTATCCTGTTAAATATTTGAATTAGCCACACCGGCCAATCAGATTACATGATATAATGTTTTCATTCAAATCCATTAACTGAATGTCAAACAGTGAAGTCCCCATGATCTGGATCTACACTGTAAATGTAGGGGTTGTCGTAAACAGCAGGATAAGGGTGAAGAGTTAAACACACAATCAGTTCTTGTGATTACAGAATAAGCGACATTATCATGATTTACGGGTATGTTTAAGATCCGTCTAAAACTCTTTCTAACATATTTTGTACCAGAAACCCCAAAACGGGTACCCTGGCAAAACTGCGCAGGCCCAGATCTGACGCCACAGAACGCGGCGTCTGATCAGGGCCTACACTATTTGCAAAAAGTTCAGATATTTTCCAAATAAATTTGCAAGATAACACAACCTGTCACCCCTAAATTTTGGAACGGACTCCTGCTATATTTAAGGAGGAAGAGTCCATATGATACAAAAAGGGCTAAGCAAAGTAAAAGTCGTTTAGCAGTTGTTGGTCTTGTTTACTTTACAGGTAAAACAACAGTTTTATACAAGATCAAACTTAATGAAACTGTGGTTAGTATCCCTACCATCGGTTTCAACGTAGAGACTGTGCAGCCTGTCAAGGGCCTAACTCTGACTGTGTGGGATGTTGGAGGTCAGAGCAGAATCAGACCGCTCTGGAGGGCATATTACCAGAACTGTGAAGGTAGGTGTAATCTCGAGTGGTTAAGTAAGAGACAAGGCTGGTTTGAGTCTACACTACTGGCTTAATATACATAATTCATAATCGACATACTTACTACAAAATTGACGGCAGATGGGTTGATCTCTCAAATTCAACTACTAGGTAGTTTTATCTTGCAGTTCACACTAAAAATAGCCCCGAATGTACTCAATGTTGACTCAGTGTTGAAACGTTTTCAACGTCGTTTCTACGTTGAATGTCTGCTGAGAGGTATACTGACAAGCACACGACAAAATATAACAGTCATACAGAGTGTAGTGTAGTAATACCCTGTGCTCTCTCTCTCTCTCTCTCTCTCTCTCTCTCTCTCTCTCTCTCTCTCTCTCTCTCTCTCTCTCTCTCTCTCTCTCTCTCTCTCTCTCTCTCTCTCTCTCTCTCTCTCTCTCTCTCTCTCTCTCTCTCTCTCTCTCTCTCTCTCTCTCTCAAGAAGACAGTCCGGCCGGCGGAGGTGTGCTAGACTGTGTCGTGTGAAGAAATGATATTTTACTCATATATGCCTAGCTTCTCAATTTTGGGACATTGGCAAAAAGTGCGGGCTCAGATCAGAGGCCAAAGAACGCGGTGTCGGATCTGAAACTACACTGTTCACGCAAAGAACATACATTTTTGTAAAATTTACCACAAGCAAAACAAACATGATACGCCTTCGATTGTAAACGGAAACAAATCAAAGGGAAAAACACATGGTGTGCGTGCGTGCGTGCGTGTCTGTGTGTGTGTATGTGCTCTTCTCGGGATACTGAAACCAAGCTGAAATTTGTTATACTGTATACGAGCTGAAGAAAAATCACCGTCTGCTGAGCAGTTTGAATTATTTTTTTCTCATTTTTCTCTTAAAACAGGATTCGACATTTCATGCAAATGAGATGTCAAGTTCTGTTTTCTGGGAAAAATAAGAACAAGAGGGCCATAATGGCCCTGGATCGCTCACCTGATTTTTATTGTACAAATAAAATGGTAGGTAATAAAAGGTGGAGTGGATGGTATGAGCAATTTTCGAAAGCAGTGACCCAAGGAACATTTCTGTGAAATTATTTCAAAATTAGTCTGTCTGTCTAGGAGTAGACGTCATTTTAAGGTTTATTTATTTTTAGTTCTGGTAGCTAATATGTTTAGTGGAGCAAATGGATTTTGGGCAACTTTGTCAGAGGGTCACCATTGAACATTCCTTCGAAATTGTTTTTCTTTTGAGGATGAAGTCAAAAGTTCCCTTTGACAATACAGACAATACAGAGTTCACTTGAATGTCACTATCTGCGCACCTTGTAGACATTGCGGGTCAGGTCCTAGAACACCGGGCAGAGATGAACCAGCTCAGTCTAACCACTTACAATGGCTCATGGTGACCAGGGTATGGAATCGGCATCGTCTGTGGTTCACTTTGACAATACAGATCTGACTTGTTTTGTATGACATGTGGACATTGAGGGTCAGATCCCAGAGCACTAGACGGAGATGAACACCGGCTCAGTCTAACTTAAAATACCTTGTGGTGACAAGGGGTGGGTGGCGGAGTTGGCATCAAAACTAGACTTATGAGTCGGTGATTCCATTTGACAATACAGAGCTGACTTGTTTGTATGTCACTATCTGTACACCTTGTGGACACGGGCCTCCGTGGCCTAGTGGTTAAGAGCGCTGACTCTTGATCATTAGGTCTCTTACCGCTGTGGTTCGAGCCTCGCTCGGGTCATATGTGAGACGCCAAGTTCTGCAACGGAAGGTCAGGTGGTTTTTCTCCGGGTACTCCGGTTTTCGCCCACCTCTGATTAACGATCGGCTCGATATGAGTGAAATAATCTTGAAAGGGCCGTAAAACCCAAAACCAAAAACCTTGTGGACACTGAGGGTCAGGTCCTAGTGCACCAGACGGAGATGACCCAGCTCAGTGTTACTTAGAATGCCTCATGCTGATAATTGGTTGGTTCCTGGTACTGATTTTCACACCATCTTTACCCAGTACTAAGCCAGTCTGACGACACCTCCATTCTCTTTGCAGACTTCTAATATAACAAGAAATATGTGTTTGTGAAACACGAACATGTACCCGGACAAGGCCTTTTTTCAAATTTGGTCACACATCAAGGTCAAGGTCACAGGGCAAACGTTTAGTATGAATGTGAAGCTCTTGTCACAAGTAACCTACATGCCAAATATGAATGCTCTATAGATCTCAAACGGTTCAGAAGTTATGACCAACGTTGAAGTTGTCCACGTACAAAAAAAAAAAACGGCAACAAACAGACAGACAGGGCAAAGACATGTCCCCGCTATCGCTATCGGGGACATAAAAAGTTTACCAATATATCCATGAAACACCCCCATCTGACCAAGTTTTTTTATGATTTGGCCTACTGAGCTACATTTCAGTCCGACATGATCTATTTTCAAACTTGACCGAGATATTGTCATGGTGATCGTTCTTAGCAAGATTGATGATGCTCGGACCAAAACTCTGGTCTCTAGAGTGTTCACAAAGTTTTTCTATGATTTGACCTACTTTTTGACTCGACATGACCCATATTCGAACTTGACAAAGATATAGTCAAGATGATCATTCTGAGCAAGTTTGATGATGATTGGACTAAAATGTGGCCTGCAGAGTGTTCACAAGGCTTTTATATGATTTGACCTACTTTCTGACCCGACATAACCTATATTCAAACTTGACCGATATATTTACAAGATAATCATTCTGGGTAAGTTAGATGATGATCGGACGAAAAATGTGGCCTCTAGAGTGTTCACAATGTTTTTCTATAATTTTCCCATCTGACCTACTTTATGACACGACATCACCTATATTTGAATTTCACCGAGATATTGTCAAGATGATCATTCAGACCAAGTCTGATGAGGATTGGATCAAAACTGTAGCCTCTAGAATGTGCACAAGAAAAGTTTACACACGGACGACGGACGACGACGCCGGACATCTCACAGTCACAAAAGTTCACCATGACCTTCGGTCAGGTGAGCTGAAAATATCAACTATAAGCCCGGCGAGTGGTAGAAGTTGAAATTTCGTGCCCAATAGAGTTTAACATGAATTCAAAGCCAAACAAAATAATTGTAAGCATACATTCATGTTTCTTTAGGTTTGATCTATGTCATAGACAGTGCAGATCGAGAGAGACTGGAAGAAGCACGCGAGGAATTGTTTGCTATCCTTGAGAGCGATGAGATGAGAGGTGTACCAGTGGTTGTCATAGCAAACAAACAAGATCTGCCAGGTAAGTTTAACAATCTGTAGAATCTTTGAATATGACAACTCTTCAAATGGGACAATACAGTTTAGTTTCATAACGAAGTGAGTCAAAGGGTTATGTTTGAGAACTTAACGAAATCAATAGTACCATTGGTAAGACATATGATCGTTAATTTATGTATCTTTAAACTGAACACCATGGCTTAGACACTAACAGTTTTGCATATCCCAAAGCTACTACTCGCATTTTTTCAGCAGGGTACCAGAGTATTTGATATATATTTGTACCAATTTCTGGCCATTAGCGAGCTCGTTAGGCTAACAATGCTTTGAACAACTGGCCCCAGATATCAGCCTGTAAGGTAAGGGAGTTGCAATCCGATAACAACAGACAAGAAAAGCCACCATCAATGATCACGGCAAACCATCACTGGCGCTAAAGACCACAGAACATCAAAGCAAGCCTGTGAAATGAACATCAATTTGCGTCTTCAAAATAACTCAAGTTATTTGGAAGACGCAAATCACATGACAAGAATTGTCGTCTGTTTGTGTTGTCTGATGGTCATTAAAATGTAACTGTTACCTACATGTATAAAAAAGTTTGCAAAAAGACGCAGCAGGCGTATACTACGGAACCCGAGGAGGGACATGCTAGTTTTGTTTTTAAGTAACATCTAATTGTTTGAACGTATGAACGGTCATTCCTATCTGGGGGTAGAACCATGAGTTGTCAATATGTATACAACTTGTCAAGGACAGGCAATGTCTCTGATTGGGCCAATCGGTTTTCTTTTGTTCCAGCATTTGTGGCTTTTTGCTATCGAGTCCCCCACCGCGGGTTGTTTGATTTTTAGCTCACCTGAGCACGAAGTGCTCAAGGTGAGCTATTGGGATCGCTTTTTGTCCGTCGTCCGTCTGTCCGTCCGTCCGTCTGTCCGTCAACAATTTCTTTAAATGACATCTCCTCCTAGGCAAATGGCCGGATTTCAAAATCATTTCACAGAAATGTTCCTCGGGTGACCCTCTACCAAAATTGCTAAAATGGTTCTGCTCCGCTGAACAAAATGGCTGCCAGAGCTAAAAATAGAAAAACCTTTAAACGACATCTCCTCCTAGACTAATGTCCCGATTTCAAAATAATTTCACAGAAATGTTCCTTGGGTGACCCTCTACCAAAATTGCTAAAATGGTTCCGCTCTGCTGAACAAAATGGCCACCACATCTAAAAACAGAAAAACCTTAAAACGACATCTCCTCCTAGGCAAATGGCCGGATTTCAAAATCATTTCACAGAAATGTTCCTCTGGTGACCCTTTACAAAAATTGCTAAAATGGTTCTGCTCCGCTGAACAAAATGGCCACCAGAGCTAAAAATAGAAAAACCTTTAAACGACATCTCCTCCTAGGCCAATGTCCCGATTTCAAAATAATTTCACAGAAATGTTCCTTGGGTGACCCTCTACGAAAAATTGCTAAAATGGTTCCGCTCTGCTGAACAAAATGGCCACCACATCTAAAAATAGAAAAACCTTAAAACGACATCTCCTCCAAGGTCAATGTCCCGATTTCAAAATAATTTCACAGAAATGTTCCTTGGGTGACCCTCTACCAAAATTGCTAAAATGGTCCCTCTCTGCTGAACAAAATGGCCGCCACATCTAAAAATGGAAAAACCTTAAATTGAAATCTTCTCCTAGGCAAATGGCCGGATTTCAATATCATTTCACAGAAATGTTCCTCTGGTGACCCTCTACCAAAATTGCTAAAATGGTTCTGCTCCGCTGAACAAAATGGCTGCCAGAGCTAAAAATAGAAAAACCTTTAAACGACATCTCCTCCTAGGCTAATGTCCCAATTTCAAAATAATTTCACAGAAATGTTCCTTGGGTGACCCTCTACCACAATTGCTAAAATGGTTGCGCTCTGCTGAACAAAATGGCCGCCACATCATAAAATAGAAAAACCTTAAAACGATATCTCCTCCATAGCCACTGGCCGGATTGCAAAATCATTTCACAGAAATGTTCCTCGGGTGACCCTCTACCAAAATTACTTAAATGGTTCTGCATGGCTGAACAAAATGGCCGCCAGAGCTAAAAATAGAAAAACCTTTAAATCACATCTCCTCCAAGGCCAATGGCCCGATTTCAAAATAATTTCAACGAGAGGGTCCTTGTCTGACCCTCTACCTAAATTGCTAAAACGGTTTCGTTTTGCTGAACAAAATGGCTGCCAGAGTTAAAAATAGAAAAACTTTTAAACGACATCTCCTCCTAGGCCAATGTCCCGATTTCAAAATAATTTCACGGAAATGTTCCTTGGGTGACCCCACTACCAAAATTGGTAAAATGTTTTTGCTCTGCTGAACAAGATGGCCACCAGATATAGAAATAGAAGAACCTTTAAAAGATATCTGCTCTTAAGCCAATGGCCTGATTTCAAAATCATTTGACAGGAATGTTCCTCGGGTGACCCTCTACCAAAATTGCTAAAATGGTTCTACTCCGCTGAACAAAATGGCCACCAGAGCTAAAAATAGAAAACCTATAAACAACATCTCCTCCTAGGCCAATGGCCTGATTTCGAAATAATTTCACAGAGACAGTCTTTGGCTGACCCTCTACCAAAATTGCTTAAACAGTTCTGCTTTGCTGAACAAAATGGCTGCCATACTTTTGCAGAAATGTTCCTAGGGTGGCCCTCATCTAAACTTGGGAAAATGGTTTTATTCCAATGAACAAAATGGCCACCAGAGTTAAAAATAGAAAAGACCTGCAGATGACAGCTTCTCCTAGGCCAGTGGCTAGATTTCGAAATAATTTTACTGAAATGTTCCTTGGGTGACCTTTTACCAAAGCTGCTAAAATGGTTTCCCTTGCTGAACACAATGGCTGTTGGATATTATTATTTTAGGTCTAGCCTGCCCAGGCAAGGTGGTGCAATTTGGACCATCTATGTACATGAACTATATTGGTTTCTTTTGGTGGCAGGGCTTGAGATGTCTTCTCAGTGTTGGGTAAAATTCCAACAAAATTGGATACAACATCTTCAAAATGACCTAAATACTGTTGACTGAGACGTAAAATCTCAATTGAAACAAAAAGGGCATAAGAGGACCAGTCTGATCTGGATCCACACTGTTTGCAATAATGACTTTAAAGTAACCAGCCAACACAAAGCAGAAGATAATTCTGAAGGGTTAAACAGAAACATCTTAATCACTCTTTGAAATTGTACATTTATATTAAAACAACAAGGTTTTAGACCTGTCAAAATATCAACAGGCAGTTGAAGATAAGACTATTGTACATATATAGCTCTGTCACTGCTTGCATAATATGGTATGAATCAGTAGGACTCAAAACAAACTGTGAAGTGACTAATATTGTTATGCCAGAAGGTATACATATTAAATTGTGCAGTGACTCTGGCTCTCATTGTATAATAGAAATCACTTAGAGGTTAGGACCCAGGTGTTTGACCTTGTTATAAACAGAGCTGCAAACATGGGCTAGTTAACTACTAGGCTCTTGAAAATAATATAGGTGGCTTAAGGATCTGTGCTGCAGTATACAGAATCAGCACCAAAAACTGTTTATTTTTGATTGAGTGATGTAGATAAGTGGGGTATAGGTTGATAGTTAAAGGATAATTTTCCTTATCAATAAAACATGTTGTGGGTATTTATTAGAACCACCTTGCTCTTAACCCATATATGACAATGGAATCTTCCATCATATAAATTTGGAGTTGTCCATTTTCAATTATAGGGGTGTCAGATTTGTTTTGTTTAATGTAAGTTGTACAAAAATGTATGTTCTTTGAGCAAACAGTGTAGACCCAGATCAGACGCCGCGTTATGCGGCGTCTGATCTGGGTCTACATTGTTTGCCAACGTCCCAAAAAAGGGCCACTAGGCATATATGGGTTAATGAATATATACACACCATACATTTTTATCAAAAATAAGGGAGACTTTAGCTAATGTACCACTAAATACCCACCATATCTACAGCTCTAGGAACTAAAGATTTGACTGATTGACTGTTTTAAGTTTAATGACACGTCAACCCTTGTGGGTCATTTTGTGTCCTCTCAGAGAAACGGAGAAAAGAGGTAGGAGAGATAGTAGAGGATATGAAAGTGAGGGACAGAGGAGAAGAGGCAAATGAATGGAAGGAAGTGTATATAGAAACAGAAGAAATAACATTCCGCCCTCTACCCATACTTGCAGCAAGGACAGTAGGCCTTGTCCAACTGTGAGCCAATATCAGTTGGACACAACAGTGATGCAAGATACACTTATAGAGATTTAATTACAGTATTAATAAATGAATTCTGAGCCAAGGCACAGAAAAGAATCAAGCTGGCATAAACTATTGGCATGCCTAAATAGCGTTGACATGGATGTAAAGCTCAACACAAACAAACAAATTAACCCTTGACCTGCTGAGCTTGGATATGCCTTATCTTTCAAACAATGTAGATTCTGATCAGATGGCTTCTTGGCTTCTAAAGAAGCCATCTGATCAAGATTTACACTTACATTCAGTTTGTGAATTTATAGGAATAAATCACATAATTTTTACCCAGTTTGTGCGGAAAACTTAGAATGGGATACTGGCAACCGGGGATTGGCAAACAGTGAAGGCCCAGATCAGATGCTGCAGAACTTGACGTCTGATCTGGGCCTACATTGTTTGTAAAAGGTTCTGCCATTTTCCATATTAGGGGTTGAGGTTGACAAAACAGAGTAGACCTAGAACAGATGCCACAGAATATGGCCTCTGTCTTATCAAAGTCTACTTTGTTACTTACAGTGTAGGAAATTTTGAGTCAGATGCTGCAGAATGTGGCGTCCAATCGGAATTTACACATTTTGCTTACAGTACAGAAATGTAAAAGTAATAAGCGAAATGTAAAAAGTCTATACTGCAATTCAGGATCATTTTCCTAGCCTACATTTTGACACAATTGGCCCATCAGTGCTATCAGTGCTTTGAAATATGCTATTGTTTCCCAAAATAAAACTGACTTCATAACGAACTTAAGTGTTTATGCTCAAAAATCTAATGTCATTATTTCCAAAAACAAAACTTAACGTCATTTATATTCAAATACAACAACTCCAGTGTAAACTAACACAATTTCATGTTATCAGAAAATTAGTGTTAGAAGCTTCTATGGTGAAATGGTTAAACTACTTGGCTAATAAACCCAGTTTCATTGGTTCAGTCCCAAGCTTCTCCACACTTGAGGCGTTTTTGATGCCGAGAACCCACATCCTTTGAACACAGTGACTGAATTTAAGAAAAATTTTACAAAATCTCCACCTAAGTTCTTAAATGGTTCTGCTACATTGAACAAATAGCACATAGACAAAAATAAAAAAATCATCAAAAGATAATACAACTTGACTCAGGTGAGCGAATTAATTAGGTCCATCATGGACCTCTTGTTGTATTCTCGGAGATGTTGCGGCCGCGTAAAATCACAGGAGCTTGAAGTTATGTCCATAAGTAATTCATAAGGTTCAAAGTCAAAATTGACACTAACTTTGACTAAGCGCTTTTCTTACGAAATGGCTAAGTGTCACTTTTGATTTTGAACCTTATGAACTACTTATGGACAGAACTTCAAGCTCCCGTGCGTAAAGTCGATTTAAGCCCCAGAGTGAAATCTTTTTCACTGACCATCCCAAGGCGGTTCTTCTGTCGCGGTTTATTTTTGTTATGGTTTGTCTGAGTGTGTGTATGGCTTATATCTTTTTGTTTTGGATAGGCATTTGGCCATTTTGATGGAAAGTAGCAGTCCTTTTGGATTTCCGCTATTGATGTTTCACTTAGGGTCTAGTTTTTAGCTCACCTGTCACGTAGTGACAAGGTGAGCTTTTGGGATCACTTTTTGTCCGTCGTGCGTCCGTGCGTCCGTGCGTGCGTCCGTAAACTTTTCTTCAAACGACATCTCCTCCTAAACCACTGATCGTATTTTGACCAAACTTCACAGGAATGATCCTTAGGTGGTCCCCTTTCAAAGTTGTTCAAATGGTTCCGGTCCGTTGCACATATAGGTCACAGTAGCCAAAAATAGATTTTTTCACCGCAAACTTAAAAAATCTTCTTCTCTGAAACCGCAAGGCCCAGGTCTTTGATATTTGGTATGAAGCTTCATCTAGTGGACCCCTACCAAGATTGTTCAAATTATAGTGCTGGGGCCAAAAATGCCCCCGCACGGGGGCCCTTTGGTTTTACATGGGCTTATATAGGGAAAATCTTTAAAAATCTTCTTCTCTGAAACCGCAAGGCCCAGGTCTTTGATATTTGGTATGAAGCTTCATCTAGTGGACCCCTACCAAGATTGTTCAAATTATAGTGCTGGAGCTAAAAATGCCCCCGCACGGGGGCCCTTTGGTTTTACATGGGCTTATATAGGGAAAATCTTTAAAAATCTTCTTCTCTGAAACCGCAAGGCCCAGGTCTTTGATATTTGGTATGAATCTTCATCTAGTGGACCCCTACCAAGATTGTTCAAATTATAGTGCTGGAGCTAAAAATGCCCCCGCACGGGGGCCCTTTGGTTTTACATGGGCTTATATAGGGAAAATCTTTAAAAATCTTCTTCTCTGAACCGCAAGGCCCAGGTCTTTGATATTTGGTATGATGCTTTATCTAGTGGACCCCTACCAAGATTGTTCAAATTATAGTGCTGGGGCCAAAAATGCCCCCGCACGGGGGCCCTTTGGTTTTACATGGGCTTATATAGGGTAAATCTTTAAAAATCTTCTTCTGAAACCGCAAGGCCCAGGTCTTTGATATTTGGTATGAAGCTTTATCTAGTGGACCCCTACCAAGATTGTTCAAATTATTGTGCTGGATCTAAAAATGCCCCCGCACAGGGGCCCTTTTGTTTTACATGGGCTTATATAGGGAAAATCTTGAAAAATCTTCTTCTCTGAAACCGCAAGGCCCAGGTCTTTGATATTTGGTATGAAGCTTCATCTAGTGGACCCCTACCAAGATTGTTCAAATTATAGTGCTGGAGCTAAAAATGCCCCCCACACAGGGGCCCTTTGGTTTTACATGGGCTTATATAGGGAAAATCTTGAAAAATCTTCTTCTCTGAAACCGCAAGGCCCAGGTCTTTGATATTTGGTATGAAGCTTCATCTAGTGGACCCTTACCAAGATTATTCAAATTATAGTGCTGGGGCCAAAAATGCCCCCGCACCAGGGCCCTTTTGTTTTACATAGGCTTATATAGGGAAAATCTTGAAAAATCTTCTTCTCTGAAACTGCAAGGCCCAGGTCTTTGATATTTGGTATGAAGCTTCCTCCTGTGGACCTCTACCAAGATTGTTCAAATTATAGCCCTGGGGCCAAAAATGCCCCCGCTCCGGGGCCCTTTGGTTTTACATAGACGTATATAGGGAAAATCTTGAAAAATCTTCTTCTTTGAAACCACAAGGCTTAGGTCTTCGATATTTGTTATGAAGCTTCAGCTAGTGGACCTCTATAAAGATTGTTCAAATTATAGCCCTGAGACCAAAAATGCCTCCGCCATGTGGCCCTTTGGTTTTACATAGACTTATATAGGGAAAATCTTTAAAAATCATCTTCTCTGAAACACAAGGCTTAGGTCTTTGATATTTTGTTATGAAGCTTCAGCTAGTGGACCTCTACCAAGATTGTTCAAATTATAGCCCTGGGGCCAAAAATGCCCCTGCTCCAGGGCCCTTTGTTTTAGCATAGACTTATATAGGGAAAATCTTGTTTTACATAGACTTCTATATGCAGGGTAAACCTTTAAAATCTTCTTCTCTGAAACCAGAAAGCCCAGGTCTTTCATATTCGATATGAAGCTTCATCTTGTGGACCTCTACCAAGATTGTTCAAATTATAGCCCTGGGGCCAAAATTGACCCTGCCCGGGGCCCACTTGTTATACATTGGATCAGGTGAGCGAACCAGGGCCCTCTGGGCCCTCTTGTTTAATGTTTATGTTTCTTTCCCTTTGGTGTCTCTATTAATGGGAGCTGTGTGTTAATTGTATCGATTCCTGTTCATTGCATTCACTTCTGTTTTGTGCGCACAAGATATTATCTTGTGGAAACAACATATCTTGTGCGCACAAGTTAATATTCTTGTTTGCACAACATATTATCATGTTCACACAATATATTTTCTTGTGCGAACAGCATACTATCTTGTGCGCACAACATTATATCTTGTTCGCAAAAAATATCTTGTTTGCACAACATATTATCTTGTTCGCGCAAGACAGTGTTTCTTTCCCTTTGGTGTCTCCACATGAGCTTGAAGTTCTGTCCATAAGTAGTTCATAAGGTTAAAAATGGCTTAGTCAAAGTTAGTGTCAATTTTGACTTTGAACCTTATGAATTACTTATGGACATAACTTCAAGCTCCTGTGGTGTCTCTGATGGGAAGTGTGGGTTAACTGTATCGACTCCTGATCTATTTTGTGCGCACAAGATATTATCTTGTGGAAACAACCTAACATCTTGTGCACACAAGCTAATATCTTCTTGGCACAAGTTGTTATCTTGTCTGCACACTATTTTCTTGTGCGTCAAACATACTATCTTGTGCGGACAAGATAATATCCTATTCGCAGAACTTATTATCTTATGCGCACAACATAATATCTTGTTCGCAAAACTTATCTTGTGCGCACAACGTATCTTGTTCCTCCTGGCGTCTTAAGGGTAAACATCCACTTAGCCGGCCGCGGTAGCTCAGTCGGAGGCGTGCCTGACTGGTGAATAGGAGGTCGCGAGTTCGATACCCGCCAGATCCGCAACATTCTTTCGCAGAGATTGATCATGAAATTTTTTCTACAGTCATTCTGTAATTCTCAGTTTCTCAAGGAAAAATGTGCACTGTATTGTGTAGACCTGCCCAGGAAAATGTGGCTAGGTAAAGTGACTGGCTCGATATTACTTGATTAGTGTTGACTGGTCGGTCGTTACACTATCACGAACAAGCTGATGTAGGGAAAAGCGGGTCTGTTCAAAAACAGAATCTGAGTTCTCCTGAGAACGTCGTTAATAAGGCGATTCTAAAGAGCACATACAGTATTTATAATTATTAATAATTTCTTAACATATATACAAACAGAGAACATGCATAGGCATAAAAGGATAGGATTTAGGCCGGGCCTATGTGTATTTTCTTCAAGATGACTGCTTTTGGTATACAGACAGTATTGCTTCATTACATGAGGGTCATGATTAAACATACGGTATTTATTTTGAGCATAAATATAATTTTTCTGAAAAAATACCATTTTCACTGAGTAGGACAGCGTGGTCTCACACGGATGCATTTCCGACTTCTGAGTAAGTTCTTAAAAGTTTTCAAAAAGAGCACTAACCTTAACCCTAATCATGCTGAACATGCATACAGTAAAATTATTATCTTAAGACCACCTTTGAACAGTTCCAAAGGTATTCTCTGACCTGAGGACATTGTTTGCAGAAAAAGAAAGAAAGAATAACTGCACCCTTCTAAATAAGCTTTTTAAAGCAGAATTGGTCTTAATTCTAGGTGGTCTTAACAGCGATTTTTTACTGAATATCATTTTTATCTTGAAAACTGTATAGATCCAGAAGCCAGCTGATCAAAATCTATACTGTTTTATTGTCTACTTTTGAGTCCGTGGTAATGCTTGAGATCGTGCACAGAAATGGCTGAAATATTCAGCGTGATGAGAGTTAATTAACCCTTTTTGGATCAAATGGAATCTTTCTCCTTATATATAGCATGAGCCCATTTCAAAATTTAGGGGTGTCATGTTGTGTTTTCTTCAAAATTGATTAGGAAAATGGCTGAATTTTTTTAAAACAGTGTAGGCCCTGATCAGACGCCGCGTCCTGCGGCGTCTGATCTGGGCCTGCACTGTTTGCAAGGGTACCCGTTTCGGGTTTCTGGTACTAAATGGGTTAACATCCGATCTGAACTAATAACCTGTAAACTGTTCCGTCTTTTTTGAAGGTGCATTGAGTGCTTCTGAGGTTGTGGCTCAGATGTGCCTCCAGAAGTTGTTTGCAAGACAGTGGTATGTCCAGGCAACTTGCGCCACCACGGGAGAGGGTATCTATGATGCCATGAGTCAGCTAGCGCTAATGGTGAAGAAATTCAAACACGACAAACGATGAATAGTAACAACATGGTAATGAAAATGCAAGTTCTTAGGCATTTCTATGACAGGGTTATGTGCAATTCAAATTTGGAGGAAGCGAGCTCTGTATAGAGCCGGGAGATAGGAAGCAAGAGTATTTACCATTCGTTGTCCAAAGGAGACCATAGAAAACTTATACAGATGAATGTCGCGTTTCAGTCGGACAGTCGAGGCATATGTGGGAGGGTCTGCTTGAAGTGATACATACATCAAATGACCATGTGGATGGCAGGAGGAAGGATAATGCTATAATAACCACCTCACTTCGGCGTGACCATAGAAAAGCTTTCATGATCATTATTTCGTGGAGATTGTTCATGAAATCTTTTCTATGGCCATTCTCATCCTTCCGTCGATCTAACAAGGGCAGGCAAAAGAAATGCACTGTACTGGTTAATCCCTGCCCAGGAATAGTGTGGTTTGGTAAACTGACATGCCCGACATGACCTAAGACAGTGTTTATTGGGCCGTTAAACTCCCAACAAAATCACTCCCGTCATTTGATCCACATCATGAGAAAACCTGTTAAAGCCATTTCATCTTTTGCGAACAACAAAGGTACACATTACGCAAACACGCCTATACAAATACATTGCCACCTTTATCGCAAAAAATGAAAATTTTAGGATGAAAAATTGTGATTTTTTTCTTATTTCTGCTCAAAATATAGATTGTGGGCACTCGTTAGAACCGCCTCGATGAGGCGGTTCTAACGAGTACCCACAATCTATATTTTAGAAAAGTTGGGTTCAAGGGGGTCAAAATTGTATAGGCGTGTTTTCGTGACGAGATCAGACTGCGCGGATGGCAGGCTGATTTGCACCTTTGTTGTTCGCAAGGTCTTCCTTCACGTCACATGTGAAGGTCAAAACTGTTTGCAAGGAAATGGCACCATGATGCGTCCAGCATATGTGCGCAACGAACTCACTGACCAGCCTGCTTATCTACCCAGTCTGATCAGTATCCACTGTGTGCTATATGGATCACTTTTGACCCAAAGATCTTTCATATGTCGTGTGTGTGTGTGTGTGTGTGTGTGTATGTGTGTGTGAATTCGGGTTAAACGTCGCTTTCAACAATTTTTCAGTCATATCAGGACGGTGTCTGGTTGCGACAGGGAGCTCAATGCTCACGTTTATAGTGCTGCCTCACTGAAGTATCATGTCCCAGACACGTTACATGATACCACACCCAGTCACATTATCCTGACACTGGATCGACCAGTCCTAGCTCTACCCCGTAAATCTGAGTGCCAAGCGAGGAGCAGCTAGTACCATTTTTAACGACTTTGGTATGTCGCGGCCCGGGATCGAACCCGAGACCTCCCGTTCCCCGGAGCGGACACTCTTCCAACTGAGCTATCGGGGCCGGTCATATGTCGTACAATAAGCAAGTGGACACATAGGCTGATTTGAGTGTTCGCTATAGACACATGCTCGAACTAATTCACACTGCCAAGAGATAATTTAATACAAGGGCTGTTTTAGAGTAATGTGGACACTTGGCCTATTTAACGCGGGGACTAGGGAGACAACTGAATTTGCTCCTGGGAAAAATACGTTTGAAACAGTTGCCTCCCGTGACGGTGTAATAATTTTGTATGTGTGTGAACTGTAATTTCTACCCATTCTGTTTCAGCTGCAACATTCTATTCTTGGCACTGCTGTCAAATGTTTCTTTTCTATGTAAATATCTGAAGATCTGAATAGCTATCAAAGTAGAAGTAAAACAAAGATCAGGAATCGATACAATTAACTTACTCCATCCATCAAAGACACCGAAGGGAAAGAAACACAAACATTAAGCGACCAGACCATAATGGAAACCTAAACAAAGGAAGGTCATAAAGACAGTTACTTTCCCACAAAATGGCTATATGGCCATCCAAAATAAAAAGACACAAGTGATACACACAGTAAGTAACAAACAACAACATAAATAAATCACCACAGAAGAACCGCCTTGGAACGGTCAGTGGAAAGTTTCATTTATCTGAATTATTTTGACAATCAAAATGTTCACTGGACTTCAATAGCAAACCCACTTCTGATTTGTCAATGTACTACCTACAGCACCAAACATATTGTATCATGGTGATAATTGTTGAAATTTACTGTTTTGAGGTCACAGGTGATAAGTTGGCACACTTTACTATCAAGCATGATTAACTTGTGTGTCTCTTGCGATCAAACACAAAAGTAAATCAAAACATTTTAATCTGACAATTTGAAAATCATTTTTGTTTTAGTTGAAAGAAGAGGTTGTTGCAGCTGAAACAAAATGGAAACAAAATGTGTAGACTATTTTATATAGACTGTAGGTTTCTGTTATTTACAATTAAATTATTCCTTCGAATAAATGATCTGTGATATAAAAGTTTGAGACTGTATATGTATATAGTATATATATGTAACTTTTGAATTGTGTACATTTGTTTTGCTGTTATTTGCACATGTGATCTGTACTCTTTATTTAATATGACCAGCATATGATTATGATATACAGCCAAACTTCGATGGCTCGAACCCCTTTGGGACCATGAAAATTTGTTCGAGACAGCGGTAGTTCGAGCCATAGAGGGTCTCCCATACCTGGAGACATAACGGAGATAATTGTGGATACCTTTGCAGTGTTCTGTATTATAAATGTATACTGTGTGTACTCATTAGAATCGCCTCATCGAGGCGATTCTAATGAGTACACACAGCATACATTTGCAAGATAAATGAAGAAAATCTTCCTAAATTACCCCTATATCGTATTTGGAGGAATTCCCTGCGAACTCAAGAACGTGTTCGACTCATCCATAGTAAACGAGCCATCGGAGTTCGAGCCACTGAAGTTCTACTGTATTCCCAGTACAATATATTGCAAAGCCATTTTTGTATGTTTTCAGAAACAACGTGAAAAATAAAATTTGAAATAAAATCAGATTGATAGTTTTTTTGTTGTTGTTGTTGTTTTTTTATCTGCAAACACTTAATCTTCAATGATACGAACAACATTTGGACCATGAAAACTTGTTCCGGATCTTGGTAGTGTGAGCCACCGAGGGTTAATTGTAGCGCGTAATCAGGAGGTATACTATTGATGGTATTTTTATCTCATATAGTACAAAGGTATGTTGTGTGTACTCATTAGAATAACCTCGTCGATGTGATTCTATTGACACATTGTTTGTTTGATTTGAGGTTAAACATCCCCGTCAACACTGTAAAGGTCATTTTGGAGATGTTGCTTCAAATTTTGTGGGACTTTTACCCGACACTGAGATGAAATGATATCTCAAGCCCTGCCGCCCAATGAAACCAATATGATTTATATGCATGGACGGGCCGACTCGCACCGCGTTGCCTGGGCAGGCTTAAATCCTCTAAACGGATTACCAGTTTCAGCTCTGCGTGGAAGTATCATGCAGTCCGTCTATTTCTATAAGCCCCGATGGGCGGGGGCTGTCTAATGATTATTGGTGCTCGTTAGAACCGCCTCATTGAGAGGTTCTAACGGATACCCACAATCTATGGTTTTTGAGTATTGTTTGTTTGAATTGGAGTTAAACGGCCCATTCAGCACTATTTTATGTCATTTTTGAGCCGGTCAGTTTACTTATCCACATTTTTTCCTGGGCAGGCTAACCAGTAAAGTGCACATTCTTTCGCCAGAAACTGACAACTGTCCTTCTTGAATCAGCGGAAGGGAGAAAACGACCATAGAAAAAAATTCATGATCAATCTCCACGAAAGAATGTTGCCGACCCCGGCAATGCGGCATTGAACCCGTCCTCCTGATCACCAGTCAGACACGCATTCGACTGATCTACCGAGGCGAGGCCGGCATGTTTTTGAGTAAGAAATAATGAATACCACCGTAACCCCCACTTTTCTCTAAATAAATTGAGGTTTAGAGGGATGTTCATTTCATGGACTTGTTAACATGATGGTTTAGTAATAACATAAATGACTTTTCTCGGCCTACAGAAACCCTGTTCATTACGCAAACACGCCTATACAAATACATTGCCACCTTTATCGCCGAAAAAATGAATATTTTATGACGAAAAATTGTGATATTTTTCTTATTTCTGCTCAAAATATAGATTGTGGGCACTCGTTTGAACCGCCTCATCGAGGCGGTTCTAACGAGTACCACAATCGATATTTTAGAGCAGAAATCAGAAAAATAAGGTATACCCCCTAAACCGCCAGTTTTACTATGTAAAAGTTGGGTTCAAGGGGGTGAAAATTATGTAGGCGTGTTTTCGTGATGTTCGGGGCCAATTTTCGACTAAGTAAAACACAAATAGGTATTCTTATTTTTAAAGTCGCTATAAAGCCTAGCGATAGACTTGAAATTATAGTTAATAGAAACTTGAGGTATTGTAACAGTCAAATAGAGAACGTAAATGTGCTTATCAGTAAGGCTGGCACGATTAATCGTATAACCGATTAATCGATCGATAAATTCCACAAAATGATTATCATTTCTGATTTGCTTTTAATCGATTACTTGATTGGTACAATTTACTACCCAAAGTTATAAAGTTATGCCTAAAATAGCTGTATGAGTGGCAGAATGCGGCGTCTCATCTGGGTCTACACTGTTTGCTCAGGCCTGTCTGTTCAAATATACATATGGTAAAGTGCAACATATGGTAAGAGTCATGCTCGGACAGAAAGCCAGACAGGTAAAATTATTACAATTATTAGCGTTTACTAATCGATTATCGATCGCAATGACAGGGCTGATAATCGATTTACTTTTCAGCTCTGATTAGCCAGCCCTACTTATCAGATTTGTCGAGTGCGCAGGCTGGTCTGCACCTTTGTAAGACAGAAGCAGGTTATCTCATGGCGCAGCTTATATGTTCTCGTAAACTCACCAAATCTTTTGGTGCGTAACATTTCTATAACACGAGAACGTCTGTTTTCAAGACAAAAAGAGCGGACACGAATTAGTTTTCATGTTCTTATGGTTATAACCCCAAAAGTAGCTAAACCAGAGTTATGGTTCTTGTCGACTGCGTCGTTTCAGGGTACTTAACATTTCTGAAAAGTTGCATGCTCAAACTAAGCGAACATGAGAAATCAACCCAAATCTCTATTTCTATGCTCAAATGGCCCCAAAACCAGTTGTTAAGCTAGTGTTACGGTTCTTGTCTTCCGCACGCCAGCTTATGTGTGAAATTACGTGAAAACGTCTCGAATAGCTTTCAAATTACAGAATGACAAAAATCACTACCTTCAACATTCTAAGGGATAACTCCATAACTAGGGCCGAAGAAGACATGGTGGTAAAACCGGCACAAATAATCAGATAATGGATTATTCAATCGATAAATTCCACAAAAAAGATTACCATTACTGATTTGCTTGCAATCGATTATTTGATAAGTACAATTTACTACCGAAAGTTGTGTCTAAAATAGCTGTATGAGTGGCAAATAGTGCAGACCCAGAAGAGACGCCACATTCTGAGGCGTCTCATCTGGTTCGTCACTGTTTGCTCAGGCCTGTCTGTTCAAATACATATAGCAAAGTACAGCATATATTAGGAGTCATGCTCAGACATAAAGTCAGACAGGTGATATTATGACCAAATCTTCAGTGGTTACTAATCGATTATCGATCACAATGATATGATTTTTGTTTGATTTGAGGTTTACCGTCCCCGTCAACACTGTAAAGGTCATTTTGGAGACGTTGCTTCCAATTTTGTGGGACTTTTACCCGACATTGAGATGAAATGACATCTCAAGCCCTGTCGCCCAATGAAACCAATAGGGTTTATAAGCATGGACGGTCCGACTCGTGCGCACCGCTTTGCCTGGGTAGGCTTAGATCCTCTAAGCAGTTTACCAGTTCTCTTGTGCGGGTCGGATTCAGCTCTGCGTGGAAGCATCATGCAGCCCATATATTTCTTCAAGCCCCAATGGGCGGGGGCGGGAACACAATGACATGAATGATAATCGATTATCTTTTAGCTCCGATTAGCCAGCCCTACATACAGGTAATGAAAATAACAACAACTATCAAGTATTGCCGCACCAAAAGACATATTATTCATTTATTTGTCCTTTTGTTACACCATTAATAACACAACATGTAATGTGCACATACAACATATAACATAAACTTAAAATAACTAGGCCAGTGCATGACAAAACTAATATGAAGACCTATGCGACCAGAAAAGACTTGGAGCAGCCTGCGCATCCGTGCAGTAAATAATCAATGTCTTCACTGTCCCCTGGGCTATCTGAAGAGCAACATGCAAATACACATTGGCCGATCTGTGTCCTGGCTGGTGACAAAGGTCTTCTTGTGTGTTTCGACATGTTGGGGCTCTGTTCAAACAAATTGCCTCATAATTGTAAGGGCCCTCTTCTAAACGGTCAGCTCAATCATTTGTTGCCAACAAAAGAAACATGAAACAAGAACATCTGTCTTCAGGGCCATGCGAGATTCGAAGATTTTTCTCTGTCCCACTCTGTCATCACACAGATGGAGGGTCTGCTCCAAATGGGACTCCTTTCGATGATACCATGTTCTTGAACTGCAGTGTCAACGAACCAAGCTACCGAAAGATCGGTGAACAGCCAACATGCTTTGCAGGGATTCTATTTACGAGATTCTTTGACAAGCGGATCTACGCATACATAAAAATAAGGGTCGCATGATGGACCTTATTCGCTCACCTGAGTTATGATGCAATAACACTGCAGATCATCAATTTGACTATTGCAACTGCCTTTTATTTTTTTAATGACAGGAACAGTTTGCACTTTCCAATCAATCATTAAATCGTGTGTGTGTGTGTGTGGGGGGGGGGGGGGGACACGTCATAATGCCATGGTAAACTCAACGCACTGACAGCATTATCTCTGAAATTAGGCTGGAAATCGTTGAAAGAATTTTCAATTTTAGCTCAGGCTCCCATTTAGTGCAGCCGATCGGACCAGTTTAGCAATTTTGGTAAAGGGGCATGTGAGGAAAATTATTCTGAAATTTGGCAACTGGCCTGATAGGAAATGACATTTAATTTCGTTCTGTTTATAGCTCTGGTGGTAATTTTATTCGGTCGCGTGAATTTTGTTTGTAAAGGACCAGAAAAGAAACATTTCTGTGAAACTATTTTGTAATCGTGCCACTGGCCTAGGAGATGTAGTTAAAGGATGTTTCTATTTTTAGCTCTCGCAGCCATTTCAGCGGAGCAAATCCCATTTAAAAAGGGTCACCCAACGCACCACTGAACATTTCTGTGAAATGATTTTGAAATCGGGCCTATTGCGTAGGTTTTTTTTCTATATTTAGCTGTGACGGCCATTTTGTTTTGCGGAGGGGAAACATTTAAACGACTTTGGTCGAGGGTCACACAAGGAACATCTTTGAAATTATTTGAAATCAGGCCATTGGCCTAAGAGGAGATGTCGTTTTAGTGTTTTTCTATTTTTAGTTCTGGTGGCCATCTTATTCAGTGGAGCGGAAACATTTAGCAATTTTGGCGAAGGGTCACCAAAGGAACATTTCTGTGAAATTATTTTGAAATCGGACCAATGACCTAGAAGGAGATGTTGTTTAAAGGTGTTTCTATGTTTAGCTCCGGCGGCCATTTTGTTCAAGGGAATGGAAACATTTTAGCATTTTTGGTTCAGGGCTATAACAGTCATTTGAAATTTGCTGTGATTTAGGAGAAAATATTGATGGCGGACGGACGGACAGATAGCGATCACAATAGCTCACCCAGGCGAGTTAGAAAAGCCAAACTCTCGTCCCCACCAAAGATGCACAAAAAGTCACAAAAGCATCATTTCATTTACAGATAAATTATGCATTTAAATATGATTCGGGGCACGACAAAACCTACAAGACGTGCGATCAGCAAAGACTCGGATCATTCTATCAATCTGCGCAGTCTAATCCGTCTCCACATGAGACTTCTTTTGAATGGTCTATTCAAAGAGCAATAAGCGAAGACCCAGGCCAGACTGACTGGATGCAGGTGTTGATCGTCGCACAGGTCTTACTGAAGGTTTTTACGTGCGCAGCGACAAGCAAAAATGTCTGGACATTCGCACACACGAAAACTTAACGCTCTGCATGCTGCGTATTTTTTCAGAAGACGACATATTGAAACATTGTTTTTCTCATTTTTCCTGGAAAACATGATTTTGCATTACATGCAAATTGTCTTCAATGAGAAATGTCAAAACCTGTTTTGTAGGAAAAACACGAATGATATCATCAGTTTTTCGTCTGGTGAATTAGCCTAGAGAATGGTAAATGTTAAATCACTGTTAGAGCTCAAGGCGCCCTGACAGCATGGGTCAAAAGGTGCCCATACAGTGTGCATAGACAACTGATCAGACTGTGTGAATACACAGGCCAATCCGAGTCTTGGAGCAAATCTCCGAAGACACATTTTCGCCTGTTTGAGAAAAAAATACATTGCACAACAAAACATAAAGACCTAAAACCAGCTTTAAAGTTAAATTAAATAAATTCTCGAAGACAACCCAAAATTTCATAACCTATTCTATCCATCAAATGGTGTTCTGACCAACTGTACTTAACGCCATTAATACGGCAGCTGACGGGAATATACTGCCCAAATCTGACATAAATGGGGCATTGACAAGCAGTGTTGACAATGATCAGTAACACTGTTTGTATACATTTTAGGAATTCTTGTAAAGTGCGATAGACATCAAAACAAACTGACACCTGTTCAAAATAATAAGCACTAATTTAAGAGGATAGTTAGTTGGAAGAACACTGTTGGCTTACGCATGAAGCAGATACTTATTTGCGACACTCTGCAATTAAATGCATTAAGAATAACTGCTTTTAGCGGCGCTAAGTATATTTGACCCACAACACATCACGAAAACAAGCCTATAAACATTTGACCCCCTTAAACCCCACTATTATATAGTAAAACTGGGGTTTGCAGGGGTATACATTATTTTTCTTATTTCTACTCAAAAACATAGATTGTGGGTAATCGTTAGAACCGGTTCTAACGAGGGCCCACAATCTATATTTTGAGCAGAAATAAGAAAAAATATCACAATTTTTCATCTTAAAAATTTCATTTTTTTTGGCGATAAAGGTGACAATGTATTTGTATAGGCGTGTTTTCGTAATGATGAGAAAACATGATTTTGCCATTTACAAACCAGGGTGTGGATCAGCCTGCACATCATCTTAGTCTGTGCTAGTTGGATAGTGCAATACCATTCGTTGCTATATCTAAAATTTCAAGACTCTTGCTAGTCTGTGTAGCTGAGCAGGTTAGTTTGTGTCTTACCAGGGGCCACGTGTTCAAAAATAACGACATTGTTAGTAAACAGTTCATTGAAACTCTGATCATTTAATATGGCAAACATACTAATAAGTGTTGCTGAAAAAAATGTGAGTAGCTTTTGCATATGCAAAAGCTACTCACATTTTTTTCAGCAAACATACCAGAACTTCAGATATTGTACTTGCTAGAACAGTTAACAGATTGACTACAAACGAGCTCATTAAGCTAAAGATGTTTTGAACAACTGGCCCCTTGTCGCAAACCCTGAAGATAGGTTTTTTCATGACCAGACTCAGCTATAAAACATTCTTTGTATTATTTGTTGCTGGTGGAGTCAGCAGAAGATCATTATTTTTATTCTCAACTAAAGCTTGAGATCCAACATTCTGTTCACCTCCCTCGCTGATTATACTATTCTGAGTGCTGACAAAACTGTTCTGAGAATTCCTAAACACCTCAGGGTTCAACGGGGCGTGCATGTTGACTGCGCTATGAACGGCCGACATCTTCTCGTTATGACTCACAAATGCCTCTAAATTTTGTAGAGATGTTTGATCGAAGTGCTCTGACTTATGAGAAGCTTGACTTACTGCATCTGGCCCTTGGCTTATATTCTGAGAAAACGAATCGGACAGACCAGAAACTTGATTAGCTCTGTCCGAACTGACAGGAAACTGACTGAGGTCTCCAGGATAATCCAAACCCGTGCCCTTTTGCCACATCGCTTTATTCCACGGCGCCTTGCTGTTGTAAACGTTGTGTACACCTCTCTCATGCTGACGTAGATTGGAACTGTGTGCAAAACGTTTTCCACAGTAGTCACATTTAAATGGCTTCTCACCAGTGTGGGTGCGTTCGTGAACTTTCAAATTTTGTTTCTCACGAAAAACTTTCCCGCAAAACTCACATGTATAAATGCGCATGTAATTATAGGTTTGACCTTTTGGTTGTGTCTCTCCAGCGACAAGGTTTCCGGGGTCTGAAAAATAAACCATGACATCTCAATATCTTAAGAGGTAGACCTACTGTATATCCTCTTCAAAACTCGTCTTTTCTTCATCTCTAATTGATATTTTCAGGAACAGTAAAATATCATTATTTGGATAGTGACCAGGTAAGAACACTCATGATATACAAGAACATGTTTATTTTCTAATGAGTCAGTTAACTAAAAATGCTTAGGATATTATGTGGATGCTACAAATAGCGAAAACGACTTGAAATGAATGAGATCATGTCGACATTATTATGAGCAATAACAGTGGAAACATTCTGAACAGAAATATAGCAGATCAGCTTTTGCGATGTGTATGAGATTACTACATACCAAACTCGTTTTGTGTATTGTTTGTTTTTGTTTGAGGTTTTACGTCCCCGTCAACACTGTATAGGTCATTTTGGAGGCGTTGCTTCCAATTTTGTGGAACTTTTACCCCGACATTGAGATGAAATGACATCTCAAGCCCTGTCAACTAATGAAACCAATAGGGTTTATAATCATGGACGGTCCAACTCACACCACTTTACCTGGGCAGGCTTAGATCCTCTAAGCGGTTTACCAGTACTAGTGTGCGGTCGGTTTCAGCTCTGCCTGGAAGCATCATGCAGCCGATCTATTTCTTCAAACCCGATGGGCGGGGGCCGGCTCGTTTTGTTTAGATGCCATTGCATGTGTATGTGTGTCTGAGTTTTACGTTCCACCAGCTGAGGTCATACAGGGACGGGACCTCGGTTTAAAGACTCATCTGAAAGTCTGAGGAAGCCCTGTTTCTGAGGCGAGTACCATAACCACTACATCACAGAGGCTTTTACCCCTGCATACTGACTGCCAGTCATTATGAAGATGACGATGATGATGTTCATCTTCATCATCAATCATCATTATCATCATCATCAAATCATACTGAAGCATCATCATCATCAAATCATATTAAAATCATATCATAGTAATCTCATCAGAATGTCAAATCATTTTAAAATTATATCATAGCAATCTCATCATCATATCAAATCATTGTAGAATAACATTGTAGTAATTTCACATTTATATTAAAACTTTATCATATAATCTCATCAAAGGGAGAAACATTTCTGGCAGACACCAGGAGTGTTGGTTTTCCTCAGATACTGAGTAAGACTATATGCTAGCCAGACCGACTTGGTGAAAATAAGGAAAATCTTTAAGATGTCAGTTGTTCATTGAAGACAAGTATGAAAATATCAGGGCTCCAAGGGCCCAATTACTCATCTAAAGTTACTGCATGTTCAATACATAAGATGGGATTCAGGTCACCCACATAAATCAACCGTTTTCTTATACTTCCCGTAAAGATACAAAAATGTAAGATGGTCCTTTGAAATATATCATAAAGGCCCGAGGTTACCCCGCTCCAAGAAAACGAGACGACACACAGCACTATAAAATAAGTGCCCAGGCATGACCCTTTCTGACGGCGTATTCATACAAACGTCTAGACTGGCAAGTGTGCTCCTTAAGCCAAAATTCTTTCTTTTAGGAGTAGACCGTTAATGACACGGGACACAAACATATAACTAAAATGTTCTGGAAAAAATGCCCCCATTTCAAGGTGTATGCATTAGTTAACATATAGTTAAAAGTCTGATAATTTAACATACTTTTTTCAGCAACTTTTGAAATGCAAAAAAAAACAAACAAACAAAACAACAACAAAAAACATACAAACAAAAAAAAAACAACACTGCATTAGATTGACCTCTAACAATATTTTCTAATTTGGCCGTTTGTTAAGCTAATGCCATTTTGAACAACTGGACCCTGGTCTCAAACCTTTTGGGCAACTGTAGTCAGTTTCATTAGCCATAATTTTTGACAGCAATTTCTAAGTGGCCATGCAGGCAACTGTAGTTTTTTTTACCACCATGACAGAGGGTGCTCATCAACTTAACAAGTCTGTGAAATGACAAATGAACACCCTAGAAAGTGGAAACCTTGCTTAATTTGTTTGTATCGTTTGTATTGGTGTTTAACAGGCCAGTCAACACTTTTTCATCTCATTTTTAGCCGGTCAGTTTACCTATCCACGTTTCTCCTGGGCAGACTTATACGTAAGTACCAGTACAGTGCACATTCTTTCGCCAGAAACTGACAACTTTTGAATCTGCGGAAGGGAGAGAATGACTGTAGAAAAGATTTCATGATCAATCTCCAAGAAAGAATGTTACCGACCCCGGCAGGTATCGAACCCACGTCCTGAACACCAATCAGACAACTGAAGGTAATTTATTGAACGTTCACTGAAGACTGAATACCAATGGGTCACAAGCAAAGTTAAAGTTCGGGGTTTGATTACTTTGCCCTTGATCCGATGTTATTCATACTCAATGAACTTTAACCCTTGTCCTGCTGAATATTTTAATCTGCCACACCCACTACTGATTATTAACCAATCAGATTACTTCATGCAAATTATTGCAACAAATTCACAATCTGAATGACAAACAATGTAGATCCTGATAAGC
Organism: Lucinisca nassula; assembly: GCA_963580285.1. Taxonomy (NCBI): domain Eukaryota; kingdom Metazoa; phylum Mollusca; class Bivalvia; order Lucinida; family Lucinidae; genus Lucinisca; species Lucinisca nassula. Next base: position 158,832,335 of record OY757012.1, on the reverse strand, counting down.
CATCTGATCTGGATCTTCATTGTTTGAAAAATAAGGCATATGGGCTCAGCAGGACAAGGGTTAAAATACTTTCATTTCTTAACTGAAGACAGCTTTATATTGCACAAATATGGTATCAGCATGTAGAATTCTCTCTCCATGTGTTCTTCATAGAAACTTGCTTAGAAGTCTCTCGCTAAGAAATGCGTCATTTGTGTTGGTTTTGTCATTGTACTCATAGATTGACAACATACGCAAAGATCTGTAACTAGACTTTAATGAACCAACTATTTAGCTTTGTTCTTTGAAACTCAAATACAAGAAACTACTAACAGAACAATAACTGTATGAAATAGCTAAAATAAAAAGTAACATAGCAAGTAATGATTTGGAAAACCTGTAACATATTAACATTATACTCCTGATAGAAGTGAAGGCAATGATCAAGAATCGATACAATTAACCCACACCTCCCACCAGAGTCACTAACGGGAAAGAAACATAAACATGAAATAACTAGACCCTAATGGAAACATCAATAGCCAAAATGATAGTTACTTTCCCACAAACTGGCCAGTTGGCTATCCAAAAAAAAAAAAAAAAAAAAAAAAAAAACGATATTAGCGATACACACACTCAAAGACAAACCATAACAAAAACAAACCGCGGCAGCTTAACTGCCTTGGAACGGCCAGTGAAAAGAATTCCACTAGGGTTCTTCTGTCGTGGTTTATTTTTGTTAAAGCTTGTCATTGTGTGTCTGTATCACTTATACTATTTTGTTTTGGATAGCCTAAACCCCAATTGCCATTTTTAAGTCTCTTTATAACCCATTTATATTTTTTTTATGGTTTTGGATATAACAGGGCTGAAAATTGGTTCCAGAAATGAGAAAATACAGTCAAACTTCAATGGCTCAAACATCATTGGGGTTATTGGGGTAGTTCTGGTCAGTGCGAATAGTTCAGAGATAACATCATATATCTTCTTTTAAGGAAACGTACGTTGTGTCACTTGTTATATTCATCCTATCCAGTTGACAAACATTTTTAGATAAAGTAAGAAAAATCTACCCACTATAACTATGGGAAGAATTCCCTTTGGACTCAACAACTATTGTAAATAGCGTTTAGGTGTATGAGTCACTGGCACTTCAATACATATACAGAGGACCCGCGTTATAACGACAATCGCTATAACGGCAAACTTGTTATAACGACTATTTCGATGGAATGAATTCTTAGCTCAAGGTTTAGCCTCGATTCCGAGCGGCTTGGGCTTCCTCGGGTTGGAAATGCCAAAATCGAATCCATAGTCATGAAAGATCCTTGTAATTTAATACTCCAAGAAACATATGTTAACGGTATTTGTTAGAATCGCCGATTCTAACAATTTGTTTCTTGGAGTAATGATTTGGAAAAGACCTTTTATAACCTTCCATAATCCTAACAGGGATTCTTTATAACGGCAAATTCCTTATAAAGTCACAATAATAGGGTAAAATACTGTCGTTATAACGCGGGTCATCTATAGAAAGCTGACAGTAGCTGGTCAGTTTCCAATATAATCTACACAGTATTGTTAAGAGCATAGTTTTTTTATCGTAGAAAAAGTGTTAAAAGAGGCTGTAGTGTATTATATAATTCTTGCACCTTGACAATCTCTTGGTTCTTTCTGAAAATATCTTATCAGTTCGAGTCATACCCATATGAGATAATGCTTTCTTTCACAGCCAAAAAAATGGGATTTTTTCGACAGAATTTCTCAGCTCTGCTACAAACATAGATTATTGGTGGTCATTAAAGCTCGCTAAATGACGTGGTTCTATCTCGTACCCACGATCAATATCTTGGTACATGAAGTGTCATTTACAGGCGCATTTTTAATAATACAACCCAGAAATACATAGGCATGAAACACACAACTGATATCAACTCTGTTTACCATGTGCATGCTTACCAACATCGCTCCAGATTAAGTAGGAGTAATGAGGATAATATTGGAATAATTTTTCTCATTTCTCAATTTAACAATTTTACTTTGTGGGTACTTGTTAGAATTGCCTCAATGAAACAATTATAGAAAGTACCTACAATATATGTAAGGAAAACAATCCCTGAATTATCCTTGTTATTCCTCCTTATCTGGTACTATGTTTACCATGCCTAGGCAAAGTAGAAGTAAACCAAAGATCAGGAATCGATACAATTAACTTACTCCACCCATCAAAGACACCAAAGGGAAAGAAATACAAACATTAAGCGACCAGACCATGATAATGGAAACCTAAACAAAGGAAAGCCATAAGGACAGTTACTTTCCCACAAAATGGCCATATGGCCATCCAAAAATAAAAGACACAAGTGATACACACAGTAAGTAACAAACAACAACATAAATAAATCGCCACAGAAGAACCGCCTTGGAACGGTCAGTGGAAAGATTTCCACTGGGGGGCTTAAATCGATTTTAAGTGGCCACAATCCTCGCCCTTACTTCCGCCGCGATTTAGACAAATAGTTTGTTCAGTCCACATGAAGGCCTCCTAACTCATCAGTGCAACATCTCCGTGAACACAAATAATCAAAGAACCACAGAGGTGAGACAACGTTGAGGACTCGACAGCAAGAAACCACTGAAATGCTGGAGCAAAAGAAAACCAACAGTTAGACTCCGATGGGCCCAACCAGAGACACAGCATCAGGCACCAACCAACATTACCTTGAATTAGATCTCTCTAATTCTCAATAAGCCTTTACGTTGGTACCGTCATAGAATCTGAGGCCTGACCCACCGGCGTGCAATTAAAGAGGGAAGCAAAGTTGCCAACCGTGATTGGGTTAACTACCATGCATGCAGTCTGTCGTATAATATCCATATTGTACCCAATCTTTTTATATCGAAGAACGATTTTACGAAATTGGGTGCTAAAGTCATTGCGGTTATATATTTTTCTGAATTTATATACTAAGTCACCATAAAATTCGGGTTCCGATAGACCTTGTTGCAGAAGAGAATTAAGTCCAATATTGAATTTTGAAATTAAATCAGAATGGCGTCTATAAAATTTTGAAAAGGCTTTGCGTAGTTTATGGTACCGATAACCCTGATTAAGAAGTTTAGCCGTTAATAATTTATTACGAGTGTTGAAGTCAGTTACATGACTACACACTCTAGCAAATCGAATTAATTGCGAAATATAAACGCCATAGGATGGCGCACGAGGAACATCACCATCCAAAAAAGGAAAATTTACAATCTCAAAATCAAAGTCATCGCGTTTATCATAAATTTTGCATGAAACAAACCCATCCGCAACAGACAGGTGTAAATCCAAAAATGGGGCCTCGGTATCAGAAGAATTTGATTTATTTAACTGAAGTTCTGGGGGGTAAATCTGACTGATCAAACCATCGAAATAGGTGTTATCAATATTTAATAAATCATCTAAATATCTAGAAGTGGAGCTAAAAGCTTCAATAATTTCAGATTGGTTATCAAAGGAAAGCGACAAAATGAAGTCTCTTTCATAACAATACAAGAATAGATCAAGCCTGATTAACATTCAACTGGTACCCAGGAGAATATTTTTTTCTTTTTGGTGTTTTTTCGTACTTTGGTTTTATGGCCCTATCAAGATTATTTCACTTATTTCGAGCTGATCAATAATCAAGTGGGCGAAAATCGGAGTACCAAAATGCACAAGAATTCTGCCAAAGGTTTTCTCCCGCCCGTGGGGGTGCCAAGTCCTCAAATAATGAAATGTTGGTCGAAGTCCTACAAAAGTTGCCACCCCTAGATGCAAGTTTGTACCAAGTATCACTTAGCTGGCCTCGGTAGCTCAGTCAAATGCGCGTCTGACTGGTATTCAGGAGGACGCGGGTTCGATACCTGCCGCGGTCGGCAACTTTCTTTCGTGGAAATTGATCATTAAATTTTTTCTACAGTCATTCTCTCCCTTCCACTCATTCAAGAATGGCAGTTGTCAGTTTCTGGCGAAAGAATGTGCACTGTACTGGTTAACCACTTACGTATAAGCCTGCCCAGGAAAATGTGGATAGGTAAACTGACCGGCTCAAAAATGACCTAAATAGTGCTGACTGGGCCGTAATACTCCAATACAAACAAACAAAAACATGGTATCATTACTAAATCTCTTATAGTGTTTGAGTAACGGGCTCTTATATTAGGCTGAATGGTTGGTTTGACGCAACAAGTTACAGTGAACCATGAAATGTAGGGCAATGTTCAAAATAGATGAATGCAGTAAAGTTGCCATCTCTAGATGCAAGTTTGCACCAAGTGTCATTAATGATTCTTCTACAGTTCTTGAGAGGACTCTTACAGTAGAGTGAATGGTAGGGTTGACACAATAATTTACAAACACAGTGAACCATAAAATTTAGGTTAAATAGAAATATGGATGCTTGTATGAAAAGTGCCATCCCACATGCAAGCTTTGCTTCCAAAGGATAACCTTTTACAGAACATATTTAACGTCACTACAGCTGGTGTTTGGGACTGTGTGACGGCCGTAAAATGACTCCCTGCCCTACATCATAGTGTAGTTAATGTTTTCTTGTCCCTCGGGATCATTAGTTCCATTGTGGAATTTTGAAAATATTTGAGCGTAACTGATGTGGCCTAATTGACCGAAACTAGCTAGTCTAAACCAGAAAACGTGTACACTTCACATTTTCCAGTTCTGTGGTGTATCCTTTGCTTCCAAAGGATAACCGTTTTATAGAACGTATATAACGCCACTACAGCTGGTGTTTGGGACTGTGTGGTGGCCGAAAAAATTCTCCCTGCCCTACACCATAGTGTAGTTTATATTTTTTTGTCCTTTGGGTTCATTGATTCCATTGTGGAATTTTGAAAATATATGACGGTCAGTGATGAGGCCTAATTTACCGTAACTAGCTAGTTTGGGCCAGAAAACATATACACTTCACATTTCCAGTTCTGTGGTGTATTCTTTGCTTCCAAAGGATAACCCTTGTATAGAACATATTGTAACAAGTATCATTAATGAAGCTCTCATAGTTCTTGTTTATTTGTTTGTTTGATTTGAGGTTTAACTTCCCCGTCGCTGCATGATGCTTCTATGCAGAGCTGAAACCGACAGCACACGAGCACTGGTAAACCGCTTAGAGGATCTAAGCCTGCCCAGGCAAAGTGCTGTGAGTAGGACCGTCCATGCTTATAAACCCTATTGGTTTTATTGGGCGATAGGTCTTGAGATGTCATTTCATCTCAATGTCGGGTAAAAATCCAACAAAATTGGAAGCAACGTATCCAAAATGACCTATTCAGTGTTGACGGGGATGTTAAACCTCAAATCAAACAAACAAAAACTTCCCCGTCAACACTGTATAGGTCATTTTGGAGACGTTGCTTCCAACTTTGTGGGACTTTTACCCGACATTGAGATATAATGGCATCTCAAGTCCTGCCACCCAATGAAACCAATAGAGTTTATAAGCATGGACGGTCCGGCTCGCAACGCTTTGCCAGGGCAGGCTTAGATTCTCTAAGCGGTTTACCAGTACTCATGTGCGGTCGGTGTCAGATCTGCGTGGAAGCATCATGCAGCCCATCTATTTCTTTAAGCCCCGATGGGCAGGGGCCCCATACAGTTCTTGAGAAATGGAATCCTTATAGTTCTTGCGAAATGGATTCTTTTGTTAGAGCAAACGCCAGGGTTGACACAATATTTTACAAAGTCAGTGAACCATTAAATGTAGGTCAAGATCAAACATGGATGCCTGCGTTAGGATTATCATCTCTTAATGCAGGATTGTACCAAATATTATTAATGCATCTCCTATAGTTCTTGAGAAATGGAAACTTACATAAGGGTGAACGCTAGGGTTGATGCAATAATTTACAAAGTCAGTGAACCATGAAATGTAAGTCAAGGTCAAATATGGGTGCTCGATTTAAAGTTGATATCCCAAGATGCAAGTTTGCACTAAGTATCATTAATGAGGCTCTAATAGTCGTTGAGAAATGGACTCTTATATTAGGATGAATGCTAGGGTGAACGCAATTGTTGACGAACTGATGGACGAACAGACGGAAACCGGACTCCTATATCGCACCATGCTTAAAGCTGGAGCGACAAAGATCACCTAAACTGCCATTGCAGGTTTGGTCCCCTGAATCATGAACCTTGTTTGCTTGAAACTGACCATAAAACCTTCTCCAGTCATTATCTAATTCAAGAAGTGCGATTGTTAGCAAATGGGAACTTGCACTGGTTAACCACTTAAAAGACCTAAACCTGCCCATTTAAAGAGTAGTCAGGTTGAGTGTTTTAGTCTTCAATGGACTGTTAAACTCCAACTAAACAAACCAAGAAACCTTGTCAATCAAGCTCAAATGTAAGATAAGTGGTAGGGATAATATCCTTACCACTTATCTTACATTTGGGCTTGATTGACAAGGTAAGGATAACACTTTCTAGATTTTTAGTGCTGTGCAAGTGCTACATGTACTAGCCAAAACTTGTCTGGAAAGCAAGAAAGGATTTTTACACACTGGTCCGACATTCTTGTATTTCAGACAGGGTCATCAACAAATTACACTACTGCTTGAAAATCTCATATAATGGACTCCTTAAACTTAGGGTTGCATGGTAAGCAAAAGACATTAACATGTACCTTTACTTACAACAACACGTGCTAATGGAAGTAAATTTGGCAACGTCCATTAAAATGTATCTTGATGAACTTGTGCACACAAAAGACAAAAATAAGACAAAACAAAAAATGGACCCACTCAGTCACAATACAATACAAGCCCATTACAACATTATTATTGAGGTCCAAAGCAGACACAACGTCAGTTGATCAACTTGTTATATCCAAACAAAATGTAAACATTATAAAGAAAAATGGCCATTGGCTGGTTTCGTTTGTTTTCCAATTATCATCATTTTAACGCAATGAACCATATCTAGGCAACAACACGTGACCGCCTGCACAACACTGTCATCTTGAGTGATTCAGATTACAGAAGAAAAGCGTCCATAAAATGTCTGTGTTGGACTGGGTAATAAAACAGGCTGTTTAAAGAATATTCAAAACTGTTGTTCCAAATGTTGCTGATGAATCGATGCACTGTTGCCGAAGGCTCGGGCAAATAGTTTTCAGATAGTTAGTCATACGGGTTAATGTCAGGTGTTCTCACTTTCTGGAAGATGGAATTGTTTCTTTCAAAATTTATGATAAATGTGATGATTTTGATTTCAAGATTGTAAATTTTCCTTTTTTGGACGGTGATGTTCCTCGTGCAACATCGTACGGGGTTTATATTTCGCAGTTAATTCGATTCGCAAGAGTGTCTAGTCATGTATCTGACTTCAACACTCGTAATAAATTCTTAACCTACCGGCCCCGATAGCTCAGTTGGTAGAGTGTCTGCTCCGGGGAATGGGAGGTCACGGGTTCGATCCCGGGCCGCGACATACCAAAGTCGTTTAGAATGGTACTAGCTGCTCCTCGCTTGGCACTCAGATTTACGGGGTAGAGCTAGGATTGGTCGACCCATTGTCAGGATAATGTGACTGGGTGTGTAATAATGTAATGTGTCCCTATATAAGTATATGTAAAACCGGTGGGCCCGGGGGCTGGGCCATATTTGGCCCCAGGTTTATACTTTGCACAATCTTGGTATAGGTCCACTACCGAATGTAAAGGACCTGGGCATTCTGGTTTCAGACGAGCAGATTTTTAAAGGTTTTCCCTATGTAAAACCAGATGGCCTGGACGCGGGGTCATTTTTGGTCCCAGGGCTATAATTTGAACGATATTGGTAGAGGTCCACTAGATGAAGCTTCATACCAAATATCAAAAGCCTGGGCCAGCTGGTTTCAGACAAGAATATTTTAAAGGTTTTCCAAATATAAGTTCATATAAAACCGTTGGTTCCGGGATGGGGCCATTTTTGTCCCCAGGGCTTTAATTTGAACAATCTTGGTGGAGGTCCACTAGGTGAAGCTTCATACCAAATATCAAATATACATTCCACTTCGGTGAAGTTGATTTCGCACCTGTTCCCCATCTTCCCCACATGAACATACTCATACCATGGCAAAAACACAAACAAAGTTTCAAAATGATTGGTATAAAACTGTAAGATGAGTTGCGATGACAAGAGGTGCCCACTGCCTATCAAGTGCTACATGTACTCTGGAAAGCAAGAAAGGATTTTTACACACTGGTCCGACATTCTTGTATTTCAGACAGGGTCATCAACAAATTACACTACTGCTTGAAAATCTCATATAATGGACTCCTTAAACTTAGGGTTGTATGGTAAACAAAAGACATTAACATGTACCATTACTTACAACAACACGTGCTAATGGAAGTAAATTTGGCAACGTCCATTAAAATGTATCTTGATGAACTTGTGCACACAAAAGACAAAAATAAGACAAAACAAAAAATGGACCCACTCAGTCACAATACAATACAAGCCCATTACAACATTATTATTGAGGTCCAAAGCAGACACAGCGTCAGTTGATCAACTTGTTATATCCAAACAAAATGTAAACATTATAAAGAAAAATGGCCATTGGCTGGTTTCTTTTGTTTTCCAATTATCATCATTTTAACGCAATGAACCATATCTAGGCAACAACACGTGACCGCCTGCACAACACTGTCATCTTGAGTGATTCAGATTACAGAAGAAAAGCGTTCATAAAATGTCTGTGTTGGACTGGGTAATAAAACAGTTATTTGAGGCTGTTTAGAGAATATTCAAAACCGTTGTTCCGAATGTTGCTGATGAATCGATGCACTGTTGCCGAAGGCTCGGGCAAATAGTTTTCAGATAGTTAGCCATACGGGTTAATGTCAGGTGTTCTCACTTTCTGGAGCCCAGATGTTCCATTCAGAGCCTGTCTTCACTTGCAAGTGTTCTACCACTTATTGTCGAACATCAATGGCACGAACACATTTGAGACCATGAACATGTGTTTGAGACAGGTGCAGTTCGAGCCAATCAATGTTATACAGAGCAACATGTCAGACCGATTTCTGTATATTCTATTGAAGTTCTGTAATGTAAAGGTATGTTTTGGGTACTTATTAGAATCTCAGAGTGCAAGCAACATTACTTTTCAAGATGAAATAGGGGAAAGGGCACCCTACATTATCCCCAGTTTTTATAAGGTGCTCTGCAAAGACTTTCCTGGCGACTCAAAACAAGTTTGAAACAAACATCGTAAACAAGCCATCAGTGTACCAGCCATTGAATTTTTACTAGATATTGGCACTTGATAGAGCACTGGCTGATGTCTGAAAAGTCTGAAGCTATTAAAATTTGACATGCTTACAAGTATTACAAGAAAGCAGTCTGAGAGACAGCCAAATCCCCCCCCCGCACTTTAATAACAAGGCTAAACCCTGTGACCTTCAACTGTGATTTCGACCTTCAGTAGGCATGGTTTATTTATGGGCTCTATACATCAGCTCACTGAGGGGGATATTTGACCAAAGTTTAATGAAAATCTTTCCACGGGTTAAGGAGATATGGAACCGATACAAAATTTAAAGTTTAAACTCGTGACCTTCAACTGTGACTTTGACCTTGAGTCGGCATGGTTTATTTATGGGTTCTGCAAATCAGCTCACTGAGGGGGATATTTGAACACAAAGTTTAATGAAAATCATTCCAGGGGTAAAGGAGATATGGAAAGGACACACAATTCAAAGATTCAAACTCGTGACCTTCAACTGTGACCTTGACCTTGAGTCGGCATGGTTCATTTATGGGTTCTGCATATCAGCTCACTGAAAGGAATATTTGACCAAAGTTCAACGGAAATCTATCAAAAGGTTCAGGAGATACGGAGTGGACAAGAAAGTGTTACGGATGGACGAAGGCCATTCCTATAATCCCGGCTCCACTTCGTGGCGTGGGATCAAAACTGTGAACAAACAGGGGATTTTTCCAGCACAGATAAGCAGAGAATGCTCATAAATATTAAAATGCAGCAATTTTCAGCATTTTAAAATTAATCAGCAGGGCAAGTTTTCAGCCAAACGAGTTGAAAATCATGTCAAAAGTTCAACAACATTAACGCCTATTGGCCTGTTCTTAATACTGTTATTTCTTGTTTGACAATAAGCAACAGAAATGGATTTAATTGATGCTGTTGGCTGCCAGATAAGAAAAGTTTGAGTGTTAGGTATTGGTGAGCTTTCTGTAGTTATCTATCTAGGCTGCATACAAACTGATCTGTCATTGCAGATCGGTTTGGTTGCCGTCCTGCTCTACTTTGTGCAGAACAACTTACAGAAAGTCATTATTTGAAAATGGAAGTTGTCAGAGAAAAATTTCCTGTCACACAAATTGGTGGGTGCATTTTCTACAAATTACTATATATCTACAAGATAATATATTTTGTATCTTGGTCAATTAAACTATAGTCTAAGTCACCGTATCCAACTGTATGTGATTTTGTACTGAGCTACATCGTTTGACAACAGGTACACGGAACAAAATTTGAAATTTAAACTTTATATTTGTGCTGACCACCCTGCTATAACTAGCCTTTTTCAATATAAACCGTTCTTGAAGTGAACTTGCGGCCAAAAATTGAGATATTTCCAGACCTGAGCAGGCACTGCTATGATGACTTACTTTTCTCCACAGCGATGACGACAAATAAATTTCATCGGTGGGGTAGATCAAATGAAACACTGATCGTAATTTTCCATTTGCCCAGATAAGGTGTAATGAGAGATATGTTTCCATTTTCTCTTGTTGGAAACATGTTGCGGGGACTTGTTAGGATAACCCCTTATTTAGGCGAGTCTAACAAGTACCCACAACAAACATTTTTTAGGAGAAATAAGAAAATGTATCCCAGAATCATCCTCATTTCCCCTCTTTATCTGCAGATGTGATCTGCTTATTATTTAATGACATATATCTTTGTTTCCAGCCATATACTGCTTAAGGGGAATGGGAACACCTTCAGGGGAGGCAACTCTTGCAAAAGTATTTTTGTCTCCCATGTCAATAGGGGTCAACTCTTAAAGGAAAGAATTTGCTCCTAAGGAGCAAATTCTTTCCTTTAAGAGTTGACCCCTTTTTCCGTGGGACAGAACTTATAGAAAAGCCTACAGGAAGTCCCGAAAGTTATCTCCCTTAGAAAAATGGCGGAAAAATCTGCCAGGTGTTCCCATTCCCCTTAAGTATCCTGGATATGGGTTTCCAGAAGTTTCTGGCACACAGTCTTTCTAACTGAAGTGTTTGTAATTCTTTTACCATGTTCAAGGTCAGGCAGGGATGCTTTCTCTGCCATTCTTTTCATCAAAGTGTTAAGCTTGTTTTTGCCCGCAGGGCCACGTAAAAACCATGCTTGATTTAGACCTGTTTTTTCACAAACCAAATTTGTTGCCAAATAAAATGGATCCTCAGGGCCACAGTAATCCTTTGGCCGCTTGGACTGATATATTTTATAGGTTACCACTGGACATCGTTCATCTTGTGTGGCATACAGTCTTGGCTTTTCAGGTCTGATATTGGGTATGTCACTTCCCATTCTGACTTTTGATTGGCGTTCATTGAACTCTAGGTATTCCTGCTTCAGTTCTGAGTCATAACCTAGCTGAATATCACCCCATGTTAGCTGCCTGAAAAATAGGAACGGAGGGCACATTCACAATGATTCTTTCTTGCATAACAAACAAGGCTTGCTTGCATATCGGATAAGCTTATTCACACACATGGAAGTCCTCGGCTAGATAAGTAGATAATGGGGAGTAACAAGGATGACAAAGTGGTGTCGTGGGTACTTTTAGAATCGCCTCATCGATGCGATTCTAACAAGTATCACAACATCATTTTTTATGAATAAGGAAAACTAATTTTATCTATCTATCCTAATTACTCATCCTTATCTGGAGCAATATAACATAGATTTAGTGTTCCCCCAGACTTGGAAAAGGGCAGGGTGCTGGTTCAGAAAAAGGGCACTTTTAACGCATGTAAATGATCTAAAAGGGCACTTTGTTACCATCATGTTTTCAAGAGAGCCTAAATAAAGGCTTCATATGCTTTATAACCAATATTTAAGAGCATAATGTTATCTGCTTTGATGACCAAAAGGCTTCTTTTATATATAGGAACTTGTTTTGACAGATTTTCTCCAGAAAATGCTTTCGCACCAACAAAGGGCAGCAGGGTAGGCAGGGATTATTTTGGGCAGGGCCATGGGGCCATAGTCCCATCAGTTTTGAAAATGGCCCCTTGTTTTGGAAAGCAGGGGCCATTTTTACATGGGGAGAGATAGGGAGTAGTCATTCGGAAGCTAGTTCTTTCTGTTTTTTAGTCAAAATGGCCCCATCGGCATTTTCACCAGAATTATCCCTGGCTACCGTAGGTGAGAGGGGCAGTAGGGTGGGCCAGAAGGGCAGCAGGGTGCAGTACCCTCCTATAACTCATTAGGGGAAACACTAAGATTGGTTGATTGTTAGAGTTTAACAAGACATCAATCACTTTGTGTCGTCTCCGAGAGAAAGGGAGAAAAGAGATAGAAAAGATAGTAGAGGAGGTTACAGTGATGGACGGTAGAGGAGGTGAAAGTGCAAGCCAATATCAGTTGAACCCCCAGTGATGCAAGATACACGCCACCTTTGCCTCACCTAACCACCCTCTATAAAACATAGAAGTAAAGGCAATGATCAGGAATCGATACAACAACCTGACACCTCCCATCCAAGACATCAAAGGGACATAAAACAACTTATTTATAATTAAAAAGTTAAAAACCACAAGGCCGGTTACTTTGCCATAAAACCGCTAACCCGAATAAAAAGATATTACCTAGCAATAGATGCTTGCAGTCGAACTATAACAATAACAAACCAATTGGAGCGGTATTTTTCTTTAAACTTGCGGTGTTTATGTGGGGTGGGGGGTGGGGGGGGGCTTAAATCGATTTTACATGGCCACAATCCTCGCCTTGGTTCTGTCATGGTTTAGACAAATAATTTGATAAATCCACATGAAGGATTTCAAACTCAACAGTGCAACACAGAGATATAACAACGATTAGGACTCGACAGCATAAAACAACTGAAATGTTGGATTCCGTAGATTTAGAAGCAGCATGGAAAACAGTAAATATCTGGATCTATACTCTTTTCAAATAGGATATACCCGGGTTAAGCATGGCGAAAATTAATTTGTGTACTGTGTGCTAATAAACTATTTAATGGGTCTAGCGCTGCCCAAACCAAGAACATTGTGATTAGGTTAGCTGATCATCTCAACACGACTCTGGTCGGGCCCATCGGAGTCTTACTGTTGGTTTTCTTTTGCTCCAGCATTTCAGTGGTTTCTTGCTGTCGAGTCCTCACCGTTGTCTCACCTCTGTGGTTATTTGATTATTTGTGTTCACGGAGATGTTGCACTGATGAGTTAGGAGGCCTTCATGCGGACTGAACAAATTATTTGTCTAAATCGTGACGGAAGTAAGGGCGAGGATTGTGGCCACGTAAAATCGATTTAAGCCCCCCACTGGAAATCTTTCCACTGACCGTTCCAAGGCGGTTCTTCTGTGGCGGTTTATTGATGTTGTTGTTTGTTACTTACTGTGTGCATCAATTGTGTCTTTTTATTTTGGATGGCCATATGGCCATTTTGTGGGAAAGTAACTGTCCTTATGGCCTTCCTTTGTTAAGGTTTCCATTATGGTCTGGTCGCTTCTTGTTTGTGTTTTTTTTTTCCTTTGGTGTCTTTTATGGATGGAGTAAGTTAATTGTATCGATTCCTGATCTTTGTTTTACTTCTACTTTATTAGACTTAACTGGACCATAAGTATGAAAATGCACAAACTATAAAACATTCAAGCTGCATCATAAAAAAAAATTGTCTTCAGAGTGACAACCCTGTCACCACTTCAGCCTATGAACCTCTAAAGAAGCTATTATTGTTTGTCCTGGGAGTAGAAATAAGTACACGGAGACTTCATGCTACCTTGATGCAGAAGCTGATCCGATCCTTTACTTCCTCTATTCAACATTATCAGCCTTGTTATTAGGAGGGGGCAGGAGGCCAAATTACTTGCTACGTGGGAGGCAAATTTTCCATTTTTTTTTGTTTTGTTTTGTTTTTATTAAACATAAATTACTACTCTAAAGCAAAAGTTTTTTTTTTTTTTTTTTTTTGCAATTTAGGAGCAAATGATTTTCTTTCTTTCAGAAAATGTATCATTTACCACAACACAAAAAGGAAGTCGCAAAAAGTTGTCTCCATTTTAAAAATGGCAGAAAATATGACAGGTTCCTTAATGAAGCACGTCTTACAAGTACCCATAACATGTTTCTAAGAAGAAATAAGCTAATTATTCCTTCATTATCTTTGTTACTCCTCCTTAGCTGGAACGGTTTAAGTTTTACTTTCTAGTGAGTATGCAATTCTTAATAGAAGCGAAGGCAATGCTCAGGAATCGATACAATTACCTCACGACGCACATCCAAGACACCAAAGTGAAAGAAAACGCCGACAAGAAACAACATCATCATAATTAAAACGTCACAAGAGGAAAGCCAAAAGGACATTTCTTTCCCACAAAATGGCCAAAAGGCTATCCAAAGTAAAAAGATATTAGCAATACATACATGCAAAGACAAACTATAACAATGACAAACCAGAACAGGAGAACCGCCTTGGAACGGTCAGTACAAATGCTTTACTGGTGGAGTGGGGGATAGGGTCGGGGGATTAAATCAATTTTACGTGGCGGCAATCCTCGACCCTGGTTCTATCGTGGTTTAGACAAATAATTTAATCAGTCTGCAGAAAGGATTTCTTACTCATAAGTGCAACATCTCCGAGAACATAAAAATCAAACAATGTATTCAACATGAAATAACCGAAATGCTGGAGCAAAACAAAACAAGAGGGCCCAATGGCCCTATATCGCTCACCTGTGTACCAGAAAATCATTAGTGTAGGAGACCACTTGACATTGCTACATACTAAATATCTAAGCTCAGGCAAAGCGGTGTCCATGCTTATAAACCCTACTGGTTTCATTGGGCAACAGGGCTTGAGATGTAATTTCATCTCAATGTCTGGTAAAAGTCCCACAAAATTGGAAGAGACATCTCCAAAATGACCTATACAGTGTTGATGGGGATGTAAAACCACAAATCAAACAAAATCTGTGCCTTATGGTTTTAGAGAAAAATGATGCTTTTAAGTTTTTTCCAGTTTAAGTCTATAGGAGCTAATGAGCCCTGGGGCTGGACCAATTTTGACCCAAAGGGCATGGTTGGCAGGATTTATGTTGGCGACCATTTTGTATTGCTATATACTAAATATCTAAGGTCTGTACTTCATGGTTTCAAAGATGTTTGAAGCCTTTTGTTGGAGTTTAGGGGCCACAGGATTTGGACCCAAGGGGCATGATTGGCAGGATTCATGTAGGCGACCACTCGACATTGCTACATGCTAAATACCTAAGCTCTGGGACTTATGGTTTCAGAGAAGATTTTTTCCCCATTTTAAGTTGTTGTTTTTTTTTTCATTATAAGGGCCCTGTGGTTTCAGAGAAGAAGATTTTTGAAGTTTCTCCAATTTTAAGTCTATGGAAGCTAAAGAGCCCTGGGGTGGGGCCAATTTGGATCCCAGGGGCATAACTGGCAGGATTTATGTAGGTGGCCACTTGATGTTGCTACATACTAAAAATCTAAGCTCTGGGCCTTATGGTTTCATAGAAGAAGATCTTTTAAGTTTTTTTCCATTATAAGTCTATTGGAGGTGATGAGCTGGGGCGAGGCCAATTTTGACCCCAGGGGCAGGGTTAGCTGGATTAATGTAGCTGGCTATTTTATGTTGCTAGATACTAAATATCTAAGTTCTGTGCTTCACAGTTTCTGAGAAGAACATTTTTGAAGCTTTTTACCATAATGAGTCTATGGGAGCTAAGGGGCCCCGGGGCGTGGCCCATTTCGACCCAAGGGGCATGATTAGCAGGAAATATGAAGGTGACCACTTGCCGTTGCTACATGCTAAATATCTAAGCTCTGGGCACTGTGGTTTCAGAGAAAAAGATTTTTGAAGTCTTTTTTCCATTATGAGTCTATGGGAGCTAAGGGGGTCCCAGGGTGTGGCCCATTTGGACACCAGGGGCATGATTGGCAGGATTAATGTAGGTAACCACTTGCCATTGCTACATGCTAAATATCTAAGCTCTGGGCCCTGTGGTTTCAGAGAAGAAGATTTTTTAAGCTTTTTTTCCATTATGAGTCTATAGGAGCTAAGTGGCCCCGGGGCGTGGCCCTTTTGGATTCCTGGGGCATGATTGGCAGGAATTATGTAGGTGACCACTTGCGATTGCTATGTGCGTAATATCTAAGCTCTGGGCGCTGTGGTTTCAGAGAAGAAGATTTTTTAAGCTTTTTTCCATTATGAGTCTATGGGAGCAAAGGGGCCCAGGCGTGTGGCCCATTTGGAACCCAGGGGCATGATTGGCAGGAATTATGTAGGTGACCAATTGCCCTTGCTACATGCTAAATATCTAAACTGTGGGCCCTTTGGTTTCAGGGAAGAATATTTTTGAAGTTTTTTTTCCATTTTGAGTCTATGGGAGCTAAGGGGCCCCAGGGCCCCGCTTGCCATTGCTACATGTTAAATACCTTAGGTCTGGGCCTTGTTGTTTCAGAGAAGAAGATTTTTGAAGCTTTTTTCCATTATGAGTCTATAGGAGCCAAAGGGCCCCGGGGGGTGGCCCGTTTGGACCCCAAGGGCATGATTAGCAGGAATTATTTAGGTGACCCCTTGCCGTTGCTACATGCTAAATATCTAAGCTCTGGGCCCTGTGGTTTCCAAGAAGAAGATTTTTGAAGCTTTTTTTTTTCCATTATGAGTCTATGGGAGCTAAGGGGCCCCGGGGTGTGGCCAATTTGGACCCCAGGAGCATGATTGGCAGGAATTATGTAGGTGACCACTTGCCGTTGCTACATGCCAAATATCTCAGCTCGGGGCCCTGTGGTTTCAGAGAAGAGGATTTTTGAAGCTTTTTTTCCATTATGAGTCTATAGGAGCTAAAGGGCCACGGGGCGTGGCCCGTTTGGACACCAGGGGCATAATTGGCAAGAATTATGTAGGTGACCACTTGCCGTTGCTACATGCTAAATATCTAAGCTCTGGGCCTTGTGGTTTCCGAGTAGAAGATTTGTGAAGCTTTTTGTTCAATTAAGAGTCTATGGGAGCGAAGGGGCCCCGGGGCGTCCCCCATTTGGAACCCAGGGGCATCATTGGCAGGAATTATGTAGGTGACCACTTGCCATTGCTACATGCTAAATATCTAAGCTCTGGACCCTCTGGTTTCAGAGAAGAAGATTTTTTAAGCTTTTTTACCATTTTGAGTCTATGGGAGCTAAGGGGCCCCGGGGTGTGGCCAATTTGGAACCCAGGGGCATGATTGGCAGGAATTATGTAGGTGACCACTTGCCGTTGCTACCTGCTAAATATCTCAGCTCTGGGCCCTGTGGTTTCAGAGAAGAAGATTTTTGAAGCTTTTTTCCATTATGAGTCTATAGGAGCTAAAGGGCCCCGGGGCGTGGCCCGTTTGGACCCCAGGGGCATGATTGGCAGGAATTATGTAGGTGACCACTTGCCATTGCTACACGCTTAATATCTAAGCTCTGGGCCCTGTGGTTTCTGGGAAGAAGATTTTTGAAGCTTTTTGTTTCATTATGAGTCTATGGGAGCGAAGGGGCCCCGGGGCGTGGCCAATTTGGACCCTAGGGGCATGATTGGCAGGAATTATGTAGGTGACCACTGGCGGTTGCTACATGCTAAATATCTAAGCTCTGGGCCCTGTGGTTTCAGAGAAGAAGATTTTTGAAGCTTTTTTTCCATTATGAGTCTATGGGAGCTAAGGGGCACCTGGGTGTGGCCAATTTGGACCCCAGGAGCATGATTGGCAGGAATTATGTAGGCTACCACTTGCCGTTGCTACATGCCAAATATCTCAGCTCGGGGCCCTGTGGTTTCAGAGAAGAAGATTTTTGAATGTTTTTTTTTTCCATTATGAGTCTATAGGAGTTAAAGGGCCCCGGGCGTGGCCCGTTTGGACACCAGGGGCATGATTGGCAGGAATTATGTAGGTGACCACTTGCCGTTGCTACTCGCCAAATATCTCAGCTCTGGGCCCTGTAGTTTCAGAGAAGATTTTTGAAGCTTTTTTCCATTATGAGTCTATAGGAGCTAAAGGGCCCCGGGGCGTGGCCCGTTTGGACCCCAGGGGCATGATTGGCAGGAATTATGTAGGTGACCACTTGCCGTTGCTACATGCTAAATATCTAAGCTCTGGGCCTTGTGGTTTCCGAGTAGAAGATTTTTGAAGCTTTTTGTTCCATTATGAGTCTATGGGAGCGAAGGGGCCCCGGGGCGTGGCCCTTTTGGACCCCAGGGGCATGATTGGCAGGAATTATGTAGGTGACCACTGGCCATTGCTACATGCTAAATATCTAAGCTCTGGGCCCTGTGGTTTCCAAGAAGAAGATTTTTGAAGCTTTTTGATCCATTATGACTCTATGAGAACGAAGGGGCCCCGGGGCGTGGCCAATTTGGACCCTAGGGGCATGATTGGCAGGAATTATGTAGGTGACCACTGGCCATTGCTACATGCTAAATATCTAAGCTCTGGACCCTGTGGTTTTAGAGAAGAAGATTTTTGAACCTTTTTTTTTTCCATTATGAGACTATGGGAGCTAAGGGGCCCCGGGGTGTGGCCAATTGGGACCCCAGGGGCATGATTGGCAGGAATTATGTAGGTGACCACTTGCCATTGCTACATGTCAAATACCTTAGCTCTGGGCCCTGTGGTTTCATAGAAGAAGATTTTTGAAGCTTTTTTCCATTTTGAGTCTATAGGAGCTAAAGGGCCCCGGGGCGTGGCCGGTTTGGACCCCAGGGGCATGATTGGCAGGAATTATGTAGGTGACCACTTGCCATTGCTACATGCTAAATATCTAAGCTCTGGGCCCTGTGGTTTCCGAGAAGAAGATTTTTTAAGCTTTTTGTTCCATTAGGAGTCTATGGGAGCGAAGGGGCCCCGGGACGTGGCCAATTTGGACCCCAGGGGCATGATTGGCAGGAATTATGTAGGTGACCACTGGCTGTTAATACATGCTAAATATCTAAGCTCTGGACCCTGTGGTTTCAGAGAAGAAGATATTTTAATTTTTTCCCATTGTAAGTCTATGGGAGCTATATGTTGCCATGGCAACCACAATTCCCATCTGATCAGCCCAAAAACCTTATGCAGCCTTTCCCCTTTCCTGATGATGCTTCTCATGAAATTTGATCAAGATTGACCATGGGGTATTAGAGATATACTTATTTGAAATTGTTTACGGACGCACGGACGCACGAGACGGACGCACGGACGCACGACGGACGACGGACAAAAAGTGATCACAAAAGCTCACCTTGTCACTACGTGACAGGTGAGCTAAAAAAAACGGAATGAAAAAATGAAAATCAAAGACCTGGGGCTTGTGGTTTCAACGTCTGAGAGAAGAAGATTTTGATAGGTTTTCCATATATAAGTCTTTGCAAAACTGTGGGCCCTGGGGCGAGGCCACCTTTGACCCAGGGCTATAATTTGGACATCCACAGTAGAGGTCAACCAGATGAAGCTTCATAACAAATATCAAATACCTTCCTTCTTTGAAAGATCAGGAAGAAATCTGTTTTGGTCTATAAAAATTCGAATGAGGTTTTAAATAAATTGAAATCCAGACGTTTTCGTGCTTCAAGTCTGTCTACTTACGATTTTTCCACTCTTTTCACTACACTTCCTCATAATCTCAGAAAAGAAAAGCTTAATGATTTATTTGAATGGGCTTTTCACAGAGAAGATTCTCTCTATCTTGCATATAATGTCAGAAATGCATTTTTCACTTCTAAAGAGCATAAGAATTATACACTTTGGTCATGTCAGAAAGTGTGTGATGCCCTCGCCTTTCTACTTGACAATTTTTATATTAGATTCGGTACTTAGTTATTTAGACAAATTGTGGGTATTCCGATGGGTACGAATTGCGCACATCTTGTGGCTGATCTGTTTTTGTATTGTTATGAAAGAGACTTCATGTTGTCGCTTTCCATTGATAACCAATCTGAAATTATTGAAGCTTTTAGCTCTACTTCTAGATATTTAGATGATTTTTTAAAGATTGATAATACTTCCTTTGATGGTTTGATCAGTCAGATATATCCCCTAGAACTTCAGTTAAACAAGGCAAATTCCTCTGATACCGAGGCCTCCTTTTTGGATTTACATTAATCTATTGAAGATGGATTTGTTTCTTGCAAAATTTATGATAAATGTGATGATTTTGATTTCAAGATTGTAAATTTTCCTTTTTTGGACGGTGATGTTCCTCGTGCAACATCGTACGGGGTTTATATTTCGCAGTTAATTCGATTCGCAAGAGTGTCTAGTCATGTATCCGACTTCAACACTCGTAATAAATTATTAACCTACCGGTTCAGATAGCTCAGTTAGTAGAGTGTCCGCTCCGGGGAACTGGAGGTCACGGTTCGATCCCGGGCCATGACATACCAAAGTCGTTAAGAATGGTACTAGCTGCTCCTCGCTTCGCACTCAGATTTACGGGGTAGAGCTAGGACTGGTCGACCCAGTGTCAGGATAATGTGACTGGGTGTGGTATAATGTAATGTGTCCCTATATAAGTATATGTAAAACTGGTGGGCCCGGGGGCTGGGCCATATTTGGCCCCAGGTTTATACTTTGCACAATCTTGGTATAGGTCCACTACCGAATGTAAAGGACCTGGGCCTTCTGGTTTCAGACGAGCAGATTTTTAAAGGTTTTCCCTATGTAAAACCAGATGGCCTGAACGCGGGGTCATTTTTGGTCCCAGGGCTATAATTTGAACGATATTGGTAGAGGTCCACTAGATAAGGCTTCATACCAAATATCAAAGGCCTGGGCCAGCTGGTTTCAGACAAGAATATTTTAAAGGTTTTCCCAATATAAATTCAAATAAAACCGTTGGTTCCGGGATGGGGCCATTTTTTGTCCCCAGGGCTATAATTTGAACAATCTTGGTGGAGGTCCACTAGGTGAAGCTTCATACCAAATATCAAATATACATTCCACTTCAATGAAGTTGATGTCGCACCTGCTCCCCATCTTCCCCACATGAACATACTCATACCATGACAAAAACACAAACAAAGTTTCAAAATGATTGGTATAAAACTGTAAGATGAGTTGCGATGACAAGAGGTGCCCACTGCCTATCAATTGAAGGTTAAAAAAGTTTGCAATGTGAAAACAAGAGGGCCATGATGGCCCTGGATCGCTCACCTGATCCATAGAGTGACAAGTGGGCCCCGGGGAGAGCCATTATTGACCCCAGGGCTATAATGTGCATAATGTTGAGGGAGGTCTAAAAAGGTGAAGCTTCAGACCAAATATCAACAAAGGCTATAATTTGAACAATATCTTGGTAAAGGTCCACTAGATGGAGCTACACACCAAATATCAAAGACCTGGGCCTTCCGGTTTCAGAGAAGAAGATTTTTTAAAGATATTCCCTACATAATATGTTCTATAGAAGGGTTATCCTTTGGAAGCAAGGTATACACCACAGAACTGGAAAATATGGAGTGTATATGTTTTCTGGGCCAGACTAGCTAGTTTCGGCCAATTAGGCCTCATCAGTGACCCTCAGATATTTTCAAAATTCCACAATGGAATCAATGATCCCAAAGGACAAGAAAATATAATCTACACTATGATGTAGGACAGGGAGACGTTTTACCGCCGCCACACATTCCCACACACCAGCTGTAGTGAAGTTAAATATGTTCTATAGAAGGGTTATCCTTTGGAAGCAAGGTATACACCACAGAACTGGAAAATATGGAGTGTATATGTTTTCTGGGCCAGACTAGCTAGTTTCGGCCAATTAGGCCTCATCAGTGACCCTCAGATATTTTCAAAATTCCACAATGGAATCAATGATCCCAAAGGACAAGAAAATATAATCTACACTATGATGTAGGGCAGGAAGACGTTTTACCGCCGCCACACATTCCCACACACCAGCTGTAGTGAAGTTAAATATGTTCTATAGAAGGGTTATCCTTTGGAAGCAAGGTATACACCACAGAACTGGAAAATATGGAGTGTATATGTTTTCTGGGCCAGACTAGCTAGTTTCGGCCAATTAGGCCTCATCAGTGACCCTCAGATATTTTCAAAATTCCACAATGGAATCAATGAACCCAAAGGACAAGAAAATATAATCTACACTATGATGTAGGGCAGGGAGACGTTTTACCGCCGCCACACATTCCCACACACCGGCTGTAGTGAAGTTAAATATGTTCTATAGAAGGGTTATCCTTTGGAAGCAAGGTATACACCACAGAACTGGAAAATATGGAGTGTATATGTTTTCTGGGCCAGACTAGCTAGTTTCGGCCAATTAGGCCTCATCAGTGACCCTCAGATATTTTTAAAATTCCACAATGGAATCAATGATCCCAAAGGACAAGAAAATATAATCTACACTATGATGTAGGGCAGGGAGACGTTTTACCGCCGCCACACATTCCCACACACCAGCTGTAGTGAAGTTAAATATGTTCTATAGAAGGGTTATCCTTTGGAAGCAAAGTATACACCACAGAACTGGAAAATATGGAGTGTATATGTTTTCTGGGCCAGACTAGCTAGTTTCGGCCAATTAGGCCTCATCAGTGACCCTCAGATATTTTCAAAATTCCAAAATGGAATCAATGATCCCAAAGGACAAGAAAATATAATCTACACTATGATGTAGGGCAAGGATACGTTTTACCGCCGCCACACATTCCCACACACCAGCTGTTGTGAAGTTAAATATGTTCTATAGAAGGGTTATCCTTTGGAAGCAAGGTATACACCACAGAACTGGAAAATATAAGCCTATGTAAAACCAAATGGCCCCAGAGCGGGGGCATTTTTGTCCTGAGGGCTATAATTTAAACAATCTTGGTAGGGGTCCACTAGATGAAGCTACATACCAAATATCAAAGACCTGAGCCTTGCGGTTTCAGGGAAGATTATTTTTAAAGATTTTCCCTATATAAGCCTATGTAAAACCAAAGGGCCCCGGGTGGGGGCATTTTTAGCCCCAGCACTATAATTTGAACAATCCTGGTAGGGGTTGACTAGATGAAGCTTCATACCAAATATCAAAGACCTGGGCCTTGCGGTTTCAGAGAAGAAGATTTTTGAAGATTTTTCCTATATCAGCCCATGTAAAACCAAAGGGCCCAGGGGCGGAGGCATTTTTGGCCCCAGCACTATAATTTGAACAGTCTTGTTAGGGGTCCACTAGATGAAGCTTCATACCAAATATCAAAGACCTGGGCCTTGCGGTTTCAGAGAAGAAGATTTTTAAAGATTTTCTCTATATAAGCCCATGTAAAACCAAAGGGCCCCGGGGCGGGGGCATTTTTGGCCCCAGCACTATAATTTGAACAATCTTGGTAGGGGTCCACTAGATGAAGCTTCATACCAAATATCAAAGACCTGGGCCTTGCGGTTTCAGAGAAGAAGATTTTTAAATATTTTCTCTATATAAACCCATGTAAAACCAAAGGGCCCCGGGGCGGGGTCATTTTTGGCCCCAGCACTATAATTTGAACAATCTTGGTAGGGGTCCACTAGATGAAGCTTCATACCAAATATCAAAGACCTGGGCCTTGTGGTTTCAGAGAAGAAGATTTTTTAAGTTTTCGGTGAAAAAATCTATATTTTGCTCCTGTGATCCAGATGTGCAACGGACCGGAACCGTTTGAACAACTTTGAAAGGGGACCATCGAAGGATTATTCCTGTGAAGTTTGGTTAAAATCCGATCAGTGGTTTAGGAGGAGATGTCGTTTAAAGAAATTGTTTACAGACGCACGGACGGACGCACGGACGCACGACGGACGAAAAGTGATCCCAAAAGCTCACCTCGTTATTACATGACAGGTGAGCTAAAAATGACAAAAATTGATCCAAGATTTATAAATCACATGCACATCCTCATACCATGAAGAAAACAAATGTAAAATTTCAAAATAATTGGTATAAAACTGTACGAGAAGTTGCGATGACAAGAGGTACCTACTGTGTATCAATTGGTGGTTAAAATTATAAGTTCGCAAGAAAATGTGACAAAAATTCATCCAAGATTTATATCCAAACCACATGCACATCCTGATACCATGACAACTAGAGAAAGAGAACAGTACCATCCTCTGATATATCTTTTGAGCTTGTATATAATATGAATGAGTGATTGAGTGTTGGAGTTTTACGTCCCACCAACAGCTAATGTCATATGGTGACGGGACCTTGGTTTAAAGACTCATCCGAAAGTCTGGAGAAGCCCGGGATTGATCCTGCGACTCCTGGTTTACAAGGCGAGTAGTGTAACCACTATACCACGGAGGCTTCTATATATAATATGAATGAAGAAGTGAAGAAGCTATAAGGATCTATAAATGTGCTTGTAAAAGATAAACGAAACATAAAATTTCTAAATGGACCAAGGGAGTGAGGGCATCAAAGTTACTGAAGGGGTGGGGGCATCAATGTTACCGAAGCAGCAGGGTGTGTATGCATCAATGAAATCTTTGGACTGGTATATCAACATCGATGTAAGTATCAACTGAATTTGTCTTAGAGTTTAGAACATACAGGCATCTATAAACTTTGTCATAAAACTGTAACCAAATGTAAAATTTCTAATTCCGTGACCTTGAGGTAAAGGTAACCATGGGTGGGAAGGGACAGGCATCGCGAAATTTGGACTGCTATGCGCAACACTGAATCAAGTATCAAATGAATTTGTCTTAGAATTCAGAATATACAGGCATCTATAAACTTTGTCATAAAACTTTAACCAAATGTAAAATTTCTAAGTCTGTGTCCTTGACCTCAAGGTCACTGTTGGGTGGGACATGCATCGATGTAATCTTTAGACCAGTATGTAACTTCAGTGTAAGTATCAACTAAATCTATCAAAGAGTTCAGAAGATACAATCTCTTAGAAACTTTAACGCAAAACATTAACCAAAATGTTAACGGACGGACGGAAGTACGGACGGACGGAAGGTCGGACACACGGGCGGGCGGGCGGACGGACGAACGGCATGACGAAAACTATATACCCCCATATGCATACTTCGTATGCCGCGGGTATAAAAAAACATACAAAGTTTCAAAATGATTGATATAAAACTGTAAGAGGTGTTGCGATGACAAGAGGTACCTAGTACTACCTACTGTATATCAACGATGTGAAAAAAAAGTGAAAAACAACTGATACGACAATTGTGTCCAAACCACATGTACATCCTCATACCATGGCAAAACACATACAAAGTTTGAAAATGATATGTATAAAACTGTAAGAGGAGTTGCGATGAAAAGAGGTACCTACTGTATATCAATTGAAAGATAAAAATGACTATGTTCACAATGTGGAAAAATTGACAAAATTGATCCAAGAATTATGTCCAAACCACATGCACATCCTTATACCATGGCGAAAACAGAGGCAAATTTTCAAATTTGATTGGTATAAAACTGTAGGAGGAGTTGCGATGACAAGACAGTGTAAAATGTTGACGGAAAGACGGACGGACAACCGCACGGACGGACGGACGCCCGGACGGAAAACTTGCACGCCTATGTCTTTCCATAAAACAGGTGCGACAAAAACCTGGGCCTTCTGGTTTCAGTCGAGAAGATTTTTAAAGGTTTTCCTATATGTCTATGTAAAACTGATGGGCCCCGGAGCGGGAGCATTTTTTGGCCCCAGGGCTATAATTTGAACAATCTTGGTAGAGATCCACTAGATACACTTTCATACCAAATACCAAACACCCGGGCCTTCTGGTTTCAGACAAAAAGATTTTTTTTTAAGTTTTCAGAGAAAAAAAATCTATTTTTGGCTCCTGTGACCTAGATGTGCAACGACCGGCACCATTTGAACAACCTTTACATTTTGGTGAATTTATTTCCACCTTTTTGCAATTCTTAAATACCTTTATTTGCTGCCTGTTGTGTATAGTGATAAATGCAAACACAATACTAGATATTTCTCTGAAGTCAATTTCAATACACCTGAACCTGTTTTCAACACTGTTCAATAAACATATGGTGTTGGATATAACAGGGTTTAGCTGTGGGTTGATTGTATCGATTCCTGATCATTGCCTTCACTTCTATTTTAAAGATGGATCCAAAAATTAATACATATTGTATAATCAATAACTTTTGTTCGGATATAAAATGGTTGTTTAGTCAACACGGTGTCTTTTTGGGCCCCGACAATAGCGTTATAAAAAATTGGATGTAATTTACGGAGTAGTATGAAAGATAAGATACAAACGTAAGTTTATATAATTCATACCTTTGCTCATTGCCGCCACCTCTCATTCCAAATTGTAAAGTGTTGTTCAACCATAGTGTGTTCAGCAAGCTGTCAGGCGTGCTGTTTCCCAGCTGTCCATTCTTGTAGAGGAGTTCTATTGCTGTAGGTGACAAGGGTTGAGATGCCATTGGTTTATTCCCTTTTCCCTGTTTCTTCAACTCCTTTCCTTTCTTTGCCAGCACATCCATGGCCCTTCGGAATTCAACACCTCTCACTATACTTACAGGATAATCTTGTTGTTTCAAGTGGCGATCCAAACTACTAACAATGGACCGCAGTGAGACAGGTTCATACTCCTCACCATTCTTCTGTCTCACACGAAGAAGGAACTCACAAAGATAATGGTTAAGTTCTGTTGGTTCAATGTCGTGAATCTGACGTTCTTCATTCTTCTGTTGAAGAAAACTCTGAAACAACTTTTGATGGCATTGGGTTTTTTTCTTTGTGTATTTATTTTCATTGGCATCAATGAATTCTTGCGGTGTAATGCAAACCGATGGAAATCTTGCATCGCTTTCACTGTTGCTAGTATCCTTAGAAGTTGTAAAGTCTTCTGTTTTTGCATCATCATGAAGAACTACATCAGCCTGAATGTCATTTAAACTGTCAATATAGTTGGACAGTTCTGAAGCTAGACTGTCTTCGTCATTGTGCGGTACTGGAAGAAAAAGTACACCACAGTGCAGTGACCAGCATTTCCTATCTAAAGAGGGCATCTGAAGGAGCAATTTTCCAGGTTACATTTGACATATGAGCTATGTTCAATTAGTTAACATATAATAAAACTTCGATCATTTATGTGGCAAATATGCTAATATTTTTTACTCAAAAAATGTGAACTAATGCAGTATCCGATATAGTATTTGCTGGAATTCTCAACATGATGGCAACTTTCAAGTCTGTTAAGCTAATGACGCTTTGAACAACTAGGCCCAGGTCATTTCATCAAATAATCGGATTGCATTTCTACAAAAAAGTCTCTTGCATCGCATTTAGGGTTTTCTTGCATACCAGACAGGAGTATAACAAATATATACCGGTGCTAGAAATTGTTATGTAACCTTGCTTATCTTACACTAGGACCGGACAGAGAGGGTTAATTGATAAACATATGCTATCAGTACGCAACATAACAGATATGCAGTGGTGGTGGCTGCATAATTTGTATTTTAATGATTTAGTCATGTTTAAATGAGTTCAAAATGAAGTATTATCAGAACAATTTATTGTCAAAGCATGTAAGAAAAGGAATCTGAAATAGACTTCAGCTTGTATTGAACGTTTATTTCGTCTGGTGTCTGTCTGAGTGGTACCTTAGCTGAGCTTTCGTATTATCGGAACTATAACAGACATCCTTGGAATGGAATTCCATATATGCAAAAGCCACATCTATGAACGGTTCTTAAATTCATTTCACTCTGTTAAGGGGCTAACCAGTATAGAGCACATTATTTTGCTGGAAATTGATTACTACCCTTCTTGAATCAACAGAAGACAAAGCAGGACCGTAGAAAATCTAATGGTCAATCTCCACGAGTTGGATAGATATGGTCGGCCAATGAGTATTGCTGTGCACATAATTTGGGCTGATTTGTTTGATTTGAGGTTTAACGTCCCCGTCAACACTGTAAAGGTCATTTTGGAGACGTCGCTCCCAATTTTGTGGGACTTTTACCCGACATAGAGATGAAATGACATCTCAAGCCCTGTCGCCCAATGAAACCAATAGGGCTTATTAGCATGGACGGTCCGCCTCGCACCGCGTTCCAGGACAGGCTTAGATCCTCTAGGCGGTTTACTGGTACTAGTGTGCGGGCCGGATTCAGCTCTGCGTGGAAGCATCATGCAGCCCATATATTTCTTCAAGCCCCTATGGGCGGGGGCGCAAATTTGGGCTGAATAACAAGAGAACTTGTCCTTGGGGTATTTGACCAGGCTAGACTAAAACTGTCCTGCTTCTTCGTAGAAGCCTATTAGTATTTGAGCCGGGGCACAGTATTTCCTTAAACTTACATGTGCGCCCAGCGAAGAATCAGATCAGCCTGTGGATCCATTTAGTTTGACCAGAGACTTCTCTTGCTGCATGAAGGAGCATCGGGCTCTTGGCTATCCTTAGAGCACACAACGAAGACTCTGATCAGACTGCGCGGATGCGCAGGCTGATCTGAGGCTCCGTTGGGTGCACATGTCTTATTGCAGGTTTTGTCGTGCACTGGCTCATTTGTATATACAGAAGCCAAGCAATTTTACTATCCAGGTAATGGACAACAAAAACACTGATCAGACTGTGTAGATGCATCAGCTGATCTGCACCTTTGTTGTTGCACGTGTAACAAGACAACAAGAATCTTTAATGAGCATGGATTTGATATAGTCATTTCCATCCGAGGTATGCTAGGGCCAGTCAGAACCAATGCTATGCCAAAGTTCTGATTGGTCCAGGCAGCTTGATGGTTGGAAATGACTTTATCAAACCTAAACAAAAAAAAAAAGATTCTATTTCTTGCATACCAGAACTTTTCGGTTCATTCATTATCTTTAGGAGTATTTCTTTCAACGAATATGATCACCTCTCAAAAGTTTCTTGTTCCAATGCCAAGTATTACTACTGTTGTGAATACTACATGTTATATAGCAAGAGGCTCATGAGCCACTATGCTCACAAGAGCTCAGGTGGACACTGCCCAATGGCAGCCATATATTTTAACATGATATCATTTTAATCTACCAATTATAAAGTATCCCAAACGTACCCCTATACACAAATGAGCACCCATGTGGACTCAGTATCTGAAATAAATGTATTAGGCCTTTTTATGAAGCAGAGGGGGTGAGGCATGGACCCAATGGAGCTCTGGTAGGTATCACTAAATGTGTTTTATCATAAGGAACAAGAATATATATGGTTTAACAATTGGGATCTGTATGACCGGAGATATAACCTGCCTCTTAAGCAGTAAGCAGTGGTGAGGTTGGGAATGCCTTGTCGATCCCAGAAAAGCACAATGTTGTTCTTAACATAAGGACCAAGAATATATATGGTTTAGGGGTGGGAACCTGAACCGTTTTTGAAATATGTGGCCGTTTTATAAAGTTGTGAACAGAGGAATGGCCCTTATGGACTCCCCCAACCCCGAAGTTGGTGTGACTAAATGGGTCTAATAATGAGGAACAAGAACATATATGATTATGTGGTGGGGATGTAAATGGTTTCTGCGATATATGGCATTCTATGAAGTGACGGGGCAGGGCATGTCCCCAACACAAAGAGACTCCCAGGTTGGTGCGATTGAACGAGACTTATCATAAGATACAAGAATATATATGATTAAGGGGTGGGGATCTGAACGATTTCTGAGATATATGGCTTTGAATGAAGTAAAGGGGTGGGGTATGGCCCGGGCAGCCCCGGGAACTCCCAAGCTGGTGTCACTGAATGCGTATTATTATAAGGAACATGAATATATATAGTTAAGTGGGGCACTGGAGAGTTTCTTAGATATTTAACCATTTGTGAAGTGGAGGAGAGGGGCAAGGTCCAGGGGCAGCTCGGGAGCCCCCCCCCCCCCCAGGTTGGGGTCAATGAATGTGTCTTATCATAAGGAACAAGAATATATTGTGTTGATCTGTAAGGTTTCCGCGATATTCGGCCTTTAATGAAATGGAGGGGACCCCCAGGTTGGTGCCAATGAATGTGTCTAATAATTAGGAACAAGAATATATATGGCTTATGGTTAGGGATCCGAATGGTTTCTGAGATATATGGCCTTTTACGCAGTGGAGGGGGTGGGGCCTGACCCCGGCACATCCTGGGTAGCCCCCATGTTGGCATAAAAGCATATTGCTGGGAGAAATTACTCAAGAAACATTTCTATAAACGTTTTGTCAAAATATCTGCAATGACTTGGCAGTAAATGCCATTGTTTTCCAATTTCCCTCATTATAAGTGTATGTAAACTCTAAGTTGCCATAACAATCAAACTAAAGAGCCGATTTTCATTAAAAAAAACGCGTTTTCAATCCCCCAGCAAAGGGATTCTACAGATGAAATTCGGGCCCAGTGGCTTCATGGTAGATGTCGTTTGAAAACGTTTTTGCAGACACCATACGACGGACGACGACGGACAACTGCCAATCCTACAAGCTCCCCCGGAGCTTTCGGCTATAGGGAGCTAGAAAATACTTCCTGAAAAAAAAAATGAACAAAAAAAAAAGAAAAAAAAAAGCAAAAAACAGTTAAATACAGAATAGGAGATAAACCAACAATGTAAAGACAACAAATGGAATCTGTGAAAAATCTTTGTATTTAATATTTTAAATGCCAATTTTCCATTGTGGTATTTTGTTGTTGCTCTCTACCAGTATGTCTAGCGGCAGTGTGGGATAAGGAGGGTGAGATGAGAATTTCTTTACTCTGTGCAAATGTTGGATATTCTTATCTGGTATGCAAGAAAGGGTATCCCTATGTATCAGCTTATTTGTATTTAGCATATGAGGGTTGGATTCACTTAGACTATCTCCACGAAAGAATGGGTGGATTTTTTTCAGAAAGCTTAAATGATTAAGCGGCTTGTTATTTATAGGGATAATGAAAGCTCTAAGCAGACTGGACAGATTTTTACATGCGGCGGCTATATTTGACATGTTTTGTGTCTAAACAACGGGATTATGCCAAATCTCTTAGATCGTCAACCTTTGAATTATATTAAAACTTTGAAATACCTTGAAACAGGAACGAAATATCTTGTGTGGCTGGATATTATGCATTGCTTGTGATGCTTTTGTTTATTCATCATGGGTATCTGTAAATTCAGGTGGTGAATACCAGCGATAAAACCACCAAACCTAGATATGTAGCTGTATCTGTAATATCCTCCACCAGTTTCTCTACCATTCAGCATTCTAATGTCATTTGCGTCAAAAAATCCCGGATATCTTCATCGCGAATCCCCTTCACTAGCTCATGTCGTGCTGCCGTTGTGAACAACTACCCAGTAAGCATTCTACATAAATCTACAGCGGGCCGTTAGCGGCCCGTCAGGGTAGCTGACGGGCCGCTAACGGCCCGCTGTAGATTTATGTAGAATGCTAGCAGGGTATAATGTCATTATATGTGCCTTGTACACAGGATTTACCATGATGCCATGATACATGTAATGTTAAATGTTTTTATGTTTTTAGCTACAACTACAGATTTACAAAGCATCACCATCTTCAAAATTTGACAATGTTTAGCCGGCACTCAGAGCAAACCTGTTATGTGCGGAACGTTTACATTGAAGTTTAAATCCCGATCTTTTTCAGGCAGCCAACCCTATCAGCACACTAAGTGCTTTGATTATTATTGTATTTTCTCTTCCAAATACATTGGAATTCGAATTCCACAATCTAATGTTCCAAACTGATTCATTATATTTTACTATTATTTTATGGATATACCTTTTTTGTATATATTTTTATTCACCTAGGAATATGTGATACATGTATGTGAATATTCTCATATATAGTATCCAAGGAAAACAAACAATGCCCATCATAGTTATCAAATAAAAAATAATCATAGTATGTGAACAAGTGTATGCAAGATAACAAGATCTTTAATGCACACCACTGTCAGACAGGGGTTTTCTACCATCAGGATAACTACATATAGGAAACCATAACCTTTGCAATGGTTTCTATCTGTCAGTCATGCTTTGGGTTAAAAAAGTCTATACGGCAATGAAGCCATGCAAGATCGTTTTATCCCAACAAAAGTGTAAATTGTGTTCATAGCCTTGTCTGATATGCAAGAAAACTTTAAACCCATTTTGTACTGAAAGAAATCTTCCACCGTCTATATAGCAAAAGTCTATTTTGGAATTTAGGGATGTCAGGTTGTATTGTTTATCGAACATCATTTCAGAAAATGGCTGAGCACTTTTTGCAAACAGTAAGGATCTGATCAGATGCCTAGTTCTGCAGCATCTGGTGTGGGGTCTTCACTGTTTAACATTGTTGTGTTAAAGGGTTTACGGTATAAAATGAGATAACATACAGTTTCTCCTATATAAAGTGGTAAACAAATATTCCAGGATATTTATTACATGTACATAAGATATTCTATATAATGGGGTTTTCGAATTATCGGTAGTTTCAGATCGCTCAAGTGATAAATCATCAATATTTCTCCTTACACGCCTCTAAATAAATGTACACCATACACGCCTATACATTTACATGGATCTGTAATACAGTTGGTTAGGGCATGACTATACCTGGAAGAGGACATTATGTAAAAGGATTTTGACACTGTAAGATCGAAAATACAGTGTTTTCCAGCTGATTAATTGAACACACCCCTTGCATTACCATAACACACATTTGAAGCAATAGTGGTGTCTTTCATCTCTAAACAACTAAAATTTCAGTTCAAATATTTAATATCTTCCTTATTTCTGCCCCAAACGTAGACTGTGAGGACATGCTAGAACTGCCCAAAATTAAAGAACTGTTAATCAGCTGTGACCCAAGTCCCAGTTGTTCAAACCAGCACTCGCTTAATAAGCTTGTATGTGGTCATAACGTTAAATGTTCTACCAAGTACAATATCTAACTATCTAAACTCTTAACCATTGACCTGCTGAATATTTAAATATGCCACATCCACTACCGATTATCAACAAATCAGATTACTTGATGCAAATTATTGCAACAGGTCCACAATCTGAATGACAATGTAGATCCTGATCAGATGGCTTCTTCAGAAACCATCTGATCTGGATCTACATTGTTTGAAAGGTAAGGCATATCCGGGCTCAGCAGGACAAGGGTTAAATGTTTGTGGGAAAAATGTGAGTGCATTTGCAAAAGCTACTCACATTATTTTACCAGAAATACAAAATGATTAAATGCTCTTGGCAAACAGTAAGATAGCAATTTTCGTCACATTTCGTTCGTTTGTTTGATTAGAGGTTTAACGTCCCCGTCAAAATTGTATAGGTCATTTTGGAGACGAAGCTTCCAATTTTGTGGGACTTTTACCCGACACTGAGATGAAAAGACATCTCAAGCCCTGCCACCAAATAAAACCAATAGGGTTTATAAACATGGACTCGCACCACTTTGCCTGGGCAGGCTTAGTGGTACACTACATCATCCTCCTGTCCTACATCATAGTGTAGTTTATATTTTCTTGTCCTTTGGGATCATTGATTCCATTGTGGAATTTTGAAGATATTTTGAGGGTCACTGATGAGGCCTAATTGGCAGAAACTAGCTAGTCTGGCCCAGAAAACATGCGCACTCCATATTTTCCAGTTTTGTGGTGTATTCCTGGCTTCCAAAGGGTAACCCTTTTATAGAACATATTGAGATCCTTTAAGAGGTTTACCAGTACTCGTGTGAGGTCAGTTTCAGCTCTGCGTGGAAGCATCATGCAGCACATCTATTTCTCCAAGCCCCGATCATGGGCGACGGCCGAATTGTCGTCACATAAATCATGTTTGGATACCGAGTAATGCAGTCCTCGTCAGTCAACAATGTCTGAACTAATCACTAACAGTTTTCAGTAGCCACCCCCAAACCCTATTAAACCTGTAACCTTATGCTCCCATTATAATGTTCAGACGAATTCAAATATCTGGCAAACATTAAAAAAATAAGAATGTCATGATGGCCCTTAATTGTTCACCTGACTTATTTGTAGAAAGGTGACCTATCTTTGACACGATATGACCCATATTGCTACTTAAACCATATTCCAACTTTGGTCTTTATCAAGTAAAACATTCGCCCCCGCTATAGGGGCTTGAAGAAATATATGGGCTGCATGATGCTTCCATGAAGAGCTGAATCCGGCCCGCACACTAGTACTGGTAAACCGCTTAGAGGATCTAAGCCTGTCCATAAACCAGGGGTGCGAGGCAGACCGTCCATGCTAATAAACCCTATTGGTTTCATTGGGCGACAGGGCTTGAGATGTCATTTCATCTCAATGTCGGGTAAAAGTCCCACAAAATTGAAAGCAATGTCTCCAAAATGACCTATACAGTGTTGACGGGGAAGTTAAACCTCAAATCAAACAAACAAACAAACAAGTAAAACATGCTGGTATAGTTTAAAAGCAAGAGGCCTGTGGGGCACTATGCTCACCAAAGCTAAGGGGGACTATGTCCACTGGCAGCCATGTATTTTAACAAAGCATGGAAGGCCTAATCCCAAGGACGTTACAGATAAAAATTTGAACCCAAACAACTTAAATCATTATCCTGATAAATAAATTAATTTAGCTGGCGCCCACTCTTAACTTTCAAAACCTAATGTAATTTATCCATTCAAATTCACAATCTGAGTGACAGTTTAAATCCTGAAGGGATGGAAGCCATCTGATCTGGATCTCCACTGCAAGAAAATAGTTTTTCATGTTAAGCAGGATAAGCGTTCAAGCCCCAAAGTCTTTTTGAGTCTTACAGACACACTCTACAGCCCTACGCATTTAGCCATAATTGACACACGTTTTTTAGGTAAAACTCCAACTTTTCAAAATTTGACTCCAACTTTTCAGATCTGAATCCACTTTTTCTATGGATGGATTCCTAAACTCCTGTTTTCAAAATCCTAGTGAGAACTCTGGTGGCTTCAGAGGTCTGATGTCACTGAGAAGTAGGCCTTAAATCATATGGCAGACAAAAGATTGCTCAAAGAATATTTCTATGAAAGTTTTGCAAAAATATCCACTAAGACTTGGCAGTAAATGCCAATTTTCAGTTTTCCCCATTACAAGTCGAAGGAAACTCTAAGTTGCCATAGCAACCAAACTAAAAAGCCGAATTTCAAAAAAAAAAAAAAGCATGTTAAAACAAATATGGTGATTATTTTCATTAAAAATAGAAGTGGAGCCAGTGATCAGGAATCGATACAATCAACCCACAGCTCCCATCAGAGAAACAAAAGGAAAAGACACACAAACATGAAACAACAGACCCTAATGGAAACACCAACATCGGAAAGCCAAAAGGACAGTTACTTTCCCACAAAATGGCCAATAGGCTATCCAAAATAAAATAACACAAGCGACACAAACACCCAAAGACAAACCATAACAAAAATAAACCCCGACAGAAGAACCGCCTTGGAACGGTCAGCGGAAACGAATTCCACTGGGGGGCTTAAATCCATTTTACGTGGCCACAATCCTCGCCCTCACATCCGTCGCGATTTAGAAAAATAACTTGTTCAGTTCGCATGAAGGCCTCAGTCTCGTAGAGCATATGGTTCCTGAGGAGATGATCTTAAGTATTTTTTTTTATCTTTTGTTGGGGTTGGGGGAGGGGGGCATTTTCGTTTCCATGTCAACTATGCAACCAATAAAAGTGCACAGTAGGCCTAAAACCAAATGGCGGATAGAAGATTGTTTAAAGAATATTTCTATGAAAGTTTTGTCAAAATTTCTGCAAAGGCTTGGCAGTAAATGCCATTTTTCAATTTTCCCCATAATTAGTATATGGATACACTAAACTAAAGATCCGAATTTCAAAAAAATAACACATAACCTGTGAAGGCAAATACGGAGATTATGTCTTTAAAGTCTCAGCCTTACAGAGCATATGTTTTTTGAGGAGATGATTTTTTTTAAGTATTTTTTTTCCTATTTTTTTTTTTTTTTTTTTTGGGGGGGGGGGGGTCCATGGCGACCAATAAAAATGAGCAGTAGGTCTAAATCATTTGGCAGATATTAGATTCCGTAAAGGCATTTATTCTTGTTACAGTAGGACACACCATGTGCTCATAATTGTTTTATTGTCCCCTGTGATATACGCTATGTAACAGAACAGAGGCAGCCCCAAATAGGGTGATTAGTAGCTCTTGTTGAATCCCCTGACTGATGCACTAAAGGGGAATATCAATAAGTTACACTAGTCAACAGTTAGTAAACTATTGATTTCCCCCCAAGGAGGCCCCTTACCTGTTGAAGATAGAGGACTTCTTTTCTGTCAGCACTGAGGGCTATATAAAATGTAATGCAATGATGGTCGTCAATATTCAAGAATAAATGCCTTTAACGAAAATTTCTATGTAAGTTTTGTCAAAATATCTGCAAATGCTTGGCGGTTAATGCCATTTTTCAATTTTCTCCATTAAAAGTCTATGGAAACTCTAAGTTGCCATTACAGCCAAACTAATGAGCCGAATTTCATAAAAAACATAAACTTTCAATCCCCAAGCCAAGGATGCTACAGATGAAATTTGGGCTCAGTCGGTCCAGTGGCTTCAGAGGAGATGTTGTTTGAAAGTGTTGACACTAGACGATGACAGGAAACTGTCTGTCCTCTAAGCGCCCACGGAGCTTTCAGGTCTGGTGAGCTAAAAAGATCAATGTAAAACTGTGGCCTCGGGTGAGGGGAAAGGGTTTTAAAGCAATTTTACCTGGTGACCAAGTTATTATACGACATGACCCACAGTCAAACTTGACCATCAAGAACATTCGTAAAGTTTCATGAAGATAAATGCAAACTTGTAGCATCTAGACAGAGAAATAGCTCAACTTAAGGACTTTGGACTCTGTTAGAGATTGGAATGCCCTTCCCGATTCGATTATTTCGACAGCTGAAGGTGCTGATGATTGTGTAGCTAAATTTACCTCTTTGGTTAGAGCTAGGGACTAACTTCCCACATCACAGGTCCTGGTGTATGAATGTCATTTGACGTGTCACCAGTAGCAATTCTGATTCTGATTCTGATTCTGAGCTAAAAAAATGAACACTTAAGGACAATGTTTTGCTTTACTTGTCAAAACCTTAGCCTTGTTTTAATCAGAATACACACACAAACACACACACTTAAACATAAACATAATGGAACATACCTGGGTCATATGAAGGTTTACTTAAGTACGTTTCTGAACCAACTCTGTGTACACCATGTGACCAGTTGAAATCATACCCTGTATATGAGTCATCGTTGTTATCAGGCTCACTTTCAGACTCCTGTGGTTCACGTTTAATAACAACAACTCCATCAGATTCTAGTTTAATTATTTCTGGACCTCTTTCAGTTTCTTGTATATTTCTGACTGGTCTACTGCTTTTCCTTGCTTTACTTCTGGATTCTGTGTCAGCAGTAATGAGACTAGCTGAATCTCTCTTCATATCTGTTTCCATTCCAAGGATGTCACTGTCCTCATCACCATTTCTTTCTGACAGTGCCATGTTGTTACTTGTATTTGTTTCCATTCCGTTATCACCTGATGAACCAGCAGCTAATGAATATTCCGCACTAGTAGTTTCTTTTCTAGATGAATGATTACTGGAAACACTACCATGACTTTCTGATCCAAAAGATAAGGACTCTTGTTCATTGACATTATGGTGAGTTTTCAATTTCTTTGCTGGCCTAGTATTCTGGTTTTGATTCACTATAAAGTTAGACACAGGTGTTGGAAATCTGGCGCCTCCACTTAGGTTAAGATTTGACTCACTTGGTGGGGCTGAGAAGTGTGGATTCACATGAGATCTTGTTGTGACATCTGGGCTGCTCTGACCGAGATTGGCTAGAAAACATAAACAAACACAACTGTGTAGCTCCAGATCGGGAGGAGTAATGAGGATATTTTTAGATAATTTTCTTAAGGGGAATGGGAAAACCGGGTAATTTTTCCGCCATTTTTCAAAGGGAGACAACTTTTGGGACTTCCTGTTTGCTTTTATGTAAGCTCTGTCCCACAGAAAAAGGAGTCAACTTCTTAAAGGAAAGAATTTGCTCCTTAGGAGCAAATTCTTTCCTTTAAGAAGTTAACCCCCATTGACATGCGAGACAAAAATACTTTTGCATGAGTTGCCTCCCCTGAAGGTGTATCCATTTCCCTTTTTATCCATAAAATCCAATGCTGTTGGTACCCATTAGAATAACTTCATCTAGGCAAATCTAACAAGTAACCACAATGTAAAAGGAATATTATCCCTTAATTATCCTTTTAACTTCTTATCTGGAGTTTGATACAAACTCACAGTATCAAGGATAATTAAGAAATAGTTTTTCTTTTCCATAAAAACATCTGGGGCCAGTTGTTCAAAACTAACGATGTCGTTAGTTAACATATCGTTAAAACTTTGATCATTTATTATGGCAAATATTCTGATATTTTTGCCCATTTTTTCAGCAAAAATACCAAAATTTTGAATATAAAACTTGCTAGAACAGTTAACAATATGACCACTAACGAGCTCGTTAAGCTAATGATGCTTTGAACAACTGGGCCCAGGTGTTGGAAATTGATAGAATCGTGTTAGAATCGACTTGGTAATCACTTCATCAAGACGATTGTAACAAGTTCCCACATCATATGTTTCTAGAAAACAACAAAGAAAATTATCTATCAGTTGTCTTTGTAACACCTCCTTGTCTGGAGCTATGAAACTGAATCACTCGAAGTACAAAAGTTTCTTCAAAACATTCCCTCAACGAAGACTCATCAGTCTGTGTACCATTAATTTGATTTAAGAAATAGATCAGCTCTAACTGTGATTTGTTGAGTAATAAATCACAGTTTGGAGGTCAGTTGTAAAGTAGACAAATCACGAGATTATTACCCAACAAATCACTGGCTAGAGCTGATCAATTACGATTCTAACACGCTGAAAATCGGCAATAATGTTGTTGTTTCCTTCAAAATCTCACAACTTTTCGTCATTGTAAGAAGAAATCCTGCTAAAATTATCGACTGAAACACATGCATTTACATCCTTTTCTAACGTTCTCGATGCGAGAAAATGACGTTACACCTACTAACGTCAAGTAAATCGAATAGTGACGTCATAAACTTGCAGTTTTTTAATGACGTCACACGTCACGCTCTTCCGAGCTGTGATTTGTTGCAAAATAAAACACAGTTATTTTGCATTGCCTATATAGGCTCGCTGTGTTAGAATTGGTGTTAACGGCACAGTCAACATAATTAAAGTCATGTCAAGTGGGTCAATTTAACCAAGTTAACCAAACTTTTCCTAGACAGGCTCCAATTCAGTCAAAGTACAGCCTTCCAAGTGCGGTGCAAGAAAGCATGAATGCTCAGGCTGATCAGAGGCTTGTTGTGTGCATGTCAAAAAAATTACTTAGGGGAACATGTCATTCAAAGATTTCTTTTTTCTATTTTAAGCTCTGGTGGCCATCTTGTTCAGTGGGGAGGAACTATTTAAGCAATTTTATTACAAGGCCATGAGAGGAATATTTCTGTAAAATTATTTCAAAACTGAACCATTGACTTGAGAGGACGTCATTTCAAGGCGTTTCAATATTTAATTCAAACCATTTAAGCAATTTTGGTGCAGAGCCATAAGTGAAGCATTTTAGCAAGACACTCTATCCACATTGCTTAGTACTGGTTTCTACCCAGTGAAACAAAGGGCCACATGAAAGATAAGTACTAGTTTAATGAATGTGTTACTCTCTATAAATTAAGTCCTATATAAAATTGGCCTAGGAAGATTTATTTCCTCTAAGGAACAATTTCCCTGTAGCTGGCCCTACTTTTCCAGTGCAATCGTTATATATAAACAAGGAAAAGTTTATTTCATGTCAACACATTGTTCTTGATGTGACGTCAAAGGTGCCTCAGATGATACAAATAATGTTCAGAATGTACTTAGTTAGACTCGGAGGCAGCACTGAAATAAAGATTACATGGACATTACCACTGAATTAGGCGTAAGTTTGGTTATTGTACTCTCACATTTTTAATTGTTTTATCACTATAATAACTTTAGTTCTTCTATTTTCATTCAGTACAATAGAAAGCGCTTTCAAGATGGTGTCTATACAGTTTTTTGTTTCAGTCAGATTATGTGTTACTGCGTAGACTATCGTTTGTGTTGACTGCATGTTACGAGTGCATTAGATGCGAAAGGAAACTTCAGTTCTATCAAAATGGATGTGATACAAAGTTTATTGACTCAGTCCATTTTAAATACAGGATTTTTAAACCTCGGCAGACATCTGATAAAGAAACTCGTGCGAGGCATACTCGTTTCTTTATCGGATGCTCAACTGCCCTTGGTTTATAATTCCCTCATTTAAAATAGACTATTTATTATTATTAATATTCGTGTGAAATTTTTTTTTAGGCTTGATGGTTTAGGAGGATATGTCATTTGAAGAAATTGCTGACGACCGTTGAATTGACAGATGGACACATAGCGATTACAAATGCTCACCTTGAGCACCTTATGCTCAGTTGTGTTAAACAAGTGGGCCATGATGGCCCCGGATTGCTCACCTGATCCATATTGTACAAAAGAAATTGTAGGTAATATATGGTGGAGTGGAGGGTTTGAGCAACTTTGGTTGGACCCAAAGAACATTTCTATGAAATTAGTTCAAAATCAGTCTGGCTGTTTCAGAGTAGAAGTCATTTTGAGAAGTAGAAGTCATTTTTGATGAAATGACATCTCAAGCCTTGCCGCCCATTGAAACCATTGGGTTTAAATGCATAGACGGTTCCACTCGCACCACTTTGCTAAGACCTTCAAAGTGGTTTATCATTACTCCTGTAG
The DNA here is from genome assembly GCA_963580285.1 of Lucinisca nassula. NCBI lineage: Eukaryota > Metazoa > Mollusca > Bivalvia > Lucinida > Lucinidae > Lucinisca > Lucinisca nassula. The sequence continues at coordinate 158,791,329 of OY757012.1, read as the reverse complement.
AAGCACCTTGCAGCCAAGCCCTGATTGGTGGAGCCAAAACTTTCAAAACACGTCTGTCTCTAAAAGGAAGCAATTTATAGGAATGTTCCATGGGTTACCCTCTAACAAAATTGCTCAAAATATTTTGCTTAACTGAGCATGATGGCCACCAGAGCTAAAAACCTCAAACCTCATTCCTGTGAAATAATTTTAAAATCCATCCACTGGTTAAAAAGAAGAAGTTGTTTAAAGAGTTTTCTGTTCTTAGCTCTGGCGGCCATCTTGTTCAACCGAGCGGAACGGTTTGATCAATTTTGGTAGAGGGTCACCCAAGGAATATTCCTGTGAAATAATCTCAAAATCCATCCATTGGTTAAGGAGAAGAAGTCATTTAAAGGTTTTTCTATTTTTAGTTCTGGTGGCCATCTTGTTCACCCGAGCGAAACGGTTTGAGCAATTTTGGTAGAGGGCCACCCAAGGAACATTCCTGTGAAATAATTTTAAAATCCATCCACAGGTTAAGGAGAAGAAGTTGTTTAAAAGGTTTTTTTTTCTATTTTTAGCTCTGGCGGCCATTTTGTTCACCCGAGCCGAATGGTTGGAGCTATTTTGGTAGAGGGTCACCCAAGGAACATTCCTGTGAAATATTTTCAAAATCTGTCAAGCAGTTCTGAAGAAGAAGTCTTTTAAAGCAAAAGCTGGCGACGGACGCACGGACGACGGACAAAGACCGATCACAAAAGCTCACCTTGAGCACTTCGTGCTCAGGTGTGCTAAAAACAGAATGTCATCTGCTACTTTCTGTCTCTTAACACTTCCTCTGCTGAATCAGAATCCATCCTAGCTTTGCAAAACAGTGTAGATCCAGATCAGGATCTATACTGTTTGTCATTTAGTGAAATGAATTGATTTTGATAGGGTGACAGTAAGATACGATTGTGGCAACAGTACTTTGAGCCCCGCCAAGCGAATTTGTGTCTTCGAGCATTCCGTCATGACAAATTTTAATTGCACATGCCCAGCCATTCAGAGGGGCCAGGGATATGGCTTTCTGTCTGAAGGTTCCTCTTGATTCACTGCTTGTATGAGCGAGCAGCGAAGGTTCTGGCAAGACTGGGCGGATGCGCAGGCTAGCCTGAACCTTCGCTGCTCGCATAGGCGATAAGTACCAAAATAGCTTGACGGGGCCCATTTATTCTGCGCTTACCTTTAATACAGAAACCTAGGAATTGTGACTTGATTTCTTCATGTTGTTTGAGGAAATTTTTGCCAGACTGAGATCCCATGTGTGTTAAGCTGCCATCAGTAACACTAGCTGTTAGCACAACTACATCTTCTCCCCCGTGTTCACAAAGTTGGTCCAACTGACAATGAGAAAAAGAAATCAATGTGCTTTGTTTTGTGTTTTTGTGTTTACAGACAAGACAAAACTACCAAATTCATACTAAGCTAGTTGGCCTAACCTCACTTTAACTTGGCATAGCTACATTTACAGGAGCAACAAAAATAATAATTTTGGGATAAATTTTGTTATTTCTCCATTACACTAAATGCTGTTGATATTTGTTCGAATCCCCTCGACAAGATTCCAACAAGTACGTATGCTTTTAACCTTTATGATGTCGAGAAAAACATTTGGAAATGTCGTCTGCTTATGTTGTCTGCTGAATCTTCTTGCGAACTTTTTAAAAACATTTTTACATACAAGCAACCGGTGTGGACCCAGATCAGACTGCTCCTAGAGGACTGTTTTCAAAAATGACTTTAAAAGTAACCCGCAGACGACAAAGCAGCCGACAATTGTCGTGACTGGTTTTTGTTTGTTTGTTTGATTTGAAGTTTAACGTCCACGTTAACACTATAAAGGTCATTTTGGAGACGTTGCTTCCAATTTTGTGGGACTTTTACCCAACATCGAGATGAAATGAAATCTCAAACTTTGCCGCCCAATGAAACTAATAGGGTTTATAAGCATGGCGGGCCGACTCGCACGGCTTTGCCTGGGCAGGCCTAGATCCTCTAAGCTGTTTACTTTTACTCGTGTGCGGTCGGTTTCAGCTCTGCGTGGAAGCAGCATGCAGCCCATTTATTTCTTCAAGCCCCGATGGGCGGGGGCCATGCCGTGATTGGTATTTCATGGGTTAATTGGGCCCCCCCCCCTCAGGCGATTTTGGTACTTATCGCCTATGCAGCAGCGAAGGTGCAGGCGAGCCTGCGCATCCGCACAGTCTCGCCAGGACCTTCGCTGCTCGCTCATACAAGCAGTGAATCAAGAGAAACCTTCAGAAAGAAAGCCATATCCCTGGCCCCTCTGAATGGCTGGGCATGCGCAGTTAAAATTTGTCATGACAGAATGCTCGAAGACACAAATTCGCTTGGCGGGGCTCAATTATCCTTGTTACTCCTCATTTTACCAGTACGGTGCAGTTTACCAGTACGGTGCAGTTTACCAGTACGGTACAGTCTATGGTGCAGCCTTGTCAGTACACCCAGATAACACAAGATACTGGTGCTATGAAATTTCAACATAACAAACAAAAATGTCCTGAAGTACAGTGAAACTCCGCTATTAAGACCACCAAAAATGATGACTTGTTCTCCTTTAAAAAATTTTATCCAGCAAGTTGCAGTTATTCTTTCTTTTTGTTTTCTCCATACTGTGTCCTCTGGTCAGAGACCACCTTTGGAACTGTTCACAAGTGATCTTAAAGACCACTTTTGAACAGTCCCAAAGGTGGTCTTAATATAGAAATTTTACTGTACATGCAAATCTCAAAACAAAAAAATCAAAACGTGCCACGATTTAGAGAAAAAAAATCCTAAAATTAAAATACATGAAGTACGGTGTTTAAAAACTGACCTTTCTGTCACCTGCCGACGTTTCTGTTTCTCCACCTAGGACACGGACTTGAGTCCCTGGTGAGTGCCTCCCATAATTCTAGTTAACCATTAAGATACCAGTCAAAGCAATTGTTGTCTGCTGGTTACTTTAAAAATCAATGCTGCAAGCAGTGTTGAGCCAGATCAGACTTTTCCTTTCGTAGCACTCTGATCTAGGTCTACATTGTTTGCATGTATGCAAAAATATATGATTGAAAAGTATACAAGACGTGTAGCAGACGACATAAACAGATGACATTTTCAGATGCAGTTTAGTTGGCGAAATAAGTGTTTTTTTTTTTGTTTTGTTTTGTTTTTTTTTCTTGTTGGAGTTTAACGGCCAAGTGAACACTATTTATGTCATTTTGGCCGGTCAGTTTACCTATTCTTACGACATGAAAGTCGTCACAAAGGAAAGAAGCATAGCCTGAAAAAAACCCGCCTATGGTGGGATTCGAACCCGGGCCGCTGGGGTGATAGTCCAGTGCTTTAACAGCTGAGCCTAAGAGTAGACTCCCTGACACAGTTGTCAGAGAGTGGTTATAAACCTAGCAGCTATGCATATGATCTACCAAGGTAGATAATGGAAGGGAGGTAACACTATACACACTTTTCCTGGTAAGCTGTTAACAAGTACATTGCACATTATTTTGCCAGAAACTGACAACTGCCCTTCTTAAATCAGCGGGTGAGAATGACAGTAGAAAAGATTTCATGATCAATCAGGCTCCACGAAAGAAAGTTGCCGACCCCGGCAGGTATCGAACCCGCGTCCTCCTGATTACCAGTCAGACGCACATCCGACTGAGCTACCGAGGCCAGCGAATAAAGGGTTAAGGTACAGGGGTGATGGTTTAGGGAGATTTTCTTCTTTTGCTGTGTGCTTTCATTAGAATCACCACACAACCCACTTTTATTTTACAGACCATCTGAAAAGATATGAGTAAAATTCCGCTATTAAACCTTATCTTGCCGAATATTCATTTAAGCCACACCCATTTCTGTCATCAAACAATCAAATTACTTGATGTAATTTATTGCTACAAATTCATAAACTAAACGCCAAACAGTGTAGATCCTGATCAGATGGCTTCTTCAGATCTGATCTGGATCTACACTGTTTGCAAAGATAGGGGTTGTCGTGAACAGCAAGATAAGGGTTAAGACCACCTAAAATTTAGACTTAATCTGCTTTTAAATGCTTATTGGGAAGGCTTCAGTTATTCTTTGCGTTTTCTACAACCAGTGTCTCCAAATAAGAGACCACCTTTGGGACTGTTAAAATAAGGTCTTAAGACCACTTTTGAACAGCCCCAAAGGTGGTCTTAAAATAGGAATTTTGCTGTAACTAAACTATTCCCACTATGCCACCAAGCCTGTTGCTATAAATACTCTCAGTGGCTCGAACTACCCCTGTCTCAAATAATTTTTCATTATCGTCCATGCTTATAAACCCTAATGGTTTCATTGGGCGACAGCGCTTGAGATGTCATTTCATCTCAATGTCGGGTAAAAGTCCCACAAAATTGGAAGCAACGTCTCCAAAATGACCTACATAGTGTTGACGGAGACGTCAAACATCAAATCAAACAAACATTATCTTAGAGGTGCCCGAACCAGTGGAGTTCGACTGTACTAATGGCTTAGAAGTGCGTTCTTTTCCGTTCTTACCAAAAGCTGTATCTGTGTTTTAAGGACCGCTTTCAGGATCATGGAATATCCTGGAATTCCCTTCAACATCTCCAGTTCAACAACCATTTTTGCGACAGTCTTTTTTTAGACCTGCAAACAAAAATAGACACAATTCATCAACTACATCTAAATGACAGTGTTCACCCCCGCCCATCGGTGTTTGGAGAAATAGTTTGGGTTCTAACGTGCTTCCGCGCAAAAATGAAACCGACGGAACTTGAGCACTGGTAAACTGCTTAGAAGGTCTAAGCCTGCCCAGGAAAAGCGGTGCGAGTCAGACCGCCCCTTAAATCCAAGCGTTTTTTGAGAGGGAGGGTTTGAGATGACATTTCATCCCAATGTCGGGTAAAAGCCACACAAAATTGGAAACAATGTCTCCAAAATGACCTGTACAATGTTGACGGGGACGTAAAGCCTCATCGCCCCACCCATTGGGGCTTGAAGACGTGCATGGGCTGCATGATGCTTCCACGCAGAGCTGAAACCGACCGCACACTAGTACTGGTAAACCGCTTAGAGGATCTAAGCCTGCCTAGGTAAAGCTGTGCAAGTCTTATTATCCATTTACTCCATTCTTATAAACCCTATTGGTTTAGTCCATTTAGTCTGTTCTTATAAACCCTATTGGTTTCATTGGGCGACAGGGTTTGAGATGTCATTTCATCTCAATGTCGGGTAAAAGTCCTATAAACTTGGTAGCAACGTCTCCAAAATGGTCTATACAGTGTTGACGGGGACGTTAAACAATAAACATCAAATCAAACAAACAAACGTGAAGCCTCAATACAAACAAACGACATTGTGGTCACATGTTAGGAGCCAATTTCAGCAATGGAAAATCAGTTGGTTTTCCTCCAAGTACCCCGGTTTACGCCAACCCTGATTAACGATCAACTCGAAATAAGTGAAAAAATGGGGTCGATTGAGGTCGATTGACCCACAGTTACTGAGCACAGCTCTTCAGTGCTTATGTCCACGTGACCATCACTTATTTCTAGGAAATCCATGCAAGTAAATGTTATTCATATAAAATAACCGCGCTGTGTGGTCAGGGGATTGCGTAAGAGGGTTATCTATAGAATCTGGACTGGAATCATGTATTGGGTTTGGCAAACAGTGTAGACCCTAATCAGAGTATACACAAGTTGCTTACAGTACAGGTATTTAAATGTTGAACACAGAAATTCCACCGAAGGCTATGTCGAATCTGTGAGGTCACAAAGTCACCGAACCATGAAATCTAGGCCAAGGTCAAACATCGGTGCTTGCATAAAAGTTGCCATTCCTATAGATGAAAACTTTTACCAATTATCATTAATGAAGTTCTTACTGTTCTTGAGAAATGAACTTAAACATTAGGTTGAACACTAAGGTTGATGCAATCATTCATTAAATCAGCGAGCCATGAAATTTAGGTCAAGGTCAAATGTGGACGCTTTCATTATAGTTGTCATCCTTAGATACAAGTATGTACACAGTATCATTAACAAAGCTCTTATATTGCAGTGCTTGACCGTTATGGTGAACGTTGGGGTTGTCGCAATATTTCACGAAGTCAGTGAACCATAAATGTGGGTCAAGATCAAATTTGGATGGTTGCATTAAAATTGCCATCCCTTGCCAAGTACCATTCATGAACATATGAAGCTCTTATAGTTCTTGAGAAATTAACTTGACCATTTGGGTGAACGCTAGGGTGGTCGCAATATTTTACACAGTCAGTTAACCATGAAATGTAGGCCAAGGTCAAATATGACTGCTGGCATTTAAGTTGCCATCCCCAGATACAAGTTTGTACCAAGTATCGTTCTTATAATTCTTCAGAAATAAACTTGACCATTAGGGTGGACGCTAGGGTGGTCGCAAATGTCCACGATGAAACCGGACACATATATCGCACCATACTAATAGCAGGCGCGACAAAAACGATCTAAGTCCCCCATTTAGGCCCATTTCCCTATCTACGCTCAACTCTGTCAGCTTAGAATAACATTGTCAGTGAAAGTTACATACATAATCTTGCTTCGGTCGGATGAACTTTTCACGATTATCGCTTTAAACTATAAAGACGATATAATTCCGTGCAGTCAATGGGGAACAAATCAGTGAAAAACTTCGTACGCGGTTGGGCAAAGTAAACCACGCGCATTTGTAGAACTGCAGTCTGAAACAGATAAAATGAAGTTACAGCAGTTGATACGCGCTGAACAGACGGCAAATTGATAACCGTCTAGGGGCAATTTTGGGGTCTACAAGCTGGCGTATCAACTTAAATAGCGCCGAAAACGCAGAAAAAATAAAATGATCAAAGGATCACTAATACTGCCGATCCATGAATCAAACCATTGAAAGCAGTGAGTGGAGACTGGAAAAATAGTCCTGAACGAGGACCTAGACTGTTGCTTTTAACCCTTAAATTCCTGTATTGTAAGCAAACAGTGTAGACCCTGCTGAGACGCCGCGTTCCTGGGTGTACACTGTTTGCCAAGCCCAACACACGATTCCTGTCCGGTTTCTATAGATAAACCTCTTACGCACAAACTCACAGCGATAAGAATATCACTACTGTTTTCTAAAAATAACCGTTACCTGGACTGTCTACAATTCAATGATATTCACGTCGACATCAGCACTGAAGAACGTTTGTGCTTAGTAAGTCTGAGCCAACTCACAAACAATCGACCCAAAAGTTACCCTTAGCACAGTCTCCCGACTGGCCTTCAAATGCGCGTGTGCTGTCACTAAACTGGCTAGACGCATGACGTCTTCAAACGTCTCTTCCATATGTTTTGCGAACCCAGATCGCGCATCAGACGCTTCGATTAAACGATTGCATGCCATGACAACGTTCGTCAAAGTCCGGAAATTTTCCGGGCTTGATCATCAGCCTAAAAATACTAACCAATAAAAGAAATCGATAACAAGTGACGCGTTTTTCTCCAACGTGTAAAATACCAACTTGGATTTTCCCACATGTGCAATTTTGACAGCTGGCGGTTGACACAATTTTTTGCACATTTCAACTTATGACAAAATGTTAATCAGTATATAAACTGATATTCTGTTAACTGACCATTCACCAATTCTCCGATTAGGCCTTTGTGATAAACTTTTTAAATTAAATTTCGGCCTACTTTAGTAGTGACTTTGTGATAAACTTTTTTTAAATTTTATCTTACGATTAAAATGGGTTTGATACTATCTCGCTTGGCAAAGTTGTTTGAAGACTGGGGAAATTCTCCAGCCCGTATTCTGATGCTCGGACTGGATGCAGCAGGTAAGGATTTAATTATGACCATTTTAATCATAAATGAAGTTAAATCTTGCTAAGTAAACCAGTTTTCAAAATGTGTGCTTTGCATTAACCCATTTTGCACCGGAAACCCCAAAATGGGTAACTGGCAACAGCACACGCCCAGATCAGACCAGGTCCTACACTATTTGCTAAAAGTTCAGCTTTTTTCCAAATAAATGTTAAAGATAACACAACCTGTCACCCCTAAATTTCAAAATGGACTCCTGTCATAAATAACGAGGAAGATTCCATTTGGTACAAAAAGGGTTAAAGGCAGTCTTGGAAAAGCTTGCACCATTGCTCCTATTTGACTCTAGAGATACACAGGCTGGTCAGTGCTATCACTGGCCGGGGGAAACAAAATACATATTTCTTACGGCGCGGTCCAAATTTTAATGCCTACCCCGAAATTTGAGATTTAACATACAAGGAAGTTAGAAGCTAAACCCACGTTCTCTTTTTAATCTTTCTGTATTATGCATATAAATCTGTATGTCAACCTAATAATTTGTATGATCTTACTTTTAATGCGTACATTAAGTGCAATTTGCCCCTGCCTACCGATGGTCTTAAGGGAAATGGGAGACAACTTAAAAAAAACTGTCTACTCTCGAAGGAAATTCTACCAATTTCTTTCCGGTAAAATTAGACAGAAAATTGACAGAAATTATAGTAGCCGCAGAAAAGATTCACAGGGCCGAGCTATCGTTTCATTCGTTTGCTAATGCCTTTGGAATAGTCTGTTTTCAAAAAGGTAAACCAAGTCACCAAACTGTACAACACAAACAAAGCCGTAGCCATTTTGACCCGCTTGCTAAAACAACCAAATCTTGTGGACTAAGCGAATTTGACATATACTGAAAACACCTGAATCGCCCCGCCCAGTCAATCCTATCCTGAGACTTAGATATATGTACACATAGGCTCGATAGGCATACCGATGAACAGAGCAGCGAAGTTAACTGGCCTTCATAGTGTCGGTTGACATTCAACTCCAAAACAATAAAACAAAATATAACATAGGCTGCACTATTTCAAGTTTCCACATATATACAGCGAAATTCCTATATTAAGACCACCTTTGGGACTGTTCAAAAGTGGTCTTTAAGACCACTTTTGAACAGTCCAAAAGGTGGTCTCTGACCAGAGGACACTGTATGCAGAAAACACAAAGAAAGAATAAATGGAACTTTCTAAGTAAGCTTTTTAAAGCAGAATTAGCTTGAATTTTTCGTGGTCTTAATAGCGGAATTTCATTGCACATGTACCTTCGCACCATTATCATTCGGTACAGGTTTCATCAGTTTCTTATTTACTTTGTAGGTAAAACAACAGTTTTATACAAGATCAAACTAAATGAAACTGTCGCAACGATCCCTACCATCGGATTCAACGTAGAGACAGTGCAGCCTGTCAAGGGTCTAACCTTCACTGTATGGGATGTTGGAGGTCAGGACAAAATCAGGGGCCTTTGGAGACATTACTATCAAAACAGCGAAGGTAAGCAGAAAAGTTGTCAATGAGCATCTTTAGTTCTTTACTTCGCGAAAATAAGTCCGTGAAATGGTCACCTTAAGAAACCCCACTTTATATAGAGAAAAGTGGGGTTAACAAGGGTGTTCAGTATTAAATTTCTTCTCAAAAACATATTGGGGGTCCTCTAAAGAAACATCTCAATTTGGCGCTTCAAACAAGCACCCACAATTTGTATGTTTGAAACAGAAATAAGAAAAATTCCACACGTTTTCATCAGAAAATCCCAGTTTAGATACCAGGAAAGAATTCACTATGTCACATGGGTGTATTAACCATATCCCGCTAATGACAATCTCTACTTTTGCAAACAGTGTAGATCCAGATCAGAAGCCACATTTTGTGACGTCTGATCTTTTTGGTACTAAATGTTAGTTGAAGTGTTAACTATCTACTAGTGTGATAAAAACTGTATCGAAAAACAATATTCATTTTTATATTATTTATTTGTTTTTTGTTTTGTTTCATTTTGCTTAAATATTTTACACCTTTGTGAATTACCGCCATTAAAATTTTGTAGAGCAGCCACAGATCGAGCTAAGAAGGACAAAAATACACATACACTAAAATTCCTATATTAAAACCACCTTTGGAACTGTTCAAAAGTGGTCTTTAAGACCACTTTTGAACAGTCGCAAAGGCGGTCTCTGACCAGAGAACATTGTATGCGGAAAATGCAAAGAAAGAATAACTGCATTAGTGCAACCTACTAAACAAACTTTTTACAGCAGAATTTGTCTTAATTTTAGGTGGTCTTAATAGCGGAATTTCACTGTATTTATAGAAATTACTTCCTCACCTTTGGGACTGTTCATATGTGGTCTTTAAGACCACTTCTGAACAGTCTCGAAAGGTGGTATCTTACTGGAGGACACTGGCCCGGTTGTACAACACTAAAAGAAAGAGTAACTGAAACTTTTTATAACACTTTTAAGGGGAATGGATACACTTGCAGTGGAGGCAACTCCTGCAAAAGCATTTTGTCTCCCATGTCAGTAGGGGTTAACTCTTTAAAGAAAGGTTTTGCTCCTGAGGAGCAAATTTTCCGTTTAGTGTAGACCCTTTTTCAGTGGGACGGTGTCTATACAAAAGCAAACAGGCAGAAAGTCCTGAAAGTTGTCTCCGTTTGAAAAATATCAGAAAAATCTGCAAGGGGTGTTCATTTCACTTAAAGTAGTTTAGGTCGTAGTACCAAAGTGTTAATCCAAAATCATTAATCCATGGACAAATGGCAAATATTATTGTTCAGATCAACAGACATGGACTCCAGAAGAGTGTAATCAAAACGAGAATTGGTCTACATTTTAGCTGGTCTTAATAGCAGAATTCAACTGTATGTCTAAGCCTTATACGACAAAATGAAGGCCGACCCCAACCCCATCAGGGCTTGAAGAAATAGATGGGCTGCATGATGCTTCCATGCAGAGCTGAAACCGACCGTACACGCGTACTGATAAACGGCTTAGAGGATCTAAGCCTGTCCAGGCAAAGCGGTGCGAGTCGGCCCGTCCTTGCTTATAAACCCTACTGGTTTCATTGGAAGACATGGCTTGAGATGTCATTTCATCTCAGTGTCGGGTAAAAGTCTCCAAACTGACCTTTACTGGGTTGACGGGGATGTTAAACCTCAAATCAAACAAACAAACTATATGAAGGGTTATATTGGCATAGTTTCCTCAATTGTACAAGGAAAACATATTTCCAGACTTCTTTCTTTTTTCCCCGTATATATAAAATATTGCTTTGCTTCCCTAGGTTTGATTTATGTTGTGGACAGTGCTGACCGTGAAAGGATGGAGGAAGCCAGAGAGGAGCTGTTTGGTATACTGGAGAGCGATGAGATGAGAGGGGTACCAGTCGTTGTCATAGCAAACAAACAAGATTTACCAGGTAAACACATTTTGACAATCTCTTAAATATATTGAGAAAATACAAATGAACACCTTTCACCACCTCTTTATAACGCTATTAATGGGGTCCCAAGCAGAAACCGTGTTAGCCAAACAATTGTGTTATATTCAAACAAAAATGTATAGCTTATATAGAAAAATGACCACTTATGGTCATTTTTCAAAATAACCTATACATTTTTGGGATCCACCGTGTTCTATCCAAAACCATGTTATAACGAACCGTGGTATAATGAGGTTGTGGTGTATATACATCCAAACCTTATGACACCATTGTTGCAGTTCAAAGCAGAAAATGTATTAGTTATTAGAACTGAGTTATAGCCAAATAAAAATGTATAGATTATATACACACGAATGCCCCTGAAGGCTACCGTACATGTATGTCATATCGAGTTATAAAATTACCCACAAACAACAAAGCAGACAAAAATTGTTTTGACTGGTATTTTAAGGGTTACAAGCTCAGGAGATACATGCTACATGTATATCTATGAAGTTTGGGGTTTTGAACGTCCCTGTCAACATGGTAAAGGTAATTTTGGAGGCTTTGCTTCCAATTTTGTTTGACTTTTACCCGACAATGAGATGAAATGACATCTCAAGCCCTGCCGCCCAATGAAACAAATAGGGTTTATAATCGTGGACGGTCTGACTCGTGCCGCTTTGCCTGGGCAGGCTTAGATCCTCTAAGCAGTTTACCAGTACTTGTGTGCGGGTCGGCTTCAGCTCTGCGTGGAAGCATCATGCAGCCCATCTATTTCTACAAGCCCTGATGGGCGGGTGCCGATTTTTATGAAGTTAGACATAGGTAAAGGAAACTCCATACAAGAAAGAACAAATTCCAAATACTGGCAAAATCATAACTTGCAAACTGTCAGAAATAAGACTCTCATTCATAAGCCCCAAAATTATTATACACTAAGCAAATACTGCAAGGAGGTGGTATGGATGGATAACAATAATACCTAAACACTGACTTATATCTAACTTTACTCAGGAGTAGCAAAAAAACATGCACTTCCTATTTTAAGATCACCTTTGGGACTATTTTGAACAGTCCGAAAGGTGGACACTCAGTGTAGAAAACACAAAAAAGGATATACGAACCTTCTATATATATTATAAAAAGCAGAATTAGTCTTAATTTTAGCTTTCACTATTCCAGTCACAATTTTCGGTACTCTATCTTGTGTGTGTATACATGTGTATTTGTATTTGCAAAAGATTTTTTGCTTCCAGGTGCACTGAATGCTGCTCAGATAGTGGACCACATGTGTCTCCAGAAGTTGGTTGGTAGGCAGTGGTACGTCCAGGCAGCCTGTGCCACAACTGGGGAGGGGATCTATGAGGCTATGAGTCAGCTAGCGCCAATGGTGAAGAAATTTAAACATGAGAGTTGATCAACAGTTTCTGGATCGTTTCAGAAGTGACAATGCTTTGAGTGGGCTATGTGCAATGTAGACTTGCCACAACAGAGTGGTAAGACGAAGGACCTAAGGAAGACTGCATTCAGCAATTGCGAATAATACATGTCGTAAACATCATGACACTGTGTTTTCTGGAAGTTATATTTACTGTCCCTTCCATTAACCCTTTCTGTACCAAATGGAATCTTCCTCCATGTATATAGCAGGAGTTCATTTCAAAATTTAGGGGTCTCAGGTTGTGTTTTCTTCAAAATTAATTAGGAAAATGACTGAACTTTAAGCAAACAGTGGATGCCCTGATTAGATGCCGCGTTCTGCGGCATCTGATCTGGGCCTGCACTGTTTGCCAGCATACCTGTTTTGGGGTTTCTGGTACTGAATGGGTCAATCGACCATTCTGAAACAAGATGCATGTCTTGTATTTTGAGGGAAACTTTTTTGTAACACCTCCTTATCTGGAGCTACACTCAGTGGCCATAAATGAGTTCCCAAAACTGTTTGACGTCGTGATGTCTGTAAATCTGTACCTACATTTCCAGATCAAATTACTAAAAAATAAAAGATCCAATGTATGTTATGTTTACTAGATGGTATTGTTTATTCATTACCAATAACAAATATAGCAATTTGTCTCAGAAATCTTGCCATACATAGCTCTGGAATATTTTTCATTTAGAGTACCGTGGTTTTAAAAATAGCTTAAAAATTCTGTGCTGGCTCATAGATTTCTTCTTATTCTGAATAATTAAGATTTTCTCCTATAATCTATATAATTTTTGTTACTCTGATGTCTTTTTAGTATGATCGACAGCTGAGAAGTCAAATATGTTTACATTTTCCCAATTGAATTAATACATTATTATAAGTGGGTGGGGTAATTCTACCCCTGACAGAAAAATAGCTGCTTTGGAAACATCAAGTAAGTAGGCTGCATAGTTTCTATCTAAATAAGTGACGCACTCTCTTATATTTTAGTAACAATCATTGAAAGGCAGTATCTTTATTTCATATAGGAAATGTAGGTATCAACGGTGGATAAACGTCTAGATGGATGTTAGTCTTTATGGGGGTACCCATAGAGATTGACAAATTTATTGGACACTGTTATACAAAAAATGAAGTCTTTTGTAAACATATAGTCTAAAATGGTGCTTTTAATTAATAATATTTTTACAAAATTTTACAACATATTTTTATCTTGTTTTATGGCGCGCAAAGAGTGCATGGCTGTTCAAATAAGCCCATTATTTCCTGGATCTCCTTGCTGCTTGAATCCCCTAAGATAAAATCAAACAAACAGATTTTGCTAGAAAGTATGATTCAATATCTCTCAAATCAGATATAAAACAAAGTCTGTATTTTGTTTGTTCCCTTGGAGTCTATCAACAAAAATATTTGCTTTTCGGTGATTTTGACGCTTTTATGTTCCATCCGAAAGCAGGTTAGATTTCACTTTAAGCATTGTCTCTAGGTAACATTATACACAATCAGATTGTGTTCCAGTATTTTAGCCAACATTCTTACCAATTTATATCTAAAACTATAAGAAAGTGATATTTTTATAAATCTTTTAATACACCTACCCTGATTTTTCAAAGGAAAGGTGCTAATCTGTATGCTGTCTGATGTTGCCATGGCAACTGATGACATCATTATTGTAATAAGTTCTGATGTAAACATAAACCCTAAATAATTAGCTGGACCAATTAGAATTTGAGTATGATTTGTAATTAGGTAGAATATTGCAATTCTTTCAAATCATATTTTTCCCCAATTTCCTGTCAGCCATTTTGGGAACTCATTTATGGCCACTGAGTGTATATGTATTGTTATGTTCATTTCTATATTCATTTTTTTAGTTTCGTTTTACAGCTCTTTCAAGACTATTTCACTTATATCAAGCTGACTGTAAATCAGGGGTTGGTGAAAACTGAAGAACCCAGAGAAAGACCATCTGACATTCCATTGTCTAGTCCACATTCCTTTGTATAATTTTGTGTCTCACATGATACAAGCAAGGCTCGGACCCACAGTGGTGACTGGTGAGAGAAACTAAAATTTAAGAGTGAGTGCTCAGAACCACTAGGCCACAGAGTTTTTTTTGTATTTTGTATTGATACCATATACAAATGTATTATCATCATGACATATTGTGCTGTCGATACATGTATGTTGTTAAAATTTATAGTTTTTTATTAATTTTATAGGAATAAATTTTCACATTTTCAAGATTTTAGTTAATTTATAATTCTGATTGTACATGTGTTCTAACCAAAAGCTTGCCCAAGGCCAGTAGAGGATTAGCACTTACCAAGTCATTTGATATCAGTGAAGCTAAATATCAGAACGAAGTGGGAGGCAGCTGTCAGTTGTAGAAGAAAGTACGCAAACCTCATTTGAACACAGTTCATTACAACATGGTTTTGGATAAAACAGTTTTAAAGATGGACTGGGAAAATTTATACATTATATAGAACTAGAAATGTG
Organism: Lucinisca nassula; assembly: GCA_963580285.1. NCBI lineage: Eukaryota > Metazoa > Mollusca > Bivalvia > Lucinida > Lucinidae > Lucinisca > Lucinisca nassula. The sequence goes on along the minus strand of OY757012.1, from coordinate 158,776,123 downwards.
TTAATACGACATGGATGCCCCAGCCCAGGGGCCCACCTCATCCCCAAAAAATTATGCTGCAACAACATCTGTAATCAGACAGCATACCTCGCCTGAAAATGTGTCCTGAAGGTCATTGGCATAGCTGGGGGAGCTCTTAGCTATTTATGCAGAGGGCCATCTAAGCAATATTCCTATGAAGTTTGAATTAAACTGGGCCAAAGGTATACAAGAAATTAGCATTTAAAGGTTTTTCTATTTGCTCTGTTGGTCATTTTATTAATTGGAGCTGAACCTTTTCAGTATCACCAAAGCAACAATCCTATGAACTTTGAATGAAACTGGACCAAAGGTGTAGAATTTGTCATTTAAAGGTTTGTTCATCCAAGCAGGACCATTTAAGCTATTTTGATAAGGGTCCCCTAAGCAACTTTCCTGTGAAACTTGTTCTATTTTTAGCTCCGGCATCCACCTTGTTCATCAGAGCAGATCCATTTTAACTCCTTAAGCAACATTCCAGTGAAGTTTGAGTGAAATCGGACCAACGATGTAGGAGAACTTGTCTGTTAAAGGATTTTTTATTTCGCTATGGCCGCAAGGTTGGCAAAAAAGCGGAAAATACTCATATTTCCCTGGATGGCGGGAAATCCAGGGAATTCCCGGGAAATCCCAGTATTTCCGGGGAAATCCCAGTATTTCCCGGGAAATACTGGGAAATATATATTTACATAGGTGGTACCAATTGAGCCTGCTTAATACCCTACCCTAACTACCTAGCTATTTGAAAGCAAAATTATTTCAAGTGCATGCAGGGCTTGGAAACTCCACTTGTCTGCTTGCAATGACAAAAAAAAAAATGAAGGACAAGAAAAAAGTTTGTCTAGTCCTTATGACATTTACCAAAGTTTACATGCACTAAGTCATGTAGGACAAATGAAATTATGAAGAAATTTCCAGCCATTTTTATATTGAATAACTTGAAAGATCTATGGTGGCCATTTTGTTGATCAGAGCGGAACCATATTAGCTAATTTGGTAGAGGGTCACCTTAGCAACATTCCTATGAAGCTTGACTGAAATTGGCGCAGGGGTATAGAAGTTGTTGTTTAAAGATTTTTTTCTGTTTTTAGTTCTGGTGGCCATCTTGTTCATTGGAGCAGAATGATTTAGCTAGTTTGGTAGAGGGTCACCAAGGCAACATTTCTGTAAAGTTTGAATCAAATTGGCCCAAGGGCTTAGGAGCAGTTTGCATTAATTTAAAGCAAATTGTTGATGCCGGTTAAAATAGCTCACCATGACCACTTTGTTAGGTGAGTTAAAAGGAGTCTCTCTCTGAGTCTGAGCCATACCATTTGCAACAATTTAAAGCAGCCACTTGTAATGCGAATCCAGACATAAACATGATTTAATTAAGATTATAAATATAACTAATTTAAAAGATCCTGCTTTACTTTTGAAGCCAAAACACTGACAGCAGTGTTGGGATGATGGTCTCCGAGTACAAGCCAAAAAAAGATCACCATGAACAAGCATCTAATCACATCAGATCAATATATTAAAATTCACTTTCTTGTCCTTGTGGGTCATTTATATAACTCACAAAGAATGGAATAAATGTGATGTTGTAACTGGATCTCTCCAAAGCCATTGGGTGGAAGAATCTATTGGTCAGTAAATGAATAAATCTGTTTGTTGGGAGTTTTTAACTTAGTAAACACTTTTTAGGTCATATATCCAGCCAAACAGTTTACCTAACCACAGTTTTCCTGGGCAGACGTTAGCGGTTAACCAGTACAGTGCACAGTCTTTCACTAAAAACTGACAACTGCCCTCTTGGAATCAGCAGAAGAGATAATAGATCAAATAGTAAATGAAACCTACACTGTTTATTGGTCAGTTATAACTACATGGACAATCACCACAGGGAAGCTGTGATATCAACACTTAGTAGCTTTGAGTTGATCAAGAAACAATTGACCTAAAAAATGAGTTAAAATTATATCGATAAATAACTGACCCAAAAAATGATTAACCCTCATCTTGCTGAATATTCATTTAAGCCACACCAGGGGTGTAAAATTCCACTTGCCCGCTCGCATTTACGAGTAAGTTTTAGGGCAGGGCGAGTAAGGTTTTCTAAACTGACCTTACTTTTTCTTCATTTTTAGCACTTAAATGAAAAGTTTAGACTATAAGGGCGAGTAAGCTTGAGGGAAATTTTACACCTCTGCACACCCATTTCTGTCTATCAGCCAATCAAATTCATGTACTTGATGTAATTTAGTGCTACAAATTCATAAACTGAATGCCAAACTGTGTTTGTTTGTTTGATTTGAGGTTTAACATCCCCGTCAACACTGTACAGGTCATTTTGAAGACGTTGCTTCCAATTTTGTGGGACTTTTACCCGACATTGAGATGAAATGACATCTCAAGCCCTGTCGCCCAATGAAACCAATAGGGTTTATTAACATGGACGGTCCACCTCACACCGCGGGTCCTGGACAGGCTTAGATCCTCTAAGCGGTTTACCTGTACTAGTGTGCGGGCCGGATTCAGCTCTGCGTGGAAGCATCATGCAGCCCATATATTTCTTCAAGCCCCTATGGGTGGGGGCCTGCCAAACAGTGTAGATCCTGATCAGATGGCTTCTTCAGAAACCCATTGTATCTATTGCGAAAACACATCAATGTGCTATAATGGTACCTCTAAAATCTGTGGAACATTTTCATCTTTTAATCCTAGTACATGTACTTATGCATAGCTGGAGTCAAATTCATCGCTGATAACATTTTTTTCTAACAAGTATAAATGAATAATCAGATTTTTTCTCCTTGATTTTTGGCCGGGGTGAATCTGGGGGGGGGGGGGGGGGGGGCATGGGGGCAATTGTCCCTTTCTGAAATAAGCAATGGGGGCAAATGTCCATGCCAAAAATAAGCAGTGGGGGGCAAATGTCCAGGTTGTATTTTCAACTGGGGGGGGGGGGGGGGTCTGTTAATATCATTGATGCATCAAAGTTCGGTATAGTAAGGGTAAAAATGCTTTCCCGTGATTAAAAAAGATGGCGGCGCTCATTTACTTCCACCGGTATTGTAGTTTTGACTTTTCTATATCTGTTAATACAGAAAACAGACATATTAATGCATAAAACGATCAATTTTCAGGCATTTTATACCACCATGTGTCTCGCAAGCTGACCTACAGGAAATGCATAAAAGTTCGTTATGGCGCAAGCACGGTCACCATGTGCCAGTTCGTGATGGATTTTATCCCAACAACCAAAAGCACGTGTGATGCGGAAGGTCATCGTGACCAAAAATGCAAAATATGAATTACACAGATTTTGTTATAGTAGATAAAATACTTAGTAAAAATGATGCATTTTATGTATGAACAAAATATTTGATGTATATGTACATGTTTGAAACGTATCTTTGAGCAGAAAGTGAAAAGTGACATCCGTCAACTGCCTAGGCGATTGTTTACAAACAGACAACACGTGGTGACCTCGACCCCACGCGCTGCACAGGAAGTAAGCAAACCTAACGAAGTTTTAAGCATAACGAACTTAGATGTATTGACGATACACTTTTTCATTGGGGGGAGCGTGATAGCTCAGTGGTTAGTGCACTTGCCTCTGATGCTAGAGGTCCCGGGTTCGATCCCCGGCAGCGGCGATAAAATTTCGGTGTCCGAACACGCTCTATCTATCTATCTTCATATACTGAGTCGGTCAAACTTGGCCATTACCTCAGTTGGGTGGTGCGCTAAATTTAGAATTTAGCAAAAAAATAAAAAAAAAACAAACCCACTGGATGAGTTCTTAAAACTATTTACAATCTGCTTTCAGAGGTGTACTAAAACGCACACCTCTGGATCCCAATCTACACCATGCGGGCTTTGAACTCCTCTGCAGTTTTGGCATTTACCACAGAGGAGGGAAGACTATTCCACTGAGGAATAGTTCTAGGGAAGAAAGAATTCTTCAGGGCATCACTATAGGCCTGGTACCTACGATACTGACTGTTGTTTAGTTTTGATGCCCTTGTTTGAGTTGAAGTAGTCACAGGGGTCAAGTATTTGTCTTTATTAAGAGACACTGTGTCAGAGTGTATCTTATAAAAGAAGGTTAAAGAGGACTGCTCGCGACGGGCATCATTTGCAGGGATGAATGTCATGAAGTGCACCGTCCTTCGGATCGGGACGTTAACTGGAGGCCCCCTGTGCAGGGAGAACCATCCCCTGTGCAGGTTAAAGATCCCTACCATAATTACATGATTACTGTATAGGCTTTCATCCTGCAAAACCTGCAGTGTATGTAATATACACCTGCGGTAATGGTCAAATGTGACCGACGCAGTATCAGAAGATAGATAGATAGGGGGCAAATGTCCTGGAATCCTGTCCACCACATCACTTAGGATGCCCGGTGGTCCCAGGTCTTATGCATTACACTGGATGCTCTGTATCTGACCACTGGAATTCGCTCAGAAACATGAAATCTCGGCCGAAATGTCAAACCTCTTAGGCTCTTTATTTGGAAGAATTTTAGATCCACCAAACGATTCTTTGTTGTAGTAGCCAAGTTACCGGCAACTCTTTCCGATTGTTATTTCTATAACTGCAACTGCAATCATGGGAAATTTCGAGAGTAAGAACCGTCATAACATAGACGCGTCATAAGGTAGAAGCGACCATTACAAAGACAAAGACAAAGACAATTAATTTGTTTGTTTTTGTTTGATTTGAGGTTTAACGTCCCCGTCAACACTGTAAAGGTCTTTTCGGAGACGTTGCTTCCAATTTTGTTGGACTTTTACCCGACCTTGAGATGAAATGACACCTGCCATCCAATGAAACCAATTAGGTTTATTAGCATGGTCGGGCCGACTCGCACCGCTTTGCCTGGGCAGGCTTAGATCCTCTAAGCGGTTTACCAGTACTCGTGTGCGGGTCGGTTTCAGCTCTGCGTGGAAGCATCATCTATTTCTTCAAGCCCCGATGGGCGGGGGCCGCACAAAGACAATTAAAAATGAGGTAATGGCCAAGTATGACCGACTCAAAATTTGCAAGAGAGAAATACTTTAATGGTCATTCAGACGCTCGGTCTGTCCAGGAGAACTTTGATTTAATAAAGTCTTTCATTCAAGCTTCGTCCGAAAATCATATCCCCTCCAAAACTAGCAGGTCTGTATCTTCAATTCCTTGGATCACACCAGAAATAAGAAGAAAAATTCGGAGGAGAAATAAGATTCATGCTAAGGCAAAAAAGTCAGGAAGTGGTAAACTCAGAGCAAAATTTGAAAACTTGAGACGAGTAATTAAAAATGACATAAAAAATCAGCATGATCAGTATGTAAATAACTTGGTAGGTGATGTAAAGGCGAATCCCAGAGACTTCTACAGATATATCAATAGCCAGAAGAAAGATAGGCAAGGTATCCCACCCCTTTATAAAAGAGGAGGGAACGGGGTCGCTGAATCGGACTCTGAAAGGGCAGAGGAATTGGTTGGTCAATTCAATGATGCATTTAATAAATCTGAGTTCAACGAGGTTCCATTGACTGGAAGATCGGTCCCTTTCATGGAAAATATTATTGTATCCTCTGCGGGAGTGATCAAGTTACTTAAAGGCTTGAACCCCTCTAAAGCTTTAGGGCCTGCTGAGCTTCATCCTAGGGTCCTGAAGGAACTAGCAAACGAGTTAGGTCCAGTTTTTGCTCATCTTTTCCAACAATCTCTCGATACGGGTGAAATTCCCAAAGAATGGCTCCTAGCGAACATCTGTCCACTTTTCAAAAAAGGGGACAGGGCTCTTGCTCGTAATTATCGCCCGGTGTCACTGACCTGTGTTCTATGTAAATTGCTTGAACACATAGTCTGCTCAAACAACAGTAAACGGGCACAGATAAAATGTAAACTTCTAACGGGGACATACATTCTTCAGGTAAATAGGGCTGCTTTTAATCAATACAATGTGAATTCAACTTGTAAGTTGTGTCATTCTGCACCTGAAACACGTCAGCATTTCATTGGGGAATGTGAATTTTTTAGGACTGATAGAGATTACTACTTGAAGAAGCTAGTTAACAGTCAGATTCTCCCAGAGGACCTCCTTCAACAACTACACGATTCAGAACTTCTTACACAGCTCACATTGGATGCTACAGTGATCATAGATACAACTAAGCTAGCCTTTGAAAAGTTGGGGTTGCTTGAACTCTATACGCGCGAGTACATATTCAGAATACATATGAGAAGACTTGTGGCTCTGCGACCGAGCCCTGACGCGTGGAAAACATAAGGAAACAGACAGTCTACATGTATAAAATATACAGCACATAAGTTTAAATTACAGCACATGTAATATAGATCACCAGTTTACGAGATTTTAAGAATTTCCAAGAACCTAACTTTAACGTCCTAGACGTGTGCCACGAATAAAGAAGCGTGGGAACTCTACGATACAACAACAACAACAACAACATGGCCCACTTGGATGAACATAAACTTTTGTCAGACAGACAACATGCATTTAGGAAAAAGGCATAGTTGCGAAACTCAGTTGAGCACGGTTATTAATGATTGGGCAAAAATCCTGGACAAAGGGGGGCAGGTGGACACATTTATTCTGGACTTTGAGAAGGCTTTTGACACCCCTCCTCATGAACTACTTAAATCCAAATTATTTGGTTATGGAATTGGTGGGAAGACTCTTAAATGGATAGATTCCTTCCTTTGCTACAGAAAACAGCGTGTTGTTGTTAATGGTGAATCTTCAGTATGGGCGCCAGTTTTGTCTGGAGTCCCACAAGGGACTGTTCTTGGTCCTCTATTGTTCTCCCTGTACATCAATGATATTTCCACTGACATTGACTCAGAAATAAGACTGTTCGCAGATGACTGTGTTTGTTACCGGGAAATTAGAGATGACTCACTGAAACTTCAGGCTGACATAGATAGATTAGGATGTTGGGCCAGAAAATGGGGCATGAGATTGCAATATTATGCAGATAACAAGGAAGAGATCTAATAAAGTTGAGGCTTCTTACACCTTAGAGGGAACGGTCCTCGAAAATGTGAATTCCATTAAATACCTTGGTGTGACAATCACTCACGATTTGAGATGGAATACACACATTAGCAATATGTGTACAAAGGCGAATAGAACACTTGGTTTCCTGAGGCGAAATCTTCATCAGTGTCCTCAGGATGTGAAAGAGACAGCATACAGGGGACTTGTTCGCCCAATCTTGGAATATGGTAGTTGCATCTGGGACCCAAGCGGAGTGGTCCTTAATGAAGAAATTGAAAAAGTTCAGAATAGAGCTGCTAGATTTGTAACTGGAAAATATTGCTTTGAAACTGGGAGCATGACTGGAATTCTAGGAAAATTAAGATGGAGTCTCTCAAGAAAAGGAGAAGAGACAGTAGGCTCATACTCACAAAGGTCAAAAGGGTGCTGCCAGCATTCCAACAGATGACCTTGTTCCCCCGGCTAGGTACTGTAGAAAGCACCATTCAATGACGTTTCAGACCCTTACTGCAAGAACGGATATTTATAAAGAATCGTTTTTCCCCCGAACCATTAGAGATTGGAATGCCCTTCCCGATTCTATTATTTTGACGGCTGAAGGTGCTGATGATTGTGTAGCTAAGTTTACATCTTTGGTTAGAGCTAGGCACTAACTTCCCATATCACAGGTCCTGGTGTATGATTCAATGTCATTTGACGTGTCACCAGTAACAATTCTGATTCTGATTCTCAGTATATGAAGATAGATAGAATAAAACGCCAAAAAGAAAGAAAGCGTAGCAGCTCAGTGGTTAGTGCACTTGTCTCTGATGCTAAAGGCCCCCTAGATTCCCGGCGGCGGTAACAAAATTGCGGTGTCCGAATTAATTCATAATGTCCAAAATAATTGCTTATCTTCACTTTTCAATTTGGTCAAATATGAATTACTTATGGACAGAAATTGCTCTGAGAGTATTTCTATTCGAACATTTATTTGAGGGATTCGTCGTGTCTAGCGAAAATATGCTTTAAAGTCAGCGCAATCTGACCAGTCTTCACTATCACTATATGAGCCAAGTCGTAAGAAAAATTTTTGTCATTCGCGAACAGAGGTGCAGATGAAACTGTGCATAAGTGGAGTCTGATCAGCATCTTTTTCTTTGCTGGTTGGCTAGCACAATACCACCCATTACGAAAACACGCATATACAAATACATTGTAAATTTTATCGCCGGAAAAAGGAAAATTTTAAGATGCAAAAATTGTGATATTTTTCTTATTTCTGGTCTGAAATATAGATTGTGGGTACCTCGATGAGGCGGTTCTAACGAGTACCCACAATCTATATTTTAGATGGGTACACGTTAGAACCTCCTCATCGAGGCGGTTTTAACGAGCACCCACAATCTATATTTTAGAGCAGAAATAAGAAAAATAAGGTTTACCCCTGCAAACCCGTTTTACCATAAAGTGGGGGATCAAAATTATTTAGGCGTGTTTTCGTGATGATAACTCTAGTTTCTATATCTAAAATTCAAACACTTGCATGTGTGTGAACCTGAACAGGTCTATTTACCTTACCTTGTCGCAAAAGCCCGAACACAGATTTTCTTGCGACGAGGCTCTTACATATATTCTCATTCACTCAAAGTTGTTTCTACGTTGAGTGACTGCTATGTAGACTCTTCAGATGGACTGTACTGTACTCGTTAAATCATTGATATTTACAGTTTCGGTGCATTTTCAGAAACCTCATATGTAATTAACTGCTGGGAAGCAATGTTGTGCATACGTCAATGATTACATTGACTCACGTCGAAATAATGGTTCTCTTCAATTCAATATGCTCGGACAATGCAAGACGCTGTTCTGTTGTCTATGGGAAAACTGTGTGCAATTGCTTTCTTCTTTCATTTGAGCCCTTAAACAAGATTTTTCGTCATATGATGGAGCGAAAATAATGTTAATATAAGTAATAAAGGTACAGTCGAACTTCAATGGCTCGAACACCTTTGGGACCTCGGAAATCTGTTCGAGACAGGGGTAGTTCGAGCCACTGAGAATATTGTCAGGAGGCATAACGAGGTACTATTGACATCTTTTCGGTGTTCTATAATGAATATGTATGCTGTGTGTACTCATTAGAATCGCCTCATCGAGGCGATTCTAATGAGTACACACAGCATACATTTGCAAGATAAAAGACTAAAATCTCCTTAATTATCCCCCCACCATTTCTAATGTAGAGGATTTCGCTAGGGACTCAAGAATGTGTTCGATACATCCATGGTAAACGAGTCATCGGTGTTCGAGCCATCGAAGTTCTACTGTAATTAATTTAACACTCATCGAGTTTAACTGACTCTTACTTTGCTCGTGACAAGATGTTGTTCATACTTCGACGAACGTTAGATAAATTGTATTTATTTCTTAACTGAAACAACTTTGAAAACGTTGCTTAAACCTTGATCCAATGTTGAGTTAACGTTGTGTGCCATAGTGGGTAATTAGTCTCAACAGAATTATCTTTGCAATGCGCATATGGAAAGAGCAAGCGAAAATTGGTCTCGGTGCATGTTCGCTCAGCGAGTCTCAAAACAACGGTACGTTCAACAACGCGGACGCTCACTTTGTTGCAGTTCTGTAGGCATTAAAGTTAGCACCCCGCGTGCGCCAGCTTTGTTGAACGTACCTCATGCTACACGCATAATCAAGAATACAACCTTCCCTGTCTGCGGATAGAGGCTTTTGGCCAATGGTCATCTATATAGCATACAATTAAGATTTTGTTTAGTTTGGGCGGATGTGCAAGTCTGTCCGGAATATTCGCTGGGCGACAAAGCAAGTCATATCCACCCAATTAACATTGATTCAACGTTTAAAACGTTGTTTCAATTAAGGAATGAATTTTATTTTTCTGCTGTACATGGAAATATGAAAGCAGTTGGTCGCCTGCAAAGTGAAGGGTTCATGTAAACTTTGCTAGCGACCCGCTGTCGTTCATACATTCATGAACATCAGAAAAAAATAAGTTTATTTCTTATATTTACTCTCTTTGCTCCTCGTCACTGGGCGAAAAAAAAAATGCTTATAGGGCAAACTTTTAAAGCTGAAAAACATTTACACGCTCTTTTACTACAAAGAGTGGGACAGCGTTGACGTCGCCAGCGTAAAACCCGATTGTATTTAAGAAATGAAATTTATTTTTCTGCAGTTCATGGAAGTATGAACAATGTGGGTCGCGTGCAAAGTAAATGAACCCCGAAGGGGTTCATGCAAACTTTGCTAGCGACCCACTGTCGTTCATACTTTCATGAAAAGCAGAAAAATTAAGTTTATTTTTTATATTTACATTATTTGCCCCTCATCGCTGGGCGAAAAACTGCTTGTAGGGCAAACTTTTAAAGCTGAAAAACATTTACACGCTGTTTTTCTACAAAGAGCGGAGCAGCGTTGACATCACCAACGCCCACAGAGAACAATGTTTTAGAATGACGTCACTTAATGTCACTGAAAATCATCACGGTGATTCGATGCGTTCATGGAAGTATGAACGAAATTGTTTTCTATAGGTTTACATTAGACTTTACACTGGAAATGTAAATATAGAACCATGGTTTAGACTGACGTCACTGAAAATCATGTGACTCGATGCGTTCATGGAAGTATGAATTACACTGTTTTCCATAGGTTAATATAAGGCTTTACACTAGAAATGTAAATATTGTTACATGTTTCATTTGGCGGCACGGCTTGAGATGCCATTTCATCTCAATGTCGGGTAAAAGTCCCACAAAATTGGAAGCAACGTCTCCAAAATGACCTAAATAGTTTTGATGGGGACGGTAACCCTCAACTTAAATAAAACTACTCTAGTGTCAAGATATTTTACGTCGTTATGTTAGTGAGCCGGAATATAAGAATCTTATATGAGTGGGAGGGGTGGATGGAAAAATCCATCCCGAGGGTCATTGTCCGGCATCACGAGGCTTTTCTATCCACCCCTCACACCAAATATGATTCTTTTTGGTTTGGTCGCCATGAGGCGGGCAAACCGGGTATAATGACCAGATTGTAACTGTTCCATGGAGGGGCACGTGACGTGATCAACCAATCAGCTTTAACGATGATGCAATACTATACTGCATTTACAGGAAACAGCCTGTCTGAATAGCGAAACAGACCGAAAAGCAAGCGTTTCAACTCCAACAACTGATCCGGGTGTTCGAATTATTAGAAAATATCAGATTGGAAATTTATCAGTGTTCGAACTGTTTGATCTGAAAGAATTCCATGCATTGGACCAGGCTGGGTTCAATATTTTAAACGACTACGTTTTTTCCCGCCGCCCTGTCAATCCGCAACCCAGTAAGCATTCTACATAAATCTACAGCGGGCCGTTAGCGGCCCGTCAGGGTAGCTGACGGGCCGCTAACGGCCCGCTGTAGATTTATGTAGAATGCTATCAGGGAAGTGATTAGAAGTTATAAATATCACTTATGCAGTGCAGAACCGTTTGATCTATAAATAAGTTAGTGTGTGCAGGGGGTCTTTGAATGCGAGCTTATCATGTAGTTACAAGTATAAGGTTACACATTATCATTAATGATATTTACACCTATTGAACTATTACTATTCCCTTTAAAATGGGCGAGCCAATTTGTGATCTCAGGAATAACAGAAATTGATTTGTTTGGAGCAAATTCTTTTCTTAAGAGAAGCCCATATATTTTTCAAAGAATTTCCAGATAGTCTGTAATATTTTTTTTTGTTCCGGCTACACCGCAGCAGACAAAGTCAAGCTACATGTATATATGGGACGTGATGTTGAAACCCAAACGTGCAGCTACCCAGTGGCGCTAGGCGCATAGATACTTCATCCCCCACACACTCACACACCTAAATTGTTTAAGCGCATAGTGAAGCCTCAGGCGAGACTGCGCAGCCTTGTTTGTGTGTTTTCTGCTTACTCATAAGCTGTCTCAAATCAGCGTAAGCCGGGGACATGTAGCAATCCAATGCCCATCGAAGAAGTCCGCTGAATACTGATTAGACTGCGGATGCAAAACCATCATGTTATTTAGATAGGCAAGTAACAAGAAAATGAAAATGCGGACATCATACACAATTTTAACATGTGCATGTGCGATCTTCACTTTGTGCGCGATGAAACGTTTCAAACCTCTTGAACATTGAAGACACAATCCCGATTGCACAACTGCGCAGACTTATCATTCTTTTCTGTACGCACATGCGCAATAAGTATTTTACTCGAGATAGGAGATCTGAACAGACTGATCCTTGCACTTGGTAGCTTAGAATGTGTTTGTAATGTCGCAAGCAGATTTGGCCGGTTAAATGTACACAGTCGTTTTAAGCCGGCGCACGGCGAAAAAAAAAACGTTTCAAACGAAGGACCAGATCAGCCTGCGCATCTAGCCAATGTGGCAATAGTTTTCACCTGTTGTTCTTTGATTAGCACAGAGGCCATGGTAGGCACATACAAACAACGAAGACTGTTCAAACTGCATGCATGTGCAGGCTGACCTGAGTCTTCGCCCATCGCATATGACTTATTTTCTTAATCATGTTCCCCGAAATTACTTCCAATAAAACCTTGTCACCGTGAAATAAATGGGCATCTTCACTTGCTCCTCAGAAAACCAGGGTAACCCAACAGGTTACTTGAATAAAACTACCTTTTTGCATGCAACAACCATGAATTTCACTCGCACGTGCTGAAAGACGTTCTGTGGTAAAAGGCGGGAAACTCTCAATTAATATTTAAAGGGGCGCTTCTGCTATCAAAGCGGCATTGAATCAAATGCCACAGCACAAGGAAAAAGGGTAACACTGCCCATAAATAATAATGAAAGTGGAAGCTATGCTCCAAAGAGTCTGAGAGCAAAGCGAAAACACTTACATATGCATGGTGATCCAAGCCTTTGTAGGCCACAATGCTACATCAACGACTAGGTCAGCCTGCACATTGATGCAATGTGATCAGTCTTTACTGAACCCTTAAATCTTACGAAGTCACAAGGCTAAGTGAAACCCTTTGCCTTACATACCGGTAGTGGATGCGCATGTTCAGTGTTTGCAGGTCGTTGAGAAACCAGCGAAGACACTCCTCAATGGGTCTACTCTAAAAGGGAAGAATTTACTTCCCAGGAGCAAATTCTTTCCTTTAAGAGTATACCCCTTAGACATATCAAAAGAGAAATTACTTTTGCAGGAGTAGCAGTCATTTTCGCAAATTTTACGTTTTGCAATGCCATTATGGAGTAAGTCCATGGGGCCATGGAAACGAAAAACAACAGAACATAACTACTACTACTCACAAAGTGTGGCTGGCTGCGATAGCTCAGTCGGATGCAGTCTGACTGGCGATAAGGAAGGCTCGGTTTCGATACCTACGGGGGTCGGCAACATTCTTTCGTGGGGATTGATTATGAAATCTTTTCTATGGTCATTCTCTCCCTTCCGCTGATTCAGGAAGGGCAGGGGTCAGTTTTTGGTGACAGAATGTGCACTGAACTGGTAAACCGCTTACGGATAAGCCTGCTCAGGAAAAGCGTGGATAGGTACACTGACAGGCCCAAACATGACCCAAACCAGTGTTGACTGGGCCGTTAAATACAAATAATCAAAACTTGCAAAGTTTACTTCACACAGATAGGAACATATTTATATATTCTGGACATCTTTCGGTACGTAATAATACGTAAATGTTGGAAAGACAGAGAACGTTATTTTTTCCTCATTTATAAAGATCGCTGGGTGTAACGGGCCTCCGTGTGGCCTAGTGGGTGGATAAGAATGCTGACTCTTAATCATTACATCTCTCAACGGTGTAAGTTTGAGCATGGCCCAGGTCACATAATGAGAAGTTCTGCAATGGAAGAACAGGAGGTTTTTCATCGGGTACTCTAGTTTTCGCTCACCTCCGATTAACGATCGGCTTGATGTGAGTGAAATAATCTTGAAAGTATCGTAAAACCAAACATCCAAATATATAAAATATTTAGGGAGCGAAACAAAGTCATAACGTTGATGGGTCGTTGTTTATTGTTCTTGAGCCCAGCACAGATAGCAATAGTTTCTGTTCAAAAACTTCATGACTACTAAGTGACCTACCACCAGTTACAGACTTAGTTGTTAAACGGTTTTTTGGTGCATTCGATGGGAGCTATTGTATCTGATAAGCCGAGAATGGTGTTCTTTATTTCCACTCAATACTTGACGTTTTACTAATCAATTTCTTTTACAATTAAATTGTGATCCAGAAAGATATACAAAAGGATTGCAAATTTCTGGTTTTTGCTCAAAGAAACGGCCGAGGTTTAAGATACAGTCTGATTCGCAGCACTTTGGCTTAGATCTTCCTAGGCGGTTCAGCAATACAGCAGTCCAATATATTGCCCCAAGGTCTGATCGGCCCCAGTCCATCGGGGATTGAAGAAATAGATTGGGCTGCATGATGCTTCCACACAGAGCTGATACCGGCCGCACATGAGTAGTGTTAAATCGCCTAGAAAGTCTAAGCCTGCTCAGGAAAAGTGGCTCGAGTCGGACTGTTCATGCATTTCAACCATTTAGTTTCATTGGGCGACAGGGCTTGAGAAGGAGTTTTATCTGCCCTTTTTATCTCAGTACTGAGTAAAAGTCCCAAACAAAATTCGAAGCAATGTCTCAAAAAAGACTCATATAGTGATAACAGGGACGATAACAACAAATGAAATAGATAACCAAGGCCCTATAGAAGGCCTTATGACTTAGGAAAAATCTTTTTATATGCCCGTTTGAAAAACAACAACAACAACAACAACAACAAAAAATACAAAAAAAAAAAAAACGGTCGTATTAAGTTATGGGGTTGGTGTCCGTCCGTCCCTTCGTAAACTTTTTTTTCGTTTCCGTATAACTCCTACTATACAGTTTTCATCCGATCAAGCCTAAAATGTGTATGTAGTAAGGCTAAGATGTGAAGATATGCCACCGAATACTAACAGAGTTATGACCCTTTGAAAAATTCGGTTTACATTTTTGTTTGTTTAAGTTTTGTGCTATACATGTGTAAACCATATGTAAGTTACATTTAGTTTATACTTGCCATGGCGTTAAACAATTTACCACAGAATACTCATCACTACCTACCCCTCCTGATACCAAGGTCACAGACTTCTGAATTTTATGTACACGTTTTGTATTTAAGTTTATTATTTTTATTCAAAAAATGCATTAAGCGGGATAATAGTATCAGCTGGCTCAAATCAGAATGTAGACTGACAAGACCAAACCTATTGGATGCTTTTTGAAAGCAGCCAACTTGTTCTTGCATACCTTCAATTACCTTCTTAGCGCTGATTTTTAATGTTACAGTCACGTCGGTTACCGATGTCCGGCATATTGTGATGACACTACAGGTAAAGCTGACACGATTAATAGAAACATCGATTAATTGATCGATATATTCCTCACAAATGATTATCATTATTGATTTGCTTGAAATCGATTATTTGATAAGTACAATTTCCTACCAAAAGTTGTGCTTAAAATAGCTGGGTGAGTGGCAAACAGAGCAGACCCTGATGAGACGCATCTGGGTCTACACTGTTTGCTCAGGTATGTCTGTTCAAATATACATATGGTAAAGTACAACGTATGGTAAGAGTCATGCTCAGGCAGAAAGCCAAACAGGTAAAATTATGACAAAATCTAAAGTGATTACTAATCGATTGTCGACCATAATGACAGGAATGATAATCCATTGTCTTTTCAGCTCCGATTAGCCAGCCCTAACTACAGGTATGTTTAGTGACGTCACGTAACGTGCT
Organism: Lucinisca nassula; assembly: GCA_963580285.1. NCBI lineage: Eukaryota > Metazoa > Mollusca > Bivalvia > Lucinida > Lucinidae > Lucinisca > Lucinisca nassula. Next base: position 158,760,289 of record OY757012.1, on the reverse strand, counting down.
GTGAGGTCAACCTTGACGACAGCGCATATGAGGTCGTATCAACCAGTGCATTTATCAAACACGCGAGAATATTCGATTTGGGGTAAGAACATCAGGGTTAGAACAGAATTTCTTGCACACCAGACAAGCAAATCCGTGATTTTACCCTGGGATAGAAATTTATGTTCCGACCCTGGTGTTCCTACCCAAAATCGAATATAATCGCGTGTTTGACTTATGCACTGGTTGATAACGACCTCGTATGCGCCGTCAAGGTTGACGTCACAGCACATTACGTGACGTCACTAAACATGATGGACGTCGGTACTCGTAGTGACTGCAGAATTAAAAATTTGCTTTACGACTGAGTTACCAAGGCATTATGTGATGATGTGTCGCGTGCAAGACACAGGTCGGTACCTCCAAGGTCAAGGTCATACTCAGAGGTCAAAGGTAAAAAAGTTTTTTTTTTGTGACCGGTCAATACCTTTCTTATTTCTGGATGGACTTTTTAAAGTTGATTCGCAGAAATGTTCAACTTCGTTAGATGCTGTGTCGCACAGAAGACCCATGTCAGTACCTCCAATGTCAAGGTCATACTTAGACTTTCGGACGAGTCTTTAAACCGAGGTCCCGTCTCCGTATGACCTTGGCTGTTGGTGGGACGTAAAACTAAAACTCACTCACTCCAGGTCATACTTAGAGGTCACAAGTGGGGGGTGGGGGGGGGGGGGGGCTCTGTGTTTTTGTAGAAAAACAAATTCTAGTTTTATTTATATGTGAAATTTTTATGTTGATTTAAGGTTTGAACGTCCCCGTCAACACTGTTAAGGTCATTTTGTAGGACTTTTACCCGACACTGAGATGAAATGACATCTCAAGCCCTGTCGCCCAATGAAACCAATAGGGTTTATAAGCATAAACCTCAAATCAAACAAAGCAAAAATAAAAGTGTATTCGACTCCAAAGTCCCGAATTAACAATTATAACAGTGGGATCAAGATCGAAGTGTATCCATTGCAGATTTGCGAAGGTAAGCGAGACTGGCATTTAACAAAGAGATTAGCGATCCTGTCTCTTACTTTAATCGGTATCTTGTTATCCTCATCAACTTCCAAAATTTATTTGAAAAAGCAGTAGCTATGACCGACCGTTATATGTCAACATCAACGTACGATGCCTAAATATTCATCTCAGTAATACGACAAAAAGTGCGAACATAAAAAATCTCGAGCCCAAGAAAGACGAAAACACGTCGCAGATGCTTTGAATGAAATATTTGATGAAGCTCTCGACAACATTTTTAAAGCGTCGAAAATCCAATGTCCAGACGTTATTCAGTTTGTTCAATTTGAGGTTTAACGTCCCCGTCAACACTGTATAGGTCATTTTGGAGAAATTGCTTCGAATTTTGTGGGACTTTTATCCGACATTGAGATGAAATGACACCTCAAACCCTGTCGCCCCGTGAAACCGATAGGGCTTATTCAGTCTGTGTTATTAGCACCCTAGCTATTGTCTTATATTCGCTCGCACTCATAGAACCGCCTCACAAGTATAAAAATATGTTTGAGCATAAGTGAGAGAAATAACTACACTAGAAAAAAAATCATACGAAAAAGACCACTTTCAAAGGGCATGGCATATGCTATTATCTTGCATGGATGTTATTTTGAGCTTAACTCACGGGGGTGGGGTGGGGGGATACCAAAACTCCCTGTGTTTTGTATCTACAATCTATGTTTTGAACGCAAAGTGCGAAAAATATTCCACAAATGTGCATTTGATTCAGAAAAAAGACAATTTTAGACGACATGACAGATACCATTATCTTACATGTGCTATCCTAATGGCGTAGCTAGGCTCGTCCTGCGGTACTGACACTGTAGCGTCCTTAAGCCAATGAAAAACATAAATGGTAGTGACAAACATACCTTTTGTTGTCGTTTATTAAAATCCTTCCTTGACACACCTCTGTTTATCTATACTTTGTTCCCGTTTCTGCACACCTCTTTACTCCAAAATGGCGGATAAGTTCGCTATATCAATGTGTAAGCAGCTGTCTAGTTCACTGCGTTTCTCATTATCATCCCCAATACTATCATTATCATTAATCATCTCGCTAGCTACAGCTATAATCAATATTGTAGGCCTCTCATACACGAGTCACGTGGTAATCATTAACTACTCTAGGCTGGTTGTTTGACTACGGTGATCAATTTTCATCACTATCATGAGTGATGACCTGTGCGATCAATGATACGTCACGTAAATAGCGCCTAAATCTCCTTAAAAGAGGGGCGAGGGGGTTCAGAAGCACACGTTTCTTATTTTTGTCTTAATCATTAAAGATAAATGCGTGTACTTGCTTGCATATCCGGGAGTTTACACAATCGATAGAAATTCTTATCTCACCCTGCTGATAATTTTAAAGTTGTAGATTTCAGTTGTATTTTTATTGCTTGAACTAGTGTATCGTTTACTGGCAACAGCCAGACGCATAATTATCTAATTTAACGGGTTACTTATTATTCGTCTTTATTATTATTTTATTATCACCATTTTACTTATCTATTTTTTTTAATCCAGTAGGACAACAGATCAACACGCGATCCTGCCCAAACATCACCCAAAATTAGCTTCAAAAACGAAGACAAACAAAAAGTAATAAATAAATAAATGATAATAACCATTACGAGCACACCTATATAATTTTGACCCCCTCATACCCCACTTTTATATACGAGGTAAAACTGGGGTTTAAGGGGGTATATATTATTTTATTATTTCTGCTCAAAAACATAGATTATCGAGTCCCCGCAATCTAGGTTTTGAGCAGAAATAAGAAAAATATCACATTTTTTCATCTTAAAATTTTCTAATTTTTGGCCAAAAAATTGGCAATGTATTTGTATAGGCATGTTTTCGTAATGAAAATAAAATAATGCTAATAATTCAAACGAATAAGTGTTTTTATGGGGATCATTATTAGGAGTTTTCAACACTCGATGTGACCTCGGCAAAGCCGTGCATCCGAGCTTCCCTGTTCACTTACCTGGGAAAAATGAAATGAGCCAGGGCACGGAGAATTCTATGAGCCATATTTGCATTATTTGCTGGCTCCCATATTGTCAATATTGGAAAAACAGGTAACCAGACCCCCCTGACCTTTCAAGGTCAAGGGGGTCTGGTTACCTGTTTATCCAACACTGATAACCTTCAGACTAGGAACCAGCAGATAATGCAAAAAAAGGTGATACAATAAGATCTGTGCGAACAGTAAAGACTCAGATAATCCTGCGCACTGTGATCGGAGTGTTCGTTGTTCGCATGAGCCTTTACAGCTTATGTACGTGTTATTCAGAGAGATGATCGAAGGCCTTGTCACAGAAGGCGGATGGGCAGGTTGATCTCAGTCTTTGTCGGTAGCAAAGGTCTTATTGAAGGTTTTGTCATGCGCTGGCTCAAATAATATACCCTGCCAATCACAAAACTGTCGTCTGCTTTGCCGGCTGTTGGTAACTTTGAAAGTTATTTTTGCAAGCTCAGACTGCTCCTCTAACCACACATTATACATTGGCGTGCATATTCTTTCACCTGAAACTTACAATCTTCGTTTCTTTGTTTGAATTGAGGTTTAACGTCCGCGTCAACACTGTCTATGTAATTTGAGAGACGTTGCTTCCGATTTTTTGGGACTTTTACACAACATTGAAATGAAATGACGTCTCAAGACCTGCCGCCTAATGTGACCGAAATGGTGGTCTGACTCACACCGTTTTGCATGGGCAGGCTTAGTCCTTCTAAGCGGTTTACCAGTACTCATGTGTGGTCAGTTTCAGCTCTGCGTGGAAGCATCATGCAACCCAATCTATTTCTCCAAGCCCAGCTGGGCGAGGGCGGCGACAACTGCACTTCTTAAATCTGTGGAAGGGAACATGGTGTCTGCTGCATTCATGCGGCATAAATATTTACATCTTGAAAACGACATTATATCGGATACGTGTGGAAATGGGCTGCAATGGCGAGTTTCATATATATGTTTACACGGGATTTTATTTATTTATTTTTTGTATTTATTATTATCATTATTATTTATTTCTGTTTCAACATGAATTGTGTATGCACCTTAGCCTTGAACCGCTGAATATCCAGAGAAGAAAGAAGGAAAATGATGTATAGCATTATAATCCCCACCCAGCAGACAAATGACGTAATTGTGACGTTACACCAACGTCTGCACAACGTCGTGACTTTTATGCGTCACATCGACGTCGGTGCAACGTCATGACTATTCTTACTTTTCCTCATCGGTTTTTGACAGAGTAGGTTAGACGCCGTGTTTGAGCGGTTACTAACGTAAATACCTGAATGTCTATTTTGAGAATTGGGGAAATTATTTATAAATACTGTCCAATCAGTTGCTTCCATTTCCACGTGTATTCCTCCAGCGTGGAATTGTATGACAAACATTTGTTGGTGCAATGTTTTTGATCTAATCAGCAGTGATATTAAATAGCGACAAAATTTAACCATACTGTCATACTAAACTTCGACCTGAGAGATACTCAACGTCATTTTAACCGAAGTTAAATTAATTATTTGAGATATAAATATCAAATTAAAAAATGGGATTGTTTGTATCCAAACTCTACCAACTATTCGAGGAGTGGGGCAATACCCCTGCCCGCATTTTGATGCTTGGTTTAGATGCAGCAGGTAAGTGCGATTTAGTGTAAACTGCTTGAACCCCCCCCCCCCCCCCCCCCAAAAAAAAAAAAAAAAAAAAAAAAAATGAAAGACAGGGGTAGGGGACCAAGTCAGGGTGATACCCTGCAGAAGTAGACCAAACACGTTACACCGAAACGTGGTGCTCGAGTCAGATGTTTCTGACATGAAGTTTTTTAAAGTTTTAATATCGAGACCAGTTTGGGCCTAAATATACTTGTATATACGGGTTGGTTCAATCAGTAATTTTGGCCCCCGCTCATAGGGGCTTGAAGAAATATATGGACTGCATGATGCTTCCACGCAGAGCTGAATCCGGCCAGCACGCTAGTACTGGTAAACTGATTAGAGGATCTTAGCCTGTCCAGGAACCGCCGTGCGAGGCGGACCGTCCATGCTAATAAACCCTATTCGTTTCAATTGGCGACAGGGCTTGAGATGTCATTTCATCTCAATGTCGGGTAAAAGTCCCACAAAATTGGAAGCAACGTCTCCAAAATGACCTTTACAGTGTTGATGGGGACGTTAAACCTCAAACCAAACAAAATCAATCAGTAATTTGAGTGGATTGATAACTGCATTGTTTGGTCAAATGAATGTTGCGTCTGATCACGATCAACACTTTGCTTAAAAAACAGTAATTTAAGGGTTACCCAATCTGAAACAATGAAATCTTTCCTCAGTCTACACTCACAGTTGACTCACCATTGACGTCAATGCTTTAATTTCTCTGTGGCTTCATGAGGATCCAGAGTCTCGGGCTAATCGGAGTTAGCTGGTCAAACATTTCAGCTTGTATTTTTTCCTATGTACAGTAGAATCAAACGCAGTCGAATTTTAGTTTTTGGTGGATTGTTTGTCAATCAACCCAAAGTTACACAGAACAGTAGCTTTTCACTGTTGATTTCCATGTGCCTATCACTGATTTGTAGTTAAAGATTATTATTAAAGAAGTTTTTAAAGTACTTCTGCGTTCTTAACTACACCACTTCTTTATAACTCCAAAGCAGAAAATTGTGTGTTAGTTAACCCATTTTGTATCAAATGGAATCTTCCTCCCTATATACAGCAGGAGTCCATTTCAAAATTTAGGGTTGTCAGATTGTGTTTTCTTCAAAATTTATTTGGAAAATGGCTGAACTTTTTGCAAACAGTGTAGGCCCTGCTGATCTGGGCCTGCACCGTTTGCCCTGGTACCCGTTTTGGAGTTTCCGGTATAAAATGGGTTAAACAAACAAAAATGTAAATAGAAAAATGACCATTTTATATATAACCTATACATTATCGTCAGTGTTATATCGAAAACAGTGTTATAAAAAGGTTAATGTGTATTTTCATTCTAGGTAAAACAACAGTATTATACAAGATAAAACTAAATGAAGTTGTCACAACTATCCCAACCATTGGGTTTAATGTCGAGACAGTCCAGCCAGTCAAAGGACTGCAGTTCACCGTGTGGGATATTGGAGGCCAAGAAAAAATCAGGCGATTATGGAGACAGTACTTTTATCATTCAGAAGGTACATATATATTATACATACTCTCTATTGTATTTTAGGTAAAACCACAGTACTGTACAAGCTTAAATTGAATGAAACAGTGCACACCATTCCCACAATTGGTTTCAATGTAGAAACTGTGCAGCCTGTGAAGGGTTTGACTTTCACCGTGTGGGATATTGGAGGGCAAGAAAAAATCAGGCAGCTATGGAAGGTGTACTTTCAGAACACTGAAGGTATGTACCATTCAGTTTAGCAGGTCCTAAATATTAACACCCCGCCCATAGGGGCTTGAAGAAATATATGGGCTGCATGATGCTTCCACGCAGAGCTGAATCCGGCCCGCACACTACTACTGGTAAACCGCTTAGAGGATCTAAGCATGTCCAGAAACAGCGGTGCGAGGCGGACCGTCCATGCTTATAAACGCTATTGGTTTCATTGGGCGACAGGGCTTGAGATGTCATTTCATCTCATTGTCGGGTAAAAGTCCCACAAAATTGGAAGCAACATCTCCAAAATGACCTTTACACTGTTGACGGGGATGTTAAACCTCGAATCAAACAAATAAATATTAACACATTAAGCCCTGCTTTTATCCATCAGTTTAACAAGTCTGTGTAAAGAACACCCCTGTGAACCCCACTTTATATAGAGAAAACTGGGGTTTACAGCAGTCTATTATTTTCCTTATTTTTGCTCAAAAAACATTATGTTGTGAGTACTTGTTAGAACCGCATTCTAACGAGCACTCACAATCTATGTTTGGACTAGAAATAAGAAAACTGTCAAACATTTTCATCTGAAAAATGCTGGTTCAAGAGATATTAACCCTTATCTTGCTGAATATTCATTTAAGCCACACCCATTTCTGTCTGTCAACCAATCACATTACTTGATGTAATTTATTGCTACAAATTCATAAACTAAATGCCAAACAGTGTAGATCCTGATCAGGTGGCTTCTGCAGAAGCCACCTGATCTGGATCTACACTGTTTGCAAAGATAGGGGTTGTCGTGAACAGCAAGATAAGGGTTAAAGACGCCATGATATGAAACGGATGTATTATCAAAATGAAAAGAAAACACAAACTACTTTATACAGTGAAATTGTGCTATTAAGACCACCTAAAATTAGACTAATTCTGCTCATAGTAAAAAGGCTTACATGTATTTAGAAGGATGCAGTTATTCTTCCTTCATGCTTTCAGCATACAATGTCCTCTGTTCAGGGACCACATTTGGGACTTTCAAAAGTGGTCTTAAAAGACCCAAAAGTGGTCTTAAAGACCACTTTGGAACAGTCCCAAAGGTGGTTTTAATACAGGAATTTTAATGTACAATGTACATGATTTGGTTTAAAATATTTATTTCACTAGTACAAATACAGTAAATACAAATATACAATTGTATGTATATGACTTCTTATTTCAATTCAGGGGCCAGTTGTTAAAATCTAACGATGTCATTCGCTAATATATTCTTAAAACTTTTATTAGACAGATATTGATATTTCGGCTGAAAAAATGTGAGTAGATGCAAAAACTACTCACATTTTTTCAGCAAAAATACCACTGTATTAGATTTTGAACTGGCTAGAATAGTTCGTTAAGCTAACAATGCTTTGAACAAATGGACCCAGAGCCACAGCTTGTTTGTTAGAATCCCTACAATGACGGGTTCCAATCAGCAGCCACAATCTTTACTTAAGAAATAGATCAGCTCTAGCTGTGATTTGTTGAGTAATAAATCACAGTTTGGAGGTCAGTTGTAAAGTAGACAAATCACGCGCGCGTAGCGCGCGTGATTTGTCTACTTACAACTGACCGACAAACTGTGATTTATTACTCAACAAATCACAGACAAGAGCTGATCTATTTCGATTCTAACACGCTGAAAATCGGCAATAATGTTGTTGTTTCCTTCAAAATCTCACAACCTTTCGCCATTGTTATAAGAAATCCCGCTAAAATTATCGACTAGACCACATGCATTTATATCCTTTTCTTACGTTTTCGATGCGAGAAAATGACGTTACACCGTCTAACGTCAAGGAAATCGACTAGTGACGTCATAAATCGGGAATTTTAATGACGTCACTCGTCACGCTCTTCCGAGCTGTGATTTGTTGCAGAATAAAACACGGTTATTTTCCATTGCCTATATAGGCGCGCTGTGTTAGAATTGGTAGTAGAAACAAGAAACCTTTATATGATGAATGCTGTTTCTAAAGCCACATAAGATAGCATTTAACAGTATGGAAATGTTATCTTAATGTCATCTGATCAGGACCTACACTATTTGTTATTCAGTTTGTGATTGGTTGACAGTTGGAAATGAGTGTGAGAAAATTAATTTATTCTGCAGGACAAGGATTAATTTCTGTTTTATTGAAAACATTTTTGCAAACAGTGTAGGCCCTGTCAGACGCCACATTTTGTGGCGTCTGATCTGGGCCTGCACTGTTTGCCAGGGTACCCGTTTTGGGGTTTCTGGTACCAAAAGTTTGTTGAAGGTTTGGCATTTTAACAGTAAGATAATTTTTTGCAAACAGTGTAGGCCCTGTCAGACGCCACATTTTGTGGCGTCTGATCTGGGCCTGCACTGTTTGCCAGGGTACCCGTTTTGGGGGTTCTGGTAGTTTGTTGAAAGTTTGGCATTTTAAAAGTAAGATAATTTGTTTCCACCAGCAAAATATTTTCATCAGGCTTCACTTTATCATGAATTTATTAATTGTTTTTATTAGGTTTAATCTTTGTGGTAGACAGTGCTGACCGAGAAAGGATGCAGGAAGCCAGAGAGGAGCTGTTTGGTATCCTGGAGAGTGATGAGATGAGAGGGGTACCAGTGGTTGTCATTGCAAACAAACAGGATTTACCAGGTGAGATACCGTTTAAATTTTTGAGCATCCATTCCTGGCTTTGTATACCTACAAAACTGCCAGCCTTGGCGGCTTATTCGACTGCACATCAGACTGATGATCAGGTCACAGGTTCAATACCAGGGGCCTTTTGTTAAAAACTAATGATGTCTTTAGTTAACCTATTGTTATAACTTTGAACATTTAATATGGCAAATATGCATATATTTTTGCTGAAAAAAAAATGTGAGCAGCTTTTGCATTTGCAAAAGCTGCTCTCATTTTTTTTCAGCAAAAATAACACTATATTAGATATTGTACTTGCTAGAAAAGTTAACAATTTGACCAGTAAAATCTTGTTAAGCTAAGGATGCTTTGAACAACTGGCCTCAGACTGATCATGGATCTTTTCTATCGCCATTCTCTTAATTCCGCTGATTCAAGAAGGGCAAATGTCAGTTTCTTGCACAAGAATGTGGCTTATACGTCTGCCAAGGAAAAGTGTGGTTAGGTAAACTGACCAGCTCAATGTGACCTAAAAAGTGCTGACTGGGCTGTAAAACTAAATAGAAATATGTCCAAAGAACATGGATGCCCCTGCCTGGAAGCGCAATTAAGAAAACTTTAACGCAAATTGCTAACGCCATCTTGGACATGAGTGAGGACAGATAGGGGTAATGCTATAATACCCTTTCCACCTTTCTTCAAATGGCAGGAGCATAAAAGCAAACTGACAAATCAAACATGAAAAGACAGAAATATTAAAGCTGCTATGGGTTGGATATAAACTACAATAGACCAATGCCCTCTCATTAAAAGTTTTAGACCTATGACAAGCCCATTGGAAGTTTTGGTATAAGAATGTGAATTTGGAACACAATTGTAACATTGAATGGTTATCATTAACCCTTTTTGTACCAAATGGAATCTTCCTCCTTATATATAGTAGGAGTCCATTTCAAAATTTAGGGGTGTTCTTCAATTGAGGTTTCATCAAAATTTGTTTGGAAAAATGGCTGAACTTTTTGCAAACAGAGTAGGCCCTGATCAGACGCCGCATTTTGCGGCGTCTGATCTGGGCCTGCACTGTTTGCCAGGATACCCGTTTTGGGGTTTCTGGTACTAATTGGGTTAAATTGTATTGTGCTTTAAATTTAATTAGAATTTATCAATGATCATTCACCTGAAAAGTAAGCAAAACAAAACATTACATTCTAAATGTTTTGTATACATCTCAGCCTCTTTGTAAGACTACTGTTGGGGTCCAAAGCAGAAACTATTAGTTTAATAACCATGTTATATTAAAAGTGTTATGATTGTATAGAATGGTCATTTTCTATATAATTATTAGATTTTTACCCATCTTCAACCTGTTATATCTAAAACCGTGCTAAAATGAATGATGTTATAAAGCGGTTTATGTGTAGTTTACATGTACGAGTATTTTAAAATGATATGGGCAGTCCTTATTGTCATTGGCTTGTTTTGTTTGTTTGATTTGAGGTTTAACGTCCCGCTCAACACTGTCAAGGTCATTTTGGAGACGTTGCTTCCAATTTTATGGGACTTTTACCCGACATTGAGATGAAATGACATCTAAAGCCCCGTCCCCCAATGAAACCAATAGGGTTTATTAGCATGGACGGTCTGTCTCGCACCGCGGTTCTTGGACAGGCTTAGATCCTCTAAGCGGTTTACCAGTACTAGTATGCAGGCCGGATTCAGGTCTGAGTGGAAGCATCGTGAAGCCCATATATTTCTTCAAGCCCCTATGTCATTGGCTTGTAACCCTTGTCCTGCTGAATATTTTGATTCGCCACACCCATTTCTGACTATCAGCCAATCAGATTACATGAGATAATACTTTCCTTCTAATTCACAAACTGAATGACAGTGTAGATCCTGATCAGATGGCTTCTTTAGAAGCCATCTGATCAGGATCTACACTGTCTGCAAAGGTAGAGGTTGTTGTGAACAGTAGGATAAGGGCTAAATAAAGTTTTTGTTTGAAAATTAATTTACAGGTGCTATTAGTCCATCTGAGGTAGTAGAACAGCTATACCTTAATAAACTGAGTGGAAGAGAGTGGTTCATTCAAGCTGCCTGTGCCACAACAGGGGAGGGAATTTACGAGGGAATGCATCAGTTAGCTACCATGGTCAGAAAATACAAGAAAGGAAATCGATATTAATGAATCACAAATGGACAATATTCCAGAAAAGGGTTATGTTACACTGTTTTTCTTATTTCTTCTCCAATATCATGTGTTGTGGGTACTCATTAGAATTGCATCAATGAGGTAATTCTAAGAACCCACAGTGTTTTGGGGAAGAAAGAAGAATAACAGGTGTCACCCTGTTAGATCTGATCCCAGCTTGAGATCCAGTGAACACAGTGACCAGGACAGAAGATGGGAGTGTGCAATTCAATGTTCTAGTTTGGAACAGGACGTTTGAACACATGTATTGAAGGCATAGATATTCACAAAGTTCTCTCTCCTGGATATTTCAAGAGAAACCTGAGGATTGTATTTCTTTACCTGTTCCAGGTGCGCTAAGTCCTTCAGAGGTATCAGGATATCTAAATCTCCCTAGTATTAAAGGTAGAAGTTGGCATGTCTGGGGAGCTTGCCCTGTGACTGGGGATGGGATATATGAGGCAATGCAGCTACTTTCGATCATGGTGAAAGATTTCAAGAAGAATTGAGGTCGCTAATGATGAACTTCTTACTAGCTACTGGTTCAACAACGGGACTGTGCAATTTTAGTACAGAGGACCCGCGTTGCAACGACATTTGTTATAACGTCAAAACTCTTATAACGACAATTTCAATGGAATGAATTCTTAGCTCAAGGTTTGGCCTCAATTCCGAGCGGCTTGGGCTTTCCTCGGGTTGGAAATGCCCAAATCACATCCATAGTCATGAAAGATTTTTGTGATTTAATACTCCAAGAAACAAACGTTATAGACATTTGTTAGAATCGCCTCGACAAGGCGATTCTAACAAATGTCTATAACATTTGTTTCTTGGAGTAATGATGTGGAAAAGACCTTTAATAACCTGTCATAATCCTAACTGGGATTCTTTATAACGGAAAATTCATTAGAACGCCACAATAATAGGGAACAAATACTGTCATTGTAATGCAGGTCCTCGGTACCACATTTAGACTAAATATTTGGACACAAAAAGGTCTGAAAAATAGGCCTGAACAGTGTAGATCCAGATCAGACTGCAGTCTGATCATGTACACTGCTTGTCAATGAGCAAGCGTCTTCATGGCCAAATTATATAATTATTAATTTATATGATGCCCATTTAAAGCTGTTCAAAATCTTAGGGTGAATACTGTAATTTTCTAGCTGGCATGCAAAAGGTACTGCAACACTGTATCAATGTTGCTTCAACATCATGATGTTGCATCAGTGTTGATGTATTGCTGCTTTAACACCATGTGCCCAGTGGGTTGAATCAATATTCTTGGAAAACTTTTGTGCCTCTTGGAATATCAAAATGACCAGATGTAAGGATTCTCTTATACTGTGATTGTGCAGTTATACTGAAATTTGATGTTTTTATGATTTTTTTGACATGTCAAAACTGTGTTGGTGGGATGGAAAACAGTACAAGTGTAGATCTTGATTAGTCTGTTTCAGCAGTTTTATCTGGATCTACCATAATGCTCCTAACTATTGGGGCAGACAGACATAAGCATAAAGTGCAGACCCAGATCAGACTGGTCCTGAAGAAGCAGTCTGATCAGGGTCTACACTGTTTGCCATTCCACCTGCACTTTTTTTACTCCTTGCAGGATTGTGAAACAAATTTGTTGAAATTTTAGGAGATTTACAGCAAGTCTGCAAGGTAATCATGCTCTATCTCTTCTTCTTCTTCTTCTTCTCTTCTTCTTCTTCTTCTTCTTCTCGAATAAGTGTCATTCTACATTATTTTTGTATTACATTCATTAGTTCAATCTATATAATTAACATATATGTATATGTCTACAACACAAATAAAGGAGAGGATAAATATAGGCTGTGCCTACATCCAATCCTTTGACATTTGTATGTATATTTGTAGTACAGATGTATGTATATGTCATAAAATTTTGAATAAATAAATAAAAGTCTGCAAGGTGTCCGAATTTTTACGGTAGTTGGCATAAGAGCATGATAGAGATAAATCTGTCCCTTAGCTTGATGGCAGTAGGCCAACTGTGCTTAATCCTCCACCATGTCTTGGGTACAGCATATGAGAAGTTTGGTCCAGTAGTTCAGAGCAATGTTTGCATAAAAAGCTTGTCAAATGTGTTAATTGTTCTAGCTAGTATGCTATCTGATACATTAGCATTTTTGTCCAAAAAATTAATAGCTTTTGTAAATATGTGCATTTGCAAAAGCAACTTAAATCTTTTTCGGCAAAAATAATAGTGTATCTGCCCTATTAAATGATCAAAGTTTTGAACAACTGGACCCCAGATATTCTCCTCTTGCTGCCTTCAACATCCCATGAACATATCATAACCAGATTGTGAAAATTTAAGGGGAATGGAAACACCTGGCAGATTTTTCTGCCATTTTTCAAAGGGAGATAACTTTTGAGACTTCCTGTTTGCTTTTCTATAAGTGCTGTCCCACCAAAAAAGGGATCTACTCAAGAAATTCTTTCCTTTAAGAGTTGACCCCTATTGACGTAGGAGACAAAAATACTTTTGAAGGAGTTGCCTCCCCTGAAGGTGTATTTATTCCCCTTTCACTGTTTAAAATTATTTATTGTGTGATTATGAACTGTCTAATCAGAGTCTGCATCTTGCTTTGTGATTCTGGTTCACCAAGTTAACCCATATCCTGCTGAATAAATTAATTTAGCCACACCCATTTCTGACTATCAGCCAAACTACTTGATATGATGTATTCATTCAACTTGGCAAACTGAAATGCAGAAGCCATCTGATCGGTATCTACACTGTTTGCTAAGGTAGGGATTGTTGTGTTCAGCAGGATAAGGGTTGGCATCAGGCCTCATACTGACCACGCTTTTCCATGCCTGAAAGGCCCGATTTTGCAGCTTCAACCCTTATCCTGCTGAACAAGACACAACTACATTACCTTTGCAAACAGTGGAGACTCTGATCAGATGGCTTCTGAAGAAGCCATCTGATCAGGATCTACGCTGTTTGTAATGGAGTTTGTGGAAATATAAAGTAATTTGGTTGACTTATTGTCAGAAATAAGGGTTATATAGTTTTTTAAACAGACTATATACACAAAAATCAGAATCTAAAAGCCTAAAATGAAGAAAAAAGCCTGAAATCCTGCAAATGCCTGAAAAATATGAGGCCTGTGGCATGTGAAAAGCCTCTTGATCTGTGATAATTTTGTATGTCATAATATATGCATTATTTATTTTCATATACATTTTTATGTCTGTACTTTTTGTGAATAAAATTAAATTCAGTAAGTCTTTCTTGGTACATTAGTTTGTTTTAGTAGAGGTTTAATGCCTCCTTCAACACTATTTAGGTCATTTTGAGGACATTGCTTCCGATTTTGTGTGACTTTTACCTGAAACACATTTGTTAGGATATAAAATGGTGGTTTGAGTCTCTCTCAGGACAAGTGTGAGATGTCCAGTTCTGCAAGGGAAGGTTAGGCGGATTTCTCTGGATACTTGGTTTTCGCCCACCTTTGATTAACGGTTGGCTTGAAATAAGTGAAATAATCTCGAAAGGGCTGTAAAATCAAAACCAAAAGAAAAACAAAACAGCTTGTTTCGTTTAAGTAATAGTTTCCGCCTTGGAGCCAAACAAAAAATGTCATAAAGAGGCTGGGGTGTATTTAGAGCTGGGAGTCAGGCTCTTATGCAGGATTTTTAGAGATTGAATCCCATAAGTTTCATGGAAGTGAAAATAAAACCAATTCTGTGGCCATTCTGACACAAGTCAGGCAGGTTTTTTGGTTGGTTAGTTTGGAGTTTAATGACCCAGGTCATGTCAAGTCAGTCAGTTTACCCAACATCACTGTGAAAACAAGAATTCTGCTTAAAGACAGGACTGGACTATTTAAGTGAGCACAGGAAAACCTGAGTCATTCCTTGTCTGACCTCTGAAGGGTTAACATCAAATTCTATTTATCTGATTGGCTGTAAATGGAGACATATTGTGACATCACAATGATTGACTTTTTAATAATAAGTGTTTGACAGCTCTGCTCTGTTTGAAGCTAACCTTGTTATCTCAATTATGTAACAGCAGGCACACTCCATAATTGGTTTCAATAGACAAACAAAACTATTTTGTCACGATTAATGTATTAATTTTTTTATTTTTAAATTACAAAGAAACAAAATTCAAACATATTCCATAAAGGTTAATTATATAGCATATTTAGTTCTAATATACAAAAAAAAATAATAATAATAATAAAATTAAAGCTTCAAATTTGTTGAAAAATTATTAGTTGAGACTATAGATAACAGCTAATTCTGATTAATAAATAAATAAAATAAATAATAAATGTTTGAATGAAAGAGTTTTGATATAATAGAAAGATTTTTCCATTCTTCTTCTTGTTTTTCTTCTTATAGAAGAAGAAAAATAAAAAGTAAAATGAATTATACACAGGCAGTCTTAATAAAATTAATTAAATAAAATTGACACGGCTAAACAAATGATGGAATGGCTGAAAGTATAAAACAGATGTCCAGGCTTATCCCATTCTAATCTCAGTTTAGATTTTTTTTAAAATAAAATATAGATTTTGGGTGCTCGATAGAATTTTCTTAATCAGGCAGTTCTAATGAGCACCCACAATATTCGATCAAGTGAGGGTATACATTTGTATGGCCTCAATGAGGCAATTCAAACAAGCCCACACAATATAATATAGAGTGTTGATTTGTTTGTTTGCTTTGGTGTTTAACATCCCTGTCAACACTGTAAAGGTCATTTTGGAGACGTTGCTTCCAATATTGTGGGACTTTTACCTGACACTGAGATGAAATGACATCTCAAGCCCTGTCGCCCAATGAAATCAATACGGTTTATAAGCATGGACGGGCCGACTTGCACCGCTTTGCCTGGGCAGGCTAAGATCCTCTAAGCTGTTTACCAGTACTCATGTGTTTCTTCAAGCCCCGATGGGCGGGGGCAGATAGAGTGTTGGTACTAGGTCTATTTCTAATGAGTACTAGGACTAGCATTTTACACATACTAATGTTCAATGAGGCGGTTCTAACGATTTTTGGGATATGTGTTAGAACCGTGTTATATCCCAAAATCTTTTTACAGCGAATCATGTTACAGAGCGGTTATTGTGTACAGAGAAAAATATGAAAACACACATTTTATTTCTTCCAAACCTAAATTGTCATTAAGATAAAATCGTTTTCTGATTTCAGTCAAGTTTGCTATTTTATTTTCTACTACACAAAACTAGAAGTTTTTCTATTTAAATGTTAATAAATAAACAAATAAATCTTTGTTTATGAAGCATAATTTATGTCAAATTTTTGAAGGTATTTGTTTGATAAATAAATGGACAGCAGCTGATTATTACAGTCAATTATATCCTATAATCCTTATCAGTTTTATGGCCCCTATAGGTAGCCAGCCCACCAAGACCAAGCCACACCTACTTTTATCTGCTGGTTACCTGTGCATGTTTGTGCTGGGAACCAGACCCCCCGGCATGAAAATCCTGTCTTTAAGACTGTCGTGCCTGTGGGGGTGCAAAGTCACTGAACTATGAAATCTAGGACATGGTCAAATATATACAGATGCTTGCATAAAAATTGGCATTCCTAGATGCAAGCTTGTACCAAGTATCATTAATGAAGCTCTATTAGTTCTTGAGAAATGAACTTAAACATCAGCATGTTTGTTTGATTTGAGGTTTAACGTCCCCTTCATAACAATATAGGTCATTTTGGAGATGTTGCTTCCAACTTTTACCCAACATTGAGATGAAATGGCATCTCAAGCCCTGTCGCCCAATGAAACCAATAGGGTTTATAAGCATGGACGGTCACTCACACCGCTTTGCCTGGGCTGGCTTATATCCTCTAAGCAGTACTCGTGTGTGGTCGGTGTTTCAGCTCTGCGTGGAAGCATCGTGCAGCTCATCTATTTCTTCAAGCCCCGACGGGCGGGGTTGATGCAATAGCTCACTAAGTCAGTGAACCATGAAACTGAGGTGAAGGTCAAATATGAATGCTTGCATTATAGTTGTTATACCTAGATACAAGTATGTACTAAGTATCATTAATAAAGCTCTTACAGTTCTTTTGAAATGAACTTGACCATTAGTGAATGCTAGGGTAGTTGCAATATTTCAGCCAGTGAACCGTAAAATATAGGTCAAGGTCAAATATGGATGCTTGCATTAAAATTGCCATCCCTAGATACAAGTCTGTACCAAGTATCATAAGCTCTTACAGATCTTGAGAAATAAACTTGACAAATAGGATGAACGCTAGGGTGGTCACAATATTTTACAAAGTCAGTGAACCATGAAATGTAGGTCAGGGTCAAATATGGATGCTTGCATTAAGTTGCCATCCCAAGACCAAGTATCATTAATGAAGCTCTTATAGTTCTTGAGAAATATTGACCATTAGGGACCGGGTGAATGGTAGGGTGGTCGCAAATGTTGAAGGTTTGACAAGGATGAACAGACAGAAAACCAGACCCAACAAATACACAAAGGACCTGCCAAATGTGCTTTTAAAAGCAGGTCAGAATTTTAGCTGGTCTTAGTAGAAACATTACTAGAGCAGGCCCAGAACAGACTGCTCCTTTAAGAGAAGTCTGATCTGGGTCTGCACTGTTTGTCATTGGAATAAGACTTAAGGAGCTTCAAAGAAATAACTATGTTTGTTAATGACCCAGTCAACACTATTATGGTCTTAACAAGCCAGTCAGTTTACCTAAAGGCTTATAAATACATTGTATAAGCGATTAACCAGTACAGAGCACATTCTTTTGCCAGAAACTGACCACTGCCTTTCTTAAATCAGCAGAAGGGAAAATGACTAGATGCATCGTGTCTTAGAGTACCAGTATTATTTAATTTTGGTATATTTTATTGTTGCCCCAACACACCTTATGACCTACACTTCATGGTTCACTGACTTAGTAATATACTGTGACCATCCTAGCGTTCACTCTATTGGTCAAGTCAATTTCTCAAGATCTGTAATTTATGATACTTGGTACAAGCTTGTATCTATAGATGGCAATTTTAATGCAAGCATCCATATTTGTTGTTTGGTTTACATAAAGATATTCCCATCAAGCTTCTGAGTACTGCCTTGCCTGTATGATCCGTAAGTTGTAGTACCGCTTTTGTCTCTGCAACTCCTACACATTTCATGGTCCTGGTTGGAAATTTACATGACAACTTACATACAGGCTGGGTATGATCATGAAGGTCAGACAACTCTAAGGCCATAGCTTCAAATAAGGAGGAGAAGTAAGGATAATTGTTTTTATTTATTCATAAAAACATGTTGGTACTTATTAGAATTGCCTCATCGAGGCGATTCTAGAAAACATGTAGTGGGTACCAAAACATGTAGTGGGTACTTGTTATAATTGCCTCATAGAGGTGATTCTACCAAGTACCCACAACATGTTTCAAACAAGAAATGTGATGAAAAAATTTCCGAGAACAACTTAAAAATGACTAAATATTTTTATTTACACAGTTTTAGCCTTAAATAGCCTTCATCAGGTGTAATAAACAAGAAGACAGGAAATGATGTCAACATCACACGATGTTATTCATCATGACATCGCGGCCCACCAAAAAGGGGTTTACTCTTAAAGGAAAGAACTTGCTCCTCAGGAGCAAGTTCTTTCCTTTAAGAGTTGACCCCTATTGACATGGGTGACAAAAATACTTCCACAGGAGTTGCCTCCCCTGAAGGTGTTCCCATTCCCCTAAATAACTGATGATATTACCACTGCTAATTAACCTTCATCACTCTCTTGGCTAATTCAGCAGACAACAAATTGTGGGTATTTGTCTTATTTTTTCCAGAAAGCAGGATTTGACATTTCATGCAAATTGTCTCCATCCATAGGAGACAATTTGCATGAAATGTCATATCCTGTTTTCTAGGAAAAATAAGAAAAAAAAATCAAAATGACTGCTGAAAAAACAACCCAAAACAGCATGCAGAACCTTAATTTAGACCCTTCTAGATAAAACAGCCAGCCTTGGTGATAGGCTTCCTACTGATGATCAAGGGGTTGCAAGTTACATCCCTGTCTGGTAAGGCAACTTTGTTTCATGGAAACTGATTGTTTGTTTGTATTCGAGTTTAACGGCCCAGTCAACACTATTTTAAGTCATTTTTGAGCCGGTCAATTTACCTATTCGCACCTTTCCTGGGCAGGCTTATACGTAAGCGGTTAACCAGTACAGCCCACATTCTTTCTCCAGAAACTGACAACTGCCCTACTTGAATCAGCTGAAGGGAGAGACTGACCGTAGAAAAGATTTCATGATCAATCTCAATGAAAGAATGTAACCAACCCCAGTTGAGACAGATCATAGCAGGAAATATTTCTAGTCAGTCTCTCTCTTCTGCTGACTCATGAAGGGCAGTTCATCATCATCATCATCGGAGTTTTGATTAATGTGCAGGTACACGGGCAGCAGCCACGTAAGTGGTCCCCGTCGAGGTAGCTGGCTTGCTGCATGCATGGCAGATCTCACACCAGATCTCCAGGGTTGTCCATCATGAAAGTCGTTAGCTGATAGCTTCCACTATCTGCGATCACTCCAAGTCATATTGGGCCTCCCAGGCTCACGTTTTCCATCCACCTGTATGTCAAAGGCTGTCTTGACTGCACTTTGGAGCTTTCCACGTCCATACCAGCGGGGCATTTTCTCCTTCAGGATGAGGTCCAGATCCTCAATGCAAGCCACGCAAGTGGCTCACTGGACCTGATAGTGACAGTATCTTGTGGCTTGATATTGCAGATCTGTCTGTCAGCAAAGACTGTGGCATGCCCTGTCATTCCGCAGCAGACATTGGAGGTTTGGTTTTGTCAATGGCAAAGTCTCGCTGGCATGGAGCATTACGTGCCGCACACAAGAGCTGTATACACAGCCAAGTGTCTTGAACGAGAGGTGGCAGGAAGAGAGAACTGGAAGTAGCTTCTTGAACTTCTTCCAGGCTGTTTTCACACATGGTCGAAAGATCACAGCCACCGGCTGCAGAAAGTATGTCTCGCCAAACTTGGACTTCCCTCTGTGGTTGTCAGTTTCTGGTGGGAGAATTTGCACAGTTAATTACACATGAATGTAAAGTAAAATACCTATATTAAGACCACCACCTTTCGAACTGTTAAAAAATGGTCTGAGACAAAGAAGGAATAACTGCAACCTACCAAATAAGCTTTTTAAAAGCAGAACTAGTCTTAATTTAAGGTGGTCTGAATAGCAGAATTTCACTGTACAAGCCTGCCCAGGATAGTATGGTTCACTAAGCTGACTGGCTCAGTATGACCTTATTAGTGTTGATTGCACTGTGAAACACCACCCCAATAAAACAAAATCTTGATAAAACATGTATACATGTACTTGTAATTCTTGCTGTTCCAGTAGAAAAATTCACAAAGGCAAACCGCATGCTTGGTGATTGATTGTTTTGTGTTTAACTACACATCAACATTTACGGGTCATTTGTGTTGAGAAAGGGAGAAAAGAGATAGTAGAGGAGAAGACAGTAAGGGACATAGGAGAAAGATGGAAATGAATGGAAGTGTAGAAACAGAAGAAATAACAACATTCTTGTATGCTTGGGCATTGGGATGTGAATTGGCCTACAAAACTGTATCGCAATACATGAACATATATTTTGTAATGAATATGCACTAGACATGATGGTCGCACAGGTCATCTTGTAGGTTTTGTCATCCAGCAATTCTGACTAGTCTTTGCTAGTTTGCTCTTAACCCATATATGCCTACTGGTCCTTTTTTAGGACATTGGCAAACATTGCAGACCCAGATCAGACACTGGCATCTGATCTAGGTCTACACTGTTTGCTTAAAATACATGCAGTTTTGTAAAACTTAACACAAACAAAACAAATCCGACACCCATTTAATTGGAAATGACCACTCCATTGGGTGAAATATTCCATTGTTATATATGGGTTAAAAAAAGCCTGGAGGCTACAAAAGGTTACTGCTTTGTGTGCTGATTCTGATCAGACAGTGTGAATGCACAGGTTGACCTGTGCCTTCCCTGGTCCCATAGGTCATCTTGTAGGTTTAGTCATCCAGCCAGTCTGATCAGACTTTGCTAGTTTGCTCTTTGAACAGTCCACAGGTCACAAAATACTGATGTGATCAGCAAAGACCCTCATCAGACTGCATGGATGCTCAGGCTAATCTGGGTTTTTGTTGGTTACTAAGGATTTTTTTTGTCTGTTTTCTCATCCTACCAGTCTGATCAGACTTTACTAGTTTGCTCTTTGAATAGCCCTGATTCTACAGAAAGCTCCAGTGACCAGCATGACTGCATGGATGTGCAGGCTGATCTGAGTCTTTGCCAGTACTTGAGCCTTCTGGTCGGTTTTGTCATCCAGTCAGCCTGACCAGTTATTCTGCTAGTTTCCTCTTTACATGGCCCAGAGGCTATAGGTCTCACGAGACAAGCTAAGACTCTAATCAAACTGTGTAGATGATCAGGCTGATCTGAGTCTTTTCTGGTTGCACAGATGTTCTTGTAAGTTTTGTCATTTTCTTCCTTTTCTGCACTGACTCATTAACATCTACTCTCCATCTTTATGGAAAGCAAAGTTAGCCAGTTTTGAGTTAGTTGTCTGTGTAAGGGGTGTTTTCTTCACATCCACACCAGCACTATCCTTCTGTTTCTTCACCCCTTCCTCCTCATCCTCCTCTCTCTTTCTCTTCTTATCACTACCATCTGTCACTCCAGTGTCTGAGGTATTCTCTTTGCTCTTCTCATTCAGGGACTTGGCTTTCTTCAGCCATTCCTGAAACAAAAATTGGGATAAACAGTCGAACTCCAATGGCTCGAACACCTTTGGGACCACGAAAATTTGTTCGGGACAGGTAGTTCGAGCCGCTGAGGGATACTGCCAGGAGGCACAACAAGAGACTTTTGAACATCTTTTCAGTGTCCTATAATCAAAAAGTATGCTGTATGTACTCATTAGAATCCCTTGATGAGGCGATTCTAATGAGTACACACAGCATACATTTGCAAGATAATAGATGAAAACCTAAATTATCCCTCATTATTTCTTATGTAGAGGATTTACCTAGGGGCTCAACGGGTTTGACTCAGCCATGGTAAACAAGCCATTCGAGTGTGAGCCATCGAAGTCGTACTGTATAATTAATACAGGCAAAATGTTTATAATTAACAATATGCAGTCTAATATGCAATCAGACAGTAGTAAGGAATGAAAACTGTACAAAAGTCTTTGACCACCCCATCTAATTTAATTGCCAAGCATCTTTTGTCCATTTTTCTAAGTGCACATTCATCTATCTATAGGGACATTCTTTGCTGAAGGAAATGAGAGAAAAAAAATAGAGTATACCAGAAAGCTTATAAATCTAGAATCTAGTTCTGTGCTTGGCAGATATAGAGATCCAGTTCTGTGCTAGGCAGATATAGAGATCCAGTTCTGTGCTTGGCAGATACAGAGATCCAGTTCTGTGCTTGGCAGATATAGAGATCCAGTTCCGTGCTTGGCAGATACAGAGATCCAGTTCAGTTCTGTGCTGGGCAGATACAGAGATCCAGTTCTGTGCTTGGCAGATACAGAGATCCAGTTCTGTGCTTGGCAGATACAGAGATCCAGTTCTGTGCTTGGCAGATATAGAGATCCAGTTCTGTGCTTGGCAGATACAGAGATCCAGTTCTGTGCTTGGCAGATACAGAGATCCAGTTCCGTGCTTGGCAGATATAGAGATCCAGTTCCGTGCTTGGCAGATACAGAGATCCAGTTCTGTGCTAGGCAGATATAGAGATCCAGTTCCGTGCTTGGCAGATACAGAGATCCAGTTCTGTGCTTGGCAGATACAGAGATCCAGTTCCGTGCTTGGCAGATACAGAGATCCAGTTCTGTGCTAGGCAGATATAGAGATCCAGTTCTGTGCTTGGCAGATACAGAGATCCAGTTCTGTGCTTGGCAGATATAGAGATCCAGTTCCGTGCTTGGCAGATACAGAGATCCAGTTCTGTGCTTGGCAGATATAGAGATCCAGTTCTGTGCTAGGCAGATATAGAGATCCAGTTCTGTGCTTGGCAGATACAGAGATCCAGTTCTGTGCTTGGCAGATATAGAGATCCAGTTCCGTGCTTGGCAGATACAGAGATCCACTTCAGTTCTGTGCTTGGCAGATACAGAGATCCAGTTCTGTGCTTGGCAGATACAGAGATCCAGTTCTGTGCTTGGCAGATATAGAGATCCAGTTCTGTGCTTGGCAGATACAGAGATCCAGTTCTGTGCTTGGCAGGTACACAGATCCAGTTCTGTGCTTGGCAGATATAGAGATTGGCAGATATAGAGATCCAGCTCTCTGTCGGTTTATTTGTTCATCAAGCCGTCAAAAAAATTAATAACTAGAGCGCACATGCGAAGTCACGCCATCAAAAATCCCCACAGTTCTGCCACAGTCAAATATAACACTGGTCTCGCACGCCGTGGTTGGCGTCATTGAAAGCATCTTATCATAAGGAACAAGAATATATATTGTTAGAGGGAGGGATCTGAATGGTTTCTGAAAAATAAGGGCTTTAATGAAATGGGGGTGGGGGGGCATGACCCCGGCCCACCCTGGGGGGACCTCCAGGTTGGTGTCCCTGAAAGTGTCTTATCATAAGGAACAAGAATATATTTAGTTTAGGGGTTTGGGATCTGAGTGGTTTCTGAAATATATGTCCTTTTAGGAAGTGGAGGGTTGGGACATGGCTCCAGTGCAATCCAGGGGTCACCATAGTTGGCATCTCTAAATGTGTCTTATCATAAGGAACAATAATATATATGGTTTAGGGGTAGGGATCTGAACAGTTTCTGAGATATAGGCCTTTAATGAAATGGAGGGGGTGGGCATGGCCCCGGCGCACCAATAGGGACCTCCAGGTTAGTGTCACTGAAAGTGTCATATCATAAAGAACCAGAATGTATATGGTTTAGGGGTGGGGATCCTTAACAGTTGCTCAGATATTAGGCTTTTACTAAAGTGGAACGGGTGGGGCAAGTCTCAGGCGCACCCAAATTTAATGCTGCTCTCGCACACCCTCATCATGTAAGGAAGCTATGTACCAAATTTGGTTGCATTCCGGCCAGTGGTTAAGGAGTGTGACGGATGGACAGACAGATGTTAGGACAGATGGAGGCATCCCCTTACGTCTTTTTAAAAGCGTGGGGATTATAACTGATAGTTGTTTAAGGTAACATTTTCAGGACTCAACTGGTCAGTCATATGGATCTCTATATCTTCCATGCACAGAACTGTATCTCAGAACTTCAACTAGATCTCTTTATCTGCCATGCTAAAAGCAGGCACAATAAAAATGACCATTAAGAGTCATTTTTCTATTAAATCTACACATTTTGAATTCGTTATAACTACTGGTTGTGCAGTTCATAAAAATTTTCTCTAGATCCTAACCTAAGTATAAAACTAGAAATGT
Organism: Lucinisca nassula; assembly: GCA_963580285.1. NCBI lineage: Eukaryota > Metazoa > Mollusca > Bivalvia > Lucinida > Lucinidae > Lucinisca > Lucinisca nassula. Next base: position 158,735,533 of record OY757012.1, on the reverse strand, counting down.
GTCCAAGGGAGACAGATGCCCGCACCTGGCAAATTGCTAACAACATCTCGAAAAAAACCCTCAAAAAACACAGATTGGTAAAGCCATCTCAGAAACACTTAAGCCCAAATCGCAGACAGAGATGGACGAACAGACAGGGGTAACACTATATGCTTTTCCATCTGGAGCATAAATAGCTTGTTATGTATATAGAGACAAAAAAGTTTAAGTTGTTCATGCAAAATCAAGTTCAATTATGTATTCATTAGCAACAAGTTATCATCAGATAAATGAATTAATTGGAAAGCAACTATTCCATACTCACCTGTCTTTCTTCTCTAGCCAGCTGCCTGAATTGTTCTGTAGCGTAGTTATTTAGCTCTTCCTCCGACATTTCTGGTTTGTCTTCCTTCAGTCTGCCACTGTTGGATTCTAACCATAGATCAAATGCTGAGGCCTGCCTACAATATACAGAATATCATAGCTCCCGATAAGGAGATGCAATAAAGGTAATTCAGGGCTAATTTGCCTTATTTCTTTTCAGAAGTATATGTTGTGGGTACTTGTTAGAATCACCTCATCGGGGCGATTCTAACAAGTACCCAAAACATATGTTTCTATGAAGAAATAAGAAAAATTAACCCTGTCACGCCTCCTTATCTGGAGCTATGGAATATATAACAAAGTCTTGATATAACAAAAACTTGGATCAAAATCATGAGTACAGCTGACTGTGATCTAGGTGTTTGAAATACCCTCAAAACCTCAGTTAAAAACCTGGATCCAAGTGTAATCTTACATGGATCTAACAATTTAGACTGACAGTCATATTGAGCCGGTCATTTTACCTGGGGAGGTTTATTCTTAAGCAGTTAACCAGTATAGTGCACATTCTTTCAACAGAAATTGATAACTGCCCTTCTCGAAAAAAATATTTCATGGCCAATCTCAAAGACACAGCTCCAGACACAGCAGGGCTCAAGCTGGAGGGCGACTCAGGCGAAGAAGTCGCCCTGTTGGGCCTCATTTCGCCGACTTTGGCGATGAAAGCGAAAAAAAACTTCGCCTTGAAATTTCGCCCATTTTTTTTTTTTTTGGTGTCTTCCTTGTGAATAGTAACGGTAAACTGACAAGGTGACGATAATCCTTCGATCCACTAGTGTCAGAAATCTCAGTAATTACACTGAACAAAGCTAACTGTTTATTCTGCACTTCGTGCCAGATGCAGTTTGATACAGTTATGTAATTTAATTCTAACCGTTAGCTCATGCTGCTCGAGCCACTTTCAGTCTTGTTATTGCAATAAGAGCCAATTAAGATTACACAAGATTATGTAATTTAAACCAGGTATAGCTCGTGCCAAAGTCCGGACGTACATTGTTAAGTACTGTTGTATACAGTAATAAGATAATTGTGACAGTTGACTTTGACACTGCATTAGGATTTAATAAATTTTAAATAAAGATGGTTTATTTGTTTCGCCATTGATTTGTTTGTACATTACTTTTGCATCCATCAATCGTTTTCATTTTTTTTTTTTTTTATGGATAACAACAAAAGTAGATAGCAATTTTTTATTTTGTAAGTGAAAATAATTATTACTTGCGGGTAAATATTCAGTAATTATCCAAATTCATAAAAAATGACAACTGATTTTCATCTAGCGAGGTTGTTCCCCCTTGTTTCTATAGTCTATTTTAAAATACAATTGTGACAGGAACTTAGTGAAATGATCTAACTACTTTACTTTATAACACCATTCATTATAACATGGTTGGATACAACAAAAGTTACAGCTTGCCCAAATATAGTCTTTAAGACCACTTTGAACAGTCCCAAAAGTGGTCTCTGATCAGGGGTCACTGTATGCAGAAAACAGAAAGAAAGAATAACTGCAGCCAACCAAATAAGCTTTTTAAAGCAGAATTAGTATTCATTTTAGGTGGTCTTAATAGCGGAATTGATTGATACCCCTATAAAACACACTTTTCTCCAAATAGGGGTTTAAAGGAGAACTCATTACATTGTTTTTGTCCGACGTTTAGCCCCACCCACTTCTCCCTAGACCCAGCAAACTTCTCCCTATTTTCCCAGGAGGGAGATGTCACTTCTCCCAATTTTTTTGGGTTAGCTTGGGCCCTGCACAGCTAGAATTTAAATGAGATATTAGAATTTTCCTTATTACTTCCTATATGGACCTATGATCCCTACCACTTGTGATATCAAAACTTCAAATCTCATGTTCAAACAACAAGCAAATTTCATGATTTGAACATGGGTTTTCTTGTCTGTACAAGGCTTCTAGCCTAATCAAGAATAACTCCAAACAGCTTTGATCAGAGGATTTTATGCAAGAATAATACTTACTTCTGTGGTGTGTCAGATGGGTTCTTATTGCCTTTAATTTCTGTTTTCTTCTTCATGAACAATTTAGGCTGGGACACCTGCAAAATACGAACACAAACTATTTGAGTCACAGGGCTGGAAAATGCTTAAAACTTCACTTGTCCCGCATGATCAGATTCAGATTTTGGTAAATTTCATAGGGACTAGACAACATTTTTACTTGTTCCCTCAAATTTTTGCTCATCATGGAGAGTGGACGAGTGGAATTTTCCAGGCCCAAGTCAACAAATAAAACAAAGAGCCCTTAGCACTCTTCAAATGAAGTGCACAGTCAACAAATACATTGACATTAGTTAACTAATAGGATAACACATTTATAAGCGCAGTCTTTTCAGAGCCTTTGCTGCTCAAAGGCATGTAGTGGAGACCTTAACCCTTATCCTGCTGGTCACCACATCCCCTACCTTTGCAAACAGAGTAGATCCAGATTAGATGGCCATCTGATTAGGATCTACACTGTCATTCGGTTTGCAAACTTGAATAACAACATTATATCCAGTAATTTGATAGAAATGTGTGTGGCAACAATTAACTATTCAGCAGGATAAGGGTTAATGTAGCTTCATGCAACAGAATCCTGTTCAATATCTGTTACTCTGATTTATCTGAAGCTATATGTGATGCTTAGTGTTGGTTTACAACAGTAAAAAATATCAAATCTCAATTTGTCTGTTTTGGGGTTTTGGTCCTATGGCCGCCCAAGATTACTTTTCCTATTTCAAGCCCAATGTTAAGCAGAAGTGGGCATAAACCAGAGTATCTTGAGAAAAAAAACTACCTGAGCTTCTAATGCAGAACATTGCTGTTTCACATGTGACCCTAGCAAGTGAACCAAAGTGGTGAGAGACCTGATAATTAAGATTAAGCTCTCTTACCCATGGAGGCCCATTAATTTTTGTCTGTTTGGAAAGCTTTTGGTCCACAAAAAAGGTTCATGAAGGCATAAAGCTTTTATCACCAATTATTATGAACAGATGCACAGACTGACCTGGGCCTCTGCTGACTGTATGTTATTTTTTTTTTTTTTGGTATGAATGAAAGAGCACTACTCAAACACCAATTATTACCACTCCACTAAAGAAAATAAGATAAAAGGCTTTATTTAACATTGCATATCAGAAACAACATTAGCTCTAAAGAGATTTTATTACGACAAACATATTATTCTTAAACAAATATTTTACCTGCCTTCATTTATCATTTGCCCCCGATATAGCAACGTTCAGCAAAGGGAGCTCGTACTAACATTTTTTGTGCCTTTGGCTGGGGGCCTCCTGATCCCGAAGCAGACACTCTACCACTTGAGTTATCTGGGCCAGTAGTATCATGGTTTTAAATTTTTCTATTAGATATTGGGCAAATACACAAATACATTTATGTGACAAGATAGAATTTTGGAAGTCTGAATGCAGTTATGTTTAAAAATTACAGCTAGAAAGATGATTTTTTGTCCTACTGTCAAATTGCTAAGTCATATCCAACACAATACCTATTTTATAGTCTGACAGCAAATGGCCCATACATACCTTTTTAATATTAGCTCTTTCTTTAGATGGTCCATCAACATTGATGGGCGGTGTTGACTTTTCTTTCCTCTTTGATAAGCTGTCAAAAACTTGTGTTCCTTTTGTGTAGCCTTGTACAGGATGTGGAGTGGAAAGCTAAAATACCATCACGTGAACAAGTCAGTGAAATGAACACCCCCATAAATAAAAATCAAAAAATGAGTTCCTTTAAGAGCTATGAAAACATTCATAAGAAAGAAGATGGGTCATACTACGTAGTTTCGGCTAATAAAGCCTCATCAGTGACCCTGTAATGATCCAGCAAAGGAAGCCAGAGGAAACATACTGCAATTTTGCGAATTTCGAATAGGCCGTCGATTCAAAGACTGACATAAATCAAAATGTGGTCCAAATAATTAAAAATCTGTCTAGAATATGAGTCTAAACCAATAATTTATTTCCGATTTCTCAGAATATTCACGCTGATCTCAAAGGACCAAAAGTAAAATATAAACTGCACTATGGTTAAACCCTACTTTATATACAGAAAAATGGGGTTTACAGGGGTATACATTATTTTTCTTATTTCTACTATGGGTCAAGACACAGGTTGTGGGTACTAGTTAGACTTGCCTCAAGAGGCAGTTCTAACGAGCACCCACAACCTATGTTTGCAGTACAAATAAGAAAAATATCACAGAGATAGCAGGTCTGGCCCAACTGTAACCCTACTGACACAAGATACCTTTACCACACCCAAACCGCTCCCTCTAATGATTAAGAATCAGTGCTCTTACCAGCTAGGCCACGAATGCCCATTCAGTAGAATATGATATCAAACTCCAATGGTTTAAACACCTTTGTGACTACAAAAATTTGTTCTAGACAGGGAAAGTTCTAGTTCTGGTTTGGTTTGGAGTTCAACAACCCTGTCAACATTATTAACCCTTATCCCACTGCATAAATTAATTTTACCACACCCATATCAACCAATCAAATTACTTGATGTAATTGATTCATTCAAACTGAATGATAAACTGTGTTCATCCTGATCAAATGGCTTCTTCAGAAGCTATCTGATCAGGATCTACACGGTTTGCAAAGGTAGGGTTGTCGAGTTCAGTGGGATAAGGGTTAAGTTATACATTACCACACTTTTCCAGGGCAGAGTGAGCCCTGAGGTGAGAAACCTGTCTTCTGGGTTTTGACCAGGTAAGACACAGACCTACTATGTAGTACATGGCCAGGGTCCACTGATCAGCAGAATGAGTCAGCACAGGTAGTCTCTTTAACACTGAAAACACCATTGAGCTACCATAATGATCCTAAGCATTGGGACAGATAGGCCAAAACAGTGCAGACCCAGATCAGATGCTCCTGAAGGAGTGTGTGTGTGTGAATTCGGGTTTAACGTCGCTTTCAACAATTTTTCAATCATATCACGACGGTGTCTGGTTGCGACAGGGAGCTCAATGCTCACGTTTATAGTGCTGCCTCAATGAAGTATCATGTCCCAGACACATTACATGATACAACACCCAGTCACATTATCCTGACACTGGATCGACCAGTCCTAGCTCTACCCCGTAAATCTGAGTGCCAAGCGAGGAGCAGCTAGTACCATTTTTAACGACTTTGGTATGTCGCGGCCCGGGATCGAACCCGAGACCTCCCGTTCCCCGGAGCGGACACTCTACCAACTGAGCTATCGGGGCCGGTTCCTGAAGGAGGAGCAGTCTGATCAGGGTCTCACTGTTTGCCATTCTGTCTGCACCTATTGGACTCCTTGCTGGATCATGAAACAAATTTAAAATTTTAGTAGAACTAGAGCTGTCAGTGAAACTGACTAGGGCCCCGGCAGTGCTATCAGAAATTTGTGGACGGACAGACAGAGTGATTACTATAGGGCACCCACACTTTCAGTGCGGGGCCCTAATTACAGCAAGTCCCCAAGGTGTCCAAATTTTTAGGATTTTTACGGTATTTATGGTAACCTTGGCTCAATGGAGTTTGCTGAGAGCGTTATATAGTAAACCATCCTGCTCTGCAAAACAGACTAGTAACAGTCTAGAAATTACAGAAAAAGAAACTACGGGCATCGTGCATACAAGCAACGGATGCAAAAGTGCTGATCAGGCTGCATTGATGTACAGTGATATACACCTTTGTTATTCACAAACGCCACAAAAGTTTTTTTTTCACTATGTGGCTCACATGGTCAGCATATATTAAAGGTAGAGAAAGGAAAAATTTTACAATTCTATAATGATCCTATTATAATAATGATCCTATTATAATTCTCACCTTAAAAGGATTAGACCTTGTTTTAAAAAGGTTCACAGGTTTTTCATTTCTCAATTCTTTTGGTTTTATATGCAATGCTGGACCTGAAAAGAAAGACATAATACAGTAAAACTTCAATAACTTGAATACCTTTTGGGCCATGAAAAATTATTAGAGATCAGGATAATTTGGACTTCTTATGGTTAATTGTAGTACCAGATCACAAGTGAAAACAGCCTAGAAGAAATTCAAGGAGTTGCTACCAGTTCTCTCTTCCCACCACCTCTCATTCAAGACATGTGGCCGTGTGTACAGCTCTTGTGTGCAGAGCTCAATGCTTCATGCCAGTGAGACATTGCCATTGACAAAACCAAACATCCAACGTCTTCAGCAGAATGACAGGGCAATGATCAGACAGATCTGCAATGTCAAGCCACAGGACACTGTCACCATCAGGTTCAGCGAGTTACTTGAGTGTCTTGGCATTGAGGACCTGCACCTCATCCTGAGAGAGAGAAGGCTCTGCTGGTATGGACATGTGGAATGTTCCAACGGTGCAGTCAAGACTGCCTGTGACATACAAGTAGGTGGAAACCGGGGACCTGGAAGGCCCAAGATGACCTGGAAGCAGCTGACAGAAAGAGATTGCAGAGAATGGAAGCTCTCTGCTATCGATCATCATGATAGACAAGTCTGGAGATCTGGTGTAAGATCTGCCATGCGTACAGCAAGCAAGCTACCTGGAAGGGGGCCCACTTATGTGGATGTAACCCCTGTACCTTCACGTTGATTGAAACTCCGACGATGATGATGATGAGGCATACCGGGGATGACTTAATGATGTCTTTTCAATCCTCTATAAAATAAAAGAATGTTGTGGGTCTCATTAAAATTGCCCCATTGAGCTCAAATTAAGACAAGTTTTTCTTTAAAAAACATATTTAAAAGGTTTCAGTTTTTCTTTCCTTGTGTTTTCCACACACAATGTCCTCTGGTAAAAGACCATCTTTTGGACTGTTAAAAAAAAAGGTCTTAAAAGTCCACATTTGAACAGTCACAAGGCGGTTTCATTACAGACATGATACTGTACTTATACAGAGCACCCACGTTATAACGATATTCGTTATGACGATATTCGTTATAACGTCAAAACTCGTTATAACAACAATTTCAATGGTATGAATTCTTAGCTCAAGGTTTAGCCTCAATTCTGAGTGGCTTGGGCTTCCCTTGGGTTTGAAATACCCAAATCGAATCCATGGTCATGAAAGATTCATGTAATTTGGAGTAATGATGTGGAAAAGTCCTTTTATAAGCTATCATACTCCTGAATGGGATTCTTTATAAAGGCAAATTCATTATAACTGCACAATAATAGGGAACAAATACTGTTGTTATAACGCAGGTCCTCTGCAATTCAAAGTCATCTTACAATCTCAAACCCTGACTACATTACTTGACACTTGTGCATCCTCTTCGTCTTCCTCCTGCATTTCGACATCATTTGTTGTTTCCTGTACCTCAACATCTTCCTCTGTCTCTGTGTTCTGTCTAGAGTACAGACCCGACGGTCTTCTCAAGGGCACCTCTTCCTCCTCATAGATATCACTGTAATATACCAAAACTTCTTGTTATACCCCAATCACCCATTCCAGTAATTTAATCTTTACCACATTCTGGGCTAATTCTGCAGATGACAAATTGTTGATGTTTTTCTTACTTTTCCCAGAAAACAGGACTTGAACATCTCATGCAAATTGTCTCCATAGATCTCATGCACGAAATGTTAACCCTTGTCCTGCTGATCCCGGATATGCCTTATCTTTGAAACAATGTAGATCCAGATCAGATGGCTTCTGACGAAGCCATCTGATCAGGATCTACAGTGTTTGTCATCCAGATTGTGAATGTGTTGCAATAATTAGCATCAAGTAATCTGATTGGTTGATAATCGGTAGTGGGTGTGACATATATGAATATTCAGCAGAACAAGGGTTAAATAATGTTTTCTGAGAAAAATAAGAAAAAGATTTCAAAATGTCATCTGCTGAAAATACAGAGTGTTAATTAAGGAGTTGAAAAATGCAGGTCATCAGTAGTAACCTCTAATACCTTCTACTGACCTATAGTAAGTCTAGAGGTCAATGGCGCTGAAAATCTTTTATTTGAGCAGGCATATTGTTTTCTGATGTCACTGCAATATTTAACATCACATAATGCTACTGTGCACACTATATAAGCCTGTTAGGAGTGTAATGATGCATCGGACCATCGATGCATTGCGATAGGCATAAAGTTAATCATCGATGACTATCGCCGATAGTGTTTTGAACTATCGATAGTTTCAATAGTTTTCCATATCACAAGTTTTTCAGAAAATTCCCGAAGTTGTTTTCATTCTTAAATATATTCTTTATTACCGCCTGCGTCTTGTACCCGGTCAAGCATCAAACTGTATAAATATAGTCCTAATTATAATCCAATATTCTCCTGTGTCAGTGGGAGTCAACGGCTGCTTATCGCGAGATAAAATAAAGGCAATAAAATTACAGCCGAGTCGTGATTTGGCGGTAACCTACAGGTACAATGTGTTTATGCATCCTAATTTGTTAAGCATTATCCACTTCACAACTAATGTCAGTATACGCTGAATATTCCTTCATTGAACTGGAAAATGTACGGCTTTCTGAAGCATATTTCAACAGCATTTTGATGTTAATTGATTTCGAAATAATTGACATGGACGACCACGCATATTTTGATTACGCTAATCTGAAAGCTGTCTGTAAGCCAGTGATAAGAAAAGCGATAATTAATGCACATGAAGCATGGAAAGTCTGCATGTGTCACTACCGCTTCAAAAGATGCAAAACATTGTTCTGGTTGATGTTTTAGAGGATTCTTATTTTTGTTAAAAGCAGACATCAAAGGAAATGAAATATGTGTCGTCCTGCAAAAACGTTTATAATTGGGCATCCAGACATGTAGAGCCCAGGAATTAATTTTGAATCGTGGACACCGTGTACTCAAAATATGCACAGGGAAATACTGCACTAGAAAACAATTATTATTAAAGAAATAAAAACATGGTACAATTTTCTGTTTATTTTTTTTTTTGCTAAAATATTTCAAAACATTTTACCAAACAACAAAAGAACCAGAGGACCAATGGTCCTGAAGACGCTCACCTGACAGCAAGCATTGATTATTTTTAGCATTTGGCTGTATGACCAAGTGGTCCTTAATCACATTCCTGACTCTTGAAGATCAGTTGGAAAATTTTGAGTTTGAATTTTCAGTTATATTTAGCCAAGATAAAGCCTTAGATGAGCTAAAAGGTCAGGAGAAAATATATGGTTAATGGGTGGAATGCTTAACCATTTCTAAAGGGGGTGAGGCCCTCAATTTAACCTACGGTGTCCAAAGATCTATGTAACTAAATGCCCCTTATCACAAGAAAATATATGGTTTATGGGAGAGGATCTGAACAGTTTCTGATATTTGATGCATTTTATGTAATGCAGGGGTGGGGCATGCCCCCAGGGTCTCAAGATGCAAGTCACTTAAAGCCCCTTATCATAAGCAACTAGAGCTGTCAGAGGATCTGACTATAGCCCCGCTTCAGCGCTGTCAGAGAAGAAAGTTATTTAAGCTGCAGAGAAAACAGTTATGAACAAGAAATAACTGTTGAAAATTTTACATTATCTGGAAAAACTCTAAGAGTTGTGAGCCCTTGTCCCTCATTTCAATGAGCATGATACATTACCAGAATGTCCATGTTTATACTAAATTTCATCTTCCATTTTTCAATGTTCAAAGGGTAATAACTCCTAAAGTAGGCAAATCAGAGTCAGGGTTCCTGCGCTCTGCACATTGTCTCATGGTGCTTTACACTTGTGTGAAGTGTCATGAAAATATCTCAAATGGTTTGTGAGTTATGGAGCAAACACAGTCAAAATTGCCTTTTTAAATGTTCAAAGGGCAATAACTCCTAAAGTAGGCAAACCAGAGTTATGGTTCCTGCACTCTGCACATCATCTCAAGGTGCTTTTCATTTATTTGAAGTTTCATGAAAATATCAGAAACGGTTATGGAGCGGACATAGTTAAAATTGCCATTTTTTAATATTCAAAAGCCTATAACTGAAAAAGTAGACAATCCAGAGTTTGGGTTCCTGCGCTCTGCACACGTAATATGGTGCTTTACATTTGTGTGAAGTTTCATAAAATTATCTCAAACGGTTTTTGAGTTATCGAGCAAAGACGGCTAAAATTGATATTTTTCAATATTCAAAGGGAAATAACTAAAAAATTAGGCAATCCAGAGTTATGGTTCCTGCAATCTGCACACCATCTCATGGTGTTTAATGTTTGTGTGAAGTTTCATGAAAATATGTGAATGGGTTTTAAAGTTATGGAGCGGACACGAAAATTGTTAACAGACACAGACAGACACACAGACAGACACACAGAAAATACGAAAACCAGAGTTATGGTTCTTGCGCTCTGCACATTGTCTCATAGTGCTTAACATTTGTGTGAAGTTTCATGAAGTTATCTCAAACGGTTTTCGAGTTATGAAGCAGACACTGTTAAAATTGCCATTTTTCAATGTTCAAAGGGCAATAACTCTAAAAATAAGCAATGCAGAGTTATGGTTCCTGCGCTCTGCACATCGTCTCATAGTGCTTAACATTTGTGTGAAGTTTCCTAAAAATATCTCAAACGGTTTTCGAGTTATGAAGCGGACACAATTAAAATTGCCATTTTTCAATGTTCAAAGGGCAATAACTCCAAAAGTAGGCAATCCACAGTTATAATTCCTTCGCTCTGCACATTGTCTTATGGTGTTTAACATTTGTGTGAAGTTTCATGAAAATATGTTAAGCAGATACAAAGTTATGGAGCCAACACAAATTAACGGAATCACGGAATTACGGAAAATGTTCAAAGGGCAATAACTCCAAAAGTAGGCAATCCACAGTTATAATTCCTTCGCTCTGCACATTGTCTTATGGTGTTTAACATTTGTGTGAAGTTTCATGAAAATATGTTAAGCAGATACAAAGTTATGGAGCCAACACAAATTAACGGAATCACGGAATGACAGAAGGACATGGCAAATCCAATATAGCCCCACTTTTTCAAAGCGGGGCTATAATAAGAATATATATTGTTTATGGGTGGGGATCTGAACAGTTTTCAAGAATTTGGTCACTTTTTGAAAAAACAAAAAAAGGGGGAGGGTTACTTGAGGTGTTACTTCCAATTCTAAAGGGGGTGGCGGCAGGTCGAAGACTCGTACAATAAAATTCTGTATTTTACAAAACACTGTAGAATAAGCTATTAATATTTAACCAAATCGATGAAATACATGTAATTGTTAAAGGGGTAATGTTATTTCTTTTAAAAAGTTGCTTACTGTAAACCCCAGTACACCTGAATGTAAAGGTTGATAGAAGTCAATGCATGTTTTGGTGGGTGGTTCTGAAGAAGAAACTTTTGAAGAGGTTTAGACTTCTTCAACGGGGGGGGGGGGGGGTCATGCCCCTCCTCCCCCGGGGCCCCAGGGTTCCACAGGTCCATGTCACTGAATGCGCTTTATCATAAGGAACAATAATATATATGGTTTATGGGTGGGGATCTTAACCGTTTCCAAGATATTAAGCATTTTTTGCAATAAAGGGGGTGGGGCATGCCACCCGGGGGACCCTCCGATACCCTGATGTCCAAAGGTCTGTGTCACTGAATGCGCCTTATCATAAGGAACAAGAATATATATGGTTTATGGGTGGGGATCTTAACCGTTTCCGAGATATTAAGCATTTTGTGCAAAGAAGGGGGTGGGGCATGCCCCCCCGGGGGGCCCCAGGGTCCCAAAATCCATGTCACTTAATGCGCCTCATCATAAGGAATAAGAATATATATGGTTTAGTGGCATTATTTGTAACAGTTTGCAAGATATCAGACATTTCTACTTTTTCCCATACAAATGCCCATGTTACCAAATTTAACCTTGGCGTAAAATAGGTCAAGGTCATCCCAGGGACACCATTTATGCAATTTATGATGGGCCCATGTCCCAGGTGCTACATGCCAAGTTTCATGCAAATCGGCCCAGTGGTTCCGGAGGAGAAGATTTTCGAAGGGTTTTTACCATATATGGGCATGGCGGCCATCTTGGTCATGTGACCTAGACCAAAAATGCAAACTTTCGTTCCCCCACCCCATGGAGCCTCCACATGAAATTTGACTACAATCGGCCCAGCGGTTCCGGATCAGAAGACGTTTGAAAATGTGAACACACACACACACACACAGAATTTTTGCCTGGCCATACTATCAGCTCACCAATGAGCCTTCGGCTCAGGTGAGCTAATAATACAAATGATGTTTGGAAAAAAATCATTAATCAATGAAAATGATGGGAAATTAGATAAGTTGGCTGATGCAAGAATGTCGGGCTGACATTGTAAGCCGTGTTCGGCACGTTACTGTCGTCATCGGTCGACCGTGGCCAATTTGGAATGGTGTTCAGTTTAACAAACGCATGCGGTAGACTGTGTTCCGAAACACTGAGACTTATATAAAAAAATTTCCTCAGATTTTCAGTAAGAAGATTCAAATCTAACTTCCAATATCACAGGTCCTGGTGTTTGAATGTCATTTGACATGTCACCGGCAACAATTCTGATTCTGAATCGTATGCATTGCTGACCTAGTTTTTTTTTGTTTTTTTTTTTAGCTATCTACTATCTATTTTAATGGGGTGTATTTCTTTCATAAAAACATGTTTGTAACTGGTAAAAAATATTTTCTCCATAGCTAAACGGTTGTGGATAGAGGTGGATAGTAAACGGCGCCCTGCACAATTTCCCGGAAGCTCGAGACATGTCAATAACCAACACTAGCATACAGATGTGTTTACACAAATTAAAGCGTTCGACTTTTTCCGCCAAGCGTCTGCTATTTTGGCGCCAAAACATAACCATGCACGAGACAGTAGAATTGTCCGTTTTTATTAATATGCATACATCTACCGTTAGATGTAGCTAATCGTCTTAGGAGCGATTTGATTGTGGATTAAATTTTATGGTTGGGGGATAAATGCAAATTAGAGACATGACTCGATCTTATTTTCACACCTTGTCACGCGGAAGATTTTAGGCTTATCGGTAGCGCCGGAGGCTTATATTTACAGTGTAATAGTAGTAGACTAGACTGATCCGTGACAAGTACGGTCGGTGTTTATAACACGATTCGGTTACTTAACATGGTCCGTTTGGTTGGACCCAAAGTCCCGTGTTATAACGAGGTTGAGGTGTATTTAGTCACTTTATCATGTCTGAAGTGATTTTGAAGACAAGCAAAGATTTCATTGCCTTCGTGAAGAGCTTACATTTATTTTGAATAAGAAACTGATGTCACATTCTCAATGTGAATTAATACATGTACTTGGCTGCATGCACTTCTATTACAATGATTCCCCCGGCTCCTCAATGAGGATCTACACTTAAAGAAAAAAATATGCTCCTGGGGAGCTGTTTCCTCTTGTAGGGCAGACAGAAAAGCAAACGGGAGTTTACAACAGTTGTCCCTTGGTGTAAGATATCTTGTTTATTTCTTTTATGCAGATAAAACATACAGAAAAAAAAAAAAACAGTTTAAAGGTTTGAATAGCTTTTATTTCCTTCTCAAACAAGAAAATATATTTCAGGCAATAGTATCGCAATAGTATTGCAATAGTAATAGTATCGCAATGGTTCTTCTTGCAATGTCAATACTATCGCAATAGTCATTTTCTGACTATCGTTACATCCCTAAAGCCTATTATCTGCTTTATTGTAGGACACCTCTTTTGTTAATATATGAGGGTCATTCAATATTTAACTGGCCTAACCTGGCAAGTGGATACTTGTTGAACAACCCTCGTACATGTGTATAGTTACAGAATCACTGATTTGACAGAAAACAGTGTTGACCCACTGGGTCTGCACTGTTTGCAAATGTATTTTTGCTCATTTTTGCAGGCCTTAACTTGTCCAACTATTAATCCCTTCAGCCCTGAAGGCAGCTACAGAAACTAATGCAGACAGTATAGATTCAAATGAATTGAGCCATAACAAGCAGAACACGGTTTGCTATTATATTTTTGAGACAAATGTGAACCACCTATTTGCAAACATGGATGCATCCCTAAATCAAAGTAGCCCCAACCCATCGGGGCTTGAAGAAACAGATGGGCTGCATGATGCTTCCACGCAGAGCTGAAGCTGACCCGCACAGGAGTGCTGGTAAACTGCTTAGAGGATCTAAGCCTGCCCAGGCAATGTGGTGCGAGTTGGACCCTCCATGCTTATAAACCCTATTTGGTTTCATTGGGCGGCAGGGCCTGAGATGTCATTTCATCTCAATGTCGGGGTAAAAGTCCCGCAAAATTGGAAGCAACGTCTCCAAAACGATCATTACAGTGTTGACAGGGACGTTAAACCTCCAATCAAACAAACAACTCCCTAAATCAAAGATGGAACAGTCTTTTTATGAAAGTCAGGGGCAAATGGGTTAACGTACCTTTCAGCAGCTTTTGCTTCCTTCTCCTCTGCTTTTCTCACAGCCATCTCACTGATTCTCTGGGCTAGCTGTATGAACCTCATTCTACTACTGTACTTAATAGCCAGCTGTAAGGTGTGCTCATCTGACATCATATCACAAACTTCTAGAGCACGGAACTCACGCTCTGAACGAGCTGACAACTGCAATAGTTTTAATCGAAAAAGGTATGTTAATACTTACAATTTATGAGTAGGACAAACAGGATTCTTTGTTAATCTGAGCAGGAAAATTGCCTCTTTCATTTATTTCATTTTGATATATGAGCCAGTACATGACAAAATCTACAAGGCATGAGTGACCAGCGAAGACCGAGATCAGTCTGTGCATTCGCACAGTCTGATCAGAGTCTTCGCTGATACAATGTACCTACTATAGGCTAATATCTATGCAAAGAGACATAAGCAAAAGGTCTTGTCATAGTGGCGCAGCTTGATTTGAGTAGCTGCTGGTCATACCAGTCTTATTGTAGGTTTTGTTATGCACCGGCTCATATAGGAGCATTATCAATTTCATGCTCAGCTGAGTTGAGCATGAAAAAGGTTTATAATCTCGAGGCCTGGACCACTATTTTCCAGCTGCATAGTGTTCTTTATTCCCAAAGGCAAGTTTTGTTCTTTTTTCTAGTTAAATGGGTAGCTATCACATAGGCAACCAGCAAAGACTCAGGAAAGCATGTACATGTATGTAAGCCCAGTCTCGACAGAGCCTTTGCTGCTGCATTCATATAGAGAGAGACCTTGGAGACAGGTTCATGCAAGGTCATATGTCTTGCCTCATTAGTGACTGCACAGTTGCTTTAAAATGATATCAGTTGGAAAATGCTAGGGGCCCATTTCTGATGTGTTGGTTCAATTCTTGCATATGAAACTTCAATTATTATTTATCCTTAAGCTGCCAAGAAAAAACAACATCTGAAAATGTCGTCTGCTGAATCTTCTTGTAAACTTTTTAAAAATATTTTTTGCATACTGGTAAACAGTGTGGGCCCAGATCAGACTGCTCCTACAGGTGCAGGTGCAGTCTGATCTGGGTCCACACTGTTTGTGAATGATGACTTTTAAGGTAACTGGCAGATGCAAAACAGACAACAATTGTCGTAATTGGCATTTTATGGGTTAACCAGGTTTATAGATATTTGAAAAACTTACAGCAAAGAGTTTCATGAGAGCTTCCTGAGCTGGTTTCATTGCCTCAGTCTTGATGTTTTCATCAAACTCATAGCCTTGCTTTGTCCACTGGTCAAAGTGTTGAGAGAATACTTTGGTACGCCATAGTAATTCCTGAAATTAATACAAAGTCAGATTTCTGTAACTGCATTTGTTGTGACGTAAATAGAAAATTACTTTTGGATGATTTGTCTTGAGAGT
This sequence comes from Lucinisca nassula, assembly GCA_963580285.1. NCBI lineage: Eukaryota > Metazoa > Mollusca > Bivalvia > Lucinida > Lucinidae > Lucinisca > Lucinisca nassula. The sequence goes on along the minus strand of OY757012.1, from coordinate 158,719,381 downwards.
TAAGCAATTTGTCAAACATTGAGGGTCATTTTATATTGCCAAGGAGGTTGTAGAAAAATAATAGGAAGAGATACGGTGGACCTTAAAAAAAAGCGAAAGAAAGTGGGAAGAAATAAAAACATAATCTGTTAATCCTTTCAATCTGTCGACTAGTAATAAAGATACCAATGCAAGCAATGTAGATGCAGATAAGATGGTCTCATCAGGATCTAAAGTGTCATCCTGTAAACTGTTTTGACTGAAACATCTATTTTCATGGAAGAGTCCACTTCTGAAACATGGTAAGACAGGTTTAACGCCTACTGTAAACCAATATCATTTGGCGGTCCCAATGCCAAAAGATACACAACTTCCAACAAAGACAAATTGCAAACTTAAGAAAACAATCTAACTTTTCCTTACAGTGACTTCAATCTTGAAAGCTGCCTGTTTTGTACTGTTTGCAATCTGTTTCATTTGGATGGTATAGCAAAGCAAAGTCAATACTTAGCCCTTCTCTTGCTGAATATTCATTTAAGCCACACCCATTTCTGTCTATCAACCAATCAAATTACTTGATGTTATTTATTGCTACAAATTCATAAACTGAATGTCAAACAGTGTAGATCCTGATCAGATGGCTTCTTCAGAAGCCATCTGATCTGGATCTACACTGTTTCCAAAGATAGGGGTTGTCGTGAACAGCAAGATAAGGGTTAGCACATGTAGATTTACATGTCAGGACTTATTTTCTCTCACGGATTAAAGTAAAATCTTCTGACTTGTGCTTAGTCCTGTAGGTCGTATTAATCCGAACCCCAAAACAGGTTGTTGGCAAACAGTGCAAACCAAGATCAAGGCCTTCACTATTTGAAGAAAGTTCAACCATTTTCTAAATAGATGTTTAGAATAACAGAAGCTGACACCCCTAAATTCTCAGTGGACTTCTGCTGTACAGTAGGAGGAAGCTTCCATTCAGTACAAAATAGGTTACTGTCATACCAAACATTAGCTGCAAAAAGCAAACATGTCTTCAGACATATGCCCATATCGTAGACTCACATCTGCCTGTGCATTCTTGCTGTTTGTTCAGTTTTTGATGCAAGCTAAATGGATACTTTTTGACTCAAAGCTTTTTCACAGACACAGGCAAGGCTGCATTCTGAGAGGGTGATCTAAATCTTCTCTTTATGAATTTTTTTGCCTGACACAGCTCACATTTCCTCTGTAAGAAATGTACCGCTCAAAAAGCAAGGAAATGTTGGGACAATGTTTACCAACATCGGTACAACGCAATGCATTGTATCAATGTTGGCCTGGCGTTGGCCCACTTTTAAGTGCTAGATGGCTGCTTATCTTACCTCATACTGGCTTTTCTCAGTTTGTAGTTCACACATTGGTAACAGAAATGGCAATACACTGACAGCTGGTCTTGGTAATACTGCAGGGTACCGTGATCCTTTACAAGGGATACACCTGTAAGTAGTGGTTTGTTGATTTATTTACTCAATTTTTCAATTAAACCTTGTCCTGCTGAATAGATTAATCTGTCACACCCATTACTGATTATCAACCAATCCGATCACTTGATGCAAATTATTGCAAAACATTCACAATCTGAATGATAAACAATGTAGATCCTGATCAGGTGGCTTCTTCAGAAGCCATCTGATCTGGATCTTCATTGTTTGAAAGATAAGATATACCCGGGCTCAGCAGGACAAGGGTTAAGGCAAAGGTATATACCTGATGACAGTTTTGCATGATTAACTAACCTTTACCACCCTCTAGGCTGACCGAGCAGATGACCAATTCATGTTTTATTTTTTTTTATTGAAAACAGGTTTTGACATAACATGCAAATTGTCTCCAGGAGATAATTTGCATTAAATGTCAAAATCTGTCTTCATGCATTGTCGTCTCCAATGGAGACAATATGCATGAAATATCAAAATCTGTCTTCTAGGAAAAATAAACCAAACATTTTAAAATACTGTCTGCTGAATTTTTAACCAGAGTGCTAAGCATTAAACTTTTGTCTCTCTATATATAACAAGCTCGCTGCACTCGCTCATGCTAAAATGACTACAGCTAAAACTCAACAGTGCTTTATAAGGGGCATTTGAGCACAATTCAGAGTAATTTATTTCTTAAATGTGGGTTAATGTAAGTGGAAGCCCTGCATAGCTCAGAAACATCTCTGACAGATTTGTGAGGCAATTAATATTTCAGAACCATATTCAATTTTTTTATATGACACAAGTCCTACCTGATCTGCTGAGGATTTTCATGAATTCCAACAATCCAGTAATGATCTGACTTCCCTTTTGCCTGTTAAAGAGATAAGTATTGCATATCACAAATGATACGTTTTTTTGTTTTTTTCCCACTGGCTAGAAATGCATCACATGCAAGTCACTAATCTGCAGTAGATGCACAGTGGGCACTCTTAACATTTGATTCTGACCGGTTTAAGTCCAGTCTTATAGTGCCCACTACGGAGGTAACCCAAAAATTTTAACTGACAATCACAATTAATCTACTGATTTTTATTTCTGGTTATCCAGGAAACCAGCCTAGCAACAACATGTCTTCCACCTTTCAATTGTTGTATGTTTGCAGTGTATATATGCAGTAGTTGTTCAATGCACTATAAGAAATAGAAACCTAAACTTTGGGCACTATCAAGATTTATGGACTGTCCTTAGTCCAGTACCTGGACCACCCCGTTGATATGGCCCTCACCTATGGCTCAGGCTGTATCAACCGGCAGTCCAGGCCCTGGCCCTCAGTCCATAAACCTCGATAGTGCCCCAAGCTGAGGTTACTATTGCTTAAATGAAAACATATCACTGAAGAAACAGAAAAATAAGTGGTTATTAGACAGCATAGATCGCCTGGAAAGGTGTCTTAGTCTACGACCTTGAGGTCATGTGCAGGGGTTGAAGTATTGCTGAATAAAAACTTCAGAATCATATCTATTATCACACCACAAATGAAAATCTCAGCTGTTATTTTTTTTAATGAAAAATAGAACCCCATTCTATATTAACTGTATGTATTTGGACAGAGCAAACAGTGTAAACCTGGACGAAACACCACAGAATGTGGTAACTCATCAGCGTCTACACTGTTTCCCACTCATCCAACAATTCTTAGACACAGCATCAGGTAGTGAATTGCACTTGATCAAATTTTAGAACAAGTATGGTATTAAAGGAGTATTAACCCTTAACACATTGTTCACGACAACCCCAACGTTTGCAAAGAGTGTAGATCTGGATCAGATGGATTCTGAAGTAGTCTTTGTACCAGCATTTAATGTCAGCTGGGCCCCTGAAGACATTAATAAATTGGCCTGCATGGTACTTTCACTCAGAGCTGAAACCAACCACACTAGTACTGGTAAACTTATATGGTCTAAGCCTGCCCAAGCAAAGTGGAGCAAGACTGGCCTGGCCGTCCATGCACATAAACCTATTGGTTTCATTGGGTGGTGGGGCTTGAGAATTTGAAGAAACATCTCCAAAACGACATAAATTGTGTTGATGGAGGCGTTAAACATCAATCAAACAAACAATTTATCGTCAGTTTAATGCAACTTTGGGTTTTGAAAATGTTAATCCTAAAACTGCCAATCACAAAATAGAAGTGAAGGCAATGATCAGGAATCAATACAATTAACCCACAGCTCCCATCAGAGACACCAAAGGGAAAGAAGCACAGACACAAATGTACTGTTAAGCCTTATTCTCTCTGAAAAAAATAATTAAAAAATAAAACAAAATAATATTGGTATCTGCTCTAACATACGGTATGACAAAAACTTCATATTCTTGCTAAAAATGTGAGCAGCAAAAGCACTTTTTCAGCAAATGTACCTTAGTAATAGATATTGTTCATGCCAGAACAGCCGTTTTTTAAGCTATTAACCCATTTGGTACAGGAAACCCCTAAAGAAAGTGGCAAACAGTGCAGGCCCAGATCAGACCCCGCAGAATGCGGCATCTGATCAAGGCCTCCACCGTTTGCAAAACGTTCAGCCAATTTCCAAACAAATTTTGATGAAAACACAGCCTGACACCCCTAAATTTTGAAATGGACTCCTGCTATATAGAAGGAGGAAGATTCCATTTGGTACAAAAAGGGTTAAGACAATAAGCAACAGATCCAAGGCCTTCAAAATTTTGATGCAAAATTTACATGTGGGCAGTGCAATAACTCTTCTTTTGTATATCTTTACAACCTGATAAAAGTGTTTAAAGGTGATACAAACTACACATACTTATGTGTTACAAGTGGTCCAAAAAAATTAAGATGTGATGGATACACAGGCCTTTAGCCCTGCTCAAGGTGCATACCATCAATAGCCTTTCACTGTGTCTTGACAGTACTTACATGATTTCTGGTATCAGCAACTTGCACCCATGTTTTAGCTGCCCCTCTGTTTAACATTCTGATAAGGCCTTGTGAATCCATGTAAAACGGTGTACCTTCCACTGAGAACCTGGATAAAATGTACAGAGATATCACATCTGGTTAAAGACAATGTTGATTAATATAGGCATTAATGAGCTATGTGCTCTCGGCCCCCGCCCACCGAGGCTTGAAGAAATATATGGGCTGCATGATGCTTCCACGCAGAGCTTTTGTTTTGTTTGATTTGAGGTTTAATGTCCCCGCCAACACTATTTAGGTCATTTTGGAGACGTTACTTCCAATTTTATGGGACTTTTACCCGACACTGAGATGAAATGACATCTCAATCCCTGCCGCCCAGTGAAACCAATAGGGTTTATAAGCATGGACAGGCCGATTCGCAGTAGTTTTCCTGGGTCCACGCAGAGCTGAATCCGACCCGCACACGAATACTGGTAAACCCCTTAGAGCATCCAAGCCTGCCCAGGCAAAGCGGTGCATGTCGGACCGTCCGTGCTTATAAACCCTACTGGTGTCATTGGGCGACAGGACTTGAGATGACATTTCATCTCAATGTCGGGTAAAAGTCACACAAAATTGGAAGCAACGTCTCCAAAATGACCTTTACAGTGTTGACGGGGAAGTTAAACCTCAAATCAAACAAAACAAAATAATGAGCCATGTGCAGAGGACCTTGACAGTATTTGTTCCCTAACAATTTGTTGCTATAGCAGATTTGTTGCTATAATGAATCCCAAAAAGGAGTAGTATCATATAGGCAATAAAGGATTGTTTCTCCTTTATTACTATAAGAAACAAACATTGTGGACGATTGTTAGATAGATTGTGGACATTTGTTAGATTCTAACAAATATCAACAACATTTGTTTCATTGGGTATTAAATACATGTAATTACAATAATCGTGAATATCTCCATTAACCCATTTAGTACCAGAAATCACAAAACGGGTACCCTGGCAAAATGCGGCGTCTGATCAGGGCCTCCACTGTTTGCTAAAAGTTCAGTCATTTTCCAAATAAATTTTGATGAAAACACAACCTGACACCCCTAAATTTTGAAATGGACTACTGCTATATATAAGGAGGAAGATTCCATTTGGTACAAAAAGGGTTGATCCATCTCATCTTGAGCTAAGGATTCATTCCATTGAAACCATACATTTTATTGTTATATCGAATGTTGGACTGCAATATGCATTTACTAAAGCTTAAGCTTGGCGCCTAATTAACTCATTTATTCTGAAAAGACCCTTCCCCTTATATGCAGCAATTGTTTATTTAGGAATTTAAGGGTGTCAGGTCCAGTTATTTTCAGAAATTTATTTACACAAAGATTAGAGTAACATTTATTCATTTAGACAAAGGTTGTCGTAAGATTGAACCCATATATGCCTAGCATCCCTTTTTTAGGATGTTGGAAAACAGTGTAGACACGGATCAGACTCCGTGTTAAAAGAGCACAGCATCTGATCTGGGTCTACAATGTTTGCTCCCATGAACATACATTTTTGTACTATTATTGAACAAAATAAGCCTAGCACACCTATGATCGAAAATGAACCATTCCAAACTTATAAGGTGGAAGATTCCATTGTCATATATGGGTTAAGAAGTTCTGCAGCTACAAAAGCCACAACAAAGTGCGAGACTGTTTTGGTTTGGTTTAGAGTTAATTGGCCCAGTCAACACTATTCAGGTAATGCCAAGCCAGTCAGTTTACTTTGCTGGGCAGGCTTATTCAGAGTGGGTAACCAGTACAGTGCACATACTTCTGCAAGAAACTGACAGCAGAATGGAAAGAATGATCACAGTTTGTTTCATGATCAGTCTCAACAAAATAATACTGACAGACACAATGGAGATTGAACCTGCGACCTGCCGAGCACCAGTCAGGCATGCAGGGATCCACTGAGGCTGGCTAGTGAACCTGTGACCTCTGATTTTAATGCGAGTTATGTTTCTCGCTGACTCTTACAATCAGATAAGATAGGAAGGACACCTGGATACTGACTCAGTTTAGACTTGTCATCAAGAACTTTCTATAATAAATATATTATGCTTGTACATGGAAAATGATGCCATTTCTGGATACATACAACAGATTAGCCCGAAGCACCCAGTTGCTCAAAGCCTTGATAACTTAACAAACTTTTTAGTGGCTAAACTGTTAACTGGTCTAGCATATACAATTAATAGAGATATTTGAGGACCTTATGCATTTGAAACAGTTACTTATGTTTTATTGTTGTTTTTTTTTCAGCAAAACTGTTAGAACATTTGCCCTATTTAATGATGAAAGTTTTTAATACATTAAATAAGGCAGAGCTACAGATAATTTTTAGGCCAAAGAGTATTTTACTCCCTGATTTTCTTTTCAAAGGGTATTTCAGGTCCTAGAAATTTACTGAAAGAGTAAAATGTTACACAATTTTTTCGAAAGAGTATTTTGACACATAATATGCTTTTTATTCCCAAGTGTGTCAGTTTTTGTAACATATTATTGATGATATTTATAATCATAAAATAATTATTATAACTTCAGATAAGGCGCCAAGGGTAGTGAGACAACCACGTTTTTACAGTGTTTTCACTAACATTTTGCCCCCGTGATATTTGGATTTTTTCTCGATTTCTCGGAAACAGCCGCTAATCATATCATCTAGTATTGTTCTTGTAATCTTAGAGGGGTCTGTTACTTCCTTCCTTGTTAGGAAGTTCAATATGTTGCCGGCATTTGCTGGCATTTTCGGTCTAAAACGACCTGACTTCGACGATTTCTCCGCCATTTGTTTGCATTGGAAACCAAAGGAGTGATTTCCCTTGCCGATCTGTTATTCTAATCACGATTGGCCTAACGAAAACGAAAGTACCAATCAGACAACATATTATACAGCGGCTTTTGGTAGAACCGGATATGAAGTCGGGTTGCTCGATTTTTCGAAACGAAGTCGGTTTACTCCAACTTTTATTTTGCACCCGTCGGGACCATGACGTACCCGTTTTTTCCAATGCGTATCGGTACGTGAAAAATCGATTTTCAATGCGTTTTTAATGAAAATTAATGCGTATTTACGCGGATACGCACCTTATCTGTAGCTCTGATAAGGTCATTGTTAGTTTTGAATATCGGGGCCCTGGACTTTATAGTCTTTGGTGGGGCCCCTCGGAGTCTAACTGTTGGTTTTCTTTTGCTCCAGCAATTCTGTTGTTGTATGCTGTCGAGTCCTCAACCTTGTTTCATCTCTGTAGTTTTTTGATTTGTATGTTCTCGGAGATGTTACACTGATGAGTTAGGAAGCCTTCATGCAGACTAAACAAAACTAGAGCTGTCAGTGAAACTGACTAGGGCCCCGGCAGGGCTATCAGAGGAGTAGGAAAAAATTTGTGGACGGACAGACAGACAGACAGACAGACAGACACACCCACACTTTCAGTGCGGGGCCCTAATAAGAAAGTTATGGAGGATAAAAAAATTTGTGGACGGACAGCAAACAGACAGACAGACGGACGGACAGAGTGATTACTATATGGTACCCACAATTTCAGTGCGGGGCCACATTATGGTTAACATTTCTGCCAAGTAATATTTAAATCCATCCAGGAATAATAACAAAGTTATTAATTGGACACAGGAAAGACCCTTTTTTGACCTTTAACCTCTAAGTATGACCTTGACCTTTGAGGTACGGACCTGAGTCTTGCGCGCAACACTCCATCACATTATGGTTAACATTTCTGCCATCCAGGAATAATAATAACAAAGTTATTAATTGGACATAGGAAAGACCCTTTTTTGACCTTTAACCTCTAAGTATGATCTTGACCTTTGAGGTACGGACCTGAGTCTTGCGCGCAACACTCCATCACATTATGGTTAACATTTCTGCCAAGTAATATTTAAATCCATCCAGGAATAAGAAAGTTATGGAGGATAAAAAAATTTGTGGATGGACAGACAGACGGACAGACAGACAGACAGACGGACGGACGTTCTCACAAACGGATACTTAAGTGGCTAGGCGTCGGCATATTGACTACTTAAGCGGCAAATGGCAAATTCTCTTAAGCGGCAAGCCACCTAAGAGCAAATTTTTGCCACTTAAGTACCCAAATAACGGAATAAACCGCATTTGGACTCACGAATATATACTTAAGTGTCAAACTGTCCAAATTTTTTGCCCCCTAAATGTTGTTTCGTTGGTACGGACGGACGGACGTTCTCACGAACGGATACTTAAGTGGCTAGGCGTCGGCATATTGACTACTTAAGCGGCAAATTCTCTTAAGCGGCAAGCCACCTAAGAGCGAATTTTTGCCACTTAAGTACCCAAATAACGGAATAAACCCCATTTGGACCTACGAATATATACTTAAGTGTCAAAATGTCCAAATTTTTTGCCCCCTAAATGTCGTTTCGTTGGTGCGGACGGACGGACGGACGGACGGACGGACGTTCTCACGAACGGATACTTAAGTGGCTAGGCGTCGGCATATTGACTACTTAAGCGGCAAATTCTCTTAAGCGGCAAGCCACCTAAGAGCAAATTTTTGCCACTTAAGTACCCAAATAACGGAATAAACCCCATTTGGACTCACAAATATATACTTAAGTGTCAAACTGTCCAAATTTTTTGCCCCCTAAATGTCGTTTCGTTGGTGCGGACGGACAGACAGACAGACAGACATTCTCACGAACGGATACTTAAGTGGCTAGGCGTCGGCATATTGACTACTTAAGCGGCAAATTCTCTTAAGCGGCAAGCCACCTAAGAGCGAATTTTTGCCACTTAAGTACCCAAATAACGGAATAAACCCCATTTGGACTCACGAATATATACTTAAGTGTCAAACTGTCCAAATTTTTTGCCCCCTAAATGTCGTTTCGTTGGTGCAGACAGACAGACAGACGGACGGACAGAGTGATTACTATAGGGCACCCACACTTTCAGTGCGGGGCCCTAATTAGTGTATACCGCAACAGAGGTAAGGGCGAGGATTATGGCCATGTAAAATCGATTTAAGCCCCCCAGTGGAATTCTTTCCACTGACCGTTCCAAGGCAGTTCGTCTGTGGCGGTTAATTTATGTTGTTGTTTGTTACTTACTGTGTGTATCACTTGTGTCTTTTTATTTTGGATGGCCATTTGGCCATTTTGTGGGAAAGTAACTGTCCTTATGGCCTTCCTTTGTTTAGGTTTCCATTATGGTCTGGTCGCTTCATGTTTGTGTTTCTTTCCCTTTGGTGTCTTTGATGGGTGGAGTAAGTTAATTGTATTGATTCCTGATCTTTGTTTTACTTCTACTTTTTAAACAAATGCATTAACCCTTATCCTGCTGAATAAATTAATTAAGCCATACAAGGGTTGTCGTGTTCAGCAGGATAATGGTTCAACTTACCCAACCCAGCATAAGGTAGACTTAGCTGACAATGGAAGCGGGTCTTCACTTATCTCCCTTCTCCACTCTCCTACATTTATCAGGGTAACTCCAAGACACTGGTCACCAGGGATGGCTATAATCAAATAAAACTGGTCAACAAAATAATCTGAAGTAATGATCCTTTCGAAGAATCTAAAACATCCAAAGTATGTAGAACAGTCATGATGGCTCATCAGAGCTCAAGATGTGTCATAACTTGGGAAAGTTTTGTTTGTTTGTATTGGAGTTTAACGGCCCAGTCAACACTATTTAGGTCATTTTTGAGCCGGTCAGTTTACCTATCAACACTTTCCTGGGCAGGCTCATACGTAAGCGGTTAACCAGTACAGTGCACATTCTTTCGCCAGAAACTGACAACTGCCCTTCTTGAATCAGCGGAAGGGGGAGAATGACTGTAGAAAAGATTTCATGATCAATCTCCGCTAACGAATGTTGCCGACCCCAGTGGGAGTCGAACCCGCGACCTCCTGATCACCAGTCAGACGCGCATCCGACTGAGCTACCGAGGCCAGCAACTTGGGAAAGTGATGTGGTTCCTGGCTTAAGAGAAGTCCCAAAGATTGTTTTTATTTCCTTTTTTTATCCTTTTTCTTTTCTATTTTCATCACACCTGCTTTAAGCATAACATGATATAGGAGTGTGCATTTGTCGGTTTGCTGATCTTGCAGAATGTGGCATCTCAACATGGTCTGCACTGTTTGTCATTCATCCAGCTATCTTTTGTTTTCCACAACATTGCGTAATAAATTTTCTTGCACACCAGACAAGGAAATCTGTGATTTTACCCTGGGATAAAAATTTATGTTCTGACCCTGGTGTTCCAACCCAGGCAAGCTTCAATTTTATTCAACTGCCGGAACTACTTCCGCACTTCTTTTATTTTGTAAACAATATCAATATACATGTGCGGGCTGTCAAAACTAATCAGCTAAAAAAATCAATAAGAATGATAATTATTTGACTCATTTATTGTTAAAGGACACTGAATACAGGACTTTTGTATGAAATCTTAAAAAGAAGAAAGAAATACTGTCTGTAGTTCTGCTATTTGCTACAAAATAAAAAGGAAATGTTTGGGAGGTGTTGTGCAAGAAAAAGAATCCAATATGGGGAACCGCTCAGCACGGTCATCCCTCGGGTTGGAAACGCCCATCTACAACAGAACCCCTTCCAACCCGAGGGATGACCGTGCTGAGCGGGACCGCTCAGCATGGTCATCCCTCGGGTTGGAAACGCCCATCTACAACAGAACCCCATATCAGACTCTTATAGTATTTGGTAAAATTTTAGAACAAGTATGGTATGGAGCTGAGGTATCCGAATATTTAGGGTAAATACAGTATTGTGCATATGCTGGATTGTAAAACACAGCTAGTGTATTGGTATGACTGATTAAATGATGGCACCTACCCATAGCTCTGTGATAGACCACCAACAGCTGACTGGTAGATCCTGCCATACATACAACAGGTCCCGGGACAGAGAACACCTCTTTCTGTACTCCAGCTACAGTAAACAACCTCACATTTCTCAGGTCTGTAGCCACAGCTGCCCAGCCCTCTCCTAGGGTTATAGCCTGTAAACAGATTGTTTTAACATGCCTGTAAATGTAAATGCCTGTAAATGTAGCCATAGCAACATATAAACCTATGATGTAGGTATTCATTAGAACCGCCTTCCAAGGCAGTTCTAATGAATACCCTCATCATAGGTTTAAATGGAGAAATAAGGGAAATTATCTTCAATTTTCACCAAACAACAATGTTATCTGCTGCTATGAATGTGGCCAATGAAAACTAAGGGCAGCATGAGCATCTATAACTCAAGTCATTTCTGTTTAACAATGTCATGCTCCCTTAAATGGGTTTTGTTTGTTTGATTTGATGTTTAATGTTCCCATCAACACTAAATATGTCATATTGGAGATGTTGCTTCCAATTTTGTGGGATTCTTACCCAACATTGAGATGAAATGACTTCTCAAGCCCTGTTGTCCAATGAAACCAATAGGGTTTATAAGCATGGACGGTCCGACTTGCACCGCTTTGCCTGGGCAGGCTTACATCCTCAGCGGTTTACCAGTACTCGTGTGCTGTCGGATTCAGCTCTGTGTGGAAGCATCATGCAGCCCATTTATTTCTTCAAGCCCCAATGGGTGGGGTCCGTCCCTTAAATGGATCATTAAATGACTAAACTGCAGGGATGAAAAAGCTGACCTGAGCCTTTGCTGGCTTGATATTCCTTGTAACTTTGCTCATAATGAATGTGATTATTTAAAGTTTTATGGCACAGTCAACACTGTTTAAGGTCTTGCTGATACTTTTAATTTTTGGTATTTGGGTATTACTGTCTTTTACTGGCCAATAAGAGGTGGGGGAAACTGGAATATACAGTGAAAAGTCACCTGACCCTCCATTGCAGAACGCGGCACCTGCAAGCAGAATGAAGCTCACAATGTTGAAAGCAGTCTTAACAACTCAGCAACTGAGGAACATTTGCCACCATTACTTCATTAGCCAAAACCTGTGTTCTGGGCACAGACATCAAGCTAAGATCCAGATAAGAAGGTGTATCGAGAATATTCAATAATTAAGGGAACTATACAGAATATTATTGAATATTTTGAACTGAATTAATATAAGCCCAGTATGCTTTGTATTTAAAATATAGGTATAAAGAGAATTCCACAGAAGGCTATATATATATGTCGTACCCGAGTCGATCAAGGGTTTGTGGCAAATGTTGACTGCTTGACAAACAAATGGATGAAAAACCAGACTCCTTTGTCACGCCATGTTTAAAGCAAGGCAAAAAAACAACAGGGCCCAGTTGTTTAAAGCATCGTTAGCTTAACGAGCTCATTAGTGGTCAAATTGTTAACTGTTCTAGCAAATGCAATATCGAAAATTTTGGTATTTTTGCTTAAAAAATGTGAGCAGCTTTTGCTGCTGCAAAAGCTGCTCAAATTTTTCAGCAAAAGTTTAGCATTTTTGTTATATTGAATGATCAAAGTTTTAAGGATAGGTTAACTAACAACATCGTTAGTTTTGAACACGGCCCCCGCCCATCGGGGCTTGAAGAAATATATGGGCTGCATGATGCTTCCACGCAGAGCTGAAACTGACCCGCACACGAGCACTGGTAAACGGCTTAGAGGATCTAAGCCAGCCCAGGCAGAGCGGTGCGAGAAGGTCCGTCCATGCTTATAAACCCTATTGGTTTCATTGGGCGACAGGGCTTCAGATGTCATTTCATCTCAATGACGGGTAAAAGTCCCACAAAATTGGAAGCAATGTCTCCAAAATTACCTTTACAGTGTTGACAGGGACGTTAAACCTCAAATCAAACACAAAAAAAAAAAAAAAAGTTTTGAACAACTGGGCCCAGGGGATTAAGATATCATAAAAGTCCCAAAATATCACAGTGACTGGGTACATAATACAGTATTTGTTTGTTTGATTAAAATGAAACCAATATGGTTTATTAGCATGGATGGTCCGCCTCGCACCGCGGTTCCTGGACAGGCTTAGATCCTCTAAGGGGTTTACCAGTACTAGTGTGCGGGCCGGATTCAGCTCTGCGTGGAAGCATCATGCAGCCCATATATTTCTTCAAGCCCCTATGGGCGGGGGCCAACTAAATACAGTAAAATTCTGCTATTAAGACCACATAAAACTAAGACTAATTCTGCCTTAAAAGGTTTATTTAGGTGTGCATTTATTCTTTCTTTGTGTTTTCTGAAAACAGTGTCTTCTGGTCAGGGACCACCTTTGGAACTGTTCAAAAGTGGTCTTTAAGACCACTTTTGAACAGTCCCAAAGGTGGTCTTAATATAGGAATTTTACTGTATACATATGAGGGGCGTTTGGAAAGTATTAATTGTGGGTGCGGCTTGTAAATATAAGGCATACCTGGTCAAAACTAGTGGAGTCCCTCAAACTATTCTCCCTCGACCTGTCTGCACTTTTACAGTCTTTTTATCCACACAGAAAATGCATTTTTAAAGTCATTTTGGGGTATACCGTTTATATACTGAAACAACGCACTACCCACGGCATGACAGCTTTCAAAATGATGTCCTCGCAGACAAGTTTTAATATATGGGTTGAGCCAGAAATCACAGAGAGGTCTGGACTGTATGGAGGATGTGGTAAGTTTTAATGTTCAACACCTTCAAATATTACATCACCACAACTGATCTGGGTGCATGGGCATTATCATGAAGAATATGAAGACCACGCACCCCTGTCCGTGGGCGCTTTGCAACATAGTGATCCACCACAGCAGAAAGAATATTTTCTTTATAAAATAATCCTGTGATATTCTTGTTCTCAGGTACTGGTACTAGGGCAATTGTGGCAATTCCATTGCTCTCAAAATATAGAGCGTACATGACACATCTCGAAGTCTTATTTGTCCACGGGAATTGATGTCTTTTGCCATTTTCACCTACCCAAACTTTATTTCCTTTGCATTCGGGTTAAAAATACAGCCACTTTTCATCTCCTGTTACTATTTCTCTGACTTCCCTGGAATCCGCATCCTTATATTTTGCTAGAAGTTCTGAGGCTTTTTCTGCACTTACCCCCTTTTTCTTCAGGTGTCAGAAGATGAGGATCCACCTAGCACATACCTTCTTAAGCTTTACCCTCATCTGGCTGAATATTCATTTAAGCCACATCCATTTCTGTCTATCAACCAATCAAATTACTTCATGCAATTTATTGCTACAAATTCATAAACTGAATGCCAAACAGTGTAGATCCTGATCAGATGGCTTCTTCAGAAGCCATCTAATCTGGATCTACATGGTTTGCAAAGATAGGGGTTGTCGTGAACAGCAAGATAAGGGTTAAGCACTTCTTTCAATATATAAAATACGGCTGACAAATTCATACCGCATAAATCCCCTATCTCTTCCACAGTGTACCGCACATCTTCTTCAATTGCAGTTTTCACAATCTCAATTTCTTTTTCAGATACTGCTGAAAGCAGTTGACCCAGTCGCAGCTCATCTTTGACTGAAGTTCGTCCATCTCTGAAAAGTCACACCCATCTGCAAACTGTCGGATATGTTAGTGCATTTTCACCATAAACTTCCTTTGATCTCCAATGAAGATACGTCTAGCAATGCCCAATTTGCATTACACCCTCTGTTCTTCTAATTTAACATTGCTATTTTCAGCCATATTTTTGCCCAGTGTCAAAGACATGGTCATCTATTATGATCGCTCAAGCGCACTGCATGCATAAAAATCATGCAAATTTTAATTTGGTCAAGTGATTAAAGGTTACATTTTTCATGCATGTTTGAAAAATGCACAAAACCTTCAAATCTACTTTGCAATACGGCTACTATTAATACTTTCCAAATGGCCCTCGTATCAGAAAATAAGATGCTGCACGATAGTTATGATTTAAAATTATGATACAGACATACATATAAAATTATGGGATAATTTTCCATATTTTTTGTTTTGAACATTAGTCTTCGGTTCTTGTTAGACTCATCTCATTGAGCCGATTCTAACACTACTCACTAGGTAGGTTTTCATGGAGGAATAATATAAGAATCTTACATGGGTGTGAAGGGTGGATGGAAAAATCTGTCCCAAGGATCACTCTCCGGCATCACAAGGCTTGCAGAGTGATGCCGGACAGTGATCCAGGGGGATGGATTTTTCTATCCACCCCTCACACCTCACACCCATGTAGGATTCTTTTTCTTGCATACCTTCCATTTCTGAGCGTGGATTTTTAATACTGCAATCACTTCCGTTGTCGACATCCTCCATATTGTGATGACACTACAGTGATGTTTAGTGACGTCATGTAACATGCTGTGACGTCAACCTTAACAACGGCGCATGAGGTTGTATTCAACCAGTGCATTTATCAAGCGCAAGAATATTCGATTTTGGGAAGAACACCAGGGATAGAACAGAATTTCTAACCCAAGCTAAATCTATGGATTTCCTTATCAGGGCCCAGTTGTTCAAAGCATCGTTAGCTTAACGAGCTTGTTAGTGGTCAAATTGGTAACTGTGCTAGTAAGTACAATGTCTAATACTCTGGTATTTTTCCAGAAAAATTGTGAGCAGCTTTTGCATTTGCAAAAGCTGCTCACATTTTTTTCTGCAAAAATATTAATATATTTGCCATATTAAATGATTAAAGTTTTAACAATATGTTAACTAACGACATCGTTAGTTTTGAACACCTGGGGCCAGTTGTTCAAAGCATCGTTAGCTTAACGAGCTCGTTAGTGGTCAAATTGTTAACTGTTCTAGCAAGAAAAAATATCGAAAATTTTGGCATTTTTGCTGAAAAAATGTGAGCAGCTTTTGCATCCGCAAAAGCTGCTCACATTTTTTCAGCAAAAATTTTAGCATATTTGCCATATTTAATGATCAAAGATTTAACGATATGCTAACTAACGACGTCGTTAGTTTTGAACAACTGGCCCCTGGTGTGCAACGGAAAAATTATCCCTAAATTACACACTGCCTCTTACGTGGAGCTATGAATCAAGTTACCTGTATGTCCTCCCCATCTGGCATTGATGTTGTCCATTCCTTGCTGTTGTCCCAGGATGAAAAATGCATGCATGTCAACTTGCTGCAATGACAAATGTCAGATCTATATTATGATGTAACAGTACTTTATTATGTTGCAAGTCACTTGTGAAATAAATTTTACCATGTGCATAGAAGTGCCATCTGAGAGTCAAAGAAATGGGAACCAGATCAGGCCCGACATTCGTCGGGCCTGATCTGGATCCAAACTGTTTGCAAAGGTTACCAGTAGATGACAAAAGCCACCACTAGCAGGGAAAGAGTTAAAAATCTGTAGTGGACATAAATGAGTTACATCAAGAGAAAATGAGTCTACATAACCACTTAGTCCAAATACAGCTATCTTTATAGGTATGAAGAAGCTTTGGATCAACGAGCATCCATTTAGTGCACAGCGTACACTCTGATCAGGTTGCAGGAATGTGCAAGCTGATATGCAACATGGCTGTGTGCACACGTTCACAGATACATTTCTAGCTGAGGCCCCTGCCCATCGGGCTTGGAGAAATAGATTGGGCTGCATGGAGATTCCAAGCAGAACTGAAACCTACTGTACATGAGTACTGGTAAACCGCTTGGGTCTAAGTTTGCCCAGGCAAAGTCGTGCGAGTAGGACTGTCCATGCATATAAACCCTATTGGTTTCGTTGGGCAGCAGAGCTTGAGATGTCATTTCATCTCATTGTCGGATAAAATTCCCACAAGAATGGAAGCAACATCTCCAAAATGAGCTAAATAGTGTTGACAGGGATGTAAAATCTCAATTCAAACAAACATTTCTAATGTTGCAGACTAAAAATGGTTCTAGTATGAATGACTCTTGAGAATAATAAACACACTCACAGGTCTGAAAATTGATGGAGTGTCGAAGTTATCTATGACGAACTGGCTAGTTTTGGCAAAGTAGGCTTAATCAGTGATTCTCATACAAATATTCCAGAATAAAGGATTGGGCTTAATGATCCCACAGGACCAGAAATTGAAGATAATCCAGAATTCAACCGAAGTCTATGTTACATCTATGGGGGACAATATGACATGAACATCATGGTTAATGTTAGGGATAGACATTACAGCAAACATAAATGTTGTTGGCTGGACAAACAAATGAACAAGGTCCAGATCCCTGGATTGGTCATACAAAAGCAGGTGCCAAAAATGCACTTAAGGGAAATGGCAATGCTTACAGAGAAGGTAAATCTTTCAAAACAAATTTGTCTCCCTTATTAATAGGTCTACTGTTAGAAGGAAGCATTTTCTCTTCAGCAGCAAATTCTTCCTTTTAACATTTGTTTTCAAAGAGGCTCAATATATGAGAGCTTAACACACCAGTCAACACTATTTAGGTCATATCAAGCCGATCAGTTTACCTAATCACACTTTTCCTGGGCAGGTACATTCAAACCTGTCTAATCTGGCCAGCTCTCCGACTGATAAAAATGGCTGGATTAGACAGGAGGCCGGAATAGGGAGAATGACTTACCCATGTGACTTCAATATGACTTTGCTCAGTGTAGGTATCTACCAGATACACTGCAGACTTGAAAACACAAAATTTATTCCATACAAGAGGGCCATGATGGCCCTGGATCGCTCACCTGATCCATAAAGTAACAAGTGGGCCCCGGGGATGGCCATTATTGACCCCAGGGTTATTATATGCATAACGTTGAGGGAGCTCTAAAAAGGTGAAGCTTCATACCAAATATCAACAAAGGCTATAATTTGAACAATCTTGGCAAAGGTCCACTAGATGAAGCTACACACCAAATACAAAAGACCTGGGCCTTGCGGTTTCAGAGAAGAAATTTTTTTTAAACATATTCCCTACTTAAGCCTATGTAAAACCATTTGGCCCCGGGGCGGGGGCATTTTCGGCCTCAGGGCTATAGTTTAAACAATCTTGATAGAGGTCGACTAGATGAAGCTTCACACCAAATATCAAAGACCTGGGCCTTGCTGTTTCAGAGAAGAAGATTTTCAAAGATTATCTCTATATAAGTCTATGTAAAACCAAAGGGCCCCGGGTCGGGGCATTTTTGGCACCAGCACTATAATTTGAACGATCTGGGTAAAGGTCCACAAGATGAAGCTTCATACCAGATATCAAAGACCTAGACGTGGTTTCAGAGAAGAAGATTTTTAAAGATTTCCCTATATAAGTCTATGTAAAACCAAAGGGCCCCGGGGTGGGGGCACTTTTGGCCCCAGCACTTTAATTTGAACAATCTTGGTAGGGGTCCACTAGATGAAGTGTCATATCAAATATCAAAGACCTGGGCCTTGCGGTTTCAGAGAAGAAGATTTTTAAAGATTTACCCTATATAAGCCCATGTAAAACCAAAGGGCCCCGGGGCGGGGGCATTTTTGGCCCCAGCACTATAATTTGAAAATTTTGCTAGGGGTCCACTAGATGAAGCTTCATACCAAATATCAAAGACCTGGGCCTTGGGGTTTCAGAGAAGAAGATTTTTAAAGATTTTCCCTATATAAGCACATGTAAAACCAAAGGGCCCCGGGGTAGGGGCATTTTTGGCCCCAGCACTATAATTTGAACTATCTTGGTAGGGGTCCACTAAGGGACATTTTAACATTGTGGTATATGGACAAATCCACCAATAGACTGACATTTTTGGCCGGACTGGACAAGAAATGGGAATAAACAGAGCTTGACAACGGAGATTTGACTGTATATACACAAGCTGTGAAACAGTACAATGAACATTCTTTCTCCAGAAACTGACAACTGCCTAGCATGAATCAGCAGAAGAGAGAGATTGACTGTAAAAAAAAGACTTTGTGATCAATCTCCAGGAAAAAAAGTAATTTTTTGGCTGTGCCAACCAGTCCTAACATTTTCTCCATTGTAAAAATGACGGCGAAAGAGCCAGGTTAAGTGGAAGTACATGTATACAAACCTGCCGCTTTCAGAATCCCCTTCACTGGCCAGCAGCACGGCCTCAGTTGACAGTGAAGCCATTGTGTAGTTGTGACTGTTAGTTATATGCATGGCATGATGGACAGACGTGTCATGGAATTCTATATCTATGGAGTTCTCCTCTTCTGAGTTGTACTGCTTGACTATGCCAACTCCATTCCACACCTATAGGAAAACAAAGACGATTGCAAATCAAAAAGTTATGTCCTGTCTCTCACTGCCTAGATAACAAGGTTCTAATGACTATAACCAACAACATTTTCTTGATTAAGTAAGAAAAATCTCAGCGTTATCATTACAGTGGAAACTTGGTAATTTGAATGCCAATTTTTCAAAACTACCAGATTTTTCAAAGATGACTGACAGTCCCGACATTTTTCTCTTATTATTTTTTGCAAAAATATTTCCGATTTTTCGAATTTCGATTTTTCGAAAAAATCAATTTTTCGACCAAATTCATCGGTCCCGATCAAAGAAAGTCCTATTAAAATCCCGTTAAATTCGAAATACCGCTAGGGTAATCAAGGTCCACTTGATGGTCACTTTTTTTTGTGCGGAGAGTTCGATTGTTACACACCCGAAAGAATTCACAGGTTACCCACTACAGGTAACTGATGCCTGATTTACAGCCGTGATCCTTAAATAACTGAGTAATAGGGGTCCTCAATTGAGTTCAGCTGCATTGATCATTTTATTTAACGGTTTCTAGTGTTTAATTACGGGGTTTAAGTCAGATTCAAAACATTTCTCTGACTTTGATTGGGGTGTTAAGGGATTGTTTGGGGTGTTCCAATGGACCGGCGGTTATGGCTAAAAGAACAATTCTGATAAAACTGAAAGTAGACAAATTTCCTGAACATTTATGAAAATTTTTTAAAGAGAAGTAAGGGCCAATAAGCGAAACTAAATTGGCTAGAAAAGTATAGTTAGCCCTTTCCCATCCGTATCAGCCGGTTTACTGCAGTCTGATACAAATCTTCGCTAGCTGTCATTGATTGCCAATTCTGCTATCCTTTCTGCAGGGTTAAATATTTCGTCAGTAAAATGGTTCGATACTTTACATTTAAACTTCATTTTCGTTATTGCTGATGGAAGTAAAGACAAATGTCAGTTCATCTTTTCTGTTTTCTGTCAAGCGTTAAAGACGATGCGACCAACCTTCAGGCAGCTCAATTTCTTTCATGCTTTGGCAGATGTTCCCATTACTTCACCAGAGAGCTGAGATGAAGTTGCAATAATGTTCATACAAAGACATTGACTAAAAATATCCGAAAATATTCAAGAACTGCCGATTTCGAAAATTCGAACTACCGATATTTCGAAGGATTTCCTGCGATCCCTGGCACTTTGAATTATCGAGATTTGTCTGTAAATATTTGTTATCTAGAGCTATGGGAAGAATGGATGAGTTTGAATCAACCTTGGTAAACAAAGCACCAGTGTTTGAGTCACTGTAGTTTCACTGTACACAGGACTCTGAATTTAAGAATCATCCAAATGAATGGAGAATCCTGGGATGGAACTCAGAAGTTATCTTAAACGGTTCCCCATACTGTATCACTAGCTATAGTGACAGAAAGTTTATTTGTTTAGAGTTTAACGACCCAGTCAACACTAATTAGGTTATATCCAGCCGGTCAGTTTGCCAAACCATACTTTTCCTGGGCAGGCTTGCATGTAAGCTGTTAACCAGTACAGTGCACTTTTCTGAAAACAGAAACTGACAACTTCCCTTCTTGAATCAGCAGGACAGATAAAATGGCAATGGTGATAAAAAGAGAAGTCTCTGCAACATAGAACATTTGTTGGAGACAGGAGTACTTCAAGACACAGAGAGTTTATCATTTATGCCAGATAATAGTTTATAATCATATAATGGGATAATTAAGGGTTATGTGTCCCATTAGGTATGTTGTGTGAACTCATTAGAATTGCCTCATCGAGGCAAATTTAATGAGTACACACAACATACCTGTTCAAGAAAAGATAAGAAAAATTCTTAAAAATACAAGCAAATTCGTTGAATTGATATCCCCCACCGAATGGGTTTTTCGTGTAGAATGGCAAGAAAATATATCTGGCCAAAATTGAGGATGGTTCTAAGAAGCAAACTAGAGACAATGAGGAAGGGCCCCGCTGAACATTTACTCCCTGGATGAGAGGCTGTACCCTGACCTACTGACCTAATTATCAGTAGAGATTAACTTGTCTGTCAAAGTTGAGGTTTATTTACCTGTTATGTGGTTTCAAGGATACCAAAATAAAATTCGCGAATATTAAAAAAACCTGATATAATCACCGAATAGACAAAATTCCTCAATTTCAATCATTTAAGGGGAAATAACTCTGGATAAAAAAGTCAATCCAGGTAAATCCAAAAAAAAAATTGCGCGTGCATCACGGCAGCATAATAATACATATTTATTTCAAGTTTCATTTTATTCCATGCAATAGTTGCTGAGAAGCGGTTCCAGACAAAGTGAGACGACGAAAAATCCAGAATTTTAATCATTTAAGGGGCCATAACTCTGGGTGTAAATAGTCAATCCGAAAAAAATTTGTGCGTGCATCCCCACAGCATAATAATACATATTTATTTCAAGTTTCATATAATTCCATGCAATAGTTGCTGAGAAACAGTTCCCGACAAAAAAGTGAGAGGACGAAAAATCCAGGATTACAATCATTTAAGGGGCCATAACTCTGGATGTAAAAAGTAAATCCGGAAAAAAAATGCGCGTGCATCACCACAGCATAATAATACATATTTATTTCAAGTTTCATTTAATTCCATGCAATAGTTGCTGAGAAACGGTTCCGGACAAAGTGAGACGACGAAAAATCCAGAATTTCGATCAATTAAGGGGCCATAACTCTGGATGTAAAAAGTCAATCCAGAAAAAAATTGCGCGTGCATCACCACAGCATAATAATACATATTTATTTCACGTTTCATTTAATTCCATGCAATAGTTGCTGAGAAACAGTTCCGGACAAAATGAGATGACGAAAAAATCCAGAATTTCAATCATTTAAGGGGCCATAACTCTGGATGTAAAAAGTCAATCCGAAAAAAAATTGCGTGTGCATCACTGCAGCATAATAATACATATTTATTTCAATTTTCATTTAATTCCATGCAATAGTTGCTGAGAAACGGATCCGGACAAAGTGAGACGACGAAAAATCCAGAATTTCAATCATTCAAGGGGCCATAACTCTGGATGTAAAAAGTCAATCCGAAAAAAAATTGCGCATGCATCACCACAGCATAATAATACATATTTAATTCAAGTTTCATTTAATTCCATGCAATAGTTGCTGAGAAACGGTTCCGGACAAAAAAGTGTGACGGACGGACGGAAGGACGGACGGACGGACAACGCCAAAACTATATCCCTCCGCCTTCGGCGGGGGATAATTATCTAAATATATTGACATCTGAAGGTAAAGTGGCTTCTGTTTCTATCACTATACAGTTTCAACTTCAACCAGGCTACTGGTATCATTTCCCAACCTGACCTGACCATACCATGAGGAGTGAGTGAGTGTTTGAGTTTTACGTCCCACCAACAGCTAAGGTCATAAGGAGACGGGACCTCATTTTAAGGATTCGTCAGAAAGTCTGTCATACCATGGGAAATAAATACAACTTTCTCTAGTACTCATTAGAAACGTCTCAATAGATCCACCTCATTGAGATGGTTCTAATGAATGCCTTCTGGGTACTTAATAGAACCACCTCATTCATTTTTGTTTTTACAAGCAAGACAACTTCCAAGATGTTCTGTTTGGTTTTCTGTAAACTAAGGTTTTCCAAAGAAAGGTGTCTACTTTTACAGTAAAGTATTTCACTCCTACAGGTAAATTCTTTCCCCTGTTGATTGGCATAAAATACTCTTGACAGAGTTGTGTTCCCTGAAACTGTGTTTACTCCAATATGTCAAATTTTCAACCTAAGAAGCCTACCATAAACCTGCTTGACAGATGTTCTGGGGTTGAACTTGGCTGGAATGACCTCTGCATAGGTGTGGGCTTAAATCCTTCAACAACTCGTACTTCAGGCTTGATGATCTTCTCCGAGGCTACACTGGAGTTATCATCAACATCTGATAAAGCTTTGGTCATGTCTGGTAAACTATCTGCATTCAAATATAGTGAAATAAGATTTAGATGGAGGAGTGTGCAGTATATGGTTAAATGGAAAACATATTCTACTCTCATTTGTTTGTTTGTTTGTATTGGAGTTTAATGGACCAGTCTAGGTCATTTTTGAGCTGGTCAGTTTACCTATCAACACTGTTCCTCGGCAGGTTCGGCCCCCACCCATCACGGCTCGAAGAAATAGACTGGCTGCATGATGCTTCCACGCAGAGCTGAAATTGACCGCACACGAGTGTGTGTGTGTGTGTGTGTGTGTGTGTGTGTGTGTGTGTGTGTGTGTGTGTGTGTGTGTGTGTGTGTGTGAATTCGGGTTTAACGTCGCTTTCAACAATTTTTCAACAATTTTTCAGTCATATCACGACGGTGTCTGGTTGCGACAGGGAGCTCAATGCTCACGTTTATAGTGCTGCCTCACTGAAGTATCATGTCCCAGACACATTACATGATACCACACGATCAATCTCCACAAAAGAATGTTGTTGACCCCGCCAAGTAACGAACCCGCATCCTCCTGATCACCAGTCAGATGCACAACTGACTGAGCTACCGAGGCCGGCTGTCTGACTCTCATGCCGGAGGTCTGGGTTATAATCAGTATCATTTTTTTTTCAAACATATTGGATCATGCACTTCTCATATTATAAAGGAATAACAAAAGGTAAACATGAGCACTGCTGTTGTGACCCTGGTCTAGAAATTTTTAACCATTGTTTTGCTTGTTTGATTTGAGGTTTAACGTCCCCGTCAACACTGTATAGGTCATTTTGGAGATGTTGCTTCCAATTTTGTGGGGCTTTTACCCTACATTGAGATGAAATGACATCTCAAGCCCTGCCCCCCAATTAAACTAATAGGGTTTATAGGCATGGACCGTATAACTCGCATCACTTTTCCTGGGTATGCTTAGAACCTCTAAGCAGTTTACAAGTACTCATGTGCGGTTGGTTTCAGCTCTGTGTGGAAGCATCATGCAGCTCATCTATTTCTTCCAGCCTCGATGGGCGAGAGCGGATTTTTTTTTAACCATTGTCCATAGTATAATGGTGGACTATTCTATTGTTTTATGCAGGACAAGTCCATTTATCATTTAAGAGGTATCAGGTCTATTTTTGAATTTATTCCATTTTTAACAATGAAATCCTTTTGTCTTTGTCAGATGCTGCAATATGTGGGGCCTGATCTGGGTTTAAACTGTTTTCCTATGTTCCTCCTATGGGTTTCACGGAAAGAACGGGTTAATTAGCTATCAATCTGGTTTTGTCTGGAGTTTAACAACACAGTCAACAATGTTCAGGCCATGTCCAGCAGGTCAGTTTGCCTTACTACTTTTTCCTGTGAAAGCTTATAGATAGGAATTTAACCAATACAGTGTATTCTTTCACCAGACACTCACAACTGCCCTTCTTGAATCAGCAGATGGGAAGAAAATATCACAATCAGTCTCCAAAAAAGAATATTGTGAGGATTTGTTAGCCCTACCAACTGGGCCCTGGTCAGAGTACTTGCAGCTAGGACAGACAATTCTAATGCAATTGGGTATGTAATGCAACGTTTGATTGGATAACTTAAAAAATTTGTGACAGTATATTATGTGATATACTGTCAGAAACCCCCGACGTCATCACCTAACACTTTTCATTGGCTGGAATTTCATTTTACACAACTGTGAGTGCTTGTCGTTTTGTGAAAAATAGTGTAGCTTTTAACAAAACAAATAAATAAGTGCATTCGAATGGGGATAACTGTATTGCAAAGTTGTCATTTGGGAAGGCAAAACGTCGGTTTTGTAGTCTCCATTTCCGTTTGACGGCTCCGCTGATGTGTTGCTATGGAACAAAATTTCCAACCGTAAAACCTCCGATTTACCTCCCCAAATGACAATTTTGAATACAATTATCCGCTAAATGAAAGAATGGATAACAAACTGGATAAAACTCTATTGGATCTTGCTCTAAACAGGGATAACACCTTCACCTTTACGAAGAATATATGTCAGGGGCCAGTTGTTCAAAACTAACAATGTCGTTAGATAACTTATTGTTAAAACTTTGATCATTAAATATGGCAAAAATGCTATTAAAAATTTTTGCTGAAAAAATGTGAGCAGCTTTTGCAGATGCAAAAGCTGCTCACATTCTTTCAGCAAAAATACCAAAATTTTCGATATCGTACTTGCTAGAACAGTTAACCACTAACGAGCTCATTAAGCTAACGATGCTTTGAACAACTGGCCCCAGATGTATACATTTTTGTTAAACAGGCACCTATCCATATCACGTTTATGTTATGATAGGTTTGGAATGTTTATGTTATTTCAGGGGTATACATCAAACATCGTATTGTAAAAAGTATTTGTAAGTAATTTCCAGACAATTCCAGTTCGCGTCACGCCTGTTGATATTTATTTCTCATACCTGCATCATCGTCAGAAACTAAAGGTTTTGCTATTCTTATCCCATTGTCATCTTTGTCAACATTGGACATTTTATCATCGTCATCAGCATCAGCATCTAGCAGAAAGTCATCATCTTCATCAT
Source organism: Lucinisca nassula (assembly GCA_963580285.1). Classification (NCBI taxonomy): domain Eukaryota; kingdom Metazoa; phylum Mollusca; class Bivalvia; order Lucinida; family Lucinidae; genus Lucinisca; species Lucinisca nassula. The sequence continues at coordinate 158,693,311 of OY757012.1, read as the reverse complement.
CAAACACACCACTTGGTACCTGATCAGCATCATCTGGTGTCTGATAGTATCAAAATTTATATGAACCAATATATGCTAGACAAACCTTTTACTTAATAGATTTTTATTTTTGGTTTCACAAGCCTTTTCAAGGTTATTTCACTAATATCAAGCCAATCGTTAATCAGGTGGGTGAAAATTGCAGCAAAGAGAGAACAATTGAATTTGTCTTGGAGTTTGTCTTACAGATACAGGCATCTATAAACTTTGTCATAAAACTATAACCAAATGTAACTAGAGCTGTCAGAGGATCTGACTATAGCCCCGCTTCAGCGCTGTCAGAGAAGAAAGTTATTTAAGCTGCAGAGAAAACAGTTATGAACAAGAAATAACTGTTGAAAATTTTACATTATCTGGAAAAACTCTAAGAGTTGTGAGCCCTTGTCCCTCATTTCAATAAGCATGATACATTACCAGAATGTCCATGTTCATACTAAATTTCATCTTCCATTTTTCAATGTTCAAAGGGTAATAACTCCTAAAGTAGGCAAATCAGAGTCAGGGTTCCTGCGCTCTGCACATTGTCTCATGGTGCTTTACACTTGTGTGAAGTGTCATGAAAATATCTCAAATGGTTTGTGAGTTATGGAGCCGACACAGTCAAAATTGCCTTTTTAAATGTTCAAAGGGCAATAACTCCTAAAGTAGGCAAACCAGAGTTATGGTTCCTGCACTCTGCACATCATCTCATGGTGCTTTTCATTTATTTGAAGTTTCATGAAAATATCAGAAACGGTTATGGAGCGGACATAGTTAAAATTGCCATTTTTTAATATTCAAAAGCCTATAACTGAAAAAGTAGACAATCCAGAGTTTGGGTTCCTGCGCTCTGCACACGTAATATGGTGCTTTACATTTGTGTGAAGTTTCATAAAATTACCTCAAACGGTTTTTGAGTTATCGAGCAAAGACGGCTAAAATTGATATTTTTCAATATTCAAAGGTAAATAACTCAAAAATTAGGCAATCCAGAGTTATGGTTCCTGCACTCTGCACACCATCTCATGGTGTTTAATGTTTGTGTGAAGTTTCATGAAAATATGTGAATGGGTTTTAAAGTTATGGAGCGGACACGAAAATTGTTAACAGACACAGACAGACACACAGACAGACACACAGAAAATACGAAAACCAGAGTTATGGTTCTTGCGCTCTGCACATTGTCTCATAGTGCTTAACATTTGTGTGAAGTTTCATGAAATTATCTCAAACGGTTTTCGAGTTATGAAGCGGACACTGTTAAAATTGCCATTTTTCAATGTTCAAAGGGCAATAACTCCAAAAATAAGCAATGCAGAGTTATGGTTCCTGCGCTCTGCACATCGTCTCATAGTGCTTAACATTTGTGTGAAGTTTCCTAAAAATATCTCAAACGGTTTTCGAGTTATGAAGCGGACACAATTAAAATTGCCATTTTTCAATGTTCAAAGGGCAATAACTCCAAAAGTAGGCAATCCACAGTTATAATTCCTTCGCTCTGCACATTGTCTTATGGTGTTTAACATTTGTGTGAAGTTTCATGAAAATATGTTAAGCAGATACAAAGTTATGGAGCCAACACAAATTAACGGAATCACGGAATTACGGAAAATGTTCAAAGGGCAATAACTCCAAAATTAGGCAATCCACAGTTATAATTCCTTCGCTCTGCACATTGTCTTATGGTGTTTAACATTTGTGTGAAGTTTCATGAAAATATGTTAAGCAGATACAAAGTTATGGAGCCAACACAAATTAACGGAATCACGGAATTACGGAATGACAGAAGGACATGGCAAATCCAATATAGCCCCACTTTTTCAAAGCGGGGCTATAAAAATTTCTAAGTATGTGACCTTGAGGTCAAGGTCATGATGGGTGGGGGAAGGGACATACATCTCGAAATCTTTGGACTGGTATGCAATATTGATGCAAGTATCAACTGAATTTGTCTTAGTTTAGAACATACAGGCATTTATAAACTTTGTCAAAACTTTGACGTAAAACTTTAACCAAAGGTAAAATTTTAAGTCTCTGACCTTCAAGGTCACTGTGGGGGTGGGACATGCATCTATGAAATCTTTAGACCACAATGTATCTTCAGTGTAAGTATCAAATAAATCTATCAAAAGGTTCAGCAGATACAATCTCTGAGAAACTTTGACACAAAACTTTAACCAAAATGTTAATGGACAGACGGATGGACGAACGGCAGGATGAAGACTATATACCCCCATAGCATACTTCGTATGCCGGGGGTATAAAAACCACCCGACCTTCAGATACAGAACTTGCCACAGAAGAGATTCTGACAAGCGTCAACAACATTTGTTTCTAAGAGTTATTAAGGGAAAAAATTCTTCATTACCTATTACGATACTACTCCTTACTCAGATTCATTATAGCGGCAAATATTCGCTATAGTGGCAAACTGTACGAGAACATATACGTTTTTTATCACAAGATACCAACCACCATAGTTCCAAGTATCAGGTCAACAAACCTCAACATTTACAAATCAAAGATGGGTCAATTGTCTCTGAGGACTTTACCCAATTCAATATTGACAAACACTTTCAGGTGCTTGTTGATCCTTTTTTTTTTCATTGTGCTCTGTTTATTTAACAGGATGCAAACCCTTAAGGGGAATGGGAACACCTGGGAGATTTTTCCACCATTTTTCAGAGGCACACAACATTTGGGACCTCCTGTTCACTTTTCTATAAGCCTTGTCCCATTGAAAAAGGGGTCTACTCTTAAAGGAAAGAATTTGCTCCTCAGAAGAAATCTTTTCCTTTAAGAGTTGATCCCTATTGACATGGGAGACAAAAAACTTTTGCAGGAATTGGCTCCTTTGGAGGTCTTCCCATTCCCCTTAAATTAATTTGTGTGTGATTTAAATTTATTGGCCAATGCTAATCAAATTGACAACAGCAATGAAAGTCTGCTTTTAATATTGTTAGTTTTGGGTTAATTGAATAATAATAATCTAACTGTTGAATAATCAGCCATCATAAAGAAATACAATTACCTCTGCAGGTTTCTGTGCTATCTCTGACAACAGACCTAGTTGACCCTGAAACAGGAGAAATAATCAGAGCAATATCGTAGGAGAATCCCACACTTAAATGGTTGAAGTTTTAACATATTGTTACCTAACAACCCTGTTAGTTCTGAACAACTGTGCTTGGATGAAATGATATATAGGCAGTAATTTTGGGATACAGTTCTTTTGAATATTTGCCAACATCTGCATACAAAGAACAAACAATTGTTCTTGCATAAAATGCTATGAATATAGCTGTTTGGAGCTATTCTTGAATGGGCCAGAAGCCATGTTCAAATAACAAAACCCATGTTCAAATTTTGGAATTCACATGCTGTTTGAACATGGGTTTTGAAGTTTGATATCACAAGAAGGGCCTTGCTTTCTTTATACGTTGTTGAGCAATGTAATGTTGTTGGCCTCAACATCATTGCGGTACTGATGTCATTGTTAACAATGTTCTGAACTGGCCGCTATGCTGGTTTTACATCCACATTTGAAGACTTTTTTATTGAGTTTGGGGCATTTCATCACAATTTGCTGTTGGAATCCTAAGTAATGCAGGTATAACTATCATCCATGGTTATTCCATTGCATTAACATTTGTCAGGTGCCTCAGAAGATATTTTAATACTCAGCCTATTGGCCTCGTGTTCAAGCAGCTTCCTGGGGACCAGCCAAGGGTCAATGCATAAACAAGAGGGCCATGATGGCCCTGGATCGCTCACCTGATCCATAGTGTAACAAGTGGGCCCCAGAGAGGGCCATTATTGGCCCCAGGGCTTTAATGTACATAATGTTGAGGGAGGTCGTAAAGGTGAAGCTTCATACCAAACATCAACAAAGGCTAAAATTTGAACAATCTTGTCAAAGGTCCACTAGATGAAGCTACACATCAAATATCAAAGACCTGGGCCTAGCGGTTTCAGAGAAGAAGATTTTTAAAGATTTTGCCTATATAAGCCTATGTAAAATCAAAGGGCCCCGGGACAGGGGCATTTTTTGCCCCAGCACTATAGTTTGAACAATCTTGGTAGGGGTCCACTAGATGAAGCTTCATACCAAATATCAAAGTTCTGGGCCTTGTGGTTTCAGAGAAGAAGATTTTTAAAGATTTTCCCTATATAAGCCTATGTAAAACCAAAGGGCCCCGTGGCAGGGGGGGATTTTTTGTCCCAGCACTATAATTTGAACAATCTTGGTAGGGGTCCACTAGACGAAGCTTCATACCAAATATCAAAGTCCTGGGCCTTGTGGTTTCAGAGAAGAAGATTTTTAAAGATTTTCCCTATATAAGCCTATGTAAAACCAAAGGGCCCCGGGGCAGGGCATTTTTGGCCCCAGCACTAAAATTGGAACAATCTTGGTAGGGGTCCACTAGATGAAGCTTCATACCAAATATCAAAGTCCTGGGCCTTGTGGTTTTAGAGAAGAAAATTTTTAAAGATTTTCCCTATATAAGCCTATGTAAAACCAAAGGGCCCCGTGGCGGGGGCATTTTTGGCCCCAGCACTATAATTTGAACAATCTTGGTAGGGGTCCACTAGATGAAGCTTCATACCAAATATATAAGACCTGGGCCTTGTGGTTTCAGAGAAGAAGATTTTTAAAAATTTTCCCTATATAAGCCAATGTAAAAGCAAAGGGCCCCGTGGCGGGGGCATTTTTGTCCCAGCACTAAAATTTGAACAATCTTGGTAGGGGTCCACTAGATGAAGCTTCATACCAAATATCAAAGTCCTGGGCCTTGTGGTTTCAGAAAAGAAAATTTTTAAAGATTTTCCCTATATAAGCCCATGTAAAACCAAAGGGCCCCGTGGCGGGGGCATTTTTTGTCCCAGCACTAAAATTTGAACAATCTTGGTAGGGGTCCACTAGATGAAGCTTCATACCAAATATCAAAGACCTGGGCCTTGTGGTTTCAGAGAAGAAGATTTTTTAAGATTTTCCCTATATAAGCCTATGTAAAACCAAAGGGCCCCGGGGCGGGGGCATTTTTGGCCCCAGCACTGTAATTTGAACAATCTTGGTAGGGGTCAACTAGATGAAGCTTCATACCAAATATCAAAGACCTGGGCCTTGTGGTTTCAGAGAAGAAGATTTTTAAAGATTTTCCCTATATAAGCCAATGTAAAACCAAAGGGCCCCGTGGCGGGGGCATTTTTTGTCCCAGCACTATAATTTGAACAATCTTGGTAGGGGTCCACTAGATGAAGCTTCATACCAAATATCAAAGTCCTGGGCCTTGTGGTTTCAGAGTAGAAGAGTTTTGAAGATTTTCCCTATATAAGCCTATGTAAAACCAAAGGGCCCTGGGGCGGGGGCATTTTTGGCCCCAGCACTATAATTTGAACAATCTTGGTAGGGGTCCACTAGATGAAGCTTCATACCAAATATCAAAGACCTGGGCCTTGTGGTTTCAGAGAAGAAGATTTTTAAAGATTTTCCCTATATAAGCCAATGTAAAACCAAAGGGCCCCGTGGCGGGGGCATTTTTCGTCCCAGCACTCAAATTTGAACAATCTTGGTAGGGGTCCACTAGATGAAGCTTCATACCAAATATCAAAGTCCTGGGCCTTGTGGTTTCAGAGAAGAAGATTTTTAAAGATTTTCCCTATATAAGCCTATGTAAAACCAAAGGGCCCCCGTGCGGGGGCATTTTTGGCCCCAGCACTATAATTTGAACAATCTTGGTAGGGGTCCACTAGATGAAGCTTCATACCAAATAACAAAGACCTGGGCCTTGTGGTTTCAGAGAAGAAGATTTTTTAAGTTTTTGGTGAAAAAAATCTGTTTTTGGCTCCTGTGACCTAGATGTGCAACGGACCGGAACCATTTGACCCATATTCAAACTTGACCGAGATATTGTCATGATGATCATTCTGAGCAAGTTTGATTAAGATTGGACCAAAATTGTGGCCCCTAGGGTGTTCACAAGGTTTTTATATGATTTGACCCGCTGACCTACTTTTTAACCCGATATGACCCATATTCGAACTGGACTGAAATATTGTCACAATGGTCATTCTGAGCAAGTTTCATGATAATTGGACCAAAACAGTGGCCTTCAGAGTGTTCACAAGGTTTTTCTATGATTTGACCTACTGACCTACTTTTTGACCGGACATGACCCATATTCGAACTTGACCAAGATATTGTCATGATGATCATTCTGAGCAAGTTTGATTATGATTGGACCAAAATTGTGGCCTCTAGGGTGTTCACAAGGTTTTTCTATGATTTGACCCGCTGACCTACTTTTTAAGCCGACATGATCCATATTCAAACTTCACTAAAATATTGTCACAATGATCATTCTGAGCAAGTTTGATGATGATTGGACCAAAATTGTGGCCTCTCGAGTGTTCACAAGGTTTTTCTATGATTTGACCTACTGACCTACTTTTTTACCCGACATGACCCAAATTCGAACTTGACCGAGATATTGTCATGATTATCATTCTGAGCAAGTTTGATGATAATTGGACCAAAACTGTGGCCTCTAGTGTGTTCACAAGAAAAAGTTTACGCACGGACGACGCACGACGGACGACGGACGACGCACGACGACGCCGGACATCTTACTGTCACAAAAGCTCACCATGACCTTCGGTCAGGTGAGCTAAAAACCATGGGTGATAACTATATTCTCTGATAAGGAGAATTGCCACACCTTTAGGTGGGGCAAATCTTTCAAAATTGGTTTTATCACACTTACCAACAACTGTTTGCTGGTAAATTAAGGAATATGTTCCTCAGGAGCAATTATTTTTCCTTAGTTCAAGACTGACAGGAAAGCAAATAGTCACAAAAGTTGTGATTTGTCCATCTGGAAACAGGAGGTTCATGATGGATTTTAATCACTAACCTGAGTCAAGATGTATTACCTTTTGATGGTGCCTTAATTTTCGCTCATCTGCCGTTTTGTTCAGTGAAGCAGAACCATTGAGAGTTTTAAATTGAGTCACTGGTTTAAGAGGAAATGTCATTTCAAGTTTTTTTGTTTTTGTTTTTCTGAGTTCCAGCTGCCATCTTGTTCAGTGAAGGGGAATCAGTGGATTGGATCCATTTTAACAATTCTGGTACAGGGACACATAGAAACATTCCTGTGAAAATATTTTGAAATCCAGCCATCGGCTTTGGAGAAAATATCATTTGAAGGTATTTTCTATTTTTAACTCTCGCAGCCTATTTCATCTGACAATGGAATGGAACATTTTTTAGCAAATTTGGTACAGGGCCATGACAGGAACATTTCTGGGATATTTTGAAACGGAGTCAATGGCTTAAGAAAAGTTGTTTGAATTTTTTTCTTCTATTAAGCTTTGGTAGCCATTTCTTCAGTGGAGTGGTACCATTTTAGCAATTCTGGTACAGGGCCATGAGAGTTGCATGCCTGTGAACTTATTTTGATTGCCATCAGCTTGAGAGGAGAAGTCATTTGAAGGCTTTTTTTTATTTTTAGCTCTATAGCTGCTATCTTGTTCAGTGGAACAGAACTATTTCAGAAATTTTGGTGCAGGGCCATGGGTGGAACATTTCTGTGAAATTATTTTGAAATTGAGCAATGGAGGAGATGCCATTCAAAGATTTTCAGCTATTTCAGCTCTGGTGACCATTTTGTTCAGTGGAGTAGAACCAGTTTAGCCATTTTGGTTCAGAGCCATAAAAGAAACATAATTTTCATTTCTGTGAAAAAAAATTGAAATCGAGCCATCAACTTGAAAGAGAGGATGTCGTTTCAAGATTTTTTTCTATTTTTAGTACTGGTGGCCATTTTGTTCAGTCAAGTGGAACCATTTATCAAGCGATTTTGATACAAGGCAGGAAATTATTCTGAAATCTGTCCACTGATTAAAAGGATTTTCTATTTATAGCTCTGGTGGGCATCTTGCTTTGACAATTGAGTGGAACCATTTTAGCAATTTTGACACTGACATAAGAGAACCATTTGTGTGAAATTATTTTAAAACTGGCTTAATGATTTAGATGTTGTTCGAATAAACTGTTGATGCTGGAGAGACGGAAGGATGACTGACACAGTGATCACAACAGCTCAGGTGATCTAAATAGGTAGGAAATCAATTATATTGAGTGTATAATTTCCCTTTAAAATTGTTAGTTATTGCTGTACACTTAAGGTACTTCTAAGGATAAACCAGAAAAATGCTGAAATGTTTCAAAGTAATTTGTGTACTGCTTAGGACATTCGAATTAACAGCTACATACATGCATACCTGATTATCACAGAAGACCACTTCCATATTGCACTTTGGGTTCCACACTAGAGATGAAATAGCCAGCCCTTTTTCATTTCTGTGTCTGCAATAAAAATAGACATAAATTTCTTACTAATACTGTTCATTATAATACATATAATACTGTTCATTATAACACAGCACCCCCACTCACTGGGGCTTGGAGAAATATAGCAAAGCCGAAACCAACCGAACTTGAGTTCTGGTAGACCACCTAGAAGGTCTAAGCCTGCCCAGGTAAAGTGGTATGAGTCGGACCGCTCCTTAAACCCTAGTGGTTACTTTGTGTGGGTTTAAGATGTCATATCATCTAAATGTCAGGAAAAAGTCCCAGAAAAATGGGAGCAAATAACCTAAAAATTGTTGAAAGGGATGTTTTTTTGTTTGTTTGATGTGACGTTTTTAAGTCCCCGTCAACACTGTAAAGGTCATTTTGGAGACTTTGCTTCCAATTTTGTGAGACTTTTACCCGACATTGAGATGAAAAGACATCTCAAGCCATGTCGCCCAATGAAACCAACAGGTTTTATAAGCATGGATGGTCTGACACTCGCACCGCTTTGCCTGGGCAGGCTTAGATCCTCTAAGCGGTTTACCAGTACTCTTGTGTGGGTCGGTTTCAGCTCTGCCTGGAAGCATCATGCAGCCCATCTATTTCTTCAAGCCCCGATGGGCGGGGGCCAATTGAAGGGGATGTAAGATCTCAACCAAATCAAATAGTTATAACACAGGTTTGGTCATTTTTCTACAGAAGCTATACATTTACTTTTGGATATGACATGATTGTTCAGCCAACATGGTTTCTGCTTTGGGCTCTTACATTAGTTTTAAAAAAGAGGTTTTGGTGTATTACAATGAACAGATTGGTGAAATAACTGGCAACACAACTGGTGTCATAATGAAATGACGAAAAGGTTTTTCCACAAAACTCACAGCTCCAGGTAGAAAGGAGAAAAGGGCATAACTAAGTGACTCTCGTAAGAAGCATCCAGAAACTGACCTTAAAATTTGGGTTGATGCAAGATTTGATACAAATGTTGACGTATTTACAGACAGAAACCACCCCAATTCATGGCATGCTTAACGCTGGTGCGACAAAAAAATATTTCAAAATTATCCTCATATCAGATGAAAGCTGGCTCTCTGCTCATTATGTCTGTTTGGGATTTAATGGACCATTCAACACTATTAAGGTCATATCAAGTCAGTTAATTTACATGACAACACTTTTCCAAGACATGCCAATACATAAGCAGTTAACTAGTACAGTGCACATTCTTCCTCCAGAAACCGACAACTGCTCTTCTTGAAACAGCAAGAGAGAATGACGGTAGCTCTTCTCATTTTGATTTAGTACTTACTTATCTATACATTTCTTTGTTTGACAATCATAACAGTAGATCCATGATGGTAGCTCTTCTCATGAACACACTTTTCCTGGGCAGGTTTGTAAGTAACCAGTACAGTGCACATTCTCTCTCCAGAAACTGACAACTGCCCTTCTTGAATCAGGAAGAGAGAATGACGGGAGCTCTTCTCATTTTGACTGAGTACTTACTTATCTATACATTTCTTTGACAATCATAACAGAAGATCCATGACGGTAGCTCTCCTCATTTTGACTGAGTACTAACTTATCTATACATTTCTTTGTTTGACAATCATAACAGATGATCCATGACGGTAGCTCTTCTCATTTTGATCGAGTACAGTAAAATTCCTATATTAAGACCACCTTTGGGACTGTTCAAAAGTGGTCTTTAAGACCACTTTTGAACAGTCCCAAAGGTGGTCACTGACCAGAGGACTCTATGGGCTGTAATCAAAAGGAAAGATTAAGCTTTTTAAAGCAGAATAAGTCTTAATTTTAGGTGGTCTTAATAGCGGAATTTCAAAGTACTTACTTATCTATACATTTCTTTGTCTGACAGTCATAACAGAAGATCCAGCCATTAGAAGAACCCGCAGCTAAATATTTACCATCTTTGGATATCGATAGCACTGATATATGCTGAAAAAGACAAAAACAACTGAGCTAATGTGATTAAGTACTTTACTCACTTGACCCTTTCATCCCTGCATTCTGAGATGGACTCTTCCAGCTTTGATTTTGGGACACATCCATGGTTACAAATAGGGATTTCACTTGCCACTAAAAATTGAATGGGAAACAGTGTAGGTACTGATGAGACGGATCTCACTGAGCCGTCTCATCAGGACATACACTGTTTGCGCAAGTATATGGCTTGGTCTATTGAGCTGAAAGACTTGAGCAAACATGGAAGTTTTGACTGAGCCTGTACATATTAGCACTCTCTTAAGTCTACACTATTAAGATATATATGAGACTTGCATTATCTCAAACGTTAAATACTGAAACCACTACTTGGGTCAAACTAAATAATTCATTTGTTTCTTAACGGGAATGGGTACACCTTCAGGGGAGGCAACTCATACAAAAGTATTTTTGTCTCACATGTCAATAGGGGTCAACTCTTAAAGGAAAGAATTTGCTCCTGAGGAGAAAATTCTTTCCTTTAAGAGTTGTCCCCTTTTCCATGAAACAGAGCTTGTAGAGTTCTGAAAGTTGTCTCCCTTTGTAAAATGGCAAAAAAAATATGCCAGCTGTTCCCATTCCCCTCAAGTCAAGCAATTTTATTTTAACTCATTTTTTTACCAAATTACTTGGATCTCAAATATCAGTAGTCTTCTTGAATTATGAGACCAACCACCATACAATGACATGCTTCCTGTATTTGTGTGTTACGCAGAATTACTGGTTGGTGATTATAGCATAGTAATGAGGAGCAACTTCTTTCCTTTTTGATATTATATAAAGGGAAACAAAATATGTCAACAAACCATAAAATCTTCTCTCTGAAAGTGAATACAAATGACTAAACTGGTTGCATATATACATCCAGGTATGCTTAAGTCCACTGATATATACACCACAACCTCTTTATAACACTATTACTGGGGTCCAAAACAGAAACCCTCTTAGTTAAACAACCATGTTATATCCAAACAAAATATATAGATTATATAGGAAAATGACCATTTATGGTCATTTTTCTATATAATCTATACATATTTGGGATCCATCTTGAAACCGTGTTTTATCCAAAACCGTGTTATAATGAACCGTGTTATATTGAGGTTGTGGTGTATCACTGCATATACTGTGACAAACTCTGTCATTGTTGTGTTGTGGTTTAAAGACATGTCAATGAGGGCCATTCTGTGTTGGCTGCAAGAGGCAGCAGATGAAATTGAAGAGAATTAAGGTAAAAGGGAATCAAAGTGAAGAATTAGAAAAAAAAATAAAACATTCTCCTTCTACCCCTACTTCCTGCAAGGACAGCAGCAGGGCATGCCAAATATTAAGCTGATGTCAGTTGTCTGGTTGCCCCATTGGTGAAAGAAACACAACATTTTTGCCTCATACAACCAAACCCAAAACAATATTTAACAAGGCAACGCAAGCGTAGCATCCCCTCGCAACTGCATACCATTCATTAACATGAAAATCCAATCTGAATATGTTAGACCATTGTGACCTTGACCTTTGACCCCTGACCTTGAAATTCAATAGGGTTCATCCTCTGTACATGGTGAACATTTGTGGAAGGTTTGATGCTTCTACGATGAATACTGTGTCTTCTATCCTGCTCACAAGGTTTTCAAGGTCAAGTCCATTGTGACCTTGACCTTTGACCCCTGACCTTGAAATTCAATAGGGTTCATCCTCTGTACATGGTGAACATTTGTGGAAGGTTTGATGCTTCTACGATGAATACTGTGTCTTCTATCCTGCTCACAAGGTTTTCAAGGTCAAGTCCATTGTGACCTTGACCTTTGACCCCTGACCTTGAAATTCAATAGGGTTCATCCTCTGTACATGGTGAACATTTGTGGAAGGTTTGATGCTTCTACGATGAATACTGTGTCTTCTATCCTGCTCACGAGGTTTTCAAGGTCAAGTCCATTGTGACCTTGAACTTTGACCCCTGACCTTGAAATTCAATAGGGTTCATCCTCTGTACATGGTGAACATTTGTGGAAGGTTTGATGCTTCTACGATGAATACTGTGTCTTCTATCCTGCTCACAAGGTTTTCAAGGTCAAGTCCATTGTGACCTTGACCTTTGACCCCTGACCTTGAAATTCAATAGGGTTCATCCTCTGTACATGGTGAACATTTGTGGAAGGTTTGATGCTTCTACGATGAATACTGTGTCTTCTATCCTGCTCACAAGGTTTTCAAGGTCAAGTCCATTGTGACCTTGACCTTTGACCCCTGACCTTGAAATTCAATAGGGTTCATCCTCTGTACATGGTGAACATTTGTGGAAGGTTTGATGCTTCTACGATGAATACTGTGTCTTCTATCCTGCTCACAAGGTTTTCAAGGTCAAGTCCATTGTGACCTTGACCTTTGACCCCTGACCTTGAAATTCAATAGGGTTCATCCTCTGTACATGGTGAACATTTGTGGAAGGTTTGATGCTTCTACGATGAATACTGTGTCTTCTATCCTGCTCACAAGGTTCCGGACAGACACACACACAGAAACACAGACACACGGACACACAGACACACGGACGCACGGCACCGATGCTATATCCCCATTCGCAACGTTGTTGCGAGGGGATAATAAACAAGTGAGAGCACAAGACATACAATAAGACAAGACCTGTACAACCAGCAAAGACCCAGCTAAGCCTGCATATCCGTCATATAAGACAAGTTTTTCCATTTATTGAATCAGCAAACACTGATAAGACAACACCGTTGTGCCGGGTCTTCGCTGGCTGCATAAGTCTTACTGTAGTGTGTGTTGTATGCTGGGTCCAATACTTACCTCTGTATCACTTTCTGTGGAAAGAGAACTAATTTTATTCCATGAATCTCTTTCATAAATATGTATCTCTTTACCCACTGGAACATACAGGACCTGTAATAGACAATTTTTTCCCAATATTTTTAAAGTAAACAAGGCTTGACATTGCTGGGCAGATGATTCACATGTATTTGTTTGTTTGATTTGAGGTTTAACGTCCCTGTCAACACTGTATGTAAAGGTCATTTTGGAGATGTTGCTTCCAATTTTGTGGGACTTTTACCAGACAATGAGATGAAATGACATCTCAAGCCCTGCCGCCCAATGAAACCAATAAGGTTTGTGAGCATGGACGCTCTGACACTCGCACCGCTTTGCCTGGGCAGGCTTAGATCCTCTATTAGAGCGGTTTACCAGTACTCGTGTGCGGGTCGGTTTCAGCTCTGCGTGGAAGCATCATACAGCCCATCTATTTCTTCAAGCCCCGATGGGCGGGGGCCGTGATTCACATGTAATGTCAAGCCTTATTTTCCCTCAAAAAACAATTCAAAAATAAAATTGCAATCTGCTCAAGAATTTCCATCCTGCTTTGAGGGGTAAAACCTAAGTTCTGAGTTCTACTGAAAAAGAGACGGCCCTTGCCCATCCAAAATCTACATGCCCTTGGTCAAACAGGAAGAGTGAAATTCTGAAGAATTTTCCAGCCCTGAACCAGTATATTGCACTTTTTTTCACAAACTGACAAATGCCTTTCCTGATTCAGGAGAAGGGAGAGGATGACTGTAGAAAGTATTTCATGATCAATCTCCAAGAAAGAATGTTGCCGACTTGGCAGGTACCGAAGCAGTGACGGCCTGGGTCCAGTTGTTCAAAACTAACGACATCGTTAGTTAACATACTGTTAAAACTTTGATCATTTAATTTGGCAAATATGCTAGTGTTTTTGCTGAAAAAATGTGAGATTTGCAAAAGCTGCTCACATTTTTCAATCAAAAATACCAAAATTTTAAATATTGTACTTGCTAGAACAGTTAACAATATGACCACTAACGAGCTCGTTAAGCTAACGATGCTTTGCACTGGGCCCTTATCACCTGTCAGACCACATCTGACTGGGCTACTGCGGCTAGCCTTGCTTTATTATAAGAGAAGCCTCTGACACTAAAAATGGTGTCTTTTCTTTAGATTTTGATATTACAGCCTATCAAGATTATTTCACTTATATTGAGCCGATCATTAATCAGACGTGGGGGAAAACCAAAGAACAAGATAAACAGCACGACCTTCCGTTGCAGAACTTGGCGTCTCATATGTGACCTGAGCCAGGCTCGAACCACAGCAGTGTGAGACCTAGTGATTAAGAGTCGGTGCTCTTATCCACTAGGCCACAGAGGCCCTAAATGGTATCTACTCTTAAAACGGACACCCACTGAAAAGGGAGACACAGGCTAACCTGCACTTTCAATACTTAAAATAACTTTTTCACATCAGACTTCTCATGTTTGCAAGTACAACTGGTCAAAAATTGTTGTACCTGTTCAGTAGTATCATCCACGGACTGGACATCTGCCGAACAATAACATTCAAATTAGATGGATTGCTTAGAAATCAGTGATAGTCACAAGGACTTAACCCTTGTCCTGCTGATCCCGGATATGCCTTACCTTTCAAACAATGTAGATCCAGATCAGATGGCTTCTGCAGAAGCCATCTGATCAGGATCTACATTGTTTGTCATTCAGTTTATGAATTTGTTGCAATAATTTGCATCAACTAATCTGATTGGTTAATAATCGGTAGTGGGTGTGGCATCTATGAATATTCAGCATGATAAGGACTGAAGTGCTGCTGTGCTTAGTAACTTCAGGTCGACTGATAAACAATCGACCCAAAATAGACTGAAATACCTTTCCATCCTGGGGATGCCAACACATTCTGCACACAGTTTTTGACAAGCTGAAAATGACACAAAAAGCTGTGAAGTTAACCCTTATCTTGCTGTTCACGACAACCCCTATCTTTGGAAACAGTGTAGATCCAGATCAGATGGCTTCTGAAGAAGCCATCTGATCAGGATCTATACTGTTTGGCATTCAGTTTATGAATTTGTAGCAATACATTACATCAAGTAATTTGATTGGTTGATAAACAGAAATGGGTGTGGCTTAAATGAATATTCAGCAAGATAAGGGTTAAAGGTCCAACACTGTGTATTAAAGGAACTACAATACAACATCTTAATAACACTTGCCATTATACCGTAATGATCCTAAGTATTTAAGCAAACAGTACAAATCCAGATCAGACTGCTCCTGAAGGAGCAGTCTGATCAGGGTCTGCACTGTTTGCTAATCCATCTGCACTTTTTGTACTCCTTGCAGAATAATGAACCAAATTTGTTAAAATTCTAGGATAATTACACCAGGTCCGAATTCTTAGGATTTTTACCGCAGCACAGTTTCAGATATTGCACAGTTTAGAGATGAATCCCAAAAATGTATGGGTTATACAGAACAAGAATTCCACTGAAGGCTACGTCACACCAGTGATTGTAGTTCTTGGGAAATGGACTTGAACACATGGGTTGATACTAAGGTTGATGTGAATGTTGACGTACTGACAAAATGACAAATAGGCAGATGGATGGCCAAATGAAAGGAAAACCAGACTTGTATATAGTTCGAACAAATTGACCTGAGACTGGTGAACTCTAGTAACATAATTACACACCTGACGGAATGCATGTATTTATCTTCGTCGTTTTCCGAATATGGCGATATTGTTAGATAATACATAGAGGTGGTTAAATGGGTCGCTTTTCATGAGATGCCGAAAATTCACAAGAAGTCTACTAAAGCCGATGTATTAGGCCATAACACTGACTAATTTATTCCTTGCATAAAGGTCAGTCTCATGTCAAATTGTTCGAACTATATCATGCCATGCTTAAAGAAGGTGTGACAACCATAAATGGACTTTTTTTCTATGTTATCAATACATATTTGTTTGGATATAACACGATTGTCTAACTAACATGGTTTTTGCTTTGATCCCTCAACAAATGTTATAAAGGGGTTATGGGCCCAGTTGTTCAAAACTAAAGACGCCGCTAGTTAACGAATTGTTAAACCTTTGATCATCTATTATTTACAATTACTATGAAGCTTGTGATTAACCCTTATCCTGCTGCATAAATTAATTTAGCCACTCCCATGGCTGACTATCAACCAATCAAATTACTTGATATAGTGTATTCGTTTAATTCACAAACTGAATGACAGTGTAGATCTGATCTGGATCTACACTCTTTGCAAAGGTAGGGTTGTCATGAACAGCGGGATAAGAGTTAACTTAAACTGTGAAGTTTCTGCTATTCGTGATATATAAATGTAATATTTTTGTAGAACACCCTATAAACAGATATCATTTGTGTGTGTTTGTAATCTAATGACTGTCACTTAAACATGTCATAACAAACTGTCTACCATCATTGTAGATGTAATTGTAGATATTGTGTTTGAGGAGAAGAACTAAATAAGCTGATATCTGTTCTAATCCTGATTCTAACACAGCGCACCTAAATAGGCAATGGAAAGGAACCATCATTTATTATCCAACAAATCACCAGTCGAAAAAGCATGACGAGTGACGTCATTAAAAGCCGCCATTTGATGACCTCACTAGTAGATTCCTTGACGGCAGGCGGTGAAACACTATTTTCTCCCATCAAAAAAATCACACAAGCACGTAAATGTATGTGATGCCGTCAATATACATTGTACTTTGCAGGATTTCTTCTAATAATGGCAAAAGGCTGTGAGAATTTGAAGGAAACAACAACATTATTGCTGATTTCCAGTGTGTTAGAATCGAAATAGATCAGCTCAAGTCTGTGATTTGTTGGGTAATAAATCTCAGTATGTCTGTCAGTTGTAAGTAGATAAACGACACGCGCTTCGCGCTGGTGATTTATCTACTTTACAATTGGCCTCCAATTTTTTTATTACTCAACAAATTACAGACTTGAGCTGATCTATTAATTATAATGTAACTTTATACTTTATATACTGTACTATATATGATGAACAGAGAAATAAATATGTTCAAACCCAACAGATGTAATACTGACATTTTACTGAAACTTTAATGAGCTTTGATAAAGTTTTAACTATAAAGTCCAGTTTTGTTTAGAACATAGTAGTATTGAAGTTACCTGACATCACTGCATTTAGGAAGCACATTCCATGACTGAACAGGTGTACGGTCAGAGATCTTCCACACTTTTACTGTACCATCACAACTGGAGGACACCTAGATAAGAAAATTATCTTAAAGCACCACTTGATCCCATTTTCAAAGAAATGTTTTCTTATTTTTCAGTTTTTCAGAGAATATAAAGCTTAGAATAACACGTGAATTGTTTAGATCTGCTTGTCACATGAAATGTCATACCCTTTTTCTATGAAAAGTAAGAAAAAAAAAATTTGTAAGAATTTGTCACCTGCCCTTCTTTTACTGTGAGATTTGAAAGGCAACCTAGGTCTACCCTCAGCATACTGGTTCCAAGGCTATAGAACTTTTTCATGCAAGTATCACTCAACCCTTTTTGTACCAAATGGAATCTTCCTCCTTATATATAGCAGGAGTTCATTCCAAAATTTAGGGGTGTCAGGTTGTGTCAAAATTTATTTGGAAAATGACTGAACTTTTAGCAAACAGTGGAGGCCCTGATCAGACGCCACATTCTGCGGCGTCTGATCTGGGCCTTCACTGTTTGCCAGGGTATCCGTTTTGGGGTTTCTGGTACTAAATGGGTTAAGCATGAAATTTGTCCTGCTTATCAACTTTCTATGCTGATATGAGCAGACAAATTGCCTCCTTTGTTTGTATTTTAATAATTATGAGCATTTCAAATTTCATGCTCAAGTGAGTTGATGTCAAGACTGTGATTGTAATTCTTGAGAACTGGATTTGAACTTTTGGCTAGTTATGGGTTGGTGAAAATGATGACGGACTGACAAAGGGACAAATGAAATGACAAGCGAATGGAAAAACAAAATACAATATCGTGCAATGCTTAAGGCAGGTATGACAATAAATGACAGTAAAATATTTCTTTATATCAATACATTTTGAATTTGCCATAATGATTGGTTGTGCAGTGAACACCATTTATCCGGAACCTAGCCATAGTATGAAAAGAGTGTGTTATGTACATTGGAACCGAAGTTAAATGATCAGAGAAAATCATGATTGATCATGTTCTCATTTGCTTCAAATGATCATTAATCAAATATTTTTGCATACAATCAAACAATGTGGATCCTAAAGGAGCAGTCTGATCTGGGTCCACACTGTTTCCAACAATGACATTTAACCCATTTTGTACCAGAAATCCCAAAACAGGCACCCTGCCAAACAGTGCAGGCCCAGATCAGGCTGATCTGGGCCTGCACTATTTGCTAACAATTTTCTGTCAAAAATAGAATAAAAACAAACAAGAGGGCCATGATGGCCCTGGATAGCTCACCTGATCCATAGAGTAACAAGTAGGCCCCGGGGAGGGCCATCATTGACCCCAGGGCTATAATGTGCATAATGTTGAGGGAGGTCTAAAAAGGTGAAGCTTCATACCAATTATCAACAAAGGCTATAATTTGAACAATCATGGCAAAGGTCCACTAGATGGAGCTACACACCTAATATCAAAGACCTGGGCCTTGCGGTTTCAGAGAAGAAGATTTTTAAAGATATACCCTACTTAAGCCTATGTAAAACCAAATGGCCCTGGAGCAGGGTCAATTTTGGCCTCAGGGCTATAATTTAAACATTCTTGATAGAGGTCCACTAGATGAAGCTTCACACCAAATATCGAAGACCTTGGCCTTGGTGTTTCAGAGAAGAAGATTTTCAAAGATTATCTCTATATAAGTCTATGTAAAACCAAAAAGCCCCGGGGCGGGGGGCATTTGTGGCCCAGGGGCTATAATGTGAACAATCTTGGTAGAGGTCCATTAGATGAAGCTCCATACCAAAAATGGGCCTTGCAGTTTCGGAGAAGAAGATTTTTAAAGATTTCCCTGTATAAGTCTATGTAAAACCAAAGGGTCTCGGGGCGGGGGCATTTTTTGACCCCAGAGCTATAATTTGATCAACCTTAATAGAGGTCCACTTGATGAAAGTTGACAACAAATATCAAAGACCAAGGCCTTGTTTTTTAAGATTTTCCCTATATAAGTCTTTGTAAAACCAAAGGCCCCCACCCCCCAGAGGTAGAGGTCCACTAGATGAAGATTCATACCAAATATCGAAGACCTAGGCCTTGTGGTTTCAGAAGAAGATTTTTCAAGATTTTCCCGATATAAGTCTATGTAAAACCAAAGGGCCCCAGGGCAGGGGCATTTTTGGCCCCAGGGCTATAATTTGAACAATCTTGGTAGAGGATTACAAGATGAAGCTTCATACCAAATATCAAAGACCTGGGCCTTGCTGTTTCAGAGAAGATTTTTAAAGATTTTCCCTATATAAGCCCATGTAAAACCAAAGGGCCCGGGGGTGGGGGCATTTTTGGCCCCAGCACTATAATTTGAACAATCTTAGTAGGGGTCCACTAGATAAAGCTAAAACCCAAATATCAAAGACCTCGGCCTTGCGGTTTCAGAGAAGAAAATTTTTAAAGATTTTCCATATATAAGCCCATGTAAAACCAAAGGGCCCTGGGGTGGGGGCATTTTTGGCCCCAGCACTATAATTTGAACAATCTTGGTAGGGGTCTACTAGATGAAGCTTCATACCAAATATCAAAGACCTGGGCCTTGTGGTTTCAGAGAAGATTTTCTAAGTTTTTGGTGAAAAAAAATCTATTTTTGGCTCCTGTGACCTAGATGTGCAACGGACCGGAACCATTTGAACAACTGTGAAAAGGACCACCTAAGGATAATTCCTGTGAAGTTTGGTCAAAATCCGATCAGTGGTTTAGGAGGAGATTTTGATTGAAGAAATTGTTTACGCACGGATGCACGCACGCACGGCACGGACAAAAAGTGATCCCAAAAGCTCACCTTGTCACTACATGATGGTGAGCTAAAAATAGGTCTGACACCCCTTAAATGACTGATGGGTTTGTCCAACATATAGCAATGGAAGAGTCCATTAGTATACAATGGGTTAAAGACCAGCAGACAACAAAGAAGATGACAATTGTTGTGATTGGTGGGCTGAAGGATTATTAGACAAATAAGGCCGATTATTGCTTCACACAATAATCGCATTTATTCGTGAGAGCATTGTTCAGGAGTGTAAAATTATCAATGGTCACATAAGGCCGAACGTTAATGACGCGAATTTCGCAGCACTCGAATTAAGAACTGCTCCCTGGAAATAATGATTGATCCGGCTCATTAATTATTAATTTTGATCACGTGACTTCGCCCTCTCATCCGGCTGTTAAACAAACGGGAAAAAAGCTATTTTTTGGTCGAAAATCGCCGAAAATCATGTCGTCTAGGGGTGGCAGGAAAAGAAGAGGGACCGCAAGAGGTGCTGGTGTTGCGAAGAGACAGAACTCTGTAGTAGAGTCGGCGACAGGTGTTTCGGAGCCGGAAAATCCGGGTAATCAATTACGGAATTTGGTGGATTTTGAAGCAATTTTGAGGGCTTCAGACGTGACGTTGCCGGCTGTTTCTCGCAGTGAAACAACTGCCACACTATCTACAGCCCAAAATGCGGTCTCGGAGACACTGCCGACGTTACAACCAGTGTCGGGTCAAAACATCGAGTCTCTACGATGTACCGGCGACGAAATTTTTGCACACGTCCCCAAATCATTGAGACAGCAGATTTCTAAGGGGGAATATATTAATCTGGCCTTGCTCCTTAAGGGGGGCATGGAATTGAAAGAATTTTGTAGTGGGGGGTCTCTCAAATTAAATGCTGAAGGGGGGATTGAAATGAAGGCAAAAGTGTGCAGGGATAAAATCACTTCTATTGAGAAATGGACAGATGCCTTTCTGATATTCTCGTCCATTTATTTACAGGAATACCCTGATAAGGCGTCTCAGATTCTACACTATATGTTCATCATTCGCGAAGCGGCAACACGGCAAAAAGGCTTATGTTGGCGAGACTATGACGAACAATTTAGAATTCGCCAGTCAAACTCTCCATCATCATGGGCAGTTATCAATAATGATTTATGGTGGAGATGCATGCAAATCAAGGATTCGGGAGTAGGCACTGGGGAGTACATCGGTCAAGTCAAGTCATATACCTGTAATGACTTCAACAAGGGTATTTGTAAGTGGCCTAGCCCCTGTCGCTATCCGCATATATGTTCGGTATGTGGATCACCCCAGCACGGCGCTTTTGCATGCCCCGCCAAGTCACTAAATCTGAACCCTCCACAACAGCCCGTTAACTTTACGCCATTTCGTGGGACCAGCTTTCGTACTGGATTCAGATACCAGCGGGGGCGCGGTTCTAGATTTTCAGGGTCCTACACAAGAGGTGCCAGGCCACACCCCTTCTAATTTGGATATGTTTAGTTTGGCTGAGTCTCCAATTGATGTAAACATCCTGGAACAGGAACTTGCTAGATATGACTCTCCAGATAGGTTTCTTATTTTGGATGGATTTCAGAATGGCTTTTCGTTACAATACTCTGGTCCGCGTGTTGCATTTGACACAAAAAATCTCAAGTCAGCAAAAGAATTACCACAAATTGTTCAGGAAAAAATTAATAAGGAAATTACAGAAAGAAGAGTAGCAGGCCCATTTCCTGAAAGGCCCATTGAAATGCTTAGAATATCACCCATTGGTTTGGTCCCCAAAAAGACCCCTGGTGAATTTAGGCTTATTCATCATCTTTCATATCCACATGGTTTTTCTGTAAACGATTTTATTGACCCACGGTTAACATCAGTACAGTACACTAGTTTTGATGAGGCAGTTTTTATGTTGCAGGAACTAGGACCAAACTGCAAACTCTGTAAAATGGATCTGAGAAACGCATTCCGCCTTCTTCCGGTAAACCCAAATGATTTTCAGTTACTTGGATTCAAATTTAATGATCAATTTTACTTTGACAAGTCGCTTCCGTTTGGTTGTGCAATCAGTTGCCATTGTTTTGAGAAATTTGCCACCTTCTTAGAATTCGCAGTGAAACGGCGTATGGACTCTGGTAAACTATTACATTATCTTGATGATTTTTTGGGAGGTGATACCTCACACACAGCTTGTGAAAGACTAATGCAAGTATTCAGAAATTTTATGGCTGAACTTAACGTTCCGTTAGCTGAAGAAAAAACTGAGGGTCCCACAGAGGTGCTCTGCTTTTTGGGTTTGGAACTCGATTCTATTCAAATGGTGGTTAGAATACCAAAAGAAAAGCAGGATGAATTGTTGCACAAAATTGAGTTTGTATTGTCAAAAGAGAAAGTGACTCTTAAGCAGATGCAGTCACTAATAGGGTCCTTAAATTTTTGTTGTCGTGCCATCATACCTGGCAGACCATTTTGTCGCCGCCTTATCAATGCCACATGTGGTTTAACAAAGCCAAACCATCATCTTCGGGTCACTAAGCCTATCAGACTTGATCTTCAAATGTGGCTGAATTTTTTCCGTGAGCATAATGGCGTATCTGCTTTTCATGATCGTTTTTGGGTATCAAATGAAGATGTTCAGCTTTTTACGGATAGTGCAGCAGGACCCGGGTGTGGTTTTGGCATATACTTTCAGGGAAAATGGGCCCATGGAATTTGGCCACTTTCTTGGAGAAGTATAGGTTTAACAGATGACATTACTGTTCTTGAACTGTTTCCAATCTTGGTAGCTCTGCACCTATGGGGCAGTAGTTTGAGAAACAGGAGAATTAAATTTATCTCCGATAACTTAGCGGTGACTCAGATTATCAATTCAATGACTTCACGGTCAGAAAAAATTATGTGCCTGGTCCGCCAACTGACAGTGAGGTGCCTTGATTTGAATATTGCGCTGAGGTCAGCTCATATCGAGGGAACTCAGAACAATATCTGTGATGCTTTATCTCGTCAGATGATGCAGCGGTTTCGACTACTAGCTCCAGACGCAGATGCCGACCCCACTCCAGTACCAGAATATCTATGGAATGTCTTCACTCTAGAACCCGGCAGTTACTTGGGGCCTGTGTTGCCTTGAATACAGCCAGCACATACAGAACTGCTGTATGCAGCTTCAATAATTTTAGGTTACAATATGGTTTTCCAGTTGATTATCCAGGTCGGGCAGACCACTTTGTGATGCATATTTCTTATTGTTTTGAAATGGGGTTTTCTCCTTCAACTATTCGTTCTTATATTTCAGGCTTAAGTTTTTATCATAAATTACATAACTGGTTTGATCCACTTGAGCTTTTTGTCGTTAAGAAATTGTTAGAAGGCTTCTCTCGGTCACGAAGACGTGTTGATAACCGTGCACCAGTTACACCTCAGATTTTACATTCCATTTGCACATTACTCCCGTCAATTTGTTACAATGATTATGAAGCTATTCTGTTCAAAGCAGCTTATCTTCTGGCATATTTTGGGCTGCTCCGAGTTAGTGAGGTTGTCCATTCTACATGGCAGCATCATGGTAGAGCCCTCCTTTTAGATGATATTAAATATGACCACTCCTGTGCTGTTGTTGTCGCAATCCGTCAATCTAAAACATGTCAGATGGGCGAGCCTACTTATCTTCGAATCCCATGTGAAGCTGATTCAAATATGTGCCCAGTATGTTCACTTAAAAAGTATTTGGCTGTAAGACCTTCCACACAGGGTTACTTTTTCAAACACAAAAATGATAAGCCATTAACAAGAGCTCAGTTTTCAGCTGTTCTTGCCAAATGTATTTCCTCATCGCCTTATAAGGGGGCAAATCTACTTTCACACAGTTTTCGCATTGGACGTGCTTCGGAACTAGCATCAAAAGGGGTTCCAGATGAGGCCATTATGAAACTAGGTCGCTGGCGATCAGCAGCATACAATACGTACATAAGAATGTAAGCCGTGGCACCTGTTGTTTAATACTTGGTTTATACGTTTTGTTCCACTATCTATTTTCCTACAGATATCTGGCTGTTAGGAGATTCCATAATATATTGGGCTGGTGTCTATGCGGCAGAAAGAAACAGTCCTAACTTGAACCTCCCTAGCCAATGGTCTTTGGGATGGTACGGCATAAGAGGGATGTCATGGTCTCAGTTTGTACATACTCTTCAGCTGAGGGTCCTATTTCAAACGCCACCAAAGGTGATATTGGTGCATCTAGGGGGGAATGATCTTTGTACAAAAAGCTTGCTGCAAGTATTCAATCTCATTAGAAATGGGCTTAACTATCTGTTAGCTGCATACCCAGATGTACACTACATCTGGGTGGATATTTTACAAAGACTTCATTGGACTAGTTCATATCAAGGTGACGTGATCATTGAAAGAAAACGACAACGCACAAACAGATTTGGAAGATCACTAGTAGCTACTTGCAGCAAGGGTCACTCCTTGGTCCATGACATTGATATTCATACTCCTGGTTTCTTCAGGAATGATGGGATACATTTAAGTAACATTGGCTTGGCCATGTATCTGGATGCTACTCGTGATAAACTCCTCAGCTTGATATAAACCGGCAGAATTTTTGGGGGATAAATTTTCAGCGTGACTCTGGATGATTCTTTACTTTCATTGTCTAGGGGTTGAGACGCTGAAAATTTATTGTGGCGGAAAATTCTGACAGACGAGGGTCGATCTTGTGCACATTTCTTTACCATTTAGGCCTACATTGCTGTAAATACTTATTAGGAAAATACGTCACTACATATAGGCTAAAATGTTAATGCTGACTTTGCAATCAACTTGGGTGATGATTATTTACAATAGAGAATAAGTAGTTATCGTTGTTGTTTCTCACAGTTGTTGTTTATTATGTTATATCTGGAATAGGGGACATAACTGTTTGTTGAAAGGGTATAAGTTCAGAATGTCGCTCAAAGTTTGATGACTGTTGTAGTAGTCGTTGGATCATCAAACATCACAAGGTGTAGTTCTGAACTTGGTTAATACTAAATCATTTTAAGAATACATATATTGAAGTTAATATTAGATTCTTAGGTCAGCATTGACATTTTCAATAAAATGCACTTGATCGCCTCTCGTCTGAAAGAAAAACGACCAACCAGGCGCTTTTGCATAACCTGGTGGTCGTTGGATACCAGTGTGGCCATATTACCTCCATTTACTTCATTTGAGCTTCACTTGAATAGACAGTATTAGATGTTTTTGAATAGACAGTATTAAGAGAACCTTCCCTAGTCAATTTTCGTAAAGTGTACAACCAGGAGCCTTGGCTTAACCTGGTGTTCACTGCTTATAATATATGTGGTTTCATAAAAATATTAAAGAAATTTGTTCATAATTCAGAGATTGTTGGTTTAGTCATTGTTCCCAGCGAGTCATTCGAATAATTAGTATTACATACTAGATACTCTTCCTTTGGATCAAGAGCTACACTGAGAACTGGAGCTTCGTGACCTTGAAATGTTTTGTGGCTGCAATTACTGGTATCTACCATCTTCACTGAGAAATCACTGAAAAACAGAACATTCGTAAAATGTACACAGTAAAATTTACCTTAATACTAAAAGCACCAATCATGACTATTTACAGACAACATTTTAAACTAGAGGAACTATCACTAAAGGTGATGTCAGATTAATACCCCCACCTCAATACTTGACACAGAAAGCAAACATAAACAGTGTCCACTGAGTCTATTCAGGGGCAATAACTCTATTTTTTAATGACTCATATGATATTAATGTCATGCACATGTACAATTTTATGTACAACCTACTAATCAGGGGCAACAATGTAATTGTGGGACAAACTTTAGTGAATTTTGTGTCTTGTACATCTACCCCTCCTGGTGAACAATTATGGCCAATATCAATTGAATCCAACTGCTACTGAAGGAGGAGTTCACCGGACAAGACTTAACAAGACTTTTCAAAGTGAATCAGGGGCAATAACTCCATAATTGTTAGACAGACTCTTCTGAAATTAATAGCTTATTTGCCAAGTATCCATTCAATCCGACTAATAGTGAAAGAGGAGGTCAGCAGACAAAATTTTGCAGCAACCACTTTTCAGTGATTCAGGGGCAATAACTCCATAATTGTTGGACAAATTCTCCTGAAATTTGCGTCTTGTACATCTACTTATCCTAGTGAATAAGTATGCCAAGTATCCATTGAATCCGACTGATAGTGAAGGAGGAGTTCAGTGGACAAGATGTTTGCAAGCAAATTTGGGTCAAGAAAGTATGTTTCAAATTGATTCAGGGGCCATAACTCCGTAAATATGGGACAAACTTTAGTGAAATGTGTGTCTTGCACATCTACCCCTCCTGGTGAACAATTATGGTAAGTATCAATTGAATCCGACTGATAGTGAAGGAGGAGTTGAGGGGACAAGGTTTTTAGCACATTTTTAAGCAAATCAAGGGCCATAACTCCGTAATTATGGGACAAACTTTAGTGAAATTTGCATCTTGAAAATCTAACTCCTTAAATATGGGACAAACTTTAGTGAAATTTGTGTCTTGCACATCTACCCCTCCTGGTGAACAATTATGGTAAGTATCAATTGAATCCGACTGATAGTGAAGGAAAAGTTGAGCGGACAAGGTTTTTTAGCACATTTTTTAGCAAATCAAGGGCCATAACTCTGCATCCGACTGATAGTGAAGGAGGAGTTGAGCAGACAAGGTTTTTTAGCAAATTTTTTAGCAACTCAAGGGCCATAACTCCATAATTTTGGGACAAACTTTAGTAAAATTTGGGTCTTGCACATCTAACTTCATAAATATGAGACAAACTTTAGTGAAATTTTTGTCTTGCACATCTACCCCTCCTGGTGAACAATTATGGTAAGTATCAATTGAATCAGACTGATAGTGAAGGAGGCGTTGAGCGGACACGTTTTTTTAGCACATTTTTAGCAAATCAAGGGCCATAACTCCGTAATTATGGGACAAACTTTAGTGAAACTTGCGTCTTGCACATCTTACTCCGTAAATATGCGACAAACTTTAGTGAAATTTCTGTCTTGCACATCTACCCCTCCTGGTGAACAATTATGGTAAGTATCAATTGAATCCAACTGATAGTGAAGGAGAAGTTGAGCGGACAAGGTTTTTTAGCACATTTTTTAGCAAATCAAGGGCCATAACTCTGCATCCGACTAATAGTGAAAGAGGAGTTGAGCGGACAAGGTTTTTTAGCACATTTTTTAGCAACCAAAGGGCCATAACTCCGTAATTTTGGGACAAACTTTAGTGAACTTTGGGTCTTGCACATCTAACTCCGTAAATATAAAACAAACTTTAGTGAATTTTTTGTCTTGCACATCTACCCCTCCTGGTGAACAATTATGGTAAGTATCAATTGAATCAGACTGATAGTGAAGGAGAAGTTGAGCGGAGAAGGTTTTTTAGCACATTTTTAAGCAAATCAAGGGCCATAACTCCGTAATTATGGGACAAACTTTAGTGAAATTTGCGTCTTGAAAATCTAACTCCGTAAATATGGGACAAACTTTAGTGAAATTTGTGTCTTGCACATCTACCCCTCCTGGTGAACAATTATGGTAAGAATCAATTGAATCCGACTGATAGTGAAGGAGAAGTTGAGCGGACAAGGTTTTTTAGCACATTTTTTAGCAAATCAAGGGCCATAACTCTGCATCCGACTGATAGTGAAGGAGGAGTTGAGCAGACAAGGTTTTTTAGCACATTTTTTGGCAACTCAAGGGCCATAACTCCATAATTTTGGGACAAACTTTAGTAAAATTTGGGTCTTGCACATCTAACACCGTAAATATGAGACAAACTTTAGTGAAATTTTTGTCTTGCACATCTACCCCTCCTGGTGAACAATTATGGTAAGTATCAATTGAATCAGACTGATAGTGAAGGAGGCGTTGAGCGGGCACGTTTTTTTAAGCACATTTTTAGCAAATCAAGGGCCATAACTCCGTAATTATGGGACAAACTTTAGTGAAACTTGCGTGTTGCACATCTAACTCCGTAAATATGCGACAAACTTTAGTGAAATTTCTGTTTTGCACATCTACCCCTCCTGGTGAACAATTATGGTAAGTATCAATTGAATCCAACTGATAGTGAAGGAGAAGTTGAGCGGACAAGGTTTTTTAGCACATTTTTTAGCAAATCAAGGGCCATAACTCTGCATCCGACTAATACTGAAGGAGGAGTTGAGCAGACAAGGTTTTTTAGCACATTTTTTAGCAACCCAAGGGCCATAACTCCGTAATTTTGGGACAAACTTTAGTGAACTTTGGGTCTTGCACATCTAACTCCATAAATATGAGACAAACTTTAGTGAAATTTTTGTCACATCTACCCCTCCTGGTGAACAATGATGGTAAGTATCAATTGAATCAGACTGATAGTGAAGGAGGAGTTGAGCGGACACGGTTTTTTAGCACATTTTTTAGCAAATCAAGGGCCATAACTCCGCAATTATGGGACAAACTTTAGAGAAATTTGCGTCTTGCACATCTAACTCCGTAAATATTCGATAAACTTTAGTGAAATTTCTGTCTTGCACATCTACCCCTCCTGGTGAACAATTATGGTAAGTATCAGTTGAATCCGACTGATAGTGAAGGAGGAATTGAGTGGACAAGGTTTTTTAGCACATTTTTCAGCAAATCAAGGGCCATAACTCCGTAATTATAGGACAAACGTTAGTGAAATTTGCGTCTTACACATCTACCCCTCCTGGTGAACAATTATGGCAAGTATCAATTGAATTCAACTGATAGTGAAGAAGGAGTTGAGCAGACAAGGTTTTTTAGCACATTTTTACAGCAAATCATGGGCCATAACTCTGTAATTATGGGACAAACTTTAGTGAAGTTTGTGTCTTGCACATCTACCCCTCCTGGTGAACAATTATGGCAAGTATCAATTGAATCCAACTGATAGTGAAGGAGGAGTTGAGCGGACAAGGTTTTTTAGCACTTTTTTTAGCAAATCAAGGGCCATAACTCCGTAATTATCGGACAAAATTTAGTGAAATTTACGTCTTGCACATCTACCCCTTCTGGTGAACAATTATGGCAAGTATCAATTGAATCCGACTGATAGTGAAGGAGGAGTTGAGCGGACAAGGTTTTTTTAGCACATTTTTTTAGCAAATCAAGGGCCATAACTCTGTAAATATGGGGCAAACTTTAGTGAAATTTACGTCTTGCACATCTACCCCTTCTGGTGAACAATTATGGCAAGTATCAATTGAATCCGACTGATAGTGAAGGAGGAGTTGAGCGGACAAGGTTTTTTTAGCACATTTTTTTTAGCAAATCAAGGGCCATAACTCTGTAAATATGGGACAAACTTTAGTGAGATTTACGTCTTGCACATCTACCCCTTCTGGTGAACAATTATGGCAAGTATCAATTGAATCCGACTGATAGTGAAGGAGGAGTTGAGCGGACAAGGTTTTTTAGCACATTTTTTTAGCAAATCAAGGGCCATAACTCTGTAAATATGGGACAAACTTTAGTGAAATTTGGGTCTTGCACATCTACCCCTCCCGGTGAACAATTATGGCAAGTATCAATTGAATCTGACTGATAGTGAAGGAGGAGTTGAGGGGACAAAATTTTTGCAGACAGACTGCCCGACAAACCAACCGACAGGCTGATTCCAGTACACCCCCCTTCAAATTACGTTTGCGGGGGTTAAATAAAAATTATATTCTGGTTTGGGATAAAAGATACCAATTATTACCTTGATCCAGCAATAAGAGTGGAGCCAGCTTCATTCAGAACAATATGATTGGCTGGTGCAGTGAAGCGCGTCAAAATTCCATCTGGGGTTCCATCTGGGAATGTGTAAGCTTGGACTGTGTTGGTGTCTGTTGTAGCAAAGTAACGGCTATCCTGAAGTCAAAAAGGATAAAAAGTTGTACTGCACTGTTGAGCTAGAAAGCCTCCATGTGGATCAATTTGTTATTGTTACTATGTTTAATACTGCACTTATACTGGCTGTCCTAAGGCTGTCGTTCTTTTGCAGTGTCTTATTTGTTAATTGGCTTTGTGCCATTGGTTCATGTTTCGTCTGTTTTTGTGTGTGTCTCCATGTCACACTTGAGATGGTTTTTTTCTTTGATTGTGGCCTATCCTGATTGACCTTTTCTTACTAGTTAACCAAAAATGTGCTACTGAAATTCTATAGCAGTTGAACATCTAATTTTTTTACTAATTTTTCAGAGAAAATAAGCCTTGTCGTTTAATTGATCCCATGTAACCTGTTAAGGTTTTCCGCCATTTTTCAAAGGGAGACAAATTTGGGGATTTTCTGTTCACTTTTCTATAAGACCTGTCCCGCTGAAAAAGGGGTCTACTCTTAAAGGGAGCAAATTCTTTCCTTTAAGAGTTGACCCCTGTTGACATGGGGACAAAAGTACTTTTGCAGGAGTTGCCTCCCCTGAAAGTGGTCCCATTCCCCTTAAAAGAAACAATATAAATTATCCCTTAATTATCCTTCCTTATCTGGAACCAGTTGTTCAAAACTAACAATGTTGTTAGTTAACCCTTGTCCTGCTGAATACATGTATTTTAATCTGCCACACCCACTACTGATTATCAGCCTATCAGATTACTTGATGCAAATAATTGCAACAAATTCACAATCTGAATGGCAAACAATGTAGATCCTGATCAGATGGCTTCGTCAGAAGCCATCTGATCTGGATCTTCATTGTTCGGACAATAGGGCATATTCGGGCTCAGCAGGACAAGGGTTAACAAATCATTAAAAATTGAACATTTACTAATATTTTTGCTGAAAAAATGTGATTAGCTTTTGCATATTGTACATGCCAGAACAGTTAACAATTTGACCACTAACTAGCTTTTTAAGCTAACGATGCTTTGAACAACTGGGTCCTGGAATAAAAGGGAATCATGTGAACTTAGTTGTACCTTAAAAGCCACAGATAATGAGTTCATGTGTACTTAGTTGTACCTTAAAAGCCACAGATCATGAGTTTATGTGTACTTAGTTTTACCTTGAAAGCCACAGAGAATGCTTTGTCTCCACACCTGTGTGAAATAGCATCATCATCATCAACACCATCCCAGATTCTAACATCTCCATCAGAACCACAAGTCAAGATGTATCTGAAAAAATAAAAATCTCCCAGAATCAGCATCAGCCATCTTAATTCATTTCGTCATCCACTGCTT
This sequence comes from Lucinisca nassula, assembly GCA_963580285.1. Lineage (NCBI taxonomy): Eukaryota > Metazoa > Mollusca > Bivalvia > Lucinida > Lucinidae > Lucinisca > Lucinisca nassula. Next base: position 158,661,856 of record OY757012.1, on the reverse strand, counting down.
GTATAGGTGAATTATTATGTTTCTGGGGAGACTGGGCACTAGTGCAGGTTTGCCTGAACCTTGCTGTTTGTGTTATGTGAGGAGCCCAAACCTTGCCAGATGAAGCTCATGTACGATCAAATGTGACTTTGATTTACGCCACATAAAACTCTCAGACTATTCCATACCTCCGGCTTGTAGTTGATAGTTTCCGTCACAATACTCCGCAAACAGGGTATTATACACCCGTGGCTATTTTCATGCAGATAAATTTAATATTTGTTGGACTCAACCTCGAAACAATATGAACTCCTCCATATGAGCCCCGCCAAGCAAATTTGGGTCTTCGAGCATTCCGTCATGACAAATTTTAACTGCGCATTCCCAGCCATTCAGAGGGGCCAGGGATATGGCTTTCTGTCTGAAGGTTCTTCTTGATTCACTGCTTGTATGAGCGAGCAGCTAAGGTTCTGGCGAGACTGCGCGGATGCGCAGGCTCGCCTGAACCTTCGCTGCTCGCATTGGCGTTAAGTACCAAAATCGCTTGACGGGGCCCATATCATGGTCTAACTATATATCAAGTTTCAGCTTAACCCTTTTTGTATCAAATGGAATCTTTCTCCTTTCTTATATATCAGGAGTCCATTTCAAAATTTAGGGGTGTCAGGTTGTATTTTCTTCAAAATTGATTTGAACTAGAAATGTGTCAATACAACACAAATGCCCCTGCCCAGGGACCTACCTCACCCCCCCCCCCCCCCCCCATCACCTTAAGGTCATGCGGCAGGGGTGCGGTTATGGCTGAATGAAACTTTTGACATGTTTCTATAATCATTCCAAATATGTAGCAAATCCATCACATGGTTAAAGAAATAGGAGCTCTCAAAAATATAATATAAAAAATTTCTATGTCTGTGACCTTGACCTTCAGTTAACGGATGGTGGGTTTGGCTCAATGAAACTTTGGACCTGCAACTATTGTCATACCAAATATGAAGCAAATCCATTATAGAGTTTGGAAAATATAAGCTATTAACATACTTAATTTTGAAAATTTCTATGTCTGCGACCTTGCCCTTGAAGTCATAGGCATGGGTGGGGGTATTACTGAATAAATCTTTGGACCTGCATCTATCATCATTAAACCAAATATGAACCAAATGAATCATAAAAGTTAAAAGTTGAACGTGGTACAAATACCTTAACCTGAGTGTTAAACATTAAAAATTTATAAGTCCGTGACCTTGACCTTGAGACCATGGGTAGGTATGGGGGTATTGCTGGATAAAACTTTGGACCCATATCTATCATCATACTAAATATAAACCACATCCATTGCATGGTTTGAGAAATATGAGCTCAAGTTCTACCCTGACCGAAAACCTTAACCTGAGTGTTAAACATTAAAAATTTCTAAGTCTGTGACCTTGACCTTGAGACAATGGGTAGGTGTGGGGGTATTGCTGGATAAAACTTTAGGCCCATATCTATCATCATACTAAATATAAACCACATCCATTGCATGGTTTGAGAAATATGAGCTCAAGTTCTACCCTGACCGAAAACCTTAACCTGAGTCTTAAACATTAAAAATTTCTAAGTCTGTGACCTTGACCTTGAGACAATGGGTAGGTGTGGGGGTATTGCTGGATAAAACTTTAGGCCCATATCTATCATCATACTAAATATAAACCACATCCATTGCATGGTTTGAGAAATATGAGCTCAAGTTCTACCCTGACCGAAAAACTTAACCTGAGTCTTAAACATTAAAAATTTCTAAGTCTGTGACCTTGACCTTGAGACCATGGGTAGGTGTGGGGGTATTGCTGGATAAAACTTTGGACCCATATCTATCATCATACTAAATATAAACCACATCCATTGCATGGTTTGAGAAATATGAGCTCAAGTTCTACCCTGACCGAAAAACTTAACCTGAGTCTTAAACATTAAAAATTTCTAAGTCCGTGACCTTGACCTTGAGACAATAGGTAGGTGTGGGGGTATTGTTGGATAAAACTTTGGACCCATATCTATCATCATACTAAATATAAACCACATCCATTGCATGGCCCGTTTGGACCCCAGGGGCATGATTGCCAGGAATTATGTAGGTGACCACTTGCCATTGCTACATGCTAAATATCTAAGCTCTGGGCCCTGTGATTGCCGAGGAGAAGATTTTTGAAGCTTTTTGTTCCATTATGAGTCTATGGGAGCGAAGGGGCCCCGGGGCGTCGCCCATTTGGAACCCAGGGGCATGATTGGCAGGAATTATGTAGGTGACCACTGGCCGTTGCTACATGCTAAATATCTAAGCTCTGGGCCCTGTGGTTTCAGAGAAGAAGATTTTTGAAGCTTTTTTTCCATTATGCGTCTTTGGGAGCTAAGGGGCCCCGGGGCGTGGCCAATTTGGACCCCAGGGGCATGATTGGCAGGAATAATGTAGGTGACCACTTGCTGTTGCTACATGCCAAATATCTCAGCTCTGGGCCCCGTGGTTTCAGAGAAGAAGATTTTTGAAGCTTTTTCCCATTATGAGTCTATAGGAGCTAAAGGGCCCTGGGGCGTGGCCCGTTTGGACCCCAGGGGCATGATTGGAAGGAATTATGTAGGTGACCACTTGCCGTTGCTACATGCTAAATATCTAAGCTCTGGGCCCTGTGGTTTCTGAGTAGAAGATTTTTGAAGCTTTTTTTTTCCATTAAGAGTCTATGTGAGCTAAGGGGCCCCGGGGCGTGGCCCATTTGGACCCCAGGGGCATGATTGGCAGGAATTATGTAGGTGACCACTTTCCATTGCTACATGCCAAATATCTCAGCTCTAGGCCCTGTGGTTTCAGAGAAGAAGATTTTTGAAGCTTTTTTCCATTATGAGTCTATAGGAGCTAAAGGGCCCGGGGCGTGGCCCGTTTGGACCCCAGGGGCATGATTGGCAGGAATTATGTAGGTGACCACTTGCCATTGCTACATGCTAAATATCTAAGCTCTGGGCCCTGTGGTTTCCGAGAAGAAGATTTTTGAAGCTTTTTTCCATTATGAGTCTATAGGAGCTAAAGGGCCCCGGGGCGTGGCCCGTTTCGACCCCATGGGCAAGATTGGCAGGAATTATATAGGTGACCACTTGCCGTTGCTACCTGCTAAATATCTAAGCTCTGGGCCCTGTGGTTTCCAAGAAGAAGATTTTTGAAGCTTTTTGTTCCATTATGAGTCTATGGGAGCGAAGGGGCCCCGGGTGTCACCCATTTGGAACCCAGGGGCATGATTGGCAGGAATTATGTAGGTGACCACTGGCCGTTGCTACATGCTAAATATCTAAGCTCTGGGCCCTGTGGTTTCAGAGAAGAAGATTTTTGAAGTTTTTTTCCATTATGCATCTTTGGGAGCTAAGGGGCCCCGGGGCGTGGCCAATTTGGACCCCAGGGGCATTATTGGCAGGAATAATGTAGGTGACCACTTGCTGTTGCTACATGCCAAATATCTCAGCTCTGGGCCCCGTGGTTTCAGAGAAGAAGATTTTTGAAGCTTTTTCCCATTATGAGTCTATAGGAGCTAAAGGGCCCTGGGGCATGGCCCGTTTGGACCCCAAGGGCATGATTGGCAGGAATTATGTAGGTGACCACTTGCCGTTGCTACATGCTAAATATCTAAGCTCTGGGCCCTGCGGTTTCTGAGTAGAAGATTTTTGAAGCTTTTTTTTTTTTCCATTAAGAGTCTATGTGAGCTAAGGGGCCCCGGGGCGTGGCCCATTTGGACCCCAGGGGCATGATTGGCAGGAATTATGTAGGTGACCACTTTCCATTGCTACATGCCAAATATCTCAGCTCTAGGCCCTGTGGTTTCAGAGACCGGCCCCGATAGCTCAGTTGGTAGAGTGTCCACTCCGGGGAACGGGAGGTCTCGGGTTCGATCCCGGGCCGCGACATACCAAAGTCGTTAAAATGGTACTAGCTGCTCCTCGCTTGGCACTCAGATTTACGGGGTAGAGCTAGGACTGGTCGATCCAGTGTCAGGATAATGTGACTGGGTGTGGTATCATGCAGTGTTCTGCCAAGAAATTCAAAAACATGGGCCAATGGCCCATCAGACAGGAAATTGTCGGGCCATTTACAAAAAAGTGGGGCCATTCACCAAAAAAGCAGGGCCATTCACAAAAAAAAATCAATTTATACAAAGGGCGAGTATGACCTCTTGAAAGGGCCATTTATCAATCAATATTTTATTTCTGTCCGACTTTTAAATGTGGAAATACAATGTTAAACAGGTGTTGTAGACTTTGACATGAAAATCATGACCTTGCAGTCGGTACACAAAAAAGATCAAACAGAATTTTTTTCTTGGCCTTCAGCTAAATGTGTCTCATTACTATTTTTAGCCTAAGGAAATATAATTTTGGGGAACACTGAAACATGGGTTGATCAAAAAGAGACAGATCAGCCTGCGCAGCCTGATCAGAACATTCGCTGTTGGCTCTACAATTAAGTAGGAATCTGTTACCATAAACAAATTATTATAAGAGCGTTGGGTATTATCAAACCAAAGGCAATATTTACGGCCACTGACACGTGACCAGTCCACAGGTGTCAGGTGTGAAAAACGTGTTGGGTTAATTTTGAGAGGCTAAAAATATATATTGGGCTGCAGATTAATAGACTTCAAAGGAAAGCAACCGGATCAAGACATGATGACGGTTCGTTCCTCGAGAAAAAGGTGCGCCCGGCAATAATTTGGATGCGCCCACGGGCCCATGGATGTCAACTTTTCTGCGCCATACAGATTTTTTCCGCGCCAATGGCGCAAGGGCGCGGCCTTGGCAGAACACTGATCATGTAATGTGTCTGGGACATGATACTTCAGTGAGGCAGCACTATAAACGTGAGCATTGAGCTCCCTGTCGCAACCAGACACCGTCGTGATATGACTGAAAAATTGTTGAAAGCGACGTTAAACCCGAATTCACACACACACACTGTGGTTTCAGAGAAGAAGATTTTTGAAGCTTTTTTCCATTGAGTCTATAGGAGCTAAAGGGCCCGGGGCGTGGCCCGTTTGGACCCCAGGGGCATGATTGGCAGGAATTATGTAGGTGACCACTTGCCATTGCTACATGCTAAATATCTAAGCTCTGGGCCCTGTGGTTTCCGAGAAGAAGATTTTTGAAGCTTTTTTCCATTATGAGTCTATAGGAGCTAAAGGGCCCCGGCGCGTGGCCCGTTTCGACCCCATGGGCAAGATTGGCAGGAATTATATAGGTGACCACTTGCCGTTGCTACCTGCTAAATATCTAAGCTCTGGGCCCTGTGGTTTCCAAGAAGAAGATTTTTGAAGCTTTTTGTTCCATTATGAGTCTATGGGAGCGAAGGGGCCCCGGGGCGTCACCCATTTGGAACCCAGGGGCATGATTGGCAGGAATTATGTAGGTGACCACTGGCCGTTGCTACATGCTAAATATCTAAGCTCTGGGCCCTGTGGTTTCAGAGAAGAAGATATTTTAATTTTTTCCCATTGTAAGTCTATGGGAGCTATATGTTGCCATGGCAACCAGAATTCCAATCTGATCAGCCCAAAAACCTTATGCAGCCTTTCCCCCTACCTGATGATGCTTCTCATGAAATTTGATCAAGATTGACCATGGGTTATTAGAGATATACTTATTTGAAATTGTTTACGGACGGACGGACGGACGCACGACGGACAAAAAGTGATCACAAAAGCTCACCTTGTCACTACGTGACAGGTGAGCTAAAAAGAGAATGTTTACAGAAACTTTCAGAGGGGTATACTGTAGTCCGAGGATTAGTAGAGAGTGATGTCAAAGTGTATACCTCAATATGCTATTAGATAGGTTATTATTATAACCATCATAGGTACCGTAGTAGGGCTGACTATCGAGGCCAATTTTGACTATCGTGATAGTATTGGTATTGTGGAAACTACTATCACTATCGGGACATACTATCACGATACTATCGTGATACTATCAGGTAACTGTTATAAATGATTCCTAGATGTTATATCACCCACATAAAAATGGCTAAGAGTGACAGAACGAGTTAGGAAAATTGCAATGGTCTAACATAGCATGTTTATTGTGTGTTTCAATATCAGCATTCATTCCCTCGGAGCTATTCCAGAAAAAAACACCATGGGGAGCTGCCATTTATTTATCCCCTCCACCTACAGAAGGACCCACTGCCTAAAAAATAGTGATGGTTATCTTAGCTTTAATACCTAGTATGCACATTTTGAGATTTTCCGCTAGTGGAAACTGACACATGCTGATCGTTCTTCGATTGTTTGATGTTTGCCACCTCTGGTAAATAAATCTGTGGATTCGGTTAATTAGGTAACCTGATTAATCATTACATAATATTACGTAATCACAGCACGACATAAGTTATTATGTACTGAAATTGGGCCGTTTTGACCTGTTATTTTTTTCTGGAATATCCCTCAAGATATAACAAAGACCCACAAAAAAGAAAAACGACAGATTGTCCCAGGTTGTCCACAATCGGAATGTCCAGAATCACCTTAAGAAAGTAACTGATAGACGGAGACCAAGTATCAAGGCCTCGTGATGCACATTTTTTTTTCTCCCTACAGAAAAACAGCAGGAAAATAAAACTTCGTCAACTTAAATGTTCCCCCAAGAGTTCTAGAAATTTTGAAATCCCAATCGGTCCGGCCAGCTGACTGATGACGTCATCATTGATGCATTTGTGCATACTTTTTACTAATCTGAATCTATCATGTACGTGCATGCTGTGAATTTCTCGAGAGGCATTTCTAATGAGACCACAACAGGGCGATTTAACAGTCTGGTCCTAATACTTATTAGCTGTCGTGTTTGTTGGACGCAAAAAGAGTCACATATATACAACAAGTTAAACTGCATTATACCGCCGTTTATTATACATTTACCTATGTGAATGAGTCAGCACACAGAAAAACCAAACATTTCTTCATACAAAAGATCAGCTTGTGCATCTTGCAAATGTCCTCAAAATTGAACAGGGAAATGAGGTTAGTCCCATACCACGGAAGGCTAATACAAACAGCAAACATTTATATATGACTTTGTAGGTTGATCTGAGCCTTGACATGTGGCACAGGTTTCACTGTCATGTTTTCAAAAAGTTGCATGCATCAAGCTTGTGAACAAACTATCATTGACGTTTTTTATTGAAAAACGCGGGAAAAGGCTTTCTGACTGCCTAAACTGCACATGCAAAAATGACGGCTGGAAATTCATTGCCGCACGGCAAAAAACTATGATACACATGTGCGACCAGCGAAGACTCAGATCATCATGCGCATATGTGAAGGCTTATCAGTCTGTCCTGATTGCAGCTGCATGGATATCCTAAGCAAAAATACTTGCAGCATTACACAACAGTACAGGTATATTTTCAAAGTCTATTCAAGAAAAAAACTATCGAAATTATCGATAGTTGAATGAACTATCGGCGATAGTTATCGATAGTCCAAAGTACTATCGATGCACTGCTATCAAGGCAGTCCCTATCGTGATGCATTGAACTATGGATGCATCGTTACACCCCTAATAGGTAGGCAAGACAGGCTATACCGTTATAATTATTATAACCGAAGTGTCGTTACCTTTGGACAACAGTGGACAATGCTTAACCCATTTGACATGAAACCCCTAAACGGGTATCGTGGCAAAAAGTGCAGGCCCAGATCAGACACCACAGAATGTGGCGTCTGGTCAGGGCCTACAGTTTGCAAAAAGTTCAGCCATTTTCCAAATCAATTTTGAAGAGAACACAACCTAACACCCCAAAATTTCGAACTGGACTCCTGCTATATACATGTATAAGGAGGAAGATTCCATTTGGTACAAAAAGGGTTAATAACAAAAAAATTCGCTGACGTCACTTTTTTCTTATCCTCGATGTACTGTACTTCTATAACTACTTGGTGAAACATAACCTCTAAACAATATCTTAGTCAAACAAGGATTAGCTAGATCCAATGTTACCTGCAAGAGAAGTTAGCCACAAACAAAAATATTTGGTGGACCACAACCTCAAAACAATATGGGCTGCAGGCCCCCGCCCATAGGGGCTTGAAGAAATATTTTGGCTGTATGATGCTTCCACGCAGAGCTGAATCCGGCCCGAACACTAGTACTGGTAAACCGCTTAGAGGATCTAAGCCTGTCCAGGAACCGCGGTGCGAGGCGGACCGTCCATGCTAATAAACCCTATTGGTTTCATTGGGTGACAGGGCTTGAGATGTCATTTCATCTCAATGTCAGGTAAAAGTCCCACAAAATTGGAAGCAAAGTCTCCAAAATGACCTTTACAGTGTTGACGGGGACGTTAAACCTCAAATCAAACAAACAAACAATATGGGCTGCTCCACATCATAGTCTTACTATATATCAAGTTTCAGCTTGACTGGATCTAAATTGCAGGCAGAGTTAGCTGGAATAAAATTTTTACAGAAAATTTCAAAGGGGTATTTTATTTGGTTGACCATAGCCACGAAACTAGATCACTGACCACATCAGAAAGGGCCCCACATAAAGATATAGTACAAGTTTTTGTCAGAATGTAGGTAAGTGTGTGATGTTTCATGAGAGACAGGCAAATACTTTTTAAGTAATGACCGAGGTTAGGCTTTTTTGTTAAGGGGGGATGAAGGTATTGTGTTGGTAAGTATCTATAGTTTCATGAGAGTAGGGCAAATACTTAGGAAGTTATGACCGCGGCTATTTTTTTTTGATAAGGCATGACAATCACACAGACAAAATCAATATAGCTATGGCCCTTTGTCAGAATGTAGGTCTTGTAATGGTAAGTATGTGTGTGAAGTTTCATGAGAGTATCATAGTTCCCACTCTCACAAAATCTTACGTGAATCACGCAAGGAAAATAATAATCACGCACGTTTTTTTTTTGTCAGGCGAAATTGCATGCGTACGAAATTGACTGGGGTGAATCAGCCAATTTTTCTCGTCGGGCGAAATTGGCGCCTTCGAAATTGAATGGGTTGAATTGCAGATTAGCTGAAATAGATTTGGGAAAACCCCCAGACTTGAATCTGGCGTATGGCTTGACTAGCTAGTACAGCTTCCCGCTTCGCATCGGGAGCCAATACACAGGAAACTTTTGCCGTCTGCAAAAGGCATTACCGCAAAATGTCGCAGCCCAGGTTGGCGTAATTTGGGTTTAAAACGGGGTCTATAAAAACCAAGGATCGTCTTAGAAAGGCAGGAAAAAGCCACGTGCTAACTGTGTGTCACATAAGAACACACTTTCTTTCCAATCATTCATTTGATTTATTATCGTATATTTCGTATACTAGGTATGTAGTTCATACTTACAGTTACGGAGCCACGCGAAAATTGTTTAAAATCTATGTCATGATAAGTATAGACAATTCTAGCAGCCAATGAAACCACTGTTTTACGACCGCGTCTGAACTGCCGGAAGTCGATAAAACCCGTGTTCAGCTTTTGTAAACAACTCAGCTATTTAGCGGAAAATCGACGTTTTAAACCTCGAAGGAACAAAATGGATATGATCTCAATTTATTATCACCAAAATCATTATATAAAAATATAGTAGAAAACCCAAATGAATGTCAAATTTGGAGCCCAAATTTATGTTAATTATGCCAGTAACAGTGAAAACATAGACACTTGCATTGCCGAACATTGCAATATTCTTCTTCTGTAACGTTTCCGGTTTACATACGAGTCTGTTTTACGCCAGCTTTACAGGAAGTTTGACTTTGTTTTTGTTTTATTTTTTCGGATTTTAGAGGGAATGAGCAAAACGGGGCACAAAGAAAAGGCTTTTGTACCGGTAGAGGCAAACGATATTTAGTTCTGGCGAACCACGGTTTACCGGTATATCGGTATACCGTTGCACCCCTACTAATAATCAAATATATTTATACATTTATTTCAAGGTCACAAATATGAAAAATAATTATTGGTCAGTGACACAGTGTAACAATCAAAAATGTTTTCTTCACATCATGATAAATGGAGAAAGAATAAACAACTGAGCATTAACACAACCTTTAATGTTTTTATTAAATTCCAAAGCATTATGGACAAGTATACAGGTTTTCTCACACATTCTGTTTCATTGCAAAATTTCATACCCCCTAAATTTGATTCTTACCCCCCAGTTTTTGTACCCAGGGCCAGGGGTAAGTTTACCCCCAAAAACAAACATGGGTGGGAACACTGGAGCATGGCAAATACTTTTGGAGTTATGACCGAGGTTAAGTTTTTGAATTAAGATGCGACAAACTCACAGACAAAAACAATATAATCATGGCCAGTGTGGGGTCCAAACAATATGTGCTGCTCCACATCATGCTCCACATCATGCTCCACATCAAGTTTCAGCTTCGACGAATGTTAATTGTAGGAAAAGTTATATTGAAACAAATGTTTACAGAAATATTCAAAGGGGCGTAGCTCTGAAAATACTTGGTGGACGGTTTACCTCGCAGCTTTACGCACATTTCAACACCAGTCTACCACCTTTCAGCTTAATTGGATAAAAACTGTAGAAGTTATCCGGAAACAAAAATGTTAACAAAAATATTCAAAGGGGCATAACTCTAAATATTTGGTGGACGGTTTACATCAAAACTTTACGCACATCTCCACATCATGGTCTAACTATTTACCAAGTTTCAGCTTGATCGGATGAAAACTTTTTTTTAGCTAAATTCTATGTTTATCTACATGTATTCACCCAACTGAGGTAATGGCCAAATAGATAGAAAGCTTTATATTGTTGCACCGATTGCAGTGTGATAGCTAAGTGGTTGGTGCACTTGCCTCTGTTAGTGGTCCCAGGTTCGATCTCGGCGGCGGTGATTATTTCGGTGTCTGAACATGCTCTATTGACATCATTTTAATACAGGGATGAATATTGATGTGCGATATTATCGGTATATCAGTATATTGTGATACAGTTCAGGAAAAAATCATATCACAATGTGTCCGTAAATACCGATATATTCTTTGTTTTCATCCATTTTTCATATTTTCTTTCGTAACTGATCGGTAAATACAGCTCAGTGTAAACATAATCATTCCCGGGTCTAAATTTAGTAATTTTATCATTCCCACCCTTTATGTTTTGTTTGTTTGATTTGAGGTTTAACATCCCCGTCAACACTGTAAAGGTCATTTTGGAGATGTTGCTTCCAATTTTGTGGGACTTTTACCTGACAATGAGATGAAATGACATCCAGGGCTTTATCCAGGTATTTTGGGAAAAGGCCCCTGGGCAAAATTGGGAAAAAATTACCGACAAAATGCCTAAATTGGGAACACAATTTCATCAGAGAAATGCCAGGACAACAAGCAAATTCGTTGAATTGATATCCCCCGCCGAATGGGTTTTTCGTGTAGAATGGCAAGAAAATATATCTGGCCAAAATTGAGAAAAAAAAATTGCGCGTGCCTCACGGCAGCATAATAATACATATTTATTTCAAGTTTCATTTTTTCCATGCAATAGTTGCTGAGAAGCGGTTCCAGACAAAGTGAGACGACGAAAAATCCAGAATTTTAATCATTTAAGGGGCCATAACTCTGGGTGTAAAAAGTCAATCCGAAAAAAAAATTTGTGCGTGCATCACCACAGCATAATAATACATATTTATTTCAAGTTTCATTTAATTCCATGCAATAGTTGCTGAGAAACCGTTCCCGACAAAAAAGTGAGACGACGAAAAATCCAGAATTTCAATCATTTAAGGGGCCATAACTCTGGATGTAAAAAGTAAATCCGAAAAAAAATGCGCCTGCATCACCACAGCATAATAATACATATTTATTTCAAGTTTCATTTAATTCCATGCAATAGTTGCTGAGAAACGGTTCCGGACAAAGTGAGACGACGAAAAATCCAGAATTTCGATCATTTAAGGGGCCATAACTCTGGATGTAAAAAGTCAATCCAGAAAAAAATTGCGCGTGCATCACCGCAGCATAATAATACATATTTATATCACGTTTCATTTAATTCCATGCAATAGTTGCTGAGAAACAGTTCCGGACAAAGTGAGATGACGAAAAAATCCAGAATTTCAATCATTTAAGGGGCCATAACTCTGGATGTAAAAAGTCAATCCGAAAAAAAATTGCGCGTGCATCACTGCAGCATAATGATACATATTTATTTCAATTTTCATTTAATTCCATGCAATAGTTGCTGAGAAACGGTTCCGGACAAAGTGACACGACGAAAAATCCAGAATTTCAATCATTCAAGGGGCCATAACTCTGGATGTAAAAAGTCAATCCGAAAAAAAATTGCGAGTGCATCACCACAGCATAATAATACATATTTATTTCAAGTTTCATTTAATTCCATGCAATAGTTGCTGAGAAACGGTTCCGGACAAAGTGTGACGGAAGGACGGACGGAAGGATGGACAACGCCAAAACTATATCCCTCCGCCTTCGGCGGGGGATAATGAATTTTGCTCATGATAGTCTTATGAATTTGATAGCTAAGCAGTGCAATACAGCTGAAGCTTCACTGTGGTGAATTTTCATCTTGACTATCCAGTATTAACCTCTGATGTTATTGTTTTCTCTGTTCCTTTTGTGGCTTTCATTTTTTTCATTTTTCGGAGGAAAAATATGGTGAAATTGGGAAAAATTTAGGCTATTTGGCATTGTGAAAGGGGCCGAAATTTCGGCCCTGCTGAACAGGCAGAAAATGCCCTGACATCTCAAGGCCTGTTGCCCAATGAAACCAATAGGGTTTATTAGCATGGACGGTCCGCCTCCCACGGGTCATACAGGGGTGTAAAATTCCACTCGCCCGCTCGCATTTGCGAGTAAGTTTTAAGGCAGGACGAGTAAGTTTTTCAAAACTGACCTTACTATTTCTTCATTTCTAGCACCTAAATGAAAAGTTTAGACGATAAGGGCGAGTAAGTTTGAGGGAAATCTTACACCTCTGTCATAGTGTAGGCCGAGCTAGGATTTCGGTGAATCATGCGGCTGTTGTTGTTGTATACGCTGTTTTCGTGTAAGCCACCCAGCATTTACAAGATTGCGTAATCGAGAGAAACCAAAACAAACTTTACCATGGCCAACTACCAAGTCGTTTAAAATCAAAAACGAAAAGCCGATATCTAGCAACATTTCAGGTTGCAAAAGATGACAGTGACAAATAAAGTGACTGAGCTAGGCCGTCAATCTGATACAACATTTAATGGCATTTTCAGATAGTAGCTTTATTTCTCCTCATAACATTGGGACAATTCTTATAAGTACCTTTGTTTTGTAAGTGCATGAGCAGAAATCTATCTACAGTCGAACTTCGATGGCTCGAACTCGCCGGGACCGCTGAAAAAAGTTCGAGCCATTGGTAGTTCGAGCCATTGGATTCCAACTTGGCAAGATCCATCTTTGTGTACTATGATTTTTTATCATAGCTGCGGCGATTTCGGTGACTTCCGGTACATTTATCGGTCATAATTTAAGCCACGTAGTATACCTTTCGCACTTTCAGAAAGATAAGAAAATACAACAATAATATATCTTTTAGCCCTGGGTTTATTATAGGTGTTTACAATAAACTTAATTTGACACCTTCTCAACATTAATCTCTTGACCTGTTGATCAAAGGGATTGCGCCAATCAAGTACACCTGTGTTATGTAAACAGCTGTTTCGGCAAGACCCTTTGTCAATATCAAAGCGTCTTATGATACTGATCACGCGCCTGCGTGGCTTGATCGATAAAATTGGATTTTTTAAAAAGGTAATTAGTGCGAGCCAGCTGTGGGATTTTACATAGAAAATGCAATCTAGGGACCAGGCTTAGAGTTCGAGCCATCGTGGCTCGAGTCAAGGGTGGCATGTTTAGTTAAAATCAATAGGGATTTTGCTGGGACTGAAAAGTCAGTTCGACCCAAACGTGGTGTTCGAGCCTACCGAGTCCGACCCATCGAAGTTCGACTGTATCTATCTTCTAATACTTAGTCAGTCATATTTGGCCATTACCTCAGTTAGGTGGGTGGCTAAATTTAGAATTTAGCATAAAAAAAATCATCACTGGATGAGCCCTTAAAACTATTTACAATCCGATCACAGAGAAATCCTAAAACGCATACCTCTGAGTCTCAATCTTATACTGTGCAGGCTTTGAACTCCTCTGCGGTCTTGGCATTCACCGCAGATGGAAGACTATTCCATCGAGGAATAGTTCTAGGGAAGAAAGAGTTTTTCAGGGCATCACTATGGAACTGGTACTACGATACTGTGAGTTATTTGCTCTTGCTGCCCTTGTCCGGGTTGACACTGTAGCAGGGGTCAAGTACCTATCAATGTTTATTGATACTGTACCAGAATGTATTTTGTAGAAAAAAGGTTAAGGAGGGCTGCTCAAGACGGGTCTCCAGGGATGGGCACTCTAGCTCATCAAGCATGTCACCGACGCTACTTCTATTTTGCCATCGTCTGCAGGTCCATCGAGCAGCTGTCCTCTGCACCTTTTCCACCTGCTGAATCTGAGTTTTAACATAGGGGTGCCAAATGGGTGATGCATATTCAAGTTGAGGGCAACCAATGTTTTATATGCAACATCCTTTGTCTGCCGAGGTGCAAAAGCCAAATTACGTCTAAGGAATCCTAAGGGTCTGGTTGCTTAAGATGTTATTTCTGAGATATGTTGACCCCAGTCGAGATTGTCAGTGATGGTGATACCAAGATATTTGGCGGAATGAACCTGCTCCAAAGTTTGCTGGTGAAGTATATAATCATATTTAATTTGCTTGTATGGAAAGTGTCGTGACACCCTCATTGAATGGCATTTGGCTACATTGAACTTCATCTGCCAATCTGCTCCCCATTGTGCAAGTTGATCCAGGTCATCTTGTAATATACAACAGCCAGAAGGAGAATATATGTCCCTTTACAGGACACAATCATCATGTTGACAGTCAGCAAGAATGCTCTCAAAGGCTAAATGCTTGTTAATGTTGCTAACTAATATATGCTCCAGGGTTTTGCAACAGATGCATGTTAGCGACACTGGTCTATACTTTGCTGCATCATATTTTCCCCTTTTTTATGGGTCGGTCTGAAAGCCCCAAGACACCACAAGACACCCCAAGACACCACAAGACACCCCAAGACACCTTTTTTTATTCTACATTTATTATTATACCCTAAAACACCTTTATTATTACTCATCTATTATTTTTATACATATATTATGAAATAATAGAAGCAATTTTCGCGAAAAAGATTTGCATTCGGCCACGGTTAGAATACCAGATATCTGTATATACAGATATAAGGTTTTGTCTAATAATGAATAACATTTATCCCCATTTTTCAACATTGGAAATAGTATCCCCGATTTTCAACATTTTTTTAAATTGTAATTGTAATTCAAACATCGCGAAAACATAACTATATAATTTGGACCTCCTAATCCCACACTTTCAAATAGTGAAACTGGGGTTTACAATGTTGGGTAATTGTACCGATTCCTGATCATAGCCTTTACTTCTATTTTACAGGGTTATACATTATTTTATAGAAGTGAAGGCAATGATTTGTTCAGTCCACATGAAGGCCCCCTCTAACACATAAGTTGTGGTTACTCGTTAGAACCATCTTGGTGTCCTAATGAGTGCCCACAATCGATGTTTGGAGCAGAAATATACAAAAATATCGCATTTTTTTTTTTCAGAAAATTGATATTCTATTTTTATTTACGAATTTATTTTTTAGGTAAAGTTTTCAATAATTCTGTAAAAAAATAAAGTAAAAATAAATAAAACATTCAAAATAACATCAAAGATTAAATATTCTATCAGTCGCCGACACTTTGCCGTATCATCTTTGCAGAGACACACTTGAGACTATTCATTAGGTGTGAAAATAAAAATCAAAAATGAGTTCCTTTAAGAGCAATGAAAACATTCATAAGAAAGAAGATGGGTCATACTACGTAGTTTCGGCTAATAAAGCCTCATCAGTGACCCTGTAATGATCCGGCAAAGAAAGCCAGAGGAAACATACTGCAATTTTGCGAATTTCGAATAGGCAGTCGATACAAAGACTGATATAAATCAAAATGGGGTCCAAATAATTAAAAACCTGTCTAGAATATGAGTCTAAACCAATAATTTATTTCCGATTTCTCAGAATATTCACGCTGATCTCAAAGGACCGAAAGTAAAATATAAACTGCACTATGGTTGATGTACGGGGAGACGTTTTACGGCCGCCACACGGCACAACACCAGCTGCAGGGAAGGAAAATAAAACTTTGTTAAAAGTATTAAAGTTAAAAAAATAAAAGTATTATCAGACAAAGGATTAAGCGAACAATAACGTAATCAGTAAACAAGTGGCCGTTTGCATGCATAGATATCAGCTATTAGTAACTGACGGGCATTCATGAGATAATTCAACTATGTACTTGCATTCGGTACATTTCATCCTAAGATCAGAAACAAATGGATGGATAGGTTACTTGACATTATTTTTTTTACTAATTACGAACAAAAAAAAACAAAAAAACAAAAATACAAAATGATAAAATGTACCCTAAGATACAAGATTTTGGTTTTCAACTTTGAAGCAAAACAACTATTTGATAAATCAAAAAGTCAAAACAATAGAACAGATAATACCATTTTATCTCTATAACTTTTCATCTTTTCATGCTATAAATGTCGTAGATGGTATGACAATTAACAATAAAGACAACAGATAAGCAAGTGTCTTGGGGTGATTATTACATTCGCGAATTGCATTCGATGACAGCTACCAGAGTAGGGCTGTAACGATACATTGATAGTTTGATGCATCGCGATAGGGACTGCCTCGATAGCAATGCATCGATAGTACTTTGGACTATCGATAGCTATCGCCGATAGTTCACTCAACTATCGATAGTTTCGATTGTTTTTGTTTTTTTCTTGAATATACTTTGAAAATATACCTGTACTGTTGTGTAATTACGCAAGTATTTTTGCTTAGGATATCCATTCAGCTGTAATCAGGACAGACTGATAAGCCTTCACATATGTGCATGATGATCTGAGTCTTCGCTGAACGCATATGTGTATCATAGTTTTTTGCCGTGTGGTGAATTTCTCGCGGCGATGAATTTCCCGCCATCATTTTTGCACGTGCAGTTGAGCCAGTCAGAAATTTTCCCGCGTTTTTCAATAACAAAACGTCAATGATAGTTTGATCAAGCGTTTGTTGCACGCAACTTTTTGAAAACATGACAGTGAAACCTGTGCCACATGTGAAGGCTCAGATCAGCCTGCGCAGTCATATATAAATGTTTGCTGTTTGTATTATCCTTGCGCAGTATAACTTCTGGGACAAACGCCATTTCCCTGTTCAGTTTCGAAGACATTTGCAAGATGCACAAGCTGATCTTTTGTATGAAGAAATGTTTGTTTTTGCTGTGTGCTGACTCATTCATATAGGTAAATAAATGCGTAATAAATGACGGTACAATGCAGTTTAACTTGTTGTATACCGTTATGTGACTCTTTTTGCGCATAAGGACCAGATTGTTAAACCGCCCTTTTGTGGTCTCATTAGAAATGCATTTCTCGAAAAATGCACAGAATGTGCATGCGAGTACATGATAGACTCAGATAAGTCAGTAAGTATGCACAAATGCATCAATGATGATGTCATCAGTCGGCTAGCAGGACCGATTAGGATTGAATTCTTGGGGGAATATTTAAGCAGACAAAGTTTTATTTTCCTGTCGTCATCCTGTAGGGGGAAAAAAATGTGCAGCACAAGGCCTTAGGTCTCCGTCTATCAAGTACTTTCTTAAGGTGATTCTGGACATTTTGATGGTGGACACTGGACAACCTGGGACAAATTGGCGTTTTTATTTGTCGTGGGTCTTTCTGATTTTATTTTTGGTTGTCTTTGTATTATAATAGAGGGATATTCCAGAAAAAATAACCTGTCAAAACGGCCAAATTTCATTACATGAAAACTTTGTTTTATTATTGCTGCTTGTCTTAGCTGTCTTGTGTGTAAGGACTAAATGTCCACAGAGTTAGAGAGCCTAGGTCGAGCCCTGTACATATAGCTAAATGAAAAAAAACCGACTTGACCATTGCTTTACTTCTATTTTGATAGTCTAGCTTTTGATGCTAACTTCAAATAAAAAATATGTAAGTTCAAGTTTTAATGCAATTTGTTAGATTCATGTAGCCCTTAAAGAGGTGTTAAAATAGTGTGCTGTGATTATGTAATAATATGTAATAATCGGGTTACCTAATTAACTGAATCCACAGATTAATTTAACACAGGCGGCAAACATCAAACAATCGAAGAATGATCAGCATGTGTCAGTTTCCACAAGCAAAAAATCTCAAACACTGCAAAGGTATTAAAGCTATGATAACCATCACTTACAGGCATATATACTGGAAGCAGCAAACTATTTTTAGGCGGTGGTGGGGATATATATAAAGAGCCGTCTCACCATGATGTTTTTTCTGGAATAGCCCCGAGGGAATGAATGCTGATATTGAAACACACAATAAACATACAATTTTAGGCCATTGGATTTTCCTTACTCGTTCTGTCACTCTTAACCATTTTATGTGAGTGATATAACATCTATGAATCATTTATAAGTGTACCCGATAGTATCACGATAGTATCGTGATAGTATGCCGCGATAGTGATAGTATCGTGATAGTAGTTTCCACGATAGCAATACTATCACGGTAGTCAAAATTGGCATCGATAGTCAGCCCTATACCAGAGTATATACAGTGCTTTATGTGACTGTTTTTAGGACGTAAACAGCGTCTCAGTTTTGTTTATTAAATAATTTTAAATACTTTTAGGTATTGAAAAGCCTTCTAAAACTCTTTAGGAAATAAATAAACAATAAATTTTGGTGTCTTGGGGTGTCTTGTGGTGTCTTGGGGCTTTCAGACTGACTGCTTTTTTATAGACCGGGGTAACATTTGCTTGTCGCCACTCATCTGGTACAGTGCCCTTGGCAAGTGATTCATTGAAAATAAAGGCCAGCACAGGAGAAATTTCAGCACTACATTCCTTAAGCACCCTGGCATTCAGGCCATCTGGCCCAGATGCCTGGTGTATTTTGAGCTTACCCAACAGTTTAGCGACCCCCTTGGGGTCAACTGTTATGTTCCCCATAGCAGGGAACGGTCTATTACCTTTGGATGGTAGCTCACCGCCAGTTACTCGCGTTAATGCAGATTGAAACCGTTTGTTGCATATGTTAGCCTTATCTCGCGAGTCTGTTTTCAGAATTCCGTTTTCCCTTAGCGAAGTGATCCCAAATGCATCCTTTTTTAGGGACTTTACAAATGACCAAAACTTTTTAACCTTACCACTCTTCTGGGGACTATCGGGATCTATATTCAGTGATTTTTTTACCCCTGCGTCCTGCGTCCAGGACGCACAAATAGGACTGAGGACGCACAATCATAAAATATGTGCGTTCATTGGACGCAAAAAAAATCCATGGGCGAAAAATCCAACTTTCGTTTTGGCGGCTGTAAATATCGACGGAAGTGATAAAATACCACACTTTTACCGAACTGCCCAATGAATCACTGAAAAATCGATACAGGTACAATTTAATGATCCAACTAAGACGAGGATCCCTTCCCTCCAAAATGAGCCCGAACTTTCACACAAGCTAGTTCAATGCGAACATCAAAGTTTTCCGCCATCCAAATCGCCGCCCACAAACCACCAATACCGTTTTGTGCACGTGATCGGTAAATGACGCCATCTGATGCCAGCAACCTCACACGTGTTTAATGCCATTGTTTTATTTTAAGGGGTGTATATCTTTCATAAAAAATGTTTCGACCCGGTAAAAATATTTTCTCGATAGCGAAATGGTTGTGAATAGAGGTGGATAGAAAACAGCGTTTTGCACAGCTCCCGAATTATCCCCAGGAGCTCGGACAACAGCGTTAGACTTTTCCCGTCTAGCGTCTGCTATTTGGCGCCAAAAACGTAACATTCAAGAGACAGTAGAAAAGTTCGTTTTTATTATGCATACATAGGGGAATAAACACAAATTAGAGAGATAATTGACCATATTTTCACACCTTGTTCAAGTTGGCTTATCGATGAAATGAAAGACACGCACTGCAGGGCAATCATGTTTACTTGGCAATTATATGAAAGGGATTAACAATATTGTCATTATTGAACCGTTACAAATACACAGACGATTTGTCTCTGAATTGTCGACAAAGCTGGACACTGCAGCAATTATTGTGATTTACTTACTCTAGTTTTATCGTATTTAAGGACTCAAAAGGCTGACAGTTGTAGACGATTTTTTTGCACTTGCTCGACCGGGCGTCGTAAGGTCAAAGTGCACCTGCCCGGCGCGATTTCGGATTTGTCCTGGGCAGCCGGGCAATGGATTTGTCAGCGCATGTTTAGATAGCGGGTGTCCCAGTCAGGAGGAAACGTTTGGGATTTTACCTCCATTGTGCATGAAGTAAATTTCACACAAGTTGCGTTGCGGTGCGCATTTATCGAAAACGAATGTAGAAAACATTCCTCCAAAAAGGAATCGGAAAATAGACACAAAATCGTACACTTTAGCTGGATTTCTTTGGGCTAGTAAACAACACAAGTTGATGATTGATTCTGTTCATTGCAAATAACAGATACTAGACATTCATTCATCACCACATTATTTTTAACTGTACTGAACCGATCTTTTTTTTTTTGCTTCTCATTTTTCCCTCCAAATATTGGGACTCATACTCTCAGATTTGGGACGCACAGTTTTTTGGCTGAATGAGTCGTAGTTGAAAATTTGTAAAAAAATCGCTGTATATTGTCATCTTCAAAGGCAAATATGCTGGAAACATGCTTCCAATATGCATCTCTAATTACCTTTTGTATACAAGTGTGCTCTGAACCATTTGTAATGGTTCTTAATGTCAGGGCTACTAGACTTACGAGCACGAAAATACATCCTATTATGTCTTCTGATGATATGTTTGATCATGTTATCGATCCATGGTGCACTATACTTGGTTTTGGTCATTTTTGTTGGAATAAACCTTTCCATTGCCGTGATTAATTCGGACTTAAAACTGACCCACATGTCGTTAACAGACATGCGTGAGGTCAGAGGAAAGAAATGAATCCTTAAATCGCGCCAGATGGTCTCGCAGACCATCCATATCCGCAGGTTTATATAAATATATTTTACGCGGGGCTTGTCTGATTCGTTTATGATCAGCCTTGCCGATCGGGGGCATTTTGTTCTATCTATCTATCTTCTTATACTGAGTCGGTCATATCTGGCCATTACCTCAGTTGCTTAAAAAGCATTCTAAAACTACCCACCATCATACCAAAACGTAGTCGATGTGCTTTATTTAACAAACGGAAATAAAATTAAAGAATATATATTTTCTATCTAAATTTATACGTAAAAGAAGCAGTTTAATGTCCAGAATGGTTTGTTGCAAACAGTTTTGATAGAACGATAATTTAACAATAGAAATTACAGAAAACAATTCGTGCGATATCAACGGTAGAGTATGGAACGGCAAGTTTTTTTGCCACCCGATAAAACGAGGCTAGTGACCTTTGACCTTGTGTGACGTAGACTTTGGATGTGTCTATAAGGGTTCCGGGTCATTTCGGCCCATAACAAAATCGGCCCATGTCAAAATCGGCCCATGACAAAATCGGCCCATAGCAATTTCGGCCCATAAATGACTTCGATGCTGTTATAGGGGCCAATTATCAGCCAAAACATAAAACAATGAAATATATGGTTAACATATGTTAAAATACATGTATATATACAATTATTTTCACCCCTTTTCCCCGCCCGGCATCTGTATCATTATTTTCAATAATTAACTCCCTTAGATGTGAGTCATCTCGCAATGCAAACTTTGTAATGGAATAGATATGAAATAAAAATAATATAAAAGAGGATGCGTTTATTTAGAAAAAAATGTATATTTATGAACTTGGAAATTGTAGTTCTGGGGTCATTGTTTATTTGTTTATATTGTTGGCACATGTCGGTATGTAAAATGATCAATAATCAATTTACGTTGGAAACCTTTATCGACACGCGCCTGAAAGCAACAAACAGAGCAATTATCATATTACTCAAACCTCAGTCATTATTTGGACACGTGCCAATCATTCATTAGTTTATGTCTCTAATGCGGGTCTTAACTACTTTCTTTGTTTCTTGCTCTCGGTTTCGTTTTATGAATGTTATTGGGCGGGGCATATCTAAAGCTATATGTGGGCCTAGCGCCGGCCCAATTTGCGAAGACTCACATCAGTCTGCATCCGCGCAGTCTGATTTGTGTGTAACTATTAATCATAAAGTAGCTTCAGCTTCAAGCGATCATGACTATAATGTGCGTCTGAGCAAGTCGAGCTGTGTATGCTGGTCTCGTGAAGTAGCCAAAGCTTCCTCACGCCCCCAACGGTCATGACCATACTGTGCGACTGAGCAAGCTCATCTGTGTATGCTGGGCGAATTGTGGAAATTGCTAGGAACTTGCTAACTTTATGTTTCAATCGGCCTAATCATTCAAACGCCTTCCTCGGGGCCTCGAAAACCTATGGGTGATTCCTGTAATTAAATGGAAGATTTTCTACTGAACGCCTCTTATTCATAACGTATTCCATTTCTTAAATGGAAATAAGAAAAGTAATGTACACAACGAAACCCTTAACAATTTCATAAGCCCAATGTGAATGTGAATTTCGCTTGATGTCAGTTTTCTAACCATTGCCAGTGAAAACAATCAGATATCATAAACCCTAAAAGCATTTTCAAAATTCTAAAGAATGCATTTTCTTTCTTTATATCCATTATGATAACACACCCGTGACATAGTGCATTCTTGCATTTTCTCGAAAATGACTACTTTTCTGACAATAAATGTTATATTTGTCTTATTTATACTCCGAGCGTACGTTGTCTTTGCTCTATAGAACGTGTCTAACGAGTACCCACAACCTACGTCTTGGATTAGAAATACGCATAATAACATATACCCCTTTATACAGGGAAATTTGAAGTATAAATAACATATACGCCTTTATACTCCAAATTTCCCCGTATAAAGTGGGGTTTTGAGCGGTATTATTTTCTCGGACTTGTTAGCATGTGTTTTTTTTTATCAGTTGAGGAAAGAATATTTTTCACTTTATCCCATTGTTCGACTTACATGTTACTGATTTGGCCCTACAAGCAAACCAATTATATGCAAACATAGTGATTATACATCATTAAAATTTTGGATCGAAATTTCTATGGGCCGATTTTGTATGGGCCGATTTTGCTATGGGCCGATTTTGTCATGGGCCGAATTTGTTATGGGCCGAATTGTCCAGGGACCGTCTATAAGAATATAGATAGACCGATTGCAGTATATGAGTAGATAGATAGTGTCGCGAAAACATATGACATTAAGGACAATGATGCATCCGGGACGACAGATGAGAAAAAAATCAGAAGTCATATACCGGCCTATATCATCGTAACAGACATCAGTGAATCCGTCACTATGAGCGTATCGCATTGCCGACACGGACGGCATTGTTTCTTCCTATTTATTTCTGGATTTCCCGCAATATTTTCGGACTGAAATCAAGGCAGCAGGCACAGACCGCATGCACTGATTGTCTGGTAATTATTGAAGATAAAAACCGGGATGTTTGATCGCATGCACTTATTGTTTGGTAATTGACTAACATCCGGTATCCGGTCAAGTCAAGGAAAACAAACAGATTTAATTCTTTTGGACTTTTCGAAAGCCTTCGACAAGGTCAGTCATTCAAAACTCCTCCTGAAACTACATTCATACGGGATTAGGGGCGGTACCTTGCATTGGATCAAGGCTTTTCTCAGTAACCGTGTGCAGAAGGTCGTCATTGAGGGCGAGGAATCGGGTTCGGTACCGGTAACTTCAGGAGTCCCTCAGGGCTCAGTTCTGGGCCCAATCCTTTTCCTGGCCTACATTAACGACCTTCCGCAGGACATAGTCTCCCAGGTGCGCCTCTTTGCTGACGATACAGCTATATACCTGACACTAGAGGACAAGGGTGACAGTGACACATTACAGAGGGACCTTGACAAGCTGCAAGAATGGGAGACAAAATGGGATATGGAGTTTAACCCCTCCAAGTGCCAGGTCATAAGGGTGACTTCCGCCAGGACTCCAATTAAAACACAATATGTGCTGCACGGGCAGGTCCTGGAGGCTGTCAGCAGTGCCAGGTACTTGGGGGTGGATATCTCCAATGACCTGAGTTGGAACACCCATGTGGGCAGGATTGCAACCAGTGCAAACAAAACTCTTGGATTCATTAGGCGAAATATCAAAACTAAGTCCCCCCAGGTGCGTGAGATGGCCTACCAGTCCCTTGTCCGTCCCCAGCTGGAGTATGCATCTCCAGTGTGGGACCCCCACACCAAAGAACAAGCCCATAAAATAGAAATGGTCCAAAGAAGAGCAGCCCGGTGGACCATGAATGATTGGAACAGAACAACTAGTGTCACATACTTGCAGCACCAGTTGAACTGGCAAACTTTGGAACAGAGAAGATCCGTTGCTCGTCTCTGTCTCTTTTACAGAATAGTTTATGGCCTCGTGGCCGTCCCCCTCCCAGATTATATCCAACCCACAAGTAGGCCATCCAGGTTCAACTCAATGACATTCCGTCAAATCCATACTGGTAAGAATGCCTATAAGTATTCCTTCTTTCCCCTGGCCATTGTCCAGTGGAATGTCCTCCCTGAACATGCTGTTAGCTCCACAGGTCTTGAAGCCTTCAAGACCGCAGTAGGAGGTCTTCAGCATCCCAAACCCTAAATATTGTAAAGCATGTTTTTAAATCTGTTTTTAAGTTTTCACCCTGTTTTAAGCTGGTCGATCCAAGAGTGTTGTTTTTATTCTCCCCCTCATTATCGAACTAGTCTTAACCTATCACCTTTTAGTAGCCTCACTATCATTCTTTTATCTTTTTCTTATTCATGACCCGACGTGCAGTCACCTGCCAAAAATGCCCGCGAGGGCGTAGGCAGTATTACGAAGATAGATAGATAGATATTCCGGTATCTTATCACTTTTCCACCTACAACTGTCTACTACTGCTACTACTACTACGACTACTACTACAACTTATAACAAACGCAATGATAAAAAATAAAACGGTTCGTCAGTCAATCTAATACAAGTGTAAGTAAGCTACACCTGTTTTTTCTTATACAGCTACTGCTTATACTACTACTACTACTACTACTACTACTGATTTTAATAATGAAATAACAGCATCTGCGGCAGTAGTAGTACTGTAGCGTTTACCGGGTCGTCCACGAAGTGAAGCAATGCTGACACCAATCCAGGTAGTACTGACCGCAATACCCGTTGCTTAACTTCGTGAATAAACTAGCCACTGCACAGGCAGTCCGTACTTTATGCTGCAAAGCCCGAGTTCCAACCAGCTTCAGGGCCCTTTGTACAAATTGTAAATACCCATCCGAATGATGGCGATTTGCACTGGGTTTGTTTCTCCAATTTCAATTGTGACACAGGTGTCGTCAATTTGTATGACAGTGATGGCGGTTCGTACATTTCAGCAGCTACTGAAATGGCAATTGCAAACATAAAGTTCAGTCCGATGCCAAAAATCTTTGTAAGGCACCTTAAATGTTCCGAACAAACAAATTCAAATGACTGTGGCATTTACGCCATTGCAAATATGGTAAGTATCTTGAACGGAATTGACCCAAGTTGCATAAGGTATACCGTCCCCAAAATGAGAGATCACCTCATCAAAGGCCTTGAGGCTAAAAACATAACAGCTTTCCCACACAGAAAATTAAGTAATGTGGAACAGGCTGTTCTGAAAGTGACTGGATTTCCACTCTTTTGTACCTGCCGCATGCCAGATTCTGGTTTTATGTTTACTTGCTCAAAATGCCAAAATGGTTTCATCCGAAATGCCAGAATATCACACAGTAAGTAAGGCAAGTGAAATTATCAAAAACCATCAGATGTTTAGATTGTAGGTCGTAACATACAAATAAATAAAATTTGAAAAAAAATCGTAGTCATTTATTTCGGTTGTTTTACGGACCATAACTTGCATTTTACGGACTTCATCTGACCATTTACGGACCCACTTTTCACGGACCAACAACTTCTATTTTACGGACCTTATCTGACAACGGACTAATATTAATTTACGGACCGTTTACGGACCATACCTGACCATTCACGGACCGTAGACTTTCACGGCTCATAAATGACCCTTCACGGACCGAATACAAACTAAACTGATAAAATAATACTATTTACGGACTTACGGACTTATTGAATTTTCATTGGTCCGTATGTCCGTAGGTCCGTAAAAGGTCCGTGTTTTGTCAACGGGCCTGTCTAAGTGGTACATATCAATAACTATTACAATCCCATCCCACCCCCTCGTGTGTGTGTGTGCGTGTGTGCGTGCGTGTGTGGTGCGTGCGTGCGTGCGTGTGTGTGTGTGTGTGTCGCCACAGCAACAGCTTAGCTCATACGCAGACGGGAGCGAACCCACAACCCCTGGTTTATGAGGCAAGTAGCATAACCACTACGTCGCGGAGGATTCTTTTGTAGTGGTAGTAGTAGTAGTAGTAGTAGTAGTAGTAGCGGTATCTTATTAGAGAAGGTTGGAGAATACTGTCCACGATGGGCCTTCAAGGTTGGCCGCTCTACTTCGTTTAACACGTCACCGACGCTACTTTTTTGGCCATTGTCGGCAGATCCAACCAGCAACCTTCTTCTGTCATAAAGGGGGTCATCGTTTGCTGGGGCCCCTGTGCGTGAAGAATCAGCCCATGTGTACTTTACAGATCCCTGCCTTAATTAGGCTTTATCATGATAGTATATGTTTTTAGGACTGCCGCGTCTTTATATTGCGAGCGTCAGTATAGCCATTTGGCCGGATAGAAGTTATCCAGCTAGCAGGATGCTGTATCCGGAGGAGCCGTCTTCCACGCTGACCGAGTCACACAACAGTGCTAGGACGGGCTGTCCCTCCAGTTTCCGCTGCTCGAACATCCATACCACTGCCTTATGGAATAGTCATCCCCGTCTGACCGCATAATGGCAGTTATCACGACCTCCCATCCTTCGGAGGATAAAGTGATCAAAGAGACTCGCAATTCATACTGGGTCACAACCAAGTGCTAGGCTTCTGGGCTCAGCCCAGATGGGGAAAAGGGGCAGACTTCACTTCTCACATAGGTTCATCTCATGGTCTTGTATCCCCATCTTGCAGGGTTCACTAGCAGGATCCGGTACCCAGAGGACCCCACTACCACACAGACATACCATTGCCTTATGCGGCCCCCGCCCATAGGGGCTTGAAGAAATATATGGGCTGCATGATGCTTCCACGCAGAGCTGAATCCGGCCCGCACACTAGTACTGGTAAATCGCTTAGAGGATCTAAGCCTGTCCAGGAACCGCGGTGCGAGGCGGACCGTCCATGCTAATAAACCCTATTGGTTTCATTGGGCGACAGGGCTTGAGATGTCATTGTATCTCAATGTCAGGTAAAAGTCCCACAAAATTGGAAGCAACGTCTCCAAAATGACCTTTACAGTGTTGACGGGGACGTTAAACCTCAAATCAAACAAACAAGCATCATTGCCTTATGGTAAGTTATCATCATTGGGCAAAATAAAGGTTACTAGTATCCCGGGATACTCATCCTCAGGAGGATAAAGGGGTCAGAAGGACTGGCGACGAACACTGGGAAACAACCAAGCGCTTTACTTCCGGGCTGGGCCACAGGGGGTTCGGACTTCACTTCTCACATTGGTTAACCGCATGGTCTTCGCAATCTAGCCGGATAACAGAGGTTATCCCGCGATACCAACTAGCAGGACCCGTACCAAGAGGGCCCCCAGGATCCGGTACCCAGAGGGTCCGTCTACCACAAAGATCGGGTCACACTTCAGTGCTAGGTATGGCTCTATCTGAAGTTTACGCTGCTCGAACACGCCTACCTCCCGCTTAAAGAATCGTTATCCCCGTGTGGCCACATAATGGAGGTTATCCCAGGATGTTCAGTCCGCGGAAGATAAAGGTATCAAAGGGAATTACAACTCTCACTAGGTCACATCCCAGCGCTAGGCTTCTGGACTCGGCCACCTTCGGGCCAGACTTCACTTCTCATATATGTTCACCCCATGTTCTAGTATCCCTATCTAGCTGGATAACAGAGGTTATCCACACAGATCCAATCACACACCAGTGCTAGGCCTTGCAAACCCTCTAGGTACCGAAGCTCGAACACGCATTCCATTTCGAGATGAACAAAATATCCCCACCTGGCCGTATAACGGAGATTATAAAGGGATCGAAGGAACTAACAACTAACACTGGTTCAAACCAAATCGCTAGGCTTCTGGGCTCGACAGCTGGGGGTCGGACTGCTGCTGCCTTGAATGAATTCGGTAATCGATGGTGTAAGCAAGTGTATGTTGAGCATAAAGCCCTTAAGGACTGGAAACTTAGCATTTTAAAACTAGTGGATAAACGCATTTCTTGCTATTCTCAAAAATATTAACTTATTACCTCCTAAGCCTAAGACGTCTTTACGTCATCTCAAGCTAGGTATTCAAGAATTTCATAAGAAGTTTGTTTTGGGCTCTGCAGACAAGGCCGCTAACAACGTCGTCGTCGTGTAACGGCTCCACTATGTTAACACGCTTAAGCAGGAGCTTGTTGGTACTAAGGTCTATGAACTTCAGCCTTTAGCTGAAGAGAGAGCTATAGTAGATGAACATATTTGTCATTCAGCCACCAAGTTTGCCGTGTGTGTTACAGAAGGCCAAGACAAGCTTCCTACGCTATACTGGTTACCGAAACTTTATTAAAGACCTTACAAAGCACGGTTTATTGCAAATTCTAGCTCTTGCACTACCACTGAACTTTCTTGATTACTAACTTCCTGTCTTACTGCTATTAAAACGCATGTGATTAAATATTGTGATAAAGTCTTTGAAAAATCAGGGAGAAATCTGCTTTGGTCTATAAAAAATTCGAATGAGGTTTTAAATAAATTTAAATCCAGACGTGTTCGTGCTTCAAGTCTGTCTACTTACGATTTTTCCACTCTTTACACTACACTTCCTCATTATCTCATAAAAGAAAAGCTTAATGATTTATTTGAATGAGTTTTTTCACAGAGAAGATTCTCTCTATCTTGCATGTAATGTCAAAAATGCATTTTATGCCCCCGCCATTCGAAGAATGGTGGAAAGGGCATAATAATAATTTAGAAAGTTCAGTGGTAGTGCAAGAGCTGAAATTTGCAATAAACCATGCTTTGTAAGGTCTTTTATGAAGTTTTGGTAACCAGTATAACGTAGGAAGCTTGTCTTGGCCTTCTGTAACACACACAGCAAACTTGGTGGCTGAATGACAAATATGTTCATCTACTATAGCTCTCTTTTCATCTAAAGGCTGAAGTTCATAGGCCTTAGTACCACCAAGCCCCTGCTTAAGCGTGTTAACATAGTGGAGCCGACTTGCATTCATAACGATTTTCAGCACTTACCCTGAATGTCCCCTCTTTAGGCCCCATACTAGGGAATGTGACACCAAATCACCCAAAGAACGATCTTGCTCTGACATCAGTCTTTATGGTAAACATAATAAATGAAGGATATAAAGAGGCTGCGGTTCCAAAATATCTTCAAATTTGAACGGTATGTGAAATTTGTTATCATTTTTTAGTCACTTGCATAAGTGTCCCCCCCCCTATTGGGTCCCATATCAGGGAATGTGACGCGAATCATACCTCTAAGGATTATGTCCAAGCAACTAGGAACATGTTTAACATAATACAATATAGATATTTAGAGGCTTTGATGTGTGAATTTTAATGTAAATGTAGAGGCTGTATTAATTACTTCGATCATTTACACATCCTATATTGATTTCCCCGTCGTTGGTCTCCTTTACAGGGAATGTGACGCCACTTGATCCCTATGAGTAGTATGCCCAATCATTTAGATTTCTCACTGACAGAACGAATTACAGATATTTAGAGGCTGAGAGGCTGAAATTCGAACACAAGTGTTAAACTTGCATTTATAACGATTTTCTACACTTACACTGAATTTCCCCTCTTTGGACCCCATACTAGGGAATGTGACGCCAATTCACCCAAAGTACGATTTTGCTCTGACATCAGTCTATCTGGTAAACATAATAAATGAAAGATATTAAGAGGCTGCGGTTCCGAAATATCTTCAAATTTGAGCGGTATGTGAAATTTGTTATCAGTTTTGACTCAATTGCATAATTGTCCCCCTATTGGGCCCCATATCAGGGAATGTGACGCGAATCATACCCTCTAAGGATTATGTCCAGGCAACTAGGAATATGCGTAACATAATACAATATAGATATTTAGAGGCTTTGATGTGAATTTTAATGTAAATGTAGAGGCTGTATTAATTAATTACTTCGACGATTTACACCACGTATATTGAATTTCCCGTCGTTGGTCCCCTTTACAGGGAATGTGACGCCACTAGATCCCTGTGAGTAGTATGCCGAGTCATTTAGCTTTATCGATGGAAGAACGAATTACTGCTATTTAGAAAAAGTAGAAGGAAAACAAAGATCAGGAATCGATACAATTAACTTACTCCACCCATCAAAGAACCAAAGAAAAAGAAACACAAACATTAAGCGACCAGACCATAATGGAAACCTAAACAAAGGAAGGCCATAAGGACAGTAACTTTCCCACAAAATGGCCATATGGCCATCCAAAATAAAAAGACACAAATGCTACACACAGTAAGTAACAAACAACAACATAAATAAATCGCCACAGAAGAACCGCCTTGGAACGGTCAGTGGAAAGATTTCCACTGGGGGGCTTAAATCGATTTTACGTGGCCACATTCCTCGCCCTTACTTCCGTCGCAATTTAGACAAATAATAAGAGACTAAGAGGCTGAAATTCGAACCGAGGTGTTAAACTTGCATTTATAACGATTTTCAGCACGTACACTGAATTTCCCCTCTTTGGGCCCCATACTAGGGAATGTGACGCTACTTCACCCAATGTAAGATTTTGCTCTGACATCGGTCTATATGGTAAACATAATAAATGAAAGATATTAAGAGGCTGCGGTTTCGAAATATTTTCAAACTTGAACGGTATGTGAAATTTGTTATCATTTTTGAGTCACTAGCATAATTGTTCCCCTATGGGGCCCCATAAAATGGAATGTGACGCAAAATATACCCTCCAATGATTATATGCAGTTAACTAGCAACAAGTTTACTATAATACAATATAGATATTTAGAGGCTTTGCTGTGTGAATTTTAATGTAAATGTAGAGGCTGTATTAATTACTTCGACTATTTACACCACCTATATTGAATTTCCCCTCGTTGTTCCCCTTAACAGGGAATGTGACGCCACTTGATCCCTATAAGTAGTATGTCGAGTCATTTAGCTTTATCGCTGACAGAACAAATTGCAGATATTTAGAGGCTGAGAGGCTGAAATTCGAACCCAAGTGTTAAACTTGCATTTATAACGATTTTCAGCACTTACACTGAATTTTCCCTCTTTCGGCCCCATACTAGGGAATGTGACGCCAATTCACCCAAAGGACGATCTTGCTCTGACATCAGTTTATATGGTCAGCATAATAAATGAAAGATATTAAGAGGCTGCGGTTCCGAAATATCTTCAAATTTGAACGGTATGTGAAATGTGTTATCATTTTTGAGTCACTAGCATAATTGTTCCCCTATGGGGCCCCATAAAAGGGAATGTGACGCAAAATATACCCTCTAATGATTATATGCAGTTAACTAGCAACAAGTTTACTATAATACAATATAGATATTTAGAGGCTTTGATGTGTGAATTATAATGTAAATGTAGAGGCTGTATTATTTACTTCGACTATTTACACCACCTATATTGAATTTCCCCTCGTTGTTCCCCATAACAGGGAATGTGACGCCACTTGATCCCTATAAGTAGTATGTCGAGTCATTTAGCTTTATCGCTGACAGAACAAATTGCAGATATTTAGAGGCTGAGAGGCTGAAATTCGAATCCAAGTGTTAAACTTGCATTTATAACGATTTTCAGCACTTACACTGAATTTTCCCTCTTGCGGCCCCATACTAGGGAATGTGACGCCAATTCACCCAAAGTACGATCCTGCTCTGACATCAGTCTATATGGTAAACATAATAAATGAAAGATATTAAGAGGCTGCGGTTCCGAAATATCTTCAAATTTGAACGGTATGTGAAATTTGTTTTCATTTTTGAGTCACGTGCACAATTGTCACCCCTATTGGGCCCCATATCAGGAAATGTGACGCAAATCATACCCTCTAAGGATTGTGTCCAGGCAACTAGGAACATGTTTAATATAATACGATATAGATATTTTGAGGCATTGATGTGTGAATATTAATGTAAATGTAGAGGCTGTGTAAATTACTTCGACGATTTACACCACGTATATTGAATTTCCCCTCGTTGGTCCCCTTAACAGGGAATGTGACGCCACTTGATCCCTATGAGTAGTATGCCGAGTCATTAAGCTTTAACGCTGACAGAACGAGTTACAGATACAGAGTTTAGAGGCTGAGAGGCTGAAATTCGAACCCAAGTGTTAAACTTGCATTTATAACGATTTTCAGCACTAACACTGAATTTCCCCTCTTTGGGCCCCATACTAGGGAATGTGACGCCAATTCACCCAAAGTACAATCTTGCTCTGACATCGGGTTATATGGTAAACATAATAAATGAAAGATATTAAGAGGCTAAGGTTCCGAAATATCTTCAAATTTGAACGGTATGTGAAATGTGTAATCATTTTTGAGTCAATTGCATAATTGCCCCCCCCCCCCCCTTCCCATATAGGACCCCATATCCGGGAATGTGACGCGAATCATACCCTCTAAGGATTATGTCCAGGCAACTAGGAACATGTTTCACATTATACAATATAGATATTTAGAGGCTTTGATGTGTGAATTTTAATGTAAATGTAGAGGCTGTATTAATTACTTCGACCATTTACACCACCTATATTGAATTTCCCATCGTGGGTCCCTTTAACAGGGAATGTGACGCCACTTGATCCCTATGAGTAGTATGCCGAGTCATTTAAACTTATCGCTGACAGAACGAATTGCAGATATTTAGAGGCTGAGAGGCTTAAATTCGAACCCAAGTGTTAAACTTGCATTTATAACGATTTTCAACACTTACACTGAATTTCCCCTCTTTGGGCTCCATACTAGGGAATGTGACGCCAATTCACCCAAAATACGATCTTCGTCTGGCATCAGTCTAAATGGTTAACATAATAAATGATAGATATTAAGAGGCTGGGGTTCCGAAATATCTTCAAATTTGAATGGTATGTGAAATTTGTTATCATTTTTTAGTCAATTGCATAAATGCACCCTTAATGGGCCCCATATCAGGGAATGTGACGCGAATCATACCCTCTAAGGATTATGTCCAGGAATCTAGGCACATGTTTAACATAATACAATATAGATATTTTGAGGCTTTGATGTGTGAATTTTAATGTAAATGTAGATCGAGGCTGTATTAATTACTTAAACTATTTACACCACCTATATTGATTTTCCCGTCCTGGTCCCCTTTTCAGGGAATGTGACGCCACTTGATTCCTATGAGAAGTATGCCGAGACATTTAGCTTTGTCACTGACAGAACGAATTAAAGATATTTAGAGGCTGAGAGGCTGAAATTCGAACCCAAGTGTTAAACTTGCATTTATAACGATTTTTAGCACTAACACTGAATTTCCCCTCTTTGGGCCCCATACTAGGGAATGTGACGCCTATTCGCCCAAAGTACGATCTTGCTCTGTAATCAGTCTATATGGTAAACATAACAAATGAAAGATATTAAGAGGCTACGGTTCCGAAATATCTTCCAATTTGAACGGTATGTGATTTGTGTTATCATTTTTGAGTCAATTGCATAATTGTCCCCCTTTTGGGCCCCATATCAGGGAATGTGACGCGAATCATACCCTTTTAGAATTGTGTCCAGGCAATAAGGAACATGTTTAACATAATACAAAACAGATATTTAGAGGCTTTGGTGTGTGAATTTTAATGTAAACGTACAGGCTGTATTAATTACTTCGACGATTTACACCACCTATATTGAATTTACCCTCGTTGGTCCCCTTAACAGGGAATGTGACGCCACTTGAT
The DNA here is from genome assembly GCA_963580285.1 of Lucinisca nassula. Classification (NCBI taxonomy): domain Eukaryota; kingdom Metazoa; phylum Mollusca; class Bivalvia; order Lucinida; family Lucinidae; genus Lucinisca; species Lucinisca nassula. The sequence continues at coordinate 158,627,541 of OY757012.1, read as the reverse complement.
CCCTATGAGTAGTATGTCGATGTATTTACGTTTATAGCTGACAGAACGTATTGCAGATATTTAGAGGCTGATGGGCTGAAATTCGAATCTAAGTGTTGAACGTGCATTTATAACGATTTTCAGCACTTACACTGAATTTCCCCTCTTTGGGCCCCATACTAGCAAATGTGACGCCAATTCACCCAAAGTACGATCTTGCTCTGACATCATAAATGAAAGATATTAAGAGGCTGCAGTTCCGAAATATCTTCAAATTTATATGGTATGTAAAATTGTTATCATTTTTTAGTCACTAGCATAATTGTTCCCCTATTTGGCCCCATAAAAGGGAATTTGACGCAAAATATACCCTCTAAGGATTATATGCAGGTAACTAGAAACAAGTTTATTATAAAACAATATAGATATTTAGAGGCTTTGCTGTGTGAATTTCAATGTAAATGTAGAGGCTGTATTAATTACTTCGACCATTTACACCACCTATATTGAATATCCCCTCGTTGGTCCCAATAACAGGGAATGTGACGCCACTTGATAACTATGAGTATTATGTCGAGTCATTTAGCTTTATCGTTGACAGAACGAATTGCAGATATTTAGAGGCTGAGAGGCTGAAATTCGAACCCAAGTGTAAAACTTGCATTATAACGATTTTCAGCACTTACACTAAATTTTCCCTATTTCGGTCCCATATTAGGGAATGTGACGCCAATTCACCAAAAGTACGATCTTGCTCTGACATCAGTCTATATGGTAAACATAATAAATGAAAGATATTAAGAGGCTGCGGTTCCGAAATATCTTCAAATTTGAACGGTATGTGAAATGTGTATCATTTTTGAGTCACTAGCATGATTGTCCCCCTATAGAAAATAGAAGTAAAACAAAGATCAGGAATCGATACAATTAACTTACTCCACCCATCAAAGACACCAAAGGGAAAGAAAGACAAACATTAAGCGACCAGACCATAATGGAAACCTAATCAAAAGAAGGCCATAAGGACAGTTACTTTCCCACAAAATGGCCATATGGCCATCCAAAATATAAAGACACAAGTGATACATACAGTAAGTAACAAACAACACCATAAATAAACCGACACAGAAGAACCGCCTTGGAACGGTCAGTGGAATGATTTCCACTGGGGGGCTTAAATCGATTTTACGTGGCCACAATCCTCGCCCTTACTTCCGTCGCGATTTAGACAAATAATTTGTTCAGTCGCATGAAGGTCTCCTAAATCAACAGTGCAACATCTCCGTGAACACAAAAATCAAATAACCACAGAGGTGAGACAACGCCATATCAGGGAATGTGACGCGAATCATACCCTCTAAGGATTATGTCCAGGCAACTAGGAACATGTTTAACATAATACAATATAGATATTTTGAGGCTTTGATGTGTGAATATTAATGTAGATGTAGAGGCTGTATTAATTACTTCGAAGATTTACACCACGTATATTGAATTTCCCCTCGTTGGTCCCCTTAACAGGGAATGTGACGCCACTTGATCCCTATGAGTAGTATGCCGAGTCATTTAGCTTTATCGCTGACAGAATGAATTACAGATATTTAGAGGCTGAGAGGCAGAAATTCGAACCCAAGTGTTAAACTTGTATTTATAACGATTTTCAGCACTAACACTGAATTTTCCCTCTGTGGGCCCCATACTAGGGAATGTGACGCCAATTCACCCAAAGTACGATCTTGCTCTGACATCGGTGTATATGGTAAACATAATAAATGAAAGATATTAAGAGGCTAAAGTTCCGAAATATCTTCAAATTTGAACGGTATGTGAAATGTGTTATCATTTTTGAGTCACTAGCATGATTGTCCCCCTATAGGTCCCCATATCAGGGAATGTGACGCGAATCATACCCTCTAAGGATTATGTCCAGACAACTAGGAACATGTTTAACATAATGCAAAATAGATATTAAGAGGCTTTGATGTGTGTATTTTAATGTAAATGTAGAGGCTGTATTAATTACTTCGACCATTTACACCGCCTATATTGAATTTTCCCTCGATGGGCCCCTTAACAGGGAATGTGACGCCACTTGAAGCCTTTGACTAGTATATCGAGTCATTTAGCTTTATCACTGACAGAACATTTTGCAGATATTTAGAGGCTGAGAGGCTAAAATTCGAACCAAAGTGTTGAACCTGCATTTATAACGATTTTCAGCACTTACAATGAATTTCTCTGACACAAGTCTATATGGTAAGCATAATAAATAAAAGATATTAAGAGGCTACGGTTCCGAAATGTCTTCAAATTTGAACGGTATGTGAAATTTGTTATCATTTTTCAGTCACTAGCATAATTGTCCCCCTATAGGGCCCCATATCAGGGAATGTGACGCGAATCATACCCTCTAAGGATTATGTCCAGGCAACTAGAAAAATGTTTAACACATAGACATATAGGTATTTATAGAGGCTTTGCTGTGTGAATATTAATGTAAATGTAGAGGCTGTATTCATTACTTCGACCATTTACACAGCCTATATTGAATTTCTCCTCGATGGGCCCCTTAACAGGGAATGTGACGCCACTTGATCCTTCTGACTAGTATGTCGAGTCATTAAGCTTTATCGCTGACAGAACATATTGCAGATATTTAGAGGCTGAGAGGCTGAAATTCGAACCCAAGTGTTGAACGTGCATTTATAACGATTTTCAGCAATTACAATGAATTTCTCTTTTTGCGCCCCATACTAGGGAATATGACGCCAATTCACCCAAAGTACGATCTTGCTCTGACATCAGTCTATATGGTAAACATAATAAATGAAAGATATTAAGAGGCTGCGGTTCCCAAATATCTTCAAATTTGAACGGTATGTGAAATTTGTTATCATTTTTGAGTCACTAGCATAATTGTCCCCCTATAGGGTTCCATATCAGGGAATGTGACGCGAATCATACCCTCTAAGGATTATGTCCAGGCAACTAGGAACATGTTTAACATATAGACATATAGGCATTTAGAGGCTTTGATGTGTGAATTTTAATGTATATGTAGAGGCTGTATAAATTACTTCGACCATTTACACCGCCTATATTGAATTTCCCCTCGATGGGCCCCTTAACAGGGAATGTGACGCCACTTGATCCCTATGACTAGTATAAAGAGTCATTTAGCTTTATCGCTGACTGAACATATTGCAGATATTTAGAGGCTGAGAGGCTGAAATTCGAACCCAAGTGTTAAACTAGCATTTATAACGATTTTCAGCACTTACAATGAATTCCCTCTTTGGGCCCCATACTAGGGAATGTGACGCCAATTAACCCAAAGTACGATCTTCCTCTGACATCAGTCTATATGGTGAGCATAATAAATAAAAGATATTAAGAGGCTACGGTTCCGAAATATCTTCAAATTTGAACGGTATGTGAAATTTGTTATCATTTTTCAGTCACTAGCATAATTGTCCCCCTATAGCTCCCCATATCAGGGAATGTGACGCGAATCATACCCTCTAAGGATTATGGCCAGGCAACTAGAAACATGTTTAACACATAGACATATAGGTATTTAGAGGCTTTGATGTGTGAATTTTAATGAAAATGTAGAGGCTGTATTGATTATTTCGACCATTTACACAGCTTATATTGAATTTACCCTCGATGGGCCCCTTAACAGGGAATGTAGCGCCACTTGATCCCTTTGACTAGTATGTCGAGTCATTAAGCTTTATCGCTGACAGTCTAACATATTGCAGATATTTAGAGGCTGAGAGGCTGAAATTCGAACCCAAGTGTTGAACGTGCATTTATAACGATTTTCAGCACTTACAATGAATTTCTCTCTTTGCGCCCATACTAGGGAATGTGACGCCAATTCACCCAAAGTACGATCTTGCTCTGACATCAGTCTATATGGTAAACATAATAAATGAAAGATATTAAGAGGCTGCGGTTCCGAAATATCTTTAAATTTGAACGGTATGTGAAATTTGTTATCATTTTTTAATCACTTGCATAATTGTCCCCCCCCCCCACTAATGGGCCCCATATCAGGGAATGTGACGCGAATCATACCCTCTAAGGATTATGTCCAGCCAACTAAGAACATGTTTAACATAATACAATATAGATATTTAGAGGCTTTGATGTGTGAATTTTAATGTAAATGTAGAGGCTGTATTAATAACTTCGACGATTTACACCACGTATATTGAATTTCCCCTCGTTGGTCCCCTTAACAGGAATGTGAAGCCACTTGATCCCTATGAGTAGTATGTCGAGTCATTTAGCTTTATCGCTGACAGAACGAATTACAGATATTAAGAGGCTGAAAGGATTCGAACCCAAGTGTTAAACTTGCATTTATAAAGATTTTCAGCACTAACACTGAATTTCCCCTTTTTTGTCCCACTACTAGGGAATGTGACGCCAATTCACCCAAAGTACGATCTTGCTCTGACATCAGTCTATATGGTAAACATAATAAATGAAAGATATTAAGAGGCTACGGTTCCGAAATATCTTCAAATTTAACGGTATGTGAAGTTTGTTATCATTTTTGAGTCACTAGCATAATTGTCCCCCTATTGGGCCCCATACCAGGGAATGTGACGCGAATCATACCCTCTGAGGATAATGTCCAGGCAACTAGGAACATGTCTAATATAATACAATATAGATATTTAGAGGCTGTGATGTTTGAATTGTAATGTAAATGTAGAGGCTGTATTAATTACGTCAACCATTTACACCACCTATATTGATTTTTTCGTCGTTGGTCCCCTTTACAGGGAATGTGACGCCACTTGATTCATATGAGAAGTATACCGAGTCATTTAGCTTTCTCGCTGACAGAACGAATTACAGATATTAAGAGGCTGAGAGGCTGAAGTTCGAACCAATGTGTTAAACTTGCATTTATAAATATTTTCAGCACTTACACTGAATATCCACTCTTTGGTCCCCATATAAGGGAATGTGACGCCAATTCACCCAAATTACGATCTTCCTCTGACATCATTCTATATGGTAAGCATAATAAATGAAAGATATTAAGAGGCTGCGGTTCCGAAATGTCTTCAAATTTAACGGTATGTGAAATTTGTTATCATTTTTGAGTCACTAGCATAATTGTCCCCCTATTGGGCCCCATATCAGGGAATGTGATGCGAATCATACCCTCTAAGGATTATGTCCAGCCAACTAGGAACATGTTTAACATAATACAATATAGATATTAAGAGGCTTTGATGTGTGAATTTTAATGTAAATGTAGAGGCTGTATTAATTACTTCGACCATTTACACCACGGTTATTGAATTTCCCCTCGTTGGTCCCCTTAACTGAGAATGTGACGCCACTTGATCCCTATGAGTAGTATGTCGAGTCATTTAGCATTATCGCTGACTGAACGAATTGCAGATATTTAGAGGCTGAGAGGCTGAAATTCGAACCCAAGTGTTAAACTTGCATTTATAACGATTTTCAGCACTAAAAATGAATTTTCCCTCTTTCGGCCCCATACTAGGGAATGTGACGCCAATTCACCCAAAGTACGATCTTGCTCTGACATCAGTCTTTATGGAAAACATAATAAATGAAAGATAGAGGCTGCGGTTGCGAAATTCCTTCAAATTTGAACGGTATGTGAAATTTGTTTTCATTTTTGAGTCACTAGCACAATTGTCCCCCTATTGGGCCCCATATCAGGGAATCAGACGCAAATCAATCTCTCTAAGGATTATGTCCAGGCAACTAGGAACATGTTTAACATAATACAATATAGATATTTTGAGGCTTTGATGTGTGAATATTAATGTAGATGTAGAGGCTGTATTAATTACTTCGACGATTTACACCACGTATATTGAATTTCCCCTCGTTGGTCCCCTTAACAGGGAATGTGACGCCACTTGATCCCTATGAGTAGTATGCCGAGTCATTTAGCTTTATCGCTGACAGAACGAATTATAGATATTTAGAGGCTGAGAGGCTGAAATTCGAACTCAAGTGTTAAACTTGCATTTATAAAGATTTTCAGCACTAACACTGAATTTTCCCTCTTTGGGCCCCATCCTAGGAAATGTGACGCCAATTCACCCAAAGTACGATCTTGCTCTGACATCGGTCTATATGGTAAATATAATAAAGGAAAGATATTAAGAGGCTACAGTTCCGAAATATCTTCAAATTTGAACGGTATGTGAAATCTGTTATCATTTTTGAGTCACTAGCATGATTGTCCCCCTATAGAGCCCCATATCAGGGAATGTGACGCGAATCATACCCTCTAAGGATTATGTCCAGGCAACTAGGAACATGTTTAACATAATACAATATAGATATTTAGAGGCTTTTATGTGTGAATTTTAATGTAAATGTAGAGGCTGTATTAATTACTTCGACCATTTACACCGCCTATATTGAATTTCCCTTCGACGGGCCCCTAAACAGGGAATGCGACGACACTTGATCCCTATGACTAGTATGTCGAGTCATTTAGCTTTATCGCTGACAGAACATATTGCAGATATTTAGAGGCTGAGAGGCTGAAATTCGAACCCAAGTGTTGGACGTGCATTTATAACGATTTTCAGCCTTTACAATGAATTTCTCTCTTTGGGCCCCATACTAGGGAATGTGACGCCAATTCACCCAAAGTACGACCTTTCTCTGACATCAGTCTATATGGTTAGCATAATAAATAAAAGATATTAAGAGGCTGCAGTTTCGAAATATCTTCAAATTTGAACGGTATGTGAAATTTGTTATCATTTTTCAGTCACTAGCATAATTGTCTCCCTATAGGGCCCCATATCAGGGAATGTGACGCGAATCATACCCTCTAAGAATTATGTCCAGGCAACTAGAAACATGTTTAACATATATACATATAGGTATTTAGAGACTTTGATGTGTAAATTTTTAATGTAAATGTAGAGGCTGTATTAATTACTTCGACCATTTACACAGCCTATATTGAATTTCCCCTCGATGGGCCCATTAACAGGGAATGTGACGCCACTTGATCCCTTTGACTAGTATGTCAAGTCATTAAGCTTTATCGCTGACAGAACATATTGCAGATATTTAGAGGCTGAGAGGCTGAAATTCGAACCCAAGTGTTGAACGTGCATTTATAACGATTTTCAGCACTTACAATGAATTTCTCTTTTTGCGCCCCATACTAGGGAATGTGACGCCAATTCACCCAAAGTACGATTTTGCTCTGACATCAGTCTATATGGTTAACATAATAAATGAAAGATATTAAGAGGCTGCGGTTCCGAAATATCTTCAAATTTGAACGGTATGTGAAATTTGTTATCATTTTTTAATCACTTGCATAATTGTCCCCCCCCCACCCCACACACTCTATTGGGCCCCATATCAGGGAATGTGACGCGAATCATACCCTCTAAGGATTATGTCCAGCCAACTAGGAACATGTTTAACATAATACAATATAGATATTTAGAGGCTTTGATGTGTGAATATTAATGTAAATGTTGAGGCTGTATTAATTACTTCAACCATTTACACCACGTATATTGAATTTCCCCTCGTTGGTCCCCTTAACAGGGAATGTGACGCCACTTGATCCCTATGAGTAGTATGTCGAGTCATTTAGCTTTATCGCTGACAGAACGAATTACAGATATTAAGAGGCTGAAAGGCTGAAATCCGAACCCAAGGGTTAAACTTGCATTTATAAAGATTTTCAGTACTAACACTGAATTTCCCCTTTTTGGGCCCCATACTAGGGAATGTGACGCCAATTCACCCAAAGTACGATCTTGCTCTGACATCGGTCTATATGGTTAACATAATAAATGAAAGATATTAAGAGGCTACGGTTCCGAAATATCTCCAAATTTAACGGTATGTGAAGTTTGCTATCATTTTTTACTCACTAGCATAATTGTCCCCCTATTGGGCCCCATACCAGGGAATGTGACGCGAATCATACCCTCTGAGGATTATGTCCAGGCAACTAGGAACATGTCTAATATAATACAATATAGACATTTAGAGGCTTTGATGTGTGAATTTTAATGTAAATGTAGAGGCTGTATTAATTACTTCAACCATTTACACCACCTATATTGATTTTTTCGTCGTTGGTCCCCTTTACAGGGAATGTGACGCCACTTGATTCCTATGAGAAGTGTACCGAGTCATTTAGCTTTCTCGCTGACAGAACGAATTACAGATATTTAGAGGCTTAGAGGCTGAAATTCGAAGACAAGTGTTAAACTTGCATTTATAAAGATTTTCAGCACTTACACTGAATTTCTCCTCTTTTGGCCCCATATAAGGGAATGTGACGCCAATTCACCCAAAGTACGATCTTGCTCTGACATCAGTCTATATGGTAAGCATAATAAATGAAAGATATTAAGAGGCTGCGGTTCCGAAAGATCTTCAAAATTGAACGGTATGCGAAATTTGTTATCATTTTTCAGTCACTAGCATAATTGTCCCCCTATTGGGCCCCATATCAGGGAATGTGACGCGAATCATACCCTCTAAGGATTATGTCCAGGCAACTAGGAACAGTTTTAACATAATACAATATAGATATTTAGAGGCTTTGATGTGTGAATTTTAATGTAAATGTAGAGGTTGTATTAATTACTTCGACCATTTATACCACTTATATTGAATTTCCCCTCGTTGGTCCCCTAAACAGGGAATGTGACGCCACTTGATCCCTATGAGTAGTATGTCGAGTCATTTAGCTTTATCGCTGACAGAACGAATTGCAGATATTTAGAGGCTGAGAGGCTGAAATTCGAACCCATGTGTTAAACTTGCATTTATAACGATTTTCAGCACTTACACTGAATTTTCCCTCTTTCGGCCCCATACTAGGGAATGTGACGCCAATTCACCCAAAGTACGATCTTGCTCTGACATCAGCCTATATGGTAAGCATAATAAATGAAAGATATTAAGAGGCCGCGGTTCCGAAATATCTTCAAATTTGAACGGTATGTGAAATTTGTTATCATTTTTGAGTCACTAGCATAATTGTCCCCCTATTGGGCCCCGTATCAGGGAATGTGACGCTAATCATACACTCTAAGGATTATATCTAGGCAACTAGGAACATGTTTAACATAATACATTATAGATATTTATGAGGCGTTGGTGGGTGAATATTAATGTAAATGTAGAGGTTGTATTAATTACTTCGACGATTTACACCACATATATTGAATTTCCCCTCGTTGGTCCCCTTAACAGGGAATGTGACACAACTTGATCCGTATGAGTAGAATGTCGAGTCATTTAGCTTTATCGCTGACAGAACGAATTACAGATATTAAGAGGCCGAAAGGCTGAAATTCGAACCCAAGTGTTAAATTTGCATTTATAAAGATTTTCAGCACTTACACTGAATTTCTCCACTTTTGGCCCCATATAAGGGAATGTGACGCAAATTCACCCAAAGTACGATCTTGCTCTGACATCAGTCTATATGGTAAGCATAATAAATGAAAGATATTAAGAGGCTGCGTTCCCAAATATCTTCAAATTTGAACGGTATGTGAAATTTGTTATCATTTTTCAGTCACTAGCATAATTGTCTCCCTATTGGGCCCCGTATCAGGGAATGTGACGCTAATCATACCCTCTAAGGATTATGTCCAGGCAACTAGGAACAGTTTTAACATAATACAATGTAGATATTTAGAGGCTTTGATGTGTGAATTTTAATGTAAATGTAGAGGTTGTATTAATTACTTCGACCATTTATACCACTTATATTGAATTTCCCCTCGTTCGTCCCCTAAACAGGGAATGTGACGCCACTTGATCCCTATGAGTAGTATGTCGAGTCATTTAGCTTTATCGCTGACAGAACGAATTGCAGATATTTAGAGGCTGAGAGGCTAAAATTCGAACCCAAGTGTTAAACTTGCATTTATAATGATTTTCAGCACTTACACGGAATTTTCCCTCTTTCGGCCCCATACTAGGGAATGTGACGCCAATTCACCCAAAGTACGATCTTGCTCTGACATCAGCCTATATGGTAAGCATAATAAATGAAAGATATTAAGAGGCCGCGGTTCCGAAATATCTTCAAATTTGAACGGTATGTGAAATTTGTTATCATTTTTCAGTCACTAGCATAATTGTCCCCCTATTGGGCCCCGTATCAGGGAATGTGACGCTAATCATACCCTCTAAGGATTATGTCCAGGCAACTAGGAACATGTTTAACATAATACATTATAGATATTTAGAGGCTTTGATGTGTGAATATTAATGTAAATGTAGAGGTTGTATTAATTACTTCGACGATTTACACCACGTATATTGAATTTCTCCTCGTTGGTCCCCTTAACAGGGAATGTGACACAACTTGATCCCTATGAGTAGAATGTCGAGTCATTTAGCTTTATCGCTGACAGAACGAATTACAGATATTAAGAGGCTGAAAGGCTGAAATTCGAACCCAAGTGTTAAACTTACATTTATAAAGATTTTCAGCACTAACACTGAATTTCCCCTTTTTGGGCCCCATACTAGGGAATGTGACGCCAATTCACCCAAAGTACGATCTTGCTCTGACATCGGTCTGTATGGTTAACATAATAAATGAAAGATATTAAGAGGCTACGGTTCCGAAAAATCTTCAAATTTACCGGTATGTGAAGTTTGTTATCATTTTTGAGTCACTAGCATAATTGTCTCCCTATTGGGCCCCATACCAGGGAATGTGATGCGAATCATACCCTCTGAGGACTATGTCCAGGCAACTAGGAACATGTCTAATATAATACAATATAGACATTTAGAGGCTTTGATGTGTGAATTTTAATGTAAATGTAGAGGCTGTATTAATTACTTCAACCATTTACACCACCTATATTGATTTTTTCGTCGTTGGCCCTCTTTACAGGGAATGTGACGGCACTTGATTCCTATGAGAAGTATACCGAGTCATTTAGCTTTCTCGCTGACAGAACGAATTACAGATATTTAGAGGCTGAGAGGCTGAAATTCGAACCCAAGTGTTAAACTTGCATTTATAAAGATTTTCAGCACTTACACTGAATTTCCCCTCTTTGGGCCCCATATAAGGGAATGTAACGCCAATTCACCCACAGTACGATCTTCCGCTGACATCAGTCTATATGGTAAGCATAAATGAAAGATATTAAGAGGCTGCGGTTCCGAAATATTTTCAAATTTGAACGGTATGTGAAATTTGTTATCATTTTTGAGTCACTAGCATAATTGTCCCCCTATTGGGCCCCATATCAGGGAATGTGACGCGAATCATACCCTCTAAGGATTATGTCCGGCAACTAGGAACATGTTTAACATAATACAATATAGATATTAAGAGGCTTTGATGTGTGAATTTTAATGTAAATGTAGAAGCTGTATTAATTACTTCGACAATTTACACCACGTATATTAAATTTCCCCTCTTTGGTCCCCTTAACAGGGAATGTGACGCCACTTGATCCCTATGAGTAGTATGTCGAGTCATTAAGCTTTATCGCTGACAGAACAAATTGCAGATATTGAGAGGCTGAGAGGCTGAAATTCGAACCAAAGTGTTAAACTTGCATTTATAACGATTTGAACGGAATTTGAACGGTATGTGAAATTTGTTATTATTTTTGAGCCTCGTGCACAATTGTCCCCCTATTGGGCCCCATATCAGGGAATGTGACGCAAATCATTCTCTCTAAGGATTATGTCCAGCAACAAGGAACATGTTTAACATAATACAATATAGATATTTTGAGGCTTTGATCTGTTAATAGTAATGTAGATGTAGAGGCTGTATTAATTACTTCGACGATTTACACCACGTATATTGAATTTCCCCTCGTTGGTCCCCTTAGCAGGGAATGTGACGCCACTTGATCCCTATGAGTAGTATGCCGAGTCATTTAGCTTTATCGCTGACAGAACGAATTACAGATATTTAGAGGCTGAGAGGCTGAAATTCGAACCCAAGTGTTAAACTTGCATTTATAACGATTTTCAGCACTAACAGTGAATTTTCCCTCTTTGGGCCCCATACTAGGGAATGTGACGCCAATTCACCCAAAGTACGATCTTGCTCTGACATCGGTCTATATGGTAAACATAATAAATGAAAGATATTAAGAGGCTACGGTTCCGAAATATCTTCAAATTTGAACGGTATGTGAAATGTGTTATCATTTTTGAGTCACTAGCATGATTGTCCCCCTATAGGTCCCCATATCAGGGAATGTGACGCAAATCATACCCTCTAAGGATTATGTCCAGGCAACTAGGAACATGTTTAACATAATACAATATAGATGATGATGATATAGAATGTGACGCCAATTCACCCAAAGTACGATCTTGCTCTGACATCGGTCTATATGGTTAACATAATAAATGAAAGATATTAAGAGGCTACGGTTCCGAAATATCTTCAAATTTAACGGTATGTGAAGTTTGTTATCATTTTTGAGTCACTAGCATAATTGTCCCCCTATTGGGCCCCATACCAGGGAATGTGACGCGAATCATACCCTCTGAGGATTATGTGCAGGCAAATAGGAACATTTCTAATATAATACAATATAGATATTTAGAGGCTTTGATATGTGAATTTTAATGTAAATGTAGAGGCTGTATTAATTACTTCAACCATTTACACCACCTATATTGATTTTTTCGTCGTTGGTCCCCTTTACAGGGAATGTGACGCCACTTGATTCCTATGAGAAGTATACCGAGTCATTAAGCTTTCTTGCTGACAGAACGAATTACAGATATTTAGAGGCTGAGAGGCTAAAATTCGAACCCAAGTGTTAAACTTGCATTTATTAAGATTTTCAGCACTTACACTGAATTTCTCCTCTTTTGGCCACATATAAGGGAATGTGACGCCAATTCACCCAAAGTACGATCTTGCTCTGACATCAGTCTATATGGTAAGCATAATAAAAGAAAGATATTAAGAGGCTGCGGTTCCGAAATATCTTCAAATTTGAACGGTATGTGAAATTTGTTATCATTTTTGAGTCACTAGCATAATTGTCCCCCTATTGGGCCCCATATCAGGGAATGTGACGCAAATCATACCCTCTAAGGATTATGTCCAGGCAACTAGGAACATGTTCAACATAATACAATATAGATATTTAGAGGCTTTGATGTGTGAATTTTAATGTAAATGTAGGGGCTGTATTAATTACTTCGACCATTTACACCACGTATATTGAATTTCCCCTCGTTGGTCCCCTTAACAGGGAATGTGACACCACTTGATCCCTATGAGAAGTATGTCGAATCATTAAGCTTTAACCCTGACAGAACGAATTGCAGATATTTAGAGGCTGAGAGGCTGAAATTCGAACCAAAGTGTTAAACTTGCATTTATAAAGATTTTCAGCACTTACACTGAATTTCCCCTCTTTGGGCCACATATAAGGGAATGTCACGCCAATTCACCCAAAGTACGATCTTGCTCTGACATCAGTCTATATGGTAAACATAATAAATGAAAGATATTAAGAGGCTGCGGTTCCGAAATATCTTCAAATTTGAACGGTATGTGAAATTTTTTTTAATTTTTAGTCACGTGCACAATTGTCCCCCTATTGGGCCCCATATCAGGGAATGTGACGCAAATCATACTCTCTAAGGATTATTTCCAGGCAACTAGGAACATGTTTAACATAATACAATATAGATATTTTGAGGCTTTGATGTGTGAATATTAATGTAGATGTAGAGGTTGTATTAATTACTTCGACCATTTACACCACGTATATTGAATTTCCCCTCGTTGGTCCCCTTAACAGGGAATGTGACGCCACTTGATCCCTATGAGTAGTATGCCGAGTCATTTAGCTTTATCGCTGACAGAACGAATTACAGATATTTAGAGACTGAGAGTCTGAAATTCGAACCCAAGTGTTAAACTTGCATTTATAACGATTTTCAGCACTAACACTGAATTTTCCCTCTTTGGGCCCCATACCAGGGAATGTGACGCCAATTCACCCAAAGTACGATCTTGCTCTGACATCGGGCTATATGGTTGACATAATAAATGAAAGATATTAAGAGGCGACGGTTCCGAAATATCTTCAAATTTAACGGTATGTGAAGTTTGTTATCATTTTTGAGTCACTAGCATAACTGTCCCCCTATTGGGCCCCATACCAGGGAATGTGACGCGAATCATACCCTCTGAGGATTATGTGCAGGCAAATAGGAACATTTCTAATATAATACAATATAGATATTTAGAGGCTTTGATATGTGAATTTTAATGTAAATGTAGAGGCTGTATTAATTACTTCAACCATTTACACCACCTATATTGATTTTTTCGTCGTTGGTCCCCTTTACAGGGAATGTGACGCCACTTGATTCCTATGAGAAGTATACCGAAGCATTAAGTTTTCTTGCTGACAGAACGAATTACAGATATTTAGAGGCTGAGAGGCTAAAATTCGAACCCAAGTGTTAAACTTGCATTTATTAAGATTTTCAGCACTTACACTGAATTTCTCCTCTTTTGGCCCCATATAAGGGAATGTGACGCCAATTCACCCAAAGTACGATCTTGCTCTGACATCAGTCTATATGGTAAGCATAATAAATGAAAGATATTAAGAGGCTGCGGTTCCGAAAGATCTTCAAAATTGAACGGTATGCGAAATTTGTTATCATTTTTCAGTCACTAGCATAATTGTCCCCCTATTGGGCCCCATATCAGGGAATGTGACGCGAATCATACCCTCTAAGGATTATGTCCAGGCAACTAGGAACAGTTTTAACATAATACAATATAGATATTTAGAGGCTTTGATGTGTGAATTTTAATGTAAATGTAGAGGTTGTATTAATTACTTCGACCATTTATACCACTTATATTGAATTTCCCCTCGTTGGTCCCCTAAACAGGGAATGTGACGCCACTTGATCCCTATGAGTAGTATGTCGAGTCATTTAGCTTTATCGCTGACAGAACGAATTGCAGATATTTAGAGGCTGAGAGGCTGAAATTCGAACCCATGTGTTAAACTTGCATTTATAACGATTTTCAGCACTTACACTGAATTTTCCCTCTTTCGGCCCCATACTAGGGAATGTGACGCCAATTCACCCAAAGTACGATCTTGCTCTGACATCAGCCTATATGGTAAGCATAATAAATGAAAGATATTAAGAGGCCGCGGTTCCGAAATATCTTCAAATTTGAACGGTATGTGAAATTTGTTATCATTTTTGAGTCACTAGCATAATTGTCCCCCTATTGGGCCCCGTATCAGGGAATGTGACGCTAATCATACACTCTAAGGATTATATCTAGGCAACTAGGAACATGTTTAACATAATACATTATAGATATTTAGAGGCGTTGGTGTGTGAATATTAATGTAAATGTAGAGGTTGTATTAATTACTTCGACGATTTACACCACATATATTGAATTTCCCCTCGTTGGTCCCCTTAACAGGGAATGTGACACAACTTGATCCGTATGAGTAGAATGTCGAGTCATTTAGCTTTATCGCTGACAGAACGAATTACAGATATTAAGAGGCCGAAAGGCTGAAATTCGAACCCAAGTGTTAAACTTACATTTATAAAGATTTTCAGCACTAACACTGAATTTCCCCTTTTTGGGCCCCATACAAGGGAATGTGACGCCAATTCACCCAAAGTACGATCTTGCTCTGACATCGGTCTATATGGTTAACATAATAAATGAAAGATATTAAGAGGCTACGGTTCCGAAATATCTTCAAATTTAACGGTATGTGAAGTTTGTTATCATTTTTGAGTCACTAGCATAATTGTCTCCCTATTGGGCCCCATACCAGGGAATGTGATGCGAATCATACCCTCTGAGGATTATGTCCAGGCAACTAGGAACATGTCTTATATAATACAATATAGACATTTAGAGGCTTTGATGTGTGAATTTTAATGTAAATGTAGAGGCTGTATTAATTACTTCAACCATTTACACCTCCTATATTGATTTTTTCGTCGTTGGTCCCCTTACAGGGAATGTGACGCCACTTGATTCCTATGAGAAGTATACCGAGTCATTTAGCTTTCTCGCTGACAGAACGAATTACAGGTATTTAGAGGCTGAGAGGCTGAAATTCGAAGACAAGTGTTAAATTTGCATTTATAAAGATTTTCAGCACTTACACTGAATTTCTCCACTTTTGGCCCCATATAAGGGAATGTGACGCAAATTCACCCAAAGTACGATCTTGCTCTGACATCAGTCTATATGGTAAGCATAATAAATGAAAGATATTAAGAGGCTGCGTTCCCAAATATCTTCAAATTTGAACGGTATGTGAAATTTGTTATCATTTTTCAGTCACTAGCATAATTGTCCCCCTATTGGGCCCCGTATCAGGGAATGTGACGCTAATCATACCCTCTAAGGATTATGTCCAGGCAACTAGGAACAGTTTTAACATAATACAATGTAGATATTTAGAGGCTTTGATGTGTGAATTTTAATGTAAATGTAGAGGTTGTATTAATTACTTCGACCATTTATACCACTTATATTGAATTTCCCCTCGTTCGTCCCCTAAACAGGGAATGTGACGCCACTTGATCCCTATGAGTAGTATGTCGAGTCATTTAGCTTTATCGCTGACAGAACGAATTGCAGATATTTAGAGGCTGAGAGGCTAAAATTCGAACCCAAGTGTTAAACTTGCATTTATAATGATTTTCAGCACTTACACGGAATTTTCCCTCTTTCGGCCCCATACTAGGGAATGTGACGCCAATTCACCCAAAGTACGATCTTGCTCTGACATCAGCCTATATGGTAAGCATAATAAATGAAAGATATTAAGAGGCCGCGGTTCCGAAATATCTTCAAATTTGAACGGTATGTGAAATTTGTTATCATTTTTCAGTCACTAGCATAATTGTCCCCCTATTGGGCCCCGTATCAGGGAATGTGACGCTAATCATACCCTCTAAGGATTATGTCCAGGCAACTAGGAACATGTTTAACATAATACATTATAGATATTTAGAGGCTTTGATGTGTGAATATTAATGTAAATGTAGAGGTTGTATTAATTACTTCGACGATTTACACCACGTATATTGAATTTCTCCTCGTTGGTCCCCTTAACAGGGAATGTGACACAACTTGATCCCTATGAGTAGAATGTCGAGTCATTTAGCTTTATCGCTGACAGAACGAATTACAGATATTAAGAGGCTGAAAGGCTGAAATTCGAACCCAAGTGTTAAACTTACATTTATAAAGATTTTCAGCACTAACACTGAATTTCCCCTTTTTGGGCCCCATACTAGGGAATGTGACGCCAATTCACCCAAAGTACGATCTTGCTCTGACATCGGTCTGTATGGTTAACATAATAAATGAAAGATATTAAGAGGCTACGGTTCCGAAAAATCTTCAAATTTACCGGTATGTGAAGTTTGTTATCATTTTTGAGTCACTAGCATAATTGTCTCCCTATTGGGCCCCATACCAGGGAATGTGATGCGAATAATACCCTCTGAGGACTATGTCCAGGCAACTAGGAACATGTCTAATATAATACAATATAGACATTTAGAGGCTTTGATGTGTGAATTTTAATGTAAATGTAGAGGCTGTATTAATTACTTCAACCATTTACACCACCTATATTGATTTTTTCGTCGTTGGCCCTCTTTACAGGGAATGTGACGGCACTTGATTCCTATGAGAAGTATACCGAGTCATTTAGCTTTCTCGCTGACAGAACGAATTACAGATATTTAGAGGCTGAGAGGCTGAAATTCGAACCCAAGTGTTAAACTTGCATTTATAAAGATTTTCAGCACTTACACTGAATTTCCCCTCTTTGGGCCCCATATAAGGGAATGTAACGCCAATTCACCCACAGTACGATCTTCCGCTGACATCAGTCTATATGGTAAGCATAAATGAAAGATATTAAGAGGCTGCGGTTCCGAAATATCTTCAAATTTGAACGGTATGTGAAATTTGTTATCATTTTTGAGTCACTAGCATAATTGTCCCCCTATTGGGCCCCATATCAGGGAATGTGACGCGAATCATACCCTCTAAGGATTATGTCCGGCAACTAGGAACATGTTTAACATAATACAATATAGATATTAAGAGGCTTTGATGTGTGAATTTTAATGTAAATGTAGAGGCTGTATTAATTACTTCGACAATTTACACCACGTATATTAAATTTCCCCTCTTTGGTCCCCTTAACAGGGAATGTGACGCCACTTGATCCCTATGAGTAGTATGTCGAGTCATTAAGCTTTATCGCTGACAGAACAAATTGCAGATATTGAGAGGCTGAGAGGCTGAAATTCGAACCAAAGTGTTAAACTTGCATTTATAACGATTTGAACGGAATTTGAACGGTATGTGAAATTTGTTATTATTTTTGAGCCTCGTGCACAATTGTCCCCCTATTGGGCCCCATATCAGGGAATGTGACGCAAATCATTCTCTCTAAGGATTATGTCCAGCAACAAGGAACATGTTTAACATAATACAATATAGATATTTTGAGGCTTTGATCTGTTAATAGTAATGTAGATGTAGAGGCTGTATTAATTACTTCGACGATTTACACCACGTATATTGAATTTCCCCTCGTTGGTCCCCTTAGCAGGGAATGTGACGCCACTTGATCCCTATGAGTAGTATGCCGAGTCATTTAGCTTTATCGCTGACAGAACGAATTACAGATATTTAGAGGCTGAGAGGCTGAAATTCGAACCCAAGTGTTAAACTTGCATTTATAACGATTTTCAGCACTAACAGTGAATTTTCCCTCTTTGGGCCCCATACTAGGGAATGTGACGCCAATTCACCCAAAGTACGATCTTGCTCTGACATCGGTCTATATGGTAAACATAATAAATGAAAGATATTAAGAGGCTACGGTTCCGAAATATCTTCAAATTTGAACGGTATGTGAAATGTGTTATCATTTTTGAGTCACTAGCATGATTGTCCCCCTATAGGTCCCCATATCAGGGAATGTGACGCAAATCATACCCTCTAAGGATTATGTCCAGGCAACTAGGAACATGTTTAACATAATACAATATAGATGATGATTATATAGAATGTGACGCCAATTCACCCAAAGTACGATCTTGCTCTGACATCGGTCTATATGGTTAACATAATAAATGAAAGATATTAAGAGGCTACGGTTCCGAAATATCTTCAAATTTAACGGTATGTGAAGTTTGTTATCATTTTTGAGTCACTAGCATAATTGTCCCCCTATTGGGCCCCATACCAGGGAATGTGACGCGAATCATACCCTCTGAGGATTATGTGCAGGCAAATAGGAACATTTCTAATATAATACAATATAGATATTTAGAGGCTTTGATATGTGAATTTTAATGTAAATGTAGAGGCTGTATTAATTACTTCAACCATTTACACCACCTATATTGATTTTTTCGTCGTTGGTCCCCTTTACAGGGAATGTGACGCCACTTGATTCCTATGAGAAGTATACCGAGTCATTAAGCTTTCTTGCTGACAGAACGAATTACAGATATTTAGAGGCTGAGAGGCTAAAATTCGAACCCAAGTGTTAAACTTGCATTTATTAAGATTTTCAGCACTTACACTGAATTTCTCCTCTTTTGGCCACATATAAGGGAATGTGACGCCAATTCACCCAAAGTACGATCTTGCTCTGACATCAGTCTATATGGTAAGCATAATAAAAGAAAGATATTAAGAGGCTGCGGTTCCGAAATATCTTCAAATTTGAACGGTATGTGAAATTTGTTATCATTTTTGAGTCACTAGCATAATTGTCCCCCTATTGGGCCCCATATCAGGGAATGTGACGCAAATCATACCCTCTAAGGATTATGTCCAGGCAACTAGGAACATGTTCAACATAATACAATATAGATATTTAGAGGCTTTGATGTGTGAATTTTAATGTAAATGTAGGGGCTGTATTAATTACTTCGACCATTTACACCACGTATATTGAATTTCCCCTCGTTGGTCCCCTTAACAGGGAATGTGACACCACTTGATCCCTATGAGAAGTATGTCGAATCATTAAGCTTTAACCCTGACAGAACGAATTGCAGATATTTAGAGGCTGAGAGGCTGAAATTCGAACCAAAGTGTTAAACTTGCATTTATAAAGATTTTCAGCACTTACACTGAATTTCCCCTCTTTGGGCCACATATAAGGGAATGTCACGCCAATTCACCCAAAGTACGATCTTGCTCTGACATCAGTCTATATGGTAAACATAATAAATGAAAGATATTAAGAGGCTGCGGTTCCGAAATATCTTCAAATTTGAACGGTATGTGAAATTTTTTTTAATTTTTAGTCACGTGCACAATTGTCCCCCTATTGGGCCCCATATCAGGGAATGTGACGCAAATCATACTCTCTAAGGATTATTTCCAGGCAACTAGGAACATGTTTAACATAATACAATATAGATATTTTGAGGCTTTGATGTGTGAATATTAATGTAGATGTAGAGGTTGTATTAATTACTTCGACCATTTACACCACGTATATTGAATTTCCCCTCGTTGGTCCCCTTAACAGGGAATGTGACGCCACTTGATCCCTATGAGTAGTATGCCGAGTCATTTAGCTTTATCGCTGACAGAACGAATTACAGATATTTAGAGACTGAGAGTCTGAAATTCGAACCCAAGTGTTAAACTTGCATTTATAACGATTTTCAGCACTAACACTGAATTTTCCCTCTTTGGGCCCCATACCAGGGAATGTGACGCCAATTCACCCAAAGTACGATCTTGCTCTGACATCGGGCTATATGGTTGACATAATAAATGAAAGATATTAAGAGGCGACGGTTCCGAAATATCTTCAAATTTAACGGTATGTGAAGTTTGTTATCATTTTTGAGTCACTAGCATAACTGTCCCCCTATTGGGCCCCATACCAGGGAATGTGACGCGAATCATACCCTCTGAGGATTATGTGCAGGCAAATAGGAACATTTCTAATATAATACAATATAGATATTTAGAGGCTTTGATATGTGAATTTTAATGTAAATGTAGAGGCTGTATTAATTACTTCAACCATTTACACCACCTATATTGATTTTTTCGTCGTTGGTCCCCTTTACAGGGAATGTGACGCCACTTGATTCCTATGAGAAGTATACCGAAGCATTAAGTTTTCTTGCTGACAGAACGAATTACAGATATTTAGAGGCTGAGAGGCTAAAATTCGAACCCAAGTGTTAAACTTGCATTTATTAAGATTTTCAGCACTTACACTGAATTTCTCCTCTTTTGGCCACATATAAGGGAATGTGACGCCAATTCACCCAAAGTACGATCTTGCTCTGACATCAGTCTATATGGTAAACATAATAAAAGAAAGATATTAAGAGGCTGCGGTTCCGAAATATCTTCAAATTTGAACGGTATGTGAAATTTGTTATCATTTTTGAGTCACTAGCATAATTGTCCCCCTATTGGGCCCCATATCAGGGAATGTGACGCAAATCATACCCTCTAAGGATTATGTCCAGGCAACTAGGAACATGTTCAACATAATACAATATAGATATTTAGAGGCTTTGATGTGTGAATTTTAATGTAAATGTAGGGGCTGTATTAATTACTTCGACCATTTACACCACGTATATTGAATTTCCCCTCGTTGGTCCCCTTAACAGGGAATGTGACACCACTTGATCCCTATGAGAAGTATGTCGAATCATTAAGCTTTAACCCTGATAGAACGAATTGCAGATATTTAGAGGCTGAGAGGCTGAAATTCGAACCAAAGTGTTAAACTTGCATTTATAAAGATTTTCAGCACTTACACTGAATTTCCCCTCTTTGGGCCACATATAAGGGAATGTCACGCCAATTCACCCAAAGTACGATCTTGCTCTGACATCAGTCTATATGGTAAACATAATAAATGAAAGATATTAAGAGGCTGCGGTTCCGAAATATCTTCAAATTTGAACAGTATGTGAAATTTTTTTTAATTTTTAGTCACGTGCACAATTGTCCCCCTATTGGGCCCCATATCAGGGAATGTGACGCAAATCATACTCTCTAAGGATTTCCAGGCAACTAGGAACATGTTTAACATAATACAATATAGATATTTTGAGGCTTTGATGTGTGAATATTAATGTAGATGTAGAGGTTGTATTAATTACTTCGACCATTTACACCACGTATATTGAATTTCCCCTCGTTGGTCCCCTTAACAGGGAATGTGACGCCACTTGATCCCTATGAGTAGTATGCCGAGTCATTTAGCTTTATCGCTGACAGAACGAATTACAGATATTTAGAGACTGAGAGTCTGAAATTCGAACCCAAGTGTTAAACTTGCATTTATAACGATTTTCAGCACTAACACTGAATTTTCCCTCTTTGGGCCCCATACCAGGGAATGTGACGCCAATTCACCCAAAGTACGATCTTGCTCTGACATCGGTCTATATGGTTGACATAATAAATGAAAGATATTAAGAGGCGACGGTTCCGAAATATCTTCAAATTTAACGGTATGTGAAGTTTGTTATCATTTTTGAGTCACTAGCATAACTGTCTCCCTATTGGGCCCCATACCAGGGAATGTGACGCGAATCATACCCTCTGAGGATTATGTGCAGGCAAATAGGAACATTTCTAATATAATACAATATAGATATTTAGAGGCTTTGATATGTGAATTTTAATGTAAATGTAGAGGCTGTATTAATTACTTCAACCATTTACACCACCTATATTGATTTTTTCGTCGTTGGTCCCCTTTACAGGGAATGTGACGCCACTTGATTCCTATGAGAAGTATACCGAGTCATTAAGCTTTCTTGCTGACAGAACGAATTACAGATATTTAGAGGCTGAGAGGCTAAAATTCGAACCCAAGTGTTAAACTTGCATTTATTAAGATTTTCAGCACTTACACTGAATTTCTCCTCTTTTGGCCACATATAAGGGAATGTGACGCCAATTCACCCAAAGTACGATCTTGCTCTGACATCAGTCTATATGGTAAGCATAATAAAAGAAAGATATTAAGAGGCTGCGGTTCCGAAATATCTTCAAATTTGAACGGTATGTGAAATTTGTTATCATTTTTGAGTCACTAGCATAATTGTCCCCCTATTGGGCCCCATATCAGGGAATGTGACGCAAATCATACCCTCTAAGGATTATGTCCAGGCAACTAGGAACATGTTCAACATAATACAATATAGATATTTAGAGGCTTTGATGTGTGAATTTTAATGTAAATGTAGGGGCTGTATTAATTACTTCGACCATTTACACCACGTATATTGAATTTCCCCTCGTTGGTCCCCTTAACAGGGAATGTGACACCACTTGATCCCTATGAGAAGTATGTCGAATCATTAAGCTTTAACCCTGACAGAACGAATTGCAGATATTTAGAGGCTGAGAGGCTGAAATTCGAACCAAAGTGTTAAACTTGCATTTATAAAGATTTTCAGCACTTACACTGAATTTCCCCTCTTTGGGCCACATATAAGGGAATGTCACGCCAATTCACCCAAAGTACGATCTTGCTCTGACATCAGTCTATATGGTAAACATAATAAATGAAAGATATTAAGAGGCTGCGGTTCCGAAATATCTTCAAATTTGAACGGTATGTGAAATTTTTTTTAATTTTTAGTCACGTGCACAATTGTCCCCCTATTGGGCCCCATATCAGGGAATGTGACGCAAATCATACTCTCTAAGGATTATTTCCAGGCAACTAGGAACATGTTTAACATAATACAATATAGATATTTTGAGGCTTTGATGTGTGAATATTAATGTAGATGTAGAGGTTGTATTAATTACTTCGACCATTTACACCACGTATATTGAATTTCCCCTCGTTGGTCCCCTTAACAGGGAATGTGACGCCACTTGATCCCTATGAGTAGTATGCCGAGTCATTTAGCTTTATCGCTGACAGAACGAATTACAGATATTTAGAGACTGAGAGTCTGAAATTCGAACCCAAGTGTTAAACTTGCATTTATAACGATTTTCAGCACTAACACTGAATTTTCCCTCTTTGGGCCCCATACCAGGGAATGTGACGCCAATTCACCCAAAGTACGATCTTGCTCTGACATCGGGCTATATGGTTGACATAATAAATGAAAGATATTAAGAGGCGACGGTTCCGAAATATCTTCAAATTTAACGGTATGTGAAGTTTGTTATCATTTTTGAGTCACTAGCATAACTGTCCCCCTATTGGGCCCCATACCAGGGAATGTGACGCGAATCATACCCTCTGAGGATTATGTGCAGGCAAATAGGAACATTTCTAATATAATACAATATAGATATTTAGAGGCTTTGATATGTGAATTTTAATGTAAATGTAGAGGCTGTATTAATTACTTCAACCATTTACACCACCTATATTGATTTTTTCGTCGTTGGTCCCCTTTACAGGGAATGTGACGCCACTTGATTCCTATGAGAAGTATACCGAAGCATTAAGTTTTCTTGCTGACAGAACGAATTACAGATATTTAGAGGCTGAGAGGCTAAAATTCGAACCCAAGTGTTAAACTTGCATTTATTAAGATTTTCAGCACTTACACTGAATTTCTCCTCTTTTGGCCACATATAAGGGAATGTGACGCCAATTCACCCAAAGTACGATCTTGCTCTGACATCAGTCTATATGGTAAACATAATAAAAGAAAGATATTAAGAGGCTGCGGTTCCGAAATATCTTCAAATTTGAACGGTATGTGAAATTTGTTATCATTTTTGAGTCACTAGCATAATTGTCCCCCTATTGGGCCCCATATCAGGGAATGTGACGCAAATCATACCCTCTAAGGATTATGTCCAGGCAACTAGGAACATGTTCAACATAATACAATATAGATATTTAGAGGCTTTGATGTGTGAATTTTAATGTAAATGTAGGGGCTGTATTAATTACTTCGACCATTTACACCACGTATATTGAATTTCCCCTCGTTGGTCCCCTTAACAGGGAATGTGACACCACTTGATCCCTATGAGAAGTATGTCGAATCATTAAGCTTTAACCCTGATAGAACGAATTGCAGATATTTAGAGGCTGAGAGGCTGAAATTCGAACCAAAGTGTTAAACTTGCATTTATAAAGATTTTCAGCACTTACACTGAATTTCCCCTCTTTGGGCCACATATAAGGGAATGTCACGCCAATTCACCCAAAGTACGATCTTGCTCTGACATCAGTCTATATGGTAAACATAATAAATGAAAGATATTAAGAGGCTGCGGTTCCGAAATATCTTCAAATTTGAACAGTATGTGAAATTTTTTTTAATTTTTAGTCACGTGCACAATTGTCCCCCTATTGGGCCCCATATCAGGGAATGTGACGCAAATCATACTCTCTAAGGATTTCCAGGCAACTAGGAACATGTTTAACATAATACAATATAGATATTTTGAGGCTTTGATGTGTGAATATTAATGTAGATGTAGAGGTTGTATTAATTACTTCGACCATTTACACCACGTATATTGAATTTCCCCTCGTTGGTCCCCTTAACAGGGAATGTGACGCCACTTGATCCCTATGAGTAGTATGCCGAGTCATTTAGCTTTATCGCTGACAGAACGAATTACAGATATTTAGAGACTGAGAGTCTGAAATTCGAACCCAAGTGTTAAACTTGCATTTATAACGATTTTCAGCACTAACACTGAATTTTCCCTCTTTGGGCCCCATACCAGGGAATGTGACGCCAATTCACCCAAAGTACGATCTTGCTCTGACATCGGTCTATATGGTTGACATAATAAATGAAAGATATTAAGAGGCGACGGTTCCGAAATATCTTCAAATTTAACGGTATGTGAAGTTTGTTATCATTTTTGAGTCACTAGCATAACTGTCTCCCTATTGGGCCCCATACCAGGGAATGTGACGCGAATCATACCCTCTGAGGATTATGTGCAGGCAAATAGGAACATTTCTAATATAATACAATATAGATATTTAGAGGCTTTGATATGTGAATTTTAATGTAAATGTAGAGGCTGTATTAATTACTTCAACCATTTACACCACCTATATTGATTTTTTCGTCGTTGGTCCCCTTTACAGGGAATGTGACGCCACTTGATTCCTATGAGAAGTATACCGAGTCATTAAGCTTTCTTGCTGACAGAACGAATTACAGATATTTAGAGGCTGAGAGGCTAAAATTCGAACCCAAGTGTTAAACTTGCATTTATTAAGATTTTCAGCACTTACACTGAATTTCTCCTCTTTTGGCCACATATAAGGGAATGTGACGCCAATTCACCCAAAGTACGATCTTGCTCTGACATCAGTCTATATGGTAAGCATAATAAAAGAAAGATATTAAGAGGCTGCGGTTCCGAAATATCTTCAAATTTGAACGGTATGTGAAATTTGTTATCATTTTTGAGTCACTAGCATAATTGTCCCCCTATTGGGCCCCATATCAGGGAATGTGACGCAAATCATACCCTCTAAGGATTATGTCCAGGCAACTAGGAACATGTTCAACATAATACAATATAGATATTTAGAGGCTTTGATGTGTGAATTTTAATGTAAATGTAGGGGCTGTATTAATTACTTCGACCATTTACACCACGTATATTGAATTTCCCCTCGTTGGTCCCCTTAACAGGGAATGTGACACCACTTGATCCCTATGAGAAGTATGTCGAATCATTAAGCTTTAACCCTGACAGAACGAATTGCAGATATTTAGAGGCTGAGAGGCTGAAATTCGAACCAAAGTGTTAAACTTGCATTTATAAAGATTTTCAGCACTTACACTGAATTTCCCCTCTTTGGGCCACATATAAGGGAATGTCACGCCAATTCACCCAAAGTACGATCTTGCTCTGACATCAGTCTATATGGTAAACATAATAAATGAAAGATATTAAGAGGCTGCGGTTCCGAAATATCTTCAAATTTGAACGGTATGTGAAATTTTTTTTAATTTTTAGTCACGTGCACAATTGTCCCCCTATTGGGCCCCATATCAGGGAATGTGACGCAAATCATACTCTCTAAGGATTATTTCCAGGCAACTAGGAACATGTTTAACATAATACAATATAGATATTTTGAGGCTTTGATGTGTGAATATTAATGTAGATGTAGAGGTTGTATTAATTACTTCGACCATTTACACCACGTATATTGAATTTCCCCTCGTTGGTCCCCTTAACAGGGAATGTGACGCCACTTGATCCCTATGAGTAGTATGCCGAGTCATTTAGCTTTATCGCTGACAGAACGAATTACAGATATTTAGAGACTGAGAGTCTGAAATTCGAACCCAAGTGTTAAACTTGCATTTATAACGATTTTCAGCACTAACACTGAATTTTCCCTCTTTGGGCCCCATACCAGGGAATGTGACGCCAATTCACCCAAAGTACGATCTTGCTCTGACATCGGGCTATATGGTTGACATAATAAATGAAAGATATTAAGAGGCGACGGTTCCGAAATATCTTCAAATTTAACGGTATGTGAAGTTTGTTATCATTTTTGAGTCACTAGCATAACTGTCCCCCTATTGGGCCCCATACCAGGGAATGTGACGCGAATCATACCCTCTGAGGATTATGTGCAGGCAAATAGGAACATTTCTAATATAATACAATATAGATATTTAGAGGCTTTGATATGTGAATTTTAATGTAAATGTAGAGGCTGTATTAATTACTTCAACCATTTACACCACCTATATTGATTTTTTCGTCGTTGGTCCCCTTTACAGGGAATGTGACGCCACTTGATTCCTATGAGAAGTATACCGAAGCATTAAGTTTTCTTGCTGACAGAACGAATTACAGATATTTAGAGGCTGAGAGGCTAAAATTCGAACCCAAGTGTTAAACTTGCATTTATTAAGATTTTCAGCACTTACACTGAATTTCTCCTCTTTTGGCCACATATAAGGGAATGTGACGCCAATTCACCCAAAGTACGATCTTGCTCTGACATCAGTCTATATGGTAAACATAATAAAAGAAAGATATTAAGAGGCTGCGGTTCCGAAATATCTTCAAATTTGAACGGTATGTGAAATTTGTTATCATTTTTGAGTCACTAGCATAATTGTCCCCCTATTGGGCCCCATATCAGGGAATGTGACGCAAATCATACCCTCTAAGGATTATGTCCAGGCAACTAGGAACATGTTCAACATAATACAATATAGATATTTAGAGGCTTTGATGTGTGAATTTTAATGTAAATGTAGGGGCTGTATTAATTACTTCGACCATTTACACCACGTATATTGAATTTCCCCTCGTTGGTCCCCTTAACAGGGAATGTGACACCACTTGATCCCTATGAGAAGTATGTCGAATCATTAAGCTTTAACCCTGATAGAACGAATTGCAGATATTTAGAGGCTGAGAGGCTGAAATTCGAACCAAAGTGTTAAACTTGCATTTATAAAGATTTTCAGCACTTACACTGAATTTCCCCTCTTTGGGCCACATATAAGGGAATGTCACGCCAATTCACCCAAAGTACGATCTTGCTCTGACATCAGTCTATATGGTAAACATAATAAATGAAAGATATTAAGAGGCTGCGGTTCCGAAATATCTTCAAATTTGAACGGTATGTGAAATTTTTTTTAATTTTTAGTCACGTGCACAATTGTCCCCCTATTGGGCCCCATATCAGGGAATGTGACGCAAATCATACTCTCTAAGGATTTCCAGGCAACTAGGAACATGTTTAACATAATACAATATAGATATTTTGAGGCTTTGATGTGTGAATATTAATGTAGATGTAGAGGTTGTATTAATTACTTCGACCATTTACACCACGTATATTGAATTTCCCCTCGTTGGTCCCCTTAACAGGGAATGTGACGCCACTTGATCCCTATGAGTAGTATGCCGAGTCATTTAGCTTTATCGCTGACAGAACGAATTACAGATATTTAGAGACTGAGAGTCTGAAATTCGAACCCAAGTGTTAAACTTGCATTTATAACGATTTTCAGCACTAACACTGAATTTTCCCTCTTTGGGCCCCATACCAGGGAATGTGACGCCAATTCACCCAAAGTACGATCTTGCTCTGACATCGGTCTATATGGTTGACATAATAAATGAAAGATATTAAGAGGCGACGGTTCCGAAATATCTTCAAATTTAACGGTATGTGAAGTTTGTTATCATTTTTGAGTCACTAGCATAACTGTCCCCCTATTGGGCCCCATACCAGGGAATGTGACGCGAATCATACCCTCTGAGGATTATGTGCAGGCAAATAGGAACATTTCTAATATAATACAATATAGATATTTAGAGGCTTTGATATGTGAATTTTAATGTAAATGTAGAGGCTGTATTAATTACTTCAACCATTTACACCACCTATATTGATTTTTTCGTCGTTGGTCCCCTTTACAGGGAATGTGACGCCACTTGATTCCTATGAGAAGTATACCGAAGCATTAAGTTTTCTTGCTGACAGAACGAATTACAGATATTTAGAGGCTGAGAGGCTAAAATTCGAACCCAAGTGTTAAACTTGCATTTATTAAGATTTTCAGCACTTACACTGAATTTCTCCTCTTTTGGCCACATATAAGGGAATGTGACGCCAATTCACCCAAAGTACGATCTTGCTCTGACATCAGTCTATATGGTAAGCATAATAAATGAAAGATATTAAGAGGCTGCGGTTCCGAAATATCTTCAAATTTGAACGGTATGTGAAATTTGTTATCATTTTTGAGTCACTAGCATAATTGTCCCCCTATTGGGCCCCATATCAGGGAATGTGACGCAAATCATACCCTCTAAGGATTATGTCCAGGCAACTAGGAACATGTTCAACATAATACAATATAGATATTTAGAGGCTTTGATGTGTGAATTTTAATGTAAATGTAGGGGCTGTATTAATTACTTCGACCATTTACACCACGTATATTGAATTTCCCCTCGTTGGTCCCCTTAACAGGGAATGTGACACCACTTGATCCCTATGAGTAGTATGTCGAATCATTTAGCTTTAACACTGACAGAACGAATTGCAGATATTTAGAGGCTGAGAGGCTGAAATTCGAACCAAAGTGTGTTAAACTTGCATTTATAAAGATTTTCAGCACTTACACTGAATTTCCCCTCTTTGGGCCGCATATAAGGGAAGGTCACGCCAATTCACCCAAAGTACGATCTTGCTCTGACATCAGTCTATATGGTAAACATAATAAATGAAAGATATTAAGAGGCTGCGGTTCCGAAATATCTTCAAATTTGAACGGTATGTGAATTTTTTTTTAATTTTTAGTCACGTGCACAATTGTCCCCCTATTGGGCCCCATATCAGGGAATGTGACGCAAATCATACTCTCTAAGGATTATTTCCAGGCAACTAGGAACATGTTTAACATAATACAATATAGATATTTTGAGGCTTTGATGTGTGAATATTAATGTAGATGTAGAGGTTGTATTAATTACTTCGACCATTTACACCACGTATATTGAATTTCCCCTCGTTGGTCCCCTTAACAGGGAATGTGACACCACTTGATCCCTATGAGTAGTATGTCGAATCATTTAGCTTTAACCCTGACAGAACGAATTGCAGATATTTAGAGGCTGAGAGGCTGAAATTCGAACCAAAGTGTGTTAAACTTGCATTTATAAAGATTTTCAGCACTTACACTGAATTTCCCCTCTTTGGGCCGCATATAAGGGAAGGTCACGCCAATTCACCCAAAGTACGATCTTGCTCTGACATCAGTCTATATGGTAAACATAATAAATGAAAGATATTAAGAGGCTGCGGTTCCGAAATATCTTCAAATTTGAACGGTATGTGAATTTTTTTTTAATTTTTAGTCACGTGCACAATTGTCCCCCTATTGGGCCCCATATCAGGGAATGTGACGCAAATCATACTCTCTAAGGATTATTTCCAGGCAACTAGGAACATGTTTAACATAATACAATATAGATATTTTGAGGCTTTGATGTGTGAATATTAATGTAGATGTAGAGGTTGTATTAATTACTTCGACCATTTACACCACGTATATTGAATTTCCCTTCGTTGGTCCCCTTAACAGGGAATGTGACGCCACTTGATCCCTATGAGTAGTATGCCGAGTCATTTAGCTTTATCGCTGACAGAACGAATTACAGATATTTAGAGGCTGAGAGTCTGAAATTCGAACCCAAGTGTTAAACTTGCATTTATAACGATTTTCAGCACTAACACTGAATTTTCCCTCTTTGGGCCCCATACCAGGGAATGTGACGCCAATTCATCCAAAGTATGATCTTGCTCTGACATCGGTCTATATGGTAAACATAATAAATGAAAGATATTAAGAGGCTACGGTTCCGAAATATCTTCAAATTTAACGATATGTGAAGTTTGTTATCATTTTTGAGTCACTAGCATAAGTTTTCCCCTATTGGGCCCCATACCAGGGAATGTGACGCGAACCATACCCTCTGAGGATTATGTCCAGGCAACTAGGAACATAGCTAATATAATGCAATATAGATATTTAGAGGCTTTGATGTGTGAATTTTAATGTAAATGTAGAGGCTGTATTTATTACTTCAACCATTTACACCACCTTTATTGATTTTTTCGTCGTTGATGCCACTTGACGCCACTTGATTCCTATGACGCCACTTGATTCCTATGAGAAGTATACCGATTCATTAAGCTCTCTCGCTGACAAAACGAATTACAGATATTTAGAGGCTGAGAGGCTGAAATTCGAACAGAAGTGTTAAACTTGCATTTATTAAGATTTTCAGCACTTACACTGAATTTCCCCTCTTTGGGCCACGCCAATTCACCATAAGTACAATCTTGCTCTGCCATCAGTCTATATGGTAAGCATAATAAATGAAAGATATTAAGAGGCTGCGGTTCCGAAATATCTTCAAATTTGAACGGTATGTGAAATTTGTTATCATTTTTGAGTCACTAGCATAATTGTCCCCCTATTTGGCCCCATATCAGGGAATGTGACGCGAATCATACCCTCTAAAGATTATGTCCAGGCAACTAGGAACATGTTTAACATAATACAATATAGATATACAGAGGCTTTGATGTGTGAATTTTAATGTAAATGTAGAGGCTGTATTAATTACTTCGACCATTTACACCACGTATATTGAATTTCCCCTCGTTGGTCCCCTTAACAGGGAATGTGACGCCACTTGATCCCAATGAGTAGTATGCAGAGTCATTTAGCTTTATCGCTGACAGAACGAATTGCAGATATTTAGAGGCTGAGAGGCTGAAATTGGAACCCACGTGTTAAATTTGCATTTATAAAGATTTTCAGCACTTACACTGAATTTCCCCTCTTTGGGCCCCATACTAGGGAATGTGACGCCAATTCAGCCAAAACATGATCTTGCTCTGACATCAGTCTATATGGTAAATATCTTCAAATTTGAATGGTATGTGAAATGTGTTATCATTTTTGAGTCAATTGCATAAATGCCCCCCCCCCCACCCCTATTGGGCCCCATATCAGGGAATGTGACGCGAATCATACCTCTAAGGATTATGTCCAGGCACATAAGCACATGTTTAACATAATACAATATAGATATTTAGAGGCTTTGATGTGTGAATTTTAATGTTAATGTAGACCGAGGCTCTATTAATTACTTCGACCATTTACACCCCCTATATTGATTTGCCCGTCGTTGGTCCCCTTTACAGGGAATGTGACGCCACTTGATTCCTATGAGAAGTTTGCCAAGTCATTTAGCTTTCTGACTGACAAAACAAATTACAGATATTTAGAG
Source organism: Lucinisca nassula (assembly GCA_963580285.1). Taxonomy (NCBI): domain Eukaryota; kingdom Metazoa; phylum Mollusca; class Bivalvia; order Lucinida; family Lucinidae; genus Lucinisca; species Lucinisca nassula. The sequence goes on along the minus strand of OY757012.1, from coordinate 158,594,684 downwards.
GCTGAGAGGCTGAAATTCGAACCAAAGTGTTAAACTTGCATTTATACAGATTTTCAGCACTTACACTGAATTTCCCCCACTACGGGTCCCATATAAGGGAATGTGACGCCAATTCACACAAAGTACGATCTTGCTCTGACATGAGTCTATATGGTAAACATAATAAATGAAAGATATTAAGAGGCTGCGGTTCCGAAATATCTTCAAATTTGAACGGTATGCGAAATTTGTTATCATTTTTTAGTCTTTGCATAATTGTCCCCCTATTGGGTCTGTTATCAGGCAATGTGATGCAAATCATACCCTCTAAAGATTATGTCCAGGCAACTAGGAACATGTTTACTAGAATACAATATAGATATTTTTAGGCTTTGATGTGTGAATTTTTATGTAAATGTAGAGGCTGTATTAATTACTTCGACCATTTACACCGCCTATATTGAATTCCCCATCGTTGGTCCCCTTAACAGGGAATGTGACGCCTTTTGATCCCTATGAGTAGTATGTCGAGTCATTTAGCTTTATCGATGACAGAACGAATTGCAGATATTTAGAGGCTGAGAGGCTGAAATTCGAACCCAAGTGTTAAACTTGCATTTATAAAGATTTTCAGCACTTACACTGAATTTCCCCTCTTTGGGCCCCATACTAGGAAATGTGACGCCAATTCACCCAAAATACGAACTTGCTCTGACATCAGTCTATATGATAAACATAATAAATGAAAGATATTAAGAGGCTGCGGTTCCGAAATATCTTCAAATTTGAACGGTATGTGAAATGTGTTATCATTTTTGAGCCACTAGCATAATTGTCCCCCTATTGGGCCCCATAAAAGGGAATGTGACGCAAAATATACCCTCTAAGGATTATATACAGGTAACTAGCAACAGGTTTACTATAATACAATATAGATATATAGAGGCTTTGATGTTTGAATTTTAATGTAAATGTAGAGGCTATATTAATTACTTCGACAATTTTTACACCACCTATTTTGAATTTCCCCTCGTTGGTCCCCTTAACAGGGAATGTGACGCCTCTTGATCCCTATGAGTAGTATGCAGAGTCATTTAGCTTTATCGCTGACACAACGAATTGCAGATATTTAGAGGCTGAGAGGCTGAAATTCAAACCCAAGTGTTAAACTTGCATTTATAACGATTTTCAGCACTTATACTGAATGTTCCCTCTTTCGGCCCCATACTAGGGAATGTGACGCCAATTCACTCAAAGTACGATCTTGCTCTGACATCAGTCTATATGGTAAACATAATAAATGAAAGATATTAAGAGGCTGCGGTTCCGAAATATCTTCAAATTTGAACGGTATGTGAAATTTGTTTTCATTTTTGAGTCACGTGCACAATTGTCCCCCCCCCCTATTTGGCCCCATATCAGGGAATGTGACGCAAATCATACCCTCTAAGGATTATGTCCAGGCAACTAGGAACATGTTCAACATAATACAATATAGAAAGAACGCGAGATTGTCTTTTATTATCCTTGGGATGACCGTGTCTGGCCTTATGGCCTACAAACTCGCCTAGACAATTGCGCAGACCAAACGAGTAGCAGTCTGAGCTGGGTCCAAAGTGTTTGCAATAATGTTCTCTGGTCAGATACCACCTGTGGGACTGTTCAAAAGTGGTCTTAAATCTAAGAAGTGTGGTTATAGTCACTGTTTTCGAATTAAAAAAAAAGTCGTCTCTCCGGAGATTCGAACTCACGCCAAAAAAAAAACAGCAAAACGCCCCTTTGAGAGCCTGGTAATTTTTTTTTTTTTTTGGGGGGGGGAGGGGGTTGTTTCGGATGCTTTTTTTGTAACAGGCTCGCTCTTCAGTGTTTTGCATTCCCCTACATTCTGATTCTAACTAGGGCGGATATTATTCGAAAGTTGTTAGATATCTTACTAGAGGAAGCTAGGGGGAGGGTGGGCAGAGAGAGAATCTAGCGCTAGTAGTTAAGGATTGGGTGTCCCTCTAGGGACATTGAATGAATAACGTTTTAACAATGATAAGCTTCGATTTACGAATTATGTAATACATAAAATAAATTAATGATAATTTTCTTTTTTATCTTTGAAAAACTGAGTCTGTTAGCAAAAGACTTCCATACGTATAGCAATAATTAAAAAATTAAAAAAAACTTTGTATTTAGATCGTCGTAAATTTCCGCAAGCGAATGTACTATAGTGGTCTATTTATAGGCCACTCATAGCGTCAAATTTTCAGTATCGATTTTGTCTTAGTAGTAAAGTTTAGTCTGTTTCGTATTACACATGTTGTACATAACACGTTAGAATTTGAGTTTTTTTGTTTGATTTATTCATATATTTATCCCGTCAACAGTTTAAAGGTCATTTTGGAGATGTTGCTTCCAATATTGGGGGACCCGATGAAATGACATCTCAAGCCCTGCCCCCCAACGCGAGCGCAGGCTGGTCCCGGGTCGGCACCACCGAGTGGGGATGCCGAGGACAATTTCTATTTTTCATCCCCGCACTGTGGGGCCGAGCCGGGGGGGGGGGGGGGCACACCGCGTTGTTATACGAGGTGACATTGGTATGTCGCAGCCAGTTGGTATTAAATTCTTTTGTGGTTGGGAGGCTTAATTTGGCAAATGGAGAATATTGATGTTTAAGGGTTGGGAGGCTTAATTTGCCAAAAAGAAAACTTTTTTGGTTCAAAATGAGGTGGGAAGCTTCATTGGTTGAATGGGGCTTTCATGGCTGAAACAAAAAAAGTCCATTCATCCTCCCTGCTGCTCAATATAGATATTTAGAGGCTTTGATGTGTGAATTTTAATGTTAATATAGAAGCTGTATTAATTACTTCGACCATTTACACAACCTATATTGAATTACCCATCATTGGTCCCCTTAACAGGGAATGTGACGCCACTTGACACCTATCAGTAGTATGCCGATTCATTTAGCTTTATCGCAGACAGAAGGAATTACAGATATTTAGAGGATAAGAGGATGAAACTTAACATGCAAGACTTTTGGAATTAATTGACTATTCACATCACTTACCTGACTTTTCACCAATGTAGGGCGCCTATGTAAGGGAATGTGACGCAATTGGACCCATTTTAAGAGTTTGCATTGACATCAGGCAACATGTTGATGGATGACATGTATTTAGGGGCTGTATTCACACAACCATGGTAAACTTACATTTTGAACGATTTTGATTACTTACATGGAATTTCCCTTCTTTGGGTCTCATACTAAAGAATGTGACGCTACTTGACCCATTGTATGAGTATGCCCTGACATCAGTCTATATGATAAACATAATAAATCAAAGACATTAAGAGGCCGTGTTTCCGACAAATAATCAGTCTTGAATGGTATGTGATATTTGTTATCATTTTTGTCACCACAAAAGTACACTGATGCAGATGTCATAAGGATGCTGGAATATCTAATTGGCAACATTTTCGTGGAGTTCAGTGGTCTATTATTTCAGCAAACAATTGGCATGACAATGGGTACTTATTGTGCACCGTTGCTTGCCGACTTGTTCTTGTACTCGCACGAGGCGGAGTTTGTACAAGGTCTCCTCAAAGCAGGCAAGAAACGCCTTGCGTTCCAAGGCGGCTCTTCTGTGGCGATTTATTTATGTTGTTGTTTGTTACTTATTGTGTGTATCACTTGTGTCTTTTGGTTTTGGATGGCCATATGGCCATTTTGTGGGAAAGTAACTGTCCTTATGGCCTTCCTTTGTTAGGTTTCCATTATGGTCTGGTCGCTTAATGTTTGTATTTCTTTCCCTTTGGTGTCTTTTATGGGTGGAGTAAGTTAATTGTATCAATTCCTGATCTTTGTTTTACTTCTACTTTGCACAACAATTCAATTTCACCTACAGATATATAGATGATTTATTGTCTCTGAAAAATGCTAAATTCGCAGAGTACTTGCAATTCATCTATCCACGTGAACTTGAAATTTAGGGAAGAACAGAGACTGCAACCTCCTCCTCATACTTGGATTGTTATCTCTATATTGACAACGGGAAGCTTTCTACTGGGCTGTACGATAAACAAGATGACTTCAATTTTCCCATTGTTAACTTTCCCTTCCTGAGCAGTAATACCCCGTCTACACCAGCATATGGAGTTTACGTTTCACAGTTGATCGGTTATGCTAGAGCCTATTCCAAGTATCAGGACTTTATGGAACGTGGGAAGGTGCTCACTACCAGGTTGTTATGCCAGGGGTATCAAAAACAAACTGGTATCAACACTAAAGAAGTTCTATGGGAGGCACCATGATCTTGTTGATCCGTACAATGTGGCCATTTCCAGAATTATTTCTGATATGTTTGCCAAAGGAAAGCAATCGCGACGGAAGTAAGGGCGAGGATTGTGGCCACGTAAAATCGATTTAAGCCCCCCAGTGGAAATCTTCCACTGACCGTTCCAAGGCGGCTCTTCTGTGGCGATTTATTTATGTTGTTGTTTGTTCCTTACTGTGTGTATCACTTGTGTCTTTTGGTTTTGGATGGCCATATGGCCATTTTGTGGGAAAGTAACTGTCCTTATGGCCTTCCTTTGTTTAGGTTTCCATTATGGTCTGGTCGCTTAATGTTTGTATTTCTTTCCCTTTGGTGTCTTTTATGGGTGGAGTAAGTTAATTGTATCAATTCCTGATCTTTGTTTTACTTCTACTTTCCAAAATCTCGGACATACTCTTCTCGGCATTTACACCTTTTCTTCGTTCGTTGGGCATGGTGCACGAAGCTTGCTTACCAAGTAATGCTTACTATCCGCGGACGCCTGATAACACTCTTCTGGAGTCCATGTCTGTTGATCTGAACATTGATATTTGTCATTTTGTCTATGGACTAATGATTTTGGATTAACGCTTTGGTACTACGACCTAAACTACTTTTGTGTTACTTGCATAATTGTCCCCTTATTGGGCCCCATAAGGTAGGGACTGTGAGGCGAATCGTACCCTCTGAAGATTATGCCTAGGCAACCAGCTGCATGTCTAACATAATATAGTACAGATATTTGGAGGCTTTGATGTGTGAATTTCAATGCAAATGTGACGCTGTATTGATTACTTCGACCATTTACACCACTTATAATGAATATCCCCTCGCTTGTCCCTTTAACATGGAATGTGACCTCACTTGACCCCTATGAGTAGTATGCAGAGGCAATTAGCTTTATCGGTAAAAAACGAATAACAAATATTTAGAGGATGAGAGGCTGAAATATAACAAAACACCCAAGACTTGGCGAATTTATTGGCCATTTACATCCCTAACATGGCTTTTCCCCACTGTAGGGCCCCTATGTAAAGGAATGTGACGCAAATGGGCCCGTTTGAAAAGTGTGCGGAGGCACCAGGCAACATGTTAAATATAATGGATGACAGGTATCTAGAGGCTGGTGTGCTGCCGGCATTCTGCTAGACGGGAATAACTTTTTTTATAATGGCAGTGGTATGGATATTGTTCGAGCAGCGGAACGTGGAGCCCAGCACTAGGGTGTGGTCCGGTCTGTACGATAGAAAGGTCGTCTTGGTACTGGACCTTTCTAATGGGTCCCGAGGCATAACCTTTCTTATGTGGCCAGATTGGGATAAAAGACCATGTGTTGGACCTAAATGAGAGGTAATGTCAGACCCAAATGTGGCAGAGCCCAGAACCCTAGAGCTACTAGTGTGACCCAGTGTGAGTCACTTTGAGCCCCTTTTCCTTCGCGAGGGTTTCCTGCATGCTACCTGAACAAAAAATTAATTGTATAAATCACGACTGCAGTAAGGGCGAGGATTGCGGCCGTGTCAAAACGATTTAAGCAGGGTTCGAACAGCAAATCCTGGAGGGAGAATCTGGCTCAGCACCACCGTGGTGTGACCCGGTCTGTGTGAGATAGGGGTCCTGTATGTAGACCCTGCTTGTGGGTATTACGGGATACCCTCTGTTATTCGGCTAGATGGGGATAAAAAGCCAAGGGTTGAACCCCTCTCACCCCTGGTCCGAGACCAGAAGCCTAGCGCTTGTATGTGACCCAGTATGAATTATGAGGCCTTTTGATCTCTTTATTCTCCGCTGGATGGGCAACTCCGAATAACCGCCGTTATGCGCCCAGACAGGGATTTTTCTTCAGTTAGGAAGTGGTGTGGATTTTTCAACAGCAGAACCTGCAGGGAGAGCCAGGTCTAGCCCTGTGGTAAGACCCCATCTGAGTAGTAGAGGGGTCTTCTCGGTATCTGATCTTGCTAGTGCGTATCGCAATATAACCTCTGTTTTCCGGCCAAACTGGGATACAATACTAGGGCTGAACGTATGTGAGAAGTGAAGTCCACCCTCTGTGGCCGAGACCAGAAGGCTAGCGCTGGAGACAGACTCGGTGCGAGTCTTTTCGATACATCTACCTTCTGCAGCCTGAACATACCTGTATAACCACCGTTATTTGGCCAGACGGGTATAACTTTTCCATAAGGCAGCGGTATGGGTGTTCAAGCAGCGAAACCTGGAGGTTTTGTTTGTTTGATTTGAGGTTTAACGTCCTCGTCAACACTGTAAAGGTCATTTTGGAACCGTTGCTTACAATTCTGTAGGACTTTACCCGACAATGAGATAAAATGAGATCTCAAGCCCTGTCTCCCAATGAAACAAATAGGGTTTATAAGCATGGACGGTCCGACACTCACACCAATTTGCCTGGGCAAGCTTAGTATTCTATACCGCGACAGAGGTAAGGGCGCGGATTATGGCCATGTAAAATCGATTTAAGCCCCCCAGTGGAATTCTTTCCACTGACCGTTCAAGAACGGTTCTTCTGTGGCGGTTTATTTATGTTGTTGTTTGTTACTGACTATGTATATCACTTGTGTCTTTTTATTTTGGATGGCCATTTGGCCATTTTGTGGGAAAGTAACTGTCCTTATGGCCTTCCTTTGTTTAGGTTTCTATTTTTGGTCTGGTCGCTTCATGTTTGTGTTTCTTTCCCTTTGGTGTCTTTGATGGGTGGAGTAAGCTAATTGTATCGATTCCTGATCTTTGTTTTACTTCTACTTTAGATCTTCTTAGCGGTTTACCAGTACTCGTGTGTGGGTCAGACTCAGCTATGCGTGGAAGCATCATGCAGCCTATATATTTCTTCAAGCCCGGATGGGCGGAAACTTGGAGATAGTGCCAGGCCTAGCCCTAGCGTGTTATCCGGCTAGATGCGGATTCAAGACCATGGGGTGAACCAGTGTGAGAAGTGAAGTCCGATCCAACTATGGCTGACACCGGAAGCATAGTGCTAGGGCATTATGCAGTGTTAGTCCTTTATATGCCCTTTTATCCTCCACAGGATGAGAAGCCGGGGATAAACTTTATGCTGTCAGATGGGGATACCTTACGGGTTGGAATTATGTGAGAAGCGAAATCCACCCCCTGTGGCCGAACCCAGAAGGCTAGCACTGGAGATTGACTTAGTGTTTCGTTACCTTATTCCTCCACAGCCTGAACATCCCGAGATAACCACCGTTATTTGGCTAGACAGGGATAACTTTAAGGCAGTGGTATGGATGTTCAAGCAGCGAAACCTTGAGATAGAGCCAGACCTAGCACTATGGTATTATCCGGCTAGATGCGGACACAAGACCATGAGTGAACCTTTGGGAGAAATGAAGTCCGACTCCAGGTGGCGAGCCTAGAAGCCTAGCGCTGGTTTGTGACCCAGGGCGAGTTGGGCGTTCCTTTTATACCTTTATCCACTGCCAGGTGAGCATCCTGGGATAACCTCCCTTATGCGGTCAGACGGGGATAACTTTCCATAAGGCACCGATATGGGTGTCCTAGCAGTGGAAAATTGGAGGAGAGCCAGGCCTAGCAATGACCTGTGACACGGTGTGTTTGGTAGAGGGGTCCTCTAGTTACCGGACCTGAAAGTGGGTATTGTAGGATAACATCTGTTATCCGGCTAGACGGGGATACAAGACCGGGGCGTGAACCTGTGTGAGATGCGTTCCGAACCCGATTTAGCCTAGAAACTAAGCGCTGGAATGTGACCCGGTGTTTACTTATTCAGATGTTTTGTCATCATAAACTTATTAACATGATATGGCTAAACATTCGAAAACATATAACAGTTAATATAATGGATGGGTCTTGGATTGAGCCTAGGCTAGGCCTATTAATGTTCTCTTCTGTGTGAGATGTGAATCCTTTTGATCTCTTTATCCTCCGAGGGCTCAGCACCCCGAGAGCGGTTAGAAGGGGATACCTTTCCGTATTGTAGTAGTATGGGTGTCCAAGCGGAGGTAGAGCCAGCCTAGCAATGAGATGCGGGCCCTGCTAGTGTAAATCGCTATATAACCTCTGTTATCCGACCAGATAGGGATGCTAGACCATAGGCTGAACCTATGTGATAAGTGAAGTCCGACTTCTGTGTGGTCAATCCCAGAAGCCTAGCGGTTGGAAGTGACTCAGTGTTATTTGTGATCCATTTTGATCCCTTTATCCTCCGCGGGGTGAGCATCTCGGGATTATCCACGTTATGCGGAGAGACTGGGTAACTTTTCCGTTAGATATGTTCTATAAAAGGGTTATCCTTGGGAACCAATGAATACACCATAGAACTGGAAAATATGAAGTGTGCATGTTTTCTGGGCCAGACTAGCTAGTTTCGGTCAGTTAGGCCTCATCAGTGACCCTGGTATATGAATGTCTTTTGACGTGTCAACAGTATCAATTCTGATTCTGACAAGAAAATATAGACTACACTATGATGTAGGGCAGGGAGACTTTTTACGACCGCCACGCATTCCCAGAAACCAGCTGTAGTGACGTTAGATATGTTCTATAAACGGGTTATCCTGATAGTTAGTATCGTGGGATAACCTCTGTTATCCGGCTAGATTACAATACAAGACCATTGGATCAACCTATGTGAGAAGCGAAGTCCGATCCCCCTGTGACCCAGCCCGGAAACATCGGGCTAGGGTGTTACATTGAATTAGTCATCAGTCCCTTTGATCCCTTTAGCCTCCGCGGGATGAGCATCCAGGGATAACCTCTATGCTGCCAGACGAGAATAACTTTCCATGAGTCAATGCTTTTCAGTGTTGGAGCAGCGGATCCTGGAGGGAAAACCGGGCCTAGTACTATGCTATGACCCGTTCATTGTGGTAGAGGTGTCCTCTGGATAGGGACCCTGCTAGTAGGTATCACGGGATAACCTCTATTATTCGGCCTACCACAAAAACATGGGGTGAACCTATGCGAGAAGTGAAATCCGCCCACGCTGAACCGAGCCCAGACAGAAGCCTAGCCTCTGAATACCTGTTATCCATTACATTTAACATGTTGCCTAATGCCTCTGCAAACTTTTCAAATGGATCCATTTGCGCCACATTCCCTTACATTGGGGTCCTGCAGTGAGGAAAAGTCATGTTAGGGATGTAAATGGCCAATAAATTCACTAAGGCCTACATGTTTTGTTAAATTTCCTGTTAAGGGGACCCAACGAGGGATAATCCAATATAGGTGGTGTAAATGGTCGAAGTAATTAATACATCTTCTACATTTACATGTACATTAAAATTCACACATCGAAGACTCTAAATTGCTATATATTATTATTTGAAACATGTTGCTAGTTGCCTAGTCATAATATTTAGAGGGTATGATTCGCGTCACATTCCCTAATATGGGGCCCAAAATGGGGACAATTATGCAAGTAACACAAAAAGATAACAAATTTCACACACCGTTCAGGTTTGAAAATATTTCGGAACAGCTTCTTAATATCTGTCATTTATTATGTTTATAGTATAGACTGATGTAAGAACAAAATCGTACATATGGGTGAAGTAGCGTCACATTCCCTTGTATGGTACTCAAAGAGGGGAAATTCAGTGTTGATAAAAATCGTTATAAATGCAAGTTTTACACGTGGGTTCGAATTTCAGCCTCTCAGCCTCTAAATATCTGCAATTCGTTCTGTCAGCAATAAAGCTAAATAACTCGGAATACTCTTTATAGGGATTAAGTGGCGTCACATTCTCTGTTAAGGGGACCAACGAGGGGAAATTCAATAAAGGTGTTGTAAATGGTTGGTGTAAATCAACACAACTTCTACATTTCACACATCAAAGCCTCTAAATATCTATATTGTATTATGTAAAACATGTTCCTAGTTCCCTGGACATAACTCTTAGAGAGAATGATTCGCGTCACATTTCATGATATGGGGCCCAATTTGGGGGAGGGGGGGGGGCAATTGTGCAAGTGATAAAAATGATAACAAATTTCACATACCGTTCTTCAAGTTTGAAAATATTTCGGAACCGCAGCCTCTTAATATCTTTCATTTATTATGTTTACCATATAGACTGATGTCAGAGCAAAATCGTACATTGGGTGAAGTAGCGTCACATTCCCTAGAACGGGGTCCAAAGAGGGGAAATCCAGTGTACGTGCTGAAAATCGTTATAAATGCAAGTTTAACACGTGGTTCGAATTTCAGCCTCTTAGCCTCTAAATATCTGTAATTCGTTCTGTCAGCGAGAAAGCTAAATGACTCGGAATACTACTTATAGGGATCAACGAGGGGAAATTCAATATAGGTGGTGTAAATGGTCGAAGTAATTAATACAGCCTCTACATTTACATTAAAATTCACACATCAAAGCATCCAAATATCTATATTGCATTATGTTAAACATGGTCCTGGTTGCCGGGACATAATCCTTAGAGGGTATGATTCGCGTCGCATTCCCTCATATGGGGCCCAATAGGGGGACAATTATGCAAGTGAATCAAAAATGATAAAAAAATTTCACATGCCGTTCAAATTTGAAAATATTTCGTAACCGGAGCCTCTTAATAATTTTCAGTTGTTATGTTTACCATATAGACAGGTGTCAGGGCAAGAGCGTACTTTGGGTGAATTAGCGTCACATTCCCTAGTATAGGGCCTAAAGAGGGGAAATTCAGTGTAAGTGCTGAAAATCGTTATAAATGCCAGTTTTACGCGTGGGTTCGAATTTCAGCATCCCAGCCTCTAAATGCCTGTAAGCCATTATGTTTAACATGTTGCCTGCTGCCTCTGCACACTTTTCAAACGGGTCCATATGCGTCACATTCCCTTACATAGGGACCCTGCAGTGAGGAAAAGCCATATTAGGGATGCCAATGTGGCCATTAAAAATTCACTAAGGCTTGCATGTTTTGTTACATTTCCGCCTGTCAGTCTCTAAATATCTGTAATTCGTTCTGTCGGCGATAAAGCTAAATGACTCGGAATACTGCTCAAAGGGATCAAGTTGCGTCCCATTCCCTGTTAAGTGGACCAACGAGGGGAAATTCAAATAGTCGAAGTAATTAATACAGCTTCTACATTTTACATTAAAATTCACACATCAAAGCCTCTTAATATCTATATTGTATTATGTTAAACATGTTCCTAGTTGCCTGGACATAATCCTTAGAGGGTATGATTCGCGTCACATTCCCTGTAAAGGGGACCAACGAGAGGAAATTCAATATAGGTGGTGTAAATGGTCGAAGTAATTAATACAGCCTCTAAATTTACATTAAAATTCACACTTCAAAGCCTCTAAATATCTATATTGTATTATGTTAAACATGTTCCTAGTTGACTGGACATAATCCTTAGAGGGTATGATTGGCGTCACATTCCCTGATACGGGGCCCAAAAGGGGGGGGGGGGCAATTATGCAAGTGACTCAAAAATGATAACAAATTTCACATACCGTTCTTCAAGTTTGAAACTATTTCAAAACTGCAGCCTCGTAATATCTTTCATTTATAATGTTTACCATAAAGACTGATGTCAGAGCCAAATCGTACATTGGGTGAAGTAGCGTCACATTCCCTTGTATGGGGCCCAAAGAGAGGAAATTCATTGTCAGTGCTGAAAATCGTTATAAATGCCCTACAACATAGTGTAGATTATATTTTCTTGTCCTTTGGGATCATTGTTTCCATTGTGGAATTTCGAAAATATCTGATGGTCACTGATGAGGCCTAATTGGCTGAAACTAGCTAGTCTGGCTCAGAAAACATATACACTCCATATTTTTCAGTTCTGTTGTGTATTCCTTGCTTCCAAAGGATAACCCTTTTTATAGAACATATTTAACTTCACTACAGCTGGTGTGTGGGAATGTGTGGCGGCGGTAAAACGTGTCCCTACCCTACATCATAGTGTAGATTATATTTTCTTGTCCTTTGGGATCCTTGTTTCCATTGTGGAATGTCGAAAATATCTGAGCGTCACTGATGAGGCCTAATTGGCCGAAACTAGCTAGTCTGGCCCAGAAAACATGTACACTCGATATTTTTCAGTTCTGTGGTGTATTCCTTGCTTCCAAAGGATAACCCTTTTATAGAACATATTTAACTTCACTACAGCTGGTGTGTGGGAATGTGTGGCGGCGGTAAAACGTCTCCCTGCCCTACATGATAGTGTAGATTATATTTTCTTGTCCTTTGGGATCATTGTTTCCATTGTGGAATTTCGAAAATATCTAAGGGTCATTGATGAGGCCTAATTGGCCGAAACTAGCTAGTCTGGCCCCGAAAACATGTACACTCCATATTTTACAGTTCTGTGGAGTATTCCTTGCTCCCAAAGGATAACCCTTTTATAGAACATATTTAACACTTGGTTTCGAATTTCAGCCCCTCAGCCTCTAAATATCTGTAATTCGTTCTGTCAGCGATAAACCTAAATGACTCGGCATACTACTTCTAGGGTTTAAGTGACGTCACATTCCCTGTTAAGAGGAACAACGAGGGGAAATTCAATATAGGTGGTGTAAATGGTCGAAGTAATCAATACATCTTCTACATTTCCATCAAAATTCACACATCAAAGCCTCTAAACATCTATTTTGTATTATGTTAAACGTGTTGCATGTTGCCTGGGCATAATCTTTAAAGGGTATGATTCGCGTCACATTCCCTAATATGGGGCCAAATAGGGGGGCAAATATGCAAGTGCCTAAAACTGATAACATATTTCACTCACCGTTCAAGTTTGAAACTGTTTCGGATTCGCGGCATCTTAATATCTTTCATTTATTATGTTTAACATATAGACTGATGTCAGGGCACACTCGTTCATTGGGTGAAGTAGCGTCACATTCCATAGCAATGGGCCCAAGAGGGGAAATTCAAAAAATGTACTTAACATACTACTCATATGGGTCGTGTGGCGTCACATTCCCTAATATGGGGCCAAATAGGAGGGGGGGGGCAATTATGCAAGTGGTTAAAAAATGAAAACATATTTCACATACCGTTTAAGTTTGAAAATATTTCGGAACCGCGGTCTCTTAATAACATTCATTTATTATGTTTAACATATAGACTGATGACAGGGCACAATCGTACATTGGGTGAAGTAGCGTCACATTCCCTAGTGTGGGGCCTTAAGAGGGGAAATTCAAAGGAAATACTGAAAATCGTTAAAATGCAAGTTTAACAAGTGGGTTTGAATTTCAGCACCCCAACCTCTAAATACCCGTCAGCCATTATGTTAACATGTTGCCTGATGCCTCTGCACACTTTTCATACGGGTCCATTTGGGTCACATTCCCTAACATAGGGGCCCTACAGTGGGGAAAGCCATGTGGGGGTGTAAATGGCCAAGAAATTTGCAAAGTCTTGCATGTTTTGTTACATTTTAGCCTCTCAGCCTCTAAATATTTGTAATTCGTTCTCTTAGCGATAAAGCTAGATGCCTCAACATACAACCCATATGGGTCGTGAGGCGTCGCATTCCCTAATATGGGGCCAAATAGGTGGGGGTTGGGGGCATTTATGCAAGTGACTCAAGAGAGTAACATACAAGCGTATTTCACATAGCGTTCAAGTTTGAAAATAGTTCGGAACCGCAGTCTCTTAATAGCTTTCATTTATTATGTCTAACGTATAGACTGGTGTCAGGGCACAATCGTACATTGGTTGAAGTAGCGTCACATTCCCTAGTATGGGGCCCAAAGAGGGGCGATTCAATGTAAGTTCTGAAAATCGTTGACTAATGCCAGTTTAACAAGTGGGTTTGAATTTCAGCACCGCAGCCTCTACCTGATGCTCTGTCTCTGGTCGGGCCCATCGGAGTCTATCTGTTGGTTTTCTTTTGCTCCAGCATTTCAGTGGTTTCTTGCTGTCGAGTCCTCACCGTTGTCTCACCTCTGTGGTTCTTTGATTTTTGTGTTCACGGAGATGTTGCACTGATGAGTTAGGAGGCCTTCATGCGGACTGAACAAATTATTTGTCTAAATCGCGACGGAAGTAAGGGCGAGGATTGTGGCCACGTAAAATCGATTTAAGCCCCCCAGTGGAAATCTTCCACTGACCGTTCCAAGGCGGCTCTTCTGTGGCGATTTATTTATGTTGTTGTTTGTTACTTACTGTGTTTATCACTTTTGTCTTTTTATTTTGGATGGCCATATGGCCATTTTGTGGGAAAGTAACTGTCCTTATGGCCTTCCTTTGTTTAGCTTTCCATTATGGTCTTGTCGCTTAATGTTTGTATTTCTTTCGCTTTGGTGTCTTTTATGGGTGGAGTAAGTTAATTGTATCAATTCCTGATCTTTGTTTTACTTCTACTCTAAATACCCGTAATCCATTATGTTTATTTCAGCACCACAGCCTCTAAATACCCGTCATCCATTATGTTTAACATGTTGCCTGATGCCTTGGCACACTTTTCATACGGGTCCATTTGCGTCACATTCCCTTACATAGGGGCTCTACAGTGGGGAAAGCCATGTAAGGGGTGTAAATGGCCAATACATTAATGCATCTTTTGTTGAATTTTAGCCTCTCAGCCTCTAAATAGCTCTAATTCGTTCTCTTAGCGATAAAGCTAGATGCATAAACATACTACTCATATGGGTCAAGTGGCGTCACCTTCCCTAATATGGGGCCAAATAGGGGGAGAATTATGCGAGTGACTCAAAAATGATAACATATTTCACATACCGTTTAAGTTCGAAACAATTTCGGAATCGCGGCCCATTAATATCTTTCATTTATTATGTTTAACATATAGACTGATGTCAGGGCCCAATCGTACATTGGGTGAAGTAGCGTCACAATCCCTAGTATGGGGCCCAAAGAGGGGAAATTCAATGTAAGTACCAAAAATCGTTAAAAATGCAAGTTTTACAAGTGGGTTTGAATTTCAGCACCTCAGCCTCTAAATACACGTCATCCATTATGTTTAACATGTTGCCTGGTGCCTCTGCACACTTTTCATACGGGTACATTTGCGTAGGTGCCCGACAGTGGGGAAAGCCATCCTAGAGGTGTAAATGGCCAATTAATTCGCAAAGGCTTGCATGTTCTGTTGCATTTTAGCCTCTCAGCCTCTAAATATCTGTAATTCGTTCTCTTAGAGATAAAGCTAGATGCCTCAACATACTACTCATATGGGTCAAGTGGCGTCACATTCCTTAATATGCCAAATTGTGAGACAATTATGCAAGTGACTCAAAAATGATAACATATTTCACATACTGTTCAAGTTTGAAACTATTTCGGAGCCGCGGACTCTTAATATCTTTCATTTATTATGTTAAACACACAGACTGATGTCAGGGCCCAATCGTACATTGGGTGAAGTAGCGTCACATTTCCCTAGTATGGGGCCCAAAGAGGGGAAATTCATTGCACGTGCTGAAAAACGTTATAAATGCAAGTTTAACACTTGGGTAAGAATTTCAGCCTCTTAACCTCTAAATATCTGTAATTCGTTCTGTCAGCGAGAAAGCTAAATGACTCTACATACTACTCATAGGGATCAAGTGGCGTCACATTCCCTCTTAAGGGGCCCATCGAGGGGAAATTCAATATAGGTGGTGTAAATGGTCGAAGTAAATAATACAGCCTCTACGTTTACATTAATATTCACACATCAAAGCCTCTAAATATCTATATTGTGTTATGTTAAACATATTCCTAGTTGCCTGGACATAATCATTAGAGGGTACGTTTCGCGTCATCTTCCCTTATATGGGGCCGAATAGGGGGACAATTATGCTAGTGACTCAAAAATGATAACACATTTAACATACCGTTCTAGTTTGAAGATATTTCGGAACCGCAGCCTCTTAATATCTTTCATTAATTATGTTAACTATATAGACTGATGTCAGAGCAAAATCGAACATTGGGTGAAGTAGCGTCACATCCCCTAGTATTGGGCCCAAAGAGGGGACATTCAGTGTACGTGCTGAAAATCGTTATAAATGCAAGTTTAACACGTGGGTTCGAATTTCAGCCTCTCAGCCTCTAATTATCTGTAATTCGTTCTCTCAGCGATAAAGCTGAATGAAAGGGCATACTGCTCATAGGGATCAAGTGGCGTCACATTCCCTGTAAAGGGGACCAACGAGCGGAAATTCAATATAGGTGGTGTAAATGGTCGCGGTAATTAATACATCCTCTATATTTACATTAAATTTGCACATCAAAGCCTCTAAATATCTATATTGAATTATATTAAACATGTTCCTAGTTGCCTGGACATAATCCTTAAAGGGTATGATTCGCGTCACATTCCCTGAAATGGGGCCCATTAGGGGACAGTTATGCAATTGACTTAAAAATGATAACAAATTTCAAATACCGTTCAAATTTGAAGATATTTCGGAAACGCAGCCTCTTAATAACTTTCATTTGTTATGTTTACCATATAGACTGATGTCAGAGCAAGATCGCATTTTGGGTGAATTGGCGTCACATTCCCTAATAGGGGCCCAAAGAGGGAAAATTCAGTGTAAGTGCTGAAAATCGTTATAAATGCAAGTTTAACATTTGGGTTCGAATTTCAGCCTCTCAGCCTCTAAATATCTGCAATTCGTTATGTCAGCGATAAAGCTAAATGACTCGGCATACTACTCATAGGGTCAAGTGGCGTCACATTCCCTGTTAAGGGGACCGACGAGGGGAAATTCAATAAAGGTGGTGTCAATGGTCGAAGTAATTAATACAGCCTCTACATTTACATTAAAATTCACACATCAAAGCCTCTAAATATCTATATTCTATTACAGTAAACTTGTTGCTAGTTGCCTGGATCTAATCCTTAGAAGGTATGTTTCGCGTCACATTCCCTGATATGGGGCCCAATAGGGGGAACAATTATGCAAGTGACTCAAAAATGAAAACAAACTTCCCATACCGTTCAAATTTGAAGATATTTCGGAACCGCAGCCTCTTAATACCTTTAATTTATTATGTTTACCATATGGACTGATGTCAGAGTAAGATCGTACTTAGGGTGAATTGGCGTCACATTCCCTAGTATGGGGCCCAAAGAGGGGAAATTCAGTGTAAGTGCTGAAAATCGTTATAAATGCAAGTTCAACGCGGGTTCGAAATTCAGTCTCTTAGCCTCTAAATATCTGCAATTCGTTCTGTTAGCGATAAAGCTAAATGACTCGGCATACTACTCATAGGGATCAAGTTGCGTCACATTCCCTGTTAAGGGGATCAGCGAGGGGAAATTCAATATAGGTGGTGAAAATAGTCGAAGTAATTAATACAGCCTCTAAATTGACATTAAAATTCACACACCAAAGCCTCTAAATATCTATATTGTATTATAGTAAACTTGTTGATAGTTGCCTGCATATAATCCTTAGAGGGTATGTTTTGCGTCACATTCCCTTATATGGGGCCCAATAGAGGGACAATTATGCTAGTGACTCAAAAATGATAATACATTTCACATACCGTTCACATTTGAAGATATTTCGATACCGCAGCCTCTTAATATCTTTAATTTATAATGATTACCATATAGACTGATGTCAGAGCAAGATCGTACTTTGGGTGAATTTGCGTCACATTTCCTAGCATTGGGCCCAAAGAGGGGAAATTCAGTGTAAGTGCTGAAAATCGTTATAAATCCAAGTTTAACACTTGGGTTCGAATTTCAGCCTCTCAGCCTCTAAATATTTGCACTTCGTTCTGTTAGCGATAAAGCTAAATGACTCGGCATGCTACACATAGGGATCAAGTGGTGTCACAATCCCTGTTTAGGGGACCGACGAGGGGAAATTCAATATAGGTGGTGTAAATGGTCGAAGTTATTAATACAGCCTCTACATTTACATTAAAATTCACACATCAAAGCCTCTAAATATATATATTGTATTAGGTTAAACATGTTCCTAGTTGCCTAGACAAAATCCTGAGAGGGTATGATTTGCGTCACATTCCCTGATATGGGGCCCAATAGGGGGACAATTATGCGAGTGACTCCAAAATGATAACCCATTTCACATATCGTTCAATTTTGAAACTATTTCGGAACCGCAGCCTCTTAATATCTTTCATTTATTATGTTTACCATATAGACTGATGTCAGGGCAAAATCGTACATTGGTTGAAGTAGCGTCACATTCCGTAGTATGGGGCCCAAAGAGGGGAAATTCAGTGTAGGTGCTGAAAATCGTTATAAATGCAAGTTTAACACGTGGGTTCGATTTTCAGCCTCTCAGCCTCTAAATATCTGCATTTCGTTCTGTCAGCGATAAAGCTAAATGACTCGGCATACTCCTCATAGGGATCAAGTGGCGTCACATTCCCTGTTAAGGGGACCAACGAGGGGAAAATCAATATACGTGGCGTAAATGTTCGGAGTAAATAATACAGCCTCTACATTTACATTAAAATTCACACATCAAAGCCTCTAAATATCTATATTGAATTAGGTTAAACATGTTCCTAGTTGCCTAGACAAAATCCTGAGAGGGTATGATTTGCGTCACATTCCCTGATATGGGGCCCAATAGGGGGACAATTATGCGAGTGACTCCAAAATGATAACCCATTTCACATATCGTTCAATTTTGAAACTATTTCGGAACCGCAGCCTCTTAATATCTTTCATTTATTATGTTTACCATATAGACTGATGTCAGAGTAAAATCGTACATTGGGTGAAGTAGCGTCACATTCCCTAGTATGGGGCCCAAAGAGGGGAAAATCTGTGTAAGTGCTGAAAATCGTTAAAAACGCAAATTTAACACGTGGGTTCGATTTTCAGCCTCTCAGTCTCTAAATATCTGCAATTCGTTCTGTCAGCGATAAAGCTAAATGACTCGGCATTCTATTCATAGGGATCAAGTTGCGTCACATTCCCTGTTAAGGGGACCAACGAGGGGAAAATCAATATAGGTGGTGTAAATGTTCGGAGTAAATAATACAGCCTCTACATTTACATTAAAATTCACACATCAAAGCCTCTAAATATCTATATTGAATTAGGTTAAACATGTTCCTAGTTGCCTAGAAAAAATCCTGAGAGGGTATGATTTGCGTCACATTCCCTGATATGGGGCCCAATAGGGGGACAATTATGCGAGTGACTCCAAAATGATAACACATTTCACATATCGTTCAATTTTGAAACTATTTCGGAACCGCAGCCTCTTAATATCTTTCATTTATCATGATTACCATATAGACTGATGTCAGAGTAAAATCGTACATTGGGTGAAGTAGCGTCACATTCCCTAGTATGGGGCCCAAAGAGGGGAAAATCTGTGTAAGTGCTGAAAATCGTTAAAAACGCAAATTTAACACGTGGGTTCGATTTTCAGCCTCTCAGCCTCTAAATATCTGCAATTCGTTCTGTCAGCGATAAAGCTAAATGACTCGGAATTCTATTCATAGGGATCAAGTTGCGTCACATTCCCTGTTAAGGGGACCAACGAGGGGAAAATCAATATAGGTGGTGTAAATGTTCGGAGTAAATAATACAGCCTCTACATTTCCATTAAAATTCACACATCAAAGCCTCTAAATATGTTTATTGTATTAGGTTAAACATGTTCCTAGTTGCCTAGACAAAATCCTGAGAGGGTATAATTTGCGTCACATTCCCTGATATTGGGCCCAATAGGGGGACAATTATGCGAGTGACTCCAAAATGATAACCAGTTACACATATCGTTCAATTTTGAAACTATTTCGGAACCGCAGCCTCTTTATATCTTTCATTTATTATGTTTACCATATAGACTGATGTCAGAGTAAAATCGTACATTGGTTGAAGTAGCGTCACATTCCGTAGTATGGGGCCCAAAGAGGGGAAATTCAGTGTAGGTGCTGAAAATCGTTATAAATGCAAGTTTAACACGTGGGTTCGATTTTCAGCCTCTCAGCCTCTAAACATCTGCATTTCGTTCTGTCAGCGATAAAGCTAAATGACTCGGCATACTATTCATAGGGATCAAGTTGCGTCACATTCCCTGTTAAGGGGACCAACGAGGGGAAAATCAATACAGGTGGTGTAAATGTTCGGGGTAAATAATACAGCCTCTACATTTACATTAAAATTCACACATCAAAGCCTCTAAATATCTATATTGTATTAGGTTAAACATGTTCCTAGTTGCCTAGACAAAATCCTGAGAGGTTATGATTTGCGTCACATTCCCTGATATGGGGCCCAATAGGGGGACAATTATGCGAGTGACTCCAAAACGATAACCCATTTCACATATCGTTCAATTTTGAAACTATTTCGGAACCGCAGCCTCTTAATATCTTTCATTTATTATGTTTACCATATAGACTGATGTCAGAGTAAAATCGTACATTGGGTGAAGTAGCGTCACATTCCCTAGTATGGGGCCCAAAGAGGGGAAAATCTGTGTAAGTGCTGAAAATCGTTAAAAACGCAAATTTAACACGTGGGTTCGATTTTCAGCCTCTCAGTCTCTAAATATCTGCAATTCGTTCTGTCAGCGATAAAGCTAAATGACTCGGCATTCTATTCATAGGGATCAAGTTGCGTCACATTCCCTGTTAAGGGGACCAACGAGGGGAAAATCAATATAGGTGGTGTAAATGTTCGGAGTAAATAATACAGCCTCTACATTTACATTAAAATTCACACATCAAAGCCTCTAAATATCTATATTGAATTAGGTTAAACATGTTCCTAGTTGCCTAGAAAAAATCCTGAGAGGGTATGATTTTCGTCACATTTCCTGATATGGGGCCCAATAGGGGGAGTGACTCCAATATGCGAGTGACTCCAAAATGATAACCCATTTCACATATCGTTCAATTTTGAAACTATTTCGGAACCGCAGCCTCTTAATATCTTTCATTTATTATGTTTACCATATAGACTGATGTCAGAGTAAAATCGTACATTGGGTGAAGTAGCGCCACATTCCGTAGTATGGGGCCCAAAGAGGGGAAATTCAGTGTAGGTGCTGAAAATTGTTATAAATGCAATTTTAACACGTGGGTTCGATTTTCAGCCTCTCAGCCTCTAAATATCTGCATTTCGTTCTGTCAGCGATAAAGCTAAATGACTCGGCATACTCCTCATAGGGATCAAGTGGCGTCACATTCCCTGTTAAGGGGACCAACGAGGGGAAATCAATATAGGTGGCGTAAATGTTCGGAGTAAATAATACAGCCTCTACATTTACATTAAAATTCACACATCAAAGCCTCTAAATATCTATATTGTATTATGTTAAACGTGTTCCTAGTTGCCTAGACAACATCCTTAGAGGGCATGATTTGCGTCACATTCCCTGATATGGGGCCCAATTGGGGGACAATTATGCAAGTGACTCCAAAATGAAAACCCATTTCACATATCGTTCAATTTTGAAACTATTTCGGAACCGCAGCCTCTTAATATCTTTCATTTATCATGTTTACCATATAGACTGATTTCAGAGCAAAATCGTACATTGGGTGAAGTAGCGTCACATTCCCTAGTATGGGGCCCAAAAGAGGGGAAATTCAGTGTAAGTGCTGAAAATCGTTAAAAACGCAAGTGTAACACGTGGGTTCGATTTTCAGCCTCTCAGCCTCTAAATATCTGCATTTCGTTCTGTCAGCGATAAAGCTAAATGACTCGGCATACTATTCATAGGGATCAAGTTGCGTCACATTCCCTGTTAAGGGGACCAACGAAGGGAAAATCAATATAGGTGGTGTAAATGTTCGGAGTAAATAATACAGCCTCTACATTTACATTAAAATTCACACATCAAAGCCTCTAAATATCTATATTGAATTAGGTTAAACATGTTCCTAGTTGCCTAGACAAAATCCTGAGAGGGTATGATTTGCGTCACATTCCCTGATATGGGGCCCAATAGGGGGACAATTATGCGAGTGACTCCAAAATGATAACCCATTTCACATATCGTTCAATTTTGAAACTATTTCGGAACCGCAGCCTCTTAATATCTTTCATTTATTATGTTTACCAAATAGACTGATGTCAGAGTAAAATCGTACATTGGTTGAAGTAGCGTCACATTCCGTAGTATGGGGCCAAAAGAGGGGAAATTCAATGTAGGTGCTGAAAATCTTTATAAATGCAAGTTTAACACGTGGGTTCGATTTTCAGCCTCTCAGCCTCTAAATATCTGCATTTCGTTCTGTCAGCGATAAAGCTAAATGACTCGGCATACTCCTCATAGGGATCAAGTGGCGTCACATTCCCTGTTAAGGGGACTAACGAGGGGAAAATCAATATACGTGGCGTAAATGTTCGGAGTAAATAATACAGCCTCTACATTTACATTAAAATTCACACATCAAAGCCTCTAAATATCTATATTGTATTATGTTAAACATGTTCCTAGTTGCCTAGACAAAATCCTTAGAGGGTATGATTTGCGTCACATTCCCTGATATGGGGCCCAATAGGGGGACAATTATGCGAGTGACTCCAAAATGATAACCCATTTCACATATCGTTCAATTTTGAAACTATTTCGGGACCGCAGCCTCTTAATATCTTTCATTTATCATGTTTACCATATAGACTGATGCCAGAGCAAAATCGTACATTGGGTGAAGTAGCGTCACATTCCTTAGTATGGGGCCCAAAGAGGAGAATATCAGTGTAAGTGCTGAAAATCCTTATAAACGCAAGTTTAACACGTGGGTTCGATTTTCAGCCTCTAAGTATCTGCATTTCGTTCTGTCAGCGATAAAGCTAAATGACTCGGCATACTATTCATAGGGATCAAGTTGCGTCACATTTCCTGTTAAGGGGACCAACGAGGGGAAAATCAATACAGGTGGTGTAAATGTTCGGAGTAAATAATACAGCCTCTACATTTACATTAAAATTCACACATCAAAGCCTCTAAATATCTATATTGCATTAGGTTAAACATGTTTCTAGTTGCCTAGACAAAATCCTGAGAGGGTATGATTTGCGTCACATTCCCAGATATGGGGCCCAATAGGGGGACAATTATGCGAGTGACTCCAAAATGATAACCCATTTCACATATCGTTCAATTTTGAAACTATTTCGGAACCGCAGCCTCTTAATATCTTTCATTTATCATGTTTACCATATAGACTGATGTCAGAGCAAAATCGAACAATGGGTGGAGTAGCGTCACATTCCCTGGCATGGGGCCCAAAGAGGGGAAATTCAGTGTAGGTGCTGAAAATCGTTATAAATGCAAGTTTAACACGTGGGTTCGATTTTCAGCCTCTCAGCCTCTAAATATCTGCATTTCGTTCTGTCAGCGATAAAGCTAAATGACTCGGCATACTCCTCATAGGGATCAAGTGGCGTCACATTCCCTGTTAAGGGGACCAACGAGGGGAAAATCAATATACGTGGCGTAAATGTTCGGAGTAAATAATACAGCCTCTACATTTACATTAAAATTCACACATCAAAGCCTCTAAATATCTATATTGTATTATATTAAACATGTTCCTAGTTGCCTAGACAAAATCCTTAGAGGGCATGATTTGCGTCACATTCCCTGATATGGGGCCCAATTGGGGGACAATTATGCAAGTGACTCCAAAATGATAACCCATTTCACATATCGTTCAATTTTGAAACTATTTCGGAACCGCAGCCTCTTAATATCTTTCATTTATCATGTTTACCATATAGACTGATTTCAGAGCAAAATCGTACATTGGGTGAAGTAGCGTCACATTCCCTAGTATGGGGCCCAAAAGAGGGGAAATTCAGTGTAAGTGCTGAAAATCCTTATAAACGCAAGTTTAACACGTGGGTTCGATTTTCAGCCTCTCAGCCTCTAAATATCTGCATTTCGTTCTGTCAGCGATAAAGCTAAATGACTCGGCATACTATTCATAGGGATCAAGTTGCGTCACATTCCCTGTTAAGGGGACCAACGAGGGGAAAATCAATACAGGTGGTGTAAATGTTCGGAGTAAATAATACAGCCTCTACATTTACATTAAAATTCACACATCAAAGCCTCTAAATATCTATATTGTATTAGGTTAAACATGTTCCTAGTTGCCTAGACAAAATCCTGAGAGGGTATGATTTGTGTCACATTCCCTGATATGGGGCCCAATAGGGGGACAATTATGCGAGTGACTCCAAAATGATAACCCATTTCACATATCGTTCAATTTTGAAACTATTTCGGAACCGCAGCCTCTTAATATCTTTCATTTATTATGTTTACCATATAGACTGATGTCAGAGTAAAATCGTACATTGGGTGAAGTAGCGTCACATTCCCTAGTATGGGGCCCAAAGAGGGGAAAATCTGTGTAAGTGCTGAAAATCGTTAAAAACGCAAATTTAACACGTGGGTTCGATTTTCAGCCTCTCAGCCTCTAAATATCTGCAATTCGTTCTGTCAGCGATAAAGCTAAATGACTCGGCATTCTATTCATAGGGATCAAGTTGCGTCACATTCCCTGTTAAGGGGACCAACGAGGGGAAAATCAATATAGGTGGTGTAAATGTTCGGAGTAAATAATACAGCCTCTACATTTCCATTAAAATTCACACATCAAAGCCTCTAAATACCTATATTGAATTAGGTTAAACATGTTCCTAGTTGCCTAGACAAAATCCTGAGAGGGTATGATTTTCGTCACATTCCCTGATATGGGGCCCAATAGGGGGACAATTATGCAAGTGACTCCAAAATGATAACCCATTTCACATATCGTTCAATTTTGAAACTATTTCGGAACCGCAGCCTCTTAATATCTTTCATTTATTATGTTTACGCTATAGACTGATGTCAGAGTAAAATCGTACATTGGGTGAAGTAGCGTCACATTCCGTAGTATGGGGCCCAAAGAGGGGAAATTCAGTGTAGGTGCTGAAAATCGTTATAAATGCAAGTTTAACACGTGGGTTCGATTTTCAGCCTCTCAGCCTCTAAATATCTGCATTTCGTTCTGTCAGCGATAAAGCTAAATGACTCGGCATACTCCTCATAGGGATCAAGTGGCGTCACATTCCCTGTTAAGGGGGCCAACGAGGGGAAAATCAATATACGTGGCGTAAATGTTCGGAGTAAATAATACAGCCTCTACATTTACATTAAAATTCACACATCAAAGCCTCTAAATATCTATATTGTATTATGTTAAACATGTTCCTAGTTGCCTAGACAAAATCCTTAGAGGGCATGATTTGCGTCACATTCCCTGATATTGGGCCCAATTGGGGGACAATTATGCGAGTGACTCCAAAATGATAACCCATTTCACATATCGTTCAATTTTGAAACTATTTCGGAACCGCAGCCTCTTAATATCTTTCATTTATCATGTTTACCATATAGACTGATTTCAGAGCAAAATCGTACATTGGGTGAAGTAGCGTCACATTCCCTAGTATGGGGCCCAAAAGAGGGGAAATTCAGTGTAAGTGCTGAAAATCGTTAAAAACGCAAGGTTAACACGTAGGTTCGATTTTCAGCCTCTCAGCCTCTAAATATCTGCATTTCGTTCTGTCAGCGATAAAGCTAAATGACTCGGCATACTATTCATAGGGATCAAGTTGCGTCACATTCCCTGTTAAGGGGACCAACGAGGGGAAAATCAATATAGGTGGTGTAAATGTTCGGAGTAAATAATACAGCCTCTACATTTACATTAAAATTCACACATCAAAGCCTCTAAATATCTATATTGAATTAGGTTAAACATGTTCCTAGTTGCCTAGACAAAATCTTGAGAGGGTATGATTTGCGTCACATTCCCTGATACGGGGCCCAATAGGGGGACAATTATGCGAGTGACTCCAAAATGATAACCCATTTCACATATCGTTCAATTTTGAAACTATTTCTGAACCGCAGCCTCTTAATATCTTTCATTTATTATGTTTACCAAATAGACTGATGTCAGAGTAAAATCGTACATTGGTTGAAGTAGCGTCACATTAGGTAGTAAGGGGCCAAAAGAGGGAAAATTCAATGTAGGTGCTGAAAATCTTTATAAATGCAAGTTAACACGTGGGTTCGATTTTCAGCCTCTCAGCCTCTAAATATCTGCATTTCGTTCTGTCAGCGATAAAGCTAAATGACTCGGCATACTCCTCATAGGGATCAAGTGGCGTCACATTCCCTGTTAAGGGGACCAACGAGGGGAAAATCAATATACGTGGCGTAAATGTTCGGAGTAAATAATACAGCCTCTACATTTACATTAAAATTCACACATCAAAGCCTCTAAATATCTATATTGTATTATGTTAAACATGTTCCTAGTTGCCTAGACAAAATCTTTAGAGGGTATGATTTGCGTCACATTCCCTGATATGGGGCCCAATAGGGGGACAATTATGCAAGTGACTCCAAAATGATAACCCATTTCACATATCGTTCAATTTTGAAACTATTTCGGAACCGCAGCCTCTTAATATCTTTCATTTATCATGTTTACCATATAGACTGATGTCAGAGCAAAATCGTACATTGGGTGAAGTAGCGTCACATTCCTTAGTATGGGGCCCAAAGAGGGGAATATCAGTGTAAGTGCTGAAAATCCTTATAAACGCAAGTTTAACACGTGGGTTCGATTTTCAGCCTCTCAGCCTCTAAATATCTGCATTTCGTTCTGTCAGCGATAAAGCTAAATGACTCGGCATACTATTCATAGGGATCAAGTTGCGTCACATTCCCTGTTAAGGGGACCAACGAGGGGAAAATCAATACAGGTGGTGTAAATGTTCGGAGTAAATAATACAGCCTCTACATTTACATTAAAATTCACACATCAAAGCCTCTAAATATCTATATTGTATTAGGTTAAACATGTTTCTAGTTGCCTAGACAAAATCCTGAGAGGGTATGATTTGCGTCACATTCCCAGATATGAGGCCCAATAGGGGGACAATTATGCGAGTGACTCCAAAATGATAACCCATTTCACATATCGTTCAATTTTGAAACTATTTCGGTACCGCAGCCTCTTAATATCTTTCATTTATCATGTTTACCATATAGACTGATGTCAGAGCAAAATCGAACATTGGGAGAAGTAGCGTCACATTCCCTAGTATGGGGCCCAAAGAGGGGAAATTCAGTGTAAGTGCGGAAAATCGTTAAAAACGCAAGTTTAACACGTGGGTTCGATTTTCAGCCTCTCAGCCTCTAAATATCTGCATTTCGTTCTGTCAGCGATAAAGCTTAATGACTCGGCATACTATTCATAGGGATCAAGTTGCGTCACATTCCCTGTTAAGGGGACCAACGAGGGGAAAATCAATATAGGTGGTGTAAATGTTCTTAGTAAAAAATACAGCCTCTACATTTACATTAAAATTCACACATCAAAGCCTCTAAATATCTATATTGTATTATGTTAAACATGTTCCTAGTTGCCTAGACAAAATCCTTAGAGGGTATGATTTGCGTCACATTCCCTGATATGGGGCCCAATAGGGGGACAATGATGCAAGTGACTCCAAAATGATAACCCATTTCACATATCGATCAATTTTGAAACTATTTCGGAACCGCAGCCTCTTAATATCTTTCATTTATCATGTTTACCATATAGACTGATGTCAGAGCAAAAATCGTACATTGGGTGAAGTAGCGTCACATTCCCTAGTATGGGGCCCAAAGAGGGGAAATTCAGTGTAAGTGCTGAAAATCGTTAAAAACGCAAGTTTAACACGTGGGTTCGATTTTCAGCCTCTCAGCCTCTAAATATCTGCATTTCGTTCTGTCAGCGATAAAGCTAAATGACTCGGCATACTATTCATAGGGATCAAGTTGCGTCACATTCCCTGTTAAGGGGACCAACGAGGGGAAAATCAATATAGGTGGTGTAAATGTTCGGAGTAAATAACATCCTCTACATTTACATTAAAATTCACACATCAAAGCCTCTAAATACCTATATTGTATTAGGTTAAACATGTTCCTAGTTGCCTAGACAAAATCCTGAGAGGGTATGATTTGCGTCACATTCCCTGATATTGGGCCCAATTGGGGGACAATTATGCAAGTAACTCCAAAATGATAACCCATTTCACATATCGTTCAATTTTGAAACTATTTCGGAACCGCAGCCTCTTAATATCTTTCATTTATCATGTTTACCATATAGACTGATTTCAGAGCAAAATCGTACATTGGGTGAAGTAGCGTCACATTCCCTAGTATGGGGCCCAAAAGAGGGGAAATTCAGTGTAAGTGCTGAAAATCGTTAAAAACGCAAGGTTAACACGTGGGTTCGATTTTCAGCCTCTCAGCCTCTAAATATCTGCATTTCGTTCTGTCAGCGATAAAGCTAAATGACTCGGCATACTATTCATAGGGATCAAGTTGCGTCACATTCCCTGTTAAGGGGACCAACGAGGGGAAAATCAATATAGGTGGTGTAAATGTTCGGAGTAAATAATACAGCCTCTACATTTACATTAAAATTCACACATCAAAGCCTCTAAATATCTATATTGAATTAGGTTAAACATGTTCCTAGTTGCCTAGACAAAATCTTGAGAGGGTATGATTTGCGTCACATTCCCTGATACGGGGCCCAATAGGGGGACAATTATGCGAGTGACTCCAAAATGATAACCCATTTCACATATCGTTCAATTTTGAAACTATTTCTGAACCGCAGCCTCTTAATATCTTTCATTTATTATGTTTACCAAATAGACTGATGTCAGAGTAAAATCGTACATTGGTTGAAGTAGCGTCACATTAGGTAGTAAGGGGCCCAAAGAGGGAAAATTCAATGTAGGTGCTGAAAATCTTTATAAATGCAAGTTAACACGTGGGTTCGATTTTCAGCCTCTCAGCCTCTAAATATCTGCATTTCGTTCTGTCAGCGATAAAGCTAAATGACTCGGCATACTCCTCATAGGGATCAAGTGGCGTCACATTCCCTGTTAAGGGGACCAACGAGGGGAAAATCAATATACGTGGCGTAAATGTTCGGAGTAAATAATACAGCCTCTACATTTACATTAAAATTCACACATCAAAGCCTCTAAATATCTATATTGTATTATGTTAAACATGTTCCTAGTTGCCTAGACAAAATCTTGAGAGGGTATGATTTGCGTCACATTCCCTGATATGGGGCCCAATAGGGGGACAATTATGCAAGTGACTCCAAAATGATAACCCATTTCACATATCGTTCAATTTTGAAACTATTTCGGAACCGCAGCCTCTTAATATCTTTCATTTATCATGTTTACCATATAGACTGATGTCAGAGCAAAATCGTACATTGGGTGAAGTAGCGTCATATTCCTTAGTATGGGGCCCAAAGAGGGGAATATCAGTGTAAGTGCTGAAAATCCTTATAAACGCAAGTTTAACACGTGGGTTCGATTTTCAGCCTCTCAGCCTCTAAATATCTGCATTTCGTTCTGTCAGCGATAAAGCTAAATGACTCGGCATACTATTCATAGGGATCAAGTTGCGTCACATTCCCTGTTAAGGGGACCAACGAGGGGAAAATCAATACAGGTGGTGTAAATGTTCGGAGTAAATAATACAGCCTCTACATTTACATTAAAATTCACACATCAAAGCCTCTAAATATCTATATTGTATTAGGTTAAACATGTTTCTAGTTGCCTAGACAAAATCCTGAGAGGGTATGATTTGCGTCACATTCCCAGATATGGGGCCCAATAGGGGGACAATTATGCGAGTGACTCCAAAATGATAACCCATTTCACATATCGTTCAATTTTGAAACTATTTCGGTACCGCAGCCTCTTAATATCTTTCATTTATCATGTTTACCATATAGACTGATGTCAGAGCAAAATCGAACATTGGGTGAAGTAGCGTCACATTCCCTAGTATGGGGCCCAAAGAGGGGAAATTCAGTGTAAGTGCGGAAAATCGTTAAAAACGCAAGTTTAACACGTGGGTTCGATTTTCAGCCTCTCAGCCTCTAAATATCTGCATTTCGTTCTGTCAGCGATAAAGCTTAATGACTCGGCATACTATTCATAGGGATCAAGTTGCGTCACATTCCCTGTTAAGGGGACCAACGAGGGGAAAATCAATATAGGTGGTGTAAATGTTCTTAGTAAAAAATACAGCCTCTACATTTACATTAAAATTCACACATCAAAGCCTCTAAATATCTATATTGTATTATGTTAAACATGTTCCTAGTTGCCTAGACAAAATCCTTAGAGGGTATGATTTGCGTCACATTCCCTGATATGGGGCCCAATAGAGGGACAATGATGCAAGTGACTCCAAAATGATAACCCATTTCACATATCGATCAATTTTGAAACTATTTCGGAACCGCAGCCTCTTAATATCTTTCATTTATCATGTTTACCATATAGACTGATGTCAGAGCAAAAATCGTACATTGGGTGAAGTAGCGTCACATTCCCTAGTATGGGGCCCAAAGAGGGGAAATTCAGTGTAAGTGCTGAAAATCGTTAAAAACGCAAGTTTAACACGTGGGTTCGATTTTCAGCCTCTCAGCCTCTAAATATCTGCATTTCGTTCTGTCAGCGATAAAGCTAAATGACTCGGCATACTATTCATAGGGATCAAGTTGCGTCACATTCCCTGTTAAGGGGACCAACGAGGGGAAAATCAATATAGGTGGTGTAAATTTTCGGAGTAAATAACAGCCTCTACATTTACATTAAAATTCACACATCAAAGCCTCTAAATACCTATATTGAATTAGGTTAAACATGTTCCTAGTTGCCTAGACAAAATCCTGAGAGGGTATGATTTGCGTCACATTCCCTGATATTGGGCCCAATTGGGGGACAATTATGCAAGTAACTCCAAAATGATAACCCATTTCACATATCGTTCAATTTTGAAACTATTTCGGAACCGCAGCCTCTTAATATCTTTCATTTATCATGTTTACCATATAGACTGATTTCAGAGCAAAATCGTACATTGGGTGAAGTAGCGTCACATTCCCTAGTATGGGGCCCAAAAGAGGGGAAATTCAGTGTAAGTGCTGAAAATCGTTAAAAACGCAAGGTTAACACGTGGGTTCGATTTTCAGCCTCTCAGCCTCTAAATATCTGCATTTCGTTCTGTCAGCGATAAAGCTAAATGACTCGGCATACTATTCATAGGGATCAAGTTGCGTCACATTCCCTGTTAAGGGGACCAACGAGGGGAAAATCAATATAGGTGGTGTAAATGTTCGGAGTAAATAATACAGCCTCTACATTTACATTAAAATTCACACATCAAAGCCTCTAAATATCTATATTGAATTAGGTTAAACATGTTCCTAGTTGCCTAGACAAAATCTTGAGAGGGTATGATTTGCGTCACATTCCCTGATATGGGGCCCAATAGGGGGACAATTATGCGAGTGACTCCAAAATGATAACCCATTTCACATATCGTTCAATTTTGAAACTATTTCTGAACCGCAGCCTCTTAATATCTTTCATTTATTATGTTTACCAAATAGACTGATGTCAGAGTAAAATCGTACATTGGTTGAAGTAGCGTCACATTAGGTAGTAAGGGGCCCAAAGAGGGAAAATTCAATGTAGGTGCTGAAAATCTTTATAAATGCAAGTTAACACGTGGGTTCGATTTTCAGCCTCTCAGCCTCTAAATATCTGCATTTCGTTCTGTCAGCGATAAAGCTAAATGACTCGGCATACTCCTCATAGGGATCAAGTGGCGTCACATTCCCTGTTAAGGGGACCAACGAGGGGAAAATCAATATACGTGGCGTAAATGTTCGGAGTAAATAATACAGCCTCTACATTTACATTAAAATTCACACATCAAAGCCTCTAAATATCTATATTGTATTATGTTAAACATGTTCCTAGTTGCCTAGACAAAATCTTTAGAGGGTATGATTTGCGTCACATTCCATGATATGGGGCCCAATAGGGGGACAATTATGCAAGTGACTCCAAAATGATAACCCATTTCACATATCGTTCAATTTTGAAACTATTTCGGAACCGCAGCCTCTTAATATCTTTCATTTATCATGTTTACCATATAGACTGATGTCAGAGCAAAATCGTACATTGGGTGAAGTAGCGTCACATTCCTTAGTATGGGGCCCAAAGAGGGGAATATCAGTGTAAGTGCTGAAAATCCTTATAAACGCAAGTTTAACACGTGGGTTCGATTTTCAGCCTCTCAGCCTCTAAATATCTGCATTTCGTTCTGTCAGCGATAAAGCTAAATGACTCGGCATACTATTCATAGGGATCAAGTTGCGTCACATTCCCTGTTAAGGGGACCAACGAGGGGAAAATCAATACAGGTGGTGTAAATGTTCGGAGTAAATAATACAGCCTCTACATTTACATTAAAATTCACACATCAAAGCCTCTAAATATCTATATTGTATTAGGTTAAACATGTTTCTAGTTGCCTAGACAAAATCCTGAGAGGGTATGATTTGCGTCACATTCCCAGATATGGGGCCCAATAGGGGGACAATTATGCGAGTGACTCCAAAATGATAACCCATTTCAAATATCGTTCAATTTTGAAACTATTTCGGTACCGCAGCCTCTTAATATCTTTCATTTATCATGTTTACCATATAGACTGATGTCAGAGCAAAATCGAACATTGGGTGAAGTAGCGTCACATTCCCTAGTATGGGGCCCAAAGAGGGGAAATTCAGTGTAAGTGCTGAAAATCGTTAAAAACGCACGTTTAACACGTGGGTTCGATTTTCAGCCTCTCAGCCTCTAAATATCTGCATTTCGTTCTGTCAGCGATAAAGCTTAATGACTCGGCATACTATTCATAGGGATCAAGTTGCGTCACATTCCCTGTTAAGGGGACCAACGAGGGGAAAATCAATATAGGTGGTGTAAATGTTCTTAGTAAAAAATACAGCCTCTACATTTACATTAAAATTCACACATCAAAGCCTCTAAATATCTATATTGTATTATGTTAAACATGTTCCTAGTTGCCTAGACAAAATCCTTAGAGGGTATGATTTGCGTCACATTCCCTGATATGGGGCCCAATAGGGGGACAATGATGCAAGTGACTCCAAAATGATAACCCATTTCACATATCGATCAATTTTGAAACTATTTCGGAACCGCAGCCTCTTAATATCTTTCATTTATCATGTTTACCATATAGACTGATGTCAGAGCAAAAATCGTACATTGGGTGAAGTAGCGTCACATTCCCTAGTATGGGGCCCAAAGAGGGGAAATTCAGTGTAAGTGCTGAAAATCGTTAAAAACGCAAGTTTAACACGTGGGTTCGATTTTCAGCCTCTCAGCCTCTAAATATCTGCATTTCGTTCTGTCAGCGATAAAGCTAAATGACTCGGCATACTATTCATAGGGATCAAGTTGCGTCACATTCCCTGTTAAGGGGACCAACGAGGGGAAAATCAATATAGGTGGTGTAAATGTTCGGAGTAAATAACAGCCTCTACATTTACATTAAAATTCACACATCAAAGCCTCTAAATACCTATATTGAATTAGGTTAAACATGTTCCTAGTTGCCTAGACAAAATCCTGAGAGGGTATGATTTGCGTCACATTCCCTGATATGGGGCCCAATAGGGGGACAATTATGCGAGTGACTCCAAAATGATAACCCATTTCACATATCGTTCAATTTTGAAACTATTTCGGAACCGCAGCCTCTTAATATCTTTCATTTATTATGTTTACGCTATAGACTGATGTCAGAGTAAAATCGTACATTGGGTGAAGTAGCGTCACATTCCCTAGTATGGGGCCCAAAGAGGGGAAATTCAGTGTAGGTGCTGAAAATCGTTATAAATGCAAGTTTAACACGTGGGTTCGATTTTCAGCCTCTCAGCCTCTAAATATCTGCATTTCGTTCTGTCAGCGATAAAGCTAAATGACTCGGCATACTATTCATAGGGATCAAGTTGCGTCACATTCCCTGTTAAGGGGACCAACGAGGGGAAAATCAATATAGGTGGTGTAAATGTTCGGAGTAAATAACAGCCTCTACATTTACATTAAAATTCACACATCAAAGCCTCTAAATACCTATATTGAATTAGGTTAAACATGTTCCTAGTTGCCTAGACAAAATCCTGAGAGGGTATGATTTGCGTCACATTCCCTGATATGGGGCCCAATAGGGGGACAATTATGCGAGTGACTCCAAAATGATAACCCATTTCACATATCGTTCAATTTTGAAACTATTTCGGAACCGCAGCCTCTTAATATCTTTCATTTATTATGTTTACGCTATAGACTGATGTCAGAGTAAAATCGTACATTGGGTGAAGTAGCGTCACATTCCCTAGTATGGGGCCCAAAGAGGGGAAATTCAGTGTAGGTGCTGAAAATCGTTATAAATGCAAGTTTAACACGTGGGTTCGATTTTCAGCCTCTCAGCCTCTAAATATCTGCATTTCGTTCTGTCAGCGATAAAGCTAAATGACTCGGCATACTCCTCATAGGGATCAAGTGGCGTCACATTCCCTGTTAAGGGGACCAACGAGGGGAAAATCAATATACGTGGCGTAAATGTTCGGAGTAAATAATACAGCCTCTACATTTACATTAAAATTCACACATCAAAGCCTCTAAATATCTATATTGTATTATGTTAAACATGTTCCTAGTTGCCTAGACAAAATCCTTAGAGGGTATGATTTGCGTCACATTCCCTGATATGGGGCCCAATAGGGGGACAATGATGCAAGTGACTCCAAAATGATAACCCATTTCACATATCGATCAATTTTGAAACTATTTCGGAACCGCAGCCTCTTAATATCTTTCATTTATCATGTTTACCATATAGACTGATGTCAGAGCAAAAATCGTACATTGGGTGAAGTAGCGTCACATTCCCTAGTATG
This sequence comes from Lucinisca nassula, assembly GCA_963580285.1. Classification (NCBI taxonomy): domain Eukaryota; kingdom Metazoa; phylum Mollusca; class Bivalvia; order Lucinida; family Lucinidae; genus Lucinisca; species Lucinisca nassula. The sequence goes on along the minus strand of OY757012.1, from coordinate 158,559,597 downwards.
GGGCCCAAAGAGGGGAAATTCAGTGTAAGTGCTGAAAATCGTTAAAAACGCAAGTTTAACACGTGGGTTCGATTTTCAGCCTCTCAGCCTCTAAATATCTGCATTTCGTTCTGTCAGCGATAAAGCTAAATGACTCGGCATACTATTCATAGGGATCAAGTTGCGTCACATTCCCTGTTAAGGGGACCAACGAGGGGAAAATCAATATAGGTGGTGTAAATGTTCGGAGTAAATAACAGCCTCTACATTTACATTAAAATTCACACATCAAAGCCTCTAAATACCTATATTGAATTAGGTTAAACATGTTCCTAGTTGCCTAGACAAAATCCTGAGAGGGTATGATTTGCGTCACATTCCCTGATATGGGGCCCAATAGGGGGACAATTATGCGAGTGACTCCAAAATGATAACCCATTTCACATATCGTTCAATTTTGAAACTATTTCGGAACCGCAGCCTCTTAATATCTTTCATTTATTATGTTTACGCTATAGACTGATGTCAGAGTAAAATCGTACATTGGGTGAAGTAGCGTCACATTCCCTAGTATGGGGCCCAAAGAGGGGAAATTCAGTGTAGGTGCTGAAAATCGTTATAAATGCAAGTTTAACACGTGGGTTCGATTTTCAGCCTCTCAGCCTCTAAATATCTGCATTTCGTTCTGTCAGCGATAAAGCTAAATGACTCGGCATACTCCTCATAGGGATCAAGTGGCGTCACATTCCCTGTTAAGGGGACCAACGAGGGGAAAATCAATATACGTGGCGTAAATGTTCGGAGTAAATAATACAGCCTCTACATTTACATTAAAATTCACACATCAAAGCCTCTAAATATCTATATTGTATTATGTTAAACATGTTCCTAGTTGCCTAGACAAAATCCTTAGAGGGTATGATTTGTGTCACATTCCCTGATATGGGGCCCAAAAGGGGGACAATTATGCAAGTGACTCCAAAATGATAACCCATTTCACATATCTTTCAATTTTGAAAGTATTTCGGAACCGCAGCCTCTTAATATCTTTCATTTATTATGTTTAACAAATAGACTGAGGTCAGAGTAAAATCGTACATTGGTTGAAGTAGCGTCACATTCCCTAGTATGGGGCCCAAAGAGGGGAAATTCAGTGTAGGTACTGAAAATCGTTATAAATGCAAGTTTAACACGTGGGTTCGATTTTCAGCCTCTCAGCCTCTAAATATCTGCATTTCGTTCTGTCAACGATAAAGCTAAATGACTCGGCATACTATTCATAGGGATCAAGTTGCGTCACATTCCATGTTTAGGGGACCAACGAGGGGAAAATCAATATAGGTGGTGTAAATGTTCGGAGTAAAAAATACAGCCTCTACATTTACATTAAAATTCACACATCAAAGCCTCTAAATATCTATATTGTATTAGGTTAAACATGTTCCTAGTTGCCTAGACAAAATCCTGAGAGGGTATGATTTGCGTCACATTCCCTGATATGGGGCCCAATAGGGGGACAATTATGCGAGTGACTCCAAAATGATAACCCATTTCACATATCGTTCAATTCTGAAAGTATTTCGGAACCGCAGCCTCTTAATATCTTTCATTTATTATGTTTACCAAATAGACTGATGTCAGAGTAAAATCGTACATTGGTTGAAGTAGCGTCACATTCCCTAGTATGGGGCCCAAAGAGGGGAAATTCAGTGTAGGTGCTGAAAATCGTTATAAATGCAAGTTTAACACGTGGGTTCGATTTTCAGCCTCTCAGCCTCTAAATATCTGCATTTCGTTCTGTCAGCGATAAAGCTAAATGACTCGGCATACTCCTCATAGGGATCAAGTGGCGTCACATTCCCTGTTAAGGGGACCAACGAGGGGAAAATCAATACAGGTGGTGTAAATGTTCAGAGTAAATAATACAGCCTCTACATTTACATTAAAATTCACACATCAAAGCCTCTAAATATCTATATTGTATTAGGTTAAACATGTTTCTAGTTGCCTAGACAAAATCCTGAGAGGGTATGATTTGCGTCACATTCCCTGATATGGGGCCCTATAGGGGGACAATTATGCGAGTGACTCCAAAATGATAACCAATTTCACATATCGTTCAATTTTGAAACTATTTCGGAACCGCAGCCTCTTAATATCTTTCATTTATCATGTTTACCATATAGACTGATGTCAGAGCAAAATCGTACATTGGGTGAAGTAGCGTCACATTCCCTAGTATGGGGCCCAAAGAGGGGAAATTCAGTGTAAGTGCTGAAAATCGTTAAAAACGCAAGTTTAACACGTGGGTTCGATTTTCAGCCTCTCAGCCTCTAAATATCTGCATTTCGTTCTGTCAGCGATAAAGCTTAATGACTCGGCATACTATTCATAGGGATCAAGTTGCGTCACATTCCCTGTTTAGGGGACCAACGAGGGGGAAATCAATATACGTGGTGTAAATGTTCGGAGTAAAAAATACAGCCTCTATATTTACATTAAAATTCACACATCAAAGCCTCTAAATATCTATATTGTATTAGGTTAAACATGTTCCTAGTTGCCTAGACAAAATCCTGAGAGGGTATGATTTGCGTCACATTTCCTGATATGGGGCCCAATAGGGGGACAATTATGCGAGTGACTCCAAAATGATAACCCATTTCACATATCGTTCATTTCTGAAAGTATTTCGGAACTGCAGCCTCTTAATATCTTTCATTTATTATGTTTACCAAATAGACTGATGTCAGAGTAAAATCGTACATTGGTTGAAGTAGCGTCACATTCCCTAGTATGGGGCCCAAAGAGGGGAAATTCAGTGTAGGTGCTGAAAATCGTTATAAATGCAAGTTTAACACGTGGGTTCGATTTTCAGCCTCTCAGCCTCTAAATATCTGCATTTCATTCTGTCAGCGATAAAGCTAAATGACTCGGCATACTCCTCATAGGGATCAAGTGGCGTCACATTCCCTGTTAAGGGGACCAACGAGGGGAAAATCAATATACGTGGCGTAAATGTTCGTAGTAAATAATACAGCCTCTAAATTAACATTAAAATTCACACATCAAAGCCTCTAAATATCTATATTGTATTATGTTAAACATGTTCCTAGTTGCCTAGACAAAATTCTTAGAGGGTATGATTTGCGTCACATTCCCTGATATGGGGCCCAATAGGGGGACAATAATGCAAGTGACTCGAAAAAGATAACCCATTTCACATATCGTTCAATTTTGAAACTATTTCGGAACCGCAGCCTCTTAATATCTTTCATTTATCATTTTTACCATATAGACTGATGTCAGAGCAAAATCGTACATTGGGTGAAGTAGCGTCACATTCCTTAGTATGGGGCCCAAAGAGGGGAAAATTAGTGTAAGTGCTGACAATCGATAAAACAGCAAGTTTAACACGTGGGTTCGATTTTCAGCCTCTCAGCCTCTAAATATCTGCATTTCGTTCTGTCAGCGATAAAGCTAAATGACTCGGCATACTATTCATAGGGATCAAGTTGCGTCACATTCCCTGTTAAGGGGACCAACGAGGGGAAAATCAATATAGGTGGTGTAAATGTTCGGAGTAAATAATACAGCCACTACATTTACATTAAAATTCACACATCAAAGCCTCTAAAAATCTATATTGTATTAGGTTAAACATGTTCCTAGTTGCCTAGACAAAATCCTGAGAGGGTATGATTTGCGTCACATTCCCTGATATGGGGCCCAATAGGGGGACAATTATGCGAGTGACTCCAAAATGATAACCCATTTCACATATCGTTCAATTTTGAAACTATTTCGGAACCGCAGCCTCTTAATATCTTTCATTTATCATGTTTACCATATAGACTGATGTCAGAGCAAAAATCGTACATTGGGTGAAGTAGCGTCACATTCCCTAGTATGGGGCCCAAAGAGGGGAAATTCAGTGTAAGTGCTGAAAATCGTTAAAAACGCAAGTTTAACACGTGGGTTCGATTTTCAGCCTCTCAGCCTCTAAATATCTGCATTTCGTTCTGTCAGCGATAAAGCTTAATGACTCGGCATACTATTCATAGGGATCAAGTTGCGTCACATTCCATGTTAAGGGGACCAACGAGGGGAAAATCAATATAGGTGGTGTAAATGTTCGGAGTAAAAAATACAGCCTCTACATTTACATTAAAATTCACACATCAAAGCCTCTAAATATCTATATTGTATTAGGTTAAACATGTTCCTAGTTGCCTAGACAAAATCCTGAGAGGGTATGATTTGCGTCACATTCCCTGATATGGGGCCCAATAGGGGGACAATTATGCGGGTGACTCCAAAATGATAACCCATTTCACATATCGTTCAATTCTGAAAGTATTTCGGAACCGCAGCCTCTTAATATCTTTCATTTATTATGTTTACCAAATAGACTGATGTCAGAGTAAAATCGTACATTGGTTGAAGTAGCGTCATATTCCCTAGTATGGGGCCCAAAGAGGGGAAATTCAGTGTAGGTGCTGAAAATCGTTATAAATGCAAGTTTAACACGTGGGTTCGATTTTCAGCCTCTCAGCCTCTAAATATCTGCATTTCGTTCTGTCAGCGATAAAGCTAAATGACTCGGCATACTCCTCATAGGGATCAAGTGGCGTCACATTCCCTGTTAAGGGGACCAACGAGGGGAAAATCAATATACGTGGCGTAAATGTTCGTAGTAAATAATACAGCCTCTACATTTACATTAAAATTCACACATCAAAGCCTCTAAATATCTATATTGTATTATGTTAAACATGTTCCTAGTTGCCTAGACAAAATCCTTAGAGGGTATGATTTGCGTCACATTCCCTGATATGGGGCCCAATAGGGGGACAATAATTCAAGTGACTCGAAAAAGATAACCCATTTCACATATCGTTCAATTTTGAAACTATTTCGGAACCGCAGCCTCTTAATATCTTTCATTTATCATTTTTACCATATAGACTGATGTCAGAGCAAAATCGTACATTGGGTGAAGTAGCGTCACATTCCTTAGTATGGGGCCCAAAGAGGGGAAAATCAGTGTAAGTGCTGAAAATCGTTAAAAAAGCAAGTTTAACACGTGGGTTCGATTTTCAGCCTCTCAGCCTCTAAATATCTGCATTTCGTTCTCTCAGCGATAAAGCTAAATGACTCGGCATACTATTCATAGGGATCAAGTTGCGTCACATTCCCTGTTAAGGGGACCAACGAGGGGAAAATCAATACAGGTGGTGTAAATGTTCGGAGTAAATAATACAGCCACTACATTTACATTAAAATTCACACATCAAAGCCTCTAAATATCTATATTGTATTAGGTTAAACATGTTCCTAGTTGCCTAGACAAAATCCTGAGAGGGTATGATTTGCGTCACATTCCCTGATATGGGGCCCAATAGGGGGACAATTATGCGAGTGACTCCAAAATGATAACCCATTTCACATATCGTTCAATTTTGAAACTATTTCGGAACCGCAGCCTCTTAATATCTTTCATTTATTATGTTTACCATATAGACTGATGTCAGGGCAAAATCGTACATTGGTTGAAGTAGCGTCACATTCAGTAGTATGGGGCCCAAAGAGGGGAAATTCAGTGTAGGTGCTGAAAATCGTTATAAATGCAAGTTTAACACGTGGGTTCGATTTTCAGCCTCTCAGCCTCTAAATATCTGCATTTCGTTCTGTCAGCGATAAAGCTAAATGACTCGGCATACTCCTGATAGGGATCAAGTGGCGTCACATTCCCTGTTAAGGGGACCAACGAGGGGAAAATCAATATACGTGGCGTAAATGTTGGGAGTAAATAATACAGCCTCTATATTTACATTAAAATTCCTACATCAAAGCCTCTAAATATCTATATTGTATTATGTTAAACATGTTCCTAGTTGCCTATACAAAATCCTTAGAGGGTATGATTTGCGTCACATTCCCTGATATGGGGCCCAAAAGGGGGACAATTATGCAAGTGACTCCAAAATGATAACCCATTTCACATATCGTTCAATTTTGAAATTATTTCGGAACCGCAGCCTCTTAATATTTTTCATTTATCATGTTTACCATATAGACTGATGTCAGAGCAAAATCGTACATTGGGTGAAGTAGCGTCACATTCCTTAGTATGGGGCCCAAAGAGGGGAAAATCAGTGTAAGTGCTGAAAATCGTTAAAAACGCAAGTTTAACACGTGGGTTCGATTTTCAGCCTCTCAGCCTCTAAATATCTGCATTTCGTTCTGTCAGCGATAAAGCTAAATGACTCGGCATAATATTCATAGGGATCAAGTGGCGTCACATTCCCTGTTAAGGGGACCAACGAGGGGAAAATCAATATACGTGGTGTAAATGTTCGGAGTAAATAATACAGCCTCTACATTTACATTAAAATTCACACATCAAAGCCTCTAAATATCTATATTGTATTATGTTAAACATGTTCCTAGTTGCCTAGACAAAATCCTGAGAGGGTATGATTTGCGTCACATTCCCTGATATGGGGCCCAATAGGGGGACAATGATGCGAGTGACTCCAAAATGATAACCCATTTCACATATCGTTCAATTTTGAAACTATTTCGGAACCGCAGCCTCTTAATATCTTTCATTTATTATGTTTACCATATAGACTGATGTCAGGGCAAAATCGTACATTGGGTGAAGTAGCGTCACATTCCGTAGCATGGGGCCCAAAGAGGGGAAATTCAGTGTAGGTGCTGAAAATCGTTATAAATGCAAGTTTAACACGTGGGTTCGATTTTCAGCCTCTCAGCCTCTAAATATCTGCATTTCGTTCTGTCAGCGATAAAGCTAAATGACTCGGCATACTCCTCATAGGGATCAAGTGGCGTCACATTCCCTGTTAAGGGGACCAACGAGGGGAAAATCAATATACGTGGCGTAAATGTTCGGAGTAAATAATACAGCCTCTACATTTACATTAAAATTCACACATCAAAGCCTCTAAATATCTATATTGTATTATGTTAAACATGTTCCTAGTTGCCTAGACAAAATCCTTAGAGGGCATGATTTGCGTCACATTCCCTTATATGGGGCCCAATAGGGGGACAATAATGCAAGTGACTCAAAAATGATAACATATTTCACATACCGTTCAAGTTTGAAACTATTTCGGATTCGTGGCCCCTTAATATCTTTCATTTATTATTTTTAACATATAAACTGATGTCAGGGCACAATCGTTCATTGGGTGAAGTAGGGTCAAATTCCCTAGTATGAGGCCCAAAGAGGGGAAATTCAAAACAAGTATTTAAAAATCGTAAAAAATGCATGTTTAACAAGTTTGTTTGAATTTCAGCACCCCAGCCTCTAAATACCTGTCATCCATTATGTTTAACGTGTTGCCTGATGCCTCTGCATACTTTAAATACGGGTCCATTTGCGTCATATTCCCTTACATAGGGGCCCTACAGTGGGGAAAGCCATGTTTGGGTGTAAATGGCCAATAAATTCGCAAAGTCTTGCATGTTTTGTTAAATTACAGCCTCTCAGCCTTTAAATATCTGTAAGTTGTTCTCTTAGCGATAAAGCTAGATGCCTCGACATAGTACTCATATGGATCAAGTGGCGTCACATTCCCTAATATGGGCCCAAATGGGGGGGGGGGGGGGGGGACAACAATACAAGCGACTCAAAAATAATAACATATTTCACATACCGTTCATGTTTGAAACTATTTCGGAACCACGGCCTCTAAATATCTTTCATTTATTATGTTTAACATATATACTGATGTCAGGACACAATCGTACATTGGGTGCAGTAGCGTCACATACCCTAGTATGGGGCCCAAAAAGGGGAAATTAAAAGTAAGTACTGAAAATCGTTAAAGATGCAAGTTTAACAAGTGGGTTTGAAATTCAGCACCCCAGCCTCTAAATTCCCGTCATCCATTATGTTTAACATGTTGCCTGATCCCTCTTCACACTTTTCAAACGGGGCAATTTGCGTCACATTTCCTTACATAGGGGCCCTACAGTGGGGAAAGCCATGTTAGGGGTGTAAATGGTCAATAAATTCGCTAAGTCTTGCATGTTTTTTTTTTTTGCATTTTAGCCTCTCAGCCTCTAAATATCTGTAATTCGTTCTCTTAGCGATAAAGCTAGATGCCTCAACATATTACTCATATGGATCAAATGGCGTCACATTCCCTAAAATGGGGCCAAATAGGGGGGGGGTGGGGGCAATTATGCATGCAAGTGACTCTAAAACGATAACAAATTTCACATACCGTTCAAGTTTGAAACTATTTCGGAACCACGGCCTCTTAATATCTTTTATTTATTATGTTTAACATATACACTGATGTCAGGGTACAATCGTATATTGGGGAAGTAGCTTCACATTCCCTAGTATGGGGCCCGAAGAGGGAAATTAATGTAGGTACTTAAAATCGTTAAAAATACAAGTTTAACAAGTGGGTTTAAATTTCAGCAACCCCGCCTCTAAAAACCAGTACCCCATTATGTTTAACATGTTGCCTGATGCCTCTGCATACTTTTCATACGGGTCCATTTGCGTCACATTCCCTTACATAGGGGCCCTACAGTGGGGAAAGCCATGTTAGGGGTGTAAATGGCCAATACATTCGCAAAGTCTTGCATGTTTTGTTAAGTTTCAGCCTCTCAGCCTCTAAATATCTGTAATTCGTTCTGTCAGCGATAAAGCTAAATGCCTCATCATACTACTCATAGGGCTCAAATGGCGTCACATTCCCTGTTAAGGGGCCCAACGAGGTGAAATTCATTATAAGTGGTGCAAATGGTCGAAGTAATCAATACAGTTCAACAATTACATTAAAATTCACACACCAAAACCTCCAAATATCTATATTATATAAAGTTAAACATGCAGCTGATGGGATAGGCATATTCTTCAGAGGGTATGATTCGCGTCACATTCCCCATATATGGGGCCCAGTAGGGGACAATTATACAAGTGACACAAAGATGATAACAAATATCACATACCGTTCAAGATTGATTATACTTCGGAACCCCGACCTGTTAATATCTTTCATATAATATGTTTATCATTTAGAATGATGTCAGTGCATAATCATACAATAGGTCAAGAAGCGTCACATTCTTTTGTATGGGGCCCAAAGAAGGGAAATTCCATTTAACTAACAGGCGCGTAGCCAGGCGGAAGCCCGGAAGCCCGGGCTTCAACAATATTTTGCCAAGTATGCCTTTACATAAGAATTTACCAAAAAAAAAAATTGTCACATTTTCAGAGGCACCTGCGACTCATCACCATCATCATCATCAATTGATTTTTGGTTCACGTGTAGGTACAGGGGCAACGTTCACATTAGTGGGCCCCCTTCCAGGTAGCTGGCTTGCTGCACACATGGCAGATCTTACACCAGATCTCCAGGCCTGTCTATCATGAGGATCGATAGCAGAGAGCTTCCACTCTCTGCAATCTCTTTCTGTCAGCTGCTTCCAGGTCATCTTGGGCCTTTCAGGCCCCCGCTTTCCACCTACCTGTATGTCACAGACAGTCTTGACTGCGCCGTTGGAGCGTTCCACATGTCCATACCAGCGGAGCCTTCTCTCTTTCATGATGAGGTCCAGGTCCTCGATGCCAAGACGCTCAAGTAACTCACTGGACCTGATGGTGACAGTGTCATGTGGCTTGACATATTGCAGATCTGTCTGATCATTGCCCTGTCATTCCGCTGAAGACGTTGGAGGTTTCGCCATGTCTCACTGGCATGGAGCATTGCGCTCCACACACAAGAGCTGTACACACGGCCACGTGTTTTGAACGAGAGGTGGTGGGAAGAGAGAACTGGTAGCAACTCCTTGAATTTCTTCCAAGCTGTTTTCACACGTGATGCGGTCGAAAGGTCGCAACCACCCGCTGCTGAGAGCATATCACCTAGGTAACAAAAGGAAGCTACAACCTCCAACTTGTCGGATCCGACTTGGACTTCCCTCTGTGGTCTGCCATCTTAGGGTCGTGCAGTTCCTTGGCACCGTGAACACCTGTAATCAGGGTCCTCCATCAAGCGCTTGAGCCCACTGCATTTCTTGTGCACCCAGAACTTGCAGCCATTACAAAATATACTGTTGCTGCCACTCCAGTGCGACATACAGCGCAAGGGAACTGGCCTGTACTCTGCAGGAGGTCCAGACCTGAACCACAGATCATGATCTTTGTCTTTCCTGCATTCACTCTCAGCCATTTTTCATCCATTGCGTCTTTCCAAGTTAAGAGCCTACTGACACATTCCTCGAGGGATTCAGCTATGATGACAAGGTCATCAGCATACAGGTCCTCCCAGGGGACTCCAGAGCGGAAATCGCATGACAAGGCTTCAAGCACAATGATGAAAAGCAGTGGGCTGAGAACAGATCCTTGATGAACAACCACCTTCATTTCGAATTCTTCACTGTAACCATCACGAACACGGTAACGGCTCTGAGCATTAGCATACATCCCTTGGACCAGTCGCACAACCCACTCGTCCACTCCAAGTTTTCTTAGTGCCCACCAGATGACTTTCCGATGCACTCGATCAAATGCCTGCTCCAGGTCTACAAAAGCCATGTAGAATCTCCTGTTGGCCGCCAAATACTCCTCTTGCGGCTGCCGTACAACAAAAATTGCATCTGTTGTGCCTCTTCCTGGGACAAAGCCAAACTCGGAATCGTCGATGGACACCAACTGCCTAATGAGGCCATCCACAAACCTCTCCAGGACTTTCATGACCTGTTCTGTCAGCTTGAGACCACGGTAGTTGCCCCGTTCTAATGCATCGCCCTTGCCCTTGTAGAGATATACAATGAAACTCTGTCCCCAGTCAGAGGGTACCTTTCCATCACGGATGATTGCAGCTGCAAGGTCGCGGATCATTGAGGCACCCGCATCACCTGCAGATCTCATCATCTCCACCACTATGCCAGAAGGGCCTGGTGCTTTGCCAGTCTTTATCTGAGAGATAGCCTTCTTAACCATATCAATAGTGATTGGGATGGGCGGCCCTTCCACCGGTGGTTCATCAGACAGGTGGTCTGGGTCCCAGTCAAACTCAACATTGAGTAGCCTTTGGTAGTGTTATAACCAGGCCCTCTGCTTTGAGTCTTCACTCATTGACATATCCCCTGGATCATTCATTACTGGTTTGTCACTTAAAACACCGGCCTTCTCTCTTCTCATCTGGTTAGCCAGGCGATATACTTCTGAGGACTTAGGGTCAATATTTTTGTAGATCTCCTTCTCAGCTTCTTGGCGAGCATGGTGCATCGCACGTCTGGCAATGTGTTTGGCCGCAAGATATGATGCACGAGTGCCCTTACCAGTCTTCCATGCCTTAAAGGCTTGCTGCTTGGCTGCAATGAGCTTATTAACATGCTCATTCCACCACCAGGTTTCGCGACGCCAGCGGTGGGGCCGAGTTGTGCCATACACCTCTTCATTGTCTTGAGCAGACCGGTCTTGATGCTGTTCCATATATCATCAGTGGTAGCATCAGCTACACCTGCTGAGGCTGAAAACCTCCTGGAAATGATTCCTTGTCTGAGAGACTTTCAGCTTCCAAACTTTTAGTCTGGGGGTGAACTTGCGCTTGGGTTTAGGTGGCACATCAATCCTCATATCGAAAATGCTATTGTCAGAGACGATTCTAGGTGTTTCGAGTTTGCAGTTCTTGAAGTGTCGGGAATCTTTAGTGTACAATATTTGTCTGCACTGCATGATTACATCATGTCCTTTAGAATAACCACATGAAATAAATTCCTCAAAGTTTTTTTTTTTGTTTTTTTGTCATTAGCCCTCAGTCCAGCAGGTCTTTAGTCTGCTTTATATACAGTCCATTTATATCATGAACATGCTCATTGTGTCATCGCGTCTCAACGAGCACGTTAATGAAATAAATGCACTTCATGCATACACTTAAAATTACTTATTTGCAAAGCGTGTAAAGCCTTGAGTGGAAAACTCAAACAGTCTGTCAATGATAATAAGAAAGTCCAAGAAACAGTCACAGTCAAAGAACACAGCTCATCTCATGCATCATGAGGAAGAATGAATACGAAATTAACATTTGAAATTAAAAAATGAAGATACGCAGGACATGCCACAATCAAGGACACAAACCATCCAAGCCAACAACGGGATGGGAGAACACACATTGGAAGGGTGAGCAACAAAATCATTTGAGGGCTGCTTTAAAAGTTCTTAGTACCTGGCCCTCGTTGTGGTTCTGATGCAGCTCATCTAACCAGCAAATATTCGGTCCGTATCGTGGCTCCCTTCTTCATAAATGAACCACCAAAATCCCAAAACTTAACAGCAAACAACCAACTCCTTCCCCGTGGCATGGGATCATATTGCGATAACCAACTATTCCAACAACTCAGATGCACCAAACCACAAAAGTAAACAACAAAAAGGCCTTAATCAGAGTGTTGACTTTATTGAAGTGTGACTTCCATACAAACGTAAAAGTAACCGAAAAATTAAAACAAACTGGTGAAAAAGTCGGATAAGACTCTAAGAGATAAGTAAAAATACCCCTCCAGATGTCACCAGTGGCCACCAAATCGTATTAAAATTTCAAAATTTTCCCGCGGGAGGCCCCCCGGACCCCCACCAACGAGAGGGGGGTAACCCCCCTCTCGTGCTCTCCCCCCACTCGTGCCTTCGGCACTCGACCCACGCATTCCGCGTGGGCTTCAACTTCAGCATTTCCCTGGCTACGCCCCTGACTAATTAAAATCGTTCAAAATGCACGTTTAACATGTATATGTGAATTTCGGCACCCAAGCCTCTAAATACCTGTCATCCATTATGTTCAACATGTTGCCTGATGCCTATGCACACTCTTAAAATGGGTACGATTGCGTCACATTCCCTTACACGAGGGCCTACAGTGGGGGAAAAGTCATATAAGGGATGTAAATGGCCAATAAATTCGCAAAGTCTTGAACGTTGTGTTAAATTTCATCATCTCATCCTCTGAATATCCGAAATTCGTTCTCTAGGCGATAAAGCTAGATGCCTCGGCATACTTCTCACGTGGCTCATGTGGCGTCACATTCACTGTCAATGGGACCAAAGAGGGGAAATTCATTATAGGTGATATAAATGGTCGAAGGCATTAATACAGCTTTAAATTTACATTTAAATTCACACAACAAATATGTTCTAGAAATGTGTTATCCTTTGGGACAAGTAATACACCACAGAACTAAAAAATATGAAGTGTACATGTTTTCTGGGCCAGACTAGCTAGTTTCGGCCATTTAGGCCTCATCTGTGACCCTCAAATATTTTCAAGATTCCACATTGGAATCAATGATGCCAAAGGACAAGAAAATATCAACTACACTATAATGTAGGGCCGGGAGACTTTTTACGGCCGCCACACATTCCCAGACACCAGCTGTAGTGTCGTTAAATAGTGCTATAAATGGGTTATGAAGCCTCTAAATATCTGTATTGTATATAGGTCATTTTGGAGGCGTTGCTTCCAATTTTGTAGGACTTTTACCCGACATCGAGATGAAATGACATCTCAAGCCCTGTCGCCCAATGAAACCAATAGGGTTTGTAATCATGGACGGGCCGATTCGCACCACTTTGCCTGGGCAGCCTTAGGTCCTCTAAGAGGTCTACCAGTACTCGTGTGCGGTCGGTTTCAGCTCTGCGTGGAAGCATCATGCAGCCCATCTATTTATTCAAGCCCCGATGGGCGGGGGCTGCGTGTAATTACAGTAGGGATCTTTAACCTGCACAGGGGATGGTTCTCTCGGGGGGGGGGGTCTCCATTTAACGTCCCAATCCAAAGGACTGTGCACTTGTGGCATTCATCCCTACAAATGTTGCCAATGGACCTTGTTCGGACACCGCAAGTTTATTACCGCTGCCGAAAATCGAACCGATGGCCTCTAGCAAATACACTAACCACTGAGCTACCACACTCCACAGCGGTTGTGGTCCATGAAACAGAGACGTACGTATGCGGGCAAAAAATTAACACTGGTGATACATCAAAAGACAGTGATTCGTCACTTGTATATATGGCATTCAAATGAAAGGCTGATGGCGCGTAAACAAATAATAGAAGAAAATATATGGTCTGTGGTATTTGTTACGTCTCCCTCACGCCTAATTAGGTCATTTTGGTGACGCTGCTTCCAATTTTTATAAACTTTAACCGGATATTGAGATGAAATGGCATCTCAAATCCTGCCGCCCAATGAAATCAATACGCTTTATATGAATGAACGGTCCAATTAGCACCACTCTTTCTCGACAGGCTTAGAAAATATTTGAGGGTCACTGATGAGGCCTATTTGGCCGAAATTATATATCTAGTCTGGCCCAGAAAACATGCACGCCCAGTCCTTGCTTATTTATAGAATGTATTAGATCTAGACCTTCTAAGCGGTTCACAAGTACTCGTGTGCGGTGGGTTACAGCACTACGTGGAAGCACCATGCAGACCAATTTTTTTGTCCAGGCACCGAAATGGGCTGCATGATGCTTCCACGCAGAGCTGAATCCGGTCGCACACGAGTACTGGTAAACCGCTTAGAGGATCTAAGCCTGCACAAGCAAAGCGGTGCGAGTTGGATCGTCCATGCTTATAAACCCTATTGGTTTTATTGGGCGACAAGGCTTTAGATGTCATTTCATCTCATTGTCGGGTAAAAGTCCCACAAAACTGGAAGCAACGTCTCCAAAATGGTCTATAAAGTGCTGACGGGGACGTTAAAAATCAAATGAAACAAACAAATAGAAGATGGGCGAGGTCTGGCTATTTTACTTTCTGTTCCGTGATTTAGCACCGCACCTTGCATTATTTAACGTCGGTCCGTGCATAGATCTCACTCATACTCACGAAGACAAGTGCTTAATTATTTTGTTGTATATACAAAAGATTTTACATCTAAACACAAATGAAAGAGGAAAAAGTATCAATAAATGCTCGAAATACAGTCCTTTATTGTAATAACTATATTCAAAATACGGGTAATTTATAATTCAAGGGAAGTAATTAAAGATTACATGTTTATTGTATGTGGTACCGGGTTTTAGTTAATTTGTCCGGTCTGTGCATGCGGTCTGTGCCTGCTGTCTTGATATTAGCTATTTTCGGACGGGCGCGGGTCTAAAAATAGGCGAACACTAATGTCCGGAAATTGTCCGGAAAATGCGGGGAGTAGTAGTGCATTATCCCTATTCTATTCTATTCTATTCTATTCTATTCCCTAATATCTCCACTTAGGGTGGTCAGAAATTAATAAAATTAGTATCAAATAAAGTTTTAAGCTCCATTCTAAAAGATTATTAAAAATTAGTTTTCATTTTTAACATTTTAAGGGTCCATTTCTGGAGTTAATTTGTTGGGGAAATTTCCGGATTGCGACCTGGATGTTGGGGTAGTGGTGTGTTAACCCTAAAATCTCGATTTCAGGTGGTCAAAAATTAATAAAGATAAGTATCAAATAAAAATTTTAGCTCCATTCTAAAAGATTATTAAAAATTAGTTTTCATTTTTAATATTTTAGGGGTCCTGGATCTTGTGGGTAGTGGTGCCTTATCCCTAATATCTCCACTTCGGGTCGTCAGAAATTAATGAAATTAGTATCAAATAATGACAATAGATCTAATGTACGTCATTTGCTCATTATAAGCGCCTCACTGAGGAGATTCTAATAAGTGCACACAATATGACTTTATTTAACAGAAGACCACAAAGATATAATGAGTGATCTTTGATTACGGCTCAAGACCTACTTGGCAAACAGTGTAGAACTTGATCAACGGTTTAACGCATATATGCCTAAAGCCCCATTGGTGGCACATTGACAAACAGTGTAGATCTTGATCAAAGGTTTAACCGATTCCCATTTGTGGGACATTGGCAAACAGTGTAGATCCAGATCAGATATTTAACTCATTACGCCAAACGTCCCATTTGTAGGACATGGGCAATTAGTGTAGACCCAAATCATCAGACGCTGCAAAACGTGGCGTCTGATCTGGGCTGCAAAAATGCGGTATCTGATCTGAGTCTACACTGTTTGTTTAAACAACGACGAAATTTAACCGCATACATTTCTTGCTGGCGATGAATTAGTTGTACGGACTTTGAGTGATTACGGACCATTATGATCAGATGCTGCAAAACTGGGCGTCTGATCTGGGCTGCAAAATGCGGCATCTGATCTGGGTCTTCACTGTTTGCTTAAACAACGACGAAATTTAACCGCATCCATTTCTTGCTGGCGATGAATTAGGTGTACGGACTTTGAGCGATTTTACGGGCCTATATTTTCTAACGAGATTAAACATGTCTTAAGTTAATTGCTTTAACTCATAATAAGTTGACGTGTGCTGCATACCTGGATTGCTATACTACTTTTTTAGAATCTACCCGCCGAGGCTGTTCTGACGAGTAACCATACTGTGCGTTTACAGCAGAGATCTAGAAAATGTAACTTTAGCAATCATAATATGACAAATTAACTTCAGAAATGGACCCTTAAAATGTTAAAAATGAAAAATAATTTTGATAATCATTTAGAATGGAGCTTAAAATTTTATTTGATACTAATTTCTGACCACCCGAAGTGGAGATTTTAGGGATAACGCATCAATACCATCCATTTCCCGGACATTTTCCGGACAATTCCCGGAATGACTTTGCTTGGATGAGTTATAAGATAATATAAGATATTTTATTGTCTCCTGTCCAATACAAGTTAAGACATGACAAATTATGCACGTACAAGAAAGTTCACTAACACAAACGCATTACCCCCATCACAGTAGAGCATAAGGGTGAGTAAATTTACCGGAATGGACCGAAACGGACCGGAACGCACCTAATTACCGGAACGGACGAATTTCCCCCCCGGTTTCCACCTTATTTTTAGTATATTTGTATAAAATACACACTATTTTAATCTTTTACAACATTGTGCATGCTCTTGTTCATAAAGCATTTTGTCAAATGTGGAATATGGGTCAGTGCTCAATAATATCACCCTGTGCGTCAGGCCCACCACAATCACTTTCCCTAGTGGTGTTTGGAACAGAAATAATTAAAAATAAAGACTCTAAATATAAAGGTATCCCACATATGTAGTTCGAGCCTGGCTCGTGTTATATGTGAGACGCTAAGATCTGCAACGGAAGGCCATGTGTTTTTCTCCAGGTACTCCGGTAGATTGGGCTGTATGGTGCTTCCACGCATAGCTGAAATTGACAACACATGAATACTGGTAAACAAGAAGGACTAAGCCTGCCCAGGCAAAATGGCGTGAGTCAGACATAATGGGAAAAGTGGGGTTTACAAGTCCCCGCGCATCGGGACTTGGAGAAATAGATTGGGCTGTATTGTGCTTCAATGCATAGCTGAAATTGACAACACATGACTACTGGTAAACTAAAGGACTAAGCCTGCCCAGGCAAAATGGCGTGAGTCATACTTATAATGGGAAAAGTAGGCTTTACAAGTCCCCGCCCATCGGGACTTGGAGAAATAGATTGGGCACGCATAGCTGAAAATGACAACACAAGAATACTGGTACAGTAGAAGGACTAAGCCTGCCCAGGCAAAATGGCTTGAGTCAGACTGTTCAGTGCATACAAGCCGTTTGGTTTCATTGGGCAGCAGGGCTTGAGATGTCATTTCATCACAATGCCGGGTTGAAGTCCCACAAAATTGGAAGCAGCGCATCCCAAATGGCGTGAGTCAGACTTATAATGGAAAAAGTGGGGTTTACAAGTCCCCGCCCATCAACTAACAACAGTTACTATCAAGGCACACATTTTTAAATTCCACCAGTTCAAAGAGATTAAAGTATAACGTTAAAGTGATAATCGTTGTGATACAAACCGATAAACGTGAAAGTGTGCTTCAGTTATCTATTTATCTCAGGTGTGGATAATCTAATTATCTTAGGTGTAAAAAACGAAGTATCTGTCTTTTAATTAGGTGCGAACGAAGTAAAAAAAGGTCGAATTAACGCACGTCAATTTAAAAGAAAATATAGGATAGGATTGAAAAAAAAACATAAATAAAATAAAATAGTAATATTTATTAGTGCCAAATTAATTTATTGTTATCATGATAAATCTAAAAGAATCTACTGTATCACCATTGTAACAATGTTTAAGTTTCTTTATGTTGCACAAGGTGATCAAAGTAGAAGTAAAACAAAGATCAGGAATCGATACAATTAACTTCCAAAGACTTCCAAATGGTATTTACTTAATGATAAAGTCAATAAGAAGGAAAATAATGCATAAAATGGGGGGGGGGGGGAAATAGGTCCGTTCCGGTATTTAGGTACGTTCCGGTAAATTTACGCACCGGAGCATACAAGTTGCTTATATGCAGCACATGAGTGATGAGGCAATGTAGGGCTGGCTAATCGGAGTTGAAAATATAATCGATTATCAGTCCTGTCATTGTGCTCGATAATGTCCGGAAATTGTCCGGGAAATGGGGGATAGTGGTGCGTTATCCCTAATATCTCCATGTCGGGTGGTCATTAATAAATAAAATTAGTATCAAATAAAATTTTAAGCTCCATTCTAATAGATTATTAAAATTATTTTTCATTTTTAATATTTTAGGGGTCCGTTTTTTTAATTTGATTTGTCCGGGAAATTCCCGGATTGTGTCCTGGATGTTGTGGGTAGTGGTGCCTTATCCCTAATATCTCCACTTCGGGTGGTCAGAAATTAATAAAACTAGTATCTAATAAAATTTTAAGCTCCATTCTAAGAGATGATTTTTTTTTTCATTTTTAACATTTTAAGGGTTCATTTCCGAAGTTAATTTGTCCGGGAAATTCCAGGATTGTGACCTGGATGTTGGGGTAGTGGTGCGTTAACCCTATAATAGCTCCACTTCGGGTCGTCAAAGGTTTAACCCATATATGCCTAGGGTACCATTTGTGGAACATTGGCAAACAGTGTAGATCCAGATCAGATATTTAACCCATATATGCATTTGTGGGACATTGGCAAACAGTGTAGACCCAAATGATCAGACGCTGCAAAACGTGGCGTCTGATCTGGGCCGCAAAATGCTGGCGATGAATAAGGTGTACGGACTCTGAGTGATTTTACGGACCATTATCAATACACTCAGGCATTTTGCAGAAGCACCAGACTGGAATTTTTTTACGATTTTACAAGTGAAGGAATGAAGTTTACGCCTGCCTGTATCTTTTTCTTTCGGAAACGCTGACATTTTTCCATTTGCCAAACATTCAGCTATATGCTGTCTCATTTTTGACGCGTCGAATATTATTCTAGTGTTAAATGAGTCCGGAGCAAAACAAAACTCTACCACGTTCGCTTTTCCAAAAAGCCCAGAGTCATTAGAATTCGGTTATTGTTGTTGAACAGGGGTATACATTTCTGCCTTATTTCGGCTCAAAAACATAGGTTGTGGGTACTCATTGAAACCGTCTCACCGTTCAATGGAGTTCGTATACTCTCTGTTTAGGGTAGAAATGTGAAAAATATGGGATTTTTTGTTTTATCGGAATTTCATTTTAGGGTTGCTAAATTTACATTTTCTAGATCTCTGTACGGTACAGTACGGTTGCTCGTCAGAACAGCCTCGGTGAGGTGATTCTAAAAAGTACCCACAATCGAGTTTTTTAGCAGAAATAAGGAAAATAATATATAAACTACATTTTATATAAAGAAAACTGGGGTTCGTGGGGTATACATTATTTTTTCTATTTTTGATCCAAGACATAGGTTGTTGTTACTCATTAGAACCGCCTCAACGAGCAACCACAACCTACGTTTGCAGTATAAATAAGAAAATTATGAAAATTTTGTATAAGAAAAGTAACCATTTTGGAAATGTGAAAAATGCACTATATCTCGAAACGTGAGGTCCTACTAAATTGGAATGTAAAGTCTTCAAAATGACAAAAATAGTGTTGTAGGTGATATTTAATCTCGATTCAAACAAACAAAATAACAGCATTCATTCAAAATATCAATTGGACACAACCTTTGTGGAAGTCACTTTCTACTTTTTCAACCCAGGTATGCAGCACACGTCAACTTATTATGAGTTAAAGCAATTAACTTAACACATGTTTAATATCTTTAGAAAATTAATGGCCCGTAAAATCGCCCAATGTCCGTACAAGTTTGCAGCGTCTGATCATAATGGTCCGTAAAAACACTCAAAGTCCGTACACCTAATTCATCGCCAGCAACAAATGGATGCGGTTAAATTTCGTTGTTGTTTAAGCAAACAGTGTAGACCCAGATCAGATGCCGCATTTTGCAGCCCAGATAAGACGCCAAGTTTTGCAGCGTCTGATCATAATGGTCCGTAATCACTCAAAGTCCGTACACCTAATTCATCGCCAGCAAGAAATGTGTGCGGTTAAATTTCGTCGTTGTTGAAGCAAACAGTGTAGACTCAGATCAGATACCATATTTTTTGCGACCCAGATTAGACGCCACGTTTTGCACGTTTGATCATTTGGGTCTACACTGTTTGCCAATGTCCCACAAATGGGACGCTAGACATATATGGGTTAAATATCTGATCTGGAACTACACTGTTTGCCAATGTCCCACAAATGGGACTATAGGCATATATGGGTTAAACCTTTGATCAAGATCCACACTGTTTGCCAATGTCCCACCAATGGGACGCTAGGCATATATGGGTTTAACCTTTGATCAAGTTCTACACTGTTTGCCAAGTATAGGTCTTGAGCCGTAATTAAAGATCACTTAATATATTTTTGTGATCTTCTATAAAATAAAGTCATGTTATGTTTGTTTGATTTGAAGTTTAACGTCCCCGTCAACACTGTAAAGGTCATTTTGGAGACGTTGCTTCCAGTTTTGTGGGACTTTTACCCGACATTGTGATGAAATGACATCTCAAGCCCTGCCGCCGGTTTCAGCTCTGCGTGGAAGCATCATGCAGCCCATCTATTTCTTCAAGCCCCGATGGGCGGAGGCCGAGTCATGTCATGTTGTGTGCACTCATTAGAAATCGTCCCAGTGAGGCGCTTATAATGAGCACACGACTTAGATTATTATCATTATTTGATACTAATTTCATTAATTTCTGACGACCCGAAGTGGAGATATTAGGGATAAGGCACCACTACCCACAACATCCAGGACACAATCCGGGAATTTCCCGGACAAATCAACTTGAAAAAAAAAAACGGTCCCCTAAAATATTAAAAATGAAAAATAATTTTTAATGATCTTTTAGAATGAAGCTAAAAATTTCTTTTAGAATGGAGCTTAAAATTGTATTTGATAATTATATTAATTTCTGACCACCCGAAGTGGAGATATTAGGGATAACGCACCATCAACTTGCACAGTGGGAGGCCGATTGGCAAATGAAGTTCAATGTGGCCAAATGTCACTCAATGAGAGTGTCACGACACCCTCCGGACAAGCAAATTAAGTTTGACTATACTCTTCACCAGCAAGTTTTGGAGCATGTTCAATCCGCCAAATATCTTGGTATCACCATCACTGACGATCTTGATTGGGGTCAACATATCTCAGAGATTACATCTAAAGCAACTAGGACTTTGGGATTCCTTAGACGGAACTTGGCTTTTGCACCTAGGCAGACAAAGGATGTTGCATATAAAACATTGGTTCGCCCTCAACTCGAATATGCATCACCCATTTGGCACCCCTATGTTAAAACTCAGACTCAGCAGGTGGAGAAGGTGCAGAGGACAGCTGCTCGATGGACCTGTAGGCGATGGCGAAATAGAAGTAGCGTCGGTGACATGCTTAATGAGCTAGAGTGGCCGTCCCTGGAGGCCCGTCGTGAGCAGTCCTCTTTAACCTTCTTCTACAAGATACACTCTGATTCAGTGTCTATTGATAAAGATAGGTACTTGACCCCTGTAACACTGTCGACCCAAACAAGGGCATCAAAATTAAACGACTCACAATATCGTAGATACCAGTCCTATAGTGATGCCCTGAAGAACTCGTTTTTTCCTAGAACTATTCCCCAATGGAATAGTCTTCCCTCCTCTGCGGTGAATGCCAAGTCCGCAGAAGAGTTCAAAGCCCGCACAGTGTAAGATTGGGTCTCAGAGGTATGCGTTTTAGGATACCTCTGTTATGCAGATTGTAAATAGTTTTAAGGACGCATCCAGTGCCTCTCTTTTTTTTTTTTTTTTTTTTTTTTTCAGCTAAATTCTAAATTTAGCCACCCAATCAACTGAGGTAATGGCCAGATATGACCGACTCAGTATAAGAAGATAGAGATAATACCACCCATTTCCCGGACATTTGCCGGACAATTTCCGGACATTAGTGTAAGTGATCAATATCATTTAAACGCTTTCCCAAGCACTTGCTAGCGGCATGACGTCATGCATATCATTTCCTGTTTCAGCTTTTTTCATTCATAAATTTCCTTAATAGCTTATTTGACGGATAAAGCGAGGATTATTTACCATGGCCTCTGGTAAGTAATAACAGCCACACATATGCTTTAAGATTCAATTGATTTTCTCATAAAATATTCTCCCAGTTTTTAGACTACAAAATCCAGTTTGGTGAAAAGCCACTCCTCGATTTTCCCACGGTCATAAAATGTCAGAACCATGGAGGGCCGGCAAGTAAAGGTTATTTTTGCCCCAAATGACCAAAAAGTTGAGAAAGATTTGATATATATTGTATCTGTTGACAGTATTTGCCGGCTCCCTCTGGTCAGGGTTTCTGGTCAACTCGTACCTAAGTCAACTCGTACCTTAGTCAACTCGTACCCGAATTTGGTCAACTCGTACTTTAGTCAACTCGTACCTAAGTCAACTCGTACCTTAGTAAAAATAAAATTTGTTTTTGGGTAGGTTTGGCTTTAGAACACATATATACAGGTCACATTTATGGTCTATGCAGACTCCTGATCCTTTTCCCGACGATGAAGACGATATATAGTCTGTGCATGACGCCATTACGCACGTGCGCCAAAATGGCGCCTTTCATGTGTATGACCCCCATATCCCTTTAGCCAGACATAATTTATGGGTGCTCGTTAGAACTATCCCTGTGGGGGCTGACAGGACATCTCGGCCCCTAACAAACTCGGCCCCTAGCAAACTCGGCCCCTGACAAACTCGGCCCCCAAAATTAGAATATGTATATATTAATGTTGGAATTGACTTATTATCAAACTATTACACATATTTTAATGTACATATGCCTAATTGTTTTCATTTTTATTTGAATAGGCGAGTTTTCTCAATGATCCATCTGATCCGGATCTAAACTGTTTGCCATTGTTTGATAGTCTTCGCGAAGTGAGGTATTTCTAACAAAACCCACAAATTGTTTTTATGTAGATACAATATACATAATCTAACCCGAAGTTAACCCCAGTTTTACAGGGCATGATTATATTGGCATGTTTTCATGATGATATACGTACTGTGCTAGCAACGCTATGAAAGTTTAATGGGTGGCAATCAATACGCTAACAAGTTTGCTACCGACTCTGCATCAACCTACAAGCAGGCAAAATGTTGTGTCAGTTTTATTCAATGTCGACATTTTATTCAATGTCGAAACTATTCCATTGGTGTGTACGCGCTATGCTGATATGTTTGCATGAAACATGTGCATTGTTATACCCGCTTTTTCGAAGAAAAATCGGGTATATTGTTTTCGTACCACAGTTCGATCCGGCGTCAGTCCGTCCGTCTGTCCGTCACGTTTCTTGTGATTGGATCTCCTCTGCAACCACTGAAGTTACACTTTTGAAACTTTGCATGTGGATAGTACATGGAATGTAGATGGCAGTGGGCAACTTTTTTGTGACCTTGACCTCAACATGACCCCAAGGTCAAAGGTCAAAAATTATGATTTGCCATATCTCCTAAACTATTGGAGTTACACTTCTTAAAGTTTGCTTATTGGATGGTCCTTGGAATATAGAATATGTCAGGTAACTTTTGGTGTGACCTTGACCCCAAGGTCAAAGGTCAAAAAGCATGATTTTGCCATATCTTCTAAACTATTAGCGTTACACTTCTGAAACTTTGGTTATCGGATGGCCCTTGGAATATAGAATAAATTTGGATACTTTTGGTGTGACCTTGACCTCAACATGACCCCAAGGTCAAAGGTCAAAAATTATGATTTGCCATATCTCCTAAACTATTGGAGTTACACTTCTGAAACTTTGCTTATTGGATGGCCCTTGGAATATAGAATATGTTGGGCTACTTTTGGTGTGACCTCGACCCCAAGGTCAAAGGTAAAAAAGTATGACTTTGCCATATCTTCTAAACTATTGGAGTTACACTTCTGAAACTTGGTTATTGGACGGCTGTTGGAATATAGAATAAATTGGGATACTTTACGTGGATTCAACATAACC
The DNA here is from genome assembly GCA_963580285.1 of Lucinisca nassula. NCBI lineage: Eukaryota > Metazoa > Mollusca > Bivalvia > Lucinida > Lucinidae > Lucinisca > Lucinisca nassula. Next base: position 158,535,202 of record OY757012.1, on the reverse strand, counting down.
CCAAGGTCAAAGGTCAAAAAGTATGACTTTGCCATATCTTCTAAACTAAAAATGTTACACTTCTGAAACTTCGCTTCTCAGTGAGAATGTTCTTTGCAACTTTTTTTAACTTACATGTAGTTTTGGCTAGCTAATACATAGTCATTAGTGTTATTATTAGAAAAAGCGGGTATTTGCGATGGTTTACCATCGACTGCAGATCTAGTTTGTTTTGTCTTACATGTGCTGCATTTAAGAAATGAATTTTTTTTTCTGCTGTTCATGAAAGTATGAAAGCAGCGGGCCGCCTGCAAAGTAACTCGACCCCGAAGGGGTTCATGCAAACTTTGCTAGCCATGTCGAACTTCAACGGACATCCAGGTAACTGCAGTCTGTTAAAGTTAATACATGGATTTATATAGGAAATTGATAATTATTTCCCCATAAAATAAAAAACTAATAAAAATATCTTTTCTGTGCCAGCGGCTCATGATTTTTTTCATTCTGTTTTGAATATCTACAATGAATTTTATGAAGAACTTTTTGGTCCTTTTTACATATATTTGGAAGCACCCACTAAATGTATAGTTTGTTTGTTTGTTTTGTTTGATTTGAGGTTTAACGTCCCGTCAACACTGTAAAGGTCATTTTGGAGACGTTGCTTCCAATTTTGTGGGACTTAAACCCAACATTGAGATGAAATGACATCTCAAGCTGACAAGCCCTGCCGCCCAATGAAACCAATAGGCTTTATAAGCATGGGTGGGCCGACTCGCACCGCTTTGCCTTGGCAGGCTTAGATCCTCTAAGCGGTTTACCAGTACTAGTGTACGGGTCGGTTTCAGCTCTGCGTGGAATTATCATGCAGCCCATCTTTTTCTTCAAGCTCCGATGGGCGGGGGCGAACTAAATGTATAGAATATATAGTAAAACTACTGAATGAAGCAACAAAAACTGATGAATTTATTTTCATAACTTTTTTGTAAATTGTTACAGAGTAATTGATAAGGGTCGTATCGTCGTAAATACGACTCTAAAATCGAGCAAATACGACTAGAAATGAAGAAACAGTCGTACCAAATACGACCGTCAAATTGGCGATACGCCAAGGTCTTTCCATTGCAGTCGTATCGGCAATGGAAAAACAAAAGCAAAAAATAAACGTTACGCCTGACAAAAAGCAACCGAAATCGCGGTAATTTTCGCCGCATCATAGTCTTCAACAAAAACTGTTCAAATCTTCAAGAACGATTCGAAATTCATCCATTCATGAATGATGGCATTTGTTTTAATTACGCTGAAACCCTTAAACCTTACCTTTTGACGATCATATATTGAGCTTATATTTAATCAGCCTCAAGTTATGACAACTATCAATATGATTGGGAAACCGATTATTAATGCGTGATAACATAACAGTATTTATTATCTAAGGGAAAGCCGCCCGCATTATTAACTTAATTAACAACGCCTGAAGCATGTACAGTAACTTTATGACAAGCGTGCATAAAAATACGATCCTGAATATTACATTTGACCAAAATTATATTTATTGAGTCACAATGGCAGGATTAACCTGTAATACTTTGGTACTCATATATCTAATTGTGAATCACAGGCGGTCAGGTCAGCATGCAGTGCATGCTTATTTACCGCTATCTATCAAGTAGCCGATTAAATTAACACCCTAAGATGTCTCGCCGGCGTCTTTGAACATTAAGCTGAATGAATGGCAGCGGATCATAAAAGAACGCAAACACAGCAACTAGGACTGACTGATTAGCTTTCAAAGATGCGCTTGCTGATCTGAGTCTTCACTGGTCGCACGTTTTATTGTATTTTTGCTGGGCGCTGAATTTTTACCAATCGCATGCAGTTGCTACAATTAGTGGAGATTTTCCCTCGCCTTTGAACGCGTAGCGCTTAAGGCCGCTGCAGACACAAAACATGGGTTTGAAAACGTTTTGATGACAGTATGATCTGTGTGACGGCTAAAGACTCCGACCAGCCTGCACAGTCTGATCAAAACGAGCCTTCAATAGCGTCTGGGAAATTCCAAAAACACATGCGAAGAATACGACCACATTTGCTGGATTTACAATCTTTAGAAGAAAAAGTAATTTTTCATTTTGCTGTTCGCCACCTTTTTAACATGAAAATGTATATCGGTATGTTACGATGATAAAAAATGTGTTGAACGTCTTTTACATATGGCCATTGCCACGTCTGATATTAATATAAGTGCACTTTGCAGCCATCCTGTGATGACAGATGTAGATACGACCCGAGTTTCGAATTCAGGAGTACCGATACTCTCAAAGAATCACAGGATACGCCTTTGTCTTTGGTTGAAGGAGTAACAGTACTCCTCGGGCAAAAGCTTATCAATAACACTGTTGTTATTTCTTTTCTGTGCCAGCGGAAGTAAAATTGCAAATTTACTGTGAACGTCCATATAAATTTTGTAAAATAAAAATGAAATAATTTGGTCCTTTTTGAAAATGAAATACACTACCCCCTTTTTCTATTTTTTTTTTCTTCTATGGATTAGATGTCACCCAGGTAACCTTGGCTGGGTAGTTGAGGCCTTGAGGAGATAACCATTTATTTTCTGTGTTGTACGCGTTAATTCCCTTGATTATCAGCACAGCTGAGAAAGGTCGTGTCCGTATATGTCCGGTATGGCTACGCTGTCATTCATACTTTCATGAACGGCAGAAAAATTAAGTTGCTTTCTTAATACTGGGGTATACAGGGGTAAACATTATTTTTCTTATATCAGCTCAAAAACAGATTGTGAGTACATGATAGTAGCGTCGAGGCGGTCCTATCGAGCCCTCGTAATCTATGTTTCTTGCAAAAATAAGAAAAATATCACAATTTTTCATCTTAAAATTTCCATTTCTGGCCAAAAAATTGATAATGTATTTGTATAGGAGTGTTTTCGTAATGAACGTCACCAACGCACAATCAGATCGTGGAGAACCATGTATATCATGAACTATATTGTTTTCTATAGGTTTACATTTGGTTTTACACTGTAGATGTAAATATCACAAAAACATGCCTATTCTAAAATATTGTCATAACAAAAACACGCCTATACAAATACATTGTTAACTTTACTACTGAAAAAACTAAAACTTTAAGATGAAAAATTGTGACATTTTTCTTATATCATATTTTAGAGCAGAAATAAGAAAAATAAGGTTTACCTATTTTTTCTTATTTCTGCTCAAAATATAGATTGTGGGGACTAGTTAGAACCGCCTCATCGATGCGGTTCTAACGAGTACCCACAATCTATATTCTGCTCAAAATATAGATTGTGGGGACTCGTTAGAACCGCGTGTTTTCGTGAATATTTTTCACCCCCGCTTCATCCTCAAATATGAAAAATTTCAGATGAAACATAAACATATTTTTTTCGTATTTCTGCTCTAAACATAGATTGTGGGTACTTGTTACAACCCATTATCAAGGCGATTCTAACAAGTACCAACTATGTTTTTGAGCAAACAGATTTGGGTACTTGTTAAAACAGTAGGGGTGTAACGATGCATCGATAGTTCGATGCATCGCGATAGAGACTGCCTCGATAGCAATGCATCGATAGTTCTTTGGACTATCGATAGCTATCGCCGATAGTTCACTCAACTATCGATAGTTTCGATTGTTTTTGTATTTTGCTTGAATATACTTTTAAAATATACCTGTACTGTTGTGTAATTACGCAAGTATTTTTGCTTAGGAAATCCATTCAGCTGTAATCAGGACAGACTGATAAGCCTTCACATATGTGCATGATGATCTGAGTCTTCGCTGGTCGCACATGTGTATCATAGTTTTTGCCGTGTGGTGAATTTCTCGCGGCGATGAATTTCCCGCCGTCATTTTTGCACGTGTAGTTGAGGCAGTCAGAAATTTTCCCGCGTTTTTTAATAACAAAACGTCAATGATAGTTTGATCACGCGTTTGTTGCATGCAACTTTTTGAAAACATGACAGTGAAACCTGTGCGACATGTGAAGGCTCAGATCAGCCTGCGCAGTCATATATAAATGTTTGCTGTTTGTACTATCCTTGCGTAGTATAACTTCTGGGACAAACGCCATTTCCCTGTTCAGTTTCGAAGACATTTGCAAGATGCACAAGCTGATCTTTTGTATGAAGAAATGTTTGTTTTTGCTGTGTGCTGACTTATTCATATAGGTAAATAAATGCGTAATAAATGACGGTATAATGCAGTTTAACTTGTTGTATATGTGACTCTTTTTGCGCATAAGGACCAGCCTATTAAACCGCACTTTTGTGGTCTCATTAGAAATGCATTTCTCGAAAAATGCACATAATGTGCATGCGAGTACATGATAGACTCAGATAAGTCGGCAAGTATGCACAAATGCATCAATGATGATGTCATCAGTCGGCTGGCCTGACCGATTGGGATTGAATTCTTTGGGGAATATTTAAGCAGACAAAGTTTTATTTTCCTGTCGTCATCGTGTAGGGGGGAAAAACGTGCAGCGCGATGCCTTAGGTCTCCGTCTATCAAGTACTTTCTTAAGGTGATTCTGGACGTTTTGATGGTGGACACTGAACAACCTGGGACATATTGGCGTTTTTATTTTTCGTGGGTCTTTCTGATTCTATTTTTGGTTGTCTTTGTATTATAATAGAGGTATATTCCAGAAAAAATAACATGTCGAAACGGCCAAATTTCATTACATGAAAACTTTGTTTTATTATTGCTGCTTGTCTTAGCTGTCTTTTGTGCAAGGACTAAATGTCCACAGAGTCAAAGAGCCTAGGTCAAGCCCTGTACATATTGCTAAATGAAAAAACCGACTTGATAATTGCTTTACTTCTATTTTGATAGTCTAGCTTTTGATGCTAACTTTAAATAAAAAATATGTAAGTTCAAGTTTTAATGCAGTTTGTTAGATTCATGTCGCCCTTAAAGAGGTGCTAAAATAGCGTGCTGTGATTACGTAATACTATGTAATAATCGGGTTACCTAATTAACTGAATCCACAGATTAATTTAACACAGGCGGCAAACATCAAAGAATCGAAGAACGATCAGCATGTGTCAGTTTTCACAAGCAAAAAATCTCACACACTGCAAAGGTATTAAAGCTATGATAACCATCACTTACAGGCATATATACTGGAAGCAGCACACTATTTTTAGGCGGTGGTGGGGATATATATAAAGAGCCGTCTCCCCATGATGTTTTTTTCTGGAATAGCCCCGAGGGAATGAATACTGATATTGAAACGCACAATAAACATACAATTTTAGGACATTGGAATTTTCCTAACTCGCTCTGTCACTCTTAGCCATTTTATGTGAGTGATATAACATCTATGAATCATTTATATGTTCCCGATAGTATCACGATAGTATCGTGATAGTATGCCACGATAGTGATAGTATCGTGATAGTAGTTTCCACGATAGCAATACTATCACGATAGTCAAAATTGGCATCGATAGTCAGCCCTATAAAACAGTATCGACGATGCGGTTCTTAGTAAGAACTTCTTACAAGAACCAACAATCTATTTTTGTGAGAAGGAACAAGAAAAATAATATAAACCCTTGTAAACCCCAATTTTTTAGTATAAAAGTGTGGTTGCAGGTGGTCAAAATTATATAAGCATGTTTTCGTGGTGTCACACTTAATTGCAACACCGTCCCAATTACAGCATCGGTTTCCGCGATCTTTTATCGTGGATAAGGTTTCGTTTTAAAAACGATAAATATGCTAAATCTTTCTGTGAAACTACCTATCCACCTTCAAAATTGATTATCGGCAAAAAAAAACATAGCATTTTAGGACCGAAATGCTGCTAGGAACTGAGTTTTTAGGAACGTAATTGAATGGGGGCCGAGTTTGCTAGGGGCCCAGTTTGCCAGGGGCCGAGTTTGTTAGGGGCCGAGATGTCCATAAATCCCTGTGGGGCAGCTCTAACGAGTGCCAATAATCTATGCTCCAGAGGGATGTGATTGGTACATAACACCATGCTCAACATAAGACGAACTTCATATGTAAATATGTAAATGAAAATAACGAGAAAAATATAATTGTAGAACTTACATTTCATGCTCAGTTGCAAATAAAATGTAGTTATACAATTATAATTTGTTCTCATATATGCTCAAAACATAAATGTTGGCTAGCATAAATGTTGCATATTCCTTATTACTGTTACTTTACGATAACACACCGGTGCAATATGTTGCGTTTTTCACATCTCCAAAATGGCAATTTTTCTTTCGAAAATCCGTGTTTTTTTTTTGTTTTTTTTCTTATTCATGCTTCAAACATAGGCTGTGATCTTTAGTTGGAACGACTCTAACGAGTACCCTCAACCTATGTATTGGAGCATAAATAAAGAAAGATAACCAGTGCTTCAGCTGAAGTGCACGACCCGCCAGATGCTTTTAGCTTTATGAGTGTTACCATATATGGGTGTGGCGGCCATTTTGGTCATGTGACCTTGACCTAAAACGGTTCCCCCAATAAATGCGCCTTATCGTAAATATATCTTATACTTTAGTACTGTATTCTGAATCGTTTGCAGGATAAAATGCATTCTCACTTTTCCATTACAAAAGCATACATGTGTATGTGTCAAAGTTTGACCTAGGCACAAAGAAGGTCAAGGTCAACCCAGGGTCACCATTTTAGAAATTTATGATGGGCCTACGTCCCAGATGCTATTTATCAAGTTTCGTGGAAATCTGCCCAGTGGTTCTGGAGAAGACTATTTTTGAAGGGTTTTTACCATATATGGCTTGGCGGCCATTTTGGGCATGTGACCTGGACCCCATGAGCAAAGTTTGGTTTCCCCCACCCCATAGAGGCTCCATATGAAATTTGACTTCAAACGGCCCAACGGTTTCCGAGGAGAAGCAGTTCAAAAATGTTCACATTTTTTGCCTCAGCGAGGCTATACTAAATGGAATGTAATATTTCGCAAGCTCATTGGTTAGATCTCATTGATATCTATCAGTATGCCAAAAATTGTTTAAATATTCCAAGCGGTTAAGTCACTATCACCAATTTTCACAAACGGGTTACGGACGGACGGACAGACTGACAGAATGACAGACTGACACGGTGATTTTAGGGCACTCTTAGAAATCAACCGACTTCAGTCGGTTTCTTTTTCTGCAGGTCGTGCAATGTATACCCCCGTAAACCCGAGTTTCTCTATATAAAGTGAGGTTTAGGGGTGTGCCCATTGCACGGACAAAATCGGTTACATGTCGGCGAGTATAAACACAGCGGGATGTACAGGTAGCACAATAAAAATAAATTCAGTTATTTATATCATTTTATTGCTTAAATTATAAACATTGCACGACCCGCAGAAAAAGCAACCGACTGAAGTCGGTTTTTTCTAAGAGTGCCCTAAAATCACCGTGTCATTCTGTCATTCTGTAATTCTGTCAGTCTGTCATTCTGTCTGTCCGTCCGTAACCCGTTTGTGAAAATTGGTGATAGTGACTTAACCGCTTGGAATATTTAAACAATTTTTGGCATACTGATAGATATCAATGAGATCTAACCAATGAACTTACGAAATATTACATTCCATTTAGTATAGCCTCGCTGAGGCGAAAAATGTGAAAATTTTCGAACATTTTTGAACTGCTTCTCCTCGGAAACCGTTGGGCTGATTGAAGTCAAATTTCATATGGAGCCTCTATGGGATGGGGGGAACCAAAATGTGCTCATGGGGTCAAGGTCACATGACCAAAATGGCCGCCAAGCCATATATGGTTTGTCTGTCTGTCCGTCCGTAACCCGTAAGTGAAAATTGGTGATAGTGACTTAACCGCTTGGAATATTTAAACAATTTTTGGCATACTGATAGACACCAATGAGATCTAACCAATGAACTTGCGAAATATTACATTCCATTTAAGTATAGCCTCGCCGAGGCGAAAAATGTGAAAATTTTCGAACTGCTTCTTCTCGGAAACCGTTGGGCCGATTGAAGTCAAATTTCATATGGAGCCTCTATGGGATGGGGGAAACCAAAATTTGCTCATGGGGTCCAGGTCACATGACCAAAATGGCCGCCAAGCCATATATGGTAAAAACCCTTCAAAAATAGTCTTCTCCAGAACCACTGGGCAGATTTCCAAGAAACTTGATAAATAGAATCTGGGATGTAGGCCTATCATAAATTGCTAAAATGGTGACCCTGGGTTGACCTTGACCTTCTTTGGGTCCTTCCGTAACCCGATTGTGAAAATTGGTGATAGTGACTTAACCGCTTGGAATATTTAAACAATTTTTTGCATACTGATAGATATCAATGAGATCTAACAAATGAACTTACGAAATATTACATTCCATTTAGTATAGCCTCGCCGAGGCGAAAAATGTGAAAATTTTCGAACATTTTTGAACTGCTTCTCCTCGGAAACCGTTGGGCCGATTGAAGTCAAATTTCATATGGAGCCTCTATGGGATGGGGGAAACCAAAATTTGCTCATGGGGTCAAGGTCACATGACCAAAATGGCCGCCAAGCCATATATGGTTTGTCTGTCTGTCCGTCCGTAACCCGTAAGTGAAAATTGGTGATAGTGACTTAACCGCTTGGAATATTTAAACAATTTTTGGCATACTGATAGATATCAATGAGATCTAACCAATGAACTTGCGAAATATTCCATTCCATTTAGTATAGCTTCGCCGAGGCGAAAAATGTGAAAATTTTCGAAATGCTTCTCCTCGGAAACCGTTGGGCCGATTGAAATCAAATTTCATATGGAGCCTCTATGGGATGGGGGAAACCAAAAATTGCTCATGGGGTCCAGGACACATGACCAAAATGAGCGCCAAGCCATATATGGTCTGTCTATCTGTCCGTCCGTAACCCGTTTGTGAAAATTGGTGATAGTGACTTAACCGCTTGGAATATTTAAACAATTTTTGGCATACTGATAAATATCAATGAGATATTATCAATGAACTTGCGAAATATTACATTCCATTTAGTACAGCCTCGCTGAGGCGAAAAATGTGAAAATTTTCGAACTGCTTTTCCTCGGAAATCGTTGGGCCGATTGAAGTCAAATTTCATATGGAGCCTCTACGGGATGGGGGAAACCAAACTTTCCAGGTCACATGACCTAAATGGCCGCCAAGCAATATTTGGTAAAAACCCTTCAAAAATAGTCTTCTCCAGAACCACTGTGCAGATTTCCACGAAACTTGATAAATAGCATCTGGAACGTAGGCCCATCATAAATTGCTAAAATGGTGACCCTGGGTTGACCTTGACCTTCTTTGTGCCTAGGTCAAACTTTGACACATATGCTTTTGTGTTGGATTTTATCCTGCAAACGATTCAGAATACAGTACTAAAGTATAAGATATATTTTTGCTCCTTACGATAAGGCGCATTTATTGGGGGAACCGTTTTATGTCTAGGTCACATGACCAAAATGGCTGCCATACCCCATATATGGTAACACTCATAAAGCTAAAAGCATCCGGCGGGTCGTGCACTTCAGCTGAAGCACTGGTTTGTTTTACCGTTTAACTAACAAACTCTTAAATAAAAACAATCATCACGAATGCAAGCCTGTATGAATTTGTCCCTCTTAAAACCCATTTTTATATATAAATAGTAAAACTGGGATTTAGTTTTAAGTTTTGTCAGAACAAAAACAGCCGCTCGCCGGCAAAATTAAAGCAATTTAAAACAGTCTTTAATGAAGGACGATTAGACTAGTACCGATAATCGTTTTTTACACCCACATTAATCGGTACACGATTAACTAAAGTGTTAATTAAATTAACCCAAATGGAATCTTCCATCTTATATATTTCGAAATTTAGGGCTGTCAGGTTGTGTTTTCTTCAAAATTTATTCGGGAAGTGGCTATACTTTTTCAAACAGCGTCCGCCCTGATCAGACGACGCCGCGTTATGCGGCGTCTGATCTGGGCATTCGGTGTTTGACTACCCAAATGGAATTTGCCATCTTATATATTTTGAAATTTAGGGCTGTCAGGTTGTGTTTTCTTCAAAATTTATTCGGGAAGTGGCTAAACTTTTTCAAACAGCGTAGGCCCTGATCATACGACGCCGTGTTCTGCAGCGTTTGATCTGTGCCTGCAGTGTTTGACAAGGCATCCCTTTGTGGGTTTCTGATACTGATTGGGTTAAAAGTGAATAATAATAATAAAATAATAATAATAATAACTAGAGCAGGTTGATGGCGCGCCATCGCATATCCCCGCGTTCTGCGGAGTCGGATCTTGGCCTGCAGTGTTTGACAAGGTACCCCTTTGTGGGTTTCAGGGACGGAATGGGTTTAAAGTGAATAATACTAATAAAATAATAATAATAATGAGAATAAAAATAATAATAACTAGAGCAGGTTGATGGCGCGCGATCGCAAATCCCCGCGCTGTGAAAACCATGTTACAATAAAAGGACCCAAAGTACTTCTTTCTGGCCTCCGGTGAACTCAAGACATGTCTCGGGGCAAGTTATAACCCATTTCAACTATTGTTCGGCAAAAAATAGAGTACCCCACCTACCCCTGGGGTACGAGTTGACCAAAATAGGTACGAGTTGACTAGGGGGTACGAGTTGACCAAAGAACGGGTACGAGTTGACCAAAAACAGGTACGAGTTGACTCAGGTACCAGTTGACTTAGGTACGAGTTGACCAGTTACCCTGGTCAGAATGGAGAAAGTCACTGAGGTCGATTTCCAGGTGTAGTAACTGAAATGTCAGGGTTCAACATTAACCCAAGACCGATGGACATTGTCCAGGGCTTCCATTAACTCCCAAATTCAAGAAGTCCCAGACTTCCTACCCTTGAAATCTGGAAGTCCCACTGGAAAATTCAGGAAGTCCCAATTTTGAAGCAAGGTGTTTGCAGATCGTAAAATTGTTTTGATGAAGAAATATATATTATTTAATCAATGAATTTCTTGTTTGCATTTTTAATCACCTGTATATTCTTTTAGATGGCTAGTAAAGTGTGGATAGGTAAACTGACCGGCTCAAAAATGACTTGAATAGTGTTGACTGGGCCGTTAAACTCAACGTGTAATCAAGCAAAGCTCTGTGAGAAAGAAAAAAACTACTCATAACTATGGGACATACATGCGGTCAGTACAGTGCAGAGGAGTGCATACAAAAAAGAAAAATATTTTTGCTTGGCCTGCATAAATTTTATAACTTTCAAAGTAAAGCTCACTCCCCACCCCCACCAAAATAAATAAATAAAAAGTAACGAAAACAATGGCATTGCCCATCCCCATATATGCCTTGTGACCCATTTTTGGGTCATTAGCAAACCGTGTAGACCCAGATCAAGCGCCATAGAACATAGCTTCTGACCGGTCTACACTATTTGTAGAACTTAACAAAAATAAAACAAACCTGACACCCATTGCCATATATGGATTAAAAAGAAATAATGAATAATTCTTTTGTAAAAGGTTTTTGCCAAACTTTGCAAAACATATGCTTCGAGTCTTCATTGTACTCTAAACACTCGGAACTGCTTCAGATAAACAGGCTGAAACGCGTGCAACTTTGGTAAATTCGAGCCAGCCGTAGTTTCTTTTTTGTTTTTTTTTGCTTTTTGGCTAACAGACAGATCAGACTGCAACTCGGACCCTGACGAACCGGCCTGGTCACATTCGCCGGTTTTACGTATTTTCGAGGCGCCAAAATGAAACAGCGATCGCGGCGACATTTTGGGATTTTATAAATTATTTTCGTCACTTCACCTAGTGAACACCTGCTTTTTTACTCAAGAAAAAATGTGTATCTATCTTTGAAATTATTGTCACACTTTGCATCGCTAATGATATCTCACTACCAAACACCTAAATTACGACCCGCTTTAATATAAGTAACAAATTTACAGGATTAAAAAACACTTATCGTCAATAAGATAATTAGTTTATCCCCAAATACTAATCCGTTCAATTATATGCAAACACCGAGCAATCACCTCGACACGTTTTTCACACATCGATGACGATCAAAGGTGTGCTGACGCACCTGATTCTGACTGTCGATATAATACCGCGCAGGCAGAAAATGGGACGTCCTTAGTCCTCAATAAACACAGAAAGTGGTTTCAGCTAAGAAGGCGGAGCAAACTTTTTACAAACCGCGAAAAGTGGGCGGGTTTATACGTCTGGGTAAAGACTTTTGGCCGTAAGGAGAAATTTTCGGGAGTCTGCGGGACGCCTTTGATGTTTAATTTGGGCGTCCGGAAGCGATTTCAGGACGTAAAATACGCCGTACGTCCGCCTAACGGAGGCCCTGATTGTCTAGTGGAAACCTGGTCAGGTCTAGTAAGGTCAGTGGCTGGCTGGTCCGAAAGTTATTAAAATCACTGTTTTAAACATTTATCATTAAATAAGTTTGTGCTTTCAGCTGTTCAGTTTGTTGCAGAAGATTTACCATCTGTGTATGCGGTTCGTAGAAATACCGGAACACACTGGTAATTACCGGAGCACCCAAAAAAAAAAGATTTTTACTTGGCTTAAGGATATTCTGCGACCAGCATGGCTGAAATAGCACAATATGCACTTGAAAGAAATTATGAATTTGAGCATTAAGTAAAGGTTTCAGAATTTTTTTTCTTATTAGTGTAAAAAATAACGGCAAAGTTTACTCAAGACAAAACCACTTAAATATCTGAATTACTATAACGAGAGAAATGTAAAATCAATATTGCAAAATATGCTCGTTTGTTTTAGACTTAGTACCAAATTGTTTATGAATAAATATAAAATATATTGCCACTTGTGTATGAGTAATTGCACAGGGACGGTGCACCAGGACATATTTTTACATAAAACAGCTCCAAAAGGGAATAATTAATTTTTTTTCACGTGGTGTGTAGAAAATTTCGAAACAAAATTCATCATGGCCGAACATCTGGGGATGTGTTTACACCAAAGTTCACACGTTCAGATTGACGTAACCATGACAGGCCAAGGTACTTGATATAATCTGAAACCCCAAACATACATCTTTAAAACCGCACCATTCGATTTTCACATAGGCTCTATCGAATACTAACATTTCGACAATACATTTTAGCCATTCCCCCAGGGATATTTAGCATGGCGCTGCGCCATGCCCTTTTTCCTGGCGCCATGCCCTTTTTCTGCAGCGCCATGCCCTTTTTCTGCAGCGCCATGCCTTTTTTGTTGACCCGCCATGCCATTTTTTTGCTAGGGAAAATGCCCTTTTCTTGCGTTGTATAAAACTAGCCTCGTGTCGATAAACAGTTAAAATTGCGTGGTCCTATTGTTTTGACAGTGGGGTGTCAAACCACAGGTGTCTTGATTACATTGCGTAACAGCTAACTGTAGATAATCTTGTCAAACGGTAAACGGTCTGCGCGTGTGAATGTCGAAAGCCGCTACACCGCCACATGATTGGCCGTGATGATAATGTCAGTCATTCGGTAAGTCCGGCCTTTCGCGCATGAAAGAGAATAAATTAAGGACAATTGTCCTAATTGGTTGCCGCTTTCTTTTTATCTTCACCAATCATAGGTAACTTGTTTGTATCAAAGCATGTTGATGAGTTATAATTTGTTTACAAATTGTAATCCTCCTAATTATTCAATTAACGTAATCCTCATTTATAGCAAGTCCCTTAATTTTGTTTTTTTTTTCATTTCATTCCTGCACTAGAGTTTCTTGTGTAAAGTGAGAAAAATGCCTAGCAAAAGACGTAAGCAATTGGAACTCGTAAGAGAAAAGGCTAAAATAGCGAAAACCAACCATCCCACAAGAATGACAGGTATTTCCATTTAATACGTCGGGAACAAGCATTCATATTTATGGAAATATTTTTCATAGGAGTGTTGTATGCGCGCATCTCTTATCCATAAAATTAGATTGATTTTAGACAAAGTAAGCAATTACCTACAACTTATGAATTTGTTTATTTGTTGTTTAATGTTAGTAATAGGAAAATGTCGTCATAATAATGTGCAATTCATTTTCAGAATAAATGTTGAGAAAAAATATTTATTCAAGGGAGGCAACAAAAGCAAGTGCTATTTATTTGTTATTTAACCCTTTTTGTACCGAATGGAATGTTCCTCATCATATATAGCAGGAGTCCATTTCAAAATTTAGGGGAGTCAGACTGCGTTTTCGTCAAAATCTATTTTGAAAATGGCTGAACTTTTTACAAACAGTGTAGCCCCTGATCAGATGCCACATTCTGTGGCGTCTGATCTGGGCCAGCACTGTTTGCCAGGGTACCCGTTTTTAGGGTTTCTGGTACTAAATGGGTCAATTTTTAGTAATAGGAAAAGGTGGTCATAATAATGTGCCGTTCATTGTCTGAATAAATGTTTGAGAAAAAATATTTATGCAAGGGAAGCAATATAAACAAGAGCTAGCTTTCATGAAAAAGAAGTCAAAGGGAATCATGCCCATCGAGATTATTGTATCTGGGTTAGCCTTGGTGATTAAAAGTGTTTGTTTGCTTGAATTGAGGTTTAACGTCCCAGTCAACACTATTAAGGTGGTCCTAATGAGCACCCACAACTCAAATGAGTTGAGCATTAACTGTCTGGTCCAAGACAATATTAAAATTCATGCTCAGTTGAGCTGAGTACAATTCTATTTTTTTTTTTTTTTTACATCTTTGGGGGAAGACCTTGGCATCATGAAACACATCCCTTTTTTCTGATGCAAATTACACAAAAATAGGCTGTGCATGCTTCTTACAGCTGCCTCATTGAGGCAGTTTTACCCAGTTTTTACAATCGGTGACATGCATGAATACCTCTATTAACCCCAGATGGGAATTGTGATCATATAAAGCCATGTTAATAATTCAGTCTGACAGAAGTCCAATATGAACTTTGGGACTGTTCAAAAGTGGTCTTAAAATTCAAAAGTGGTCTTTAAGACCCCTTTTTGAACAGTCCCTAAGTTGATATATTAACAGGATACACTAGGTGTAGAAAACATTGAAAGAATAACTGAAACATTCAAAATAAGCTTTTACTTAATTTTTAGGTGGACTTCATAGCAGAATTTTACTGTATGCTGTATGTAAGCCCTTCAAATTGTCTTTGCCCTCTTTGTGGAATGACGCGCGCTGAAGGTGCCCTTTTTTTTTCAGAAAAATTACCATGCCCTTTTTTTGTTTCTGGCGGAAACACTACATTTGTTGTGTTACTTTGTGTAAAGTTTTTCGGCAAGGAGCCGAACAACACCCTGGCTAAAACATTTGATTAATACGCCAAGGCACTTTTTTATCAGCGAAAGATTAAGTTATTTTTCGTCATATTTACATTATTGTAATAAATTTATGTACGTTATGAAATCTTCTTTTAGGATTCCAGGGGATGTTACCGGCAAAGAAAAATTATATACATTTATTCAATAAATTCTTTGGAAACTATTTTTCATAGGAGATTTGGCTGAAGGGAGAGCACTTTTGTAGAAATGCTGGTTTCTGGATGAAACCGAGACAGTAATTTTTAAACAAGTTTGGTTTTTACAAGAATTTTGTCATCGCTCAAAACGAGAGAAATGTATCGAGGAAAAGTGGTTCAGTGTAGCCTACATTTACTTCGGCAGCATTTTCAAGCTAAATTTATGTCCAGATCAGCTCAGTCCTGCTCACGAACACTTATAAACGGCACAGACCGGTCGTTAGAGAAGAGTGATGTTGTAAACGCCCAACGATGTAGTCAAAGAATCTTGAACCAGATATGAAGCCGGTAACCAGATTGATGTCACAAACTGTCAATTTTTCATGGAGGAAAATAATGGTCGCAGCGACGAGTTTCAATTGATTTTATAAATATTTCTTTTTAAACCACGACCATTTTTCGTATCTTTCGCCTTTACATATTAAGTAAGTTATTTTACACCCCCTGGTCAATATACTGCATATCGATCTGTCAGTATTTTATGAGAATCCTCGTGTAAGTCGTTTGTTACAAATGTAAACATTAGACACATGTGAGAAGTATACTTCACCACCTAGTTTTACAAAATAGTTACACAGCATTAATCATGATTGTATTGCATTTTTTAGATATAAATGATATGTTTGACAAAATTATATAAAGTTAATGGAGATTTTAGGCGAAAGAAAATTTAATAACAACTTAAAAATCACAGTAGCTAGTGTTAAAGATTGGTCTTAATTTGTTCCCTTTCTGTTTTCATACCTGTAAACATTACACAGGTGTGTTCAGTCAGCCACAAAAATAAACTTATCTGCATATTTATTCCAATGAATGCAAGTTTATCTCTCCATACACAGAAAGGACTTCTTTTATTGTGTCAAGAAATGTGTAAAATAAAAAGAAAAGATTTTTTTTCCTGAACACAAAACATGCCTTGGTTGAAAACAGTTTATTTGAATTTAGTGCTGCTAATCAAAATTTAGATTCCTGGTGCACCTTAAGGAAACATGTACTGGTAACTACTCAGTGATTTCTTTCTGTCATTGTTACTTGTGGGAATTTTCCAATTTTGATACACAAAGTTTGGCATTTTTCAGGTGAGTGAAGAAAAAACTCTGAACAATATTTTACTTTTCTAACAGTTTTAAAAAACTTTAAGAAATCAAGTTTATGTTCCAATTATATTAGTTGGCTAAAACAAAAGGGTTGCATATTCAATTTCTTGCATATTCAGCACCACTGTCATTCTTGCTCATTTGTCCAGGCGGCCATGTTGAATGTTTTTTTGGAGAATATACTGTAATATACATTTGTTATGCCTTATATCAGTGTAATCAAGACCCTATGGCCGCAATGACTCTCGGGTAATATCTCTTCGTAAGTCTACAGTAACTGCTCTCCAGTATATTATTCTTCATAATTATATTGACCAAATGTGACACAAAAACATACTTTATAAACCCTAGCCCAGTTACATGTATGCATCAAATAATTTATGGCAATGTGATCCAGTATATTTTTGTCACGATGCTTTAGGTTAAGCTGAGGGCCGCGACAAGAGGAGGCTCTGGTTAGACTATATGGATGCGCAGTCTGATCTGATTCTTTGCTTGGCGCACATGAAAGTTGTTGGAAATGCTGTGTCCCTTCTCATTTCCTTTCATTTTGTATTACACATACCTTAAATGAAATGGTGTCAAAGGAATATACATTGTGTTTTTATATACTCATGTTGTTTTTAGAGAGAGAGAGAGAGAGAGAGAGAGAGAGAGAGAGAGAGTTATATAACATAATTACAATGAATTGATGAATTTTGAAATAAAACTGTGCAATATTAAAACATGGTTTGTTATGTATTTCATTACCATCTGTCATATTTCATTCTCTGCTAGGAATGAACCGGCCCCGATAGCTCAGTTGGTAGAGTGTCCGCTCCGGGGAACAGGAGGTCACGGGTTCGATCCAAGGCCTCGACATACCAAAATTGTTAACAATGGTACTAGCTGCTCCTCGCTTGGCACTCAGATTTATGGGGTAGAGCTAGGACTGGTCGTCCCAGTGTCAGGATAATGTGACTGGGTGTGGTATCATGAAATGTGTCTGGGACATGATACTTCAGTGAGGTACCACTATAAAAGTGAGCATTGAGCTCCCTGTCGCAACCAGACACAGTCGTGATATGACTGAAAAATTGTTGAAAGCGACGTCAAACCAGACCGAATTCACACACATACTGCTAAGAATGATACCAATGCAGTATGGACTGGAATGATCTAAGCTGTTGACTGGGCCAGAAATTATATACAAAACAAAAAAATGACATAGACTGAGTTTCCACTTAGCAAACTGGGTAAAAATCTGATACAAAAAAAAAAAAACTGAAATTTTTCGGAGCGAAGGTTTTTGACATTTCATGTTTTTCTTCCCAATGGCGACACTATGCTGAAAATGTCAATCTTCTTCTTTTTTTTCTATTGTCAAACTGTATTCTTTTGGTCATCAATTGAGTTATATCAGAGAGAGCAAATCTAACACTATTTGTATATATTCAGACCCACAGAACCGGAACACATTTGATAAAATACTGAACTAAGATTAATTAAGGTTAATTAATTTATGCTTTTTATATCAGAATTTTTTTCAACAACACCATACACAATAAAACAATGCAAATAAGTCAAAAATAACATTTCTAATAAAATAAAAATAAAAAATTCAAGAATGTTCGGGTAGTTACCAGTGTTCCGGTGTTTGGGTGTGTTCCGGTATTTCTACGAACCCTCTGTGTATCAATCTATCTTCTCATACTGAGTCTGTCATATTTGGCCATAGGAGCTTTTTTCGTGAACGTAAAAATAGAACGGGAAAAGCCCTGGCATTCATCTGTTTTATTGCTTCAAAGGCAGTGGGACAGATAAAGTGTTAATTACAGCGTAAAACAGTGGAATTCTTTCAAACTTTTGGGGAATTCTAATGTAAGATAATGGGAGAATCACCGATATGCTGCCAGATGTGAAATTTCGCATTACGTAAATGATATATTGTACATACGACGCAACAGGGTCCTCTCTCTCTCTCTCTTAGCGCACCAACAATTAGCGAACGCAGGTAAATGTAAAGTACAATTTGGCGTTAAATAACGCCATGTCTACTGACATGTAGCATATCAACAAAGTCGTGTTTACATCAAAGCGACGCCTAACGTCGACGAAACGTCAGAACGTTGCGTTGGCGATAATACAGCATTGCTTAATAAAATTTCATTTGCCCAGTGCTCGGACACATCAAGACTCAGTGGGATTGGAACATTAAGTTCAAAACAAACGTAGAGCACCCTTTCAGTGCATGAGAACGAACCACTCCTTCGCAAGGGCAAGGTTTTACAATAAAATCTGGTAGATCTGCAGATTGTTTCAACCTGCCAATGGCCTACATTAACCCATTTGGTACCGGAAACCCCAAAAGGGGTAAGTGGCAAACAGTGTGCAGGCCCAGATCAGACGTCGCAGAATGCAGCGTCTGATCAAGGCCTACACTGTTTGCAAAATGCTCGGCCATTTCCCAAATAAATTTTGAAGAAAACACAACCTGACATCCCTAAATTTTGAAAACGACTCCTGCTATATATAAGGAGGAAGATTCCATTTGGTACAAAAAGGGTTAAGGGCTTCTTTGATGCAGGGATCAGTCAAACCCTCTCCCTCTCATCTCAACGGTCACGTGACATTGAAGTGAGTTGGAGTGGTTGTCGAAGGCATGATGTCGAGCCAATGTTGACTCGACGCCCGTCTGTCAGTCCACTCATTAGTTTTTTTTAGACTGTCAGTATGTTTATTTGTCTGTCTAACTGTTCATTTGTTAGTCAGTCATTTAGTCAGTCGGTCTGTCTGTCGCCTGTCTGTCTACTGTCAGTTTGTCAGTCAAACCTCTCTCTCTCTCATCCCAACGGTCATGTGACACTGAGGTGAGTTGGAATGGGTGTCGACGGCATGACGTCGAACCAACCCTGACTCTAGGCACCACCGTCAGTCCACCCAGAAGTTTATTTCGACTGTCAGTATGTTCCTTTGTCTGTCTAACTGTCCATCCATTTGTCTGTTAGTCAGTCAATTTGTTTGCCTGTCCGTCTGTCTGTCTGGTTGTTTGTTCATATCACTCAAATGTAACGTAAATCAGTTTGTTTTAGGTGATGATATTTATAAGCCTCAGACTTAATGTCAAATCGTATTTGTCAGTTCCAATCTATTTAATTGTACATGATGTTTGCTAGAAATAAAATATTGTTTAAACCAAAACAAATGTAGCCTGTCCAAAGGAATCTTCAATTTATTAAAATTGCACATGTCAACAGATCGCTGGATAGATAGATAGATAGATCTAAGCTCTGTTCGTATGTGATAGCTATACTTGGATAGCGAATAAAATGAAAAGTTTCGTAAAAACTTATGTTGTAAGTAAGCTTTCGTGAATAACGGTATCTCAAGCCATTGACATGTGTCATTCACGAAGAGATTTTCGTCAATTAAAAACGGATTTAGGACAAATGAATTTCGGTAATAAAAGCAAAATATCATTCTTTCCTTCTCGAGGCATTATTTCAATGTAAACGGGTATATTTTCTTTCAAAATGTCTGAATATTGTTAGCATTTTAAGTTCCGCCAATACATTTGAATAGCGATGGCCATTTCAATTGATGGCCAGTGCTTTGTGCATGCACAAGAATAACGGAATTCCTAAAACCTCCTATTACCTCAGTTGGGTGGGTGGCTAAATTTAGAATTTAGCACAAAAAAAAAACCATCTCTGGATGAGTCCTTAAAAAAATATTTACAATCCAAACACAGAGGTATCCTAAAACGCATACCTCTGAGTCTCAATCTTATACTGTGCGGGCTTTGAACTCCTCTGCAGTCTTGGCATTCACCGCAGAAGATGGAAGACTATAATGTACTTAGCCTAGGAATACCCGATACTCTTTGAGAAGTACCTGCAGCAGCCCAGTGATTTTCCTACCCTTCAGAATCAGGGTCCAGGGGCCGCTGGGTTTGGGAAAAACAGCTCGCTAATATTTATTATTTTTTATAGTTGGGAATTTAAATCAGGTGTAACTTTGTCAATTTTCATGAAATTTTTGTCAAAAATATAGCACAACATCAGAAATTGGGAAATTTGTTATAAAATTTGGGAATATCTGTCTCTAAATTGGGAAAAAAAGGGGCCGATTACCGGCCCCAAAGTTGCACTAGGAAAATCCTTGCAGCCTAAGAATACCCGATACCCTTTGAGAAGTACCTGCAGCATCAACACTTCAAGAAAGCTTTTGACAGAATGTGGCATGCAACATTGCAGGCAACTATAAGGAAGTTCATGTACATCAGTGCGACTCTGGTAATTTCTGTACAACAGCTCTATGACAAAGCTTGCAGTGCTGTACTCTGACACCAATGGGAAATAAGGTAGATGATTGGTTCAGAACTACAGTTGGAGTCGGACAAGGATCATTGAAGGATGCCACCTGTGACCTGTCACCAACTCTTTTCAATATATTTTCTTGGAATGCATCATGTCTGAGGTCTTAGATGAGGGAACTTGCAGCATTCAATGAAAAAACATGAATCTGTGCTTTGCAGGTAACATTGATTGACTAGTAGGATGTTATCAGAAACTCAATAACTTAACATGTACTGCCTCAGGCAGGCATCCACTAAATTTGGGATGGAAATAAATGAATGTCAAGAAGACCAAGCTCATAGGAGAAGCACAGAGAGACCTTGGAGATGATACAGAGATCAATGGCCAAAGGCTAGCAGTAGCAGTCTTCGATGATCTTTTGTGTCAGATGAAGGTTCTAAACCTGAAGTTCTTGTTCGAATTGCACAAACAGTAGCTGCACTTTCAAAGCTGAAGCTAATATGGAAAGACAGGTCCTTTTGCTACCTAGGAGACATGCCCTCTGCAGCCAGTAGTTCAAGGATCTGCTACCAGTTCTCTCTTCCCGCCACCTCTTGTTCAGGACATGTAGCTGTGTGTGCGCATCCCAATGCACCATGCCAGGGTGACTTGGATATTGACAAAACCAAACCTCCAACATCTGCAGCGGAATGACAGGGCAATGATCAGACAGATCTGCAATATCGGGACGCAAGTTCTGATGTCTTTGCACACATATCATGTCCACAGACGCATTTTCGCTTGATGCAGATCAAATTCTGCCGCATACGCAAATGTAACAGTCTTATTAAATACCGTAAAAATCCTAAAAATTCGGACACCTTGAGAAGTTGTTGTAATTCTCCTAAAATTTTGACAAATTTTACCTGATCCAGCAAGGAGTCCAGTCCAAAAGGTGCAGATGGAATGGCCAACATTGTAGACCCTGATCAGACTCCTTCTGGAGCAGTGCTACATGGCCCTGTACTAAGGGTCATTATGGTATATTGTGAAAGTATATTCTGTTATATTCAGTTGGAAACTTAGCATCAGCATGTTACACTGAAAAGTATATAATGTATATGCGTGCAATTACATGTAATTAGGTGATTAAAGATTCAGAGAGTGGCAAAATGAATCGCAACAGGATTAACAGATCAGCTGTCAAACCGTTCTTCTGTTGTCGCAGTCAGTTGACTCAGTTACCTCTTAACAGTAAAACAGGTTTTATACCCATGTCAACACTATTACTCATTTTGGAGACATTGCTTCCAATTTTGTGGGACTGTTATTCGACATTCAGATGAAATGACATCTCAAGCCCTGCCGCCAAAACAAACCGAAAGGGTTTATGTAGGGATGGTTCGGCTGGCACAACTTCGCCTGGGCAGGCTTAAACCCTCAATGCAGTTTACCAGTACCCTTGCGTGGTCAGTTTCAGCTCTGCATGGAGGCATCACAACTGTACATGTACTTCTCATATAAAGTATGTTGAAAAGTAACTCACTCTTTGAAGAAGCCTCTATGGGTCGTGGGTTTAATTCCAGGCTTCTCAAGACTTTCGGATGAGTCTTTAAACCAAGGTCCTGTCTCTGTATGACCTCGGCTGTTGGTGGGATGTAAGATTCAAACACACACATCACTCTTTGTAGGTGGACATTAGGTTTTTCTTATGTAGGCAGATCAGTGTTTTTTTTGTTGCATTTCTGACTCTGTCGAAAATCTAAGCCTCGTTTACTCATTGGTTTACTAACCTTAACACAGTTACAGCCTTATTAATGGCAAATGATTTGAAATTACTTTGAATGTTTATATCCCTTACAGGTGGAAATGATAAAGAACCGGTGCTGGACACTAAGATGAACAAAGATTCAGAGAGGGGCAAAACAAATCGTCACAGAATCCACAGATCAGCTGTCAGACCATTTTTCTGTTGTGGCAGTCAGCTGTCTCTTAACAGTATAACAGGTACTTGTCAAGAAAAAAAAAAAACACAGTCTCTAATAGATCAACATCAAATGAGCCATGTCATGAGAAAACTTGTGTTTTTTGTTTGTTTGATTTGAGGTTTAAAGTCCCCATCAACACTGTAAAGGTCATTTTGGAGATGTTGCTTCCAATTTTGTGGTTACTTTTACCCGACATTGAGATGAAATGACATCTCAAGCCCTGTCACCCAATGAAACCAATAGGGTTCATAAGCATGGACAGTCCGACTCGTGCACACCACTTTGCCTGGGCAGGATTAGATCCTCTAAGCGGTTACCAGTGCTTAAGTGCAGGTCGGATTCAGCACTGCGTGGAAGCATCATGCAGCCCATATATTTCTTCAAGCCCCAATGGGCGGGGAGTGTTTGCCATTTGTGAACAACAAAGATTTAGAATAGTTTGTGCATCCACACAATTTGGGACCAGTTGTTCAAAACTAACAATGTCATTCGTTAACATATTGTTAAAACCAATAATTAATATGGGAAATATGCATACATTTTTGCTGAAACATATATAACATAACATATTGTTAAAACTTCATTTTTAATATGGGAAATATGCTAATATTTTTGCTGAAAAGATATGAGCAGTTTTTAAAAATCCAAAAGCTGCTCTCATTTTTTGCAGCCAAAAAACACTATATTACTATTATTAGTGATTGTACTTGCGAGACCAGTTAACAATTTCACAAGTAACGAGTTTGTAGAGCTAAAGATAATTTGAATTACTGAGCCCTGATATGCACCAGAGTGTTTATTGCTACATGTATTAAGACCACCTAAAATTAAGACTAATTTGGCTTCAAAAGGCTTATTCAGTAGTTTGCAATTATTCTTTCTTTGTGTTTTCTGCATACGATGTCCTCTGGTCAGAGAACACATTTGAGACTGTTCAAAAGTGGTCTTAAAGACCACTTTGAACAGTCTCAAAGGTGGTCTTAATATAGGAATTTTACTGTACATGTAAATGGATATGACATACGGGTATGTCTCACTATGTTGCTGTGATATAAAATAGTCTCACTGTGTTGCTGCATTTCCAAAGGTGGCATATTATACAGGGACTGTGCTTTGTACACTTGTATTGTATTTCTCATAATGCTTAAGACATATCACTTTAACCCTTTTTGTACCAAATGGAATCTTCCTCCTTATATATAGCAGGAGTCCATTTCAAAATTTAGGGGTGTCAGGTTGTGTTTTCATCAAAATTTATTTGGAAAATGACTGAACTTTTAGCAAACAGTGAAGGCCCTGATCAGATGCCGCGTTCTGCGGCGTCTAACGCGGCGTCAGAACTGGGCCTGCACTGTTTGCCAGGGTAACCATTTTGGGGTTTCTGGTTCTAAATGGGTTAATCTTAACTCATAAAAACAAGCCTAAAAGTCCTAAGCATACATTCAGAATGATTAGAATTACTGTATTCCTCCCATTTAGCGCCCCAGGCGCTTAAAAATTAGAAAAAGAGAGGGCGCTTATAAGAGACAAAAAGCTTACCAGAGCAGAAAGTTTAAAACCATTTACATGCAGCAGTGTTTTCCATTAGAATATCTTGGAATCATGACATGTTAAGTACCAAATGGTCAACATAGACACTGTGATAGCAGGGGGTTTAGAAATACCTTGCATGATACGATTTACAGCAGATACGGCGATGATTGAAAGGCTAAAATCTTTACTTCAGGTAAGCCAAAATACTTTTTCCTCAGACTGCAGAAGGGGCGCTTATTATTTTGTTCTTGGAAAAAACAGTGAGGGGGCGCTTATAGGAGCAGGGGCGCTAAATGGGAGGAATACGGTATCTTGATTAGCAGGTTCTAACTAGTACCTATATTGTTTATACCCCTGGCAAGTTAAAACAGTACATGAACAATTTACAATGACAGGTTTTGGAAACAAGTGAATGGCTTACGTGAATCATCTTCTGGATTATACTTTAATAAATCTGTATAGCCACACCCATTTGACTAATTACTTGATAAAATGTATTCTTTCAAATTTGCAAAAAATGACAGTGTAGATCCTGATCAGAGAAGCCAAAAGGTAGGGGTTGTCTTGTTCGGCAGGATTATGGTTAAACATTGATTAATGACACTGAAAGAAATATTTGCTTTGTTGATCTTAAAAACATGGTTTAGGATACATTAAATCATGAAATGCCAAAATGTTTGGGTTATACATACATGATGTATGTATATAAAAATGTTTATCTCGTAAATGACTGTTCAAATTGGCTATAATTTCAGTTGTGTAGTGAACAGAAATCTTGGCAATCATAAACAAGCATTAAAGGAATTTGTTACATTGCATGTGTCATAATGATCCTAAGTATTGGGACAAATAGGCCTAAGCAAACAGTGCAGACCCAGATCAGACTGCTCCTGAAGGAGCAGTCTGATCAGGCTCTACACTGTTTGCCAGTCAATCTGCCCCATTTTGGACACCTTGCTGGATCATAAAACTAATTTGTTAATATTGCAGGAGTATTACAGCTAGTCCCCAAGGAGTCCGAATGTTTAGGGTTTTATGGTAAATAGAATTTTATTGATCATGGGAGGCCATGATCAGTTATGGTCAGTGTTTAAACTATCAGAGTTTTACTGTACATGTATATTTTGCAATTACAGAAGTGAAAGCCTGTGGTATCGAGGCTGATCCAACTGATCCCGACTATGATGAAGTGGGAGACGAAGGTGATGGTTTGCTTGGTCTCAAGACACTGCACATAGACACAATGCTTACAGTCCAGAACATGTCAGGCAGGGAGAAATCTCCACGCAAAAAGAGCAGCGGTAGTAAAGTACAAAGTAAAAAGATAGGAAGCTTGCTCGTGGCTGACAAACGAACCAGCAGAAATAAGTTTTGGACGCTAAAATTTAAAGGAAAAATGCATGTAAGAACATCAGATATTAGAAAAGCAACTCGGAAAGATGAAAATAAATGTGTCTGTATGTCTTATAAACGATCAAACTCAGAATCTGATCAGGACAATGCTGCTGTTGTACCTTCTCCAAGCGTGCCTCAGAGGCCATTGAGCAGAAATGTACCATTACCATTTGTTAACCTGGATGAATTATACCCAGCTAATGATATAGATGAAGAACGTATTCAGGAAAGGAGACGAGAAATGGAACATGGGATTGAAATTGAAAATGTCTGGGTGCAGAGAAATGGTAATAGTGAAGTCACAGCAGCTACTGATCAAAATCAGTTACCATCCTGTTCAACTAGTTCGGGTGGATCTGTTGGACAGTATCCTTCATATGGTGCTATGGGGCTCCTTTCTGACCAACCATGTTTGGGAGTTCCAACAAAACTCGCAAGTTCAGCTTCTAGTCTAACATGTCCATGGGTCTTACAGAATAGTCAGCCACAACAGATTCATACGCAAGTGGACTATATTCACTATCTTGTGCCAGATCTTGATAAGATTGTCAGTTCCAGTTTTTACTGGGGTGTTATGGACAGATACCAAGCTGAAAAAGTCATTGAGAACAAACCGGAGGGGACATTTTTATTGAGAGACAGTGCACAAGAAGAATTTCTTTTCTCTGTTAGTTTTCGGAGATATGGGCGATCCCTACACGCAAGGATTGAGCAATGGAATCATAACTTTAGTTTTGATTCACGCGACCCTGGGGTCTACGCAACTAAGTCTGTATGTGGGCTGATAGATCATTATAAGGACCCAAGTTGTTGTATGTTCTTTGAACCCATGTTGACACTCCCGTTACATCGAACATTTCCCTTCTCCCTACAGCACCTTGCCAGGGCCACAATTTGTAGCAATACCACTTATGATGGTATATCCCAGCTGTCTTTGCCCAGATCGTTGAAAGAATACTTACAAGCATATCATTACAAACAGAAAGTCAGAGTTAGGAGGTTTGATAATACTGCATAAGGTGAATAATTACACTGCCAAGAATGAACAATAAGAATTGTCCTGATCTGGATTGTTTTATTAAGTGTTAACTGTCAAGGGAAGATACATGTAACATGTTTATATTTCTGATTCAGTTTATATCATTCCTTAATTTCTGGCAAAAGAATGTGCATTGTACAGGTTAACCACTTTATAAAATCAGGAAAAGTGTGCTAGGTAAACTGTCCAGCTCAATATGAGCTAAATAGTGTTGACTCGATCATTGAGCTCCAAACAAACATCTCATTTCTTAAAAAAAAAGACAGCTCTTTTTGTCTCCCTTGCCAACAGAGGTCTACTCTTAAAGGAAAGAATTTGCTCCTGAGGGGTCTACTCTTAAATGAGGGGTCTACTCTTAAATGAGGGGTCTACTCTTAAAGGAAAGAATTTGCTCCTGAGAGGTCTACTCTTAAAGGAAAGAATTTGCTCTTGAGGGGTCTACTCTTAAGGGAAAGAATTTGCTGCTGAGGGGTCTCCTCTTGAGGGAAAGAATTTGCTCCCTCCTGAGCAACTTCTTTCCTTTAATAGTAGACCCCTTTTCCAGAGGGGTTTCGTCATAGAAAATCAGTCTCCTTAGTAAAGTTGTCTCCTTAGTAAATAAAAATGGTAGTCGTTTACATTTAAGCCTGCTGGTTTAAGTAAATGTAAATTGATCAGCTCAATATTACCTTCATAGTGTTGGCTTGGTCATTAAACTCCTAACCAAACCTAACTCTGGAGCTACCATGGAATTGGTATCCTGACAGTGTGATTAACGGTGATATACAGTAAACCCTCTCTAGACCAACATTCACTATAATGACAAACCTTTTTATGCCCCCGCATCGGATGATGCGGGGGGCATAGAGTGTTTCGGTTTTCCGTACGTGCGTCCGTGGGTACGTGCGTACGTGCATACGGTTGTCCGAATGTACGTCCTTCTGTACGAAAGTGTGTACGTACGTACGTAATCCTGTTGGACTCAGGTTAAGGTTTTTGTACAGGGTAGAACTTGAGCTCATATTTTCCAAACCATACAATAGATTTGGTTTATATTTAGTATGATGATAGATATAGGTCCAAAGTTTTATTCAGCAATACCCCCACCCATACCCATAACCTCAAGGTCAAGGTCACAAACTTAGAAATTTCTAACATTTAAGACCCAGGTTAAGGTATTTGTACCACGTAGAACTTGAGATCATATTTTCAAAACCATACAATGGATTTGGTTTATATTTAGTATGATGATAGATATTGGTCCAAAGTTTTATTCAGCAATACCCCACACCTACCCATGACCTCAAGGTAAAGGTCGTGGACTTTGAAATTTTTAATGTTTAACACCCAGGTTAAGGTATTTGTACCAGGTAGAACTTGAGCTCATATTTTCATAACCATACAATGGATTTGGTTTATATTTACTATGATGATACATATAGGTCCAATGGTTTATTCAGCAATACCCCCACCCATACCCATGACCTCATGGTCAAGGTCACAGAATTAGAAAATTTTTAATGTTTAAGACTTTGGTTAAGGTATTTGTACCACCAATTTCAATATAACTTCACACAAATGTTCCTTATAAAAATATCTCGTGCAAGTTCGACTTTTAAGGTCATGGCCTCAAGGTCAAGGTCACAGTGGCTATTTTTAGAAAAACTTTATCATTGCTCTAGCGCCTACATTTCTTCACTGATTTCAATATAACTTCACACAAATGTTCCTTATGACAATCTCTTGAGCGAGTTCGACTTTCAAGCCTTATCAAGGTCATCACCTCAAGGTCAAGGTCACTGTGGCTATTATTTAAGTAGAAAAACTTTGTCATCGCTCTAGCGCCTACATTTCTTCACCAATTTCAATATAACTTCACACAAATGTTCCTTATGACAATATCTCGAGCTATTTTGACTTTCAAGGTCAAGGTCACTGTGGCTATTTTTAGAAAAACTTTGTCATCGCTCTAGCGCTTACATTTCTTGACTAATTTCAATATAACTTCACACAAATGTTTCTTATGACAATATCTCTAGCGAGTTCCACTTTCAAGGTCAAGGTCACTGTGGCTATTTTTAGAAAAACTTTGTCATCCCTCTAGAGCTTACATTTCTTCACCGATTTCAATATAACTTCACACAAATGTTCCTTATGACAATATCTCGAGCCATTTCGACTTTCAAGGTCAAGGTCACTATAGCTATTTTTAGAAAAACTTTTATCTTATATTTTTTGAGAGCTCATATTTCTTGAACCATGTGATGGATTTGGTACATATTTGGAATGATGATAGATACATGTCAGAAGTTTCATTCAGCCATAACCCCGCCCCTGCTGCATGGGGGGGGGGGGGTGAGGTAGGTCCCTGGGCGGGGGGCATTTGTGTTGTATTGACACATTTCTAGTTTTAAAAGAGATTTTCCGTAGAGCACATCCTTAGTTTAAGAGGTCTTTTGTACCTGTACATTGTTGAAGTATTCACTCTGTTCTTAGGCAATGTATTCCTTCAGGCCAAAACTTTAAAGCTACATTAAAGTATGAGCCTACCCTGCTTGCATATGTGTGATACATCTTGTAGAGGTGTCTTGTGTATTACCTACATGTTTTTTGTGTGCAATAGATTTAAACATACCTCGGTTAATTAGGACTGATTTAATTACAATGACTAGTTAGAAATTAGAAAAATCATCATGAAATTACTCTTGTTATGCATCCTTATCAAGAGCTACATATTTGATATTGACATTTTTAGAATATTTTTAGTATATACATGTACAGGTAGGCAAATAGCAGATACGGACCCTGTTAAAGGTGCATTATTGAGCTACCCGGTCTCAAAATTTTTTTTCTGGTTTTTATCTTCAATGCATACTCCTTTGTCATGTGTACACTTTTGGAGCCAAATACAGCTTCAGAACTTTGTGAAAATAGTTGTTTTCATTGGTGTTTACCCTTTGCTCTGAACATGTGTTCTGAATTTCTGTTCTAAAAATAAATCTGTCACTTTACACATACATGGCGACAGTATCGTTCCTGAGTGTCTTTACTTATGGCATGGTATTCAGCGTCATATGTTTTTCCGATTCAGGCATGGCATAAGCAAACAAGGCCAAAAATGAACGTCGCATAACGTCATATATGGGGATTCTATTTTTGTCACGAACTAAAAATAGATCTAACTAGTGTTCAAAACCTAGTTAGGGAATCCCTGTCAAACTCGTTTACCGGTCATCATAATTGTTCGCATTTTTGCATAAAATGCATTCATTTGTATTGTTTTAAAGAAAAATACCGGCTATATGTATTTTATTTTTGGAAGCATTTTTTCCAGATAGCTCAATAATGCACCTTTAAAAAAGGATCCAGGTGAATTGGAGAAGTTTTAAAGTGTCACTAGAAAAACATATGCAGTGTGGGTTCTGGACATTCATGTGATAAGGACTGATGAAACATTTGAGATACAAAACCTTTGGAAGGGAATTTATGATAACTCCCGTAATGATCCTAAGTATTGGGACAGGTAGGCCTAAGCAAGCAGTGCAGGCCCAGATCAGACTGCTCCTGAAGGAGCAGTCTGATCAGGGTCTAAACTGTTTGCCATTCCATCCACACCTTTTGGACTCCTTGCTGGGTCGTGAATGAAATGTGTTACAATTCAGGAGGATTACAGCAAGTCCTCAAGATGTCCGAATTTTTAGAATTTTTACGGTATTCTGAAGTTGCAATCAAGTGATCCCTATACCTGTTTTTTCTGTACCTCTTTATAACACTGCTCTTTACAACACATCTTTCGATAATAATGTAACACAGTTTAAAGATGGATCCCTGTATTGTACAGATTATATAAAAAAGACTTTAAATGGTCATTTTTGTCATGCCTGCTTTTAATATGGTGCGACGATAGGAGTCCAGATTTCTGTCCGTTCGTTCATCCATCTGTCGGGCCCCCGCCCATACGGGCTTGAAGAAATATATGGGCTGCATGATGCTTCCACGCAGAGCTGAATCCGGCCCGCACACTAGTACTGGTAAACCGCTTAGAGAATCTAAGCATGTCCAGGAACCGCGGTGCGAGGAGGACCGCCCATGCTAATAAACCTTATTGGTTTCATTGGGTGGCAGGGCTTGTTAGGGCCCCGCACTGAAAGTGTGGGTGCCCTATAGTAATCACTGTCCGTCCGTCTGTCCGTCCGTCCGTCTGTCCGTCCACAAATTTTCCTACTCCTCTGATAGCGCTGCCGGGGCCCTAGTCAGTTTCACTGACAGCTCTAGTTTCATCTCAATGTCGGGTAAAAGTCCCACAAAATCGGAAGCAACGTCTCCAAAATGACCTTTAAAGTGTTGACGGGGACGTTAAACCTCAAATCAAACAAATCATCCATCTGTCTGTTTGTCCTTCAGTTTGTCAAACCGTCAACATTTGCAACCACCCTAACCCTATTGGCCAGGTTTATATGGGTGTGACATAGCCTTTGGCAGAATTCTTGTTCTGTATAGTATTCTTGTTTGGATATAATGCAGTTGTTTTACCAACACAGTTTCTGCTTTGGATCTCAACAGAAGTGTTGTAAAGAGATTGGTGTCGAATTTTTATTTATCATGTTTGGCTACAACCTTTTAATCCTTTTTGTACCAAATGGAATCTTCCTCCTTATATATAGTATGAGTCCATTTCAAATTTAGGGTTTTCAGGTTGTGTTTTCTTCATAATTCGTTTAGAAAGTGGCTTAAATTTTTGCAAACAGTGTAGGCCTGATCAGACGATGCGTTCTGCGGCATCTGATCTGGGCCTGCACTGTTTGCCAACTACCTGTTTTGGGGTTTCCGGTACAAAATGGGTTAAAGCACTATAGAGCATATTTTAGCAGATGGAGTTTTCGAAGTTTTTATTTCCTTAAATTTTCAGTGAAAATAAGGCTTGACATTACATGTGAATCTTCTGCTTGGCAGATGATTCACATGAAATGTCAAGCTTTATTTTCACTGAAAAAAAAATAGATTGCTGTTAGCTCTAGAATTCTCTGCGTCGCTTGAATGGATATTTAGTTTGAAAACATTGCAATCTATAGTCTGTGTAATGAACACCCCTCTAAAGAGAAAGCTGGGGTTTACAGGGGTATACATTATTTTTCTTATTTTTGGCCCAAGACACAGTTTGTCGGTCTCATTAGAATCCCCTCATTAAAGGGGTTCTAATGAACAGCCACAACCTATGTTTGGAGTATAAATAAGAAAAAATATCATAAATTTGCATCCGCAAAGAAACTATTTTTGAAATATGAAAGAATGCACTATGTCACAGCCAGATATCTTTGGAATTTGTCTTTGTATTTTGAAGGCTGCAGGTTCAGTTCAGCAAATTTTACTGTTAACCCATTTTGTACCGGAAACCCCAAAATGGATAATTGGCAGACCCAGATCATAGGCCGCATTCTTCATACGCCACAGAATGCGGCATCTGATCAGGGTCTACACAGTTTGCAAAAAGTTGAGCCACTTTCCAAATAAATTTTGAAGAAAGCACAACCTGTCACCCCTAAAGTTTGAAATGTACTCCTGCTGTCTATAAGGAGGAAGATTCCATTTGGTACCAAAAAGGGTTAAAGCCACATATACACAAACATCTTCATAGCATTTTGCATTATGTATAGATTATCATATTGTTAAGTTCATATTATTAGCTATTAATGGGGAACGAGGAGTTATTCCCTGCCTGAGAGTGATATTTGCTCGAGCGTTTTTGGCTGTTATACTGCAAAGCCTTTCCACGATATTTTGAACATTGTTGCAGTGTTTCACAAAAAAGGATTCTTTTCCATCAGACTTTGTGAGAAGTAAGTATTTACATATGACGTCATTATATTGTACACAGTATTGATCATGGTGCTCAGTGGGAAAATATTGAAAATATTGAAATCATAATAGAATGAGAGTTTAACCCTTGTTCTGCTGAATATTCATATATGCCACACCCACTACTGATTATCAACCAATCAGATTGCTTGATACAAATTATTGCAACACATTCACAACCTGAATGGCAAACAATGTAGATCCTGATCAGATGGCTTCGTCAGAAGCCATCTGATCTGGATCTACATTGTTTCAAAGATAAGGCATATCCGGGATTAGCAGGACATGGGTTAATAATGGAGAACAACGAATAAAGTACCGAATGAATAAAAAACAATCAAAAGTTTTGTTTCTGATGGTTATTAGCTGTGGTGCATGAAGTTATTTTGCTTTAATTTCTCATCAGATCTGCAGTAAATCCAAGAAGGCAAACATTACAATATTTCGCTCACCGGGTTTACGGAAAATAATTGCCCTTATTTGTGCTGTCCAATAAAAAATCTACAAATATCTTTGCAGTATGACTATTTTTTCTCTGGATACCATACTCATGTTTTCATCCACCACTGATTAACGATCGGCTTGAAAAGTTGAAATAATCTTGAAAGGGTCGTATAACCTATAAAAAAACGTTTTATATGAGCCTCATTACGAGAAAACCTATACAGATTGGCCAGAGTATTGAAATTTTATATAAACAGTAAAGTTCCTATATTAAGACCACCATTTGGACTGTTCAAAAGTGGTCTTTAAGACCACTTTTGAACAATCCCAAAGGTGGTCTGTAGAGAGGACACTGTATGCACAAGACACCAAGAAAGAATAAATGTAGCTTACTAAATAAGCTTTTTAAAATATAATTTGTCTTAATTTTAGGTGGTCTTAATAGCGGAATTTCACTATATATAGGAAATAGTGGTTTGGCACATGTTCTATCCCGGCAGTGAACACTACCGACTTGAAGGTGCTGATCAGCTTGCACGGATGGGTGGGCTGAGCTGCACCTTTGCGGTTCCCAAAAAGCAAAAACAGATTTCCTTAGGACATGTCTACTATGTTTAATTCAAAGACTCAGCCCTATGTCTGAAAGCCTCTGAGTTTGGTCAATATGGGTTATGATATGAAATTATTATATATACCCCAACCGCTTAATAACACTATTGTTGGGGTCCAAAGCATAAACTGTGTTAATTAAACAACCATGTTATACCTATACAAAAATGTATAGATCATATAGAAAAAGAACCATTTATGGTCATTTTTCTATATAATCTGTACATTTTTGGGATCCATCTTGAAACCGTGCTATATCCAAAACCATGTTATAACAAACAGTTATAATGAGGTTCTGGTTGTGGTGTAATAATCTGTTGATCATATTTTGCTTTGTTGAATGAATAATGATGCACAGCAATAGCATTTATACGAATTGCCAGGCTGCCTACGTCATGAAAAGGAAAAACCGATATCTTTATATAGCTCCACACGGTCACGTGACGACTTTCGGACAAACAATTAACGCAGGTGTATTCTTTCGTACCCAAAATGAATAATTTTCAGATGAAAATTTGTGATACATGTCTTATTTATACGTCAAATATAGGTTGTAGGTACTCGTTAGAACCGCCTCATAGTGGCGAATCTAACGAGTACCCACAACCTATGTCTTGGAGCTGAAATAAGAAAAATATTGAATACCCCAGTAAACCCTGCATGGTTTTCTCTATATAAAGTGTGGATTATGGAGGTGTTCATTTCACGGAGTTAATTCACGAAAATAATGAGGCCTAATTGGCCGAAACTAGCTAGTCTGGCCCAGAAAACTGTACAGTCCATACTGAGTGATTAAACCCTTAAAATGCCGAGAAAAACTACACCTGAAAATATCATCTGCATATGTCGTCTGCTGATCTTCTTGCAAACTTTTTAAAAATGTTTTTTTTTTCATCCAGGAAAACAGTGTGGACCCGGCCCAGATCAGACTTCTCCTAGAGGGACAGTCTGATCTGGGTCCACATTGTTTGCCAAAAAAACAACAAAACAACAAATGAGTTTTGAAGTAACCGGCAGACGACTGTTGCCGTGATTGGCGTCTTACGGGTTAAGTTCTTTAATGTATTCTTTGCTTCCAAAGGATACATTGTTAACGTGATGTATACGCACAGGTCAATTGATTCATACATTGCGACTTTTTACGGCTGTAAAATCAAAGTTTTTGGATAATTGCTTGCATTATTATTATTGCTGTTATTATTATTTTTATTATAATTATTATTATTATCGGTTTTATATAACCACAAAGAAAAAACAACAACTCCAAAGCAGCAACAGCAGTTTTGTTTAGAAGAAAACAATGAAGAAAACCCCTCCTTACTTTTCTCAGATCCTGACAAATTTTGATGAAATGCGGCCCCGCCCATCGGGACTTGAAGAAACAGATGGGTTGCACGATACTTCCACGAAGACCTGAAACTAACCGCACACGAGTGCTGCTGGTAAACTGCTTTGAGAATCTAAGTCTGCCCAGGCAAAGCGATGCGAGTCGGACCGTCCATGCTTACAAACCCTATTGGTTTCATTGGGCGGCAGGCTTGAGATGTCATTTCATCTCAATGTTGGGTAAAAGTCTCACAAAATTGGGAGCAACGTCTCCAAAATGGCCTATACAGTGTTGACGCGGACGTTAAACCTCAAATCAAACAAACAAGCAAACAATTGAAATGTTGAATCCTATTTTCTGGGAAAAATAATAAGATCTGTCATTCAGATAAGACCAAAAGATGCAGATAAAATGACAAACAGTGAAGACCCTGATTAGACTGACAAGAAGCAGTCTGAACTGGGTCTGCACTATTTGCTTAGACCAGGACTGCCCTTAATGTAAGGATCATTTCTGTAGATGTGAAAAAAATAAATAGATAAATAAATGTCCAAACCTCCGTGACCTAATTGGTAAGAGCGCTGACTCACTTTGCCTCAAAACGCTGTGTCAGACCACATGTGAAAGGACCGGTATTTTCTCTCCGGATACTCTGTTTTGGCTCACAGGCTGGCAATAAGTCAAATAATCTTTCAAGAACCGTAAAACCGAACAAAAAATGCACTGGACACCACAAAAGGACTTTTACCTCTGAACATGAAACAATTGGTGAAAGACGCAAAGAGATAATGGTTTCACCTGTCAGATTATGCATTTACACGCATTTCGTACACATTTGTTTGTCCAAAATTGATGACATCACACCCACGCTACAGGATGCTAAAATTAGTGCCGTCTATTAATAGTTCATCATTGGAATTCGTATAAACGCTATTATTACTCAATCTGATAAGTACTTTGCTTGGTGGTTGCTGCAGTAATCTTTTGCATTATGGAGGTCAGTGGTAGATAGCACGGCTTTTGTGTTAAAAAGTCAAAAGGTGCAATGAGGGTGCACATGGTATAATTGTGTGAAAACATGTTATGGCTTAACTGTCATATCAGTTATGTATTTTAGAAGCCTCCGTGGTGTAGTGGTTACGCTACTCGCCTTGTAAATCAGGGGTCGCAGGATCGATCCCGGGCTTCTCCAGACTTTCGGATGAGTCTTTAAACCAAGGTCCCGTCTCCGTATGACCTTAGCTGTTGGTGGGACGTAAAACTTAAACACTCACTCACTCAGTTATGTATTTTCTAGTGTGACAAAACAGAATTGTGGAAATAACATGGTTGAAAATTGGATCCCAAGAAATGAATACAATTTTTTGTGTAGGAAAATGACCATGACTGTCTTTTTTATTTACAATTTGTAGATTTTTGTTTGGATAAAACACTTATTTGGCTAACATTAACCCTTGTTCTGCTGAGCCCGGATATGCCTTTTCTTTGAAACAATGTAGATCCAGATCAGATGGCTTCTGAAGAAGCCATCTGATCAGGATCTACATTGTCATTCAGATTATGAATTTGTTGTAATAATTTGCTACAGGTAATCTGATTGGTTGATAATCGGTAGTGGGTGTGGCATATATGAATATTCAGCAGGACAAGGGTTAAATTTTCCTATGAATTTCCACATAGCCATAGCAACAGATAGGGTGGGTATTTGATTACTGAAGGTTCTCCATATAAACCAATTTTGTCGGTATTTATTAGCTGTCTTGGCAAGGCGGTTCAAATGACCACCCACAACATGAGATATATTGAGAACTGACAGAAACTATCCTTGAATTATCACAAAATACCCACCTTATCTGTTTCTATGGCCTCAGCAACAGTGATAACATGTACATATAGTTAGCAAGAAACATGTTCATGTAGAATACAAAGATATTTGAGCCAGAGGGAGGGGGCATCACAAAACCTACACTAAGATTTGTGTGACCAATGGTGATCAGATCAGTGTGTACATCAAGTCAGTCTGGTCAGTTTGTTTGTTGATCTTTATATAGCTCAGAGGCCATAGAAGGTTCACACAACTCAAGACTGTGATCAGAATGTGCAGAAATGCAGGCTGATCTGAGTCTTTGCTGATTGTATAGGTCTTATTATAGGTTCTGTGATGTGCTGGTTCATTTATGATTAACCCTTCTCTTGCTGAATATTCATTTAAGCCACACCCATTTCTGTCTATCAACCGATCAAATTACTTGATATAATTTATTGCCACAAATTCATAAATGGAATGACAAACAGTATAGATCCTGATCAGATGGCTTCTTCAGAAGCCATCTGATCTGGATCTACACTGTTTGCAAAGATAGGGGTTGTCGTAAACAGCATGATAAGAGTTAAGCAATCAGAATGTATCATAAGCCATGTTGCTGGTCCAGTGTTGATTCAAATCAAACAAACCTACAAGGTCCAGTGACTGTCAGATATGCGACTTGACTGGTGACTAAGCAGTTGAAGATAGGTTTTCACACAATGGGGCTCATACAATGTTTCGTTTTTCTACATTTAAACCCTTATCCTACTGAACACAACAATCATTTACTTTGCAAATAGTGATATCCAGATCAGAAGCCATCTGATCAGGATCTACACTGTTTGTGATTCAGTTGAATATATCAAGTAATTTGATTGACAGAAATTGGTGTGGCTAAATTCTTACATTCAGCAGGGCAAGGGTTAATATACTGGTAGTCAGGTCTTGCCATTATTATACTGTCATGTTTACTATAATTAATCATATCACTGACAGCACTGAGGCCCCTGTACATGCTTCCATGCAAGGCTGAAACCCATCGCACATGAGAACTGGTAAACTGCTTATCAGAATGTCCAGGCATATAAACCCTATTGGTTTCATTGGGTGGTAGGGTTTGAGATGTCTTTTCATATCAATACCGGGTAAAAGTTCCACAGAATTTGCAGCAACGTTAACACCAGATTGACCTATATATAGTGGTGAGCAGATTGTTGAACCTCAACTCAAACAAACAAATAAGCAAACATTTTAGACTGTGATGACATCACTGAGTATCAGGGGCCAGTTGTTCAAAACTAACGACGTCGTTAGTTAGCGTATCGTTAAAATTTTGATCATTTATTATGGCAAGTATGCTGATATTTTTGCTGAAAAAATGTGAGCAGCTTTTGCGGATGCAAAAGCTGCTCACATTTTTTCAGCAAAAATGCCAAAATTTACGATATTGTACTTGCTAGAAGAGTTAACAATTTGACAACTAACGAGCTTGTTAAGCTAACGATGCTTTGAACAACTGGCCCCAGATGCCACATTCTGTCTGGTCTACACTGTTTGTCATTGTCCCATTTTTAGGCCTGCAAGGGTTAACCATTCCATCTTGAAAAACAGTTGTCCTTTATTTAATTGCACACAGTTCATTTTTAATTTGTTTGCGGGTTAACATTGGTCTGTGGTGGACATCAGCAGTATAAGCACTGTTGTATATATGGGTCATTTGGAGTGGTTGGTTTGAGGCAGAAATGCGTTGTATTTTACTTTGAGGGTGGGGGTGCGGATGTTCTAAATTTTGCCTGCTACATAGGCTGGGACTATTTTGGGGTGTTTAAAATCTTAATTTTAGTATTTTTTATTGTTGGTGGGTGGGGTGGGTGCAGGAAGAAATGGTTTTCAGTGGGGTAGCAGGTAAGGGTACAGGATGAGTTTTTTCATTCCGTTACTTCACTTCCATTATATCCACTCATTGAGGCTGTTCTAAGGAGTTCCCACAGTTGATGTTTTTTTTGAGGAAAAATCAGAAAAATGGTGTATAACCATGTAAACTCCACTTTCCTCTATATAAAGTGGGGTTTAGAGGAGTGTAATTGTTACCAGATATCAAGGAGGCACTTCTTATGATTACCCACAAACCATGTTCCAGAACAGAAATAATAAAAAAATAATAATTCTTACCATTGTACCCCAACTAAGGCTGGCACGATTAATTGCTTGATCGATTATTCAATCGATAAATTTCACAAAAATGATTATCATTACTGATTTGCTTGTATTCGATTATTTGATAAGTACAATTTACTGCCCAAATGTTACTAAAATAGCTTGGATGAGTGGAAAATAGTGCAGACCCTAACAAGACGCCGCATTCTGCGGTGTCTCATCTGTATCTACACGGTTTGCTCAGGCCTGTCTGTTCTAATACATATGGTAATGTACAACATATGGTAAGAGTCATGCTCAGACAGAAAGCCAGGCAGGTTAAATTAAGACCAAATCTTCAGTGGATTAATCGATTATCAATCACAATGGCAAGACCGATTATTGATTATCTTTTCAGCTCTGATTAGCCAGCCTTAAACCCAACTATCATCATCCGTCACTTGCATAAGCTGATGATGAATGACAAAATTCTATCAGGGGTTATTGGAATGATAAGCTCTCCGTGACAGCATAACAGAGAAAGGAAGTAAAATAGTGAGATTAGTCAAAGAAAATGTACATAAACAGTTTCTGCTGTGCAGACGCTGCTCCTTTTTTTAACAGGCAAGCCTGAAAAAAAATAGTGTAAATGTATTTATGGAATTGCTGTTTATTTGAATCCAGCTGGGGTCGAGGTTATAAAACTGTTTTTATGCTCAACTCCGCTGAGCCGAGTATGAAATTTGAAATGCTAATAAAAATTAGAATGTACACTAATGAGTTAATTTTTATAGATCAACAACTTACAATAAAATTCCTTTGTTAAGACCACTTTTGGGACTTTTCTTAAAGACCACTTTTGAAAGTCCCAAAAGTGGTACCTTAACAGAGGATGTTGTGTGCAGAAAATGCAAAGAAATAATAATTGCACCCTTCTAAATAAGCTTTTTAAAGCAGAAAAAGTCTTAATTTTAGGTGAATTTCACTGTATTTCATTTGTGGAGCGCTGTGGTGCAGTGGTAAAATATCGGCCTCGGGATCGAGAGGTACCGGGTTCGAACCCCACGAGTGGCAAGTGTTGTTTCCTTGAGCAAGAGACTTTATCCACATTGCTTAGTACTGGTTCTACCCAGGAAAAGAGGGCCACATGGAAGATTAGTACTAGTTTACTAAATGTGTTACCCTCTATAAATAAGGTCGATTATTATTATTATTATTATTTGTCTGCTCATATATTTTAAAATGCCAACAGAAGTTGGCATTTTAAAATTTATGAGCAGGACAAAATTCATGCTCAAGTTAGTGGAGCACAATTTTTTTTATAACCTTTGGACCTGGCTTACAACTGAGCCAGCTTATGAGAAGGTGATTATTGTATAGGTGTACACGGACCAGCAAAGTCTCAGGCAAGCATGCTCATGGGCCCAGTTTCATCAGAGCCATTGCTTCTTGTAGACATATGGAGGAGACCAGCATGTTAACAAGTCTGTGATGTGAATACACCTCTAAACTCCACTTTATATAGAGAAAACTCGGGTTTATGGGGGTATTCATTAATTTACTTATTTCTGCCCAAAGACCAAGATTGTAGGTACCCACAACCTATGTTTGAAGTATAAATTAGAAATATATTTCAAATTTTCATCGAAAAAGTAGCTGCTGCTCCAAGACATAGATTGTGGGTACTCGTTAGAACTGCCTCAACAAGGCGGTTCTAACAAGCACCCACAACCTATGTTTGGTAAATTAGAAAAATATCTGAAATTTTCATCAAAAAAGTAGCTGCTGCTCCAAGACATACATTGTGGGTACTCTTTAGAACCACCTCAATGAGGCGGTTCTGAGCACCCACAACCTATTTTGAAGTATAAATTAGAAAAATATCTAATTAGAAAGAAATGAAAGAATGCACTATGTCATATGGTCATGTTATTGTAATGATGTGGTAGCTTCATGCAAGAAGTCCTGCATCCAGCCGTATTAATTGGCTGTGGCTGTCTATTTTAGCAGTCAGAGAATGCTAAACGATCTTACACCCTTATTTTACCAAATGGAATCTTCCTATTTTTATATAGCAGGAGTCCATTTCAAAATTTAGGGATGTCCGGTTGTGTTTTCTTCTAAGTCTATTTGCTAACTGGCTGAACATTTTTGCAAACAGTGTAGGCCCTGATCAGACGCCGCGGAACGCGGCTTCTGATCGGGCCTGCACTGTTTGCCAGCTACCCATTTTGGGGTTTGGTTAACCTATGTGTCAGCTCAATTGCTGTTCTATGTTTATTTCCATGTTATTTTGAGATGCTTGTTTAAATTTACTGGGCAGTTGTAATACACATTAACATTAACTATGTTTGCAATTTTGTGGTAATACTTTTGCTTTTCATGTTAAATGCTTTTCTTGTTTTGAGCAAAGGAAATAAATCAATTTTACGCAGTTGCATTATACTCTTTATTCAAACCTTTACCAGTCAGATAATGCAAGGTATTTGATCAGGTTCTGTACTTAAACTGAGTGATGGCTGAACAAATTGTCCTGAACTTTTGAATGTTTCATTTATCCCTTCAATTCCTGTACTGCAAGCAAACAGTGTAGACCCTGAACACTGCATTCTGCGGCCTCTGATCTGGGTCTACACTGTTTGCCAAGCCCAGCACATTCTAATCCAGATTCTACAGATAACCCTCTTATGCAACACTGATCCGACAGTGATAAGAATAGCAATGCTATTTTGATCACCTGTTGTCCATCGTATGTGTGTTGTGCAATGTGCCTTGTGCGGTCTTGTTGGGTTAAAAACTTGGGTCACTAGGTCAAATTTCTTGAAAACCTTGTTGACCCTCTTGCTTCAATCTTCATGAAACTTTACCAGAATGTTTGTCTCGATGTTATCTTAGTAAGTTTGAATATGGGTCATGTGGGGTCAAAAACTAGGTCACTAGGTCAAATTGCTTTGAAACCTTGTTCATAATCCAGATGCCAGTCTTTTGCTTCAATGTTCATGAAACATAACCCGAATTTTGACGATATCTGGGTCAAGTTTGAATATGGGTCATGTCAGATCAAAAAATAGGTCACTAGGTCAGATTGCTTTAAAGCCTTGTTCACCCTCTAGAGACCAAAATTTGCTTCAATCTTCAAGAAACTTTACCAGAATGTTTGTCTTGATGCTGTCGTAGATCTAAGTCCGGTTTGAATATGGGTCAAAAACTAGGTTACTAGGTCAAATTACTTTAAATTAACTTTAGGAGTCCTCTTTCAAAGTTGTTGAAAGAATCCTGTTCCATGCTGAACTCTGGGCAACAAATAGGTCAAAATTAGCATAAACCTTTAAAAATCTTTTTATCTGAAATCAGAAGGCACAGGCGTCTAATATTTGGTATGTAGCTTCACAAAATGTACCTCCACCAAAGCTGTTCAAATTATAGCCCTGGGGTCATAATTGGTCACACCCTCTGGGTCACATATTTTATAAAGACACAAGGAAAAACCAAAAAGGCCCACGTTTTACATTGACTTATATTATGGAAAACCTTCTTGTGTAAAACTAGAAGGCCTTGGCCTTTGATATTTGGTTTGTAGCTTCATCTTAACCTTCTGTACTAAAACCAGAAAGCCTGGCGTTTGATATTTGACCTCCTCTAATGGACCTCTATCAAGATTGTTCAAATAATCATCAGGTCAACAAGAGCGGTCACTATAGGTGACCAATGCCCCCCCCCCCCTTGGGAGCCAATTTCTGAGTTTTTGCAAAATTTCAAGAGGAGATCATTCAGCCAAAAATGACAACAGTGTTATGGCCCTTGGTCAGAATGTAGCCCTTGTGATGCTGAATAAGTGTGTGAAGTTTCATGGGGCTAGGTCAAATACTTTTGATCAAGGTTAAAGTTTTTGTGACGGACAGACAGACAAACAAACAGACAGACAGGGCAAATACTATATGCCCCCCCCCCCCACGAATCAAAGATTCTCGGGGGGC
Organism: Lucinisca nassula; assembly: GCA_963580285.1. Taxonomy (NCBI): domain Eukaryota; kingdom Metazoa; phylum Mollusca; class Bivalvia; order Lucinida; family Lucinidae; genus Lucinisca; species Lucinisca nassula. The sequence continues at coordinate 158,492,280 of OY757012.1, read as the reverse complement.
ATAAAAAACTTACACAAAGTCTTAAAAACAATCTACCTTGTGAAACTTAAATATTTAGTATGTAAATCTCTTAGCTCAGGTGAGCGACCTAGGACCATCATGGTCCTCTGGTCTATTACCTATATTTCCTACAAGTCGTTTGTAGTCACATGGACAAAAGCACTGAAGAGCTACTTGTGCTTAGTAACACTGACAATCAACCCAAAACTACATCTGAGGCATAGCCACCCAAAACTACATCCGAGTCATAGCCACCCAAAACTACATCCGAGGCATAGCCACACATAAAGAAGATAATTAACCCTTATCTTGCTGAATATTCATTTAAGCCACACCCATTTCTGTTTATCAACCAATCAAATTACTTGATGTAATTTATTGCTACAAATTCATGAACTGAATGCCAAAGTGTAGATCCTGATCAGATGGCTTCTTCAGAAGCCATCTGATCTGGATCTACACTGTTTGCAAAGATAGGGGTTGTCGTGAACAGCAAGATAAGGGTTATGAGATAATTTTTGTTGCGACTGGTTTAACAAGCAGGCGTGAAGGATCGCTTTCCAGTATTGTTGACATCAACAATATGAAGTATGTATGTTTTTTCTGAAACACCAAGGCCTCTTCATTCAAACTTCTTACACACATTGTTGCTTCCATGCAGAACTGAAACCAACCACACATGAAAACTGGTAAACCACTTAGGTCTGAGCCTGTCCAAAGTAGTGGATTCGGACAGTCCAATGTATATAAACCATATTCGTTTCATTGGGTTGCAGGGATCAAGATTTCATTTCATCTCAATGTCGGGTAAAAGTCCCACAAAATTTAAGGCAGCGTCTCCAAAATGGCCTAAATGGTGTTGATGGAGACAAACCTCAAATCAAAAAAAAAAACTTACACACATCGTCCATGATGCACCCATTCCAATGCCATCAACCTTTACTGGCCTTGACCTACTTTTCATGCTTGGCTGAACAGTTTAGCCTGTGCATTCAGCTCAAATAGTATAGTTGGAACAAATTGACCTGAGACTGGTGAACCCTTAACATAATTTCGCACCAGACTGAATTCATGTATTCATCTTTGCCGTCTCCCTAAAATGGCCATATTGTTATTCAATATATAGAGGTGGGTAAATGGGTCACAATTCACAAAATTCATGAGAAGTTAACGAAAGCCGATGTATTTGGCGATAACATTGACTAATTTATTCCATGTGTAAAGGTCAGTCTCATGTCAAATTGTGTGAACTATAAGTCTGTGTAAAGCTCAGTTTCTCACTCACCAAGACTAATGAAACTTCATAAACTTACCTGCCATGATGCACCCTGCCTGATGTCATCAACCATTAATATCTTCACCTACTTTTCATGCTTGTTTATTCTAGGCTAATAATTCCCATTTTCCATCTTTATGTACATTTCGAGCGATTTGATTGGTTCAAGAAAAAGTTTTATACTTCGATAAATTCCATGAGTGAGAATCTCATAACTATTTCACACAGCGACAGGTAGTAATAGGATGTGATGTCAAAGAGCACCTTTAGAATCTGCGTGTTATGTAATTTTATATGAATCGAAAGTGTGCAGCAGTACAAACAGCTGCATCACGTGAACAAGTCCGTGAAATGAACACCCCTATAAAGCCCACTTTACTCTATAGAGAAAACTGGGGTTTATGAGGTTTACATTATTTTTCTAATTTCTGCTCCAAGACATAGGTTGTGGGTACTCGTTAGAACCGCCTCAATGCGGCAGTCTGCCTCAATGCGGCGGTTCTAACGAGTACCCACAACCTATGTTTGCTGTATATACAAGAGGGCCACGATGGCCCTGGATCGCTCACCTGATCCATAGGGTATCAAGTGGGCCCCTGGGAGAGCCATTATTGGTTCGCGAGCTATAATATGAATAATCTTGGTAGTGGTCTAAAAGGTGAAGCTTCATACCAAATATCAAAGACATGAGCTTTCTGGTTTCAGACCAGAACATTTTTAAAGGTTTTCCTCATCTAAGTCTATATAAACCTTTGGGTCCCCGGGGCCAGTCATTTTTGGCCCCAAGGCTATAATTTGAACAATCTTGGTAGAAATCCACAAGATGAAGCTTCATCCCAAATATAAAAGACCTTGGCCTTCTGCTTTCAGACAAGAAGATTTTCAAAGGTTTTCATTGCCTTGACTTCTATTTTTACTGGGGCTATAATTTGAACAATTTTGATGAAGCTTCACACCAAATATCAAAGACCTGGGCCTTGCAGTTTCTGAGAAGAAGATTTTATTTAAATTTCCCTATATAAGTCAATGTAAAAACGAAGGGACCCCGGGGCGGAGGCATTTTTGGCCCAAGGGCTATGATTTGAACAATCTTGGTAGAAGTCCACTAGATGAAGCTACACACCAAATTTCAAAGAACAGGGCTTTTGGAGAAGAAGATTTTTAAAGATTTTCCCTGTATAAGTCAATGTAAAACCAAAGGTGGGGGCATTTTTTGCCCTAGGCCTATAATTTAAACACTCTTGATAGAGGTCCACTAGATGAAGCTTCATGCCAAATATCAAAGAACCGGGCCGCGCGGTTTCAGAGAAGAGGATTTTTAAAAAATTTCCCTATATAAGTCGAGGTAAAACCAAAGGGACCCGGCGTGGTGGCATTTTTGGCCCCAGGGCTATAATCTGAACAATCTTGGTAGAGGTCCACTAGATAAAGCTTCATACCAAATATCAAACACCTGGGCCTTGTGGTTTCAGAGAAGAAGGTCTTTAAATATTTTCCATATATAAGCCTATGAAAAACCAAAGGGCCCCGGGGCGGGGGCACTTTTGGCCGTAGGGCTATAATTTGAACAACCTTGATGGAGGTCCACTACATGAAGCTTCACACCAAATATCAAAGACCTGGGCCTTGCGGTTTCAGAGAAGAAGATTTTTAAAGGTTTTCCCTATACAAGAGGCTCAATGAGCCTAACCGCTCACCTGAGGAACATTTTAGTTAGCTGTTTGACTCATGAACTTTGAGCATAATTTTTTTTTTGAAGTTCTTCCTAATGGAACACGGCATTGTCAATATTTGGACCCTAGGGGCAGGTTTGGTAGGATTAATGTAGGGGACCACTTGATATTGCTACATGCTTAATATGTAAGCTCTGGGCCTAGTGGTTTCAACGAAGAAGATTTTTGAAGTTTGTTTTTTTCCATTATAAGTCTATGGGGGCTAAGGGGCCCCGGGGCGTGGCCAGTTTAGACACCAGAGGCATGATTGGCACAATTTATGTAGGGGACCACTTGACATTGCTACATGCTTAATATGTAAGCTCTGGGCCTAGTGGTTTCAGAGAAGAAAATTTTTTAAGTTTGTCCCACTGGAAGTCTATGGGAGCTATATGTTGCCATGGCAACAAGAGTTTCAATCTGAATTACCCCAAAACATACTGCATTTTCTCCCCCAATCGGATAATGCTTCTCATGAAATTTAATCATGATTGGCCAAGTGGCTTTAAAGATATACTTATTTGAAAATGTGAATGGACGCCAGACCATTGTCATACCAATACCTCACATGAGCCTGCGGCTCAAGAGAGCTAATAATACTAGCGGTTTCAGAGAAGAAGATTTTTTAAGCTTTTTTTCCATTATAAGTCTATGGTGGCTAAGAGCCCAAGGGCATGGCCAGTTTAGAACCCAGGGGCATGATTGGCCCCTAATTTACATAGACCACTTGACATTGCTACATGCTTCATATGTAAGCTCAGGGCCTATTGGTTTCAGAGAAGTAGATTTTTTTAGCTTTTTTCCATAATAAGTCTATGGAGGCTAAGGGGCCCCGGGACGTGGCCAGTTTTGACCCCAGGGGCATGATTGGCACAATTTATGTACAGGACCACTTGACATTGCTACATGCTTAATATGTAGGCTCTGGGCCTAGCGGTTTCAGAGAAGAAGATTTTTTAAGCTTTTATTTCCATTATAAGTCTATGGGGGTTAAGGGACCCGGGGCGTGGCCAGTTTAGACCCCAGGGGCATGATTGGCACAATTTATGTAGGGGACCACTTGACATTGCTACATGCTTCATATGTAAGCTCACAGCCTAGTGGTTTCAGAGAAGAAGATTTTTTTAGCTTTTTTCCATTATAAGTCTATGGGGGCTAAGGGGCCCCCGGGCGTGGCCAATTTAGACCCCAGGGGCATGATTGGCACAATTTATTAGAGGACCACTTGACACTGCTACATGCCTAATATGTAAGCTCTGTACCTAGCGGTTTCAGAGAAGAAGATTTTTTAAGCTTTTAGTTCTATGGGGGGTTAAGGGACCCCAGGGCGTGGCCAGTTAAGACCCCAGGGGCATGATTGGCACAATTTATGTAGGGGACCACTTGACATTGTTTCATGCTTCATATGTAAGCTCACAGCCTATTGGTTTCAGAGAAGAAGATTTTTTAAGTTTTTCCCATTGTAAGTCTATGGGAGCTATATGTTGCCATGGCAACAAGAGTTTCCATCTGATCTGCCCCAGAACATAATGCATCTTTTCCCCCAACCTGATAATGCTTCTCATGAAATTTAATCATGATTGGCCAACTGGCTTTAAAGATATACTTAGTTGAAAATGTGAACGGACGACAGACGACGGATCATTGGCATACTAATACCTCACATGAGCCTTCAGCTCAGGTGAGCTAATAAGCCTATGTAAAACCAAAGGCCCCAAGGGTGGCGGCATTTTTAGCCCAAGCTCTATAATTTGAACAATCTTGGTAGAGGTCCACTAGATGAAGCTTCATACCAAATATCAAAGACCTGGGCCATGCGGCTTCAGAGAAGAAGATTTTTAAAATTTTCAGTAAAAAAAAAATATTTTCAGCTCCTGTGACCTAGATATGCAACAGACTGGAACCATTTGAACAATGTTGAAAGGGGACCACCTAAGGATTTCCTGTGAAGTTTGGTCAAAATCCGATCAGTGGTTTAGGAGATGTCATTTGAAGAAAAAGTTTACGCACGTAACGACGCACGCATACACGACAGACAAAAAGTGATCCCAAAAGCTCACCTCGTCACTACATGACAGGTGAGCTAAAAAGAAAGATATCACAGATTTTCATCAGAAAAGAAGCAATTTTTGAGATGTGAAAAAATGCACTATGTTGCACGGGTGTGTTATCTTAATGGTACTTCTTTTCTCGAGATCTAAAATCTGGTTCGTACCTATGCTTAAAGGATCAAGAACATCCCTAATAGAGATTAAGGCACCCACCATCAAAATTTTTATGTCCCTTTCAACACTATTTAGGCCATTTTGAAGACATTGCTTTCAATTTTGTGGGACTTTTCCCTGACACTGAGATGAAATGACATCTCAAGCCCTACCACCTAAACAAATCAATAGGGTCTATATGCAAAGTTATTTGACCTTTATGCACATGCTCAGCAGTTTAAAACTACAATCTTGAACAAGAGGACCATGATGGTCCTATATTGCTCACCTGAGCTAAGAGATTTATATGTGGGTGTCAGGGCAGAGAAACTTTTGGCCTCAGGTCCATAATTTGAACAATTTTGGTAGAGGTCCACTAAATGAAACTTAATAACAAATATCAAAGTCCTGGGCCTTCTGGTTTCAGACAAGAAGATTTCTAAAAGTTTCCCTGTATAAGTCTATGTAAGACCAGTCGGCCCCATGATGGGGTAAACAATCACGGTAGAGGTCATAATTAGAACAATCTTGGTAGAGGTCCACCAGATGAAGCTTCATACCAAACATCAAAGACCTGGGCCTTCTGGTTTCAAACAAAAAGTTTTTTAAAGGTTTTTCCTATATATGCCTTTGTAAAACCAGGGGGCCCTGGTGCGGGGGCATTTTTGGCCCAGGGCTATAATTTTAACAATCTTGGGAGAGGTCCAATAGATGAAGCTTCATACCAAATAGCTAAGACATGGGTCTTCTGGTTTCAGACAAGAAGCTTTTAAGAGGTTTTCCCTATATATACCTATGTAAAAGCAGGGGGCCCTGTGGCAGGGGCATTTTTGGCCCCAGGGCTATAATTTGAACAATCTTGGTAGAGGTCCACTAGATGAAGCTTCATACCAAATATCAAAGACCTGGGCCTTCTGGTTTCCGACCAGAAGATTTTTCAAGGTATTCCCTATACAAGCCTATGTAAAACCAGTGGGCCCCAGGGCGGGACCATTTTTGGCCCCAAGGCAATAATTTGAACAATCTTGGTAGAGGTCCACTAGCTGAAGCTTCATACCAAATATCAAAGACCCTGGGCCTTCTGGTTCCAGACAAGAAGATTTTTAATGGTTTTCCCTATATAAGCCTATGTAAAACCAGTGGGCCCCGGGGCGGGCCATTTTTGGCCCAAGGGCAATAATTTGAACAATCTTGGTAGAGGTCCACTAGATGAAGCTTCATACCAAATATCAAAGACCTGGGCCTTCTGGTTTCTGACAAGAAGATTTTTAAAGGTTTTCCCAATATAAGCCTATGTAAAACCAGTGGGTCCCAGGGCAGGGCCATTTTTGGCCCAAGGGCAATAATTTGAACAATCTTGGTAGAGGCCCACTAGATGAAGCTTCATACCAAATATCAAAGACCTGGGCCTTCTGGTTCCAGACAAGAAGATTTTTAAAGGTTTTCCCTATATAAGCCTATGTAAAACCAGTGGGCCCCGGGGCGGGGCCATTTTTGGCCCAGGGCTATAATTTGAACAATCTTGGGAGAGGTCCACTAGATGAAGCTTCATACCAAATAGCTAAGACATGGGTCTTCTGGTTTCAGACAAGAAGTTTTTTAAAGGTTTTCCCTATATATACCTATGTAAAAGCAGTTGGGCCTGTGGCAGGGGCATTTTTGGCCCCTGGGCTATAATTTGAACAATCTTGGTAGAGGTCCACTAGATGAAGCTTCATACCAAATATCAAAGACCTGGGCCTTCTGGTTTCCGACAAGAAGATTTTTCAAGGTATTCCCTATACAAGCCTATGTAAAACCAGTGGGCCCCGGGGCGGGACCATTTTTGGCCCTAAGGCAATAATTTGAACAATCTTGGTAGAGGTCCACTAGCTGAAGCTTCATACCAAATATCAAAGACCCTGGGCCTTCTGGTTCCAGACAAGAAGATTTTTAATGGTTTTCCCTATATAAGCCTATGTAAAACCATGTGCCCCGGGGTTGGGCTATTTTTGGCCCCAGGGCAATAATTAAAATAATCTTGGTAGAGGTCCACTAGATGAAGCTTCATACCAAATATCAAAGACCTGGGCCTTCTGGTTCCAGACAAGAAGATTTTTAAAGGTTTCCCTATATAAGCCTATGTAAAACCAGTGGGCCCCGGGTGGGGCCATTTTTGGCCCCAGGTCAATAATTGGAACAATCTTGGTAGAGGCCCACTAGATGTAGCTTCATACCAAATATCAAAGATCTGGGCCTTCTGGTTCATGACAAGAAGATTTTAAACGGTTTTCCCTATATAAGCCTATAAAACCAGTGGGCCCCTGGGATGGGGCCATTTTTGGCCCCAGGGCAATAATTTGAACAATCTTGGTAGAGGTCCACTAGATGAAGCTTCATACCAAATATCAAAGACCTGAGCCTTCTGGTTTCAGACAAGAAGAATAAAGGTTTTCCCTTTATAATCCTATGTAAAACCAGTGGGCCCCGGCGCGGGGCCATTTTTGGCCCCAGGGCAATAATTTGAACAATCTTGGTAGAGGTCCACTAGATGAAGCTTCATACCAAATATCAAAGACCTGGGCCTTCTGGTTTCCGACAAGAAGATTTTTAAAGGTTTTCCCTATATAAGCCTATGTAAAACCAGTGTGCCTCGGGGCGGGGCCATTTTTGGCCCCAGGGCAATAATTTGAACAATCTTGGTAGAGGTCCACTAGATGAAGCTTCATACCAAATATCAAAGACCTGGGCCTTCTGGTTCCAGACAAGAAGATTTTTAAAGGTTTTCCCTATATATGCCTTTGTAAAAGCAGTGGGCTGTGTCACAGAGTGGCAGGGGCATTTTTGCCCCAGGGCTATAATTTGAAAATCTTGGTAGAGGTCCACTAGATGAAGCTTCATACCAAATATCAAAGACCTGGGCCTTCTGGTTTCAAGCAAGAAGATTTATTTTTTCCCATATAAGCCTATGTAAAATCAGTTGGCCCCAGGGCAATAATTTGAACAATCTTGGTAGAGGTCCACTAGATGAAGCTTCATACCAAATATCAAAGATCTGGGCCTTCTGGTTCTAGACAAGACGATTTTCAAAGGCTTTCCCTATATATGCCTAAGTAAAAGCAGGGGGCCCTGTGTCAGGGGCATTTTTGGCCCCAGGGCTGTAATTTGAAAATCTTGGTAGAGGTCCACTAGATGAAGCTTCATACCAAATATCAAAGACCTGGGCCTTCTGGTTTCTGACAAGAAGATTTTTAAAGGTTTTCCCTATATAAGCCTATGTAAAACCAGTGGGCCCCTGGGCGGGGCCATTTTTGGCCCAAGGCCAATAATTTGAACAATCTTGGTAGAGGTCCACTAGCTGTAGCTTCTTACCAAATATCAAATATATAAGCCTTTGTAAAACCAGTGGGCCCCGGGGTGGGGCCATTTTTGGCCCCAGAGCAATAATTTGAAAATCTTGGTAGAGGTCCACTTGATGAAGCTTCATACCAAATATCAAAGACTTGAGCCTTCTGGTTTCAGACAAGAAGAATAAAGGTTTTCCCTATATAAGCCTATGTAAAACCAGTGGGCCCCGGCATGGGGCCATTTTTGGCCCCAGGGCAATAATTTGAACAATCTTGGTAGAGGTCCACTAGATGAAGCTTCATACCAAATATCAAAGACCTGTGCCTTCTGGTTTCTGACAAGAAGATTTTTAAAGGTTTTCCCTATATAAGCCTACGTAAAACCAGTGGCTCCCAGGGCGGGGCCATTTTAGGCCCCAAGGTAATAATTTGACCAATCTTGGTAGAGGTCCACTAGATGAAGCTTCATACCAAATATCAAAGACCTGGACCTTCTGGTTTCAGACAAGAAGATTTTTAAAGGTTTTCCCTATAAAAGCCTATGTAAAACCAGTGTGCCTCGGGGCGGGGCCATTTTTGGCCCCAGGGCAATAATTTGAACAATCTTGGTAGAGGTCCATTAGATGAAGCTTCATACCAAATATCAAAGACCTGGGCCTTCTGGATTCAGACAAGAAGATTATTAAAGGTTTTCCCTATATAAGCCTATGTAAAACTAGTGGGATTAAGGCGGGGCCATTTTTGGCCAAAGGGAAATAATTTGAACAATGTGGGTAGATGAAGCTTCATACCAACAATTAGATTTTTTAGCTCACCTGAGCCGAAGGCTCATTGGTGAGGTTATAGGGTGGTCATGCTGTCTGTATGTATGTATGTCAACATTTTCAAACATCTTCTCCTCTGGAACCGCTGGGCCGATTGAAGCCAAATTTCATGTGGGGCCTCAGTGGGATGGGGGAACGAAAGTTTCTTCGCGGGGTCCAGGTCACATGACCAAGATGGCCGCCATGCCCATATATGGTAAAAACCCTTCAAAAATCTTCTTCTCCGGAACCAGTGGGCCGATTGGCCTGAAACTTGGTATGTAGCATTGGGGACTCGGGCCCATCATATTTTGTTCAAATGATGACCCTTGGATGACCTTGACCAATTTTAGGCCAAGGTCAAATTTGGTCGCATAGACTTTCGTATGGGAAAAAGTCAATCCGTGTTTTTTTTGGAAACTATTGCAGCCTGTGATCTGAAAATTAGTAGATGCAGTAAGCTAAATGGGTGGATGAAACCACATGAGTATTCAAGGTCAAGGTCATTCTTTGACCTTTGTTCAAGGTCATTCAGATATGAGAATTAAAACTTATTTTTATCAGAAACCACAAAGCCATTTGTAACGAAATTTCATATGAAAGTTTTTTAGAAAAAGGTAAAGACAATTAATCAATATGAATTTGGTCACATGACCAATATGGCCACCATGCCCATATAAGGTAAAAACCCTTCAGAAATCTTCTTCTCCGGAACCATCGGGCCGATTGGTCTGAAACTTGGTATGTAGCATTAGGGACTCGGGTCCATCATATTTTCTTCAAATGATGACCCTTGGATGACCTTGACCAATTTTAGTCCAAGGTCAAATTTGGTCGCATAAACTTTTGTATGGGAAAAAGTTAAAACCGTGTATTTTTGGAAACTATTGCAGCTTGTGATCTGAAAATTAATAGATGCAGTAAGCTAAATGGGTGGATGAAATTACATGAGTATTCAAGGTCAAGATCATTATTTGACCTTTGTTCAAGGTCATTGAGATATGAGAATTAAAACTTATTTTTCTCAGAAACAACAAAGCCATTTGTAACGAAATTTCATATGAAAGTTTTTAAGAACATGGAATGACAATTAATCAATATGAATTTGGTCACATGACCAATATGGCCGCCATGCCTATATAAAGTAAAAACCCTTCAAAAATCTTCTTCTCCGGAACCATTGGGCCGATTGGCCTGAAACTTGGTATGTAGCATTGGGGACTCGGGCCCATCATATTTTGTTCAAATGATGACCCTTGGATGACCTTGACCAATTTAAGTCCTAGGTCAAATTTGGTGGCTTAGTCTTTTGTATGGGAAAAAGTCAAAACCTTGTATTTTTTGGAAACTATTGCAGCCTGTGGTCTGAAAATTAGTAGATGCAGTAAGCTAAATGGGTGAATTAATCTACATGAGTATTCAAGGTCAAGGTCATTATTTGACCGTTGTTCAAGGTCATTCAGATATCAGAATTAAAACTTATTTTCTTAGAAACCACAAAGCCATTTGTAACAAAATTTCATATGAAAGTTTTTAAGAACAAGGAAATGACAATTAATCAATATGAATTTGGTCACATGACCAATATGGCCGTAATGCCCATATAAGGTAAAGCCCTTCAGTAATCTTCTTCTCCGGAACCAGTGGGTCGATTATCATGCAACTTTGTATGTAGCATTAGGGACTTGGGTCCATCAAATTTTTTCTCAAATTATGACCCTTGGATGACCTTGACCAATTTTAGGCCGAGGTCAAATTTGGTTGCATAGACTTTTGTATGGGAAGAAGTCCAAATCGTGTATTTTTTGGAAACTATTGCAGCCTTTGATCTGAAAATTAGTAGATGCAGTAAGCTAAATGGGTGGATGAATCTACATGAGTAGTCAAGGTCATTCTTTGACCTTTGTTCAAGGTCATTCAGTTATTGAGAATTAAAACTTATTTTTCTCAGAAACCACATAGCCATTTGTAATGAAATTTCATATGAAAGTTTTCAAGAACAAGGAACTGACAATTTATCAATATGAATTTGGTCACATGACCAATATGGCCGTCATGTCCATATAAGGTAAAAACAATTCAGAAATCTTCTTCTCTGGAACCAGTGGGCCGATAATCATATAACTTGGTATGTGGCATTGGGAACTTGAGCCCATGATGATGACTCCTGAATGACCCTGACCTATTTTAGGCCAAGTTCAAAGTTTTTCGCATAGACTTTTGGATGGGGAAAAAGTCAAAACTGTGTCTTTTTTGAAAATATTGCACCTGGTGATCTGAAAATCGGTAGATACAGTAAGCTAAATTAATGGATGAAATGACATGAGTATTCAAGGTCAAGGTCATTCTTTGATCTTGATTCAAGGTCATCCAGATATGAGAATTAAAACATATTTTTCTCAGAAACCACTGAGCCATTTGTAACAAAAATTTCATATGCAGCATTGGGGGCTCAGGCTCATCACATATTATTCAAATGCTGACTTTCTGATACCTATTTTACGCCAAGGTCAAATTTGGTCACAGAGATTTTGGGATGGGAAAAAGGTCAAAACCATGTTTTTTTCGGAAACTATTGCAGTCTCTGATCTGAAAATTGATAAATGCAGTTAGCTAAATGAGTGGATGAAACAACATGCGTATTCAAGGTCAAGGTCATTCCTTGACCTAAGGCCTTTCAGATATGAAGATTAAAATTTATTTTTAACCAGAACCTCTGTGCCGTTTGTGACCAAATTTTATACTAAGCTCGTAGAAACAAGTAAATGAAGATTTAAATACATGCGTTTGCTCAAATGACCAAAATGACCTTCACGCCCATATAAGGTAAAAACACTTCAGAAATCGTTTACTCCAGAACCAGTGGGCCGATTTTCATTAAACTTGGTATGTAGCATTTGGAATTTGGGATTTGGGCCCACTATAGTTTCTTCAAATGATGACCCCTGGATGGCCATAACCTGTTTTACGCAAAGGTCAAATTTGGTTGCCTATACATTTGTATTGGAGAAAGTAAAAAAAAATGTGTATTTTTTGGAAACTATTGCAACCTGTGATCTGAAAATTGGTAGATGCAATAAGCTAAATGAGTGGATAGAACTAAGGTCAATATTATTCTCTGACGTTGTCCCAAGGTCATTCAGATGAAATTTAAATTTATTTTTCATAGAAACCACTACTCCATTTGTAGCCAAATTTCACTTGAAAACTTATAGGAACAAACAAATGAAAATTTATTAATATGAATTTGGTCACATTACTAAAATGGCTGCCATGTCGATATACATGTATACCCTTCGGGTTTTTTTCTTCGAACCAATGGGCCCATTATCAAGTCACATGACCGAGATTAATACTTGGTAAAAACCCTATAAAATCGTCTTCTCAGAAATGAAATGGCTCCATAAGCTCTCAGCACTCAGGTGAGCGGCTCAGGACCAATGGTCCTCTGGTATAGGTTTTCCCTATATAAGCCTACGTAAAACTAGTGGGTCCCGGGGCAGGGCCATCCTGGTCCCAGGGCAATAATTTGAACAATCTTGGTAGAGGTCCACTAGATGAAGCTTCATACCAAATATCAAAGACCTGGGCCTTCTGGTTTTATACAAGGAGATATTTAAAGGTTTTCGCTTATTTTCCCCTTTTCGTTGCCATGGCAACCAGAGTTCTGCATGGAATTGAATTCTTTGAACAACTTTGGGAGAGGACCACCTAAGGATCATTTCTAACAAGTTTTGTCAAAATCTATTCAGTGGTTTAGGAAATGTTGTTTAAAGAAATTGTGAACGGACAGATGACGACGACGGACGTTGACCGATCACAATTAATAGCTCACCCTGAGCCTTTGGCTCAAGTGAGCTAAAAATTGTTAAGAACTGTACTATGACATGGATTTAAAGCAAAATTTCTAAGTAACCCTAATGATCCTTAGTACTGGGACAGAAAGGCCTAAGCAAACAGTGCAGATTCAGATCAGACTGCTCCTGAAGGAGCAGTCTGATCAGGGTCTACAGTGTTTGCCATTTCGTCTGCATTTTTTGACTCCTTGATGGATTGCAAAACAAATTTGTTAAAAATTTAGGAGAATTACAGAAAATCCTTAAGGTGTCCGAATTTTTTAGGATTTTTAAGGTAATCAATGGCATGCAAATCTTCCATTAATAGTCTTGATCAGATCAGGTCATAGTTGGTCAAGGACTCATGTTTGATTTTACAGCCATTTCAAGATTATTTCAATCATTAATCAGGTGGGCATAAACTGGAATACCCGGAGAAAAACCACCTAACCTTCCATTGAAGAAATTGGCATCCCTCACTTGAACCCACAGTAGTGAGAGACCTAATGCTTAAGAGGTGCTCTTACTCACTTGGCCAAGGAAGCCAAACAAGGGCATGTTTTCTTCCATTAATAGTCTGATCAGAATTGTATGACCTTTATGCACATGCTCGGCCTATATGTTTCAACCCATGAGCTTTAAAACTATTGGAGCTGGCAAAAACACAAACTACAATGTACTATGGTATGGGTATTAGACAAAATTAATAAAAGCATAGCAACAGATAGGGGGCGTTTTTGTGATAACTGAAGGAAAGTTTTCCTTATTTCTCCATGTAAACCTATGCTGTGGGTATTCGTTAGAACCACCTTGTCGAGGCTGTTCTAATGAATACCAACAACATAAGTTTCTTTGGAGAATTGACAAAAACTCTCCTTCAATTATCACAAAATACCAACCTTATCTGTTGCTATGTCAAAGGTATGTAACTCCTACACCAACAGTCTGATCAGAGTTTCCCCGATGTTTATGCACATACCCAACCTATATACAAGCGAGCCCCGCCCATGATTTTGCTGTTATTTTTTTCAAGAAAAAAAAAAAAGATTACTAAGCAGACAATTCACACAAAATGCCAATCTTTATTTTCTCTGAAAACAAAAATTAGAATTTGGTATGCTACATTTATGCTTGGATCTTTAAGAGTTCACCTGTGCAAAGGCGCCCAAACAGAGTGGGGACCAACCAAACTTGATTACTGGTAAACCGCTTAGAAAATTATACGACTGCACAGGAAGTGGTGTGTCAGACCACTCCTTGAACCCTAGCAGTTTCTTTGGGCGGCACAGCTTGAGATGTCATCTAAATGTCAGTACAAGTCACAGAAAATCAAAAGCAATGTCTCCAAAATGACTTAAATAATGTTGATGGGGATGTAAACCCCCAAACAAGCAAGCCATGATGCAAGTTTCAAACCATGATATTGAAAAGTAAGAGTTGCAGAGATATGAGCAGTACAATGAAGTGTGAGTCAGCCTCGGTGACTCAGTCAGATGCATGCCTGACTAATGATCAGGAGGCTGCAGTTCAATATCTTGCCATGTTGGCAACATTTTTTCATGGAGATTGACTATGAAATATTTTTCCTTGTTTCAAGAAGGGCAGTTGTCAGTTTCTAGCAAAAGAAAGTGCACACTTCTGGTTAACTGCTTATATAATAGCCTGCCCATGAAAATGTGTGCTTAAGTAAACTGACCTGTTTGACATGATCAACAGTGTTGATTGGGGTATAAATTAAAAAACTATCAACAAAGTGATGGACAGAGGTATGTACACATGTTGAAACATAGTTCAACATATACGATGCCCATCTCCATTTCATGATCGGTTGATTAAAATGCAAAATCAAGTTTTGGAAGCCATAGAGTTAAATGGGGAATGAAATTCTAGCAGTGAATTTATTATGCCTTTACTGTAAACCTGTCACTACATACCAAAGGTATTTAACCCATTTTATACTGAATGAAACTTCCACCTTATACATAGCAGGATTTCAGAATACAGAATATTATGTATGTATTCAGGCGTACAGGCCTGAGCGAATAGTGCACACCAAGATGAGACGCCACAGAATGCATCGTCTCTTCAGATTCTACACTACTTGCCCCTCATCCAGCTATTTTCAGACACATCATGAAATAAAGTGTACTTGTTCAAATTTTAGAAAAAGTATGGTAAGGAGTTGAGGTGTCCGAATATTTAGGTTAATGCAGTATAGGGGTTTCAGGTTGGAATTTATTTAAAGAAAATGGTTGAATGTTTGAGACCCTGTTCACTTTATTCTGCAGCACCCGATCTGTACCTGCACTAGCTGCCACCGTCCCTTTTTGGGGCTTGACCAATACCGTACCAGAACTCCAAAATGGGACACTGGCAAACAGTGCAGGCCCAGATCAGACACCTCATAATGCAGCATCTGATCATGGCCTACACTGTTTGCAAAAATTAGCTATTTTCCAATTAAATTTTAAAGATAACAAAATCAGTTACCCCGACATTTTGAAATGGACTCCTACTATATAAGAAGGGAGATTCCATTTGGTACAAGATGGCTTAAAAAGGGTTAAACATCATCATTCATTGGGTCATCAATAATCGGAGGATTATTGTCTTTAGCCAACACATCCACCAGCATGTGTTTTGGAATCTCTGAACCTCGCACTTGAAGTGTGTAGCAAGCAGTTTCAACTTTACGCAGACTCTGTCTTAAAGTCCATATCTTTCTGCTTATTTCACGATTTGTATTTCCCAAGGATGTAAAACCAAGTTCTAGTTCTCGAAGAAACTGACAGACTTGATCTGGTGTTTCAAGATCACCATTACCAACACTGTTTATAGCTAGTCTCATTAGTTCACCAGTGAGATCTGCCACACCTAGGAAATATTCCAGCGGTGGTATAGGAACACACAGTGTTGGGGAAGTAACCTCAGCACTGTGTCCTTCACCTTCCTCTTTTACATCTACAGGGAAAGTGAGTCTTTGTAGTATCACAGGGAGGCCAAGTAAGTTCTTTTGCTGAAGATAATGTAGGAATGTCAAGGCTTCTATGTACTCCTGAAGACCTGAAAGAAAGAACACATAAACATTTTGTAAGACTGTTCATATTACAGAGGATCTTACATGAGTGTTCACATATTATTGAATTTATTAAAGGAGTTGAGGAAAATGGATAAAAGCGAGGCTTTGCCGAGTTATCCCTTTTCTTCAACGAGTTTAATAAATTCAATAATACACTAGAGAAAGCGACCAGTGGGTCATGTATACCCCCGGCCAGCCCAATACTCTGATATAGATTTCAAGCTTGTATGTAATATGAATGCAGATGTCAAGAAGCTATAAGAATCTATTTTAATGTGCTTGTAACAGCTAAACTAAACATAAAATTTCTAAATGGACCAAGGGAGTGAGGGCATCAAAGTTACTGAAGGAGTGGGGGTATCAATGTTACTGAAGCAGCAGGGTGGGTTATGCATCAATGAAATCTTTGGACTGGTATGCAACATCGATGCAAGTATGAATTGAATTTGTCTTAGAGTTTAGAACATACAGGCATCTATAAACTTTGTCATAAAACTTTAACCAAATGTAAAATTTCTAAGTCCATGACCTTGAGGTCAAGGTCGCCGTGGGTGGGGGAAGGGACATACATCACAAAATGTTGGGACTGGTACACTGATGCAAGTATCAAATGAATTTGTCTTACAGTTTAGAACATATAGGCATCCATAAACTTTGTCATAAAACTTTAACCAAATGTAAAATTTCAAAGTCTGTGTTCTTGACCTCAAGGTCACTGTGGGGGGTGGGACATGCATCAATGAAATCTTAAGACCAGTATGCAACTTCAGTGTAAGTACCAACTAAATCTATCAAAGGGTTCAGAATATACAATCTCCAAGAAACTTTGACTCAAAACTTTAACCAAAATGTTAACGGATGGACAGACGGACGGACAGATGGAAGGACGGATGGACGAAAGGCAGGACAAAAACTATATACCCCCATAGCATACTTCGTATGCCGGGGGTATAATGATCATGATTGCAAAGTTCTATTTATCATATGACATTCAAAACGCATTTTATTCACGATTATTTGGCAAAAATGTCAATATTCCACCGTTAGTAAACGCGACATTGTTAAGGACATCGTACATGTAACTTTACGGGGCGAATCAAGCTAATTCGCATATTTAATCCACTAGTGGATTATCGAATTTACATCGTACATGTAACGTTACAGGGCGAATCTAGCTAATTTGCATATTTAATCCACTAGTGGATTATCAAATTTATTACATTACATTCTCAGAGACGACATCATGTGGGCCCCGTCAAGCGATTTTGGTACTTATCGCCTATGCGAGCAGCGAAGGTTCAGGGGAGCCTGCGCATCCGCGCAGTCTCGCCAGAACCTTCGCTGCTCGCTCATACAAGCAGTGAATCAAGAGGAACCTTCAGACAGAAAGCCATATCCCTGACCCCTCTGAATGGCTGGGCATGCGCAGTTAAAATATGTTATGACGGAATGCTCGAAGACACAAATTCGCTTGGCGGGGCTCATGTGATAAAATATGATATTGGACATAACATGATTTAACCCATATTCCACTGAACCACAATAACCCCTACCTTTGAAAACAGTGTAGATCAATACCAGATGGCTTCTGTAAAACCCATCTTATCAAGATCTACACCGTTTGTCATTTAGTTTGCAAATTTGAATGACTAAATTATTGGTTGATAGTCAGAAATGTGTGCAGCCTATTAATTTATTCAGCAGGATAAGGTGTAAAATGAATCCCAAACTACCTTGAACACCATATAGGAAAATGACGAAAAGGTAGTTTATCTGTATAACATGTTTGTTTGCATATTACACAATTGTTTAACCAAGAGGGTTTCTGCTTCGGATGCCAACAACAGTTACAAAGAGGTACTTTAAATATATATTATACATGTTCTGGCATTTACACAACTGTGCATCTTTATACCGGGCCTCCGTGGCCTAGTGGATAAGAGCGCTGACTCTTAGTAATTAGGTCTCTCACCGTCGTAGGTTCGAGCCTCGCTCGGGCCACGTGTGAGACGCCAAGTTCTGCAACGGAAGGTCAGGTGGTTTTTCTCCGGGTACTCCGGTTTTCGCCCACCTCTGATTAACGATCGGCTCGATATGAAATAATCTTGAAAGGGCCGTAAAACCCAAACCAAAAAAAACAAGCAAATTCGTTGAATTGATATCCCCCGCCGAATGGGTTTTTCGTGTAGAATGGCAAGAAAATATATCTGGCCAAAATTGAGAAAAAAAATTGCGCGTGCATCACGGCAGCATAATAATACATATTTATTTCAAGTTTCATTTTATTCCATGCAATAGTTGCTGAGAAGCGGTTCCAGACAAAGTGAGACGACGAAAAATCCAGAATTTTAATCATTTAAGGGGCCATAACTCTGGGTGTAAAAAGTCAATCCGAAAAAAATTTGTGCGTGCATCACCACAGCATAATAATACATATTTATTTCAAGTTTCATTTAATTCCATGCAATAGTTGCTGAGAAACAGTTCCCGACAAAAAAGTGAGACGACGAAAAATCCAGAATTTCAATCATTTAAGGGGCCATAACTCTGGATGTAAAAAGTAAATCCGGAAAAAAAATGCGCGTGCATCACCACAGCATAATAATACATATTTATTTCAAGTTTCATTTAATTCCATGCAATAGTTGCTGAGAAATGGTTCCGGACAAAGTGAGACGACGAAAAATCCAGAATTTCGATCATTTAAGGGGCAATAACTCTGGATGTAAAAAGTCAATCCAGAAAAAAATTGCGCGTGCATCACCGCAGCATAATAATACATATTTATTTCATGTTTCATTTAATTCCATGCAATAGTTGCTGAGAAACAGTTCCGGACAAAGTGAGATGACGAAAAAATCCAGAATTTCAATCATTTAAGGGGCCATAACTCTGGATGTAAAAAGTCAATCCGAAAAAAAATTGCGCGTGCATCACTGCAGCATAATAATACATATTTTTTCAATTTTCATTTAATTTCATGCAATAGTTGCTGAGAAACGGTTCCGGACAAAGTGAGACGACGAAAAATCCAGAATTTCAATCATTCAAGGGGCCATAACTCTGGATGTAAAAAGTCAATCCGAAAAAAAATTGCCCATGCATCACCACAGCATAATAATACATATTTATTTCAAGTTTCATTTAATTCCATGCAATAGTTGCTGAGAAACGGTTCCGGACAAAGTGTGACGGACGGACGGAAGGACGGACGTTCTAACAAATCCGGTTTATGGGCTTTTCCCATTATAAACTCCCATAGAGAAATTAAGCTCCTAAGCCGAAAAATAGCCCCTAAGCAGTAAGGTTTATGAGTTTATAGTGTTAACTTAACGGAATAAACCGATAAGGTTGGACAAAATATAACCCCTAACACATCTATGTTGGCCCGGACGGAAGGACGGACGGACGGATGGACGGACGGACGGATGGACAACGCCAAAACTATATCCCTCCGCCTTCGGCGGGGGATAAAAAAAAAAAAATCTTTATACCACCTTCCAAGTGGTTTACCAGTACTCATGTGCGGTCAGTTCAGCTCGGCATGGAAGCACAATGCAGCCCAATCTATTTCTCAAAGCCCTGACGTTGGGAGGATGGGGTGCGGGGGAATCCTATTTAATCTATTTTAAGTATAGCTCCAGATAAAGGGAAGTAATTAACCCTTATCATGCTGTATAAATTAGCCATTAAGACACAGAGAAAAACTACATCTGAAAATGTTGTCTGCTTATGTCGTCTGCCGAATCTTCTTGCAAACGGTAGCTCAGTCGGATGCATGTCTGACTGTGATCAGGATGACGTTGGTTAGATACCTACCGGGGTCGGCAACATTCTTTTGTGGAGACTGATCATCTTTTCTACAGTTATTCTCTCCCTTCCGCTGATTCAAGAAAGGCAGTTGTCAGTTTCTGGCAAACCAATGTGCACTGTACTGGATAACCGCTTATGTATAAGCCTGCCCAGGAAAAGTGTGGATAGGTAAACTGACCGGCTCAAAAATGATCTAAAATAGTGTTGACTGGGCTGCTAAACCCCAATATAAACAAAACAAGTTTTGTGCAGAAATAAGAAAATATATTACATTTAATCTTGTTTATACTGACATTTGAAATAACAACGTAACTCATTAGTGCATATCACAAATGAAACATGTTTTTTCATTGGCTAGAAATGTCTCACATGCATGTTGCTAATCTGCGACAGATGCACAGCATGCACTATCACATTTGAATCAGACCGGTCAACGTCCAGTGTGATAGTGCCCGCTATGGAGATAACCGGAAAATGTTTTACAATCGCGATTAATTTACTTGTTTTTATTTCCGGTTGTCACTCCATTGAATTGCAGGAATCCAGCGTCCTTCACACTGAGGAAATTATAAAATGTCAGTTTTGTTCTTTTGTTGGCATCATACCATATAAATGCTATAGTTTAAGAGACAAAAACAGACACAAAGCAGACCTTACTGTAAAAATCCTAAAATTAGGAGGGAATGGTCTAACCATATTCAGATTGTTCAAATTTTTCATTTACAATTGTCAGTTAATAGAACAGCAGTTGTTAAATGTACTAAAAGTAAAAGAAACCAAAGCTTTGGGCACTATTCAGGTTTATGGACTGCCCTTGAGCCTGGGCCTGGACCGCCGGATTGTCATGGCCCTCGCCAACGGCTCGGGCCATATCAACCCGGTGGTCCAGGCCTTGGCCCTCGGACAGTCGGTAAACCTTGATATGCCCTCAGCCTTAAATATTATAATGACAGTTTGAATGGAATGGATCCAAAATAGCTCTAGATGAGTTACCGCAATGATCATAAGTATTGGAACAGATAGACCAAAGCAAACAGTGCAGACCCAGATCAGACTGCTCCTTCAGGAGCAGTCTGATCAGGGTCTACACTGTTTGTCATTCTGTCAGCACCTTTTGGACTCCTTGTTGGACCGTGAAACAAATTTGCTAAAATTTTTGGAGAATTACGGCAAGTTCTCAAGGTGTCCAATGTTTTTGGATTTTTACGGTACTGGTGTTTACAACCTAGGTGATCATAACACAGACTTGTTACACAACAGGAAAGCGGTGGTTGGGCGAGGCAAAGGTGATGTGTATCTTGCATCACAGGGGCATCCAGCTGATATTGGCTTACAGCTGGACAAGACCTGCTGTCCTTGCAGCAGGTAACGGAATAGGGTGGGATGTTATTTCTTCTGTTTCTACAACTGGGGCATCCAACTGATATTGGCTTACAGCTGGACAAGACCTGCTGTCCTTGCAGCAGGTAACGGTATAGGGTGGGATGTTATTTCTTCTGTTTCTACAACTGGGGCATCCAACTGATATTGGCTTACAGCTGGACAAGACCTGCTGTCCTTGCAGCAGGTAACGGTATAGGGTGGGATGTTATTTCTTCTGTTTCTACAACTGGGGCATCCAACTGATATTGGCTTACAGCTGGACAAGACCTGCTGTCCTTGCAGCAGGTAACGGTATAGGGTGGGATGTTATTTCTTCTGTTTCTACACTTCCATTAATTTTCCTCAATCTCCCCTGTCCCTCACTTTCATATAATCTACTATCTCTTCTTTCTCTTTTTCTCCCTTTCTCTGGGAAACGACACAAAATGACCCACAAGGGTTGACGTGTTGTTAAACTCCAAACAATCAATCAATCAATCAATACACAACAGGAACACAACCAACCTGGGCTGTAAGCTCTGAGGAACTGATGTGGGTCTGTGCCAACCAATTCCTCTGCAACTGATCTGAATTTAGTTTCTTCTGTCTGCTTCAACTTTTCTTCTGCCTGTTTAAAGATGTCCGCTGGGTCATGTGACCTGAAATGAGATCTGATATAAGGTAGCGGCTCTACACAGAACATTTGACAAGATGGCTGCAGCCGACACGGAAGATTTGACAA
Source organism: Lucinisca nassula (assembly GCA_963580285.1). Taxonomy (NCBI): domain Eukaryota; kingdom Metazoa; phylum Mollusca; class Bivalvia; order Lucinida; family Lucinidae; genus Lucinisca; species Lucinisca nassula. The sequence goes on along the minus strand of OY757012.1, from coordinate 158,470,127 downwards.
GATGGCTGCAATAAAGAATCAAAAACTGCACCTTTGACTTCTTTATTTTATATGGTTCAGCATTTCTTTAACAAAATTTATTCAAACAAGAATATCTTTGAAACCAATGGATGCTCCCCGAAAGTGCAATAGTCGGAACAGGAAACATTATCCTAGTTAAAGAGCGGTATACTGTGTATACTCACTGTACTTCAAAATGGAGTATAACAAAACCTGTTGGTGGACAGATTAGCTTGCACGATGGCACTGTCATACAAACATCAGCAACACAAAAGTCGGAATAAATGAAAGGAAGTGTCTTCACGTACGATACCATATGCCAAGATCCTGGGTTGTAGTTTAGCTATATTAATTGGGTAAAACTGTTTAATACAAATTATTGATAACTTACTCTCGTACACAGAGCAATCCTCATAGGACTGTCTCCAGGTATGGTTCCGTATTGGGTGCCTTTACATGCATATAAAATATCAGACGGGTTTGAAAATGGATCTGATCCTATCCCCTTGACTGTCAAAAAAGGTCATTTTGACCATCTGTCAAGACTAGCTTCTTTCACTTTGATCCAATTTATCTGCAACTCTAATGTAGATGGATGACTTGCGATTTTTCATCCTTTTTAGCAGTATTTCAGTCATATCAGAATGATGAGAGGTTGATAATGAAAGGCTGTGTGCAATGGAACTCCATTTACAGTTGGAAAGATTTCTGCCTCCAGCAAGTTTTTCTAAAAATAGCTGCAGTGACCTTAACCTTGAGCCCAGGACCCTGAAAGTCAAACTTGCTTGAGATATTATCATACCCAACATTTGTGTAAAATTATATTAAAATCCACCAATAAATGTAGGCACTAGAGCGATGACAATTTTTTTTTCTAAAATTAACCACAGTGACCCTGACCTTGACCCATGAATCCTGAAAGTTAATCTTGCTCGAGATATTATTGTAGCCAACATTTGTGTGAAGTTATATTAAAATCCATCAGCAAATGACGACGCTAAAGCGATGACAAAGTTTTTTCTAAAAATAGCTGCAGTGACCTTGACCTTGAGCCCAGGACCCTGAAAGTTGAACTTGCTTGAGATATTATCATACTCAACATTTGTGTGAAATAATATTAAAGTCCATCAATAAATGTAGGCACTAGAGCGAAAACAAAGTTTTTCTAAAAATAGCCACAGTGACCTTGACCTTGAGCTCAGGACCCTAAAGTCGAACATGCTTAAGATATTATCATACCCAACATTTGTGTGAAATTATATTAAAATCCATCAATAAATGTAGGCACTAGAGCGATGACGAAGGGTTTTTCTTAAAATAGCCAGTGACCTTTACCTTGAGCCCAGGATCCTGAAAGCTTAACTTGCTCGAGATATTATTATACCCAACATTGGTGTGAAGTTATATTACAATCCATCACCAAATGACGACGCTAGGGCGATGACAAAGTTTTTTCTAAAAAAAGCTGCAGTGACCTTGACCTTGAGCCAAGACTCTGAAAGTCAAACTTGCTCGAGATATTACCATACCCAACATTTGTGTGGAATTATATACTTTAATATAATAAATGTAGGCACTAGAGCAATGACTATGTTTTTTTTTCTAAAAATAACCATAGTGAACTTGACCTTGACCCCAGGATCCTGAAAGTTGAACTTGCTCGAGATATTATTATACCCAACATTTGTGTGAAGTTACATAAAAATCCATCAGCAAATGACGACGCTAGAGCGATGACGAAGTTTTTTCTAAAAAATAGCCGCAGTGACTTTGACCTTGAGCCCAGGACCCTGAAAGTTGAAACTGCTCGAGATATTATCATACTCAACATTTGTGTGAAATTATATTAAAATCCATCAATAAATGTAGGCACTAGAGCGATGACAAAGGGTTTTTCTTAAAATAGCCAGTGACCTTTACCTTGAGCCCAGGATCCTGAAAGCTGAACTTGCTCGAGATATTATTATACCCAACATTGGTGTGAAGTTATATTACAATCCATCACCAAATGACGACGCTAGGGCGATGACAAAGTTTTTTCTAAAAAAAGCTGCAGTGACCTTGACCTTGAGCCAGGACTCTGAAAGTCAAACTTGCTCGAGATATTACCATACCCAACATTTGTGTGGAATTATATACTTTAATATAATAAATGTAGGCACTAGAGCAATGACTAAGTTTTTTTTCTAAAAATAACCATAGAGAACTTGACCTTGACCCCAGGATCCTGAAAGTTGAACTTGCTCGAGATATTATTATACCCAACATTTGTGTGAAGTTACATAAAAATCCATCAGCAAATGACGACGCTAGAGCGATGACAAAGTTTTTTTCTAAAAAATAGCCGCAGTGACCTTGACCTTGAGCCCAGGACCCTGAAAGTTGAAACTGCTCGAGATATTATCATACTCAACATTTGTGTGAAATTATATTAAAATCCATCAATAAATGTAGGCCCCAGAGCGAAAACAAAGTTTTTCTAAAAATAGCCACAGTGACCTTGACCTTGAGCCCAGGACCCTGACAGTCAAACATACTCAAGATATTATCATACCCAACATTTGTGTGACGTTATATTAAAATCCATCAATAAATGTAGGCACCAGAGTGATGACAAAGTTTTTCTAAAAATAGCCACAGTGACCTTACACTGCAGCTTTAAACAAAGTACCATAACTCTGTGATAAATCATCTAACCAGAAAGCACGGATACTATGCCCATCCCCTATTGCTGCTTAAGATTGCATTGAAGTTTCATTGAATTTCTGCAAGTAGTTGCTGAGAATTTGCGTGGGCACGAACAGTACCCTATATATTCATGCAGAATTCATCAAAGGGCCATAACTGTTGGAAAAATGGTCAAACCAAAACACGCAGGTGATATGCGCATCCACCTTCGATACTTAATAATATTCCCATGAAGTTTCATTGAAATCCAACCAGTAGTTTCTGAGAATTCGTGTAGACAAGAGCGGGACGGACACACGGATGCACGGACGAAGCAGGGACTATAATATGCTCCCCCGAAATTCTTCGGGGAGCATAATAATGGAAATTACTGCTGAACTTGATGTACCTTATTTGCCGTAATTAGCGCACACAGTATGCTTAGACTATACAAATCTTACATGGGTTTGTGGGGAAAATAGAAAAATCTGTCAGGAGGGTCACTGTCAGGGAGTTTGACTCAGCCATGCTGAAAAAAATTTTAGTGTTTAATCCAATGAAATTTCATTGTAAACATATATTTTTTTGGAAACAATCTTTTTGAAGTCCTATTTCAAATTCTGTTACCATTCTAAGTATTGGGACAGATAGCCCTAAGCAAACAGTGAAGACCCAGATCAGACTGCCCCTGAATGAGCAGTCTGATCAGGGTCTACACTGTTTGCTCTTCTGTTTGCACCTTTTGGACTCCTTGCTGGGTCATGGAACAAATCTGTCAACATTTTAGGAGAAATACGGCAAATCCTTAATAAGTCCAAAATTTGGGGATTTTTATGATACATATCCAAAATTATGCATTCATGAATAAATGAACAATCAGTGTATTGAAGAAGTTCATGCAAACTAACAGCCAAACCTACCCTGAAGCTCTGTGCAGTAAGAAAATTGCTCTCTTGCTTTCCACTGTGATGTCTCTGCTGAGTTTTACGATTCTCTCGTATTTGTCATGTCTCTCATCAAGCTCCAGCTGATACCCGCGGAAAGCCCTGATCACCGGGGTATCTTCATCCGTTGCTGAGGATGGTTCCTTTCTTTTGCCTAGTCATAGAAAAAAAAGACATGCATAGCAACAGATAAAGAGCATATTCAGTGATAATTGAAGGATAGTTTTCCTTATTTCTCAATATTATAAACCTACATGTATGTTGTGGGTATTCATTAGAACCGCCTTGTGAGTTGTCGAGGCAGTTCCATAAGAATAGCAATTCTAATGAATACTACAACATACAGTAGGTTTTATGGAGTATAGACAAAAATTATCCTTCAGTTATTACAAAATACTTACCCTATCTGTTGCTAGGGACGCATCCAGAAAAATGCAGTAAAATTCCTATATTAAGACCACCTTTGGGACTGTTCAAAATTGATCTTAAAGACCACTTTTTAACACTCCCAAAGGTGGTCCCTTATTATGAGACACTGGGTGTAGAAAACACAATGAAAGAATAACTGAAACCTTCTCTGAATAAGCTTTTAAAAGCAGATTTTGTCTTAATTTTAGGTGGTCTTAATAACGAAATTTTACTGTATGTCTTTGGACATGTGATTGTAGCAAAGACTCAGACCAGACTTAGGACAGATAAGAGGGGGTATCCACATTATTTTTTTCTTAATTTTATTTGAAAAAGTCTGTCGTGGGTACTCATTAGAAATACCTCAATGAATAAATGGATGGAGAGTATGGGTAGATGGACAAACAGAAATGGATGAAGGAATGGATGAATGAAGTAATGCGTGCGTAGATTAACTTACGGGCGAACGGATCTGAATCTAAACTGTTCATGGTGACACGTCAAATGACACCTTCGGATGGCTGATTTATGGACGGGTTCGTTTCAAAGTTCGGATAGAGAGATAGAGAACGTGAGAGAGAGGGAGAGATATGTGGTCGTTTTAGTGGTCAGTATAATTGGTTAAGTGTGAAAACAATTGCACGTTAATTACTTCATCATTTCACGCAGACATATGTCGCTATTTGTGCAGAAAGAACAGCTGTTAAGAAAACAAGTATTAACTTTTACAAAAAACTTCAGTCTATGCTCAGCACACACTAAATGGACTGGAAAGTAAAATGACAAAACTTATCACATGTATGTTGTAATAATGTCTCAATTAATATGTGTGTATAACAGTCACAGATTACAAATAAGGATTTCTAAAAATTGTTCTCTCCAATGTGACATAAAAACAAAATTACCAATCTTTCACTGTCAATTACAACTACTTGTACCACATGCCTACATCAACGGTTTCTTTCATTTCGCATACTAGGTTAGCCTTTTCATTTTGCATTCTAGGTTAACCTTTCATTTCGCATTCTAGGTTAACCTTATAAAAAAAATCCTTCCAGCTTGCTGTCTAACAAAAACATGAAAATGAACCTAGATGTGTATTATGAGTGCAAAGTCAACAGCATGTTAACCACGAATATATATGTTTATTTTGCAAGTGTGAGAGCACTCATGTATGCACATGATAAACTTATGGCAGCGTTCCTGCCGGCCTCAGTAGTTAAGTTGGATGTGCTTCTGACTGGTGATGAGGACACGGGTTTGATACCTGCCGGGGTCAACAACATTCTTTTGTGGAGATTGATCATGAAATCTTTTCTATGGTCATTCTCTCCCTTCCGCTGATTCAAGAAGGGCAGTTGTCGGTTTCTGGCAAAAGAACGTGCACTGTACTGGTTAACTACTTAGGTTTAAGCCTGCCCAGGAAAAGTGTGGATAGGTAAACTGACCGGCTCAAAAATGACCTAAATAGTGTTGACTGGGCTGTAAAACTTCAATACAAACAAACAACAAGGTAGCATTCCGGTAATTACCGGGTTTTAATAATTGTGACAAATAACTATGTAACCGGAAATCATTCAACCAGTCATGACCTTTTCTTAAATGTTTCCAGAGCAAAAGTCATCATTAGATTGTCTATGCCCACGGGCCTAGACAATAAAACATCATGTTAGCAAGTCTATGCAATAAAGTTCTCTTAACCCAAGTTTATACAGCGAAAATTTGGTTTTCGCATACACTTTATTTTTCTTATTTCTGTTTTTAAAACATAGACAATTAGACGGTTCTAACACACAATCAATGTTTTGAGCAGAGAGAGAAATATGTCACATTTTTATATATGCACAATCATTTTCACATCCATAAATCCCAAATATATGGCGAAGACTTATTAGCCTTCTGTGAGCTCAAATATCTTTCTCAGAAAGGTGGTAGCTCAATTTCTCAAACCTGCCGAAGAAGTCGACAGTATGTTATCCGGTGGGCGGACGATTTGGCCAGCGGACGATTTGGCCCGGACGATTTGGCCTAGGACAATTCGGCCTAGGACAATTTGGCCAGCCAAAAATACCGGGTAGGACAATTTGGCCAAACTGATTTCTCCTAGTGGTTTTCAGTCAGTTTCCCTAAGAGAAAGTGGTTAACCAGTGCGGTGCACATTCTTGAACCAGGCAGGCATCACATGAACAAGTCAGTGAAATGAACTTTATACAGAGAAAATTAGGGTTTATGAGGGTATTTATTATTTTTCTTATTTCTGCTCCAAGATATAGGTTGTGGGTACTCGTTAGACCAGTCAAAAAATCAGATCAGTCAATTAACCATGCATGCAAGAAAATATGCTAATTAATCTAAGAGTTGTATTCCAACAAATTTAACTAAAAATCACAATGCATACACAAACAAACAAACAAAACCAACAAAATAAGTGGGGCATAGCTAATTAAGAAAGCAAGGAACCAAGACCAGTCAGCAAATCAGTTAGCCAATTAACCATTAATACAAAAACATGTAATTAATCTTGTTTTCCAGCCAATTTAAACAACACCATTAAATTTATTTATCTATTGTTATTTTTTATTATTATTATTTCATTGTATTATTTGTGTTCGGGGGATTATAGTTAACCATTTTTATTAATTTGCACATAAATAATATCTCAGGCCAAAAGTTATAAAAGTTTAAAAACAACAATAAAAAAAATCTAATTGTTTAAAATCTTTTCTAAAAAATTTCCTTCCACATATCCAAACATTACTGTATATTAAAAACAAAACAAATTTTCAGTTTAAACTAGTCATTATATTAATCTGGCCAAATTGTCCTACCCAATATTTTTGGCTGGCCAAATTGTCCTAGGCCGAATTGTCCTAGGCCAAATCGTCCGGGCCAAATCGTCCGCTGGCCAAATCGTCCTACATTCATGTTATCCAGCTGCACCAAACAAGGCTATTACTAGGGGTGCAATGATATACCGATATACTGGTAAACTGCGGTTCGCCGAAAATAAATATCGTACCATGGTTCGCTTTTGTCTGTACCGGTACAAAAGCCTTTTCTTTGTGTTCCCATTTTGCTCATTTCCCTCTAAAATCAAAAAATAATTTCAAGTACTTTCTGTAAAACTGGCATAAAACAAACTCGTTTTGTAAACCGGAATAATTATAGAAGCAAAATATTGCAACAGAAGCATCAATGTTTTCACTGATACTGGCACAATTAGCATAAATTTCGGCTCCAAATTTGACATTCATTTGGGTATTATGTTATAATGATGTTGATGATCGTATCCATTTTATTCCTTCGAGGTTTGAAATGCCAATTTTCAGCTGAATGGCGGAGTTGTTCACAAAAAACTTAACATAGTTTTATCGACTTCAGGCAGTTCAGACACTGTCATAAACATTCAATTTCAATGGCTGCTAGAATTATCTATACTTATCATAGATTTTCGACAATTTTCGCATGCCTCTGTGACTACAAGTATGAACATTCTCAATGCCTTAGTGTTGCATAATATACTCGCGGGAAACAGTTTACTAAATACACTCTAATAATGAAAATATATGATTGGGAAAAATTAAAGTCTAACGTTATTTGGTTGTTCTTTCGTGACACACATTCTCAATTAAATTCTGTTGTTGATGGTTTTTTTTTTTGGTTTTTTTTTGTTTTGTTTTTTTTTTTACCATGTGGACAGGTATTTGAGTTAAAATGAAACTCACGTTTGGCCCCAAGCGTTTGTCACTTAGACCAAACAAAGGTTAAGAATTACAAATCAGCAAATCATCAACGCATGAAATATTATGATTTAAGCGAGCACATGGCTTTTCCAGCCTTTTTTTTTTAGACAATTTCAAGTTACATTTTTTTTGCAAAACATCTGATTTCTTAGGTTGTTTTTGGCATATTGTGATTTTGGATTGCATGTGGCTTTTCCTGCCTTTTTTAGACATGTTTTTCTTTGCAAAATCATCTGATTTATTTATTTTTTTCTTTCAGTCTCGGATCTAACAAATGATTTGTGGGTAATATATAAGAAGTTCTTTTTTTCTGCCGATTTTTAGCCCAAAATCACAGAGTTGGATAATGCAATCCGAGCTATACAGAACCGAATACAGTAATCCAAGGGTCCATCAATTCACGATCTCCGAGCTCTTGTCATTCTAACCAGTAAAAACGAATTTTAAGCAGAAATGGAGACGGTCTGTTGTTTTCTTTGTCAATTAATCTAGTGAAAATATTTAGGCCCAGCAATTTCATGTCTCTTAAATATGGGCCTAATGGCATTATATTGCGTGGGTTAATGATGTTGAACTTAGGACAGTAATCATGGTAATAGAGAGAATCTGAATCAGAATTATTACTGGTGACACGTCAAATGACATTCATACATCAGAGAAATATAGTTCTAACACAGCGCGCCTATATAGGCAATGCAAAATAACTGTGTTTTATTCTGCAACAAATCACAGCTCGGAAGAGCGTGACGTGTGACGTCATTTAAAACTGCAAATTTATGACGTCACTAGTCGATTTACTTGACGTTAGACGGTGTAACGTCATTTTCTCGCATCGAAAACGTTAGAAAAGGATATAAATGCATGTGTTTCAGTCGATAATTTTAGCGGGATTTCTTCTAACAATGGCGAAAAGTTGTGAGATTTTGAAGGAACCAACAACATTATTGCCTATTTTCAGCGTATTAGAATCGAAATAGATCAGCTCTAGCTAGTGATTTGTTGGGTAATAAATCACAGTTTGTCGGTCAGTTGTAAGTAGACAAATCACGCGCGCTACGCGCTCGTGATTTGTCTACTTTACAACTGACCTCCAAACTGTGATTTATTACGCAACAAATCACAGTTAGAGCTGATCTATTTCTTAAATATAAGGAGTGATTTATCTACCTCTGCGTCATGCGTAGATTACGCAAATTTTCCCGGCGTGACGCAAAAAAAATCCCGACATGCGTATGCCTGACGCAACGTTTTTTTCGCGCCGGTGCTTTCTTAAGTACCGTAAAAATTCGGCTATAAGACGAGGATTTTTCCCTCCAAAATGAGCCCAAAAAAATGACCCCGTCTTATAGCCGAGGTCATGGACTGCAGGCTTTTTTCCGGCAATGTCCGACGAAGACCATACATACGGAAAAAGCCGATCGGTGATTTTTGAATCGATATAAATCGCCGCCCACAAACCACCGCTACGATTTTTCTGCACGCGATCGGTAAATGACGTAATCCGACGCCATTACCCCACACGTGTTTAATGTCATTGCGTGTATCTCTTTCATAAAAAAAATGTTTCGAACCGGTAAAAAATATTTTTCCGATAGCTAAGCGGTTGTGAATAGAGGTGGATAGAAAATCAATGCTTTGCACAGCTCCCGAATTATCCCCAGAAGCTCCGTGTCAATAACCAACAACAACGTTCGACTTTTCCCGCCAACGTTTGCTATTTGGCGCCAAAACATAACCATTCATGAGACCGTAGAATAGTCCGATTTTATAATGCAAACATTTACCGTTAGATGTAGCTAATAGTCTGAGGAGCAATTAAATCATTTTCACATTGATTGCGGATTAAATTTTATGACCGGAGGATAAACGCAAATTACAGACATAACTTGACCATATTTTCACACCTTATCGACACGCACCGCAGGGTGGCAATTTTACGACAGGGATTAACAATAGTGTCATACTTGAACCGTAATAAATACACAGATGGTTTGTCTCTGAATTGACAGCAATTTACTTACTGGTCTAGTTTTACCGTATTTAAGGCCCCCAAAAACGGGCAGTTGTAGACTCCAGGTAAAGTCTTCGGACAGGTAGGACGTATTAATCTCTCTCTTCAGTTATTTAATTTTGCGTTTATCTTGCCTTCTTGACACAATACCCCGTGTCATATCTATTTTCACACCTTTCCAAGCTGTGAAAATTGGCTTCTAGAAGTGTCAAAAAGTGACATCTTGATTAGTATATTGTATTAGTATATTGTTAGTATATTGTTGATTAGTATTGTTAGTATTGTTGATTAGTAGAAACATGAGATCCAAGACGATTCCAGGACATTTGCCCCCCAGGACATTTGCCCCCCAATGAATTAATCAAAAAATGGACATTTGCCCCCCAGTTGAAAATGCGACCCGGACATTTGCCCCCCAGAGCTTATTTTTGGTATGGACATCTGCCCCCCCCAGTGCTTATTTTACATGTGGACATTTGCCCCCCACTGCTTATTTCAGAAAGGGACATTTGCCCCCCAGATAGACCAGGGCTAACACAAAGGAGGAAAACAATGTATTTATCGGTTTATTATCATCAGAAATACAAAATGTTAAGCAATAAATTACTCCATCTATATAAATATGAATCCCATAATAACTTGCTGCTATGGACAACCCCTACGTTAGAAAGCAGTATGGATCCTGATCAGATGCCATATCTGATGGGGATCTATACCGTTTGTCATGCAATTTGTTAAGTTAACAAAAATATACCAAGAATGTGATGGTTAATAGTCAACAATTGGAGATGCTTAATTTATTCAGCAGGATAAGGGTTAAGCAAGTCAGCTACAGAACCATATATTGAGTTTGTGCCTCACTGAGGGTCCAGTGTCAGACACCTATACTCAAGTGGTTTTTACACTGGATACACTCATGGTTAATTCTTGAAGAAATTGAATTGATCTTGAATGGGCTGTAAAACTTTAACCAAAATGTTATCATGTAAATTATGTAGCTATATACAAGTCTGTGTAATGAATATCCTTGTCTAGCCAGGTTGGGGGGCAAATGTCCCTTTCTGAAATAAGCAGTGGGGGGCAATTGTCCACCTGTAAAATAAGCACTGGGGGGCAGATGTCCATACCAAAAATAAGCTCTGGGGGGCAAATGTCCGGGTCGCATTTTCAACTGGGGGGCAAATGTCCATTTTTAGATTAAGTCATTGGGGGGCAAACGTCCTGGGGGGCTAACGTCCGGAGACCATCCAAGACACATGATGAGGTCGCGATAGGCTCAGGGGCCCAGGGTACGGGCCCGGGGGTGGACTCTGCTGATCCAAGGCAGCTGGCTGGGGAGGGGGAGGGCCTGGACAACACCAGGGATGTTTGCGATATGGTTGCGGACCTGGTGGCGAGCCCTGCAGGGGGGAGCTCGGAGACAGAGGTCCTTGAGCCCCTCCCTGGAGGGCCCGCCCCTCAGGGTAAGGATTGGGAGGGCCAGATTAGGCAAAAAACCCTCGCCCTGCCGGGATCCCTGGGGTCAAACATGACCTCTACCCCAAAACCCGGGTCTTCTAAAGGGAAGGTGGCCCCTGATCAGACTGATCAGAGCCAGGCAGCAGGTCAGAAGCGGGATAGGACATACCTGTCAAGCGACTCAGAGGGGGAGTCCTTCGACGGGCGCCCATTACCTAAGGCCATAAACCTTGGATTGGGGGAGGGGGTGGAAGACCTAGATTCAGTCCTGGTCATTGACTCTGGGGCCGAGGAGGAGGACATGGAGAAAGGGGGCTTCACGGAAGTGAGCAAAAAAAATGGGAGGACCCACAAAGAGGGGAGCATGGCTAGGGCTAGGGCTCAATCCCACGCCCCTACCCCCGCCTCAAGCAAGGAAAGAACGGAGGCGCGCCAAACAGTGGCGACGGGCATGACGTACGTTTACGTTATGTTCGCGCTGGTGGGGGGCGCTTTCCCCATACAGAAAATGGAACAGTTTGCGACCAGCTTCAAGACCTACATAGGGGAGGTCATCGAAGCCCATGCCCCTGGGAAGGGAAAGGGTCCCATTTTCAAAATCCCGGTTGCCAAAGAAGTAAAAGCGAAGGGTTTTCACTACCAGGGGCTCGAACTCAAAATTACAATCGGCACAAGCTTAGCGGAACTACAAGGTAGCGCAAACAACGCGCGCAATAAACAGCAACAAAAAATGACATACGCAACACTGAACATCGGGGCAAATATCAGGCAGGAAAAACTCAGGGACTGAGATGTTTGACTTTGGGCGCTATCAGATTTGCGATGCACGTAGGATAGCGTCCAGGGGCAAAGATCTCGATTTAGTCAAATTGACATTTAATAAGGAAACACCGACTTTCGAGCTAACCAGTACAGCAGGTATCACTTATCCTCTGCAACCATGCTTTTTGCAGTATTTGCGCTGTCAAAAATGTCAAAAATATGGACACTCGGAAAAAAACTGCAGAAGTAAAAAAACACATGCCCGCACTGTGCTGGGATCCATAAGCACAATGAATGCAAAACTAAATATAATAAAAAATGCGCAAACTGCGGATTAGCCGGCCATGGAGTAGCATGGCGCGGGTGCAACATTTTCCTCAATTACAAGGCGCAAATCGACCAAATAAACGGTCAAATAGCCAGAAATTGGGAACAAAAAAAAGCCCAAACACAAAACAACGCGCAAGAAATCAGGAGCTCCAGTGCGGCTTATACCGCACCCCCTAGTGCGGCTTATACCGCACCCCCAGTGCGGCTTATACCGCAACCCCCAGTGCGGCCCATACCGCATCCCATGCACACAACACAAAGGAGACCTACACAAAAATGGAGGTCGAAACGCTAATCACCGCGGCGATAAAAAAAGCCACGAGCTCAATCTTGCACGAGCTCAACAAACAAAATCTGCTGAGCACCAAAGCGTCAGATGAGGTCATAGACCTCGTCGTCGAAAACGCAACCACAAACATAATGGAAACCGACAACATGAATACGTCGGGCACCACAGGGGTACACACCGCAAAAAGCGAGAACCCCCAATCACCTACAGAAGCAACGAAAGAAAAAGAATTAAGCACCGCACCTGCACCCGCACAAAATAGGCGGAAAACAATAATCCCAAGGAGGCAACATAACAAACGCGAACCACAAGAGCTCTTAAGGAAAAACGCGGACTATAGCTCCACCGATCCTAGACCAAGGATCAAGGGTGGACGTAAAAACTCACACCGTTAAAACAAAAAATATATTACTGCCTAATTATGGATCCCAGCACCACTGCTAAAATCCGCGTGTTACAGTGGAACGCCCGTAGTCTGTCTGGCAAGGAGAACGGAACAAAACTCGGGGCCTTAGGCCATTATTTAGAAACTTTAGGCTACACACCGGAGGTAATAGCTATTCAAGAAACTTTCTCAAAAAAAGATAGTAAACCAACAAAACTTCCAGGATATAAAACCCCGGTCAGTTTCAGTAGGGAAAAGGGGAAACATGGGGGAGGACTAGCCACTTTTATCAAATCAGGACTAGATTCGGAAGAAATCAAATTTAGACACACAAAAAAAAAAGAAATAGAGGTGGTGATCGTCAGACTTTTTGGACAAAATGAAAACATAGACATCGTTAACTTTTATGCACCACCCCAAATACATGTAACGTCTGACGATTATGATGAAATTTATAAAAAAGTGGGGAAAAATCAGTTTTCTTGTGGGACTTCAATGCCAGACATGAACTATGGGAGACAAACCACAACCCCACATACGACAAACGGCGAGGCCTAGAACTGGTCGAGTTCATAAATAGCACAGATTACGTAATCTTAAACACGGGGTGTGGCACACGACTCAACGTCGAGCGCGGAAGCACGAGCGCCATAGACTTAACACTGGTCAGCGCATCACTATGTCGATCTAGTGAGTGGCACGTGGGAGACGACACGATGGGAAGCGACCACTTCCCCATCCTGACGTCGCTCAACGTCACTCACAAATGCGTAACGCAGCGGCCTGCCCGACGTTGGAAATTAGACAAAGCAGACTGGGACCTCTTTAGGCAGCAACTTAAACACATTAACATATCCCTCGAAGGCACAAATATCAATAAAAGCAATGAGGATTTTGTTTCGGAAATAATGGCGGCATGTGAAAAATCAATACCAAAAACGCAACCAAAAAATAAGCATAAAAACACCCTGCCATGGTGGGATGAAAATTGTAGCGAGGCAGTCAAAAAGAAAAATAAAATATACTATAAATACAGGAAAAACAAAACAGCCGCACTTTTAGAAGAATATAGACGCGCAAGGGAGGAAACAAAATACCTTTTAACACAAACAAAACAACAAGGAAACGCAAGATATCACGAAAACAATGAAAAAGCAGAAATCTTAGCACAACACTACCGGAAAGTCTGCAGTAACGAAAATTTAGACCCAAATTTTAGGCGCATTAGGGAAACGCAGGACCCAATGATTGAGCAGGCCGTTCAAGACGCCGATCGCGCTGGCCAGTGCCGTGCATACAATGCGAACTTCTCCCATAGGGAGCTACAGAGCGCGCTTAATAAGAAAAAGAGCACCGCCCCCGGGGCAGACACCGTTCACTACGACATGTTAAAAAATCTACCAGAAAAGGGAAAAAATCAACTTCTCGCACTAATAAATAAATCTTGGGACGAGGGGACCCTCCCTACACAATGGAAGGAGAGCACCATCGTCCCAATATTAAAACCAGACAAGGACCCCCACGAGCCAAAATCGTATAGGCCGATTTCACTCACATCAACTATATGTAAAATCATGGAAACCATGGTAGCATCTAGATTAACAGCACACATTGAGAAAAACAACCTCTTAGCAAATGAACAATCAGGTTTTAGAAAACATAGATCTACCATTGATCAAATCACCAGACTGGAATCCGCCATCCGAAAGGCAAAACTAATGAAACACTCACTGGTAGCGATATTTTTGGATTTAGAAAAAGCTTTCGACCTACTATGGACTAGGGGGGTCCTCCTAAAACTAAACAAATTCGGAATTCAAGGAAAAATGTTAACCTGGATCAGAGACTTTTTGACTGATAGAAAAATGAACGTAAAAATAGGTAGCGAGGTGTCCGGTTTTTATGAATGCGAGAACGGTTCCCCCCAGGGGTCGGTGCTATCTCCTATCCTTTTCAACCTATTAATGAACACACTGCAGGAAACACTTAATGCATTACCGCTGGAAATATCCATGTTCGCAGATGACGGCTTAGTATGGAAAACCGCGAAAAAACCGAAAAGTGCCATTCCTGCATTACAGAAAGCGTTAAATGCCATACATGATTGGGCTACAAATTGGGGCTTCAAATTGTCAACTGAAAAAATAACAGTGGTAGTTTACAATAGAAATTTCGCAGATACAAAGGGCATGCCCAGGCTGACGTATGACGGGCAGGAAATAAAGTACGCCGGTCATGCCAAATTCCTGGGCATGTACTTTGACAGCAATCTAACATGGAGACTGCACATTGAAAACCTGGTGTCCAGGTCCCAGCGGGACCTAAATGTGCTAAGGGCGGTCTCGGGGGCAAACTTTGGAGCAGACAAGAAAACCCTGATCAAAATGTACACAGCACTCATAAGAAGCAAAATTGATTATGGCTGCCAAGCATACGCGTCTGCGGCGCCCTCACACCTGAAAAAACTAGATAGCATACAGGCCACGGCCCTCCGAATTGCTACTGGGGCATATAGGGGAACGCGGAACCTGGACCTGGAGATTGAATGCAGCGTCATGCCCCTGCACCTGCGGAGGGATGAACTGCAACTCAAGTACTGGGCCCGCTCAAGCAGTCTTAGGGAAAGTCTCCCCATAAACGAAATGATCGCCGACACGCCCAATCATGTTAAAAGAGATAGGTTAAGAGGAAAGATCCCCTATATTATCAAAGTCCAGGACCTAATTAAAAACCATGACCTCGAGCAGGTCAAAACAGCGGAACAAACATATCCGGAAGTTTTTAACTTAAGAAGCCTATGCGCAAAAACAACACTAACGGGTGTCATCAAGAAAAATGAAACATCACAGAAAAAATGCAATGAGATCGCAGAATCACACATCAGTGAAAACTATAAGCAAGCGCTTAAAATTTTCACTGATGGAAGCAAAGATGCTGACAAAAAAGAAACGGCGTGTGCTTTCACAATACCAGAATTAAACTTCGACCAAAAATTCAAACTTAACCAGCACCTCACAGTCTACACTGCAGAACTTATAGCCATACAAAAAGCTTTGGAATGGATACAGGAACAACTAGAATCGCGCAGTCGATGGCAAGCCATCGCATATCCCCACAGGCCCCATCCCCTGGGCCATCCCCTAGGGGTGTTTGACCCGAGGGGTAAAATTTTGATTGTGATGTATTCTACTTATCATGCCGTTCGATTTAATATGCTACACGACCATGTTCTGAAAACTTTGATTTTTTATCCCCAAGGTGCCCCACCTCTGGCCCTACTCCCAGGGGTAGGATCAAAATTCCGAAAGTGTTATGCACTCCCCAGACCAAAGTTTTATCAGTTCCCAAAGTTTCAAGTTTCTATCTATAACGGTCTAGGAGGAGTTATCCGGTAACAGAAATGTATGGGGCTAAAGGGGTCAAAATCAGTTTTTGACCTCTGGTGACCTCAAAATTGACCCCAGGGGTCAAATTTTGGTTGGAATGTTTTCTACTCATCATGCCGTTCGCTTTGATATATTACACGACCATGTTCTGGAAATTTTTGTTTTTGACCCCTGCGGGCGCCACCCCCTGGGCCCACCCGTAGGGGTGTGATCAAAATTCCAAAAGTGTCATGCACTCCCCAGACCAAAGATCTAACAGTTCCCAAAGTGTCAAGTTTCTATCTATAACCGTCTAGGAGGAGTTATCCGGTAAAGGGGTCAAAATCAGTTTTTGACCTCTGGTGACCTCAATGTTGACCCCAGGGGTCAAATTTTGGTTGGAATGTTTTCTACTCATCATGCCATTCGCTTTGATATATTACACGGCCATGTTCTGGAAATTTTGATTTTTGACCCCCGCGGGCCCCACCCCCTGGGCCCACCTGTAGGGGTGTGATCAAAATTCCGAAAGTGTCATGCACTCCCCAGACCAAAGATCTATCAGTTCCCAAAGTTTCAAGTTTCTATCTATAACCGTCTAGGAGGAGTTATCCGGTAAAGGGGTCAAATCAGTTTTTGACCTCTGGTGACCTCAAAATTCACCCCAGGGGTCAAATTTTGGTTGCAGTTTTTTTTACTCATCATTCCGTTCGCTTTGATATATTACACGACCATGTTCTGGAAATTTTGATTTTTGACCCCCGCGGGCCCCACCCCTTGGGCCCACCCGTAGGGGTGTGATCAAAATTCCGAAAGTGTCATGCACTCCTCAGACCAAAGATCTATCAGTTCCCAAAGTTTCAAGTTTCTATCTATAACCGTCTAGGAGGAGTTATCCGGTAAGACGGACGGACGGACGTACGGACGACAAAGACTATTACAATATCCCCACTTTTTCTTCGAAAAGCGTGGGGATAAAAACCCGATAGTGTTGTTATACTAACAGACTCATTAAGCTCAATACAAAGCATAAACTCTGGGAATAGCACTACAAGACCAGATATACTGCAGGACATTCATATCCTAATACACAAAATTCTAAAACAAGGTATCACCCTGAACATAGATTGGATCCCCTCCCACTGCAACGTGCAGGGGAATGAGCGCGCAGACACACTGGCCAAAGAAGCTCTGACCCGGGGAAAGGCACTTGACTACCTCCCCACCCCACAAGAAGTATACGCAATCATTAAGGCCAGCATCAAAAAGGAATGGGCGCGCATATGGCAGGGACAACACGGCTTTAGACACTCGATCTGTCAGTCCTTGACCCCGAAATTGGTACAATATAGCGACAGCCGAAAGCTCGATCGCATATATACACGACTAAGACTCGGGGTCAACGGACTAAATGCACACAACATCTTCTATAGCGAGGCCGATCCATTATGCGGGCACAATGGCGGGGTGGAGTGTGTTCAACACTACCTCGCAGAGTGCCCCGCACACGGCCCCGCCAGAAGGGAACTAAAGGGAGAACTGACAACATTAGGATACCAAGGGGAGATAAACGCGGTTTCTCTGCTCAATCTAAATTCACAGGAAATGAGGGACGCGGTCTTCAAATTCTTTGAGAAAACAAACTACCTGGACAAAATATAGGGGAAAACTAAGGGCGCAAACTAAAATTAATCGCATTGTACCGTAAAACACACCCCGTATGGGAATACATACTTTAAACCAAAATCTCTAGAGACCCGAGTTCAGAACAGTAAAAATAAATATTCGAACCGCACCTTAGACGCTACCAACCAAAAAGGGCCGTAGTGATCAAAGGGCGGCCGTCTCACAGCGAAAAGGGGAACAAAGTCAACGATAGGCGCTGTGGTTGCGGCCTCGGCTTTGCACTAAGGGGTGCCTATCGGTGACAGCGATCCCTGGATCACTGTGAGAAGACCATAACAGAACGGGGCATGGACTCACCACAAGGAAAATCCATGGCCCCGACCCACTCTCCAGAGGGGGTGTGCCAAGCGAGAAGTTAAGACAAGGTGTAGCGTTGTGGTTGCGGCCCACTGGCTTTGCACTTATGAACGCTGCACCAAAGCCCTAGCTGATCGGGAGCCACACAGCCCGAAAGAGGACCACACGAAAGCACGCCAGGACTGGGCATGGACCCACCACAAGGAAAATCCGTCGCCCAGCCCCTCCTGAGGGGGTGAGGCAAACGGGAAGTCAGAACGAGACGTAGCGCTGTGGTTGCGGTCCTTGGACTTTGCACTTAGGAGTGTTGCGTCAAAAGCCTGGCTGATCGAGAGCCACACAACCCAAAGGAAAACGGCACAACAGCACACTAGCAAACAAAGCCTCTCCTTCAGGAACCCATACAGAAAAGTGGGACAGAAATAAGAAACAAGACGCCTTATCACACCTTTTTCTTTCTTTTTTCGCAAATTTCGCTTTCGAATAAAGGATGTACATTATAAGGTCACCCAAACGGAATGACCTGGGGGCCCTCAAAAGGGCCTTCTGCATACCACCACGACTGAAAAACCGCATCTCACCTTGTATATCATACAGCCCTCCGTACTGCCCTTGTCGCATAACATAAAAATCACCAAAAACAGCAAATTGATCCATCACCGTAATAAAGACAGACGGTCAAGATGGCCACATATCAATACAGACAAGGGCAATTAACTAATTAACTAGGGCATGACTTAGCGCGACCTGAAGGAAGGCTTTTAACACACACAACCACCCACGCGAAACTAAACCAACATACAACCACACTAGATAGGTAGATATAGCGATAGTTGTAGGATAGGAATACAGTAGAGAGGATAGTATAGAAAAGAGAGATCAAAAACCTGGAGTTAGAAGAAGAAGAAGAAGAGTTTTCTCAAAAAGCGATTTCAAACATTTTTATTTGTGTAAATATGAAACATTAAAAACAAGATCGCATAGGAGCGCTCGACTGCGCACGTGCGCAGGCGGACGCTTGTATGCGACCTACATGATTATATAACAATTTGCACTAACCACTTTGACTAAAGAGATTGGCAAACGTTGTCTCGGGTCCCCAAACGGCTAGGCAAGAATAATTTTATTTCTACTATGATGCCTTCCTACACGTAGGATGCGATAGTGATATGCAAACATGGCGACACAAAATGACTCTCCTACGGTCCCACAGAATACGACATCCTGCGTCGAGGAGGGCATCGCCTTCCCTTAACTTCAAACGAAAAAGCATGAAAGGGGATTGACCTACTTTCCACATCCTCCGCGATAGAGGTCACCCACTAACTAAAATAAATACGAATTGGGGCCCGAGACGGCGGAAGCCAACACACCATGTTACTATGTTATATGTTGTATGTACAGAAGAAACAAAACACAAATATAATCTTCAAGCACAACCTTGCAGGTAAAAAAATTGTCCTTCCCAGCAACTGTGGGCGGATGGGCTTGTCCCAAAAAGGACAACAACACAAAGGAGATCGGCTAACGTTGTCTCGGGCCTCCAAATGGCTAGGCAGGAATACACTTTCCTCCTATGGTGCCTTCCTTCACGCAGGATGCGTTAATGATATGCAAACATGGCGACTGACCCACTTATGGTCCCGCAGAGTGCGGCATCCTACGTCGAGGAATGCATCACTTTTTCTTAACTTAAAACGGCAAATGCATAAAAAGGGATTGACCTAATATGCACATCCTCCGCGATAGACGTCACTCATTAACAAAATAAATACGAGTTCAAGCCCGAGACGGCGTAGGCCGGCACTTCATGTTATTATGTTACATATTGTATGTACAAATAAACCAAAAAAAACAACAACACAAAATATAAACCACTAGCTTAATCTTGCAGGTACAAAAACTGTCCTCCCCAGCAACTGTGAGCGGGTGGGCTTGCCCTAAAACGGACAACGCCACCTTTAAGGCACAAGAAAAACAAACAAAACAGGTCCGTGGCGGGGTAAGCACATCCGCCCGCATATATACTTAAAAAATAGACCACTCAACAAGATGGGGAAACAGACCAAACAATGTAAAAATGTACATACGTTACATAAATATACAAAAATCAAATAAAAAATAAAAATAATAAAAAAAAAATACCAATATCAAAATTGACCCTTTCCTGCTCTGACACGGTTCGGCATATTGACAAGCAAAAAAATATAACGTCGAGTAGAAGACAAAATGGACCGACTTCAGCGGACTTACGATAGACACGGACGGACGGGGCTGGAGCCGAGCGATGGTCTCCCCATTCACCGGCAACGTGGAATGGGGGTAGCACCGAACGGCTAAGGTGTAGTGCCAGAATGGATTAGTTCCCTGGGACCCCACCAGCTGACGACCCGCGACACGGGGAAACTGGAAACAACAACAACAACAGCAGTTGTAGACGATTTTTTTTTTTTGCACTTGTCCCGACCGAGCGTCATAAGGTCAAAGTGCACCTGCCCGTCGTGATTTCGGTCTTGTCCCGGACGGCCGGGAAATGGATTTGTCAGCCCCTGTTGTCTATTAAATAGGAGTTAGCCTAAGCCAGCAAAGCATGTACCGGGCCGACAGCGATACGACGTATCGGCCCGACGTTTGCCGCTATTTTGGGCGGCCAAACAAGCCATGATATCTGTATAGTTGGCTTAGAACTGAAATGGATGATGGTGAAAAGTACATGTTTTGCCAGGTATGCACCGATGGCTCAAAATTCAATGCACTGCACAAGATCAAGAAAAATCAAGATCAGGATCTACACTGTTTAACATTCAGTTTATGCATCAAGTAATCTGATTGATTCACTGATTGATTCAAAGTCACAAATGGATGTGGCTTAATTGAATATTCAGCAGGTTAAAGGTTAAGAGTAATCAGTAACCACGTGAATTTAGTTTTAGATGTATGAATTTATAAAAACCTATGTAGATCTCATCATACTGTTTCTTTTGTAGCAGATTTTTGTCATCAGATAAAACCTCTTGCAAAAGAAAAGGTGATATTTTATACATTTGTTCTACATCTAAAACCCCCATTGCTTATATTATGGTAGACACCTATTTTCATACTTGTCTCTGTCCCGATAAATTTGACTCACTATTTTGAAATTTGACTTAGTGTTTTGGAGTGAGTAAGTCAGTTTGACTCAGCCAGGCCAAAAGGTAGATAAATCACTGTATAAGATGTATCACAATACATGATATCGCAATATGGGTTGTCCATATCGCAATACGCTTTTTGACGCAAAATTGCATCACTAGCTATTACCATGTTTTCCAGGTCTCCTGATACCCCAATAAACCCCTTTACATACCAAAACAAACCTAACCTCAATCCATAGGGCTTGAAAGCCAGAGATTCAACTTCAGTGAAGTTGATGTCGCACCTATCATGGAGATAACACATGCTAAGTTTCAAAATGATTGGTATAAAACTGCACTTTGAGAGGAGTTGCGATGACAAGAGGTATCTATCATCTATCAATTGAAGGTTAAAAATGACTAAGTTAACAATGTGAAAAAGAGATAAAAATTGATCCGAAAATAAACTCCAAATCACACCCAAATCCTCATACCATAGCAAACACAATGTCACGAGTTGCGATGACAAGACACCCAGTGTAAAATGTTGACGGAAAGACAGACAGACAACCAGACGGAAACTTGCATGCCTATGTCTTCCTGCTAAAGCAGTCGCAACAAAAAGGGTGATACAACCCAACAAATCAGGGCGAAACGACCCACGGGCAAAACAACTAATGGGTGAAAAAACAGTGGTGTTTTCGTGGGAATTGTGTAACCCATTATACAGGATTTTAGCAAACTATGTGACTATCGCAGGTCCTGGTAATGTCGTTTGGCGAGTCACCAGTAACAATTCCGAGACTGATGTGTGAAATCTGTGGGTGTTACTGTTACTGTGGGAAGTCCAATTATCATATATATATATGTAGCGATGGTCATTTCGGCCCATAACAAAATCGGCCCATGTCAAAATCGGCCCATAGCAATTTCGGCCCTTTAATGATTGCAAGGCTGTTATAGGGGTCAATTATCAGCCAAAATTAAAACAAAATGAAAGATATAGTTAATTATGATAAAATAAATGTATATATACAATTTTTTATACCCTTTTTATACCTCTTTTCACCGCTCCGCATAAATTTGTATTATTATTTTCAATAATTACCTGCCTCAGATATGAGTCTTCTCGCAATGCAAACTTTGTAATGTATGATAAGAAATACAAATAATATAAAAGAGGGTGTGTTTATTTAGAAAAAAATGTATATTTATGAACTTGGAAATTGTAGTTCTGGGGTCGTTGTTTATTTTTTTATATCGTTGGCACATGTCGGTATGCAGAATGATCAATAAGCACTTTATGTTGTTACCTTTATCGACACGTGCCTTAGAGAATCGTTCGCGATTCGCGGAGCATATTCCGAGTGTTTCGGAAGCTTAACCTCTTTGCCGCAGGCTATCTTTGCCGCGAAATCCATGCGAAAGTTACGCGGAGTGTATTTAATTATTACCTGTGTGTACAACTGATAATTAATTATGAAAAAAAAAAGAAGAAGAACAAAAAAAAAAAAAAATAACGAAAGTTATTGGAAATGAAAAAGGGAAAAGGTTTAAAACAAACACGATTGAATGGCGCAGTGTATCAGTGTTGAAGAATTTATCATTTATATGCTCATGTGTTTTCCCGGTCCGTTTTCTGTATACAAAAAAAAAGGCGATTTTTTTCGATGTTTTGTCTTTGTGTATGTGTGTGTGTCTGCGTGTGTGACATTCAAGATGGTTTGTCTTCGGTTGTTTGGTCGCGTGTTGTTTGATGTTTCTATTTGATGTCGCATTAGATGTTTTTAAGTTTCCATGTTTTTTTGCCTTTCGATCAAAATTCGGACATCCGTCTTGGACATTGGTCGACCGACCGACAGACAAACAGATAGGCACAGACAGACAAGATAGACCAATGGGCAGACAGACAGATAGAGTTTAGAAAATGCAAGATTGCATCTCGTAAACACTCCTAAATTGACCCATCTTTTTTGGTAGGTGTAGTGTGGTAATATGGCTCTTTCAAGATGTCGATCGTTAATCAAAGGTGGGCGAAACTCGGCTTACCCGGAGAAAATCCGCTTGACCTTTCGGTGCAGAACTTAGCATGTTTTCACTTCCCTCTTTTCATTCCTCAGATGCTGCAGATGAGACTGCGCGAATGCGCAGGCTGGTCCAGATGAGGCTGAGCGGGTGCACAGGCTGTGAGGTCTTTACTGCTCGTTCAGGACTTAATGGCTCAAACTACAGTTAGCGAGGCGATTCCATTTTTTGTAGTGTTTATTCGTCGCTGCGATACATGTAAACGTATCTATGACATGACCAGCGTTATCCCAATCTGAATGCCCGATGATTGTCTCTTATCAGACCTCGCGGTTTTGCAGGCTGATCAACTCTAGTCAGGCTCCAATCTACGTCTTTACCGGTCATGTGAATCTTTTTGTATTTGGCTGGCGCTCGCTCGAACTTAGCTTCGTGTTTAACGAGGCGATTCCATTATTTATAATAAAAAATCATGACATTTATATATATAGCATAACTTGTAATAACTCCTGTTTGTGTGTGTGCGTGGTTTTTTTTTTTTTTTTTTGAAACCGTGTAGATCATGATCAGATGCCTACAAAACGGAAATGCTAATCAAACTGCGCATACGGAAAGGCTGATCTTCGCTGGTTAGGCAGGATTTGTAGGTTAAGCTTGAGTTTTTGCAAGTCGTGCAAGCACTGGGTCTGATGGGTTAAAGTGACGTTCACAAGAATGATCAGTCATGACTTAAGCATACATAATTACGCCCCGCCCATCGGGGCTTGAAGAAATAGATGGGCTACGCAGAGCTGAAACCGACCGCACACGAGTACTTGCTTGTTTATAATGGCCAAATCGAAATCGCTCTTGAGCACATAGCGAATTGTTCCCAAAGCTCTAGATATCTATATACACCACAACCTCTTGGCCCCCGCTAATCAGGGCTGAAAAAAATAAATGGGATGCATGATGCTTCCACCCAGAGCTGTATCCGACCACACACGGGTACTGGTAAACCGCTTAGAGGATCTAAGCCTGCCCAGGCAAAGCAGTGCGAGAAGGACCGTCCATGATTATAAACCCTAATGGTTTCATTGGGCGCCAGGGCTTGAGATATCATTTCATCTCAATGTCGGGTAAGAGTCCCACAAAATTGGAAGCAACGTCTCCAAAATGACCTATACAGTGTTGACGGGGACGTTAACCCTCAAATCAAACAAACAAAACATACATAATTTTTGTTATTTGCGTAAACAGTTCATTTCCTTATCCGAGTACCTGATGAGGTTTT
Source organism: Lucinisca nassula (assembly GCA_963580285.1). Taxonomy (NCBI): domain Eukaryota; kingdom Metazoa; phylum Mollusca; class Bivalvia; order Lucinida; family Lucinidae; genus Lucinisca; species Lucinisca nassula. The sequence continues at coordinate 158,445,371 of OY757012.1, read as the reverse complement.
CATAGACTGATCAGTCACAACTTTTCTGGCTACACAGCTATCTCTATCACCTCACCGAGGCGTTTCAAAAGGAGTGTGCAGGCTTTGGCCGGCGCTAGGTACTGGGTCGGATTTACAAACATTGATCAGTCAGAATCTTTCTCACTACACGGCTTACTTTATCGACTCACCGAGGCGTTTGAAATATGAGCGCGCAGGTTTTTTTTTCCGGTCTACAAGTCCCGAGTCTTTCAGTCCAGTTTGGTCACCATAGGCTAAGACATTACGAAAACACGCCTATTCACGCCTACGGAACGATAGAATGCGTAACCATTGGTTAAGAACGTGAAGCAATTAGAGCGACATCCGGTTAGGAATTAGATCGCTAAAAAAGGTAAAGAAACTGTGCAGTTTCTGTGTTTCATAAGTTATATAATTTTTACTAGGAAGTTATTTAAAAAACGGGGAATTACATTCAGGAGCCCATTGATATCGGCATCTTTGGAGTAAATACCAAATCCCGTACTTCACACATTTTGGCTAAATTTAGTTTCTCCTGCTGAAGGTGAACTCAAGCCTTAGAAAACGAGTGGTTTTTCGAGGTGTTTGTTGCCTTTTATTTATTACTGCGCTTTGCTACAAGTTCAGCGTATTAACATGCACACACAATAAACATATATGGTTAAATGTGTTGTGGATATTTTGCTTGTCAATGCAGCACTTGCGAGAAATCACCATGGAAAAGGTCGAAAATGGTTGGTTACGCATTAGATCTATAGAAATGATAACAGAACTTGCAACTATAAAGCGGATCTGTTTTCATCTCCACGGCCCCAGAATCACCCGCACCTTGTTCTACGGAACCATTTTAGCCAACCTGATAAGCAGTGCGCTATTGATTCGATAATGACATAGTATTTTATGGAAACATTTTCAGTCTCCAGAATCATAGTACCGAATGACTTTCACGGACTTTTACGCTGTGTTTGTTTTATCAATGGTCCGGTAATTGACTGAGATGAAATAAAACAGGTTTTGGAGTTTTAATTTCTGCGAAGAACTCCTCATCTGCCAAAATTTGCTGGTTAAGCATTAGATCGTCTGGTTGAGCATTCGATAACCAGAGGAGAAAATCAAACCAGTTGCTGCCTAAGTAAATGCCAGCAGCTTACTACAATAAAAGGTGGTCTACATATGATTTCTGAATTGTGTTAAAATCACCAGAGAAAGAAAGCTGTGATGAAAAATACTTTTCTGGACAAGACCATTAAATGTCTGGGTATCATGCTTATCTGACCGAATGACGCGCCGATTCATAAATAAGAGGTCATTACTTGCTTTTGTAGAAAACAAAATGGCCAGCTTACGCTTTGTAATGGCGATTAAATCTATATCCGGATGGGACGGCCATTAATGAACCGTCTCATCCGAGAATCAAAGCTGTTCGCCATCCTGTAAATGAATTTGACTAAATCCCCTATTAACAAGAATTGACCAAAATAAAAAAAAATGGAGAGAACCCGTTTAAGAAACTCAGGCGTGAAAGGCTAAGGGTAAGATCGTTAACACTGCAGATACGAAAGCCTATTTGGCTTATGTAGGAGAAAATAAAATACCGTAAAGGCGTAGTAACGCGACACAAAAGACGTAATAACGCAACAAAGGCGTAGAAACGCAAAACAAAAGACGCAGTAACGCCAATCAGAAGGCGAAGCTACGCAAAAAAAGGCGTAATAACGCAAAAACAAGGCGTAGTAACGCGAAAAAGTGCATACTAATGCAAAAGAAAGACGTAGTAACGCAAAAGAAAGGCGCAGTGATGCGAATCAAAGGCGTTTTTACGCGAATCAAAAGGCGTAGTAATGCGAAAAAAGGCATAGTAACGCAAAAGAAAGGCGTATTTGTTTTAGCTCGCCTCTGCAAAGCAAATAGGTAGCCGGAATATCCTACTCCTGGGACTGCGCATGCCCCCAAAATATATGTCTGTATCATGATCGATAACCCAGATCGGAGATCCCGTGAGTTCTATGCTAACTGTCAAAACGATGAGATAAAGATATTGTCTAAAACCAACTTCTTATTAATACAAACAGCGCAAGAATGACACACCATGTATTCTTAATCATGTTAATCAAGACAAACTAGAATCCAATTGTAAAATTTATAAATTTTGAGTAAACAGGAGGACAGGTGCGTTCATTAAATAAATTTCGAGAAGTAAGTAAGTAAGTCAGTCAGTCAGTCAGTCAGTAAGTAAGTAAGGACTTTATTTAGTGAGGGTAGCAACATTTAGCACATACAAAAATACATGTAATAGCTAATCTTCCACGAGGCCCTCAGCTAATCTTCCATGATCTAATCTTCCTTCTTAATAAAACATACACGCTATAACATTTTGTTTCATCGGCAGTGTCATTTTTAGATATGAGGAAAAAATATAGATATAATAAATTGATAGAACATACAAGTTATAATATTTTCTTCCATCTGCAGTATCGTGTTTAGATATGAGGAACTTTTGAAACCGTTTTGAATATGGAGCAATATTTTCTCACGGATGTATCTAGGCAGTGATTAGGCAGTTTACATTAAGCCAAAAGTCCAGTTTTTTGTTCACTATCGACCGACTATTGATAATATTGTATTTAGTACTAAAAAGGTTGTAGACATTTGTTTTCTCCACATCATTTTGTTTCTTTGAATAATCATTACGAAAACACGCCTATACAAATACAATGTAACCTTTATCGCCAAAAAAAAAAAAAAAAGAAAATTTTAAGATGAAAAATTGTGATATTTTTCTCATTTCTGCACAAAATATAATGTGATTTAAAAAAAACAAAAACAAAGGACTGGTGGGTCTATTGCCTCCGAGTGTAGGTAGGAGAAATAGTCTTAAACTGTTTCATTAATCTCTTAAATTCCAGTGTCCAATCAAATAGTGTACATCTTCACCAGACGCCGGATTCTGCAGCGTCTAATCAGGGTCTACACTCTTTGCCAAGCCCATCCTATGTTTCCAAGATAACCATCTTTAGTTTTTCACAACAGTCTGACCTCACTGCGACTATTTTCATTCTAATAGTTTTCCCGACAAGTCAGTGATATTCACGTGCACTTAAGCATAGAACAGCTTTTCTTCTGAGCACCTTTGGGTCGATTGACAAACAATTCCCAGTGGAATTCTTTTCACTGACTGTTACAAGGCGGTTCTTCTTTGGCGGTTTATTTATGTTATTGTTTGTCACTGATTGTATGTATCGCATTTTGGATAGCCAGCTGGTATTGATTCCTGATCATTCCTTTACTTCTATGGCCATTTTGTTTTCTACAAAAGCAAGTAATGACCTCTTATTTATGAATCTGTGCGTCATTCGGTCAGATAAGCATGATACCCAGACATTTAATGGTCTTGTCCAGAAAAGTATTTTTCATCACGGCTTTCTTTCTCTGGTGATTTTAACATAATTTAGAAATCATATGTAGACCACCTTTTATTGTAGTAAGCTGCTGGCATTTACTTAGGCAGCAACTGGTGAGATTTTCTCCTCTCTGGCTATCGAATGCTTAACCAGACGATCTAATGCTTAACCAGCAAATTTTGGCAGATGAGGAGTTCTTCGCAGAAATTAAAACTCCAAAACCTGTTTAATTTCATTTCAGGCAATTACCGGACCATTGATAAAACAAACACAGCGTAAAAGTTAGTGAAAATCATTCGGTACTATGATTCTGGAGACTGAAAATGTTTCCATAAAATACTATGTCATTATCGAATCAATAGCGCAATGCTTATCAGGTTGGCTAAAAATGGTTCCGTAGAACAAGGTGCGGGTGATTCTGGGGCCGTGGAGATGAAAACAGATCCGCTTTATAGATGCAAGTTTTGTTATCATTTCTATAGATCTAATGCGTAACCAACCATTTTCGACCTTTTCCGTGGTGATTTCTCGCTAGTGCTGCATTGACAAGCATAATATCCACAACACATATAACCATATATGTTTATTGTGTGTGCATGTTAATACGCTGAACTTGTAGCAAAGCGCAGTAATAAATAAAAGGCAACAAACACCTCGAAAAACCACTCGTTTTCTAAGGCTTGAGTTCACCTTCAGCAGGAGAAACTAAATTTAGCCAAAATGTGTGAAGTACGGGATTTGGTATTTACTCCAAAGATGCCGATATCAATGGGCTCCTGAATGTAATTCCCCGTTTTTTAAATAACTTCCTCGTAAAAATTATATAACTTATGAAACACAGAAACTGCACAGTTTCTTTACCTTTTTTAGCGATCTAATTCCTAACCGGATGTCGCTCTAATTGTTTCACGTTCTTAACCAATGGTTACGCATTCTATCGTTCCGTAGGCGTGCTATTGAAATACATCGGCAAAATTTTACCTCCAAAAATGGATTTTTTTTTTTTTCAGATAAAAATCCTGATAATTTTTCGTATTTCTACTCAAAACAGATTGTGGGTACTCGTTAGCACAATCTCGGCGAGGCGGTTGTAACGGTTACCCACAATCTATATAGGGAACATAAAGATTAACCCCTGTAAACCCCAGCTTCGCTATATAAAAGTGGGGTTGAAGGGGGTCAAAACTATATAGGCATGTTTGCGTGATGAATAAAAAATGTAGTTGCATTCACAATGTTTGTGACAGTTGGAAGGACGGACGGACGAAAACCAGTGACGAAAATAATATACCCCAAAAAAACAATAACCAGTGACACCACCCAATGAATCGTATACCCTTTAGCTGAAAAATAAAATGTCGTAGCCGAAGCTGACTGGTTTTGACCGTCGGTCTCATGTTCAGCATGTTTTAAAACAAACCATTGAGATCGTACATTAGCTAGCGCTCGGCATGAACAAAGACCTAGAATAACATGCACTGTCAAAGGTAAGTGTTTTCGCTCATTTCACCATGGATAGAACTGCGGACGGACGAACAACAATGACGAAAATAATATGTCCATGTTTTTTTTCTTCTTCTTCAAAAAAAACAAAAAAAAACGGGTATAATAAAATCAACAACACACCCCTATTTTAATCAGTAGACTCGACCAAGGAATTGTATACCCTTTTACTGAAAATAAATTCGCAGCCGGCCTCATGTTCAGCATGTAACAAAACACTGAGATCGTACATTAGCTAGCGCTCGACATAAAACCCGTGCTACTACAAAGACCGAGACGGCCCCCGCCCATCGGGGCTTGAAGAAATATATGGGCTGCAGGATGCTTCCACGCAGAGCTGAAACCGACCAGCACACGAGTACTGGTAAACCGCTTAGAGGATCTAAGCCTGCCCATGCAAAGCGGTGCGGGCCGGCCCGTCCATGCATATAAACCCTATTGGTTTCATTGGGCAACAGGGCTTGAGATGTCATTTCATCTCATTGTCGGGTAAAAGACAAAAAGTCCCACAAAATTTGAAGCGACGTCTCCAAAATGACCTTTACAGTGTTGACGGGGACGTTAAACCTCAATCAAACTAACAAAAACCCAGAATAATATAACTGTCAAAGCTAAGTGTATCATTTCACCATGGGTAGAACTGCGACCACTTGTGATGGCTGAATATTGATCAGACTGCATGGATGCGCACGCCAACCTGGAAAAACCGTCCATGAAAGGTGGGTGCGTGTGTTATTCCAGCGACTTCCAGTGTATTCATAGGCGAAAGGCTCATCAGACATTACGAATGTGCGTAAAGTAAAAAAAAAAAAATACTTGCCTTTCGGGAGAAAATTCTTTCCTTCAAGAGTAGCATTGATTGATTGATTGATTGATTGATTGATTGATTGATGTGTGGTTTAACGCCCCCGTCAACACTGTAAAGGTCATTTTGGAGACGTAGCTTTCAATTTTGTGGGACTTTTACTCGACATTGAGATGAAATGACATCTCAAGCCCTGTCGCGAAATGAAACCAATAGGGTTTATTAGCATTGACGGTCCGCCTCGCACCGCGGTTCCTGGACAGGCTTAGATCCTCTAAGCGGTTTACCAGTACTAACGTGCGGGCCGGATTCAGCTCTGCGTGAAAGCATCATGCAGCCCATATATTTCTTCAAGCCCCTATGGGCGGGGGCCAATTCAAGAGTAGCATACCATCTCGGAAAAGGTTTTTATTATTACACAGCACCATAGAAAGTTTTCGGTAGATTGACAGTCGACCAAAACTTACGAAGTGCAGTAGCTTTACGATACTAATTCTAAATGAGTGTCACTTATTTGTATGAAATCCAGGTAGCGGTTTATTAAAGCCGCGCTGTTCGTATCAGTGAGGCCAGAGTAGTGTGTAAAGGTTTACCTGTAGAATCCATCCGGTCTGGAAATGGCAAACATGGTAGATCCCGGTCAGAAGCCAAATAAAGGGCCTCTGATTAGAGTCTGCATTGTTTAGAGTTAAGGCATTTAAGGGATTAACGAACGAATGTCTGAGCTCCCATCAAGGGCCATTTTCCCAAATCATCAATGCCTCGATTAAACCATCTTATTGTAATGCTGTTTTCATTATTTCTCCATTAACCCATTTCAGACTGGAAACCCCTAAGCGGGTACCCTGGCAAACAGTGCAGGCCCAGATCAGACGCCGAAGAATGCGGCGTCTGATCAGGACCTACACTGTTTGCAAAAAGTTCAGCCCTTTTCCTAATCAATTTTGAAGAAAACACAACCTGACGCCCCTAAATTTTCAAATGGACTCCTGCCATATATAAGCTGGAAGATTCCATTTGGTACAAAAAGGGTTAAACATCCCTCGCTTCTCGTGAACAACCAGTGTGACAGATTGCTTTTTTCCATGCGCTGTCTCCGACTGAGCACATGATTCCCACGATTTACCGCAGTTCGTCATGTAAGCACGTGCAGATTAACCATACTACGTCATACTAGTGAGCACGCGCACAGTTATTGCGTGTGAAAAGGCACTTACAGGAAACATAATTGCTCGTTTGAGAATTGATCTGTGCAGTCTGATCAGAGCATTTGCTGTTCCTGTGAGCATTCTGATCTCTGGGCTATTCAAAGAGCAACAAGTGAAGACTTTGACCAAAGTGGATGCATAGACTGGGGAACACGTAATTCGATAAGACGTGTAACCATTGAAGACTCAGATCAGCCTGCGCATCCCTGCAGTTTGATCAGAGCCTTTGCTGTTGGAATAAGCCTACTATGTGGGCTATTCAAAGAGCAACAAGCGAAGACTGGACATGTTGTCTAGATGCAAATGCTGATCCGATACTTCTGTAGTAGAAAAAAAGTCTTTGTCGTGCGCCGGCTCATGTACAAGGAAAATGTATAAGAATGCGGTCTACATATGTGTCTGTTTTAGTTTTTCGTCCCACCAACAGCTAATGTCATACAGAGCCGGGTCCTCGGTTAAAAGACGCATCCGAAAGTCTGGAGAGGCCCGGGATTGATCCGACAATCCCTGGTTTATGAGGCGAGTAACGTAACAACTATACACCGGCTATTATAATTTATTCCTCAATGACAGATTTCATGTTAAGGGGTCCGTTAACTGACTACAGATAAAGGTATGTAATAGTGGCAAATCATTATTATTTTAAATTTCTTCACTTCCAATTTCATGCGGCGTCTGATCTGGGTCTTCAAACCCGACAACAGGATTCCAGTCCAGATTCTAGAGATAATTAACCCGTTTGCGCAACACTCTGACCTCACAGCGATTAGAATAGCGCGGCTATCAATACCAGGATTTGTGAAATCAACAATTTTTAATTCCCCCGCCGCGAAGCGGAGCGGGGATTATAGGAATGTCTTTCGTCTATCCGTCCTTCGCGGCGGGATAATAGGAATGTCCGTCCGTCTGTCCGTAACACTTTCTTGTCCGCCCCATATCTCCTTTACCCTTTGATAGATTTTCATTAAACTTTGGTCAAGTGCGAGTCTCAGTGAGCTAATGTTCAGAACCCATAACGAACCATGCCGACTCAAGGTCAAGGTCACAGTTGAAGGTCATGAGTTTGAAACTTGGTATTTTTTGTCCGTTTTATATCTCCTTTACCCTTGGAACGATTTTCATTAAACTTTGGTCAAATATTTTTTTGAGTGAGGTCATGTGCAGAACCCATAAATGAACCATGCCGACTCAAGGTCAAGGTCATAGCTGAAGGTCAAGAGTTTGAAACTTTGATTTTTGTGTCCGTTCCATATCTCTTTTACCCATTCTTTTACCTCAGTGAGCTTATGTGCAGAACCAATAAATGAACCATGCCGACACAAGGTCAAGGTCACATTTGAAGGTCACGACTTTGAAACATTGAATTTTGTGTCCGTTCCATATCTCCTAGACCCCTCAAAGGATATTAATTAAACTTTGATCAATTATCCCCCTCAGTGAGCTCATGTGCAGAGTTCATAAATGAATCTTGCTGACACTAGGTCAAGGTCACATTGGAAGGTTACTACGCCGTATGGCTTGCCGGTCATACATTTTTGATGGCTACGTTGCTCATCCTGGAATGTTCAAAACCAACAAACACAATTTCTTCTATAATCATTTTATTCTAGTACATCACGCCCATTGCCAGCCTCGGTATCTCATTCGGATGCGCGTCTGACTTGGGATCAGGAGAACGTGGGTCCGATACTTGCCGGGGTCGGCAACATTCTGTTGTGGAGACTGATCATGAAATTTGTTCTGGCCTTTCTCTCCTTTCCGCTGTTATCAAGAAGGGCAGTTGTCATTCTCTGGCGAAAGAATACGCACTGTGCTGGTTAACCGTTACCGTAAAAGACTGCCCAGGAATAGTGCTGATGGGTAAACTGATCAGGTAAAAAATGACGCCCATAACGGCAATGGAAATGGAGTGTTTTATTGTGCAATAAATCTCAGCGAAGAAGAGCGTGACCGAACAGCCGCAGTTGTAGAACGTCACTCCTTGTTTTTTTGTTTTTTTTTTTTTTTTTTTTGTTTTTTTATTAGAGTTTGAGGGTCCAGTCAATACTATTTTAGGTCATTCTTTTAGCTGTCAACACTTCCTGTGCAGACCTATTGGCTACGTAAGCGTTTAACTAATAGGCTGCAGTGTGCAAATTCTTTCACCAGAAACTGGCAAGTGCCCTTGACTCAGCGGAATGGATTTGTTTGTTTGTTTGATTTGATGTTTACGTCCCCGTTAACACTCTATAGGTCATTTTGGAGACGTTGCTTCCAATTTTGTGGGACTTTTAACCGACATTAAGATGAAATGACATCTCAAGCCCTGTCGGCCAATGAAACCAATAAGGTTTACAAGCATGCAACAGGATTCCAGTCCAGATTCCAGTCCAGATTGACGCTCCATTGGCATCAATTGCAGGGATGACTCACACTGCTTTGACTCACACTGCTTTGACTCACACATGACTCACACTGCTTTGACTCACACTGCTTTGACTCACACATGACTCACACTGCTTTGACTCACACTGCTTTGCCTGGGCAGGCTTAGATCCTCTAAGCAGTCAACCAGTACTAGTGTGCGGTTGGTTTCAGTTCTGCGTGGAAGCACCTTGCAGCCCATCTATTTCTTCAAGCCCCGATGGCGGGGGCCGTCAACGGAATGGAGAGAATGACTGTAGAAAAGTTGTAATGATCGATTTCCACGACAGAAAGCTACCGACTCCTGGCAGGTATTGAATCCGCATCCCCCTGAATCACTTAATTTGCCGGGATTCCTTTTAACATATTACGTGCCTTGATAGCTCGGTGGTTAGTGCACTTGCATTTGATTTTGTTTGTTTGATTTGAGGTTTAACGTCCCCGTCAACACTGTAAAGGTCATTTTGGAGACGTTGCTTCCAATTTTGTGGGACTTTTACCCGACATTGAGATGAAATGACATCACAAGCCCTGATGCCCGATGAAACCAGTAGGGTTTATTAGCATGGACGGTCCGCCTCGCACTGCGGTTCCTGGACAGGCTTAGATCCTCTAAGCGGTTTACCAGTACTAGTGTGCGGACCGGATTCAGCTCTGCGTGGAAGCATCGTGCAGCCCATATATTTCTTCAAGCCCCTATGGGCGGGGCGGCTTGCATTTGATGCTAGAGGTCCCAGGTTCGATCCCCGGCAGCGGCGATAAAATTTCGATGTCCGAACACGCTCCATTGGCATCAATTGCAGGGATGAATGTCATAAAGGGCATCGTCCTTCGGATCGGGACGCTATCTGGAGGCCCCCTGTGCAGGGAGAGTCATGCCCTATGCAGGTTGAAGACCCCTACCGTAATTACATGATTACTGTGTTGGCTTTCATCCTGCAAAACTGGTGTGTATGTAATGTACATCTGCGAGTAATGGTAAGATGTGACCGATCGCAGTATTAGTAGAAAGAAAAGGAAGAAACAGTCGAAAAGTTGGGAGAATTTGATGGTATTGTCGAATATGAGTGTGTTAGAATCCAAATAGATCAGCTCCAGTTTGTGAACCATTGCAAAAAAAAAATCACAGTTCAAGCTGCCGTTTACTTTAAAGTAGATACACCAATCGTGGTTTAGTCTTCTTTACAAATGCCTCCAAACTGTGATTTATTACTCAACAAATCACATAGAATATGATAAAATAGAGTCATTTCTCATATAACTTGTCTTGACGAAAACAAGACTGTGAGCTAAGGGGTGGGAGTGTTTCGCGGCCCTCTCAAGATTATTTCATTTATTTCTATCAAAATGCTAATCTGAGATGGGCGAAAACTGAAGTACCCAGATAAGAACCTGATAGCCGTTGTTTTTTTACATGCCCGAGTGAGACCCAACAGCGGTGAGAGACCAAATCATTGCTCTTGCAGGGGAGGCTCTCATCGTCTTCCTTATCTCTAGAACTAACGTTGTTTTTTTTTGGTGCACACTAATGTCCGGGAATTGTCCGGAAAATGTCCGGGAAATGTCCGGGAAATTGGTGTCGCTAATATCTCCACTTCGGGTTGTCAGAAATTAATAAAATTAGTATCAAATAAAATTTTTAGCTCTATTATAAAAGATAAAAAAATAATAATTTACTTTTTTAACGTTTAAGGGGTCAATTTTTTAAGTCAATTTGTCCGGGAAATTCTCGGATTTTGTCCTGGATGTTGGGGTATTGATGCGTTAACCCTAATATCTCGACTTTCGGTGGTCAGAAATTAATAAAATTAGTATCAAATAAAAATTTTAGCTCAATTTTAAAAGATAGTTAAAAAATATTTTTCATTTTGAATATTTTAGGGGTCCATTTCTGAAGTTAATTTTTCCGGGAAATTCCCGAATGTGCGTTTTCATAATATCTCGGTTTGTGGTGATCACTTATTGATAACAATTGATATATGTTGAAATTTTAAGTTCAATTCTAAAAAATAATATAAAAAATCTCTTTATACACCTCAATGAGGCAGATTGTATCCAGGATGCTGGGGTATTGGTTCGTTTTCCTTAATATATCGACTTGTGAGAACGAAAGAAAGACTGCACACCCCTTATAAATCCTACTTTTCGCTGTATAAAGTTGGATTTACATGGGTTTCCATTACACAGCTTTCTATGATGTCACACATGTTGCTGCTCACAAGACGGACACTGCCATTGATTTGATGATGAATTCAGACCTATACATATTCTATAAAACCAAATTTTGCACTTACGATTTTCACAGCAAATCATGTTATCAATATACTCAGGCATTTTGCAGAATCACCACACTGGAATTTTTACGATTTTACAAGTGAATGAATGAAGTATTTCTACTATTTCAATCCAGGTAAGCAGCACACGCCAACTTATTATGAGTTAAAACAATTAACTTAACACATTTTTAATCTCGTTAGAAAATTAATGGCCCGTAAAATCGCTCAAAGTCCGTACACCTAATTCATCGTCAGGAAGAAATTGGTGCGCTTAAATTTCGTTGTTAAAGCAAACAGTATAGAACCAGATCAGATGTCGCATTTTGCGGCCGAGATCAGACGCCAAGTTTTGCAACGTCTGAGCATCATTGTCCGTCAAATCAGTCAAAGTCCGTACATCTAATTCATTGCCAGCAAAAAATAGATGCGGTTAAATTTCGTCGTTGATTAAGCAAACAGTGAAGACCGAGATCAGACGTCGCACTTAGCGGCCCAGACCAGACGCCAAGGTTTGCGCAGCTACTGATCATAATGGTCCGTCAAAGTCCGTACACCTAATTCATTGCTAGCAAGAAATGGATGCGGTTAAATTTCCTCGTTGTTTAAGCAAATGGTGTAGACCCAGATAAGATGTAGCATTTTACGGCCCGGATCAGACGACACGTTTTGCAGCGTCTGATCATTTGATTCTACACTGTTTGACTATGTCCCACAAATGGGACGCTATATAGGCATATATGGATTAAATATCTGGGTTAAATATCTGATCTGCCAGTGGATCTACACTGTCTGCCAATGTCCAACAAGTGGGAGTCAAGGCATATATGGGTTAAACCTTTGATCAAGATCTACACTATTTGCCAATGGCCCAACAATGGGGCGCTAGGCATATATGTGTTAAACCGTTGACCAAGTTCTACACTGTTTGCCGTAATTAAAGATTCTTTGAGATCTTCTATAAATTAGTCCAGGACAAAATCCGAGAATTTCCCGGACAAATTAACTAAATAAATGGACCCCTAAAACGTTTAAAAAGTAAATTATTTTTTAATAATCTTTTAGAATGGAGCTTAAAATTTTATTTGATACTAATTGTATTGATTTCTGACCACCCGAGGTGGAGATATTAGGGATAACGCATCACTACCCCCCGTTTCCCGGACAATTCCCGGCGATTTCCCGGACATTAGTGTTCGCCTTTTTTTTGTTTTTTTAACATGACACAGTTCGGTATCTTCGCGAAAACGTCTAAATAATTCTGACCCCCTTTAACACCACTTTTATACAGTAAAACTGGGATTTAGAGGGGTAAACGTTATTTTCTTTATTCTGCTCTATAACACAGCCAGTTGTACTCGTTAGAACCGCCTCGATCAGGCGGTTCCAATATGTATCCATAATCCATATTTTGACCAGAAATAAGAAAACTATCACGTTTTTACACTGAAAAATTTCAATTTGGTGGTAAAATTATCCTATATATTTGAATAGGCGTGCTTCCGTAATGTTTTTACAAATCTAGTTCAAATGTAAACTACTGGTGCTCGTAAGAACAGCCACAATTAGCCGATCCTTACGAGATCCATAAATCGGTACATGTAAGCTTCTGTCTAAAAATTAGAGAACTAATGAATATCCCCAATCCTCGTAAGCCCCACTGCTTTATATAAGCTAGGTTTTCATCTCACGGACCTGTCCACTTGAGTTCATCTGACGAACCTGTCCACCTGACGGACATGTGCTCGGCTACGGTTGCTGTAGATGCTGATTCGGATGTTTTCCTTTTTCCCTTCCTCTCCTTGAAATTCGGATTCCGCCAGCCTTTTAAACAACGATCTGGTCGAAAGAAGGGAATTCTTCAACAGAACATCAAACCAAAAAAAGAAAAAAATATATAAATATATATATTGCATTTGGGAACATATCACGAGGAGTACCTTATACTCATTATATGCCTGTTTATTACAACTTCAAGTAAGGCATTTTACCGTAATGGTCCCGTTTCCGTGCTGGGGTATATTAGTTGCACGTGCAAATTGAAAATCCAACCGGCATGAAAAAAGATTGGGTCAAATGATACATGTTAGGCTGCGCGAAAGTTGGCGAGGCATGTCAGAAAGGTGAAATTTTGATAGGGGAAGGAAAAACGACCTAATGAAAAATTGTCAGTAAAATAATAATAATAATAATAATAATAATAATAACAATTAATATACAACCAATATCATATGAATAAATATAAACTTGAACCACTCGGAGTATTTCTACCGACATTCGGAATATTAGCCCCGGGCATTATTGACCAAACATTACCTGTATAGTCGTTCGGAAAACTCTGAGTATACTCGATATTTCGCGGAGTGTTTGGGAGTGGTTTGTTTCCTCATTCCGAGTGTTTTGATGAAAATATGCGGAGTGGTTTGGAGTACTGTGAAAATTGCATTCGGAGTGAAAAAGAAAACTGGCTTTTATGCGCGACCTGTAGTGTATCACAATTTTTATCCGAAAATTTTCATTTTTGGGCGGTAAAATTAACTATGTAGTAGTATAAAGGCGTGTTTTCATAATGTATGTCTCCTAATGCGTGTCTTTAATTCTTTCTTTGTTTCTTGCTTTCGTTTTATGACTGTAATTGGGCAGGGGGGCATCGATAGCTACATGTGGGCCTAGCGCCGGTGTCCAACGAAGACTCACATCAGCCTGTGCATCCCCACAGTCTGATTTGTAACTATGAATCATAAAGTAGCCAAAGCTACCTCATGCCTCCAGCGATCATGACCATACTGTGCGGCTGAGCAAGCTGATCTGTGTATGCTGGGCTTGTGAAGTGGTCAAAGCTTCATCACCCATTCAGCGATCATGACTATACTGTGCGGCTGAGCAAACTGGTCTGTGTTTGTTCCCCGAATTAGGGAAATTGCTGGGCCCTTGCTTACTTATTTACTTTGTGTTTCAACCGGTCTAATATTCAAACGGTTTCCTGGGGCCCCGGCAAATGTTAATCCCCGAAAACATGTGGGTGATTCATGTAATAAAATTGAAGATTTTTCCACTGAAAACTAATCAGTGCGCCTCTTATTCATAACATATTCCATTACGTAAATGGAAGTGTTGAAAAGCAGAAACAAGAAAAAAGAAAAACAATGCATTCAACGAAACCCATGACGATTTCATAAGCCCAATGTGACTGTGTCGGTTTTCTAACCATTGCTTAGCTGCAGTGATGACAATCAAATATCATAAACCCTAAGCATTTTCAAAATTCTTATGAGTGTTTTTTATTCTTTCTTATATATCAATTACGAAAACACACCCGTGTTTCTCCAAAAATAACTACTTTTCCAACAAAAAATGTGATATATGTCTTATTTATACTCTGAGCATATGGTGGCGGTTTTAGCGAGTACCCACAACATATGTCTTGGATCAGAAATAAGCATAATAACATATACCCCTTTAAACCCTAAACCCTATATAAAGTTGGGTTTAGGGCGATATTATTTTCACGGACTTGTTAACATGATGTAATTTTTTATCATTTGTGAAAAGAATATTAATTTCTCAAAGTGAACATATTTTTCACCTTATCCCATTTTTCGACTTATATGGTACTGATTTGGCCGTGCAAGCAAACCAATATGTGCAGACATACTAATTATACCATCATTAAATTGCTATGGGCCGATGTTGTATGGGTCGAATTTGTTATGGGTCGAATTTATGGGCCGATTTTGTCATGGGCCGATTTTGTTATGGGCTGAATTGTCCAGGGACCTGTAGCGATATGACCGATCGCAGTATAAATGTAGAAAGAAATAACAGCCACAGAATGGTGAGGTTATTGGCCTGTGGGTCTTCTCATTACAATGCAGGCTATTTCAACTATATCAGTGCATCTTACGTGTATTGCCCCTTTTATCTGACATTTTTCATTCGTGGGAAAATAACTTAAAATGATTGAACAAATTATATACACGCTGTTTCTCTACTACGGCTTACGCCAATCCGAAAATAAATAACATAGAAATGCCAATAGCAAGAGTTATGGTCCTTTGCATTTTCTGGACATTTTGCTGTCCTCTTTAATTGCAAGCATGTGGGTTGGGTGTTGCTTTCCCTTTGGTGTCTTAGATGGGATGTGTGAGGTAATATGAAATAAAGGCACTGCCTTTTGAGCAAACACACTCATTTACACCCCTATATAGATCTATCTTCATATACTGAGCCGGTCATATTTGGCTAAACAAAAAAGGGTAGGGCCGGGTCGGTAGGGTTTTTTTGGATGGGTCCTTAAAACTATTTACAATCTGATTGGCAGAGGTATACAAAAAGGCATGTATCTCCGAGTCCCAATCTATAATGTACGGTCTTTGAACTCCTCTGCGGGTCTTTGAACCTAACTGCGGTCTTGGCATCTACCGCAGACGCGGGAATACTATTCCACTGAGGAATAGTTCTGGGAGAAAAATGCTTTAGGGCATCATTATAGGCCTGGTAGCTATGGTATTATGTGTTATTTACTTTTGACGCCCTTGTTTCAGTTGAAACTGTAACAGTGGTCAAGTATTTATCTTTATCGAGAGTGTATCCCATGGAGGACTTAGGTAGTTAATATTGGTGTAGAACATCAAAAATACCAGTAGTGGCAGCTCAGTGTCAGTGCACCTGCCTCTGATGCTCGACACCCCCGGTTCGATTCCAGGCAGTGAAATAAAGTTTGGTATCCGAACATGTTCCATTGGCAATTTAGTTGTAGGGATGAATGCCACAAAGTGCACCATCCTTCGGCTCGGGACGTTAACTGGAGACTCCCTGAGCAGAAAGAATAATCCCCTCTGCAGGTTAAAGATCCTTACCGTAATGCCATAATTACCAAGTATGCATGTGTCTTGCAAATCACAAGTGTCTGTACACCTGCAAGTAATAGTCAAGCATGACATAATGCAGTTGAGAGAGAGAGAGAGAGAGAGAGAGAGAGAGAGAGAGAGAGAGAGAGAGAGAGAGAGAGAGAGAGAGAGAGAGAGAGAGAGAGAGAGAGTACAAAGAAATAATAACTGTAGCTTACTTAATAGGCTTTTTAAAGCAGAATACGACTTAAATTTAGGTGGTCTAAATGGCTGAATTTTACTGTATAATCCACTTGCAGTAGATCCAGAGCTTCCTGACCAACAGGGGCTATCCAGACCTGGTCACAGGCCTGATTGCCACGATTGCTCCAGCTGTATCCGGTGTCCCTCAAGGTGCCATGCTCAGACCTTTGTTGTTCTGCCCATGCATAAATGATCTGCCACAGAACGTTAGCCCTGGAGTTCACCTCTTTGCTAATGCCAGCCTTTTATACCACGAGGTCTAAAGCATGACTTATACTTAACACTTCAGAGGGATCTTGACAGACTGTAGCAATGCCTATAATGGAATACGGACTAGCAAAAGTCTTCTCAATCCAACCAAATGTGCGACAGTCCGGGTAAAAATGGAGAATGTAAGTGAAGGCCGAAGATTTTGAGCAGCTTACATGTTAAAGATACACAGCCATGAACTGTCAATCTTAAAGACTTTAAAGTACCTGGGCATCATTTATTTCAGAAACATGTCATGGAAATCCATTTTGCTGCACCTGTAAAAAGGCAAACAGCAGCCTGGCGTTTCTTTGGAAGGGATTTAACCAGCTGGTCTGAAGATGTTGAAGCATGATGGTAGAGAGTAGAAGTAAAACAAAGGTCAGGAATTGATACAATTAACTTACTCCACCCATAAAAGACACCAACGGGAAAGAAATACAAACACTAAGCGACAAGACCATAATGGAAACCTAAACAAAGGAAGGCCATAAGGACAGTTACTTTCCCACAAAATGGCCATATGGCCATCCAAAATAAAAAGACAAAAGTGATACACACAGTAAGTAACAACCAACAACATAAATAAATCGCCACAGAAGAGCCGCCTTGGAACGGTCAGTGGAAGACTTCCACGGGGGGGGGGGGGGGGGGGGGGGGGCTTAAATCGATTTTACGTGGCCACAATCCTCGCCCTTACTTCCGTCGCGATTTAGACAAATAATTTGTTCAGTCCGCATGAAGGCCTCCTAACTCATCAGTGCAACATCTCCGTGAACACAAAAATCAAAGAACCACAGAGGTGAGACAACGGTGAGGACTCGACAGCAAGAAACCACTGAAATGCTGGAGCAAAAGAAAACCAACAGTTAGACATGGTTAGACTTATCCTGGATTATGCCCATCAGTATGGGGCCCACATACAGTATCCAGCAGCTCGATACGGTGCAACGGCGAGCAACTTGGTTTGTCAGAGATGACTTCCACACAACCATCATTACCGGTACCTCCCAAGTGATACAGCACCTTGGCCGGCAAATGCACCAGCATTGAGGGCATGGTCTACATGTATCTCTGGGCTAAGCGGACATCAATGTTTACCGGTTCTCCGACCCAGAAGCGACGAGCAGTAGGGGATACTCCCCGGAGTATATGGACCGACATCTTCTTCAACTCTCCTTCATCGGCACGGGCATCACACTCAAGGGCCATCTTTCACAGAATATTGCCACTTCTGAGATCCTTGAGGGCTTCAAAAGGGATCTTACCTGAACTACATAAAAACTGTTTTTAAAGTTTTGATTTGCTCTTTTGTGAGGCAAAGGTGACGGGAGTCCAACTGATATTGACTTACAGTCGGGCAAGGCCTGCTGTCCTTGCAGCAGGTAGGGATTGAGGGGGAGCGTTGTTACTGCTTCTGTTTGTACACTTTTATTCATTTTCCCCTTTCTCCCTCGCCCCCCACCTACCTATCTTCTCCTCTACTACCTCTTATATCTCTTTATGCCCATTCTCTGGGAGACGACTCAAAATGACCCACCAGGGTTGAAGTTAAACCCAAAACTATTGTTTGTGCTTCACCGCCGATATGCACATAACCTTAGTATGATGATGCTCCAGTGTTGGTCCTGTGTGCACCTCATGGGAAGAAAATAAGATAGGATGACTCAGTAAGTTTGCAGCATGGACACATAAGTATCCTGAAGCACTAGCGTTATGCTATGGATTTGGAGCTCATCATCATTTTGTAAATCTTAGGAGGGTAGCCAGATAGCTCATTGTAGCTCTCACTATTCCCAGGGCTTTATTCTATACCATTGAGTGTTTGTGAAAAGTTTAAATTGCTTGGCCCGACGAGAAGCGCTTTTCCTCCCAACCGAGAAGCTCCGGTCAATGCTCCGGTAACTCGTGGGACCAATCGTGGTGCTGGATTTTACCGGCTAACCTTTTCGGCTCAGTATGGTACGTTTCATTTCATCTAAATGCGTGACGTAGACTTTTCGAAACTTTTCCGCGACAAAACTTCAGCGTTTGATGCAACGGTAGCCAAATATTACTATTCCCAGGGCTTTATTTTATATCCGAGTAATAATTTTAAAAAGATGTAATTGCTTGCCCAGACGAGAAGCACTTTCCATTCCGGTAAATGCTCCGGTAACTCATTTGTCCAAGTGCGGTGCTTGATTTTAACTGGCTAACATTTTCGGCTCAGTGCGGTACGTTTCAGTTCATTTAAAACGCGCGACGTAGGTTCGAAACTTTCCCGCGATCAAACTTCAGC
This sequence comes from Lucinisca nassula, assembly GCA_963580285.1. Classification (NCBI taxonomy): domain Eukaryota; kingdom Metazoa; phylum Mollusca; class Bivalvia; order Lucinida; family Lucinidae; genus Lucinisca; species Lucinisca nassula. Next base: position 158,426,155 of record OY757012.1, on the reverse strand, counting down.
GTTTGATGCAGCGGTCATCGAAAAGAGCTTTTAAAAATTATTTCGACGCTTTTTGTGTTTCTTTTGTAATGGGACTTGACTCCTTTTGATTTTTAGAAGCAATTTTTGGATGCGAATACAATTCTCATGAACTCTGTAAAGATGGCGGATTATCGCGAGAAATTGAACGAGATTCCAGGCGAGATTTGGGTGCCTAAGTATGTTGTTCCAGCCTCTCTACAGTAAAGCAAACACTTCGTGATTCCAGACCATTGCCTATGTCACAGAGTGAAATTATGGAAACTGGAGGAGCGCTTGCGTTTAGGACTTTCTTGTCATTTCCAGTTATTTTCCCATATTGATCGTCGTTTTTCATACATCATATACTCATATATTTCATATTTCATTAAGCATTAAGCATTCCTGAGTAGGGTATATCAATGTCGGTGTCCTTATATAAGTCTCGCGCGCGTTTCACCTCACTGATTAACACCGCATACGCACATACTTGCCTTAGCCTTTGTCAGTCTTTCTTTGTCCCTGGCAAGGGTAGGTCTTACGACCACCTGACGGACACCATCTATATGTTATTCCTAATTACATAGGATATCTATAATATTTATTCAGGTATGCGTTTACTTTATTTCATTATCATGTTGAACATTTGTAAATTATCATAATTGTCATTATTTCATGAATATTCATATCTTGCCATTTCGATCTCTCGACCTCGGGTCAGTCTTTCTTTGTCACTGGCAAGGGTAGGTCTTACGACCAACTGACGGACACCATCTATATGTTATTCCTAATTACTTAGGATATCTATAATATTTATTCAGATGAACGGGGTCGAGAGGGAGAAGGTTCTAATAGTGAAAAACATGAAACCACCCAACTTAGTTGTCGTTCGTTGAACCCCGAAACCCCTCTAGAAAGCGAGAGAAGCTCTTAACATCGTCATATCAACGTCATCCATCATCATGTGGCCACAACCACCTCAATTCATTCACCCGCCCGTGACAAACATTCCGTGACACCTACTCTTCCATTTTTCTATGATAGCCCCAAGATAAAGCTAAATATTTAGTTGGTTGGGCCTGGACACTTGTTTGTTTCTTGGCTTACCAGGGTTCAACTAATGGCCTTCCTTTGCTCAAGTGTAGAGTGGTGTTGCAGGTGCCCCTATGGCTCTCAAGATATCTCATTGCATTGTAACTGTTGAGTCCTCATCCTTGCTTCATTAGGCATAAAAATAGTTGTGTTTCTACTAACATGCTGAAAATTATTTTGTTCGGTAGGTAGGAGAAACTTTTTTATTATTTTATTTATTCCAAGGTTGGCAAAAAAGCGGGAAATACTCATATTTCCCTGGACGGCGGGAAATACAGGGAATTCCCGGGAAATACAGGGAATTCCCGGGAAATACTGGGAAATATATATTTACATAGGTGGTACTATCTGTGACTGCTTAATATACCCCAACTACATAGCTATTTGAAAGCAAATTATTTTAAGTTCATGCAGGGTTTGAAAATTCCACTTGTCTGCTTGCATTGACCGAAAAAAATGAAGGACAAGTAAAAAGTTTGTCTAGTCCTTACGGAATTTACCAAAAGTTAACATGCACTTAGTCATGTAGGACAAGTGAAATTTTGAAGAATTTTCCAGCCCTTTTTATAGTGAATAACTTGAAAGACCTACAGTCCCTTGCCTTCATATAGAATGTATATAATTTCTTTTTAGGTGTGATTCTAAAATATTACTTTTGAACTTTCAGCTATTTCCCTTGACTTGTAAATACATGTAATTTTAACACTGAGGTGAGTATCTGTAGGCAATTTAAGAAACCTTTTATGCTTAAATTAACTGTGATCTTTCAATACCTGTCTCAAACAAACAATTAGATTATCACACCTTTTAGAATTAGGAGTATGATTACTTGACAAACTTGCAAACAAACTTTTTTTAGTGTAAACATCCTTAAAATTCAAACATCCAAAGAGTTGTTGTAAATCTAAAAAAAATTGAAACGTGTATTTTAGTGTTACACTAAAGCATACAAACCATGTAGTTCCAATGGCAAACTCTCTTAAAGAAGCTAAGTGATTCTGATCTGGGTCTGCACTGTTTGCCCAGGCATGTCTGTCCCAAATATTGGGATCATTATGGTATTTTATCTTCTTAAGCATATGAGTGATTTTAAATAACTCTGCATCCTTCATAACAACAGATCACTTTATATTTATGCTTGTGTTGATTGAGTAAAAGCAGACTTATGACATATATGTATGGGGAGGCATATTGCAAAATAGCTAACTGTTCATTATTTCAATTAAATTACACAAATATAAATAGTAATTTTCTATGAAATAACTAAACATAAATCATATTTCCCACTATTTCCCAGTATTTCCCACTTTTGCTGAAATTTGGAGTATTTCCCAGGACGGTAATTACCGGTAAATACCAGTGGGAATTCCCGCCACCGGTATTAACCGACCAACCTTGATTTATTCTCCCGAAAAAAAAGAGGATCGGGCATATTTTTGTGTGTGTGTGTGTGTGTGTGTGTGTGTGTGTGTTTTACATGTTTTTGTTAATAAAATTGTCATGTTCAGTCTTGACCCTCCGTGATCAAACTTGACTGCTAAACTTCTTAATCAGGGTTATCGGTTTCATAAACTACGCGAAATAGAAGTGAAGGCAATGATCAGGAATCGATACAATTAACTGACAGCTCCCATCAGAAACACCAAGGAAAAGGAACACAAAAAAGAAGCAACTAGTCCCTAATGGAAACATCACTAGCGGAATGCCAAAAGGACAGTTACTTTCCCACAAAATGGCCACAAATTTCCCGCAAAGCCTTTTCAATTTTTATACATGTCATTCCAATTTAATTTCAAAATTCAATGTTGGACTTAAATCTCTCCTGCAACAAGGTCTGTCGGAACCAGAATTTTATGGTGATTTAGTATATAAATTCAGAAAAAAATATATAAATGCAATGACTTCAGCACCCTATTTCGTAAAATCATTCTTCGATATAAAAAAGATAGGGTACAACATAAATGTTAAACAACAGACTGCATGCATGGTAGTTAACCCAATCACGGTTGACAACTTAGCTTCAAACTTGAATTGCACGCCGGTGGGTCAGGATTCCGATTCTATGACGGTTCCAGCGTAAAGGCTTACTGACAATTAGAGAGTATCTAATTTTATGTAATGTTAGTTGGGACCTGATGTTCTCTCTCTGGTATGGCCCATCGGAGTCTAACTGTTGGTTTACTTTTGCTCCAGCATTTCAGTGGTTTCTTGCTGTCGTGTCATCACTGTTGTTTCATCTCTGTGGTTGTTTGATTTTTGTGTTCACGGAGATGTTGCGCTGATGAGTTAGGATGCCTTCATGCGGACTGAACAAATTATTTGTCTAAAGCACGACGGAAATAAGGGCGAGGATTGTGGCCACGTAAAATCGATTTAAGCCCCCCCCCCCCCCCTACCCTTAGTGGAATTCGTTTCCGCTGACCGTTCCAAAGTAGAAGTATAACAAAGATCAGGAATCGATACAATTAACTTACTCCACCCATCAAAGACACCAAAGGGAAAGAAACACAAACACCAAGCGACCAGACCAAAACGGAAACCCAAACAAAGGAAGGCCACAAGGACAGTTACTTTCCCACGAAATGGCCACACGGCCATCCAAAACAAAAAGACACAAGCGACACACACAGCAAGCAACAAACAACACCATAAATAAACCGCCACAGAAGAACCGCCTTGGAACGGTCAGTGGAATGATTTCCACTGGGCGGGGGGCTTAAATCGATTTTACGTGGCCACAATCCTCGCCCTTACTTCCGTCCGTCGCGATTTAGACAAATAATTTGTTCAGTCCGCATGAAGGCCTCCTAACTCATCAGTGCAACATCTCCGTGAACACAAAAATCAAAGAACCACAGAGGTGAGACAACGGTGAGGACTCGACAGCAAGAAACCACTGAAATGCTGGAGCAAAAGAAAACCAACAGTTAGACTCCGATGGGCCCGACCAGAGACAGAGCATCAGGCACCAACCAATATTACCTTGAATTAGATCTCTCTAATTCTCAATAAGCCTTTACGTTGGAGCCGTCATAGAATCTGAGGCCTGACCCACCGGCGTGCAATTAAAGAGGGAAGCAAAGTTGCCAACCGTGATTGGGTTAACTACCATGCATGCAGTCTGTCGTATAACATCCATGTTGTACCCAATCTTTTTATATCGAAGAATGATTTTACGAAATTGGGTGCTGAAGTCATTGCGGTTATATATTTTTCTGAATTTATATACTAAGTCACCATAAAATTCGGGTTCCGATAGACCTTGTTGCAGAAGAGATTTAAGTCCAACATTGAATTTTGAAATTAAATCAGAATGGCGTCTATAAAATGTTGAAAAGGCTTTGCGTAGTTTATGGTACCGATAACCCTGATTAAGGAGTTTAGCCGTTAATAATTTATTACGAGTGTTGAAGTCAGTTACATGACTACACACTCTAGCAAATCGAATTAATTGCGAAATATAAACGTCATAGGATGGCGCACGAGGAACATCACCATCCAAAAAAGGAAAATTTACAATCTCAAAATCAAAGTCATCGCGTTTATCATAAATTTGCACGAAACAAATCCATCTACAATAGATAGATGTAAATCCAAAAACGGGGCCTCGGTATCAGAAGAATTTGCTTTATTTAACTGAAGTTCTGGGGGGTAAATCTGACTGATCAAACCATCAAATTAGGTATTATCAATATTTAATAAATCATCTAAATATCTAGAAGTGGAGCTAAAAGCTTCAATAATTTCAGATTGGTTATCAATGGAAAGCGACATAATGAAGTCTCTTTCATAACAATACAAGAACAGATCAGCCACAACAGGTGCGCAATTAGTACCCATCGGAATACCCACAATTTGTCTAAATAACTTAGTACCGAATCTAATATAAATATTATCAAGTAGAAAGGTGAGGGCATCACACACTTTCTGACCCTATGTGCCCATGGCGCCCGGTTACCTTAAAAACATCTGTCAGTCAGACTTTCTGACATGACCAAAGTGTATAATTCTTATGCTCTTTAGAAGTGAAAAATGCATTTCTGACATTACATGCAAGATAGAGAGAATCTTCTCTGTGAAAAGCCCATTCAATTAAATCATTAAGCTTTTCTTTTATAAGATTATGAGGAAGTGTAGTGTAAAGAGTGGAAAAATCGTAAGTAGACAGACTAGAAGCACGGAAATGTCTGGATTTCAATTTATTTAAAACCTCATTCGAATTTTTTATAGACCAAAACAGATTTCTTCCTGGTCTTTCAAAGACTTTATCACAATATTTAATTACATGCGTTTTAATAGCAGTAAGACAGGAAGTTAATAATTTAGAAAGTTCAGTGGTAGTGCAAGAGCTAGAATTTGCAATAAACCGTGCTTTGTAAGGTCTTTTATGAAGTTTTGGTAACCAGTATAGCGTAGGAAGCTTGTCTTGGCCTTCGTTAACACACACAGCAAACTTGGTGGCTGAAAGACAAACATGTTTATCTACTATAGCTCTCTCTTCAGCTATAGGCTGAAGCTCATAGGCCTTAGTACCACCAAGCTCCTGCTTAAGCGTGTTAACATAGTGGAGCCGTCACACAACGACGACCCCAGCCAGCAAAGAATGCCGGGCCAACGTCGGGCCGATAGCGGTACGACGTGGTAACGTCGTACCGTTATCGGCCCGACGTTGGCCCGTGGTTTGTGCTGGCAGGGACGTTGTTAGCGGCCTTGTCTGCAGGGGCCAAAACAAACGTCTTATGAAATTCTTGAATACCTAGTTTAAGATGACGTAAAGACGTCTTGGGCTTAGGAGGTAATAAGTTAGTATTTTGAGAATAAAAAGAAATGCGTTTATTCACTAGTTTTAAAATGCTATGTTTCCAGTCCTTAAGGGCTTTATGCTCAACATACTCTCGCTTACAATATCGATTACCGAATTCATTCAAGGAAGCAGCGATTTCATCTCTACATTTACTGAAATCAATTTTAGAAGGAAACCGATATTTCGGTCCTTTAGAAATTATATTCCTTATCCTAGAATCAGGAATAATTTTCAAATTGCCAGTAATTACATGACCAGCAGCAGGATAGCAATACTTTGAGTTTTTACAATCACATGAATCAGGAGTATTAGTATCAATATCAAGATCTGAAACAAGTTTATTGGAATTAAAAATGATAGAGTGAGTGAGTGTTAGAGTTTTACGTCCCACCAACAGCTAAGGTCATACGGAGACGGGACCTCGGTTTAAAGACTCATCCGAAAGTCAGGAGAAGCCCGGGATCGATCCTGCAATCCCTGCAATCTATTTTGACCCTCCGTGATCTAACTGGTGATTTTCTTCTGCTCTGACGTTGCATTGTCGTTGAGTTCTCAAAATAGAAGTGGAGACAATAATCAGGAATCGATACAATTAACCCCCAGCTCACATCAGAGACACGAAAGGGAAAGAAATACAAACATGAAACAACAGACCTTAATGGAAACATCAATAATGGAAAGCCAAAAGGACAATTACTTTCCCACAAAATGACCAATAGGCTATCCAAAATAAAATAATCATCACGAAAACACGTCTATATAATTTTGACCCCCTTGAACCCCACTTTTATATAGTAAAACTGGGGTTTTCAGGGGTAAACATTATTTTTCTTATTTCTGCTCTAAAATATAGATTTTGGGTATTCGTTAGAACCGCCTCGATAAGGCGAGGAAATCCAAAAGGACATTTACTTTCCCACAAAATGTCCTACACGAACCAATTTGCTAGTGTTGTTTTGTTTGATACTACACTGGACTGAGGGCGAGGGTTAAAATTACATACAGTAGAAGTGGAGGCAATGATCAGGAATCGATACAATTAACCAACAGCTCCCATCAGAGGCACCAAAGGGAAAGAAACCCAAACATGAAACAACAGACCCTAATGGAAACATCAATAGCGGAAAGCCAAAAGGACACTTACTTTCCCACAAAACGGACAATAGGCTATCCAAATTAAAATATTATAAGCGACACAAACACCCAAAGACAAACCATAACAAAATAAAAATAAACCGCAACAGAAGAACCGCTTTGGAACGGTCAGCGGAAAGGAACTCCATTGGGGAGCGGGCAGTTAAATCGATTTTATGTGGCCACAATCCTCGCCCTTACTTCCGTTGCGATTAACACAACTAATTTGTTCAGTCCGCATGACGGCTCCGGAGATGAAGCCCCCCCCCCCCCAGTAGCTTTACTACTGACCGTCCCTATGCGGTCGTTCTTTTGCAGTGTCTTATTTGCTATTTGGCTTTGTGCCGTTGGTTCATTTGTTTTTGTTTGTTTGTATTTGTGCTTAACGGCCCAGTCAACACTATTATGTCATGTTTGAGCCGGTCAGTTTACCTATCCACACTTTCCTGGGCAGGCTTATATGTAAGCGGTTTAACCAGTACAGTGTACATTCTTTTGTCAGAAACTGAAAAATGCCAATCTTGAATCAGCGGAAGGGATACAATGACCGTAGAAAAGATTTCATTATCAGTCTCCATGAAAGAATGTTAGGAATCAAACCCGCGTCCCCCTGATCACCAGTCATACGCGCATCCGACCGAGCTTCCGAGGCCGGCAATACCGTTGGTTCATATTTCGTCTGTGTTTGTGTGTTCCTTCGTGCCTCTTTCTATAGGTGACTTGAGACGGCTGCGTTTTTAGATTGTGGCCTTTCCTGAGTGACATTTTTTTACTAGTTTGCATTGTATATCATAATTCAATTTAGATGATCAAAAAAGTCAGCTCTGTATTTTGGAAGGCACTAAATGCCAAAAAAAAAAAAAAAATGTAATTAAAACGCGAAATTACTATAGGAAAATGCAAAGACGACACTGGGTAGGGTCAGAAATTGAAAATGGAAGGGTCGATGTTTTAATTTTTATTTTCTACATTTATTGATAAAAATAGTAGAGTCGTTGGGGCCTGGAGCAGGGTCGGTCGGGTTAGCGGAAACAAGGCTATTTTTAAGGTGTTAAATTATTTTATTTTGTTTTGGATAGCCAATAGACCATTTTATGGGAAAGTAACTGTCATTTTGGCTTTCCGCTATTGATGTTTCCATTAGGGTCTGTTGTTTCATGTTTGTGTTTATTTCCTTTTGGTGTCTCTGATGGGAGCTGCGGGTTAATTGTATCGATTCCTGATCATTGCCTTCACTTCTATTTTTCTTTAAGCCTTTTCGTTGAATTTAATTGTTGTCCGTGATGACACCTTTATGAGACCTCCATGCGAACCGAACAACGAACAGCAAACTAAATTGTGTTAATTAGAACGTGTAGGCAATTATCAGTTATCGATTCAGTTACCCCCACACCTCCCATCCACGGCACCAAGGGAAAATTTTAAGAAACACCAGCATGAAAAAAAAAATTCTCCATAAATGAAACGCTTATAGCAGAAAGCCAAAGGAATAGTTTCCGCGGCGGAAGATGAAGGTGAAGGTTTGGACCTTTGAAATTAGAAGTGAATACAATGATCAGGAATCCATACAGTTACATTACACCTCCAAGACAACAAAGGGAAAGAAACAACTTCACCTTGATTAAAACGCCATGAACGGAAAGCCGAAACGAAAGTTATTTTTCCACAAAAATGGCCTTTCTTTCTTTTTACTTGCACTGCGATCGGTCACATTTGACCATTACGAGTACTTGACGGTGTATAATACATACACTCCCGGTTTTGCAGGAAGAAAGCCTACACAATAATCATGTACATAGGGAATGGTTCTCCCTGTGTAATGTTTTACTGTGGGGTGCAATTAAAGGAACACCATTGGTTTGTTTCAACTATTCTATTCGAGTGCTCACCGCTTAATAATCATATTACAGCATGCAAACATGCATCTCAATTTCTAAGCTCCTCCTAGAACTTTTGACTGACAGTTCTTATATACTACACTCTTCTCCTACTTTGAAAAAAAAAAAAAAAAAAAAAACATATATATTATATAGAAAAAATGTTGCATCGCTTCTCATACTGAAATGGAGAAAAAAGGCAAACATATCAATTACGGAAATAATTGCTTAGTAAGCATCAGAATGTAATTTGATAAAGTTCACGTATGTCGCAGTTTGATGTCGACATTTAATGAAAGATTGAAATTGAACTGCCAAACCACTTATTTCAACAGTTATTGTTAATTATTTCTTGACTGTTCAAAGCAGTTCTTGTTTTGAAAATATTAAAATACATCCTGTCTCTGACAAGTAATTGATATAGTAATTAAATGTCACAGCCTTACCACACAAGAAGCGTTAGGTCTTTCAATCATCACGATATCTGATTGGACACTTCAGTGTTTTTCTGTTTCTGAGTTCTCTCTGATTTATTATCCTAGAAGTTTGTTGTACAACACTGGCTGGATAATAGTACGGTCTCACATGATTAACACTACGATACAGAACTTCACCACTTTCTCCTTGACGTTTGACAGATAACCGCTTTTGCTGAATGACCCTGTAAACCTTGTTACGCCAATTTTGTAAAATTTTCCCCTTTTCTTGTCTCAATATCAGCACATTTTGGCCTGATGTAAATTTCCTAAAATTTGGGGTTTTTGTTTTATTGGCATAAAATTTAATATTTGCCTTCTGTTGCATATCTCTGACTTGCAAAGATTTTGGTATGTTATAGGTGAGGTATTCAGGGAGTTTTGTTTTGATTTCTCTGTTCATTAGCAACTCAGATGGTGATTTGTTTGTTGTGCAGTGCTTTGTTGCTCTGTAATGTAAGAGAAATGTTTGAAGTTCCTCACGCCAGTTCTTGTCTTCTGAAATTGCAGTTTTCACGCATTTCTTCAAAGATTTGTTGAAATTTTCAACAAGACCGTTTTGCCGTGCCATATAAGGCAAAGAGCGAAAATGTTTGATGCCATTTTGTTTCAAGAAGTCATCAAATTCGGTACTCACAAAATTCGCCGCGTTGTCGGTCTTTATGATTAATGGTAGGCCAAAAATAGCGAACCATTTTCTTAATTGATTGATTATAGATTGACTGGTTATGGATGTTAAAATTTCCGCCATAGGAAAGCGTGAGTAGTAGTCAATGATAACCAGAATGTAGTATTTGTTTTCAAAGGGTCCAGTTATGTCCATTGCAAGCTCTCTCCAAGGTCCGGCTGGCAATTTAGTCATGACTACTGGAGGATCACGCGGGGGAGTAGATGTCATTTGACATGCGTGACATGTCTTTATCATTTCAACTACATGCTCATCAACTTTGGGCCACCATACTTTTTCTCGTATTTACTATACCTCTGTGTGATTCATGAGCTATTTTAAGCAGTCGCTTCTGCAACGCTGGGGGTATAACTAGTTTGTTGCCCTTGAGAATAATTGAGTCCTTGACTGAAAGCTCAGTTCTTATCTGATAATAAGGTTTTAATTGGTCGCTTTTGATCCACCTGTTTGATTCAATGCATTTGCGAACTTTGCAAAATATTGGGTCAGATTCCGACGCGTGTCTCAATTCATCTAAAGTCACCGCTACTGGTAAACTGCTAGACATAATGTAATTAATGTGGTTTTCTGTAATGTCGCACATGGAGGTGTCTGTTTCAGAGACCGGGGCGCGGGATAAAATATCTGCTGTCATTAAGTGTGCCGGCACATATTCTACTTTGAAGTCGTACGGCTGCAGTTTCAAGACCATGTTTTGAATTATAGCTGTTGTTTGGTGTGCAGAGGTGAAAATCCTCTCTAACGCACGGTGGTCTGAATGCACCGTAAATTTCATGCCATATAGATAAACATGAAATCTCTGTATGCCAAATAATACGGCAAGAGCTTCTCGCTCCGACTGCGAGTAACGTCGCTCTACTGGTGTAAGCGTTCGACTTGCATATGCTATAGGTCTAATGTCACCGTTTTTCTGCCATTGATTTAAGATTGCACCCAGTCTGTATGGGCTCGCGTCAACGACTAAGTATGTCTCAGCATCTTGATCATAATAGGCCATTACTCCAGCGCTCGTGAGACACTGTTTAAGTTTTTCAAACGCATTCTGCTGGTCGCACGACCATTCCCATGGAACATTTTTCCTAGTGATTTTTCGCAACGGTTCCGCAACTGTCGCGTAATGCGGGATAAATTTTGAGCAAAATCCCACAAGACCTAGAAAACTCTTAACCTCACTAGCATTTGTAGGTGGGGTCGCATCACGGATAGCTTTCACTTTCATACTTTCTATTTTAATTCCTTGGGAAGATAAGGTATGTCCCATAAATTTTAATTCTGCCTTGTTAAACTCGCATTTGTTCTTGTTTAATGTCAAGTTCTTGTCGCGTAGCCTGGTCAATACCATTTTCAAGATTTTGTCATGATTTGCTTGATTGTCAGCATAAATGATGATGTCATCAATGATTACTTTACAGCCTTGTATGTCTTCAAATATTTGCTGCATTAAGCGTTGAAATATTTCACTGGCGGGCGTTATGCCATAAATTAAACGTTTGAACCTGTACATGCCTTTGTTGGGGGTAACAAATGTCAAGATTGATCTGCTTTTTTCTTCAACCTCGACCTGCATAAACGCATCATTCAAATCTAATCGACTGAACAGACATGCGCCGTTCATTTGTTCTAAGGTATCATCAATATTTGGTAAAGCACCGTGTAGCATGGACTCCGGAACTTGTTACTGAAAAGTACCAGCGAAATCAATATTTATCGCAAGCATGGCACACAGTAAGGTAGGTAAAAAGCTGTTTACAGGTTTCTACAGCATTCTGCCATTTAAAGCAAAATGGATATGTGTCGGAGAGATATCTAGCTCATGCCTGCTTTCATGATTCTGATAACATCTCACTGGAAATCGCTAAACAAACTGAAATATTGACAGCTGGTACCAAGAACAAATAATCTTTTTCGTGGAAAGTACTGGTTTTTGCTTTGATTCAAGACCACTGGCCTTCTTTTTTCCATGCCGGAACATTCAGAAGGTTAGACAAGTTGTTGTGTATAAGTTTTAATTGAAAGGTTCGCTTTATGCTGCAGTTTTCTTTCAGTAAACACAAAACAAAGGAGTACGGCAACTTGGATTTTTAAGTACGGCAACTTGGGGAAAATGCTGAATTAACAGTACGGCAACTTGTATCACAAAATTGCCACTTTGGAAATTACTGACATCATTTTAACATCGTTGTGAACGAACAACCATGCTTATTATCATGTTTGGTTTCATCACTCAGCCAGGGATTGTTTCTAATGCTAGTACTGATCGTAAACCAATCTATTTGTGCATGTAACAGCTGAAGTTGTGAAATATACACCAGGGCCTTATTTCCTCTTGAGAATTATTTGTCATTGCTTTTGCTTTCTTTTACTACTGTAAATACTTAGGAAATAATGTAGAAACAAAGTCTGCCCCCTTTTAACGGAACTTTACCTTCTTGAAATGAAGTTTATTATTCTTTTCTACGAAATAAAGTGCCTTTTTAATGTGCTCAAATAGTTTCTACGTCGTTCTTGTGATAGTTATTTTATGTTATTATGTATTTATTCCTTTTGCGAAAGAGACTTTATTCTAACGAAGGTCCTGGTGTATACCTGCTATACTCCAGTTATTTTAAATGATGACTGCGGCTATTATTTGTTCGCTTGTTTGCATTCCGAAAACATGCCTATTCAAATATATTGAACAATTTTCCGACAAAAATTGAAAATTTTCAGATAAAAAAATCTGATATTTTACATATTGCAGTTCAGAACATATAGTGTGGGCACTGTTTTTGGACAGAAATGCGAAACATAATGTAAACCCCTAAAAACCTCAGTTTTAAGTAATCAATAAAATTGAGGTTTATGGCGGTCAAAATTGTATAGGCATGTTTTCATGCTGGTCTTCCGTAAGTCTTTTGAAATCGCATTCTATGTTATGGATAATGTTTTTTTTATTATTATTATTATTATTTTCGAAATGGACGGACACGAAAGTGCCTGCATGTTGCATTCTTCATCTTGAATATTCTATCTATTTCACATTTGTACAGTTAAGCAACGACACAGACAACAAAATAGAAGTGGAGGCACTGATCAGGAATCAATACAATTAACCAACAGAAACGACACAGACAACAAAATAGAAGTGGAGGCACTGCTCAGGAATCAATACAATTAACCCACAGCCCCCAGCGGTGACAACAAAGGGAAAGAAACACAAACATGAAAAACCAGACTCTGATGGAAACATCAATAGCGGAAAGCCAAAAGGACAGTTACTTTCCCACAAATTGGCCAACTGGCTACTTATCTAAAAGGTGGACTAGCGATGCTATAAATTACCGGTACCTTGATTTTATACAAGGTCAGCGATAGTCAAATGGACAATAGCAAGCGGGAATCTTCTGTAATTAGTAACTTTTGCTTGAATGTGTGCAGGATGACTGCGTTGTTAGTGTTAAATGAATATGAATGTTGAGACTAAAAGTATGAAAGTGAAATGAAGAAAGGTGATGGTGTTAAATGTTAACAATAGATTAGGTAAAAGCAGGTTAAAACAGGTATGCTGTATTCATGGCAACTTCTGACCAAGAGGCCGGACTCCCACGCTGAACTTAGTTAATGCAGGCATCAAAATAATATTGTGAGTATATCTGTTCCATTGCCATACATGTAACAATTAACGTGATACGAGTGGGTGGCTCATGCTGTGACGCGTGTTTCGATTGGTTGCTAGAAATAAGGGGAGGGAGATACTGCAACTATGCCATGAATAATTTTATATAAATAAACGAGGCAGGCAAGTGACCTTCTCTGCTGCAAGGAGTACTAGCCAAGATAAGGCTGCATGTCGTAGGTTAAATAATTGTTCAGAGCCAAGTGGATGGCTTAACGCTACATCATTTCGAGTTAATGGGCATAGGAGTGTGTGCATAGGCTCCATACTGTGCAGACGTATTCAAGTGTTGACGGAATACTGTCTTGTATGCTGCTTCCCGAACGCAGTTTTATTTTGTTCTGATATTAGATAAATAAAACAAAGGACTTAATTAGCAGTTTAAGAGATTCTATCGACATGTATGTTGACGTTCATGTTGGTGGATAGATCGAAACCTAAGTACCTTGCAGATGAAACAATTTCGAGGGCATGATTATGCAGTATATATGGTGTAGGGGTTGGAGTTCTTGGCCAGGTTATGTGCAAAACTTGAACTTTCTATGTTTGAATTCCATGTCCCAGTGAGATTCTTATGATTGGACGGTCTAAGTCCCTCTAGGGGGTGGGGTGTGTGTGTGTGTGGGGGGGGGGGGCTTGGTAATCGGACATGTCGTTTAGGTGTTTAGGTATAATAACAATAACAAGGTGCCTAGAACTGATCCTTGCGGTACACTTGAAGTAACTGGAACCTCATCTGAGGGCTCACCTTCAAGTTCAACTGCCTGACCTCTCCCAATCAGAAAAGACTTAACCGACTGGATAGTTAATCCATGTTACTGTTTCGATGTACCTGTAGCTTGCGAAGGAGCTTCAGGTGATTCACCTAGCCAAAAGCCTTGCTAAACCCAATATAAGAACTATTTGTTGACCATTTAATCATGATCTGACAAGGTCATAAAGAAGCTGAAAAACATGGGTGTCACAAGATCTGCACTCCAAGGAAGTTAAGGATTTCGCGATCATAAGGTATGTCCAAATCAAATCAAATCGAATTTACTTCTCTCCGGTTATACAATATGATAACATGAGAACCAAAACGTTGTACAAACATACGGTTTCACGGCGGCACAATGTCACAGAAAAAGATGTAGGACATAAACTTTAATCCTTCTAAATGCCAGGTCCTTCATGTTACCCGACGTAAGAACCCCATCCCAAATGTGTACCTCTTGCATGGCACCAGAAGTAACTTGGGGTCATCATCTCTGATGATCTAAACAGCAGCCCCCACATTGATAACATAACTACGAAAGCAAATCAGACCCTTTGATTCTTGAAAAGAAACATTCGGGTCCATAATAAGGACCTGAAATCAGTTGCATATAAGACTCTTGTCAGGCCGCAGCTGGAGTATGCGTTCACTGTATGGTATCACCACACCGCCACTGACATATACAAAGTGAAAGCAGTCCAACGAAGGGCTGCCAGGTGGGCAACACATGACTATAGCTACACTTTAAGTGTTACAGCTATGCTGAAGGACCTAAATTGGCGCCCCCCTTAAACAACGCCGCATTGATAACCGTCTTGCCATGATGTATAAGACCACTTATGATCTCATCATCAATACTAGACCATCAGCCCCCAATCACCCCCTTGCATACAGACAGATTTACACCCTCACAGACTACTACAAGTACACCTTCTTTCCGTGGACTATTATTCACTGGAATGCTCTACCTGCCTATGTTGTAGCGCTTCCTACTCTGGCTCAGTTTAGCAGTGCTGAATTAGCCTGATGGCTCATGCTTCTCCTTAAAAGACCCAATTCTGTTTTTATCTTTTAACTGTACTAACACTCTCTTTTCCTACTGTACAAACCCATTTCACCAACTTTCCTTTCCTTTTATTTCAGCTAAGACCCTTCAACACTTGGTTCGCCGGAACCCGTCTTATGTCCCCCTCTGGGGTTTAGACGTACTGGAAGAAAGAAAGAAAATCGATAAAAGTCGAAAAAAAAAACTAGAGGACAACAACAGGTCAATCTGTTGTCATTACCAATTTCTTATATCCCCAACCCTTCTGTCCCTTTAAAATTACTTATAAAAAGGAGACCGACAATGAAAGTAACGACGAACCCAACAAACCTTTGTTTTTATTAAGATTGACAGTTGTGAAACTATTTAGAACACTTCTCCGCCATAGCACTTTATGTATAATTTTTCAAATCAAATCGCCGTACTGTTCCCAGCAAACTGCCGTCCAGTATTTTACCTGGTGACGCAAATTGCCGTACTCTGGCCTTCGCGCGTTTCGGCTTGTTTATTCAGTCACAATATTCTTTGGGGGAAAAACAACTAAAACATTACAAGCAGCGAAGGATTCGGCTTCTATTGATGCCACTTAATTGAAGATTGTCAAAGCCGTTTCTGTAATAAATTCACAGATTGTTGAAGCTGTCATGAATTTTCGCGGTACCAGCCATGTACCAGCCGACTCATTTGTGTGTTTAAATGGCAGCTGACAAAGCTTTCCAAAATTTCTTTTTAAGAATTTCAGAGAAAAATGAGTTGAGTAAGTATGGAAAGTGAGTTTAAGTTCTGACACTACGTAATAACGCCAACTTAAGCGATTACCTACCGTCGGTATAATCATTTTCCTCATTTATCTGGTACTTTTGAGTAACAAGTTCCGGAGTCCATGCTACACGGTGTAAAGGGTACCTTTCGGGTAATATTGCTTTGTTAGCTTGTCTCATGTCAACAGCTAACCGTATGTCATTGTTTTTCTTTGGAACAGGGACTAAGTTCGATACCCATGGGGTTGGTCCTGTAACCTTTTCAATTAAATCGCATTTCTCTAATTGGTCGATTTTCTTTTCAACGTGTTTTCGCATTTTAAATGGAATTTGTCGCGCAGTTTGAGCTACTGGGGTCACAGATTTATCGATATGCAGCTTTAGATGAAAATCTTTGAGTTTACCTGTGCCGATGAATCTATCCTCATATGACCTCAATATTGATTCAGTATTTTCATGTGTACTTGTTACCGTATTTATCCTACCGATATGCAGTAAACCAAGCTCTGATGCAGTTTTACGGCCTAATAACGGCTTACCTTTACCATGTATGATTTGAAATTCTACAGGGTGTGTAGAATGGCCAATTTGCAGGTTTAATTTTGTTTTGCCATATAGTTTTAGGGGTGAGGTCTCGCCATAAGGGTAAATTTTGGCTTCTGAATGTTGTAAAGTAGTTTCTGGTGTTTTTATCTGCTCATATATGCTTTTGTCAATTGCGTTTATTGATGCCCCACTATCAATTAAGAAATTAATTATCTTCCCTTCAACTGTCAAAGAAATAGTGGCGTCGTTCTTACCGTTTAGAGTGAAAATTTCATCCCTTTCATCCCCACTGGAATTATCATTATCCATAAGCACATTGACATTTTTCACTTTTGATTTGCACATGTGAGAAAAGTGATTTTTTCCATTACAAGCAAAACAAGTAACTCCTTCTGTCTTTTCACAGGCATTTCCATAATGACCAGTTTCTCCGCACCGGTAGCACAAAGCTGTTTCAACCCCGTATCTACGTCCTGATTGGGTACGTTTATGTTGCGATTGGTGTGATCTTGGGTTTCTGTTCGGTTGTGTCGGCTGTGTTCTGGGTGGATGGGTAGTTTGTTTTGGTCTAACCCCATTACTCAATCGTCCACGTCCACGGCGGTTGGTTCGAACCCGGTTTACTTCCTCTGTGCCATTCGTGGTGCCATTATTTTGGGTGTCGTGGCTTTCCTTTTTTTTCGAGTGCGTTTCTGAAAGTTCGAAAGTCCTTGCTATTGATTGTAACTAATCAAGAGTCAAGTTTTGTTCTTCCAGTAACTTTTTCTTCAGTCGGGTAGAGTGGCATCCGTTTACAACTTGGTCTCGGATTCTTTCTTTCTGGTCCGTAAATTCACATGAAATAGCAAGTTTTGATAACCTTACGATATAGTTATCTGTTGTTTCATCTTTGGTTTGTGTTGTTTTATGGAACACATGATGTTCATAAGAAATGTTTTTCTTTGGTTTGAAGTAGTCTGAGAGCAATGTTGTGGCCTCATCATAGGTCGTACCTGGGTCCTCAAATGTTTCAAAAATGTCCTGCACTTCTGTTACAGCGACATGTAATAAAAGAGCACGCTTTTGCTCATCTTTGGTAATGTTTGCGGCCTTGATATAATACTCGAACCGTTTGAGATACTGTTCCCATGATTTATTTAAATTCGTTTGTTCTCCTATGACACGAAAATGTCCTGGACTCGAAATATCCAATTTTGTCGCCATAATTTATTTCTTTTCTTGTTTTAACTACACTTGTTTTTATTTTACGTGTTTGTTTTCACACTTGTTTTTTTTTCATTAGTTCGACAAAATTTTATTTCCACAAGACAAACATTGGTTTGAGTCCGTTAATAAAATCCCGTATTCGTCGCCATTGTAATGTTTTACTGTGGGGTGCAATTAAAGGAACACCATTGGTTTATTGAACTATTCTATTCGAGTGCTCACCGCTTAATAATCATATTACAGCATGCAAACATGCATCTCAATTTCTAAGCTCCTCCTAGAACTTTTGACTGACAGTTCTTATATACTACACCCTGCACATGGGGCCTCCAGTTACATATCTATTTTTCTTCCAATATCTTAATTGTTGTTTTCTTTGTACATGAATGATATTTCCACTGATATTGATTCCGAAATAAGACTGTTTGCGGATGACTGCGTTTGCTATTGTGAAATTAGAGACGCAGAGGACTCATTGAAACTTCAGATAGATCAGGGTGTTGGGCTAGAAAATGGGGTATGGGATTTCAGCTGTCCAAAACAATTAAAGGAGCAAACTTTAAATCTTCCACCGACCGTTCCAATGCGGCTCTTCTGTGGCGATTTATTTATGTTGTTGTTTGTTACTTACTGTGTGTATCACTTGTGTCTTTTAATTTTGGATGGCCATATGGCCATTTTGTGGGAAAGTAACTGTCCTTATGGCCTTCCTTTGTTTAGGTTTCCATTATGGTCTGGTCGCTTAATGTTTGTATTTCTTTCCCTTTGGTGTCTCTATGGGTGGAGTAAGTTAATTGTATCAATTCCTGATCTTTGTTTTACTTCTACTTTAAAGCCTGTATAACATCACCGCTTGGCAATTTTCAAACTCAAGGAAAGGCGCTATTTTAAAGTGACATCTCTTAAGAATGTTCATGCAAACGCCAAGAAGCAAGGTTGGTGTTGCACATTTCAGTACTGGCCATGAACAGATTCAATAAAACCGAGTCTGTTATTTTCATTTATTTAGTGTATTCTTTGCAGCCAAAGGATGCAACAATTCAGACACACCTCCTCGTTTGTGCTAACTAAAAACATGGCCGCTATATGAATAGAACTTTTAAAACCCGTTAATTAGGCTATCATAACCATGGCTAACGTGAAAGGGCGATGTTATAATATGCTATATGCATAATATTGATATTTTAAAAGGTGCTCTGCTGACCACAAACAATCTAATAAAAACTGGCCGAAACGACCCAGGACCGAAACGACCCACCATAATAGGCCGAAATGACTCAAGTCCAAATTTAGGTCTAAACGACCAAGGCCGAAATGACCCGGCCGAAGGTCGGGTATAAAAGCCAATGCCGCGCCGGGCCGGGCCGAGCCGCCGAGCCAAAAATTGCCGATCCGAAGATTTTATTTTTCGGAATTCTAACCGAAGAAGAAATATTAGTGGTAAATTTTAATATGATTATGTTAATTGTATCAATTGTGATACTCAGCATAATTTTTGTTCTTTTTGGTGCCCTAATTTTTGTTTTATTGCAATTTTGCAAATTTTTAGGGGTATAAAAGCCAAGGCGGTTTTTATCGTGCGTTTTGATCGAATTTGAATGAAACAGACATGAATGTGTGAAAAAATGTACATGACAACCCCAAATAAGTATTTTCTAAACCTTTGATTGCAATAATTCCGTTCAAATCCTTTTAGTATCTGTAATAACCGTATTTTTGGTGGTTTTATGTAGGCCACGTCGTAATGAACCGCAACGGACGGCAATCTCAGATAAATGATAAAGAGCATTTAAATATACTATCTGAATCATGTAGGAACTAAAGATAAAGCTTTATGAAACTCCTCATATTTCTTAATCATGTTTTAGACATATTAATTATGTTTTGATACTTACCTATTGTATTATTATTGCTTATTAATATGCTTCAGTCAGTAAGTGATTAGTGCATTAATTGACTCATCTAATTGTTTTAGATCTCAGCCTGTCACTTTAAAAAGAAAGGGTTGCAACAAAATCTTTGCAATTTGCATACCTGCAGATAACTCGCCAAAAGACAAAGATAACGCCTCGGCGAGGACTAAACGCATTTGGCGTGTATTTCCAAGAGCAGGCTTATACGTAAGCACTTAACCAGTATAGTGCACAATCTTTTGCCAAAAACTGACAACTGCCCTTCTTGAATCAGTGGAAGGGAGAGAATGACTGAAGAAAATATTTCATATTCAATCTCCACGAAAGAATGCTGCCGACCTCAGCATGCAGGTATCGAACCCGCATCCTGTCCAGTCTGATGTCACTGAACAACATGGGTCGTCATTCGATTCGGAACATTTCGGTCGTTGTGTGCCTTCCATTTCGGTCCTTTTCGGTCGTTTCCTGTAATAAGGTAATTCTAAAAATAGAAACAAAAATACAATAAGAAATTCGATCAATTAAGGTGATTCTGGTGAGAATATTTAATTTTATCAAGAACACATACTAAGTATAATCAAATTCAAATATCATAAGGCCAAAGATAAGTAATTTAACCGATGAATTTGAAAGACATTCAGAATTGTCAATACTCTTTCGCCGCCTTGGCTTTTATACCCCTGGATTTCGGAAAACAGTTATTAAAAGATAAATAAGCAATGTAGATACGTGAAACTACTTGTAGTTATAACATATCTAATTTATAGTAATTTAATCCCATATTCACCAAAATATATATCTAACTTGTATCTAGAGACTAAAAATAAAATTTTCGGTAGGCTCGGCGGCTCGGCCCGGCGCGGCCTTGGCTTTTATACCCGACCCCGGCCGAACGTTCAGGATTCATTTCGGGGAGTCGTGTTACCTATTGTTTCTTTTGAGACATACCCGTTCCGGACCGGCCTTCCGGACATTCAATCAAGCACGATCCATACACACCGGCAGCATGGCGAACAACAGAATGTATTCAGTTGTGATTCTTTTTATTTCTTTCTGTTGTTTGTTTGTTAGCGCAGACGAAAAAGAAGCAGAAACTGTTAATGAAGATGATTTAAAGAAGGCAGAATATACCAAAGGCTCACTATGCACATATTGTGAATATTGCAAGGTAGCTAATGACGCTTTGAGTTTGACGCATGACGTGTCGCAGTGTCGGTTGTGTGTGACTGAAAAAAGTTTTCATCTAGACAGCGCTTTTTGAATCGTCATTAACCAAATGTTTATCATGAATTTTTCAGGCTTTGAAAGTTATGTTTTCCAAATAAGAATATGTTGGTGTTCTTTTTCTTGTCTTTTTTTAACAGCTGATGTGTCGAAATCTGATTGGCTAATTTCTTCATTTGACTTGAAGCAAATAGTTCATACATATAGGTCATCCGAACGTTCAAACAAAACTTTCTTCCCTTTCAGTCGTTTTCTTTAATTGTCAGTTTAAAAATAGAAACATTAACAAAATTAATAATTTAAGGTAGTCTTAAATGTTTTTTATATTTTTCTATGGGCAAATGATGACAATAATAAATTCAAATATTTTCAGGACTGAAAGAAGTACTTTAACCTGTAAATTTGCAATAAATGCAGTAATATTCTCATTTTTCCCGGCCTTGGCTTTTTGTAACCCTCGATTTCGGAAAAATGTTTATTACAAGAAAGTTTAACAATGTAGAGAGATAAACCTTCATGCAGTTATCAAATATGTTATTAATAATAATTTGATACCCAACTGACGACAATATATATCTTAATTATAACAAGAGATGAAATATAAAATCTGAGGGAGCGTGATAGCTCAGTGGTTAGTGCACTTGCCTCTGATGCTAGAAGTCCCGGGTTCGATCCCTGGCAGCGGCGATAAAATTTCGGTGTCCGAACACGCTCCTTTGGCATCATTTGCAGGGATGAATGTCATAAAATGCACCTTCCTTCGGATCGGGACGGTAACTGGAGGTAAACAGCTGGATCAAGAACTGGCTAACAGAAAGGAAGCAAGCAGTCGTTGTAGAAGGCGAGAAGTCAGAGCCTGTCAATGTGGATTCCGGCGTCCCACAAGGCTCTGTCCTTGGTCCGGGACTGTTCTTGTACTACATCAACGACCTTCCATCTAGGCTACGATCAAGAGTTCGTTTTTTTTGCAGACGATACTATCGCCTACCTGGTCATCGTCCTGCCTAAGGATACTGATACCCTACAGGATGATCTAAACAAGTTTTCGAGATGGGAGGACCAATGGGACATGAAGTTCCACGCCAAAAAGTGTGTATTGCTAACAGTCGGCAGCAAAAAGACACCTATTAAAGCAGACTACAAGCTTCATGGACAAACCTTAGCCAGAGTCAAATCAGCCAAATACCTCGGGGTTACCATCACTGGCGACCTGAAATGGGATGAGCACATCAATACCATCTGTGACAAGGCAAATCGGACGATCGCCTTCCTGAGACGTAACCTGAGCATTGGTGCGACATCCATCAGGGAAAGGGCATACTTCACCCTTGTGAGGCCTTTAGTGGAGTACGCCAGCACAGTATGGGATCCTCACACCCAGACAAAGGTACAGAAACTAGAGATGGTACAACGGAGGGCAGCCAGATATGTCAAGAATAGACACAGAAACGCCTCCAGTGTATCGGATATGCTCAGCAGCTTGCACTGGCGAAGTCTACAGGAAAGGAGGAGAGTTGCCAGGCTGTGTATGATGTATAAGGTGGACAGAAGATTGGTTGCCATCGACAAAGACAAGAGATTGTTACCACCTAAGAAGAGAAACACCAGGCATTCTCATACCAGAGCCTACCAAGTTCCCAGCTGTAAAACAGAAAGAAGAAAGATGTCATTCTTTCCCAGGACAGTTCGGGACTGGAATGCGCTGCCTCCAGCTACCGTTGAAGCAGAGTCACTGGACGCCTTTAAGGCTATGGTGACACTCTGATCCACTGACCAATACCAGATGAATTTAATTGTACATAGAGACTTCTTTTTAACCTTTGGAGTGTATTTGGCCAGACTGACATAACTTCTCACTGGATGTATTGTTCCTTCCCGGATGTGTCACAACATCGCATAATCTTCAAAACGTTGAAGGAGGCTATTAACTGGCAGAAGCAGAAGCCCCCTGTGCAGGTTAAAGATCCCTACCGTAATTACATGATTACTGTGTAGGCTTTCATTCTGCAAACCTGGAGTGTATGTACTGTACACCTGCGGTAATGGTCAAATGTGACCGACGCAGTATCAGTAGATAGATAGATAGATTCAGATCGGCATTCATGTAGGGCTAAGTACCGCCTTTAGAAATTGCACCGTGGTATACACCCATGTACCGCGGTACGTAACGTGGTATACCACTGGTTTCAAACACCAAGTGTTTCCTGACACGTGCATGACAGCGTCTGAAATTCGCACCGTTTATAATAAGCGTCTTTGATTATTCAATCACCATGGTTGTTTACTTTTGACACCTGTCAGTGCTGACCAACTCATTATATATTCTTTGCCTTGGACGATAATCAGCCAATGAATGAAAATATTATTTCTGTTGCACCTGACATAATGGAAAATTATAAACTGGTAACGGTTTGTAATATGGACTGGCGAATTGGGCATTAATAAAGTTGTTGGACCATACTACGGTCGCGCATCTCAGTTTTTGTGTCTGGTTTTAATGAGTTTGGGAATATCAGCATTTATTCATAGTTCGATGCAGCACAACAAAACTTAAATTGCCGCTTTTCGTATCCAGTAGCCGATAACATTAACACCCTATCGGGCTACTTAGATGTGATGTCGGAGTCTTTGATGACTGGCAGCACATCATAAAAGTTGCTTTACGTCCGCAGGCGGTAAATTTGTTGTGTCCGGCGCTAGTGAAATCACGTCCCAGACGCAATGTTTTGAAGCTAACGCAAATGCTGCCCCCTGCACTATCCATTTGAACTGTCGATAACCATTATTTATTCACAGTTCGGCACAGCGCAATAAAATCGTATATATATCGTCAGCATATTGATTTTATAAAATGGAACAGCAAAATTTATTCATCTTTTAAAACAGTTTTATCCAGAAATAAACGAAATGTATAAGTAAAAAAAGTGTTGCTACCATGTCAGCCCGATGTATCTTTACTCCAGACATTTAAGCTAAAGCAGGAACTACATGTCATTATTATATTATTGCAATCAGAACCGTTTCTTCCTCTCCATTGGTGCACAGACTGATCAACGCACAACATGCTGTCTTGCGATGTCATCTTTGTCAGTCGTTTTCCAACAAGCAGTGCATATTATATATGTCACAAAGTTTTCACGCAAGATTACTTTGAGTCCCAATTAGCAGGATTAAACTGTTACGCTTTGGTTATAAATTTATTACCTATTTATCTATGTTAATCCGAAGTGGCATGCATGCAGAGCATGCTCTAATAGTTATTAACGCTATTCGTCTCAAGTATCCCATAATATTAGCGCCCTATCAGTCGCGTCGGATTCTTTGAACCTAACAGTGCTCAGCATGACTAGCGGCGTATTATAAAAGATACTTTGCCTCCCTGCGAGGTATTTTTTTGCAACCGACGCTAGTGAAATCGTTTCCCATACATATTTTTGTACTTGCACAAACATTAAATTAAATAAAATTTCCGATAAAATCCAGAACTTGCTAAAAGTATGAGTACCGCCAAAAAGTACCGTGGTACGTACCGCCGGAAGAAAATACCACAGTTTTACTGCGCACCCCTCCCTTCAAACATCTGTCCGTCCAATGCACCATTTCCGATCGAATTTTGCTTACATGTTTATACCCGGAATGACTTGTGTGGGACTGTTAATGGGCAAAATCTGTTAACGTTTGACAGAGTTACAACCCATTTTAGTTCAAAATAATTTTTTTGCGTTTCCGATCAATAACTTGAAAGTTTTTTTTACGGATTTTCTTCAAATTTTGATAGCCTCCGCCCATCTGGGCTTGAAGAAATAAATGGCCTGCATGATGCTTCCACGCAGTGGTCAAACCGACCCGCGCATGAGTACTCATAAACCGCTTAAAGGATCAAAGCCTGCCCAGGCAATGCGGTGCGAGTCGGCCAATCCATGCTAATAAACCCTATTGGTTTCATTGGGCGGCAGGGCTTGAGATTGAGATGTCATTTCATCTCAATGTCGTGGACAAGTCCCACAAAATTGGAGGCACATCTCCAAAACGACCTTTACAGTGTTGACTGGGATGTTAGACTTCATATCAAACAAATCTTCAAATTTTGATATGCATTGGTGTTGGGTATGAGTGGTTTGGGATTGTTGATGGACAAAATACGTTATCATTTAATGAAGTGATGGCCGTTAACAATTCCCATTAAATTTTTGGGGCACTATTTCCTTTACTAACATTAGGGCGACATCTAAACTCCCTTCAGAAAATCTGAATCATCAATTTTTTCGTTTCTCTCTTTTAACTCTTATCATGCTGTTCACAACAACCCATATCTTTGGAAACAGTGTAGATCCAGATCAGATGGCTTCTGAAGAAGCCATCTGATCAGGATCTACACTGTTTGGCATTCAGTTTATGAATTTGTAGCAATAAATTACATCAACTAATTTGATTGGTTGATAGACAGAAATGGGTGTGGCTTAAATTAATATTCAGCAAGAGAAGGGTTAATACTCAATTTAGCCCATATATTACTGTGGGAAAGTTGTAGACCTGACTGTCCACTGATTTCACCAGCAAGTGATATGCCCCTGCGACAGTCAGGAAAGGCTGTGATTATTTGAAGAAAATTGCCAAACTAAGAAATGAGAATGCAGACTAAGTCCATTTGATGATGATTGTCAGGTACAATAATAAATATTCAAATCCATGTGATGCACTTATAAATAGATATGCAACTACGACATACCTTACATTTGAATGGCTAGATAGAAGCTCGCTAGGAACAGGGAGCTACTATTGGATGTGCTCTCAGCAGTGGTCAAAATCAATTAAACCGATATCAGATGTGGTGTCACAGTTAATGATTTTCCATGAAGTGATAGTGCAAATAAAATATAGGCGCCCTTGTAATTTACAAGAGCAGTAACCACTTTTATATATGGTTTAAAAGGGTGTGTCGAACCTGTCAGAATGTCTTAACCTGTGAAGGAAAATTAAGATTTTGCAATTTTCTCCAAATATTCACAGGCCTTCCTGGCTGTCGCAGAGGCATACGACTTGCTGGAGAAATCGGCCGGGGACGAGGTCTACAACTTTCCCATAGTGATATATGGGCTAAAATGAGTATTAAAAGCGAGAAACGAAAAAATCGATGATTCAGATTTTATGAACGGAGTTTAAGGTCGTTGCTGTGATTCTTTTTGCAATCTGCTTCCGCAGGTTGGGACTATATTTTGTCAGAAAATTACCAAGAAAATCACAAGAACTTCAGGTAATTTGTAGGCCATTACATTTTGTTACGAAATGTAGATTGGAGAATAATGAAGAACAGTTAATGAGAATCGTCTTTTCTGAGGTCTAAAGAAAAGGGTAGAGAACGTGACAGCTTAGCAGGCGCCGCAAAACCATGGCCACTCAATTTTTTGACATCCCAGAACTACAATATAGGGGGGGGGGGGGTGGCACAAAAAAGTGCTCCCCTCCCGATTAAGAATTTTTGCACATTTGTCAAGGACATATCAGTCTGTCTTAAGGACTGAGTTGGAGTTGTCGTCAGTGTGTTACATTAAGAAAATCCTTGTTCAACTGAGAGTCAATTCTGCTTGAGGTTACAAAGATTACGCATGCGCGTCCAGTATGATTCAGGGTTGCGCAGCAAATGACATGGTTTAATTTGCTGTGCAGTCTGATGGGTTGAATTATTTTGGTAATCTTACCATACCTTGGGTGAGAGAGAGACCCAACCAGCAGAGTCTGTCGGATCCAGGTCGGGCCGACAGCAATACGACGTGTCTGTCCGGGCCTGACGTTGGCCCACTATTTTGTGCAAGCAGGAGAGAGAATGAAAATCAAAAATCAAAATTGTTATTGTCTTTGAAAGTTTACAGATACGTGTTAGGAATGCACCATGAACCGAAAGAAACGATGATGAGAGAGAGAGTCTGTCAATTAAAAAAATCAGTAGTATCATGCGGACTTTGATTTATTCAATCAGCTGACAGATTTACTGACGTCATTTAATATGATTTCGTCACACCAAACTCTGTCTACACAGCTGTGGCATGCATGTGTAGATATACTGTACATTCAGGGTGTTGACATATATTGTTGATGTAAATTGCAAACAAACATGGTTGAAAGGTGGATTGTTCGGTGAAGAAGATGAGTATGGTACCACAAGACTTGTATTCAACTCGCTTTTCATTCATTGTTATAGAATAGAGGGGAATTCTGTGAGTTTCACTTAAAATTTTAGGCAAACCTGCCATTTTGGAAAGAAAAAATGGTTTTGTTCACACTTTTCGACCGGAAGTGGGTAGAAAAAATTTGCCATTATCAAACATAAAAAAAATGCTAATTCAGGTTTTAGTTGTTATATTGAATACAGCGATATTTAACTACGCCCCCGCCCATAGGGGCTTGGAGAAATATATGGGCTGCATGATGCTTCCACGCAGAGCTGCATCAGGCCTGCATACTACTACTGGTAAACCGCTTAGAGGATCTAAGCCTGTCCAGGAATCTCGGTGCGAGGCAGACCGTCCATGCTAATAAGCCCTATTGGTTTCATTGGGCGACAGGGCTTGATGTCATTTCATCTCAATGTCGGGTAAAAGTCCCACAAAATTGGAAGCAACTTCTCCAAAATGACCTTTACAGTGTTAACGGGGACGTTAAACCTCAAATCAAACAGCGATATTTATATATATCGCTTTTGTCTTTGTCAAAGCTAAAAAAATAAACGACAATCACATTATTTATCATGAAAATGGGAGCATCAAAATTGAAAGGAGTCCCATCGAATCGACACACGAGAATTTTGTTTTTAAATCTACCTACGCTGACCACTCTGATGCCCTACTGTAAATGGAATATATGGATGAAACTTCACTGATATACATGTATAGACCATCATAAGATGAAGGTTTTGATTGTTAAAATACAAAATGTATTAAAATTTGACAGACTTATTGTCGTTTTCCCCTAAATGTTTTTTGGACTCTTATATATATATATTGTATGAAAAACTCTTTGATTCCCAAGTATCTCCTATTTTATTGTACTGCAGTGAACTTTGCAGAGGTGTAAAATTTCCCTCAAGCTTACTCGCCCATATAGTCTAAACTTTTGGACGGGTTTTTAAAAAAAAATCCGTCCTTTAAAATAGCGATGTCCGGGCGGGCGGGCGTCCTGCGGGCGGGCGGGCGTCGTCCCAGGTTTACCTTTTGGTTAACCTTTTTTCAAAGTGATATTTTTCATCTATTCTGTAGCAGATTGTTTTAATATCATGACTGATGCATAAGTGGAGGTACCGCTTTCATGTATTATCAATAAATGGCGCAAAAGACTAAAATTTTGGCGGAAATTGTCATTTTTCAAACTTGTGTTTTTCAGGTTTACCTTTTGGTTAACCTTTTTTCAAATGCCAGTGTAGTGGATAGAGTGCTGGACTACGAATCCTATTGTTGACTATGAATCTGAGGGGCGTGAGTTCAAACCCCGGTGGTGACATTTTTTTTTTTGTCCTTTTTTTTCTTTCTTTTTTCATTCTTTTTTTTTTCTTTATTTTTCTTTTCTTCTCCATAAACACATATGAACAATTATTATCTTCCTCCCCTGATAGTTGCTAGTAATAATACATACATGCATGCACAGGCATGGAATTTTTTTTTTTTTTTTTTTTTCGTTCTTTTTTTAGCTCACCTGAGCACGAAGTGCTCAAGGTGAGTTGATGTCCGTCGTCCGTCAACAATTTCTTTAAACGACATCTCCTCCCGGGATAATGGCCCGATTTCAAAATTATTTTACAGAAATGTTCATTAGGTGACCCTTTTTCAAAATTGCTAAAATCAGTGGCCACTAGAGCTAAAAATAGAAAAAAACTTTATTTTTTTTTCTTCGTAAAACACATAAACAAATCCACCCCCCCCCCCCCCTCCACCTCCACAAAAAGTTGTTACTGGGTTAGGATATTGCATTTGTTCTGTACATACATGCATACATAGTTTTACATACATACAGAAAAGTTCATTAGGTGACCCTTTTTCAAAATCGCTAAAATCAGTGTCCACCAGAGCTAAAAATAGAAAAAAAACTTTATTTTTTTTTCTTCTTAAAACACATAAACAAATCATACCCCCCCCCCTCCACAAAAAGTTGTTACTGGGTTAGGATATTGCACTTGTTCTGTACATACATGCATACTTAGTTTTACATACATACCCTACCCACCCTACCCTAGCATACCCTACCCCACAACCCCACCCCACCCCCATCCCAAAACAACCCCAATCCACCCCCAACCCCATCCCACCACTCCCGACCTCACCCCATCCCACCCACCCAAGCCCACCCCACAACCCCACCACACCCCATCCCACCCTACACCCCATTACACCACAAATTCCAACCCGTCCCACCTGACTCCTAACCCACCCCACCCTACCCCACACCAGCACACCCCACCCTACCCCACCCATGCCAGCACCATCCTAACCGTACTGAAAAAAAAAACCCGTCCATAATGCCATTAGGCATTTTTCTTGTTTTAGTGCTAAAATGAAGAAAAAGTAAGGTCAGTTTAGAAAACCTTACTTGCCCTGCACTAAAATTTACTCGCAAATGTGAGCGTGCGAGTGGAATTTACACCCCTGCTTTGGGGCACAGATTCAACTTTTAGGGGGGGGGGGGGGGTCTCTGATCCCTTTGTCAGTGTATCTTCATCTTAAATTCATCAAGGAAATCCTTGGCGTACATTATAAAGCGACAAATTCTGCATGCAGAGCAGAACTGAACAGACTTCCTTTAAAAGAACAAATTCAGTTTTCTTCAATTAAATATTTTGAACATATTTTATCCTAGCAAAATACACAGGTTTACAGAATTTATCAAATGACCAAGACAACCAATATGTGGGTTCAAAATGTTGAAGACATTATTAAAAGGCTCGGTTTTCCCCATGTCTTGTCAGATCCTGTCACACAAATCCATACGCACATTAAACATATGAAACTTCGAATCAATGATCAAATACTTCAAGAGCAAGATTCTTTTATTCAAAGTAGTCCAAAATTAGATTTTTATAAAAACATTTATAAAGCTAATACTCGTGCACAATATGTAAATCTTGTAAGTAGTAGATAGGATAGGTCTGTTTTGGCTAAACTACGATTAAGTGCAAACAATCTTGCTATAGAAACAGGATGGCATAGGGACATCCCTCGGTCTGATAGAAAATGCACTCTTTGTAGTACAGAATCAGTAGAGGATGAGAACTACTTTTTTTGGGAATGTGCGGCATACATGCCCTTACGGGAGGCTGTCTTTTTGAAATTAAGCAAATTGAATGCGAACATTTCATCTATGATCTGCATGAGTAGTAGAAAGCAGCTTTATTCTTTGCTGAATAATAAGATTGTGACCTGTTTGAAACTACTAATAAAATACTTTAAAACCCTTTTTGAAAAGCGTACAATGTTGCTTGTGTCGTAACCTATGAACTCCGCTTTTTTATCACCATTGCCTGGTTATATCAGTCAATTTGTGTTGACATGTTTTTGTTTGTTTGATTTGAGGTTTAACGTCCCCGTCAACACTGTAAAGGTCATTTTGGAGACGTTGCTTCCGATTTTGTGGGACTTTTACCCGACATTGAGATGAAATGACATCTCAAGCCCTGTCGCCCAATGAAACCAATAGGGTTTATTAGCATGGACGGTCCGCCTCGCACCGCGGTTCCTGGACAGGCTTAGATCCTCTAAGCTGTTTACCAGTACTAGTGTGCGGGCCGGATTCAGCTCTGCGTGGAAGCATCATGCAGCCCATATATTTCTTCAAGCCCCTATGGGCGGGGGCCATGTGTTGACATGTTATTTGCATTCAGTAGTATTATATGTATGCCAGTACCATTCGTTGTGAATGTGTTCAGTGCAAATAAATCATTGTCAATCAATCATTATATTCCTTTATTTTATGGAATAATTAGATGGAATTTTGTGTAACCATTGGTATTTGGGAATCGCTAATTGGCTATTAAGTACATTAACATTTGACAGAGTTTCCTTTAAATGGTTTCTGGACACTTATTGCTTTACTAAATGGAATAAATGCATGAAACTTCACTGATATATAGTCCACTATAGGAAGCATGTATAGTATTGTTAATTGACAAAATATGTTAACATATTTGACAGTTATGGCCATTAACAATACCCATTAAATACTTTTCAAACCCCACCTCACAAGTAATTTTTCACCTTTTTTTTTAATTTTGCACACATGTTTATACTGGTCAATGAATGCAGAGTAATTGATAAGGGTCGTATCGTCGTAAATACGACTCTAAAATCGAGCAAATACGCCTAGAAATGAAAAAGAAGTCGTACCAAATACGACCGTCAAATTGGCGATACGCCAAGGTCGTTCCATTGCAGTCGTATCGGCAGTGAAAAAAAAATATGACGCCTGAAAAAAAGCAATCGAAATCGCGGTAATTTTCGCCGCATCATAGTCTTCAACAAAAACTGTTCCAATCTTCAAGAACGATTCGAAATTCATCCATTCATGAATGATGGCATTTGTTTTAATTACGCTGAAACACTTCAACCTTACCTTTTGACGACCATATATTGAATACCGACCCGCTTATATTTAATCAGCCTCAAGTTATGACAACTATCAACATGATTAGGAAACCGATTATTGATGTGTGATTACATAACGGTATTTATTATATAAGGGAAAGCCTCCCGCATTATTAACTTTATTAACAACGCCTGAAGCATGAACAGTAACTTTATGACAAGCGTGCATAAAAATACGATCCTGAATATTGTTAGGCAACCACATTGACTTCTACGGAGTGTCATCTTCGAGAAAAAAAATTGGGTTCGACAGATCTACAGATTCACATTGTCATGTAGTTAGAAGAATTAAATATCAAAACAGACGCGCAGACGATATCAAGTTAAGACCACTTTTTTCTGTTTGTGGAGAACCTGACAAAGTTTCTCCGGAAAAACGCAAGAAAAAAAAAATCAGATGCATGAGAAATTTCTGGCGGCTATTTCTCCCAAATTGCAGAAATTCACGTTGAAATGGATGACTCCGTATTTTGTGGGAAACAAAACAGAAGCAACAACAGCTGGGCTAGGAAAGTTATAATTAATGTAACAGCGAATATCTATCCGACCAGGCAGCGTTAGCGCTAGCTCTTTCTGCTTAGCGTCCGCAGGCAGCAGATGCAAGAAAATTTGCGTCCATGACTCATTTTTTTCGCGTCCTTTGGCCATTGGCGAAAACCCTTAACCGGAGGCTTAAAAACCTTGTTTATTGCCGTTTTCCGACATGTGTATGTCGGGGCCTTTGATTATTGCATCATGGTGGTTGTTTACTTTTGACTCCACTTCTATTTTTCATACTTGTATCATCCCGAGGTATTTTTTTCTCGTAACATTGTCGTCAATGCACTTCTGAGATAGAACCACCGCTGCACAGACTGATATCTTTGTCCGCCATGTTCCGTATACATTTGACCAAAATTATATTTATTGAGTCACAATGGCAGGATTAACCTGTAATACTTGGGTACTCATATATCTAATTGTGAATCACAGGTGGTCAGCATGCAGCGCATGCTTATTTACGGCTATCTATCAAGTAGCCGATTAAATTAACACCCTTAGATGTCTCGCCGGCGTCTTTGAACATTAAGCAGAATGGCTGGCAGCGCATCATAAAAGAACGCAAACACAGCAACCGGGACAGACCGATTAGCTTTCACAGATGCGCTTGCTGATCTGAGTCTTCACTGGTCGCACGTTTTATTGTATTTTTGCTGAGCGCTGAATTTCTCGCCTTTTACCAATCGCATGCAGTTGCTACAATTCGTGGAGAATTCCCACCTTTGAACGCGCTGCACATAAGGCCGCTGCAGACACAAAACATGGGTTTGAAAACGTTTTGATGACAATATTATCTGTATGACGACTGAAGACCCCGACCAGCCTGCACAGTCTGATCAAAACGAGCCTTCAATTGCGTCTGGGAAATTCCAAAAACACACGCGAAGTAGACGACCACATTGGCTGGATTTACATTCTTTAGAAGAAAAAGTAATTTTTCATTTTGCTTATTAAGATGGGCGTCCTTCGCCAGCTTATTAAGATGAAACTGTATATCGGTATGTTACGATGATAGAATATGTGTTTAACGTCTTTTACATATGACCATTGCCACGTCTGACATTATTTTATGTGCACTTAGCAGCCATCCTGTGATGACAGATGAAGATACGACCCTAGTTTTGAATTTAGGAGTACCGATACTCTCAAAGAATCACAGGATACGCCTATGTCTTTGGTTGAAGGAGTAACAGTACTCCTCGGGCAAAGGCTTATCAATAACACTGGAATACTATGTGATTGTTATAGCCCCGCTTTGAAAAAGTGGGGCTATATTGGATTTGCCATGTCCTTCTGTCATTCCGTGATTCCGTTAATTTGTGTTGGCTCCATAACTTTGTATCTGCTTAACATATTTTCATGAAACTTCACACAAATGTTAAACACCATAAGACAATGTGCAGAGCGAAGGAATTATAACTGTGGATTGCCTACTTTTGGAGTTATTGCCCTTTGAACATTTTCCGTAATTCCGTAATTCCGTGATTCCGTTAATTTGTGTTGGCTCCATAACTTTGTATCTGCTTAACATATTTTCATGAAACTTCACACAAATGTTAAACACCATAAGACAATGCGCAGAGCGAAGGAATTATAACTGTGGATTGCCTACTTTTGGAGTTATTGCCCTTTGAACATTTTCCGTAATTCCGTAATTCCGTGATTCCGTTAATTTGTGTTGGCTCCATAACTTTGTATCTGCTTAACATATTTTCATGAAACTTCACACAAATGTTAAACACCATAAGACAATGTGCAGAGCGAAGGAATTATAACTGTGGATTGCCTACTTTTGGAGTTATTGCCCTTTGAACATTGAAAAATGGCAATTTTAATTGTGTCCGCTTCATAACTCGAAAACCGTTTGAGATATTTTTAGGAAACTTCACACAAATGTTAAGCACTATGAGACGATGTGCAGAGCGCAGGAACCATAACTCTGCATTGCTTATTTTTGGAGTTATTGCCCTTTGAACATTGAAAAATGGCAATTTTAACAGTGTCCGCTTCATAACTCGAAAACCGTTTGAGATAATTTCATGAAACTTCACACAAATGTTAAGCACTATGAGACAATGTGCAGAGCGCAAGAACCATAACTCTGGTTTTCGTATTTTCTGTGTGTCTGTCTGTGTGTCTGTCTGTGTCTGTTAACAATTTTCGTGTCCGCTCCATTACTTTAAAACCCATTCACATATTTTCATGAAACTTCACACAAACATTAAACACCATGAGATGGTGTGCAGAGTGCAGGAACCATAACTCTGGATTGCCTAATTTTTGAGTTATTTCCCTTTGAATATTGAAAAATATCAATTTTAGCCGTCTTTGCTCGATAACTCAAAAACCGTTTGAGATAATTTTATGAAACTTCACACAAATGTAAAGCACCATATTACGTGTGCAGAGCGCAGGAACCCAAACTCTGGATTGTCTACTTTTTCAGTTATAGGCTTTTGAAAAATGGCAATTTTAACTATGTCCGCTCCATAACCGTTTCTGATATTTTCATGAAACTTCAAATAAATGAAAAGCACCTTGAGATGATGTGCAGAGTGCAGGAACCATAACTATGGTTTGCCTACTTTAGGAGTTATTGCCCTTTGAACATTTAAAAAGGCAATTTTGACTGTGTCGGCTCCATAACTCACAAACCATTTGAGATATTTTCATGACACTTCACACAAGTGTAAAGCACCATGAGACAATGTGCAGAGCGCAGGAACCCTGACTCTGATTTGCCTACTTTAGGAGTTACTACCCTTTGAACATTGAAAAATGGAAGATGAAATTTAGTATAAACATGGACATTCTGGTAATGTATCATGCTCATTGAAATGAGGGACAAGGGCTCACAACTCTTAGAGTTTTTCCAGATAATGTAAAATTTTCAACAGTTATTTCTTGTTCATAACTGTTTTCTCTGCAGCTTAAATAACTTTCTTCTCTGACAGCGCTGAAGCGGGGCTATAGTCAGATCCTCTGACAGCTCTAGTTAATGGACAAAATCCTTTAACATTTGACAGAGTTGACTTCTCAAGAAGTAATACACTTTTTCTTTTGTCACCGATGATGCCTATGACCTACTGACACATTATAATTGTGATGTGTAGAATAAAATTTCTTCTCTTGCACTCTTTGAGCTTTATTGGCGAAGTTTTATTTTGGTGTTTTTTTTCCTTGACTGCAAAGAGCGCCAAAATAAAATGACCGTCAAATATAAGTGTTTTACAGTAGCTGCATGTGACCTTTGATGATGGACCACTTGTGTTATTATTAGATATATCTTCATCATATTCTATATCCATGATATATCATTGTGGCGTTTAGTAAGAACTCAGAAGACGATTTGGAATGTTACTTATAATAATGGAAGGCATGTGAATAAACAATGTATTTTGCAAAATAGACATATTTTGCCAAATATGTACTTAAATGAACCTTGACCTAAGGCTGATTAGTTAAACCATTGTTGTTTGTATAATGTGGCGGTTTTATGCTTCCTAGGCTTTGTTTCAGTTGACATACTACATGTAGATAACCCTTTGTACAATAAATATTGATGTATATTTAAAGAAAATTTGTACTTAAATGACCTTTGACCCTGGCCAAATCTATTATACAACTTCTGTGGCCTAGTGGTTAAGAGCGCTGACTCTTGATCATTAGGTCTCTCACCGCTGTGGTTCGAGCCTCGCGGGTCACATGTGAGAAGCCAAGTTCTGCAACGGAAGGTCAGGTGGTTTTTCTCCGGGTACTCCAGTTTTCCCCCACCTCTGATTAACGGTCGGCTCGATATGAGTGAAATAATCTTGAAAGGGCTGTAAAACCAAAAAAAAAATATACAACTTATTTTCTCACATATGATGCATTAACAATATGTCCAAAGTACATTGCTGAGGTTTTAATTAACTTTATTTGGTCTGCTTAGATAGAGTGGAGGTACAAATAGCATGTACAAATTTTATTGTATTTTTTGCACTCATTTAACCTTTGACCTAATTCTGAGGTTCATGGGCATTTTCAGAAGTGGCATCCACCCCTATCACTTTTGCTTCACACTAAAGAACACTATAGAAGCCTCCGTGGTGTAGTGGTTATGCTACTCGCCTTGTAAACCAGGGATCGCAGGATCGGTCCCGGGCTTCTCCAGACTTTCAGATGAGTCTTAAAACAGAGGTCCCGTCTCCGTATGACCTTAGCTGTTGGGGAGACGTAAAACTCAAACACTGAGACTAAAGAACACTATCAGTATGGATGCCATGCTCTACTCAATTTTGCCATCAGAGGTATTTTTTCTTGGTTTGGATGGCCAACTATTATTGAAGAGTATACTTAATTTTTCTTTGTGTTTTAGGTCTCAATGTCCTCTGGACAGTGAACACCTTTGGGACTGTTCAAAAGTGGTCTTTAAGACCAATTTTGAACAGTCCCAAAGGTGATATTACTATAGGAATTTTACTTTATCATCATTATACTCCTTATATGCTGTTTCAGAAACTGAACTGAAAATAGGCAAATACAAGTACCATATTTACCCCAAGTATTTAGACACCTATTAACCCTTTTTGTACTTGAGGGCCTCTTGGAAGATTAGCTACAACATGTATTTTTGTATGTGCTAAATGTTGTTACCCTCACTAAATAAAGTCTTTACATACTTACTTACTTACTTACCTCTTACCAAATGGAATCTTCCTCCTTATATAAAGCAGGAGTCAATTTCAAAAATTCGGGGTGTCAGGTTGTGTTGCCTTCAAAATTAATTTGGAAAAAGGCTGTTATTTTTTATTTTTTGCAAACAGTTTAGACCCTGATCAGATGCTGCGTTACACGGCGTCTGACCTGGGCCTGCTCTGTTTACCAATTAGGCAATTACCTCTTTAGGGTTTTCCAGTACTAAATGGGTTAAAACTCCTTACCATACTTGCTCTAAAATTTAAACAAGTATAGTTCAATACCCAACATTGAGCCTAAAAATAGCTGGATGAGTGGCAAACCGTGTAGACCCTGATGAGACGTCACATTCTGTGGCGTCTCATCTGGCTCTACACTGTTTGCTCAGCCCTGTCTGTCCAATTGCATAGGGTAAATATGGTACAGTAAAATTCGTATATTAAGACCCCTTTTGGGACTGTTAAAAGTGGTCTTTAAGACCACTTTGAACAAAAGACCACTTTTTAACAGTCAAAGAAAGTGGTCTCCCACTAGAGCATAGTGGATATAGAAAAAACGAAGCAAATGTAACTGAAAACATCTAAATATGCTTTTTAAAGCATAATTTGTCTGAATTTTAGGTTGTCAGCAGACTTTTACAGTTTTACTATATATACCATTACCTTCAAATGGGAGGGAAAAATGACCTGAATATCTATAAAATGAAATCTTACTCCACTTACCATATCTAGTTTCTTTTCCAGACTGATAATTGAAACACACACCAATGTACCATATGTATTCGGACATATAGTGTAGACCTGGATTAGATACTGCATGATGTGGCATCTCATCAGGGTCTATACTGTTTGCCACTCATCCAGCTATTTTTAGATGCAGCATCAGGTAGAGAATTGTACATGTTCAAATTTTTGAACAAGTATAGTAATGAATGAGTCAAGATGACAGAATATTTAGGGTAAATATGGTGTATATTTTTAATCTTACTGTATTTTCTTTGATTTGTAGTTTTGCAAATTATGTGATGAAGACTGTCCATGTGAGTCAAGCCCAACTAGGCCAAACTGTCATATGTGCAAGGTAAGAAATGGAGGCTGACTTTAAACATGTCTTGGTTTGCTGCCATTAAAGGTGCATTATTGAGCTACCAGGTCTCAAAATTTTTTTCTGGTTTTTATCTTCAATTCATACTCCTTTGTCATGTGTACACTTTTGGAGCCAAATACAGCTTCAGAACTTTGTGAAAATGGTAGTTTTCATTCGTGTTTACCCTTCACTCTGAACATGTGTTTGGAATTTCCGTTCTAAAAATAAATCTGTCACTTTACACATACATGGCGACAGTATCGTCTCTGAGTGTCGTTACTTATGGCATGGTATCCAGCGTCATATTTTTTTTCTGATTCAGGCATGGCCTAAGCAATCAAGGCCAAAAATGAATGTCGCATAACGTCATATATGGGGATTCTATTTTTGTCACAAACTTAAAATAGATCTAACTTGTGTTTGAAACCTACATGTAGTTAGGGAATCCCTCTCAAACTCATTTACACCTGTGGACACAAAAGCGTTCAAACTCCGGGGAAGTACCTTTCAATGAATCTCTTTGCATCAAGTTAGTTTGACAAGCAAATGTCATTCATCAAAGTAGTCTAAAACTGGATCAAGCAATATACATTGATTTGTCTTATTGTGGCAATTTTAGATCAGATTGACATTCAAGATGTATTCTGATTGGATAGTGCAAGGTCTACAATGAAATATACAACACTTTGTGTTTTGAATTTATTCCTGTCTTTGCAGTTGACAGACAGGATGTAAGGAAATATTGAATGAAACATCAGATCAAAATGAAATGAAGCTCATCAAAGTTTGAACGCTTTTGTGTCCACAGGTGTACCTGTCATCATAATTGTTCACATTTTTGCATAAAATGCATTCATTTGTATTGTTTTAAAGAAAAATACCGGCTATATGTATTTTATTTTTGGAAGCATTTTTTACCGATAGCTCAATAATGCACCTTTAACAATATTTCCCTTAGGCTTCAAAATGATGAGAAAATCTACATCTGAAAATGTTGTCTGCTTACGTCGTATGCTGAATCTTCTTGTAAACTTTTTAAAATATTTTTGCATATGGGCAAACAGTGTGAAACCCAGATCAAGCTGCAGTCTGATCTGGGTTCACACTGTTTGCAAAAAATGAGTTTTAAAGTACACATGTAACTTGCAGACGACAAAGCAGACAACAATTGTCGTGATTGACATTTTATGGGTTGATACTTTTTTCTTTTGATAATTTTTTTTATATCTTTATACAAAGCTCCTGATTAGTGGGAAGTAACGACAATAATTCTGGGATAATTTTCTTTAATCTGTATTGTGGGTACTTGGTAGAATTGCCTCTTTGATTCTAATATACCCACAACCCAGGTTTTTATGCAGAAACAAGAAAAAATAACCTTTTATTTATCCTTTTACTCGAGGCTTAGCCTTGGTTCCAATGTCAATTTCAATGGAATGAATCCTTATCTTAAGGCTTAGTCTCGGTTCCAATGACATTTTCCATGGAATGAATCCTAAGCTCAAGGCTAAGCCTTCATTCGGTTTCGATCAGCTTTGGCTTTCCTCAGGTTGGAAACGCCCACATTGAATTCATGGTCCTGAAAGATTCTTATTAATACTCCAAGAGCATATGTTTTAGATATTTGTTAGAATCACATCTCTGAAGCGTTTGTAGCAAATGTTGTTTCTTGGGAGTAATGAAAGGGCCCTTTGTTACCTAGCATACTCCTGACTGGGATTCTTTATAACGGCAAAATATTAGGGCACAAAAACTGTCGTTATAATGAGGGTCCTCTGTATTTAGTATCACTTATGGCCAAAATAACATCAAGTAATCTGATTGGTTCAAAGTCAGAAATGGGTGTGGCTAAATTAAACCCGCGGGATAAGGCTAAATTATAATACTGAAACTATTTCATACATGTACTTAATGCTGATATGTTAAACACATTTTATTTCTGGAAGAACAGATGCAGAGATGTGATTCATCCTCTTTTGAGGAAAATGTCTCTCTTTTTTTGGCTCCATTATTTCAAAAGTTGATCCGAAATGCTTTGACAGAAAGGACATTTTCTGGAGTGGGTACATTAATTTCTTCATTTCTACAGATTTTCCACTCCTGGATAAAATTTAAATGGACCAATCACATCTCTGCTTATCATTTTTGTCACACTTGCTATAAACATGGCAGGAGTTTGATTTTCCCTGTTTGTTCATCTGTAAAGCCGTCAACATTTGGGACCAGCCGACCACCTAAGGTTATTTGTTTGTTTGTATTGAAGTTACATGGCCCAAGTCAAAACTATTTAGGTCATTTTTAGCTGGTCAGTTAACCCATCCACACTTTTCCTAGGCAAGCTTATACATGTATGTAAGCGGTTAACCAGTACAGTGCTAATTCCAACAACCCTAGTGTTAACCCTATGGTCAAGTACATTGGTCAAGAACTTTAAGAGATTCATTAATGAAACTTAGTACACTGTAAAAATCTACAGCTCCCGCCCATCGGGGCTTGAAGAAATAG
This sequence comes from Lucinisca nassula, assembly GCA_963580285.1. Lineage (NCBI taxonomy): Eukaryota > Metazoa > Mollusca > Bivalvia > Lucinida > Lucinidae > Lucinisca > Lucinisca nassula. Next base: position 158,385,550 of record OY757012.1, on the reverse strand, counting down.
ATGGGCTGCATGATGCTTGCACGCCTAGCTGAAACCGCCCCGCACAGAAGTACTTGTAAACCGCTTAGAGGATCTAAGCTTGCCAAGGCAAAGCGGTGCAAGTCGGCCCGTCCATGCTAATAAACCCTATTGGTTTCATTGGGTGGCAGGGCTTGAGATGTCATTTCATTCCAAGGTCGGGTAAAAGTCCCACAAAATTGGAAGCAAAGTCTCCAAAATGACCTTTACAATGTTGACAGGAATGTTAAACCTCAAATCAAACAAACAAAACTAGTATTTTGGGATGGCAGCTATAATGCAAGAATTCATATTTGACCTTGTCCTACATTTCATGGGTTACTGACTTTGTGAATTATTGCTTCAAACATAGCGTTCACACTTATATTGAAGTTCATTTCTTAAGGACTATAAAAAGAGTCATTGATGATACTTGGTACAAACTTGCATCTTGGGATGGTAACTATAATGCAAGCATCCATATTAATTGATCTTGGCCTTCATTTCATGGTTCACTGGATGTGATCTACTGTGTCATCCCAGCTTTCATCCTAATGTTAAAATCGATTACACAAGAACTCATTAGCTTTATTAATGTTATTGGTACTAGCTTGCTTCAAGGAATGGCAGTTTTTATGCAAGAATGAATGTTTGCTTTTGACATACATTTCATGGTCCACTGTGCTCCCACAGGTGGGACATAGTCTTGAGCCTAAACAATTTGTAGTCTAAGCCTGCCCAGGCAAAGTGGTGCAAATAAGACCATCCATGCATATAAACACAATTGCAGGGATTGAGATGTCCTTTCATCTCAGTGTCGGGTAAAAGTCCCACAAAACTGGAAGCAACATCTCCAAAATGACCTGACTAGTGTTGACGGGGATGTTAAACCTCAAATAAAACAAACAAATGCAGATGTTACTGATTGGCTAATATTTTAGGTGTATTGAGTCACACTGATAAATGTAATGTACAGTGAAATTCCGCTATTAAGACCACTTAAAATTAAGACTAGTTCTGCTTTGAAATGCTTATTTAGCAGGTTGCAGTTATTATGTCCCCCCCACCCGAAAGGGAGGGGGACATATTGGTTTTGGTGCGGATCCTGTTGGCGTCAGCGTCGGCGTTGCCTCTTGTCTGCACTCTATCTCCTGAATGGATGGATGGATTTTGATTGAACTTACACAGATACACCATTGGGAGGGGGAAAAGTACTGATTAGATTTTGGTGACCTTGACCTAATTTTCAAGGTCACAGGGCTGAAACCATTGTCAAATTTTAGACCAAAAAAGCTTGTCTGCACTCTAACTCCTGAACCAATGGAAGGATTTGGTTCATACTTGATACATTATATCAGTGGGATGGTCTTAAGAACTGGTTAGCTTTTGGTGACCTTGACCTAATTTTCAAGGTCACAACGGGAGTTAGACTTTTAAAAATTGGCTTGTCTGCACTCTTTCTCCTGAACCAATGGAAGGATTTGGTTCATACTTGATACATTATATCAGTGGGATGGTCTTAAGAACTGATTAGCTTTTGGTGACCTTGACCTAATTTTCAAGGTCACAACGGGAGTTAGACTTTTAAAAATTGGCTTGTCTGCACTCTTTCTCCTGAACCAGTGGATGAATTTTGATCAAACTTGGTACAATATATCAGTGGGCTGGTCTTAAGAACTGATTAGCTTTTGGTGACCTTGACCTAATTTTCAAGGTCACAACAGGAGTTAGACTTAAAAATTGGCTTGTCTGCACTCTTTCTCCTGAACCAATGGAAGGATTTGGTTCATACTTGATACATTATATCAGTGGGATGGTCTTAAGAACTGATTAGCTTTTGGTGACCTTGACCTAATTTTCAAGGTCACAACGGGAGTAAGACTTTTAAAAATTGGCTTGTCTGCACTCTTTCTCCTGAACCAGTGGATGAATTTTGATCAAACTTGGTACATTATATCAGTGGGCTGGTCTTAAGAACTGATTAGATGTTGGTGACCTTGACCTAATTTTCTAGGTCACCACGGGACTTAGACTGTTGAAAATTGCCTTGTCTGCACTCTATCTCCTGAACCAGTGGATGGATTTGGTTAAAAAAATAATGAGTGTGGTGGGGGGACATCTGTTTTCTTAGAAAACAATTCTAGTTCTTTCTTTGTGTTTTCTGCATTCATTGTCCTCTGGACAAGAGACAGTCTTTGGGACAGTTCGGAAGTGATCTTAAAGACCACTTTTGAACAGTCCCAAAGTCGGTCTTAATATAGGAATTTTACTGTAATATTCCGTATAATTCTTATTTCAGTATTGCAAGTTCTGCTACTTGTGTTCTGGGTTGTGTGACACAATCTGTCAGCCAGGTAAGCTTTATATGTGTTCAGATAACTTAGCAAAATATATACTTTTTAACCCTTTTTGTACCAAATGGAATCTTTCTCCTTATATATAAGAGGAGTCCATTCCAAAATTAAGGGGTGTCGGGTTGTTTTATTTGTCAAAATTTATTTGAAAAATGACTGAACTTTTAGCAAACAGTGGAGGCCCTGATCAAGCGCCGCGTTCTGTGGCGTCTAATCTGGGCCTGCACTGTTTGCCAGGGTACCAGTTTTGCGGTTTCTGGTACTAAATGGGTTAAGCATTTGATCTAGCAAAATCTTGATACATGTATTAAGTTTGACTATGATGTGGAGCAGTTCATATGGTTTAGAGAGGATGGTCAACCAAATATTTATATAAGTATAACACTTTGAAACTATCTGTAGACATTTCAATTTCTGGCTAACTCCTCCTACCATGAAATCTTTTCTACGGTCATTCTCTCCATTCAGTTGATTCAAGAAGGGCAGTTGTCAGTTTCTGGTGAAAGAATGTGCACTGTACTGGTTAACTGCTTACGTATAAGTCTGCCCAGGAAAAGTGTGGATAGGGAAACTGACCCGCTCAAAAATGACCTAAAATAGTGTTGACTGCGCCGTTAAACTCCAAAACAAACAAACAATAACTCCTACAATTTAGATCCGATCAAGCTGAAACTTGACATATAGTTAGAAGGCCCCCACACATCAGGGCTTGAAGAAGTAGGCAGGCTGCATGATGCTTCTACGCAGAGCTGAAACCGACCTGCACACGAGTACTGGTTAACCGGTTAGAGTATCTAAGCATGCCCAGGCAAAGTGGTGCAGGTCGGACCGTCCATGCTTATAAACCCTATTGGTTTCATTGGGCTGCAGGGCTTGAGATGTCATTTCATCTCAGTGTCTGGTAAAAGTCCCACAAAATTGGAAGCAACATCTCCAAAATGACCTTTACAGTGTTGACAGGGACGTTAAACCTCAAATCAAAGAAACAAAAAGATATATAGTTAGAACATGATATTGAGCAGTTCTTATTATCCCCCGCCGAAGGCGGAGGGATATAGTTTTGGCGTTGTCCGTCCGTCCGTCACACTTTGTATGGAACCGTTTCTCAGCATCTATTGCATGGAATTAAATGAAACTTGAAATAAATATGTATTATTATGCTGTGGTGATGCACGCGCAATTTTTTTTCGGATTGACTTTTTATGCCCCCGCATCATATGATGCCGGGGGCATATAGTTTTTCGGTTTTCCGTACGTGCGTACGTGCGTACATGTGTACGTCCATCTGTACGTGTGTGTGTACGTACGTACCTACGTACGTACATACGTACGTACGTACGTAACGTGATCCTGTAACCTCAGGTTAAAGTTTTTGTAACAGGTAGAGCCTGAACTTTTAGAACTCATATTTTCCTAACCATTTGATGGAACTGGTTCATCTTTGGTATGATGACAGATATAGGTCCAAAGTTTCATTAAGCAATACCCCCACCCATGCCTGTGACCTCAAGGTCAAGGTCACAGACTTAGAAATTTTCAATGTTAAAGACTCAGGTTAAGGTTTTTGTAACAGGTAGACTTGAACATTTTAGAACTCATATTTTCCAAATCATTCGATGGAATTGGTTCATATTTGGTATGATTATAGATATAGGTCCAAAGTTTTATTCAGCGATACCCCCACCCATGCCCATGGCCTCAAGGTCAAGGTCATGGACTTAGAAATTTCCCATGTTAAAGACTCCAGTTAAGGTATTTGTACCTGGTAGAACTTTTATGATGGCTTTGGTTCATATGATGATAAATATAGGTACAATGTTTATTCAGCAATACCCCCACCCATGCCTATGACCTCAAGGTCAAGGTCACAGACTTAATTTTTAATTATCCCCTCGCACAACATAGCTCTAGCATCTATATTTATTCAATGATTTCAATATAACTTCACACAAATATTCTTTATGACAATATCTCGAGCGAGTTTGACTTTCAAGGTCATGACCTCAAGGTCAAGGTCACTGTGCCTATTTTTAGCTCACCTGTCACGTAGTGACAAGGTGAGCTTTTGTGATCACATTTTGTCCGTCGTCCGTCGTCCGTGCGTGCGTGCGTGCGTGCGTCAGTGCGTCCGTGCGTGCGTAAACAATTTCTTGTCCGCACGATAACATCTTCATTTATGATTTGATTTTATCCAGACTTGCACACAACTTGTACCACCATGAGATCTGGGTTCCTTTCTTGAACCAGCCATATCCCGTCATGTCTTACAGAGTTACAGCCCCTGAAATTGCAAAAATTGCCTATTTTGGTCTTGTCCGCACGATAGCATCTTTATTTATGATTTGATTTTAACCAGACTTGCACACAACTTGTACCACCATGAGATCTGAGTTCCTTTCTGGAATCAGCCATATCCCATCATGTGTTACGGAGTTACGGCCCCTGAAATTGCAAAAATTGTCTATTTTGGTCTTGTCCGCACAATAGCATCTTCATTTATGATTTGATTTTTACCAGACTTGCACACAACTTGTACCACCATGAGATCTGGATTCCTTTCTTGAATCAGCCATATCCAATCATGTGATACGGAGTTACGGCCCCTGAAAGGGCAAAAATTGCCTATTTTGGTCTTGTCCGCATGATAGCATCTTCATTTATGATTTGATTTTTACCAGACTTGCTCACAACTTGTACCACCATGAGATCTGGGTTCCTTTTTTGAACCAGCCATATCCCGTCATGTGTTACAGAGTTACGGCCCCTGAAATTGCAAAAATTGCCTATTTTGGTCTTGTCCGCACGATAGCATCTTCATTTATGATTTGATTTTAACCAGACTTGCACACAACTTGTACCACCATGCGATCTGGGTTCCTTTCTTGAATCAGCCATATCCCATCATGTGTTATGGAGTTACGGCCCCTGAAAGGGCAAAAATTGCCTATTTTGGTCTTGTCCACTTGATAGCATCTTCATTTATGATTTGATTTTAACCAGACTTGCACACAGCTTGTACCACCATGAGATCTGGGTTCCTTTCTTGAACCAGCTATATCACATCAGGTGTTATGGAGTTACGGCCCCTGAAAGGGCAAAAATTGCCTATTTTGGTCTTGTCTGCATGATAGCTGTTTCATTTATGATTTGATTTTAACTGAACTTGCACACAATTTGTACCGCCACAAAATTTCTCGGTCAAGTTTGAATATGGGTCATGTCGGGTCAAAAAGTAGGTCAGTAGGTCAAATAAAAAAAAAACTTGTGAAGACACTAACGACCCCAGTTTTGGTCCGATCATCATCAAACTTGCTCAGAATGATCATCTTGATAATATCTTGGTCGTGTTCAAATATGTGTCATATCAGGTCACAAAGAAGGTCAGTAGGTCAAATCCTAGAAAAACCTTGTGAATACACTAGAGGCCACAGTTTTGGTCCAATCATTATCAAACTTGCCCAGAATGATCATCTTGCTAATATCTCAGTCAAGTTTGAATACAGATCATGTCGGGTCAAAAAGTAGGTCAGTAGGACAATTCATAGAAAAAGCTTGTGAACACACTAGAGGCCACAGTTTTGGTCCGAACATCATCAAACTTGCTCAGAATGATCATCTTGATAATATCTTCAACTTGGTCACGTGCGAATATGGGTCATGTCGGGTCAAAAAGTAGGTCAGTAGGTCAAATCAGAGAAAAGCCTTGTGAACACATTAGAGGCCACTGTTTTGGTCCAATCATCATCAACCTAGCTCAGAATGATTGTCTTGACAATATATCGGTCAAGTTCGAATATGGGTCATGTCAGGTCAAAAAGTAGGTCAGTAGTTCAAATCATAGCAAAACCTAGTGAACACACTAGAGGCCACAGTTTAGGTCAGATCCTCATCAAACTTGCCCAGAATGATCATCTTGACAATATCTGAGTCGAGTTCCAATATGGGTCATGTTGGTCCAAAAAGTAGTTCAGTAGGTAAAATCTTAGAAAAACCCTCTGAACACACTTGAGCCACAGTTTTGGTCCGATCATCATCAAACTTGCTCAAAATGATCATTTGACAATATCTCAGTTAATTTCGAATATGGGTCAAGTCTGGTCAGTAAGTAGGTCAGTAGGTCAGATTGTTGAAAAACCTTGTGGACACACTAGAGGCCCCAGTTTTGGTCCAATCATCTTCAAACAACAATTCCTCCTCTACCCTTGGGCCAATTTCATTCTGACTTTGAAGTAATGTTCCTTAGATGACCCTCTACCAAAAAGGCTAAAACAATCCTTAAAAATAGAAAAAATATTGTAAATTTGATTCAAACGTGAACCCCTCCGAAACCCTAAGGCCAATTTGATTCAAACTTCACAGGAATGTTGCCTAGGTTACTCCCTACCAAATGAGCTAAAGTCAATCTGATGATGAACAAGATGGCCACCATAGCTAAAAATAGAATGTACTCGAGACAGTGACTCACAGGTGAGCGAATCAGGGCCCTCTGGGCCCTCTTGTTAAAAAAACTTTGTCATCGCTCTAGCGCCTACATTTCTTCACCAATTTCAATATAACTTCACACAAATGTTCCTTATAAAAATATCACGAGCGAGTTCAACTTTCAAGGTCATAGCCTCAAGGTCAAGGTCACTGTGGCTATTTTTAGAAAAACTTTGTCATCGCTCTAGCGCTTACATTTCTTCACCGATTTCAATATAACTTCACACAAATGTTCCTTATGACAATATCTCGAGCCATTTGGACTTTCAAGGTCAAGGTCACTGTGGCTATTTTTAGAAAAACTTTGTCATCGCTCTAGTGCCTGCATTTCTTCACTGGTTTCAATATAACTTCACACAAATGTTCCTTATGACAATACCTCGAGCGAGTTCGACTTTCAAGGTCAAGGTCACTGTGGATATCTTTAGAAAAACTTTGTCATTGCTCTAGCGCTTACATTTTTTCACCAATTTCAATATAACTTCTCAAAAATGTTCCTGATGAAAGGTCACACACTTAGAAAATTTTGTTGCAACATGGATTTTCAGGGTGAGTCGGGGCCCTTGGCGGGGGCATCTGTGTCGTCTGGACACATTTCTAGTTACATCCAGAGTTATGGCCCCTTAAATGATTGAAATTCTGGATTTTTCGTCGTCTCACTTTGTCCGGAACCGTTTCTCAGCAACTATTGCATGGAATTAAATGAAACTTGAAATAAATATGTATTATTATGCTGTGGTGATGCACGCGCAATTTTTATTCGGATTGACTTTTTACATCCAGAGTTATGGCCCCTTAAATGATTGAAATTCTGGATTTTTTCGACCTCTCACTTTGTCCGGAACTGTTTCTCAGCAACTATTGCATGGAATTAAATGAAATGTGAAATAAATATGTATTATTATGCTGCGGTGATGCACGCACAATTTTTTTCTGGATTGACTTTTTACATCCAGAGTTATGGCCCCTTAAATGATCGAAAATCTGGATTTTTCGTCCTCTCACTTTGTCCGGAACCGTTTCTCAGCAACTATTGCATGGAATTAAATGAAACTTGAAATAAATATGTATTATTATGCTGCGGTGATGCACGCGCATTTTTTTTCCGGATTTACTTTTTACATCCAGAGTTATGGCCCCTTAAATGATTGAAATTCTGGATTTTTCGTCGTCTCACTTTTTTGTCGGGAACTGTTTCTCAGCAACTATTGCATGGAATTAAATGAAACTTGAAATAAATATGTATTATTATGCTGTGGTGATGCACGCACAAATTTTTTTCGGATTGACTTTTTACACCCAGAGTTATGGCCCCTTAAATGATTAAAATTCTGGATTTTTCGTCGTCTCACTTTTTTGTCGGGAACTGTTTCTCAGCAACTATTGCATAGAATTAAATGAAACTTGAAATAAATATGTATTATTATGCTGTGGTGATGCACGCACAAATTTTTTTCGGATTGACTTTTTACACCCAGAGTTATGGCCCCTTAAATGATTAAAATTCTGGATTTTTCGTCGTCTCACTTTGTCTGGAACCGCTTCTCAGCAACTATTGCATGGAATAAAATGAAACTTGAAATAAATATGTATTATTATGCTGCCGTGATGCACGCGCAATTTTTTTTTCTCAATTTTGGCCAGATATATTTTCTTGCCATTCTACACGAAAAACCCATTCGGCGGGGGTTACAATTCAACGAATTTGCTTGTTGTTTCAAGGTTTCAGTCCAACAAATATTAACCTGCTACGGGCGTATAATGCTCAGCTTGCAGAGCTCTTGTTTACGAGAACTGAATGCCCTGATCAGAGGTCGGATCTTGGCCTGCACTGTTTGCAAATGTCCCTTTTGAAGTTTTCAAAAGCAGATGGGTTATAGAAACTTTGATAATAAATTAAAGGGAAGGGGGACACCTTCATGGGGAGACAAACCTGCAAAAGTATTTTTGTCTCCCATGTCAATAGGGGTCAACACTTAAAGGAAAGAATTAACTCCTGATGCTCCTGAGGAGCAAATTCTTTCCTTTAACGGAATACCTTTTTTTCAGTGGGACAGGGCTTACAGAAAAGTGAACAGGAAGTCCTGAAAGTTGTCTCCCTTTGAAAAATGAGGGAAAAATCTGCCAGGTGTTCCCATTCCCATTAATTGATTGAAACTCTTATTTTGCAGGTGGTATTATAGACAAGGTCTCTGCTGCTCTTGTCAAGTAAGTGCTTTTTAATACTTATTTTTAATCTTTGTAATGGTGTCATAGTTTACTCATTCTTATTTTCGTTGGAAATAATACACCACAGCCTCTTTATAACACTGTTAATGGGTCCACAGCAGAAACTGTGTTAGCTAAACAACCGTCGTGTTATATGCAAACAAAAATGTATAGATTATACAGAAAAAATGACCATTTATGGTAATTTTTCTATATGAACTATACATTTTTCGGATCCATCTTGAAACCGTGTTCTATCCAAAACCGTGTTAGAACGAACCATGTTAAAACAAGGTTGTGGTGTAGTTCTGGAAAGAGATCAGTTACCTGTAGTACAGTCTGAATCTGTGCTTTAGTTTTAATATAGATTCACAGCATGCTTGGCCTCCAAGATTACCGACCTTCACATTCTCAGTTCCCTTGAGTGTGAAATTTGTCCTGCTCATAAATTTTAAAATGTGCTACTCGTATTTAAGAAATTGTGTGTGCAAGGCGCATGATCTCTGTTAATCTCAACAAGAAAATTGGCTCATATATATTTTATTTAATATTTATTAGTATTAGTTTTCATTACCTGGGATCTGGCTTGAGAACCTCCACAACTGCGGGAGATCACAGTTTCCATCGAAAGATTCCCATGTTGATAGTTTGATGCCCAACTTTAAAAAGCTACATGGCAGGTCAGGTGGTTTTTGCTTAGTAACCTGGTTTTTGTCTACCACAGATTAATATTCCACTCAATATAATGGAATTATATTGAGGGGACCGCAGAACAAACGAGCTTCAAAGAAAATATGAATTATGATAACAAGGGCTGGAGGAGGTTGGTTGAGGCAAAAGTATGGTGTTGGGATGTCTAACTGATACCGGCTTACAGTTGGATCAGGCTTAAAAGCTTGTTCCATACACACAATAATGGCAATAATGTGAGTGCCAAAAGTTTTTACTAGTTTGAGCCAAAAAAGGCCTCCTTCGCTATCCACATATGACCATAATGATCCTTTGTCAAGGGCCTCAGTGGCCTAGTGGATATTGAAAGGGCCATAACCTCCTCCCACCCCACAAAAAAATTAATCCTTAGTATTGGGACAGACAGGTCTTGGCAAACAGAGTAGAACCATTTGCCATTCGGTCTCCACTTGTTGGCTTCATACCTAATCGCAAAACAAACTTGTTTTTAAAAAATGTTAGGAGAATAAAAAAACAGCAAGTCCTCGGTGTCCAAATTTTTAGGATTTTTACAGTATTTTCTTTGCAACAATATATTTCAGTGCGCTGCCAAGTTACAACAAGGATGAGGTGGACAGTGATATTGAGGGAGTGAAAGTTTGGATTGACAAGAAGAAAGATGAACTATAACCTTCTGAGCTACATGTTGATAGAAATCTCCACCATTCCATTCTTAACCCTCACCATACTGAACCTGGATATATGTTTTTTTTTAAACAGGATAGATCCAGATCAGCTGGCTTCTTGGGTTCTCGGAAACAGCTGATCTTGATCTATACTGTTTTCTATTCTGCTCCTAAATACATGGGAAAAATTGAAATCATGCAATGCAATTAGCTGCAAATTGGGGAGGAGTGGTGTAGCATATTAAAATATTCAGCATGATGAGGGTTAAAATAAATATCCAGAGCTCAAAAAACATCATTCAGATCCTTTGTGTTGAAAACATTTCCCTGTTGAAAAAATTCATGAAGTTTCATTAAAGGAGTTTGGGTAGACCAGAAACACCATATTTACTGAATGTATTCAGACAGTGTAGATCCAGATGAGATGCCAAAGAATGATGGGATGCGACATCTTGTCAGGGTCTACACTCTTGCAACTATTTTTAAGCACAACTGGAAGCTACTTTCTTTTTATCACTGAAAAATGGCACTGACAAGTCTGTGCCACAAACTCCTTTTAAATACCACTTGAATTGGATAAAGATCGGGTTTACATGGTTTCATATTAATTTCCTTATTATTGTTCAAAGGTAGATTGTGAATACTTGCTGGAACTCCCTCATGGGGCAGTTCTAACAGGCCTCATATTTTTCAGGCATTTGCAGGATTTCAGGCTTTTAGAGCTTGATTTTTTTCTTGATTTTAGGCTTTTAGATTTTGATTCTTGTGCCTATAGTCTGTTTAAAAAACTATTTAACCGTTATCCTGCTAAATAAATTTATTAACCCACACCCATTTCTGACTATAAGTCAACTGAAATACTTGATATTTTCACAAACTGCATTACAAACAATTTAGATCCTGATCAGATGGCTTCTTCAGAAGCCAACTGATCTGGATCTACACTGTTTGCAGAGGTAATAGTTGTGTCTTGTTCAGCAGAATAAAGGTTGAAGCTGCAAAATCGGCTTTCAGGCATGGAAAGATACCAACAATCTAAGTTTTGAATAAAAATGAGAAAGTTACCTCAAATTTTCCTCAGAATATTCCTTTTTAAAACCATGAAAAATAATCTCAGATGGATTTGTTATTGTAATGTGATCAAAGTGTGGGCCCAGTTGTTTAAAGCATCCTTAGCTTAACGAGCTCGTTAGTGGTCATATTGTTAACTCTTCTAGCAAGTACAATATTGTAAATTTTGTTTTTTTTTTTGCTGAAAAAATGTGAGCAGCTTTTGCACTTTGCGGTGCAAAAGCTACTCGCATTTTTTCAGCAAAAATATCAGCATATTTGCCATAATAAATGATCAAAGTTTTAACGATACGTTAACTAACAATATTGTTAGTTTTGAACAACTGGCCCCTGCAGAACTGTTTGCCATGCTGCTGCATGTTTTTTGGTACATTCCATTTCAGCATAAATACCGACTTCAAGGTTATAAAACATTCATATTCTGTTGAGGATTAACTTTTCATTGCTGATAATAATGAATGCTTTTTATCTTGTTAATAAGTCCTTTTAATGACTACCCATGTCAACCCCACTTTGTGTGGAGAAAAGTGTGGTTCATAGGGGTATACATAATTTATTTGCTTTATTTGTGCTCAAAAACAGTCATTGTGGGTACTTGTTTTCTAACAAGCATCCACTATGTTTGGATTGGAAATAAGGAAAAATACAATAGCTTTATAACCTTGGTTTTAGGTATTGATTTGGAATTCCTCTATATGTAGAGTATTAATTGTTATTTCTTTTAGTTACCCAGAGCTCTGGAACAACTTGTTTTTCAATGTATAGAAAGTTATGGTGTAACTATTTATGAAGTGCTGTTTTCAGTTTTATTTTACATAAAGTGCTGCTTGAAAAAGGATGTATTATATTCATTTATTGTGACACTCAGGCTAGAGCAAATAAGTATTTAATTTTAAAAGGAAACATTGGATTTTGATAATTATCCTTTTACTTTGGTATGGACACTTTAAAGAGTATTATATAAACAGTGAGTATATAGTGGGAGTTTGGAGGTGAAACCTCTCTCAAATGGGGAAAAAAGAAAACATACATACATGTATACAGCTGATTTGAAAAATCTCTTGACACAGAATTAATGTCCAACAAAGAGTTAACACATCAGTAAACAGGAAATGTCTTTCACATTTAACAGTCCCAGTGGAATAAGCTGTAAATCTATATAATATTTTTGAGTAGAATACCTCTGAAGTCAAAGCTGGACAATCATGTGATGAGAGAAGTCATTTGCTGCTACCTGCAATTTATATTCTAATAAAATTGATGTTGAAAAAATCATTTTACCAACCATTTTTATCATTGGGACACCTTACCTGTACCTATTAACTGTTTTTCTAAACATCTCTAATTTGTCAAGATCACCTTTGAAATTAATCTTGTTTAATATTATACTTTAAAATTGAAAAAGAATATCAAAATGACTACTTAATGAATGTCGGAATCTCAAACATTTCTTTTGTATATAGTAGTCACTCAAACTTTTGTTTGTTTTGTATGACAATCTTTTTACATTATCTGTAGCTGTAGTTATGATAGACTTTTGATGAATGTTACTGTTTCTTAAACCTTATCTTGCTGAATATTCAGCTAAGCCACACCCATTTCTGTCTATCAGCCAATCAAATTACTTGATGTAATTTATTGTTACAAATTCATAAACTGAATGCCAAACATTGTAGATCCTGATCAGATGGCTTCCAGAAGCCATCTGATCTGGATCTACACTGTTTGCAAAGATAGGGGTTGTCGTGAACAGCAAGATAAGGATTAACCCTTCAAGTATATCAGGAAAGTCTACAGCAGACAAATGATTTTTATATGCCCCTGCCATTTTCAGTGTGTGATGTGGGATGGGGGCTGTAGTATTATATTTGTCCGTATGTATGTCCCATCCCGGTTTCCATTCAATATCTTTTGAAAAGATAGACTGGATTCATAGACTGGTTCATATTTTATATAAAATCATAAAATATAGGTCAAGTTCAATGTTGGGTAAAATCAACAGGTTATTATGGGAATTCTGGCATTTTTCAACTTCATTTTTACTTATGATTTTTTTTTTACATATGAAATGTGGTTTTTGTTTGATATCTTTTGAAATGATTAGTGGACTGGATTCATATTTTATACAACACATCTATACAATCATAAAATATAGGTCATATTTGATTAAATTTCAAATTGTGCCAATTATTGTGGCATTTATTGCCCTTTTTCAATTTCAATTTTTGTTTCTGGATGAGGTAGGCCCCAATGGTTGGGGCATCTGTGTCCTATTGACTTATTACTGCACCAGAAGCTCGTTATAACACGGTTCATTATAACATGGTTATGGATATAACACGGTTTCAAGATGGATCCCAAAAATGTATAGATTATATAGAAAAATGACCATTTGATCCCAAAAATGTATAGATTATACAGAAAAATACTATGAATGGTATTTTTCTATATAATCTAAAACATTTTTGTTTGGATATAACATGGTTGTTTAACTAACACGGTTCCTGCTTTGGACCCCATTAATAGTGTTATAAAGAGGTTGTGGTGTAGTTCTTTACAGGGAAAAGTTAAGCTTGACATTCATATGAATCATCTGTCTAGCAGAATATTCGCATGTAATGTCACAAAAATAAAAAAAAAAAAAAAAATGCCTGTCTTTGGTGATTAGTGCTTGAAGGGTTAATAAACAACATTTATATACAGACCGGACAGTCCTGCATTTGGTTTGTGATACTTTCAGGATGAAAAATGTTGACAAGAATAGAAAGGACATGTTTTGGTGATCAATTACTTAAAGGAAAATATTTCAAAGATCAATCACTTAACCATTATGAAACCAGACCTAGAGGTTATAAAACTTTTTTCATGCTCAACTCAGCTGAGCATGAAACTTGTGTTGCTCATAAAAATTAAAATACTTAGAAGTTGAGTGATTTATCTTTCTCAGAGAGCAGATAATGTTATTTGTCTTGCTCACAAATTTTAAAATGCCAACAATTGTTGGCAATTTAAAATTTGTAAGCAAGACAAATTTCATGGTCATTAATTCTAAAATGACAACAAATGTTGGCATTTTAAAATTTATGAGCAGGATAAATGCCATTGTGCTGATTTGAGCAGTAAAATTACCTGATTGGTTTGTATTTTAATAGTTATGAGCAAGACAAAATACATGCTCAGCTGAGTTGAGCATGAAAAAAGTTTTATGACCTCCGGGCCTGCAGCATGTTAACATGTCAGTGTAAGGAACCCCCATTTAAAACACTGCTGTATAAACAAAGAGAATGGTGGCAGGGTTTGAGAAGTCATTTGTAAAAGTCCCACAAAATTGGAAGCAACCTCTCCAAAATGACCTAAATAGTGTTGATGGGGATGTTAAATCACAATTCAAAGGGAAAAATGGATTAACAAGGCTATACAGTATTTCCCTTATTTCCTCTCAAAACATATATTGTCGGTATTTTAGAACCACCACATTGTGGCATTTCTAACACGCCCAAAAAGGCATAGATTGTGGGTATTTATTAGAGTTGCTTACTTTGGTGGCACCTACAATCTCTTTGTTGGCAACAGAACTAATATCCAGACAGCCAAACCCACAAAAAGCATAGATTGTGGGTATTTGTTAGAGTTGCCTACTTGGGTTGTTGTAACAGGCACCTACAATCTCTTTGTTGGCAACAGAACTAAGAAGAATATCCAAACATCCAAACCTACAAAAAAGCATAGATTTTGGGTATTTGTTAGAAGTGCCTATTTTGGATGGTTCTAACAGGAAGCTATAATCTCTTCGTTGGCAACAGAACTAAGAAGAAAATGCAAAATTTTTATGCAAGAAAGGTCATTTTTGGAACCATGAAGGAATTAACTGCATAAAATTGTTGCATTATCATTATCCTTATGTGGATTATCCTAATGATATTTTTTCTCAATAATGTTTCAGACATAGGTTATGGGTGCTCATTCAAAACCACCTCATTGAAACCGTTCTAACAAGTACCCAGTGGAAATATGAAAACATATACCCGTTTTGTCTGTATAAAGTGAGGTTTACATGGCTGTTCATTACACAAACTTGTTAACATGATGTGATTGAATCATGGCATTGAAATACAGTAAAATTCCTATATTAAGACCACCTTTGGGACTGTTCAAAAGTGGTCTTTAAGACCACTTTTGAACAGTCCCAAAGGTGGTCTCTTATTATGAGATACTGATTGTAGAAAATACAAAGAAAGAATAACTGAAAACATCTCAATAAGCTTTTAAAAGCAGATTTAGTCTTGATATTAGGTGGTCTTAATAGCAGAATTCTACTGTAGATATTAGTGTAGACTATCCTTACTTTGTACCAGAATGACAGGCTGTCATGTCTTGTCTGTGTGTTTGATTGTCTTCTACTGCTTGCTGTGGAAATGTTGTTTTATTGTGTTGTGCCATACTATTGTGTGTTCACGAAACCTGTGTATTGTTTTTAATACAATGGGAGACCAAAGGTTAACTTTTTATCCCCCTACATTAATCATACAGCAACAAGCCATAAAAAAACCTGTTTATTAAAAAAATAATAATGGCAGAATCTAGAAATTATTTGTTCTATGGAAAATGGAAGAAATGTGCCTTGTTTTAAACGTCTGTAAAACATTGTTCATTAATTTTAGGTGCTGTTAAAGGTGCATTATTGAGCTATCTGGAAAAAATGATTCCAAAAATAAAATACATATAGCTGGTATTTTTCTTTAAAACAATACAAATGAATGCATTTTATGCAAAAATGCGAACAATTATGATGACGGGTAAACAAGTTTGAGAGGGATTCCCTAACTAGGTTTCGAACACTAGTTAGATCTATTTTTAGTTGGTGACAAAAATAGAATCCCAATATATGACATTATGCGATGTTCATTTTTGGCCTTGTTTGCTTAGGCCATGCCTGAATCGGAAAAAAACATGACGCTGAATACCATGCCATAAGTAACTGCACTCAGAGACGATACTGTCGCCATGTATGTGTAAAGTGACAGATTTATTTTTAGAACAGAAATTCCGTACACATGTTCAGAGCGAAGGGTAAACACGAATGAAAACGACCATTTTCACAAAGTTTTGAAGCTGAATTTGGCTCCAAAAGTGTACACATGACAAAGGAGTATGCATTGAAGATAAAAACTAGGAAAAAAAATTTTGAGACCCGGTAGCTCAAGAATGCACCTTTAATAACGGAATTTACTGTACTTGTTAGAATTGCCTCGATTGTTAAAGGAGAATTAAGAAAAAAATATTTGCAAATTGTTTATGGTACTCCTGCATATCTGGAGCTAAAGAAAGATCCATCTTATTTCTGTCTACATCTTCTGGTCACAAGTGATAGGTTTGAAGTGTGTTAGGTATATGTATTTGATAAGTGCACCATCTGCATAAAGTACGCACAGGTATTTAGACTTTTTGTGTTTTGCATTATGTGATTGCTAGAGTGCTATAAAATTGTGTTGCTTCACAGATCTTGTGATTTGTATACTAAAAATGTTTTTAATAGGGCTGAACCCAAACCTGCAGATGAAAATCATGGATAAGTACCATTGTCATAGCTCAGTGAGTGTGCTGAACTTCTAACAAATACTCATAATACAGTAAAATTCCTATATTAAGACCACCTTTGAGACTGTTTCAAAAGTGGTCTTAAAGACCACTTTTGAACAGTCCCTAAGGTGGTCCCTAACCAGACTGCAGAGGACCCTGCGAGCAATAAACACAAAGAAAGATTAAGTTCAGCCTTCAAATGAGCATTTTAAAGCAGAATTAGTCTTAGTGTTAGGTGGTCTTAATAGTGGAATTTAACTGTGTATACATTTCTCACTTGTCAACCTCAAATGGCCAATTGGGATGTGCATTTGACTGGTGATCAGAAGCTCAGTGGTTTGAATCCCCACCCAGTCAACAACATTTTTTGTGGAGAATTATCAGCAAATAGGATAACTTGGGGATAAAAGATAAGGAAGCTATATTTAATGCTGCATATCAGAAACAAATAACATAAGCTCTGAAGAGTTTTTATTTCGACAAACAAAGTATTGTTCAACAGATACTTATCTGCCTTCATTTAGCTTCCTAGGACTATCCCCCCCTGATAATGCAAGCCCCCTGATAATGCAGGCCCCCTGATAATGCCAGCATCAGTCAAGGGAGCGCCTAGTACCATTTTCCCCCCCTTTCGGGGATCAAACCCATGACCTCCCATTCCAGAAGCGGACACTCTATCACTGAGCTATTGGGGCCGGTTAATTATAATTATCCTTATTTCTTATCAGAAACGTATATTGTGGGTTCTTGTAACTAATACCCACAATATATATTCCCTTTTAGAGAAGTAAGAAAAATTATCCCAAGTACCCCTCAGCTGATCTGGGGCTATGCTTGATTAGCCTCATTCAACCTTATCAAGAGCTACATGTAAGGATTTCTAAATTCCCCTTGATATATAGGTTGACATGCCCTGATTGGCTGTTCCATACTTTTCATATTTCAACCTATTTATATGTTTGGAATGCAGCAGTGTTCTCAACTGAATCTCATACACATGTATCTGAACTGAGCTAAATCATGAGAAAATGAACATTATGTGTGTTTGGCAAAGGCTGAGATTGCCTGGGACACCAATGCAGTTTGGTATGAGTCCGACTGACCGTGGATATCAAAGAAGCCATAGGAGACAATTTGCATGACCTCTCAGATCCTCTACAGAGACAATTTGCATGAACTCTCAGATCCTGTTTTCTGGGAAAAATAAGAAAAAATATTTTTGTAATGTCATCTGCTGAAGAAATACCCAGCATGCAGAGCATTAAAGTGTGAGTATTTTATTTACCATTTTCTCAAAATTTGGTACTGTTCAGGTTTCAGCAATATGTTGTTAGATATATGTTGTTTTATACATCGTTTTATATGTAGATGTATTTGTTATGTCAGTTTTTGATAAATTAACAAGAAATAAACTGAGTGAGAGACATCACAAAAGAGTGTTTGACTTAATTAAACTTCTGAAGAAAAATCCTAGTTATTTATCCTTAATTTACCTTGGTACAAAATACCTTTTAAGATGCTTTATACAGGAATGGCCAAAACAGGACACTAGCTAACAGTGCAGTCACAGATCAGGGAGCACAGCTTCTGATCAGGGCAGTCACAGTAAAAAAGGTATGTTCCCAAAGGAATATCTCGCACCCCAAAATAATCCTGGGCTTCGCCAGACTTTCAGACGAGTCTTTAAACTGAGGTCCCTTCTCCGTGTTACCTTAGCTGTTGGTTGACGTAAAATGCAAACACACACACCCCCTAAATTATGAAATCGACCCTTGTTGTCTATGTAAGAGGGGAGAGAGTCTACTCGATATAAAATTGGTAATACAGCGAAATTCTGCTATTAAGACCAGCTAGTTTAAGACTAGTTCTTCTTCTAAAACCATATTTAAAAGGTGTCAGTCATTCTTCATTTGTATTTTCTACACCCAGTGTCTTCCAGTAAAGGACCACCTTTTGGACTGTTCAAAAGTGGTCTTAAAGACCACTTTTGAACAGTCCCAAAGGTGGGCTTATCGAAGGCATTTTACTCGATACACTTTTGAGTCTGAATGATTGATGTTCAGCAGGTTGAGGGTTTAATCCTGACTGTATGAAAGAGTTTCCATGTTCATTTCTCGCCATTGATTCAAAAAGTACATTTATCAGTTCTGGCCAGACTGTCCAGTATAAGAATGGTAACTACCTTCCCAAACATTATCATTGTAGTTTTTTGGGACTTCAAACTATGAAAAACGTGTTCGCCTGTTTTCTCCCACCGCCAATTCACAACATTCCACTCAATAGAAGTGAAACCATCTTGATATGCAACGACAAATCCACCAATAAAAAGGTGCAGTAATCAGTAGATGTATGAATCAAAAGCTATAACTCTGGCATGCAGGGCTCCTCCACATGCTTGAAGATGCAAAAGGCTATCTTCCCGACAGGCAGGCAGTGTGTTGTCCCTGACTGATCTGAAGTCGAAGCAGATGTCCCACAAGAACCTATCTTATAACTGCTTTTCTTTCAATTATGATATACATGTACATTTAAGGTGTCGATTTCCATGTACCGTTATTCCATTTGACCCTAATTTAGTGTTCCATTTATTGTCAAAATCTTGTGACCTCGGAAATCGAAGCACTGCTCTCACATGGTAAAAAGCATTCGAAGGTGTCTTATACAAAAATATTTAAAAAAAAATTACATCACAAGATCCAATCAGATGAAAAATATGCCCCTGACCTCCCATGTTCGGTCATTGTGTGTAGCTGCTGATCTGTGTCTACAATGATTCAAAAGCACAGGCACAAACAAAAGCTGATACCATATAATCGAAAATGGACTCGTATGCGGCAGTGTGTTGTCCCTGCTTAACATAGCAGCATCAATTATTTTTTTGTGAAATAGATATAATCAAAACTTGAAAAAAATGCAGGAGCTCCTCGGATATTCGAGATGAAGGTTTGAATTGGCTTTCTGCGGCATGTATTTTAAACTCTCGTGATGCCCTGAAGAATTCTTTCTTCCCTAGAACTATTCCTCAGTGGAATAGTCTTCCCTCCTCTGTGGTAAATGCCAAAACTGCAGAGGAGTTCAAAGCCCGCATAGTGTAGATTGGGATCCAGAGGTGTGCGTTTTAGTACACCTCTGAAAGCAGATTGTAAATAGTTTTAAGAACTCATCCAGTGGGTGTGTTTTTTTTTTTTTTTTGCTAAATTCTAAATTTAGCGCACCACCCAACTGAGGTAATGGCCAAGTTTGACCGACTCAGTATATGAAGATAGATAGATAGACATGCGTGATAGCCAACACTCACTAACTGGATCTTTTGTGTAAGCCGGGTCGCGCACTGCTACCGTGTTTGGCCATGCTCTTGTCATCTAGTTGCTCATTATTACTCTTATGAACTCTGAAAACAGAAATGAAGGTAACACTAGAAAGTGTTTTCACAACATTCATGTCTGAAAACATTGTTTATATTGTAGAGGATAACTGACGAGACCTTGTAGAGGATAACTGACGAGACCTCACTGGCAAAAACCAGCTAGTCTGAAAAGTCCATTCTTGTGTGTGTGTTCTTTATTTCCGATGACTGTTTGTATAGCTTTTTGACATACATTCCAGGCCAACCCAGACAGCAGAGAATGCCGAACCAACGTCGGACCGACGTCGATATGGCGTACCGATGTGGGTCCGACGTTGGTCCGCTGTTGTGTGCTGGCTGGGAATGCTCACAAAGAAAACTTATTTCATCGTCAAAACCAGTATTAGATTTATATAAGATGTTATGATGCATTACGAAGACACGCCTATTCAAATATACTCAGTCAAAAAAGTTCCTATACCTAAAATTGCTTGTTACTATAGCTACTACAGATAAAAACTACACAAAGTTTATTATGTTTTGATAAGAAGACTCATTTTCCCGTGCAAAAGCATCATTCGTTTTTGTTTTCGTAAACACATCATCGTAGACTATTGGTTTAAACAACCAAAGGGTCACTGTGTCATTTTCGCAGAGAAAATCATTATAGCCCCGCTTTGAAAAAGTGGGGCTATATTGGATTTGCCATGTCCTTCTGTCATTCCGTGATTCCGTTAATTTGTGTTGGCTCCATAACTTTGTATCTGCTTAACATATTTTCATGAAACTTCACACAAATGTTAAACACCATAAGACAATGTGCAGAGCGAAGGAATTATAACTGTGGATTGCCTACTTTTGGAGTTATTGCCCTTTGAACATTTTCCGTAATTCCGTAATTCCGTGATTCCGTTAATTTGTGTTGGCTCCATAACTTTGTATCTGCTTAACATATTTTCATGAAACTTCACACAAATGTTAAACACCATAAGACAATGTGCAGAGCGAAGGAATTATAACTGTGGATTGCCTACTTTTTAGAGTTATTGCCCTTTGAACATTGAAAAATGGCAATTTTAATTGTGTCCGCTTCATAACTCGAAAACCGTTTGAGATATTTTTAGGAAACTTCACACAAATGTTAAGCACTATGAGACGATGTGCAGAGCGCAGGAACCATAACTCTGCATTGCTTATTTTTGGAGTTATTGCCCTTTGAACATTGAAAAATGGCAATTTTAACAGTGTCCGCTTCATAACTCGAAAACCGTTTGAGATAATTTCATGAAACTTCACACAAATGTTAAGCACTATGAGACAATGTGCAGAGCGCAAGAACCATAACTCTGGTTTTCGTATTTTCTGTTTGTCTGTCTGTGTGTCTGTCTGTGTCTGTTAACAATTTTCGTGTCCGCTCCATAACTTTAAAACCCATTCACATATTTTCATGAAACTTCACACAAACATTAAACACCATGAGATGGTGTGCAGAGTGCAGGAACCATAACTCTGGATTGCCTAATTTTTGAGTTATTTCCCTTTGAATATTGAAAAATATCAATTTTAGCCGTCTTTGCTCGATAACTCAAAAACCGTTTGAGATAATTTTATGAAACTTCACACAAATGTAAAGCACCATATTACGTGTGCAGAGCGCAGGAACCCAAACTCTGGATTGTCTACTTTTTCAGTTATAGGCTTTTGAATATTAAAAAATGGCAATTTTAACTATGTCCGCTCCATAACCGTTTCTGATATTTTCATGAAACTTCAAATAAATGAAAAGCACCTTGAGATGATGTGCAGAGTGCAGGAACCATAACTCTGGTTTGCCTACTTTAGGAGTTATTGCCCTTTGAACATTTAAAAAGGCAATTTTGACTGTGTCGGCTCCATAACTCACAAACCATTTGAGATATTTTCATGACACTTCACACAAGTGTAAAGCACCATGAGACAATGTGCAGAGCGCAGGAACCCTGACTCTGATTTGCCTACTTTAGGAGTTATTACCCTTTGAACATTGAAAAATGGAAGATGAAATTTAGTATAAACATGGACATTCTGGTAATGTATCATGCTCATTGAAATGAGGGACAAGGGCTCACAACTCTTAGAGTTTTTCCAGATAATGTAAAATTTTCAACAGTTATTTCTTGTTCATAACTGATTTCTCTGCAGCTTAAATAACTTTCTTCTCTGACAGCGCTGAAGCGGGGCTATAGTCAGATCCTCTGACAGCTCTAGTTAAAACATGCTATGATTTAACATAAAAAAATTTACCTGTACCCTACATTTCTAAAATTTGATACATGTGACATTTCTTTAGATACCATTTGCGTCTATTCACAAAAGATTTGGAGCTTTAGTTGCATCAGCTACGAGAAACAGGCTATCACATATTGACCTCCAATTCTTAGAAGTTGTGTGCAAATGCTGCTTTCAATGGGAACTCCATAGAAAATCGCAATCGATAGTGCTACATGCTACATGAATTTTCTGTATTTTTTACCGTCGTGATTAAAAGCAATGGTGGACACAAAGCGTTTTTTGAAAAAATGGCAAAAATTGATTGACAGGAATAAAAAATACAGCAGTTCGACAATTTCTATATTTTAATTGCAAGGGAGATAATTTGAGAATTTCACAAATTAAAACCTCGCTTATAATGCGAGATCATGAGATATTGTAAAAGTAAAGTGTTATCCGATGTTCAGAGAATATTGTCTTCCATCTTAGACAAAAAAGAACTTTCTGCGCATGCGCAATGTCCATTTTCTACCAAAATCTTTCTAGGCACATATTGGAAGACAATTCTGGAGCAGAAAGGTATGGACAAATGCAAGTTTGAGCATTCTCTAGCTAAACGTCCGATTTAAATGTCTACAGCCAACTTTAGCTCAATAGCTGCAGGATATCTAGTGAGTTTCACCCGAAAGTTGTTATAGTTACTTTTTTGACTAAGTATATATTGAATGTCCAGTTCGCTCGAGACATCATCATACCCGACATTTGTGTGAAGTTATATTAAAATCCATCATTAAATGTAGGCACTAGAGCCATGACACAGTCTTTAAAAAAATAGCCACAGTGACCTTGACCTTGAGCCCTGGACCCTGAAAGTCCAACTCGCTCGAGATATCATCAGACCCAACATTTGTGTGAAGTTATATTAAAATCCATCAAAAATGTAGGCACTATAGCCATGACAAAGCTTTTCTAAAAATAGCCAGAGTGACCTTGAGCCCCAGACATTGACCTTGAGCCCCGGAACCCTGAAAGGCAAAGTCGCTCGAGTATACCCAACATTTATGTATTATATTAAAATCCATTTAAGAAATGAAATTTATTTTTCTGCAGTTCATGGAAGTATGAACGCAGTGGGTCGCGTGCAAAGTAAATGAACCCCGAAGGGGTTCATGTAAACTTTGCTAGCGACCCACTGTCGTTCATACTTTCATGAAAAGCAGAAAAATTAAGTTTATTTTTTATATTTACATTATTTGCCCCTCATCACTGGGCGAAATAAAAGCACCGCAGACACTGCATAATACCCCGCCACTGCTAAGCAATGTAACTTATTTGAAAATATATCAAGGCTAAATAACTAGAAAGGGGATAGCAGAGATATGATCCGCAAGCGTAATGTCTTAATGTGAGTGGATGAAGTTGTCAGAAGATGTAGGAAGCATATGTAAAAATCCATTTTTCAGACATTTGATGGGAAGGCAACTCAATAAGTTGACATTATTAGAAAATTATGGAGGCAAGTATTTACCTTAAATGGCTGTCGAACATGTATCTTTATGTGGTACATGTAAGAATTTCATGTTTTTCGATGTACTGCCTGTCTGACTATATTCTTTCGTGAAGACTGATCATCAAGTAATTTCTACGGTCATTGTGTCATGTTCCTTTGCCACAGTATATAACAATTCATCTACTACATATCTATGAAGTTTCAGCAAGATATTGTAAATGATAAACGAACTACAGTCTAAAATGCATTTTTTAAATACGTCAAGGGCAGATAACTCAAGAACTGGAACAGCCAGAGTAGCAGTCATTGGTCACAATATGAACCGTTTAGTCCTCTATATATCTGTGAAGTTTCATCCAGATATTCCATATA
Source organism: Lucinisca nassula (assembly GCA_963580285.1). Lineage (NCBI taxonomy): Eukaryota > Metazoa > Mollusca > Bivalvia > Lucinida > Lucinidae > Lucinisca > Lucinisca nassula. The sequence continues at coordinate 158,361,025 of OY757012.1, read as the reverse complement.
GTAAGGGAATTAGAGGCCAAAAACCATTTTTCAGATACTGAAAAGGGCAATAACTCTGCTAAAAATTAACGGATTTTGCCCATTAACAATCCCAAACCACTCATCCCCGATACCAATATGTATGCAAAATTTGAACAAAATCCGTGAAAAAATACTCAAGTTATCGATCGGAAACGAAGTGCGGACGGACGGACATACGGACGGACGGACACCGGAGGGTATATCATAATACCCCGCCACTATCGTGTGGCGGGGTATAAAAAATGCTTGTAGGGCAAACTTTTAAAGTTGAAAAACATTTACACGCTGTTTTTCTACAAAGAGCGGAGCAGCGTTGACGTCATCAACGCCCGTAGAGAACAATGGTTTAGAATGACGTCATTTAACGTCACTGAAAATCATGTGATTCGATGCGTTCATTGACGTATGAACGCAATTGTTTTCTATAGGTTTACATTAGACTTTACACTGGAAATGTAAATATTTAAGAAATTAAATTTATTTTTCTGCAGTTCATGGAAGTATGAACGCAGTGGGTCGCGTGTAAAGTAAATGAACTCCGAAGGGGTTCATGTAAACTTTGCTAGCGACCCACTGTCGTTCTTACTTTAATGAAAAGCAGAAAAATTAAGTTTATTTTTTATATTTACATTATTTGCCCCTCATCACTCGGCGAAAAAATGCTTGTAGGGCAAACTTTTAAACTTGAAAATCATTTACACGCTTTTTTTCTACAAAGAGCGGAGCAGCGTTGACGTCATCAACCTCCGTAGAGAACAATGGTTTAGAATGGCGTCACTTAACGTCACTGAAAATCATGTGATTCGATGCGTTCATGGAAGTATGAACGCAATTGTTTTCTATAGGTTTACATTAGACTTTACACTGGAAATGTAAATATCAATAAATGAAGGCACTAGAGCGATGAAAAAGTTTTTCTAAAAATAGCTACACTGACCTTGACCTTGAGCCCCGGACCCTGAAAGGCGAACTCGCTGTGTTTTTAAAATAAAAAAAAAAAATGAAAAAAAAAAAATCCTCCACCGGGATTTGAACTCACAACCTTTTGATTTAGAGTCCTGAGCTCTATCCACTACACAGTGCTTGCAGATAAACTTTAACACATGGAAATAAGGGAGGTAATACAGAGCAAATAATTAACATCCAAAAAAGGCCAATTTAAGCAAAAAAAAAAAAAAAAAAAACTGTAAAATGAAGTACAATGATAATGTTAACTATTTATTTTTTACCAATTGTTAATTATATATTCAAAATAAACTTGTAAAACATCACATATAAGAGCTTGCAGGTAAACTTTAACCAAATGCGGACGCTGACGCCGACGCTGACGACGGACGCCCAGGGGTATGGCCCCTTCCTTTCGTAAGGCGAGCTAAAAATGATTAACCACCAGAAAAATGGGTAATTTTTCCAAAAACAACGAAACATGTATTTAAGTTTTATTACCTCTGGGGTTACTACGGTAACAATTGCAATTCATGTATCGGAACTTTTGTGACTGAGTAATTTGGCGAAGCAACAGAATTGCTTTGGTGCTCCAAACCTCGGGCATGAACACACGAGTCCCAGACCTTGTTTAAATGGATAACAGCACCCGATTTCAGCCCCCCCCCCCCCCCCACACACACACCCATGTGATGGAGAGATGGAGATGATGTTTCTACAGACACAAACTGAGTTGAAGAAACGAGACAAAGAGTGTAAAATGAGTTTTTATTCCGACGTTTTTCTGACATTCATGTTGTAGTGTTATGGATTTATACATGTAGCAGAGGCACCGAGAATACGGACTATATTTACATATATTAATGAGCATAATAATGCAACACCATTTTGGGTTGATTGTGTGTCAGTCGATCCATAGTTACTAGGCAAAGTAGCTTTTCAATGTTGATGTCCACGTGACTATCATTGATTTGGAAATCCAGGAAAAGGTTATTTCTAGAAAATAACCGAGCCATTCTTATCACTGTGAGGTCAGAGTGTTGCGTAAGAGGGTCATCTGTAGAATCTGGGCTGGAATCGTGTGGTCTGGCAAACAGTGTAGACCAAGATCAGACACCGCACAACGCGGTGTCTGATCAGAGTCTACACACCGTCACGGACAGTGACACGTCTTCTCTTTCTTGGTTATAATGTACTCGCAATCTATTTCTTTGGGCAAAATAAGAAAAAAATAATATGGCGAAATCCAGCTTTGCCTTGAAAAAGTGTAGGGTTCAGTAAAAGTGGCCTTTCCGTGGCCATGTTGACGTGATGCTGTACTTACCTTCATAATTAACTTGTCCGTCTCCATCAATATCCGCTAGTTTTATCATCTGATCTATATCATCCTGAGTAAAATCCTCACCAAGTGTTGTCATGGCCTCTTTTAATTCTGCAGCACTAACGTTACCATTACCATCTTTGTCAAAGATTTTAAAAGCCAGCCTCAGGTGTTCCTCTGTATCAGGATGCTTTAGTTTCAGGGCAAGTATAGTTAAAAACCCTTGAAAGTCGATACGCCCTGTCCCTGAAGGATGATAAACAAAAAAACGACAACACTATAGGATCGGTGGCCCATGAATTTTGGCTGAAAAAAATGGTCCCGATCCATGACTAGATTTTTTCGTTTAATCCATACATTTCTGTACTTATGCCAACAGTGTAGACCTTGATCAGACGCTGCGTTTTTTTTTGCGTCTGATCTGAGTCTACACTGTTTGCCAATGCCCCGAATCTATATACAGTCGAACTTCGATGGCTCGAACCCCTTCGGGACCATAGAAATTTGTTCGAAACAGCGGTAGTTCGAGCCACTGTTGCATACTTCCAGAAAACAAAACTGGGGTATTTTTGGACTTCTTGTCGGTTTTCTGTAACATAAATGTATGCTGTGTGTACTCATTAGAATCGCCTCATTGAGGCGATTCTAATGAGTACACACAGCATACATTTGCAAGATCAAAGCCGATAATCTCCTTAATTATCCCACCCTTTTTCTTATCCAGAGGAATTCCCTAGGGACTCAAAAACGGGTTCGACTCAGCCATGGTAAACGATCCATCGGTGTTCGAGCCATCGAAGTTCGACTGTACATATATGGGTTTAAAACACTTTCTGATACCATTACGAAAACACGCCTATTCAAATATAAAAGGAAGAACTTGATTGTTTAGATTAAAAATTCTGATATTCTTCATATATCAGCTCGGAACATATATTGTGGGTACTCGTTAGAACCGCATGTTCTAACGAGTACCCACAATTTATGATTTTGAGCAGAAATATGGAAAATAATAGTAAACCCCGGTTTTATTATGTAACAGTGTGGTTAAAGATGGTCAAAATTATATAGGAGGGTTTACCGGCCCCGATAGCTCAGTTGGTAGAGTGTCCTCTCCGGGGCACGGGAGGTCTCGGGTTCGATCCCGGGCCGCGACATACCAAAATCGTTAAAAATGGTACTAGCTGCTCCTCGCTTGGCACTCAGATTTACGGGGTAGAGCTAGGACTGGTCGATCCAGTGTCAGGATAATGTGACTGGATGTGGTATCATGTAATGTGTCTGGGACATGATACTTCAGTGAGGCAGCACTATAAACGTGAGCATTGAGCTCCCTGTCGCAACCAGACACCGTCGTGATATGACTGAAAAATTGTTGAAAGCGACGTTAAACCCGAATTCACACACACACACACACACACACACACACACACACACACACACACACACACACACACACACACACACATATATAGGAGTGTTTTCGTGGTGTTGCGGGATCTTTATTTACACATTGCGCTGTTTTCAAATTTAATTGGTCAGTGATAACCACATGGTCAACAACAGTGAAGTGGCAGTCGTATTGTTAACTTTCGATGCCGTGGCCCCCGCCCATCGAGGCTTGAAGAAATATATGGGCTGCATGATGCTTCCACGCAGAGCTGAATCTGACCCGCACACGAGTACTGCTAAACCGCTTAGAGGATCTAAGGCGGTGCGCACGAGTCGGACCGTCCATGCTTATAAACCCTGTTGGTTTCATTGGGCGACAGGACTTGAGATGTCATTTCATCTCACTGATAAAAGTCCAACAAAATTGGAAGCAACCTCTCGAAAATGACCTTTACAGTGTTGACGGGGACGTTAAACCTCAGATCAAATAAAGAAACTTTCGATGTCAAAAGATTTTACTAAGATCTGCCTTCGCAGAGGGAGCCCTGTTACGAGAAAACGTGTCTTCAGGGTTTGCAACCAGATAAGGCAAACACCGCTCAGCTCAGCCACACGGAAATTTTAGATATAGGAACTAGAGATATTGTCCTATCTAAATAACGATCATGAATGTGACTACGCGGAAATTCAGGCTGGCCTGCTTCTTTGTTGTTTGAATATGGTAAAACCGGGTTTCTCATGGCGTGGCTCAACACACCAACTGCCTTGAATGCATTAGAGCTTTTTATAAAATTAAAATAGAAACGGTTCTAGATTGTCATTATTATTATTATTATTATTATTGGTTTAAACAATATTTTATTTCAAGCTATGATACATTTACAATACACATATATATAAGTACGATGTGGCTAAAGGATCTGACAGTTAGCCTCATTATTATTATTATTATTGTTGTTGTCGTCGTCGTTGTTGTCTTCGTCGTCGTCGTTCATGCAACGTGAAATTAATACTCGTTGTACCGTAAATGCAACTTCAACGTTCCTTTACCTTGACAGTTTCCCCCATCAGATGTGGCCTTCTACATCTTTTAACAAACTTGAAAATATATGGATTATGCTAAACCCCATACCTTCATTATCTATGAGATCTATCATGTTATTAAGTTCTTTATCGGTAGGAGTCTGGCCCAGGACTAACAAAGCTTGTCGAACATCGGTAGTGGGGATAGAGCCGTCCATACCAGTATCATAGTGTCGAAAAGCCTCGAAGAAATCTAACAAAAAAAGTATTGCTCCGCTCTGAACAAACACAATGGAAAGTTATGGAAATTTAATAAACAAGTTTGAACCTGTACATTCAGAAATATTTGTCTTCATTATCGATGTTGGTCTACTCTTTTATGAAAGAAGGTGATTGACTTACATACAGCATGCATTTGGGACCCCGCACATCGGGGCTTGGAAAAATTGACTGGGCTGCTTGATGCTTCCGCGGATAGAGCTGAAACCGACCGCACATGAGTACTGGTAAACCGCTCATAGGGTCTCAGCCTGTCCAGGCAAAGTGGCGAGAGTCGGACCGTCCCTTGAGATAATCCTTTTGGTTTCTTTGAACGGCAGGGCTTTCAAGAGACGTCATAGTATCCCAGTGTCGGGTAAAAGTCCCACAATTGGGAAGCAACGTCTCTAAAATGACCTAAATAGTGCTGAAGAGGACGAAAACCTCAATTCAAAGAAAACAGCAAACATTTTTAAGATGAAAGAAAAAATATCACAAAATGATTGCCCACTATTGTTATCTATAAGAATACCCTAAGGACTCATAAACGAGTTTGACTCATCCATGGTACACGAGTCATCGGTGTTTGAAGTGTCATTGTAGTTTATACTTTACAGTAATTTTGTTTGGTACCCGTCAACAAAATTTAGGTCATTTTGGAGACGTTGCTTCCAATTTTGTGGGACTTTTACCCGACACTGAGATGAAAATGACATCTCAGCCACTGGCGCCCAATGAAACCGATAGGGTGTATATGCATGGATGGCCCGACTCGCGCCACTTTGCCTGGGAAGGCTTAGACTTTCTAAGCGGTTTACCGGTACTAGTACTCATGCGGTCGGATCCAGCTCTGCCTGGAAGCATCATGCAGCCCAATCTATTTCTCTGCCAAGCCCCGATGGGCGGGGGCGATATATTATACATGTACATTAAAATTTCTTTAATACGACCACCTTTGGGACTGTTCAAAAGTGGTCTTTTAGACCACTTTTGAACAGTCCCAAAGGTGGTCTCTTTCAAGAAGACACTCAGTGCCGAAAACCCACAGAAAGAATGACTAAAACCTAATAAATATCCTTTCTAAAGGAGAATTTGTCTTAGTTATAGGTGGTCTTATTGTGGAATTTCACTGCATTTAATTCCAGACCGACTGTTAAACTTAAGTTGGTGCAGGAATACAGAAAAAAGATACATTTACTTACAAGAAATTTCCCTCTCTGTAAAATGTTCCGCCTGAAACCAATACACCTTTGTAATAATGGATGACTAATCAATCAATCAATCAATCAATCAATCAATCAATCAATCAAAATTTTACCTGAACATTTCTAGGCAACATTTAAATAAATAAATAAACAAATAAATAAATAATCTTTTTTGAACGTTCCTATAAATTAATACGTCCTGAACGGTTTTCCACAGAAATACATAAATTAATGTTATATTGAATTAGACCAAATGAGTCAATCATACAAGCTGAATCTGACGGTTTCACTAGAATAAGCTTGATCACATTTCAGACATGTTGCCATAGTGATGTATTTAATTTGTCTTATATTATAAAAATAAGAATATTAGAAAATTTACCATATTTCCAGTGATGTCCACTTCCCTCACACAGATGTATAATTTCATTTAATTTAATTTGTAATCTTGATTGTATGTTTAATCAATATATCTTAAATGGTTCCTTTATTATAATTTTATGAATGCAGCCGTATAAATCAGGTCGATTGTTTTTCTTAAACGATTAGATGACAATCCGTTCAAGATATCCAAGATATACAGTCTTAAGATCCTTACAGACAAGAAAAAGAAACAAAGAAAGAAAGAAACTATTTTGTTTGAGATCGCAGCCTCACCATATACCAAAAGGTTAACTTGAAAATTAGTCTTTCAATGAGATATAAAAATACATTTACTATGTATCAGTGCCACTTAAAGAACGAATTAGTCTCGAAAACTAGAATACGGCGAAGATGAGTAGCTGCGGTAAGATGCTTTTCATGATATATGCTAGTTTTTACCTTTATTTTCCGGAGTTAAATGCAATTCCATTCTGGTTTGGGGGCGACTGTTATCAACCATTGTCCATAGGAGCAGTATAAATGCAACCAGCCTAATCACCACCAAGAAAATCGGTAAGAAAATATTTTTGCATTTGCAAAACAGTTTCGAAAGTTCCACACAAATAAATATTATAACTTGTGCGTTCTATCAATTTATTTTATGAACACACATGTCCTTGTGTTTACTGTTCATTAACTATAAACTTCACACAGGCATTCTTCCTTTACCAAATTTATGAATGAAATTGCGGATGAATATATCTGATCAGAGTGTAAAATCCGTGATTGCCGGTGTAATGGGACAATTCACCGACAAGACAGTTCACCAACACGCTTTTTAGAGGCTGTTTACCGAACAACACATTTGAGGACAGTTCGCCGACACATTTGAATAAAAATCAAAAATGAGTTCCTTTAAGAGCAATGGAAACATTCATAAGAAAGAAGATGGGTCATACTACGTTGTTTCGGCTAATGAAGACGGTTCCCCTACAAACTTTTAGTACATTTCAATCTTGATAGAAAAACTGCTTGATATATAAAGGAAATATACATTTCTAGTCGAAAACAGTTGTTACCTTATGTTTAAATGACTAATTATTTTGACAGTTATAAGATGATTGGTGTTAACCGATGCATTTTCTACAAAAGGTGTATCCTTTAGAGGCAAGAAATAAACCAAACAACTGAAAAGTGTTAGTGTACCAAAACAGAAGGCAATGATCAGGAATCGATACAATTAGCCCACACCTCCAATAAGAGACAAAAAAGGAAAAGAAACACAAACATGAAATGAGCCCCGCCAAGCGAATTTGTGTCTTCGAGCATTCCGTCATGACAAATTTTAACTGCGCATGCCCAGCCATTCAGAGGGGCCAGGGATATGGCTTTCTGTCTGAAGTTTCCTCTTGATTCACTGCTTGTATGAGCGAGCAGCGAAGGTTCTGGCGAGTCTGCGCGGATGCGCAGGCTCGCCTGAACTTTCGCTGCTCGCATAGGCGATAAGTACCAAAATCGCTTGACGGTGCCCATATAACGAGACCCTAATGGAAACATCAATAGTGGAAAGGCAAAAGGGCAGATACATTTCCGCAAAATGCCCAACTGGCTATCCAAAACAAAAACATATAAGCGATACACACACTCAAAGAACCATAACAAAAATAAACCGCGACAGAAAAACCGCCTAGGAACGGTAAGTGAAAAGAATGACACTGGGGAGGTTGGGGCGGGGGCTTAAATCGATTTTACGCGGCCGCAGTCCTCGCCCTTGATTCCGTTGCGATTTAGACAAATAAATTGTTCAGTCCGCATGAAGGCTTCCGAACTCATCAGTGCAACATCTTCGAGAACACAAAAATCAAACTACCACATAGATGAAACAACGGTGAGGACTCGACAGCAATAAACCACTGAAATACTGGAGCAAAAGAAATCCAACAGTTAGACTCCAGTTGGCTCAACCAGACAGAGCATCAGGTTTCAACCAAAATTACATATTAAGAAAGCCTTTACGCTAGAACCGTCAAAGAATCTAAGACCTGACCCACCGGCGTGCAATTAAAGAGGGAAGCAAAGTTATCAACCGTGATTGGGTTAACTACCATGCATGCAGTCTGTGATGTTCCCAATCTTTTTATATCGAAGAATGATTTTACGAAATTGGGTGCCGGCCTTGGTAGCTCAGTCGGATGCGCGTCTGACTGGTGATCAGGAGGACGCGGGTTCGATACCTGCCGTGGTCGGCAACATTATATCGTGGAAATTGATCATTTAGTCTTTTCTACGGTCATTCTCTCCCTTCCGCTGATTCAAGAAGGGCAGTCGTCAGTTTCTGGCGAAAGAATGTGCACTGTACTGGCTAACCGCTTACGCATTTGCCTGTCCAGGAAAAGTGTGGATAGGTAAACTGACCGGCTGAAAAATGACCTAAATAGTGTTGGCTGGGTCGTTAAACTCCAATACAAACAAACAAAATTGGGAACTGAAATCATTGCAAGTATATATTTTTCTGAATTTACGAGACTAAGTCACCATAAAATTCGGGCTACATGTGCCTTCTTTTGAGTTTAATCATTAGTGACCCTGATAGTTTCATAGTTCCACAACGGAATCGATGATTCCAAAGAACTTAGAATAGAATCTGCGCTATGATGAAAGGCGTGGAAATTGTTAGAGGAGTAAATTAAACTATACGAGTATTCAAAGTGAAGTTCGTTCTTTGACCTTATAGGTGTGAAAATTTAAACTTATTTTCCCCAGGAACAACTGTGCCATTTATAACACAATTCCATCTGAAAGCCTTTAGGACAAGGAAATAAAAATGATTAATATGAGTTTGGTCACATGAGCAATATGGCCACATGCTCATATCAGGTAAAAGAACTTCAGATTGTTTTTTCTCCGGAACCAGTCGGTTGACTTTCCTGAAACTCGGTATCAAGCATTAGGGACTCGAGCCAATCATAATTTGTTCAAATGATGATCCCTGGATGACCTGAACCTATTTAAGGCCAAGGTCAAATTTGGTCACATAGGCCTTTGTATGGGAAAAAGTAAAAACTGTAATTTTCGCAGTTGACGACGGTAGCTAAATGAGAAAATGAGGACAAAGACATCATCTAGATATGAAAATAATAATAATAATAAACATGTTTTATCAGAAAGCACTGTTCCATTTGTAATCAAATTTCATATGAAAACTTTAAATAACAAGGAAATGGAAATCAATTAATATGATTTGTCACATGACAAATATGGCGGTCATGCCAAACTTTTTTTTTTTTTTTCGAAATACAGCTGGGCAGATCTGGGCCAAATTTACACATAAAGCCTATTTATGGAATGAATGAACAATCGTTTATTCAAATGGTTTAGGTCACATGAACAAGTTGGCTCCATGCCAAAAGCCTTCAACAATCTTCTTCTCGGCAACCAAATGGCTGTATAAATGATCAGCACTAAAGGACCAATTCAGGACCAGTAGTCCCCTGGTTTGTAAAACTCTCAACAAATGAAACAAGTCTGACACCCCTTTGATTGGAAATGAATGTGTCCAAAGCTGCAATTTTTTTGTGGATTTGGTTTTACGGCCCATTCAAAATTATTTCACTCATGACGGGCCGATCGTTATTCAGAGGTAGGCGTAAACCGGAGCACCCAGAGCACCCGGAGAAAAAACACCTGATCTTCCGTTGCAGAACTTGGCGTCTCACATGTGACCCGAGCCAGGTTCGAACCCACACCGGTGAGAGACCTAATGATTAATAGTCAGCGCTCTTATCCAGACCCGTTGATATAGCTCTGGTTTCGATCCCAGAAGTAGAATTGCGAAATACATGTAGTTTTAAATCAAAGCACTGATAGCATTGGTGGATCGATTGTCTCTGAGAGTAGGCTTGGAGGAGACCTGGACGTTTTCTTTAACCCTTTACCACTCAGATACGTGTTTTTACGTGTCTGCACCCCCCCCCATTTTAAGCCCCAGAAGCACCTAAAATCTGCATTTCTACCCCTGGATAGTTATGTTTGCTTTAGGATTTGTTGGGCAAAAAAGTGACCTGTTTTTTCGCGCGCCTCCCCACTAAAAATATTCTTGGGGGGATTGAAGGGGGCGTTGCCCCCCTCACATCCCGAAAAATTTTGGGTGTATGGCCCAACCGGCCGCTAAAATTTATATCTGAGGGTGTCTGGGGTCAAATATGCCTGAAAATTGATGCTGATAAAACATGCTGCAAAAAGTGAAAATGGCCAGTGCCAAACACCTTAATTGTTGCCTTGACAGCTGTGTGAAGATTAAAATGTGGTCAAAAATTCATGTGAAAACACACTTTTTGCCAACTTTGAGATGCCCCCTCTTTACCATGACAACAATGATCAAGTCATGAAAGGTTGCATTTGAAAGGCTACTGCCCAATAAACATTCATACTGAGTTTGGTGTAAAACAGATCATCCATTATGAAACAATGGCTAGTTGAAGTTGCTGTCAGGTGCAACACTGTGAAAATCAGCGAAATTCACAAAATCCCTGAGTGGTAAAGGGTTAAACAATTCCTGTTATTTATGCAAACAATATATGTCCTGATCAGACGGCAGCATCTGATCTGGTTGTTCACTGTTTGCCTTTCCAGCGCATGAGTCCACATCACGAAAACACGCCTATATAATTTTGACCCCTTGAACCCCACTTTTATATAGTAAAACTGGTGTTTCCGGGGGTAAACCTTAATTTTCTTATTTCTGCTCTAAAATATAGATTGTGGGCACTCGTTAGAACCCACAATCTATATTTTGAGCAGAAATAAGAAAAGTATCACAATTTTTCATCATAAAATTTTTATTTTTCCGGCAATAAATGTGGCAATGTATTTGTAGAGGCGTGCATAGGGAACAATCCTCGTAGTTTCACAAAAATATCCGATATCGATTTGCGACACTCGCCGCAGACTTACCTGTAAACATCACCACCAAAAATTATATAGAAATTAATAGGAAAGCCGTATTAAATTGATTAAATTACAATTTTAGAAGAATGCGACAAAAAATTATAAGTTATTTTCAAAAAGTTCTGTTTTTAATGAGGAATTAGATATAAAATTTGTAAAAATAAATTAACGACTTAGTTCTTCCATTTTACTTTGAAGAGTGGAAGTCGTATTCCTATTCATCTTATATATCTTTTGGCAAAATGCTCCTGGACCTACATTCCAATGCTAATTTAAAACTGATTACTTTCTCATTGATTTTTTATAAGTGATGACTAGGAAGAAAATTTCTCAAAGTTTGCAATGATATATACAATTTTATACTCAATTAAAAACATAGTTCTTCCATTTTGATTTGAAAATAAGGAAGTCAGCTTTTCGGCACCTGCATTTTTCTCTCGTAAAAATGGCTAAGTCCACGAGCGCCAGCAGGACAAGCTGGGTAGAAATTTACTTTAGCGCAGTCTCATAAAGTTTATTTATTTATTTATTTATTTGTAGATTTATCAATTAATTAATTAATTAATTCCATCTGTAGGAAGAACTCGGGATCTGCAGTTTGCGTAATGCATTCCATTTTACATATAATCCGACGAGAAAAGTACGTTACACAGATGTTACGTACAAACAGCATTTCCCAGCGGATGTCAAGAGAACTTGAATATTTGCGGTTTTACTTGATTGGTCCAATGACAGTCACGTGGACAATAGCAATATAGCTCTACATTGGTAACTTTTAGTCGACAAACAGTCGACCCAAAAGGACAACAAGAGAAGTACAGTTTCTCTCTCTCTCTCTCTCTCTCTCTCTCTCTCTCTCTCTCTCTCTCTCTCTCTCTCTCTCTCTCTCTCTCTCTCTCTCTCTCTTCAATACATTTGGTCTGTTACACAGCTTCAGACTAAATATGATTGTCGTCTGGACTTACGCTATGAACGAAACATGTCGACGAGGCTTATGGGTAGGTAGACTCTGCCAGCGAAAACGCGCGCGCGCACTCGCATATTCGAAAAACAAAACAAAACAAAGACCATGACCCGCCTTGGGTATCTATTTTTAGAGATTGCTCCTGATTAGCGATGGACCGTGAACAAGACATGTGTTCAATGTATTATTTTGTCTAAACATTATTAATAATCATTCAGTCATCCCCGATTATTAAAAGAAAACAAATCAATAAGCATTCATTTTATTATGTCCATTGATAATTTTTACACAATGTATAACGTTGCAGTTCTAAAGACTTATTTAAATATATGCAAAGTTAAAAAATGGCTGACAAAAATATGAAAGCGGTAAGTGCGATTATTATTATTGTTATCATTAAACTATGAAATGAGCTGGTGCACAGCGTTTCCTACAACTTACATGTGCGCCAACCGCACAATCAAATCAGCCTGCGCATCCATATGGTCTAACTTGAGACTTCTCTTGTTGCATGGAGGAACTTTGGGCCCTTAGCTATCCTGAGAGCGCAAAACGAAGACTCTGATCAGACTGCGCGGATGCACAGGCTGATCTGAGTCTTCGTTGGGCGCATATGTCTTATTGTAGGTTTTGTTGTGCGCTGGCTCAATTATTATCCCCACGTTTTTTTTAAAAAAAAGTGGGGATATTGCAATCGCCTCCGTCCGTCTGTCTGTCTGTCCGTCTGTCCGTCTGTCTGTCCGGCTATCTCCTCCTAAACCGTTAGCCGGAATTCAACCAAATTTGGTATGCGAGTTGCTTATATGAATGGCTTGCGCAAGAGCACATTTTTTTTGTCCCCGCCCCCAGGGGCCCTGGGGAGGGGTCAAAAGGTCAAATATCAATAAAATTCAATTACAAAGTCAATTTTGAAGATTTTGATGCCAAACTTTGCACATGTACTTAGTTATGAAAAAAGTAAAACATATTGAACGGGATTTTGGCTGTGACCCCTAGGTCACGCCCTGGGGGTCGGACTTGGGGGGGGGTCGGGGTCAAAATTAAAGTTTTTCAGAACATAGTCATGTTGCATATCTATGCGAAGGGGATAATGGGTAGAATAAACTACAAGTAAAATTTTGAACCTGGGGTCAGATTGGGGCCCTGGGAGAGGGGTCAAAGGGTTAAAATTTAAGTTTTTTGGAACATAGTCATGTGGCATATGAAATTGAAGGGCATGATTAGTAGAATATAATACAGGTAATATTTTGACCATGGAGTGAAATTAGGGCCCAGGGTGAGGGGTTTTCGGTACTTGGCCCCTCTGTAGAAAACGTGGGGATTTGCGATGGCGCGCCATCGACAGTATTCTAGTTAGTATGATTATGATTATTATAATTATCATCTTCATTATTATTATTGTTGTTGTTGTTGCTGTTGTCGTCGTTTTTGTTGTTGTTGTTGTACTACTAGAGGTGTTTTATTGCTTACAGTATGAAGCAGACAGTTCGGATCTACAACTGACAGATGAACAAATAGAAGGTAGGGGTTCTTTTGAAGTTAGGCATGTACAGAATTTGCCATGGACTAAAGAATTAATTAGAATAAGCTACGGTAAATGGGCTACCATGTGTGTTCGAGTTATTGAGGTGTCACTGTAACCCATTGTATACTGATGGACTCTTCCACTGTTATATCTTGGACAAGTCCATTTGTCATTTTAGGGGTATAAATTCCAATTTTTATCGTTCTTTTTTCGTTTCTTGACAGAAAATCCCCCTGTTAGCAAGCAGTGTTTGATTTTGATTTGAGGTTGAACGTCCCTGTCAAGACTGTAAAGGCCATTTTGGAGACGTTGCTTCCTGTCCTGTCGCCAAATGAAACCAAAAGGGTTTATAAGCATGGACGGGCCGACTCGCACCGCTTTGCCTGGGCAGGCTTAGATCCTCTAAGCTGTTTACCAGTACTCGTGTGCGGGTCGGTTTCAGCTCTGCGTGGAAGCATCATGCAGCCCATATATTTCTTCAAGCCCCTATGGGCGGGGGCCTAAGCAAGCAGTGTAGACCCTGAGTCAGACGCGTCATGCATCGTCTGATCAGGATCTGCACTGTTTGTCTGTGTTTCCAGCCTGAGAGAGCGTAAACATAGTTTCTTAGTTGCTTTCGCCGTCCGGTCCACCATTTGTTTTCGACGTAGACTTGATGCACGTGGACAATGTATGGCAAACTGTTGGTCTCGAGCATGGTCATATATAGACTTGTAAAGCCTGATGAGAAGGTTTCTTAGTACACAACAGGAATAAATGTACCCTCTCATCAGACATCAAATCCGGTCACTGTCTAGCCAGTGAAAATTTATATAACAGTACACAAATGCTATATATAGTAGTCGCAGATAAGATTGACTAGGCGGAGCTATTCAGGTGTTGTCAATATATATGTCAAATTCGCTGAGTCCACCAGAAGATTCGGTGGAGTGCCTATCGCACGCTTTCTTCAAGCGGACGAAATGGTCTTATACGCCACAGCTAAGCTTATGTTACAGTTGAATTCACACAATCGGGTGACTTGGTTTACCTTTTTGTTAATGGGATATTCCTAAGGCAGGTACAAACGATAGCTCCGCCTAGTCAGTCTTATCTGCGACTACTATACCACAGTATATGGCCTGATAAAATGCAGTATGCATGGGTAAACTATTAACAAATTCATTTATTGTTTTTTTAGCTCGGCTGTTTTCGAAGAAAACGACGAGGTATTGTCATAACTCTGGCATCGTCGTCGTGCAAAAACTTGGACATTCTGTAATACCTCTGTCATTGCTGAACATATTTACTTGAAACTCGGACTAGTTGTTCATTATGAAAAGGGGAACTCATACCAATAGGTGAGGTAACCCTCAAAATATTTTTGGCACAGTTATGCCCCTTTTTCGACTTAGAATTTTGCGTCGTCGTCGTGCAAAACTTGGACATTTTGTAATATCTCTGTCATTACTGAACATTTACCTGAAACTCGGACTAGTTGTTCATTATGAAAAGGGGAACTCATACCAATAGGTGAGGTTACTCAAAATATTTTGGCACAGTTATGCCCCTTTTTCGACTAAGAATTTTTGTTTAAAAATTGTTTCAAAAACTTGGACATTTTGTAATATCTCTGTCATTGCTGAACATATTTAGGCACAGTTATGCCCCTTTTTCGACTTAGCTCGGCTGTTTTCGAAAAAAAAAGGACGCGGTATTGTCATTGCTCTGGCGTCGTCGTCGTGCAAAAACTTGGGCATTTTGTCTGCGTCGTCGTCGTGCAAAAACTTGGAAATTTTCTAATATCTGTGTCATTACTTAGCATATTTACTTGAAACTCGGACTAGTTGTTCATTATGAAAAGGGGCTGCAGCCAAACGTTGGCACCCGCATGCGGTGCTCTTGTTTTTTAACTGTCATCATGATTGAATTTGTGCCGCTGAAATGACTAGGTGCTTTAATTTCTGTCAAGGTCTTGAAATTTATTTTATAAAGCATCACGAAAACACGCCTATATAATTTTGAACCCCTTGAACCCCACTTTTATATAGTAAAACTGGGGTTTCCGGGGTTATAGCTTATTTTTCTTATTTCTGCTCTAAAATATAGATTGTGGGTATTCGATAGAACCGCCTCGATGAGGCGGTTCTAACGAGTGCCCACAATCTATACTTTGAGCAGAAATAAGAAAAATATCACAATTTTTCATCATAAAATTTTCTTTTTTTTCGGCATAGGTGGCAATGCATTTGTATAGGCGTGTTTGCGTAATGGGTTAAACACCTATTGTCCAAAAGTTTTCTAGGTTTTTTGTTTGTGTTGATGTTAAACGACCCAGTCAGCACTGTTTAGGTCATATCGAGCCGGTCAGCTTATCTAATTACACTTCCTGGGCAGGTTTATACTTAAGCAGTTAACCAGTACATTGCCCCTCCTTTGACCAAGCGGAAAGAAGAGAATTTTCATGATCATTCTCCGGGAAAGACTGTTACCGACCCCGCAGGTATTGGGCCTGCGACCTCATGATCAGAAGTCAGACGCGCATCCGACTGAGCTACTCAGGCAGGCTGTGTTCCAGGTAGATTAAAGCTATATGACCGCTATACTCGTATACATGTAGTTTGCAGAAGAAGGCCTTCCATCTAGGTCACCAGTTGTGCACATAAATGTTTCTACTTGTAGTGCACTGAAAAGCTTGTTTATGCAATATGTTTATTATTACACGTATTTGTGAACTATTGCACGACCCGCAGAAAAAGCGACCGACTGAAGTCGGTTGATTGTCTAAGGTGCCCTAAAATCACCGTGTCATTCTGTCATTCGGTCAATCGGTCATTCTGTCAGTCTGTCTGTCCGTCCGTAACCCGTTTGTGAAAATTGGTGATAGTGACTTAACCGCTTGGAATATTCAAACAATTTTTGGCATACTGATAGATATCAATGAGATCTAACCAATGAACTTGCGAAATATTACATTCCATTTAGTATAGCCTCGCCGAGGCGAAAAATGTGAAAATTTTCGAACTGCTTCTCCTCGGAAACCGTTGGGCCGATTTAAGTCAGATTTCATATGGAGCCTCTATGGGATGGGGGAAACCAAAAATTGCTCATGGGGTTCAGGTCACATGACCAAAATGGCCGCCAGGCTATATATGGTCTGTCAGTCTGTCCGTCCGTAACCCGTTTGTGAAAATTGGTGATAGTGACCTAACCGCTTGGAATATTTAAACAAATTTTTGCATACTGATAGATATCAATGAGATCTAACCAATGAATTTGCGAAATATTACATTCCATTTAGTAAAGCCTCGCCGAGGCGAAAAGTGTGAAAATTTTCGAACTGCTTCTCCTCGGAAACCGTTGGGCCGACTGAAGTCAATTTCATATGGAGCCTCTATGGGATCGGGGAAACCAAAATTTGCTCATGGGGTCCAGGTCACATGACCAAAATGGCCGCCAAGCCATATATGGTAAAAACCCTTCAAAAATAGTCTTCTCCAGAACCACTGGGCAGATTTCCACGAAACTTGATAATTAGCATCTGGGACGTAGGCCCATCATAAATTGCAAAAATGGTGACCCTGGGTTGACCTTGACCTTCTTTGTGCCTAGGTTAAACTTTGACGCATATGCTTTTGTATTGGAAAAGTGAGAATGCATTTTATCCTGCAAACAATTCAGAATACAGTACTAAAGTATAAGATATATTTTTGCTCCTTACGATAAGGCGCATTTATTGGGGGAACCGTTTTAGGTCCAGGTCACATGACCAAAATGGCTGCCATACCCATACATGGTAACACTCATAAAGCTAAAAGCATCCGGCGGGTCGTGCACTTCAGCTGAAGCACTGGTTATTTCTACAGTAGTCCGAGGATAAGAAGAAAGTTACGTCAAGGGGTAGGTAAGACAGGAACGTTATATCGTTATTATTAGATAGGCAAGGCAGGCTATTTTGTTTGTTTGATTTGATGTTTAATGTCCCCGTCAACACTGTATATGTCATTTTGGAGACGTTGCTTCCAATTTTACCCGACATTGAGATGAAACGACATCCCAAGCCCTGTCGCCCAATGAAACCAATAGGGTTTATAAGCATGGCCGGACCGACTCGCAGTGCTTTGCCTGGGCAGGTTTAGATCCTCTAAGCGGTTTACCAGCACTTGTGTTCGGTCGGTTTCAGCTCTGCGTGGAAGCATCATCCAGCCCATCTATTTCTTCAAGCCCCGATGGGCGGGGGCCGAAAGGCAGGCTATAACGTTATGCTTATTATTACCGTTTTACAACAGTGGACAATTCTTAATTACAAAAACATTCGCTGACGTCACTTTTTTCTTCTCCTCGATCTAATGTACAATGTAGTACAATGGAAGATAGTTTCATAAGGTAAAGGCAGGTCAACCTAATGACTTTGCGGTTAAGATACAGGCCAAAATATCACAATTCCTAAATTTTATGGCACTGGATATACATGTCACACTTTCCGCCAGTTTATCAAGGGACACAACTTTGGTGACTTCTTGCTCGGTTTCCTGTAAACTTAACCCCTTTCAGTCATTAAAAGGAGATAATTTGCCCGAGGGGCAAATGTAGACCCTTATTGACAAGGGTGACTAAATATTTTTTGTAATTGTTGCCTCCACTGAAAACGTATCAATTCACTTTAACTGACGTATTCTTGACATTCAACAAGCAGGGGCCAGTTGTTCAAAGCATCGTTAGCTTAACGAGCTCGTTAGTGGTCATAGTGTTAACTCTTCTAGCAAGTACAATATCGAAAATGTTGGTATTTTTGCTGAAAAAATGTGGGCAGCTTTTGCGGATGCAAAACAAAAGCTGCTCACATTTTTTCAGCAAAAAATTCAGCATATTTGCCATATTTAATGATCAAAGTTTAAACGATATGTTAACTAACGAGGTCGTTAGTTTTGAACAACTGGCCCCAGGGGTTTACAAGGATTTGCATCCTCTTTGCTTGTAAGGCTAGAACCCAGTTGTCCAAAGCCTCGTTAGCTTAATATACCCGTTTTTGGCCAAAATGTTACAATTTCTTGCAAGAACAATATCTAATATACGAATATTCTTTGCTGACAAAAATGTGAGTAGCTTCTACTCATATTTTTCAACAAAAATATAAGCAAATTATCAAAGGTTTAACAATACGTTCGCTAATGACAACTTTAGTTTTGGACAAATGGGCCCAGGTTTAGAACTCTAAATCTCACAGGAATGTTTTTGTTTGTTTGATTTGAGGTTTAACGTCCCCGTTAACACTTTAAAGGTCATTTTGGAGGCGTTGCTTCCAGTTTTGTGGGACTTTTACCCGACATTGAGATGAAATGACATCTCAAGCCCTGCCGCCCAATGAAACCAATAAGGTTTATAAGCATGGACGGGCCGACACTCGCACCGCTTTGCCTGGGCAGGCTTAGATCCTCCAAGCGGTTTACCAGTACTCGTGTGCGGGTCGGTTTCAGCTCTGCGTGGAAGCATCATGCAGCCCATCTATTTCTTCAAGCCCCGATGGACGGGGACTGATTCATCTAAACGTTATTTCAGATTTCCGTGAAGCTTTTGGTTTGTTTGATCGTGACAACACGGGCAGTATAACTGTCAATGAGTTACGAGCTGTGCTACGATCTCTAGGAAAGAACCCAACAGAATCAGAGCTAAGAGAAATGATAAGAGAAGTCGACGAAGATGGTAAGTTGTTAGCTGTAAAAATATGAGTACAATCAAATGCCGATGCCTCGAACACCGATCGCTCTTTACTTTGGCAGATTCCAACTCACTCCCAAGTCCCTAAATATTCTCACTCTCCATCATGAAAAACACGTCCATGTGATTTTGACCCCCTCAAACCCCACTTTTGCCCAGTAAAACTGGGGTTTACAGGGGTATACATTATTTTTCTTATTTCTGCCCCAAAGCATAGTTTGTGGGTACTCGATAGAACCGCCGGTTCTATCGAGTCCCCACAATCTATGTTTTGAGCAGAAATAAGAAAAATATCAAAAATTTTCATCTTAAAATTTCCATTTTTTGGCCGAAAAATTGATAATGTATTTGTATAGGCATGTTTCCGTAATGCGAATACCAATATATGATGATTGCTTCATATTTATACATGCAGAGGATGGTGTTTGTCCTGCTGATGAAGTTAAAAAGTGGACATATAGGATCTTACATGCGTGTTCATGTATTATTGAATTTATTAAACGAGTTGAGGAAAAGGGATAAAATACGAGGCTTTGCCGAGCATTTTATCCCTTTTCCTCAACGAGTATGAATAAATTCAAATAATACACGAGCACGAATGCAAGGTTCTATTTATCATATGACATTTAAAACGCATTTTATTCACGATTGCTTACAAAAATGTCAATATTCCGCCATTAGTAAACGCGACGTCGTACATGTAACGTTACGGGACGTATCTAGCTAATTTGCATATTTAATCCACTATTCTTGCATAAATATCTATGCGCATGGCTGTTTGAAGCCATTGTCAAATGGACCGAAAGCCGTGCTCAAACAGCAAAAACCATGTTCAAATCATGAAATTCGCGTGCCGTTTGAACATAGATTTTGAGCTTTTGATATCACAAGACGGGCCTTGCTTAATTACGTTACGTTGAGCGGCGTAACGTTATCGCCCTGAACGTAGCGCTTTAGGGTTCTATGATGACGTCAGATGGTTACTGCGTAACAACGTCATTGTAAACAACATTCTGAAATGGCCGCCATGTTGGTTCGCCGGTCGCATTTCAAGAGTATAGATGGAGTTTATATGGAGTTTTTGGGCGTTTTCGTCAAAATTTGCTGTCGGAATCGTAAGTTATGCAAGAACAACGATCATCCATGGTTATTTCATGCATTAACATTTGCCGGATCCCTCGGAAGATATTTGAACATTCGGCCTGGCGGCCTCATGTTCAAACACCTTCCTCGGGACCTGGCGAATGTTAATGCATGAAAAACCATGGTTGATCCTTATAGTGGATTATCGAAAATATTACATGGCGTTATTACACTCTCAGACGCGACGTCATATGATCAATTTTATTATTGATCGACAGGGCAAATTTTGTGGTCAGATGAGTTGAGTATGAAAACAAATGGAACTCCGGAAAATATGTTTTGTGTTATTTAGTGAAGCGCTTTTCAGCATGTGGAATTGTAGATTAATACACATCAAACAGTTTTCTAACCTGACCCATTTTGGGTCCATTGTTTGGGGTATTGTATTTTTAGATTAAATTCAAGGAGGTCACATGATCAGTGGGCTGACAAACAAAGGCAGCAACATGAGAAAAATAAGGGGATACGGAGGTTAAAGCCGAATCAGGTATTCTCTTGCCCCACGAAAATGTATCTGCCTATAACTCACAAGATGCAGCAGCGATTCGATGAGACGGTTCTAATGAGAACCCACAGCATAACTTTGTTTTATAACTAGTCCTGTACAACAAGACCCTACTGACGTTCAATCACTCCGTAGGGTCTTGTGTCCTTCCATACAAAAACTGGAAATTCTGAAAATTTCACCAATATTCAATATTGGTGGCATGTTCAATAAAAAGGATATGATCATATGATGAATAACATACAAATCTTACATTTGGCAAAGCAGCTTTCTTGTTTTTAACCTGTAAGTGCATGTAAACGTTAACTTTTCACAAAACGCGACTCTGTACAGGGTCGCCGATGTAAACAATATGGCCGTTCATTTCCGTAATTTGTCCGGTGAATCCCGGTGATGATCGTAAAGGCAAAGATAAAACCCAGTACTTGATTCTCCGTACCGCGTATGAGAATAGAATAGAATAATTATTGTTTATTTCACCAATTTCACCAATTATGACACTCGCGGGTAAATAAAAACTACATGCAATGAGAATTTATTGTCTGTCTGCTTGGAATACTCGGAGGGGGCAATATTAAATGTGTTTGACCTTGTTGCTGCGAATCTGCAGTTTCTAGAACTGAAAATGAAGTAATTTACTGATATGAACTTAGGCACAGCCTTAATGCTGTAGTGGTAGGATAGGGAAGGGTAGGATAGGAGTAAGAGTAAGGTAGCAGTAGGGACAGGGGTAGTATAGAGGTAGAATAGAGTATTTTAGGGGTGGGGGTAGGGGGTGTCGGGACAACTCGGCACATAGCAAACTCGGCACATACCCAACTCGGCACATAACCAACTCGGCCCCTACAAACTCGGCACATAGCAAACTCGGCCCACAATAGTTATAATGGTTATTAAGCTGTACAGTAATACTTTATTACCACTACAGCTTCTAATTTCAAATGAGTGACAGAATGCTTAAAACCTCTGTTTGTCTTTTAAAAAAATCCCTGGCAACACGCAACGCAAACAACGGCTATGTTTGATGTTGTTCTATTCAGATCAGTTTTTCCGCGAACAGTGACGTCACTGGTTTCGGCAGGAATCGAAACATCCCGAAGTGAAATCCAATATGGTGGACGGATAAAAAACAGTACCTAACGCTTCGTGGATATTTTTAGGATAATATTGAATATTTTTTGGCTTATTTTGAACAGAGAACGACACAGAACAATACAGTTCTGTGACTTATATCGGATGACATTATAAAACCAGTGATTTTCCCGTTTCTTAACGGAATTTCCAGTTTTTCGCGGTTGGGACTCATGACCTTACAGGAAAGCAGCGTAGCGTAATGTATGGAAGGTCATGAGTTCAGGACTATTTTATAACATATCAAAAAGATAAACGTAAATTGTAGCCAGTATGCATCCTGGCATTGAGCTTTAGGCAACCGTCAGTGGCTTGAACTACATGTCTACAGTTTTTCAATGCCAAAAAGATGTTCGAGTTATTGAAGTCTGACTGTGATACAGTAAAATTCCTAAATTAAGACCACTTTTGAACAGTCCCAAAGGTGGTCCCTGACCAGAGGACATTGTAGGCAGAAACACAAAGAAAAATTCAGTGTTTCCTTCAAAATAAGCTTTTTATAGCAAAATTAGTTATATTTTAGGTGGTCTTAATAGCGGAATTTCACTGTATGTTATTCCTATGATTTCAGAAAGCGGAACAATTGAGTTCCCCGAGTTCTTAACAATGATGGTTCGGAAGGTGAAAGCCCCTGACACACCGGAGGAACTTATAGAAGCTTTCCGTGTCTTCGATTATGACTGCAACGGGTTCATCAGTGCTCAACAACTCTGTCACGTGATGACAAATATAGGAGAGAAACTCAATATGGCAGAAATTACTGAAATGCTCAAACAAGCCGGAGTGGACAATCATGGGCAAGTGAATTACGAAGGTAAGCTTGCTTTGTCTTTCATAGCCTAAAGAGACATACCCTTACGTCCCAGAATTTCTGAGTCAAGACGTTGCGTCGACGTTGATGTTATTTTTCAATCTAAATGGGGTTTTGGATAATCCTCAGTGGCCTGAACTGACCCTGTTTAGAACCCGTTTCGCCAGTTCCAAAGGTGTTCGAGTCAATTTAGTTTGACTGTACATAACCACAAAGTCGCTGGTCAGCCTGGGAAGCCAGGAAGTGTGTCTTACTCTATAGCTGATGTAAATTCAAAAGCGCACTCATGTCTGACAGGCAGTCCATTATGTGAACAAGTCCGTGAAATGAATACTCCATAAACCCCACTTATATAGAGAAAACTGGGGTTTATGAAACTGGGGTTTATGGGGGTATACACTTTTTTTCTTATTTCCGCTCCAACACATAGGTTGTGGGTACTCGTTAGAACCGCCTCAGTGAGGCGCTTCTAACGGGCACACACAATCTATGTTTGGAGTATAAACGAGAAGAATATCACCAATTTTCTTCACAAGTAGCCACTTTGGAGATGTGAAAAAAATGCATTATCGCTCAGGGGAGTGTTTCGTATTGAATGCTTTTATAAGCTTCCACTGTACGCAAATGGCCCATGGGAAAGGGGCCACAGACGTTTTTGCTATTTATGTTCTTTAAATAGGCGTGTGTGGCTAGAAACATGTCTTCTTGCATGAAGCTATCTCAAGGTCTCTTCTGTATGTCTGTAAGCAACACAGCCTCTGGCGAGGATTCGCTTATGTCCAAAGCTCGCCAGAGCCTTTGATGACCGTTTATGCGATTAATAGGCCTGAGCTGGATTTTCTGTTCTATTCTATTCCGATCCGTTCCGTTCCGTTCCGTTTCGATCCGTTCTGATATATTCTATTTTGATCCGTTCTAATCTATTTATATTGCCATATCTTTGCATATATTTTCAGATTTTGTGAGAATGATGTCTAAGTGAAAATGGCTACTACTCCTCAAGCACGAAGACAGGCGGACTAGGAGCTACAGTCCCGTGCCAAAAGTGTTCGGCCTCTGTTGACGTTCCCGTTTATTTCAATTCATTCCGACAAGTTTTCAACCTTTTTTTGGTTTCAAAATACATTCTTAATGTACAAGAAGAAATGATATTACGATTTTTAGGAACTGATAAATTTCTTCTGCTACTATGTAAGTTCAGATAAGGAGGAGTAAGGGGTATGGGAACACCTGGCAGATTCTTTTTCGCCATTTTTCAAAGGCAGACAACTTTCGGGACTCCCTGTTTGCTATCTATATTTAAAGCCCTGTCCAACTGAAAAAGGGTCTTAAAGGAAAGAATTTGATCATCAGGAGCAAATTCTTTCCTTTAAGAGTTGGCCCCTATTGACATGGGAGGCAAACATACATTTGCAGGAGTTGCCTCCACTGAAGGTGTACCTATTCCTCTTAAGGAATGAATTTACTTTCCTTCTTGTTTAAAATCCTATGTTGTGGGCCCTTGTTGGACTCACCATATAGAGGCGATTCTGACGAATTCTCAATACCCAATTTTATGGAAAAATGGAGAAAAAACAACAACAAAATAACCATTTATTTTCTTCTTCATCTGATTAAATTGTAGATCTATAGATGCAACTGAAAATTTCGAAAATAGGAATTCCGACTGGTGTCATAGAGCAAAACATTTTAAGATGCTTTTCATTCTAGGTTTTATTTTATTTCACAAATCAAACAAATTTCACACACCAGCGTTTATAAACAAATAACATATATATCATATTGACCAAGGCTCCAAAATACGGCTTTGTAAGTCTATTTTATAAGTATCTCTATGTGATAAATCCAACTTCGCCCACAGCTCCATACAAAGAGTGCCATGATAAACTCCCATCCCACCTAGCAGTTGGGCCTTCTGGACCTCTTATTTTTGCTCCCTCCGACTCGAACGAAGATTTCGGTCACTCATTAATACCGCCCTAATGAGGCGGTCCCAAACGAGCGCCCTGAGCCAGGATTGAGCCAAGGAAGAAGACAAAGGCTTTTATTAACATGAAATTATATGTTATTGCACGGGGCATGTGGTACAATATATTAATACACGATCCAGAACAGCCAGAACTTCAGCATAGTTACTAGCGTACATTGAAGTCACACGTTACGCTATTTCTTTGTAATGGCCATGCTCAACAGGCAGACTTGCAATGTTACGGACCATCCTCGTAGCGGTAAGCCTCGTGTGACCCTGTCAAGATCGCACACTTGTGTCAGCCATTGTCTTAGGGAGGCGGCAAGGAATATCCCTGCAGACAGCTCGTAACGGATTAAAGGCTAGGCCTTGGCCAGTATGTGCTTAGAGGCATTACTACGGGCAACTTTTGACAAAGGTCCATATTGCCGCCCGAGTGAACTGGTACCGACATCATACGCGGTTCCAACGATATTTTGATCACGGATGAGTCTAGGTTTAACTTAAGTCATGCAGATGGCCGTGTAAGGTTCTACCGTAAGAAAGGAGAGCGATTTGCTGATGCCTGCGTCCGTCAGATGACCGCTTGGGCGGTGTGGGACGGTGTAATGGGAGGCTTCAGTGTTCAGAGGGTAAATCAATCAGAAGCAGTGTCATTCATTCAAGGACAAGCCTAGCAACGCATCCTGCTAGATTAACACAGCACACAACATAACCGTTCTCCAATGGCTAGGCACCAATCCGGATTTAAACCCAATATCGAAAACATTTTGAACGAATTGGAGAGACAATAGACTTTTGAAGTCTGATGATGTACAGTAAAATTCCTGTATTAAGACCACCTTTGGTGCTGTTCAAAAGTGGTCATAAAGACCACTTTTGAACAGTCCCAAAGATTGTCTCTTATTAGGAGACACTGAGTGTAGAAAATACAAAGACAGAATAATTGAAGCCGTCTCAATAAGCTTTCAAATGCAGATTTAGACTTGTTTTTATAATAGTCGAATTCTACTGTACAGTAAAATTCCTATATTAAGACCACCTTTGAGACTGTTCAAAAGTGGTCTTAAAGACCACTTTTGAACAGTCCCAAAGGTGGTCCCTGGCCATAGGACATTGTAGGCAGAAAACACAAAGAAAAAATAAGTGTAGCCTTCAAAATAAGCTTTATATTACAGAATAAGTCCTAATTTTAGGTGGTCTTAATGGCCGAATTTTGCTGTATATATAAATATATACATAACTTGAATAAGTTTTTCCTTCCTCAGTTCCTTCCCTCCAGCGGTAGATGTTTGAGTCGGCATAAAATAAAAATAAAATCTGGCCTGGCATGGCGGCATAAGATAAAATGTAGAACATATGGGCAAAACTATTAACATAGATCTACGACGGATACCATTCTAGACAGACAAGTGCCCCGGCCTTCAGAACCTGGAAAATTAGTTTGTTTGTTTGATTTGATGTTCAACGTCCCAGTCAACACTGTAAAGGTCATTTTGGAGACGTTGCTTCCAATTTTGTGGGACTTTTACCCGAAATTGAGATAAAATGACATCTCAAGCCCTGTCGCCCAATGAAACCAATAGGGTTTATTAGCATGGACGGTCTGCCTCGCACCGCGGTTCCTGGACAGGCTTAGATCCTCTAAGCGGTTTACCAGTACTAGTGTGCGGGCCGGATTCAGCTCTGCGTGGAAGCATCATGCAGCCCATATATTTCTTCAAGCCCCTATGGGCGGGGGCTGTGAACCTGGAACATGTCCACCAAGCTGCATGGAATAATTTGACCCCTGATTCCATTAGACGTTAGTTTTACAGCATAGGTAGTCAAGGTGGTTATATGGGATATTAAGCAATTTGACAACAATACGAGTATCATCTGTTACATGATCAGTCAGAACTTCATCATTGAAGACGAACTCTAAGATACATCAACACCTATAATTCTGTAATGTCTCAATCAAATCAACTGAAATAGAAGTCTTCGGTATATATGATCCTCAAACTATGGCGCGGTGGTGGCATTGAATTCATCTGCATCAGGAAATCTGGTTCCAGGCATATGGGATATAATATTTCCAAACAAGTAATTATCGTTAGTTAGAATATCGTCAAAACTTTGAACATTAAATATCGCATATAAATTAACTTTTTGTTGAAACAAAAAAATGTGAGTAGCTTTGTTCTTCAGGTTTTTTTTTTTCAGCAAAACATTACGCGAACACGCCTATACAAAAACATTGCCACCTTTATCGCCGAAAAAAATGAAAATTTATGGAGAAAAATTGTGATATTTTTCTTATTTCTGCTCAAATATAGATTGTGGGCACTCGTTAGAACCGCCTCATCGAGGCGGTTCTAACGAGTACCCACAATCTATATTTTAGAGCAGAAATAAGAAAAATAATGTTTACCCCCGGAAACCCCAGTTTTACTATATAAAAGTGGGGTTCAAGGGGGTCAAAATTATATAGGCGTGTTTTCGTGATGTACCCGAGTATTAGATATTGTGCTTGCTGGAACAGTAGCATTTTGAAAGCTTATGAGCACGATGAGCTTTTACGATGCATTGAACAACCAAGTCTTGTCTTAAGGGTTGGTAAATAAGTTGTTCAAGTAGTCAATCTCAAATAGCAGCTTGTGAGGTACCTTTATTGCTGTTCTGAGCTAAAATATTGCCTTTGAACGTCTCTGAGGATCACAAGCATATTTGTTGTGACAAGTAAACTTGATATGTTTGAAATAGTGAGATATTGTGTTATTTAGGATATGTTTAGAAATCATGAGATGCCCTTGGCTGATTACACTGTTCTACATGCATGATTTTTTTATCTCCCCTTATGAACATTGGCTAAAATACAGTAAAAGTAACAATAAAAAAAATTTATTGGTCAAAACAGCACAGGGTATCTTGTCTTACCCTACCATCATGACAAGATCCTGTAGAATTCATCATAAGCAGGCTTACCACACATCACGAAAACACGCCTATATAATTTTGACCCCCTTGAACCCCACTTTTATATTGTGAAACTGGGGTTTCCTGGGGTATACCTTATTTTTCTTATTTCTGCTCTAAAATATAGATTGTGGGTACTCGTTAGAACCGCCTCGATGAGGCGGTTCTAACGAGTGCCCATAATCTATATTTTGAGCGAAAATAAGAAAAATATCACAATTTTTCATCTTAAAATTTTCATTTTTTTCGGCGATAAAGGTGGCAATGTATTTGTATAGGGCGTGTTTGCGTAATGAGAAAAAATACACCTCGGGCTCTTTATAACACTATTGTTCGGTTCCAAAGCTTAAACCATGTCAGTTAAAACAACCCGGTCGCTGTTATATCAATCACGTGAACAAGTCCGTGAAATGAAGACCCCCCTATGCCCCACTTTAAATAGAGAAAACTGGGGTTTACGGGGGCATACATTATTTTTCTTATTCTTGCTCCAAGACATAGGTTGAGGGTACGGTTCTAACGAGCACACACAACCTATGTTTGCAGTATTTATAAGAAAAATATCACGAATTTTCAACAGAAAAAATAGCCATTTTGGAGATGAGAAAAAATGCACTATGTCGCACGGGTGTGTTATCCTAATGCAAACAAAAGTATACAGATTATATCGAAAAAATGACCATTTATGGTCAGAATTCTTTATACTCTAGACATTTTGGGATCCATCTTTAAACCGTGTTATGTCGAAAGTGTGTTATAATGAACAGTGCTATAAAGAAGTTACGCTGAGTTATATTGGTCGCGACCCGGTCAGTTATTAGACAGCCTCCTCTGTCTTAATGAAGAAAATTCCTGTCAAAGGGCATCCATACGGCGCACATCAAAGAGGAGTCTGGTCAGACTTCGCAGATACCCAGGGTGATCTGAATCTTCGCTAGGCCCACACGTTTGAAGACAAAATTTCGCTGAGTGTTCCTTATATGACACAAAATATGAAAATACCGTATCAGCTGAATACTAGTTTCCTTTGCT
Organism: Lucinisca nassula; assembly: GCA_963580285.1. NCBI lineage: Eukaryota > Metazoa > Mollusca > Bivalvia > Lucinida > Lucinidae > Lucinisca > Lucinisca nassula. Next base: position 158,331,815 of record OY757012.1, on the reverse strand, counting down.
AAATATACATACAATGTACGTTGTAAATATAAGTTCGTATTAGCTTCTCTAATTTTGCAAATGCCCGTTTGGTTTTCAACTTACAATTTAAAGAGTTTTTGCTAAGATGGTCATTGGCAATATTATTTCTGCTAAACAGAAATTCTTTATTCGCTATAGAAAGGGCATTTTAATGTTACAGCAAAGAACAAAACATCATGAAAACACGCCTATATAACTTTGACCCCTTGAACCCCATTTTTATATAGTAAAGCTGGGGTTTACAGGGGTAAACCTTATTTTTCGTATGTCTGCTCTAACATATAGATTGTGGGTACTCGTTAGAACCGATGAGGCGGTTCTAACGAGTACCCACAATCTATATTTCGAGCGGAAATAAGAAATATATCACAATTTTTCGTATGAAATTTTCATTTTTTCGCCGATAAAATTTTCAATATATTTATGCACAGTATCACTAGTAAGTGTCTGAAAGTCCCGTCTTCCTCATTTCACTGGTGACGATAGACACAAATTCTGAAACATAAGAACAACTCTTTATCAATCAACCATTTTCATATTAAATGGTATAACCGTCCCTATATATACATCAGGAGCACATTTCGAAATGTAGGGATGTCAGGCTGAATTTTTTTTTTAGAAGTTCTCTTAGTAAATGGCTGAATATTTTGCAAACAGTGAAGGTCCAGACCCCGCGTTCTGTGGCGTGTGATCTGGGTCTGAGCTGTTTGCCTATGTCCCACAGAATGCGGCGTCTGATCTTTGCCGGCACTGTTTGCCTATGTCCCGTTTTAGTATACCAGACATGTGCGCTCTGTAAACTAAAAAATCATCCTGGGCACCAGAACCAGAAGCCCCCGTGGTGTAGTGGATAAGCTAGCTACTCGCCTGAAAAAAAAAAAAAAAAAAAAAACAGGGGTCGTGAGTTGAATTCCGGGCTTCTCAAGTCCTTCGGTAGGGTCTTGTAACAGAGATCGCGCTTCATATGACCTTAGTAGTTGGTGGGACGTAAAGCCCACACGCACGTACGCACACACGCACGCGCGCAAATATCACGCACACTCACTCTTCACTGCCTGCACGAAGAAGCTTTGGGTCGACGGGCAAAGAAATCTCTGAACTCGGACATCGCTAGGCGTACATTTCCGGATACTTTTTCGCTTGACGCGTGCCAACAGTCAAAAAATTGTATGACACACGGCTTTTTCTTTAAAAATCTCTATTTTAATAATTTAAAAACTGATGATTTTTTTTTTTTTTTTTTTTGTAATTGTTTCTTTTTTCTCCAGAGTTCTTGCCGTAGGATGTTCTACGAACAGTGTACAATTCAGTTGGGCACGAAATGAAATGTTCATAAATGAGCTGGGGCACAGCATTTCCTACAATTTATGTGCGCCAAGCCAAGACTCAAACCAGCCTGCGCATCCGCGCAGTCTGACCAGAGTCTTCGTTGTGCGCTCTAAGGGTATCTAAGGGCCAAATGCTGCTTCATGCTGCAAGAAAAGTCTCTGGTCAGACTATTATGATCAGACTCAGAATCAGAATTGTTACTGGTGACACGTCAAATGACATTCATACAACAGGACCTGTGATATGGGAAGTTAGTGCCTAGCTCTAACCAAAGAGGTAAACTTAGCTACACTATCTTCAGCACCTTTAGCCGTCGAAATAATCGAATCGGGAAGGGCATTCCAATCTCTAATGGTTCGGGGGAAGAACGATTCTTTATAAATGTCCGTTCTTGCAGTAAGGGTCTGAAACGTCATTGAATGGCGTTTTCTACAGTGCCTAGATGGGGGAACAAGGTCATCTGTTGGAATGCTGGCAGTACCCTTTAGACCTTTGTATAAGAGTATGAGCCTACTGTCTCTTCTCCTGTTCTTGAGAGACTCCCATCTTAATTTTCCTAGAATTCCAGCCATGCTCCCAGTTTCAAAGCAGTAGTTTCCTGTTACAAATCTAGCAGCTCTATTCTGAACTTTTTCAATTTCTTCATTAAGGACCACTCTGCTTGGGTCCCAGATGCAACTACCATATTCCAAGATTGGGCGAACAAGTCCCCTATATGCTGTCTCTCTCAAATCCTGAGGACACTGATGAAGATTTCGCCTCAGGAAACAAAGTGTTCTATCCGCCTTTGTACACATGTTTCTAATGTGTGTATTCCATCTCAAATCGTGAGTGATTGTCACATCAAGGTATTTAATGGAATTCACATTTTCGAGGACCGTCCCCTCTAAGATGTAAGAAGCCTTAATTTTATTTATTCTTTTCCTAGTTATCTGCATAATATTACATTCAACGGGTTGAAATTTCATGCCCCATTTTCGTGCCCAACATCCTAATCTATCTATACCCTTCTGAAGTTTCATTGAGTCCTCAGTATCTCTGATTTCCCCGATAGCAAACACAGTCGTCTGCGAACAGTCTTGTTTCCGAGTCAATGTCAGTGGAAATACCATTGATGTACAGGGAGAATAGCAGCGGACCAAGAATAGTTCCCTGGGGGACCCCATATAAAGCTGGCGCCCATACTGAAGATTCACAATTAACAACAACACACTGTTTTCTGTAGCAAAGAAAGGAATCTATCCATTTGAGAGTCTTCCCTCCAATTCCATAACCAAATAATTTGGATTTAAGTAGTTCATGAAGAGGGGTGTCAAAAGCCTTCTCGAAGTCCAGAATAAATGTGTCAACCTGCCCCCCTTCGTCCAGGATTTTTGCCCAATCATTAATAACCGTGCTCAACTGAGTTTCGCAACTATGCCTTTTCCTAAATGCATGTTGTCTGTCTGAAAAAAGTGTATGTTCATCTAAGTGAGCCATGATGTTTGAGCAGACTATGTGTTCAAGCAATTTACATAGAACACAGGTCAGTGACAAAGGGCGATAATTACGAGCAAAAGCCCTGTCTCCTTTTTTGAAAAGTGGACAGATGTTCGATTGAAGCCATTCTTTGGGAACTTCACCCGTATCGAGAGATTGTTGAAAAATATGAGCAAAAACTGGACCTTACTCGTTTGCTAGTTCCTTCAGGACTCTAGGATGAAGCTCATCAGGTCCTAACGCTTTAGAAGGGTTCAAGCCTTTAAGTAACTTGATCACCGCCGAGGATACATCAATATTTTCCATGAAAGGGGCCGATCTTCCAGTCAATTGAACCTCGTTGAACTCAGTTTTATCAATCATCATTGAATTGACCAACCAATTCCTCTGCCCTTTCAGAGTCCGATTCAGCGACCCGGTTCCCTCCTCTTTTATTAAGGGGTGGGATACATTGCCTATCTTTCTTCTGGTTATTTATATATCTGTAGAAGTCTCTGGGATTTGCCTTTACATCACCTACACAGTTATTTACATACAGATCATGCTGAGTTTTGATGTCATTTTTAATTTTTCGTCTCAAGTTTTCAAATTTTGCTCTGAGTTTACCACTTCCCAACTTTTTTGCTTTAGCATGAATCTTATTTCTCCTCCGAATTTTTCTTCTTGTTTCTGGTGTGATCCAAGGAATTGAAGATACAGACCTGCTTGTTTTGGAGGGGATATGATTTTCGGACGAAGCTTGAATGAGACTTTATCAAATCAAAGTTCTCCTTGACAGACCGAGCGTCCGAATGACCATTAAGGTATTTCTCTCTTGCCAATTTTAGGGCATCCTTGCTCAAGGTTTTTGCTATAAGTACACCTTTCTACGAGGTTTCTTTATAGGTGGTATGAAGATTTTCAAAAATCCAGAGACAATATCATGATCACTTAGTTTGTCCGGGGATTGAATATCCTCAAACTGTCCTGGCAAAGTTGTAAGAATCCAATCCAAAGTGTTTCTATCTCGAGTAGGGAAGTCAACAACCTGTTCCAAGCCATGATCATTCATGATATCAACCAAGACCTGTCCCTCTGACGGACTCAGCATCGTGCCTTGTTTGCTAAGCCTTATTCTGAGACTTAATGCGATCAAGTTGATCTTTAAAGGACAGTGTCATTCCATGAATGGCATATGAGAGATGTCTCTGTGAACGAGCAACATCACCCGGCCGCCATGAGTGTTTATATCTTTTCTGTAGACAGTGTAATCGCAAGTTTCAGGGAAAAGCTCCGAAGTCATAACTGAACTGTCAATCTTTGTTTCCTGAATAGCCACAATATGTGGTTGGTGAGTATCAAGGAAAGCTAAAAGTTCAAGTATCTTTCCTCTTAAACCGTTAATGTTAATACTGCTAAGTTTCAAACCTTTTACAAAATTCGGCTTTCTCATGTAAATAGTCGGCGATTTAACTCCTTTCTCCTTTGACAGAGGTTCAAATTTCTTTCTTTCTTCCAGTTCTATAGGTTCGCTGAAGAACGAGTCAGAAAAATTAAAAACCTCGCACTTCGGGCATATCCATGAACAACTCGAGTTTACCAGTTTACCATACTCGGCATCTGAAAGGAAAGCGCAATCAGTGTGAATCCACATTTCACCCTGGTCACACTGAACAACCTTATGATCATTCAGAACACCACCGCTGCATAGGCCACAGTCTGCTTTGCAATCTTTGCAATACCAAGTTTCAATTCCAATTTCAAACTCTAGCAATTGATTTTCATCCAATTCAGAACACGAGGAATGAAAAGCTTTTCACAGTCCTCAGATTCTACCCATTTCTGAGAGTCTTTGCAATATTTTTTGCACAGCACACAGCGAAACCTTAGACCGGGGTTAGTTTCGATGTCTCCGGCCAAGATCAATAGAATGACCAAATTTGTTTCACCCGAGGACTTGAAGTTGCATAGGCCCTCCGAACGTCGTTTGTTTCCTAGCTTTCTAGTTAAAGCCAAGTACTGAGAAGTTTTATCGCAGTGATGCTCTTTTGCAATCCTGCACTCCTGATTTCCATCATCCGGTTGCGTTCTGTTACTTAATTTCCAAAGGGTGAACCAAAGAATCGAGACCATGGGAAGCAGGGAGACCTTCATTTTAGTATACTGGGCAACTTTGAGTCAAACAATAATACAAGATAAAGAGCTCTGCACACTCAACTATCTGACAACACTCGGTTACCAGCCGTCTGCCAGCTGTACGGACAGTCCACACTCGCTGACAAGCTGATAACACAAGGCTTTTCCGAATGAAAATAACAATTCTGAATCTGAGTTTTTAACAAGCAGTGTACTGACAGCTACAAAGGACTATTCAGCACCCTGTTCAAAATTATATATAGCTCAACACACTCAAATATCTGACAACTCACCGGCTCTTCAGAAAAATGAATGCGTCAAGCCTCCAAAGGATAATTCAATTTTGCGTTTACCCCACCCACTGGTGTGGTAATGGCGGGAAATTATGTAACCAATGTAAATTAATCTACAAATGAAAGAATTAATAATCTACGATAACAAGCAATAATATTTTGCTGGTTTGTTTGTCTGATATGAGTTAGACAAGAAACCGGAATCAATAAACAAGAAAAACAAACTTCTCTTTTTCTAGCTCCAAAATTTGGAGGATGCGCATGTTGACTTTAGTCTTCGCCGGGCGCACATGGTAAGTGTAGGAAATGCTGTGCCCCGACTCAATTCTCTCCCTTCCGTGGTTTCAGAAGTCAATAGCGTTAGCGGGATCTCTACTAAAGACTGTAACAAGGGCTGAAGTTTGGGATAATTCGATGGAAACATCGAACAAAAGCATTGTCGGTTTTTAGTGTGGAAGAATCGAAATAGATCAGCTGTAGTGTGTTTATTGTCCAGTAATAAATCAGTTCGTCGGTCAGTTGTAAGTGTGCAAATCACTAGCGCTACGTGTTCGTGATTTGATATTCTTTATAACTGACCTCCAATAAGTGCTTTATGACTAAACAGTTCATTGCTAGACCTGATCTTTTTCTTAAACAGATTACGATCCTCCGTGAGTGAGTGAGTGTTTGAGTTTTACGTCCCACCAACAGTTAAGGTCATACGGAGACGGGACCTCGGTTTAAAGACTCATCCGAAAGTCTGGAGAAGCCCGGGATCGATCCTGTGATCCCTGGTTTACAAGGCGAGTAGCGTAACCGCTGCACCACGGAGGCTTCTACGATCCTCCGTTGCGTAATGGATAACAGCGCTGACTCTTAATCATTAGGTCTCTCACCGCTGTAGTTCGCGCCTGGCTCGGGTCACATGTGAGACACCACGTTCTGCAACGGAAGGTCAGGTGGTTATTCTCCGGGTACTCGTAAGGTCGTAAAGAATGCAGGCCTGTCAAACTTCATCGAAAGTAAATTGTATATTCTACATTCGCCTTGTAGTTGTTTATTTCTGCTTTTGCCAAATCACCAACGTGTTGGACATACCATCCGCGGTCATATAGATTCTTATTTCTGCTAAAAAAAAAAACACAAAAAAAAAAACGGACACTCGTAACCGCCATAAATTCGTGGTTCTAGCGAGCACCTGCCATTCTTTGTTTGGGACAGAATTGCAAACTAATTCCGTTTTAGGGATTGTTCTAACCAGCAATCACAATCTATGATAAAAAATAATATCTAAATGTTTCAGCAGAAAAAAATATCCGTTTGAAAATCTCTAATGTATCACACGGGCATGAACACGTTTGATTATACTCGTACGGGCATACTCAACTGTGACGCTCAATGTCATCGTTAGAACCGCCTGAACGAGACGTTTGTAACGAGCACCCACAATCCATGTTTAATGCAGAAATAAGAAAAATATGTAAAAATTTCATTCAGCAGAAAAATGTCCGCTTTAAAGACTCCAATGTGTCACACGGATGTCATTACGAAAACACGCCTGTAGAAATACATTGTAAAGTTTACCGCCGAAAAAAAAAAACAGTTTAAGATGAAAAATTGTGATATTTTTCTTATTTCTGCTGAAAATATAAATTGTGTGTACTCGTTAGAACCGCCTCATCGAGGCGGTTCTAACGAGCACACACAATCTATATTTTAGAGCAGAAATAAGAAAACTTAGGTTTACCCTTCAAAACTAAAATTTACTGTATAAGTTCAAGGGGTCAAACTTATATAGGCGTGTTTTCGTGAAGGTTACCAGCATAATCAACAACGCCATCCCCGTCAGTGTCAGCATCTCTGATCATCTCATCTACCTCTTCATCAGTCAGCGTTTCACCATATGTTGTCATGTATTTACGTAGTTCTGCATTTGATATTGTCCCTGATCCATCTTTATCAAATACCTGATAACACACAAGGGCCCAGTTGTTCAAAACTAACGACGTCGTTAGTTAACGTATCGTTAAAACTTTGATCATTAAATATGGCAAATATGCTAATATTTTTGCTGAAAAAATGTGAGCAGCTTTTGCATATGCAAAAGCTGCTCACATTTTTTCAGCAAAAATAACAAAAATTTTGATATTGTACTTGCTAGAACAGTTAACAAAATGACCACTAACGAGCTCGTTAAGCTAACGATGCTTTGAACAACTGGCTCCAGGTTGGGATAATATTGTCTGGTGTGACACTTTAAAATGTTTTGTTTTTCCTAATGGAAATCTGACAGTGATCTTTTGCTTAACTTTTCTCGAAACAGTGACTGGTGCTTCTAAGTGCCCCAGCGAAGCGATTTTGACGATCGATCTTCATCAAATACCTGTATATACACTGATGTGGGCATTAAAATGATTTTTTTTTTTCTGACGAAAATCGGACAGTGGTATTTTGCTTCCGAAACAGATATTGAAGATGCTCGTAAGATGTGCCTCAGTGAAGCGGTTATGTCAAATAACTGTACATACACTGAGATTGGAGAATACTGTCTGTCAATACTCTTAAAGTATTTTTTTTTTTTTTTTTTGTAATAATAAGCCAATAAGAAGCCAGAACTAGAACAATAACTGGTTGCATTAAAAAAATATTCAAAGCACTGACAGAACTGGTGTGTCGATTGTCTCCGAGTATAGGCTTGTAAAATAGCCCCGAACTCGGACTTAAACTGATTCCGTTAACCCTTAAATTCCAGGGGCCAGTTGTTCAAAGCATCGTTAGCTTAACGAGCTCGTTAGTGGTCATATTGTTAACTCTTCTAGCAAATACAATATGGAATATTTTGGTATTTTTGCTGAAAAAATGTGAGCAGCTTTTGCATCTGCAAAAGCTGCTCACATTTTTTTTTCAGCAAAAATTTCAGCATATTTGCCATATTTAATGATCAAAGTTTTAACGATACGTTAACTAACGAAGTCGTTAGTTTTAAACAACTGGCCCCAGTATTTTAAGCAATCAGTGTTGACACTGAACAGATGTCGCGTTTTGCGGCGTCAGATCTTGGTCTACACTATTGGCAAATGACCCAGTGCACGAGCCCAGTCCAGAATTTATTTTTTACTCAGCGCTCTGACCTCGCAGGTAAAAGACTAGCGCTGCTATACGATATATTTCGTACATGGTCATCGAAAGTTACGTGGACAATAGCAGGCGGGAAGCTTTTGTAGTAAGTAAGTTTACGTAGATTGATAAAAATCGACCCCAAATGAGCCAGGTCATGAACAAAGTGTAGTTGTCACCATCTCCTATAATTAATACAGGTAGACTGTCACCTTAAAGGCTTCTGTAAGCTCTGTTTCAGGATCGCTGTCTTTGATTGTTCTCGCTAGGATTCCACAGAAGTCGGCAAACTCTATTTTACCCGTTCCTGAAGAGAAAAAACGGTTCAAACATTATCTGTATTACTTCCATTACACTGAACTTATTTCAGCTCCCGCCCATTGGGGCTTGAAGAAATAGATGGGCTGCATGATGCTTCCACGCAGAGCTGAATCCGTCCTCACACGAGTACTGGTAAAGCGCTTAGAGGATCTAAGCCTGCCCAGGCAAAGAGGTGCGAGTTGGACCGTCCATGCTTATAAACCCTGTTGGTTTCATTGGGCGACAGGGCTTGAGTTTCATTTCATCTAAATGTCGGGTAAAAGTCCCACAAAATTGGAAGCAACGTCTCCAAAATGACCTTTATAGTGTTGACGGGGACGTTAAACATCAAATCAAACAAAAAACTTATTTAAGCCTTCTCGAAGGCGCGGGTGTTGGCGGAATATGGTCTTACCTGGTGGTTTGATTGTTTTGTCCGTTTGTTTGGATTATAACGGCGCTATCAATACTGTTTAGGTCATATCGAGGCGTCAGTTCACCAAACCACACTTTTCCTGGGTAGGCTAATACAAACTCTGTACAGAACACAGTCTTTCAGCGAAAGGAAGAGAATGACCGTAAAAACATTTCATGATCAATGCCCACGAAAGAATGTTGCCGATCAGGCAGGTATCGAACCCGCGACCTCCTGATCACCAGTCAGACGCGCATCCGACTGAGCCACCAAGGCCGGCTTACGTGGTGGAGGAAATCAAACAAAACAAAAAACACACAAAAAAAACCGGAGAAAACCGCTTGAAGATCTTTACTTGATAATTGTCTTGTAAAGACGATTTACATGAAATATCAAGCCTTTATATTATTTTAATACAGAATTTCTCTTGGAGAAATAGTGGTTTAACCCATTTTGTACCAGAAACCCCCAAACGGGTATTTGGCAAACAGTGCAGGCCAGATCAGACGCCACAGGACGCAGCGTCTAATCAGGGCCTACACTGTTTGCAACTTAATTTTGAAGAAAAGCACAACTTGTCACCTTGGACTCCTGCTATATTAGTAAGCAGGAAGATTCCATTTGGTACAAAAAGGTTTAAGGGGATACACCTTCAGGGGTGGCAACTCCTTCAAAAGTATTTTTGTCTCCCATGTCAATAGGGGTCAACTCTTGAAGGAAAAAAATGCTCCTGAGGAGCAAATTCTTTCCTTTAAGAGTGGACTCCCCTTTTTCAGTGGGAAAGGGCTTATAGAAAAGCGAATAGGAAGTCCCGAATGTTGTCTCCCTTTGAAAAATGGCGGAAAAAATATGCCAGGTGTTCCAATCCCCCCTGTTTTTTTTTTTTTTTTTTTTTTGAGGCAGATATAAAGGGGATCTTCGAGCGTGTGCGTACAGCGAAGGCTTAGATCAGCCTGGGACTCATCAGGGTCTTCACTGTGCTCTATATGACTGGCTATTGACTCACAGCTGCTGGTAATCATAGGCACTATCCTAATGGCAAAACTTAAACTTGGGGTTAACCCTTATCCTGCTGAATAAACTAATTTAGTCACGCCCTTTTCGAACTATCAACTAATCAAATTACAGTCGAACTTCAATGGCTCGAACACCTTTGGGACCTCGAAAATCTGTTCGAGACAGGGGTAGTTCGAGCCACTGAGGGTTACTGTCAGGAGTCATAACGAGATACTTTTAGACATCTTTTCGGTGTTCTATAATGAATATGTATGCTTTGTGTACTCATTAGAATCGCCTCATCGAGGCGATTCTAATGAGTACACACAGCATACATTTGCAAGATTAAAGACTAAAATCTCCTTAATTATCCCCCACTATTTCTTATGTAGAGGATTTCGCTAGGGGCTAAAGAATGGGTTCGACACATCCATGGTAAACGAGCCATCGGTGTTCCAGCCATCGAAGTTCTATTGTATATGATAAAAGGTATTTGTTCAATGCGTAAACTGCATGACAAATAGTACAGATACTGATCAGATGGCTTCCGAAGAAGCCATCTGATCTGGATCTACACTGTTTGCAAAGTTAAGGGTTGTCATGTGCAGCAGGGAATGGTTAACTGAAACTTACCCTCTGTTTCTATGGTACTCAAGAGGTCCGTACATTCTGCTTCTGTGGGGTGAAGACCCAGGGATCTCATGACCGTACCTAGGTCTTTGACGTGGATCCTGTTGTCGTTCTCTTTGTCAAACAGGTTGAAAGATTCTCTAAATTCTAAAAACAAACCATCATGAAAACACGCCTATATAATTTTGCCCCCCTGAAACCCCACTTGTATATGGTAAAACTGGGGTTTAGAGGGGTAAACCTTATTTTTCTTATTTCTGCTTTAAAATATAGATTGTGGGTATTCGTTAGAACCGCCTCGATGAGGCGGTCTAACGAGTACCCACGAGCTATATTTTGAGCAGAAATAAGAAAAATATCATATTTTTTTCGTCTTAAAATTTTCATTTTTTCGGCGGTTAAGTTTCCAATGTATTTGTATAGGCGTGTTTTCGTAATGACAGTGTTTTAGCTGTTTTCCTGCTGAATACGAAAACCACATACTTTTCGAGAACAGTGTCAATCCAGATCAGACTGCTTCTGTATCAGGATTCTCAGTATTTGTCATTCACTTTGAAAATTTGAATGAATTCATTACATCAAGTAATTTGATTGGTTTAGAGTCAGAAATGGGTGTGGCAAAATTAACTTATTCAGCAGGATAAGTGTTAGGATAACATACATTTGTGAGATATTGTTTTCTTTCTGGTCTCTAAAACTGCCGCTTTTGGGGGAAAAAAATAATGTGATCTTATAGGTCAGCTGAATAAAAAGCTTTGAAAGTCATCTTTTAGCGTTATCAAATGATGCAGCAGCATATGAGACTGTGACGCAAGTTTGACCCTGCCATCATCACACCCGGCCATTTTGGTCATGTGACCTGGACCTAAAACGGTTCCCCCAATAAATGCGCCTTATCGTAAGGAGCAAAAATATATCTTATACTTTAGTACTGTATTCTGAATCGTTTGCAGGATAAAATGCATTCTCACGTTTCCAATACAAAAGCATATGTGTCAAAGTTTGACCTAGGCACAAAGAAGGTCAAGGTCAACCCAGGGTCACCATTTTAGCAATTTATGATGGGCCTACGTCCCAGATGCTATTTGTCAAGTTTCGTGGAAATCTGCCAGGTGGTTCGGGAGAAGACTATTTTTGAAGGGTTTTTTACCATATATGGCTTGGCGGCCATTTTGGTCGTGTGACCAGGATCCTTTGAGCAAATTTTGGTTTCCCCCATCCCATAGAGGCTCCATATGAAATTTGACTTCAATCGGCCCAATGGTTTCCGAGGAGAAGCAGTTAGAAAATTTTCACATTGTTCGCCTCGGCGAGGCTATACTAAATGGAATGTAACATTTCGCAAGTTCATTGGTTAGATCTGATTGATATCTATCAGTATGCCAAAATTGTTTAAATATTCCAAGCGGTTAAGTCACTATCACCAATTTTCACAAACGGGTTACGGACGGACAGACAGACCATATATGGCTTGGCGGCCATTTTGGTCATGTGACCTGGACCCCTTGAGCAAATTTTGGTTTACGCCATCCCAAAGAGGCTCCATATGAAATTTGTCTTCAATCGGCCCAACGGTTTCCGAGGAGAAGCAGTTCGAAAATTTTCACATTTTTCGCCTCGGCGAGGCTATACTAAATGGAATGTAATATTTCGCAAATTCATTGGTTAGATCTCATTGATATCTATCAGTATGCCAAAAACTGTTTAAATATTCCAAGCGGTTAAGTCACTATCATCAATTTTCACAAACGGGTTACGGACGGACAGTCAGACTGACAGACTGACAGAATGACAGAATGACAAGGTGATTTTAGGGCACTCTTAGAAAATCAACCGACTTCAGTCGGTCGCTTTTTCTGCGGGTCGTGCAATTTCACACTGACAGTTTATATTTCGGAGAGCAATCCTTGCGACATAAAATCTTCTTTTTTTTCATAAATGAGTTAAAGACCACCAAAGGCCTTAACTATGAAATATCTTTTTCTTTAATTAACGTATGTTACAATATATTTAATACTGGTAAGATTACATTGTTCGAGAGTCCTTGAGTAGAACATTGTGTTGTTCTGTTTTAAATATGACCTAATAGACTCACAGTAGCTAGGAAGTTTTGTATAGTTTTGAGATGCACTGCAACGTTTGCAGCATTTATTCTGAATTTCTGCATCTATCACATTTAAATGGCGAGAAAATGCGAAACCGGTGATACCAAAATGCTTAAAAGTAAACCATATATATATTAATGAAGTGAACACCCTTAAGGTTCGTTCATTTTCTTAAAAGTATTGGCGTTCATGAAATGTTTGAAAATGTCTTTCGTGATATGAGTACATGCAACTGCATGGGCCAGTACACAGGTTCACATAAAGTGTTTATAGCAAAGATTTGAACGCGTGATGAAACTGACAGGTGGCCCGTGCTGGTACATGTAACACCAACACAGGTCTTAGCATACCTTCTAATTGGTCTTCTGAGAAAACGTCAACCTTTAAAGAAAGAAGAGAATACTAGTATTAGACACCGGTGTATGTTTTTTCTTTCTTTTCTTTTGTTTTCCTTGTCTCTATATGGGTAGACCACATTGTTTTTGTTTGTTTGATTTGAGGTTTAACGTCCCCGTCAACACTGTAAAGGTCATTTTGGAGACGTTGCTTCCAATTTTGTGGGACTTTTACCCGACATTGAGATGAAATTACTTCTCCAGCCTTGTCGCCCAATGAAACCAATAGGGTTTATAAGCATGGACGGGCCGACTCGCACCGCGGTTCATGGACAGGCTTAGATCCTCTAAGCGGTATACCAGTACTAGTGTGTGGACGGTTTCAGGTCTGCGTGGAAGCATCATGCAGCCCATCTATTTCTTCAAGCCCCGATGGGGGGGGGGGGGGTATACCACCTTGAATCTTCTCTGTGGATCTACATATACAAAGACTGGCAACAACGCACTCATCCAAGTTTCGGTTTTATTACGAAGACACGTCTTTTCAAATACATCGTAAATTTTATGGCCGAAAAAAAAGAAGAAAATTTTCAGATGAAAAATTGTAATAGTTTTGTTATTTCAGAAATAAGAAAAATAAGGTTTATCTCTTGAGTATATAAAAGTGGGATTCAAGGGGGTCAGAATTAGTTTTCCTGATGACTGTTTTGACCCATTTAGTACCGGGAACCCCAAAACGGGTACCCTGGCAAACAGTGCAGGCCCAGATCAGACGCCGCAGAACGCGGCGTCTGATCAGGGTCTACACTGTTTGCAAAATTTTCATCCAATTTCCAAATAGTTTTTGAAGAAAACTCAATCTGACACCCCTTAATATTGAAATGGACTCCTGCTATATATGAGGAGGAAGATTCCATTTGGTACAAAAACGGTTGATAAAGTAGCCTAAACGATAAAGACAACAATTAGGAACTGAAACAATCGGATCTCATATACGCTCAGAAAGATAAAAAATCATTAAACACAAATGACACATAAATGTTTCAAGCCTCGGAAAGAGTGCCTATGTAAGCGCAATGGCAATGGTCTCCTCATTATGAGGAAGTGTGCAGAACTAAAAACGATAATTGTTGCTTGCTGTTTTTCCAAACAAATTCTCCAGTATAACGGCTGGAATTCCGGTGAATGGGGTAGTAGCTTCAGATTTACTGACAAACTGTTTAGATATCATAAATATTGTATCTTTAGGGTATAAAACGAGAAACGATACTTCGCCGTCAAAATCAAGTTCTACGAGAGGACGAGTGACGTCATAAAACTGCTCCTCAACGCGTCACATTCTTTCGCTCAGTGACATTTTAATTGCCTATATACGTGCTCCGTATTTGAATTTCAAATATAAAACTGAATGAATCTTACCATTTTGATTGTTTATCCTCATTAGTAATGCGGGTTCAATGCTGGGTACATTCATATGTTTTATACTGGGAAACACGTGAGTGTCGACGATTTAACTTTTGCGGCTCAACCATATCCGTTCGGAATTCTCCACCTGTGTGTAAATGCACTGGTACGTTTAAGCATTGTGTCCCCCACTTTTTGTCTGTATAAAAATTGAATTTACACGGGTAATCATTACTTGGGCCAGTAAATTATGGAATAATTGTATTAAAAACTGGCATTTGGGGAGGTAAATCGGCGGTTTTATGGCCGTCGAAAATTTCGTTTTAGGGCGACGCGCCAGCGGAGCCGTAAAACGGAATTTGCGATCGTAAAATTGACGATTTACCACACCAAATACAATTATCTCCATTCTAATGCACTTATTCGGTTGTTATGTTAAAATTGTACAATATTGGTAAAAGTCGCAAGCGCTGTGAGCTGCGTAAAACCAAATGCTATCCAATGAAAAGCGACGGACAATACATCGCAGAATATACAGCTGCAAACTTGTTACCTTATCCAATCAAACGTCGCGTTACATACGCAGGCGTATTTGAAGGTAATTAGGTTGCATCATGTTAACAATTCCGGGCAATAAATATCGTTGAAAACCGCAATTTATTTAGCGAAAAAAAATCGGTTTTCAAGGGCAAACATTATTTCCCTTTTTATTTAAGGGGAATTTGGAACACCTAGGAGAGTTTCCGCCATTTTTGAAAGGGAGACAACTTTCGGAACTTCCTGTTCGCTTTTCCATAAGCTCTTTCCCATGGAAAAAGGGGTCAACTCTTGAAGGAAAGAATTTGCTCCTCAGGAGCAAATTCTTTTCTTTAAGAGTTGACCCCTATGGACATGGGAGACAAAAATACTTTTGCAGGAGTTGCCTCCCATGAAGGTGCCCCCATTCCCCTTAAAGCAAAGATTGCGGGTTGTTAGAATGCGGTTTTAAGGTGTACCCATAATCAGGAATATATCTCGTATATAAAAAATATATTAATGCATAAAATGCTCGTTCTGTAGGTATGAAAAAAGCGCCACTGTAGCACGTGAACTGAAATAAATATTTTGTCAGTCGGAATATTTATCTCAGTGTTCAGCATAACATTGTCATTGTTCTTTTGGTTCTTTTGTTTTAATTTAAATCCTGACTCTGTTGTTACAAAACTAGAAACTGCAACAAAATGTCATGTGCTTATCTTATGTAGGCCGCGTCAAGGTAAAACGTGTTTTTGGATGCGGATGCGCAGTCTGATCTGAGTAATCGCAGTATGCTATACGGATGCCTGTTGTTTGCGTTTACCCCCTAGTTGATGCATAAAATCTTCGACCTTGTAGCATGTGATCAGCCTGTCTCCATTTGTATACAGCTTTTTAAACACCCATATAAATGGGTTCATTACTCTTTGTTAACGTGTTGGGCTGCATTAACGATGTGCGCGCCCACCCCGAACCACATCAGGCGCCACACAACGTGACGTCTACATTGTCCTTTTCTATGCGACTCCGGGCCTGTAATGAAATACTGTTCTTCAATACACGCCACCCCACAACACACACATGCATGGGCGCACGCACATATACACACGCACACAAGTACGAACAAATAAAACATACAACGACGCATGTTCTTAAACGTCGTGTTTGTACATGTCTAGTCGAACAACTTTGGAACCATCGAAATTCGAGCCTATGGGGGTTACTTATAGAGGCATAATGGGGAATATCATTTTGATGTTCTTTAAAATAATGTTATGTTGCCTATTACAGTTAAAGTGAAAGTGCATCCAAAATTTTATTAACCCATTGAGTACCAGAAACCCCTAAACGGGTACTTGGCAAACAGTGAAGGCCCAGATCAGACGCCGCAAAACGAGGCGTCTGATCTGGGCCTACACTGTTTGCAAAAAGTTATGCCATTTTCCAAACAAATTTTGAAGAAAACACAACCGGTCAACCCTTAATTTTGAAATGGACTCATGCCATATATGAGGAGGAAGATTCCATTTGGTTTTGTTTGTTTGATTTGAGGTTTAACGTCCCCGTCAACACTGTAAAGGTCATTTTGGAGACGTTGCTTCCAATTTTGTGGGACTTTTACCCGACATTGAGATGAAATGACACCTCAAGCCCTGTCGCCCAATGAAACCAATAGGGTTTATTAGCATGGACTGTCCGCCTCGCACCGCGGTTCCTGGACAGGCTTAGATCCTCTAAGCGGTTTACCAGTACTAGTGTGCGGGCCGGATTCAGCTCTGCGTGGAAGCATCATGCAGCCCATATATTTCTTCAAGCCCCTATGGGCGGGGGCCTTGATTCCATTTGGTACAAAAAGGATTAAATGACTGCCGCGCCTAGCCATACAGGAACAACGGTCTAACCGACAGCGCCACTACGCTCCCCAGAAAAGGAGTTTTCATGGATCAGTGTTTAGTTCGTTTTTCCTGCATGATAGAGTTACTAGGTACCGTTGTGCGTTTGCACTAACGGATTTATATAATGAATGTCTGGATACCATGGATACCGAAGTTTGCAATTATTATATTTTTAATTTAGATTTATAAAAACTTCAATAGACATCATTTCTGATACTAGTATTTTCGAAAAACATTGTAAAGTGAAGAAATAAGAAAGTAAAAACTCGGCTGTGGCGGGATTCGAACTCAAGCTGGCAATGGCTGCCGCGCCTAGCCATACAGTAACAACTGTCTTACCGACCGTGCCACTAGGCTCCTCAAAGAAGTTCTCAAGGAACAACTGGAGAGGATTGTAACCACGGCAAATCGATTTAAGCCCCCGCCCCCTCGCCCGTAGTGAAATATTACTGACCGTTCCTAGGCGGTTCTTCTGTCGCGGTTTATTTTGGTTATACATACATACGTCCCAAAGGTGGTTATTTTCTAGAAGACACTGAGTGCAGAAGATTGACTGAATCCTTTTGAATATGCTTTTTAAAGGAGACTTTAGTTTTAATTAGCGTTTGTCTTTTCATGAATGTATTGCTTATATCTAGCTGTGCGGCCATTTTGTGGGAACTGTCCTTTTGGCTTTCCGCTTGTGAAGTTTTAATTATGGTGAAGTTATTTCATGTTCGTGTTTCTTTCCCTTTGGTGTCTCTGATGAGAGGATGGATTTCTGACCATTGCCTTAATTTCCATTTTGAAAGAGTTGCCTCTTATTACGAAAACACGCCTATACAAATGCATTGATTTTTTCCCGCCAAAAAAACGGAAATTTTAAGAGTAAAAATTGTGTTATTTTTCTTATTTCTGCTCAAAATATAAATTGTGGGTACACGTTAGAACCGCCTCATTGAGGCGGTTCTAACATGTACCCACTATATATATTTTAGAGCAGAAATAAGAAAAATAAGGTTTCCCACTGTAAACCCTTGTTTTGCTGTATAAAAATGGGTTCATTGGGGTCAGAATTATATAGGCGTGTTTTCTCGATGCATCGACTTGAAAGTACGGGCCATTATTTCACTGGCTGCGGTCAAATGTTACCTATAATTACAGGACAGTTGAAGTTCGTACCCAACAATTGCTATGCATACAATTTATTTTCTAATCAAGGTTGTATCTCATTACCTTTTATCTATCCCAAAGAAATAAAACAATGCAGGGGTATAAATAGCATTTCTTATGCGCATAAACGGAACAAGTTCAGTATTTGTCCTAAAATGTCGCAATGCGACAAAGATACATATCACCCTATTCTAAAGCATATTCCGTTGATAAAATGATAGATTTTTCAAACAATTAAATTTTGAATTCTAGGAGCGAAGAATTATATTAATATGGCGGTAAGATAATTTTACATTATGTTTGCAATATGTTATAATTTATCTGTTGTTCGACTTAAAAACAAATAAAGGAAGAGTAAGGTAGACTGTTACATGTCCCGAAAAATATTATTCGTAACAGTGGTAGTGGGTGTTTTGTGATATTTATAGCCCAGTCAACAGCTAAGGTCATGCCGGGTCACTACTATTGGCCCCGCCAATATGGGCTAGGAGAAATACATTGGGCTGCATGGTGCTTCCTCGCATTGCTGAAACCGATCAAACTTTACTCAAGCTATCTCTGAAGAGATGGGTCAGTAGACAAAGGGAGGGTAGAAGGAAAAAAAAAAAAAAAAAAAAAAAAAAAAAAACAGCCCCCATCACGCAGCTGCTGCAGGCAAGATAGGT
This sequence comes from Lucinisca nassula, assembly GCA_963580285.1. Taxonomy (NCBI): domain Eukaryota; kingdom Metazoa; phylum Mollusca; class Bivalvia; order Lucinida; family Lucinidae; genus Lucinisca; species Lucinisca nassula. The sequence goes on along the minus strand of OY757012.1, from coordinate 158,313,066 downwards.
CCTTGTCCTATTAAATTACAAAAACACGTCCATGCAAATACAGTATAAATATTACTGCAGAAAAAAAACGGAAATTTTAAGATGAAAAAATGTGATATTTTTTTTTATTTCTGCTCAAAACATAGATTGTGGGTACTCGTTAGAACCGCCTCAACGAGGCGGTTCTAACGACTACCCATAACCTATGTTTTAGAGCAGAAATAAGAAAACTGATGTTTACCCCCTGTAAACCCCAATGTTACTGTATACAAGAGGGGTTCAAGGGGATCAAAATTATATAGGTGTGTTTTCGTGATGAGAACGCTACGGCACTGAAAGCTACACAGCACCATTACACACAGCCTCCCACTAAAATAATGGTAGTCCGAACTAAACAAGGTTGATTTGAATACATTTCTTGGAAGATTTAGTACTTTGAATATTTACCGTTGAAATGTATAGCATTTTTTTTTGTTCTTTTTAATCTTGAGTGTAAATGAGGCTGGGCATGGTTTAAGGAACAGTCTGACCTGCGCCCTTTTTCCTGTTTTCCCCTGGGCAGTCTTAGGCCTTCTATATAAGCGTTTTACCGGTACTCAAGTTCGGTTGGTTTCAGCTCTGTGCGGAAACACCATGCCAAAAGGCGGGGGCGCAATTATTTTTTCAGTCAGTTTTCTTTTCTTATGTTTTCTACACACAGCCTATTCTGGCAAAAGATATCCTTTGGAACTGTTCAAAAGGGGTCTTAAGACCACTTTTGAACAGTCCCAAAGGCTGTCTTAATATAGTAATTTCACTGTACATGTACGTTGTAGATTAATCCATCTATGACACAGAAGGTTCCACTTAAGAATTAGACACATTATGATAACACACCCGTGCGTCATAGTGCATTTATTACATCCCAAAAACATTCAATTTTCTGAAGAAAAATTGTGATATTATTCTTATTTATACTCAAAACAAAAGTTGTGGGTACACGTTAGAACCGCCTCAATGAGGCGGTTCTAACGAGTACCCACAACCTATGTCTAGGAGCAGAAATATGGAAAATAATGTATACCCCCGAAAACCCCAGTTTTCTCTATATAAAGTGGGGTGTAAGGGGGCGTTTATTTCACGGACTTATTAGCGTGATGAGGTCCAATTCCAATTTCAGCAGTGCCAGGCTTGTTGTGTTTGTTATAAGTTTTACTTCAAGCAAACACTGTTTGGTTTGTTTGATTTGAGGTCTAACGTCCCCATCAACACTGTAAACGTCATTTTGGAGACGTTGCTTCCAATTTTGTGGGACTTTTACCCGACACTGAGATGAAATGACATCTGAAGCCTGCTGCCCAATGAAACCAATAGGGTTTACAAGCATGGACGGTCCGACACGCACGGCTTTGCCTGGGCAGACTTAGATCCTCTAAGCGGTTTACGAGGACTGTTCAAATATGAATGCAACTAAGCACATAAAAATGATTCCGTGATAGATTTCGATGAAAAATTTATTTTGTCCCCTCAAAGTATTCCCCTTTAACAGATATACAAACTTTCAGTCTTCTGATCCAATCATTGAATGCATTTTGGTAGTCTTTTCGAGGTATAAGTATGAAGGCACTGGAATATTGCAGAAACGAGGTGTTTGCGCTGTACAAATTTTCGACCAGAAAGGTATTTTTTCAGCCGCGGGAACAAAAAAAAAGTCACACGGGGCAAGGTCAGGGGAATACGGGGGTGGGGTGGGGGTGGGGGGTGGGGGTGGGGTGAGGGAGTTCAACAACCTTTTCCTGCTTCAGATAGTCTTGCACAATGAACGCATTGTGGAATGCCGCATTGTCATGTAGCAATCTGACATTGGCCAAACCAGTTGCGGGTCTTCGTTCTTTGAAATATTTCTTCAATTTTCGAAGAACTTTATTCTTGTAAAACTTGGCATTTACAGATTTGCCTTTAGGCACAGCAACCTGAATAGCAGGGCCCTGATTTGAAAAGAATATGGCATACATTACCTTCTTGACGCTCATGGTCCGCTTTGCAATGCATGGTCTTTTGCAATACTTTGTTGTCCATATTTTGTTCTGAATCTTTCGTTTTGGCTCAAAAAAGTGAACTCATGTCTCGTCACCTGTGACGACATTAGCGAAAGACCGTGCATTGTAATTTGGAAACTTTTCAAGCAACTTCTTGGCGCACTGAACGCGTGTCTTTTTCTGCTCATCTGTCAACAGATGGGGAATCCATCTAGCACAGATCTTTCTCATTTTCAAATCCCGTTTCAGAATTGTATGTGCTGCTCCTAATGAGATGCCAACCATAGCTATTTGCCTAGTGGTGTATCGTGCATCGGTAGCAACTATTTCTTTCACTCTAGCAACCATCTTGGCAGATGTTGCTCTTTTCGGATGACGATCATGTGGTGCATCTTCTGTTGAGCCTAGCCCACAGCTGAATTTCTTACACCAACGAAAAACTGTCGGAAAAGACATTTCATTATGCCCATAAACTGAACATATTTCATCAAAAATGTCTTTTCACCGTATACCAAGAATACAACGATTCTTAATATAGGACCGCATTTCAACGGCGTACTCTGACCTTCTTCCAACCATGTTTTGTATTAGTATACAAGAGTAGACAGTGTTTATCGAACGATATACATGGCTAAAGTGGACGGATTTTAACAGGTTTGGTATCAATGTATAGGTAAAATGTTTTTCTACGCTGTGATATTTATTTCCAGGTGATTTTCGCATTAGTGCATGAGAAAACGTTCTACTTGCATTCATATTTGAACAGTCCTCGTACCAGTACTCGTGTGCAGTCGGTTTCAGCTCTGCGAGAAAGCTTCATGCAGCCCATCTATTTCTTCAAGCCCCGATGGGCGGGGGCCGAAGCAAACACTGTAGACCCTGGTCAACAAACACTGTAGACCCTGGTCTGATCGTTGTACTGTTTGCCCCTCAATGGGATGCTAGACATATATGGGGTGAAATTCAGTTCTGTTCTATTCACTTTTCAGGAAGTTCAGCTGACAGAAGAACAGATATCCGGTAAGGAAGCCTACAGCAACAGTCAATGTTCTGATAGAAACTATAGTAAAACGAGCATCTTTCATGATTGGTCATTTTACATATTAAATGAACACGAATGTAAGATTCATTTATCACATAACGAGTTGAAAAAGGACTTTATTGCCAAATAAGTAATTAAGAGTTTCGAAAGAAAATACAGTAAAATTCCTATATCAAGTCCACATTTGGGACTGTTCAAAAGTGGTCTTGAAGACCACTTTTGAACTGTCCCAAAGGTAGTCGCAGATCAGAGGACAATGTATGCAGAAAACACAAAGAAAGAATGCAAAACACTAAATAAGCTTTCAAGTCCAGAAATAGTCTTAATTTTAGGTGGTCTTAATAGCGGAATTTCACTGTAACGGACTGTCAAAGAACTTAGTATGCCCTAACCATGTGTTATTACACGTGTGGTCATGTCGTTATCTATTAATTAACAGCAACGTTATAGGGATGATCGGCTCATCCGGGTTCTTTCTTCGTAGTCAATAGCAACCAAAGCTGGAGGTACAAACAGACGCCATTTTGTTTGTTAGCAAAACTAAAACAGGTGCAGATAATAAGAGCAATTGAATCACTTTCCACGCTAAAATGCCGAAATTTTGTAGCGCTGCAGGTTGTACAAATCATCATCTTCAACATGAAAAGAATCTATCCTTCCATAGATTATGGATATTTTATTGACATTTTGTTGCCACCTCTCAAAATGGCCGCCGCTGGTTGCTATGCGCCGTGACGTCATCACGATCGTCCCTAATTGACAAAACTTGCAATAAGACCCGTGCTATGGTCGAAGACTTAGTTCAGTTGGCCCGTCAGGTCAGTCTGGTCGGACCATTCTCTTGTTGCCTTATGAGTAGCCCAGACGCTATAGAAGGCTCATGGGAGCAGCGAAGACTCTGATCAGACTGCGCGGATACACAGGCTGATCCGAGTCTTAGCTGGTCGCACAGGTCTTATAGTAGATTTTGTCACGCGCTTGCTCAATTATGATTTTCTTTCGAGCTCCCTTTAAGGGGAATAGAAACCTTCTCAGGAGAGGCCAGTCTTTTATAAAAAAAAACAAAGCACTGATAGCACTTGTTTCTTCGAACCCTTAAACATCTATACTTTAAGCAACCAGTATAGGCCTGATCTGACGCCGCCGTGTTTAGTGGAATCTGATTTGGGTCTATACTAATTGCCAATGTCACAGTACACAAGCATAGTCCAGATTTTACAGTTAACAAACTTTTTTTCACAGCGCTGTGACGTAACAGAGAGAATGGCGCTGGTCTTAATATAGGAATTTTACTGTATGTCAAAATTAACATTTTTCTTTTAGATAAAATACATCTTGAATATAATTGTATTCTATGCATATACAGAGTGTGAGTTTTGATTTCTTAAAATTGTTACATTATGTCACTTTGTCTATGTAAACAAATTTTTCACAGATGTATGTGCCAAGAATAGATTGTTGGTACTGTAACACATGTTTCGGAGCAAAAATAATCCTTGTAAAGCTGACTTTACTCTATTTGAAGGCCCCCGCCCATCGGGCTTGGAGAAATAGATTGGGCTGCATGGTGCTTCCGTGCAGAGCTGAAACCGATCGCACATGAGTACTGGTAAACGGCTTAGAAATCTAAGCCTGCCCAAGCAAAGAGGTGCGAGTCGAACCGTTTCTACATATAAACCCTTTTGGTTTGTTTTGGTGGCAGGGTTTGAGATGTCATTTCATCTCAATGTCTGGTGAAAGTCCTACAAAATTGGAAGCAACTTCTCCAAAATGACCTTTACAGTGTTGACGGGGACGTTAAACCTCAAATCAAGCAAACAAATCATGACGTTGTACCGACGTTGAGGTGACGTCACAATTGCGTCATGTACCTGCTGGGTATAGTGTTAGCCCCGTCCTTCCGTCCGTCCCCGTCCAAGTCCGTATCCGTGATGTTAGCATTTTGTGTTTTAGTTTTCTTTATTGTGCTACCCGGCGGTGGCATCCTTGTCCTTTGGACACATTTCACCCAGCAGGCACACGTCGCTAGGGCAATGGCAAATCAACGTCGCCATTACGTCATGTACCGGCTGGGCAGTGGTTTGGCCATGAAAATCTGTTCAAGACACCGAGAAATGCTCATATCGACATATCCTGGGGTTACAAAACTTTTTGAGCATTGAAATTTTTAATTCTCATAACTATTAAAATACAAACAAATCAGGCAATTTTCCTGCTCAGATCAACACAGAATCCTGCTCATAAATTTTAAAATTTATTAGCAATATGAATTTCATGTTCAAGTGAGTTGAGCATGAAAAAGGTTTTATAACCTCGGAGCCAGAATTAATATTGGGAACAATTAAAATTTTCTATGATTGTATAGGATAAAGAATGTTGAGTGAACTTATAAGAAATGCTTCATCAAGGCGATTCTAATGAGTACACACAGCCTACATTTTCAAAATGAAAGGAACAGTAACTAAATACAGTAGAACTTCGATGGCTCGAACACCGATGGCTCGTTTACCATGGCTGAGTCGAACCTGTTCTTGTGTCCCGAGGGAATTTCTCCACATAAGAAAAAGTGAGGGTAATTAAGGAAAAGTTCTCCTGTTCTCTTGTAAATGTATGCTTTGTGCACTCATTAGAATCGCCTCTATGAGGCGATTCTAATGAGTACACACAGCATGCATTTTTATTATAGAGCACCGAAGAGATTTCCCAAAATTAAACCCTTTATGCCTCCTGGCAGATATCCTCAGAGGCTCCAACTACCCTTGTCTCGAACAGATTTTCGTTGTCCCAAAGGTGTACGAGCCATTGAAGTTCGACTGTAAATTCTTATCTGGAACTATTTGAATAAATATCAAATGACTCAAGACCGCATCCGAAACAACAGTGGTATATGAGCCATCCAAGCAGACACTCAACATTACGAAAACACGCCTATACACATACATGTATATTTAAAATTTTACTGCCGAAAAAAACACACGAGAATTTCAAGATGAAAAATTGTGATATTTTTCTTATTTCTGCTCAAAATAATCTATATTTTAGAGCAGAAATAAGAAATATTTACCCCTGTAAACCGCAGTTTTACTATATAAAAGTGGGATTCAAAGGGGTCAGAATTAAATAGGTGTGTTGAATCAATGCTGTTTGTCTGCAGAAAACAATTGAAGTTGAGTGTAATTTGATTCCACTACCTCAATTCCAGAATTTAAGGAGGCGTTCAGTCTTTTCGATAAAGACGGGGATGGAACCATAACCTCCCATGAGCTGGGTACCGTTATGAGGTCACTTGGTGCAAACCCAACCGAAGCCGAACTTAAAGAAATGATCGATGAAGTGGACGCCGATGGTATGTTGTTTGTGGTTTGGGTGGGGGTTCTCAGCAGGCACATGGCGTAATTGTGACGTCACATCAACGGCGGTGCGACGTCATGACGTTTATGCGTCACATCTACGTCGGTGCAACGTCATGACGTTGTAACGACGTTGATTTGACGTTGCCCTAGCGTCGTGTGCCAGCTGGGGTTATTTCTCTGCACATGGAAAATAATTTTTGCGTAAAACATTTTAAGAAAAGCTCATATTTTTTTTTTTTTTCAAATCTTGAGACAGGAAAAGTTGGCATGATGGTAGTTATGATAAATATTTGGTGTAAACTTTGTTTAGTACTAGATCCAATGGGTTTCAGACTTTGTAGGTTACAGGCAAAGAGCAAGTAGGCGAGCTACCCTGTCCAACGATAAAACTTGTTTTATCATCAGAAATATATTAGTATACTACTCAAAGTTTGATAGGGATCACTTTTTATATACCTTTTGCACTGAAAATTGAAAATTTTATGACTGAATTTGTACTCCATATATTGATAAATATCTTAAGCAGAAACTCATGTGCAATTCAGCACTCATGAAAGTGCACATTTCTCACACTTCGCAAATGAATTCATGCAGCCCCAAAAATCTTGCGTAACACAGCATTCCAACAGAAACATCAAACTTGTCAGTGTTCCTTTACTAAGCGTAAAAAGAGCTTCATTTCATTTGTGAAACTCTAAAATGTCTAGGGGACAGTTAAAAAAACGTCTGAGCCCCGAAGAAATGAATCGTGACGTCGGAATGTTGGAATCTGTCGTCGCGCATTTTAGTCAACGATTGCTGGGATTCTGAAGGTGTCTCAGAGCATGGTTTCCCACATGTGGAGTCGGCATCCTACCCACGGAAATCCTTCACACAGACACGGCGGGGGTCAAGAAAGGGCTACAACTCAACGTCAGGAACGTTTTTTGTTGATTTAGTCTCGACGTCAACGGTTCCTGAACGCTACGCGTGTGAATAACGAGTTTAGGAACGGAACTGGAATACGAAGTTCTACACAAACTGTCAGAAACATGCTCCACGAGTTCGGACTTAATACCAGGAGGCCTGCTGTACGTGTTCCGTTGACGAGACAGCACGTGCAAGACCGGTTGGACTTTGCCAGAACTCACATAAGGTGGACGATTTGTGACGCGACGCCAGTACTGTTTACTGATGAGTGCAGATTCTGTCTAGACTTCACTGATAAACGCCAATTAGTGTGACGAATGTCTATAGAGCGATTCGATGACTTGAATGTGGCAGAGAATGATCGCTATGGAAATGGATCAGTCATGGTTTGGGCGGGGACAAGCGTGAACGTTAAACTGACTTATTCGTCGTTGAAAACGGAACGTTAACGGCAGTGAGGTACTGTAACGAGATTCTTGGTCAGTTTGTGAGACCATATGCCGGCGCTATCGGCCTGGACTTTAATTTGGTGGACGATAATGCCCTATCCACCGTGCCCAAGTCACTAATGCCTATCTGGAACGTGAGACAATCGTTCGTATGGACTGGCCTGCTCGGTCACCGGACTTAAATCCGACTGAACACGCGCGGGACATGCTACAGCGTGCTGTTTCAGTCCGACCTGTGCAGCCGAGGACTTTACAGGCGCTCAAAAAAGCATTGGTTGCTGAATGGAGGCTGATTCCACAAAACCGGATTCAGACTCTCATTACGAGCATTCGCAGGCGATGTCGTGCTGTAAACGATGCCTGTGGACGCAATACAGGTTATTATTTGTCTAAACAAATTTGGAAATTTGTGAAAAAAAAACAACATTTGTCCAAATCACTTCGCGTTACGGCAAACTTTGTGGGTGCCAAGACGGTTGTTGTTGTCACCCTTGAAAGCAGTGCCAGTTGACAAAATTAATCACTAGTCTTTGTAAAGGATATGTTTTCTATCATTATGTATCAAATTTGGATTCAGCAGATTAATTTATCCCAAAATTATTTTGCATTAAAAAGTGATCCCTACCAAACTTTGAGTAGTATATAATATTAAATATTTCTAGTAGTTTAAATAATGTTCTTTAAATATTATTTATTTTCGATTGATTAAGCAGCACTTTTTGTGTTGTTTTGTTATCCCCTTTCTACGGTGTTGTTAAGGGGATGCCAATGTACAAAAAGTGGGTGGGGTAATGGTGTTGTGTTCAAAATTTGTTTAATTGAATTTTGCAAAACTGTCAAGTTTTTTCAAAAGTTACTTGGCCCATAATTTATTTCAACTTATTCACATGTTCTATTAGAATTTTTTCAGAAATTCAGAAATTATTGAGAAAAACATACCTCTCTTTATGTGCTTCAATCCATTTGCATTCAAACATATTCTCCATGGTAATATAGCCAAATAAAATTGCATAAATGAGAATGTCATTGCTCAAAAATATTCCACAGTAGAGTATACAGCAAATTTGTGCCCATACCGTGTATCAAAATAATACAATTTCCAGACAAATAGTTGCTGAAAAATAGTCTAGAAAAAAGGTATGGTGGACAATAACTGCTACCACAATTGAATCATTGGAAGTTTTAGTTGTCCCCCTTGTTTTCATGTCACTGTTTTGTTTGATTTGAAGTTTAACATCTCTGTCAACACTATATAGGTCATTTTGGAGATGTTGCTTCCAATTTTGTGGGACTTTTACCCGACATTGAGATGATATGACTCCTCAAGCCCTGTCGCCCAAAGAAACTAAAAGGGTTAATAAATAAGCATGGAGGTTCCGACTTGCACGGCTCTTCCATGGCAGGCTTAGATCCTCTATCAAGCGGTTTACCAGTACGTGTATGCCTTCGGAATGAGCTCTGCGTGGAATCATCATGCAGCCCATTTATTTCTTCAAGCCCCGATGGGCGGGGGCCGATGATTACTGTGTAGGCTTTCATCCTGCAAACCTGGTGTGTCTGTAATGTACACATGCGAGTAATGGTCAGGTGTGACCGATCGCAGTTTATGTAGAAAGAAAGGATACAAATTCAAAGGAGCCAAATTATTTTTGTCTCCCTTATCAATAAGTGTTTAAATTGAAAAGGAACAATTTTGGTCCTGTGGAGCAAATACTTTCCTTAAAGAATTATGCATCTTTTTCAGGGCCACATATTTTAAATAACATTGACAGTATGCCACAAAATAATTGCAGAGAGCGCATAACTGTCGCCTTCTATTGACAACCATACATGTTTACATTTGGTCACGAGGTTTTGGTTTACTATCAATAACGTAAATTAGACGAGATGTTGAAACACAAATACGTGATGTTTTTTCGACAATCGAACTCTTGAACCTATTCATTCTTGCAGCAAAATCCACAACCTAAGTCTCTACATAAATACTCACCTTGATTCACATGTCTACAGTGCAAAATTTGTGAAATTTGTTAACATGTTTTTTTTTTCAAAGGCTTGTCAATGAAACCGGAAACACCTAAGGACTTCCATTTCTGGTGACACGAACGCAAAAATATAGTCCCAAAATATATATTTTTGAAGAATTACCATTTATATAAAAAAAAAATTTAAGCAATATAAGCACAAAAATCATTTAGATTTATGAAACAATAAAAACTTTGAGGACATATCGGAATTTTTCCGATGTTTTGTCCTAGCTCCGCTTGAGGCGTAGTAATATTTATGTGATTAAGCCATGACTTCCTCATGCTCAACAACAAATGTTTCCAATCAGCTGTTATGATTAAAAATGACAATAAAATTGACCTCATGGATGATTAATCGTAAGTTTGTAAAATACTTCAACTTGCACAAAAATATGCAGGAAGGGTTCCTGTTTCACGGCGCATAGTTGTCATGTTACATCGTCAAGCCGATTTGGCGATATGCGTTTCCAAATAAGTGTTGATATTTTGTTTACAAATCCCATGAATGAAAAATGGCGACCAAAGAACTTATGAAAAATATCTCGTGGTGGCACAAATGGTTCTTAGACAGGAGACAATTTTTGTAAGTAATACTCTAAGACATATTAGTTCACCCTTCCAAGAACAGTACACTGTACATTTTAGGTCTTGAAAAATTAGGTAAATATGACTTTGAGCGCAAACGCTGTCACCCTCATTTTTTGCATCGGCTGTGTAAACCTACAAGCTGTTTGAGAATTGCTTATTGGATAATGTTATGTTTGAAGACGTGTTACTTTCCAGTATATTCAAACTTTTTCTCCGACTCGGTGTTTTGGCTGAAAAGAAAAGTCATGTTGAGGGGTATCCCACCCACTTTTTGTACTTTCGGTAAACCCTTAATGGTGAATCTTCAGAGTGGGCTCCAGTCTTGTCTGGGATCCCATAAGGGACTGTTCTAGGACCAGTGTTATTCTCCCTGTCCATTTATGATATTTCCTCTGACACTGACTCAGAAATAAGACTGTTCGCAGACGGCTGTATTTGCTACCAGGAAATTGGAGATGCAGCGGACTCACTGAAACTTCAGAACAGGCAGATATGAACGCTGGGCATGAAAATGGCACATGCGATTTCAGCCCGTTAAATGCAATATTATGCAGATAACTAGGAAGAGAACCAGTAAAATTGAGACTTCTTGCACCTTAGAGGGAACTGTCCTCGAGTATAAGAATTTCATCGAATACATTGGTGTGACAATCACACACAATTTGAGATGGAATACACACATTAGCAATATGTGTACTAGCATGGTTTCTTGAGGCGAAATCTTCATCAGTTTCCTCAGGATGTAAAAGAGGCAGCTTATTAAGGACTTGTTCGCCCAATCTAGGAATACGGTAGTTGCATCTGGGACCCCAATGGAGTGGTCCTTAATGAAAAAGTTCAGAAAAGAGCTGCTCGATTTATAGCAAGCAATTACTGCATTGAAACTATGACTGGAATACTAGAAAAATTTAGATGGGAGTGTCCCAAGAAAAGAAGAGACCACAGGCTGATACTATTATACAAAGGTCTAAAGGGTGCTGCCAGCAGTTCAACAGATGACCTTGTTCCCCGAAATCACCATTCATTGGCGTTTCAGACCCCTACCACAAAAACTGACGTTTACAAAGATTCCTTCTTACCTCGATTCGATCTTTTCCCCAGCTGAAGGTGCTGAGAATAGTGTAGCTAAGTTTACCTCTTTGTTGAGAGCTAAGGTCCTGGTGTACGAATGTCATTTGAAGTGTCACCAGTAACAGATCTGATTCTGATTTACGCGAATCATATGATTGTCGCCGGAAGTAATGTTACAAATGGAAAGATCCAATGCATTTCTTCTCGCGAAACGGCACAATGCCGTCCTGTGCATTTGAAGATATCGTCGGCTGTCTTGCAGGAATCGCCGACAGGCTTAAGACACTGACCATATGATATGAACAGAATCTTACGTATAAATAGAAATTATAGGTATTTAAGGGGAATGGGAACACCTGGCAGGTTTTTCCGCCTTTTTTTCAAGGGAAGACAACTTACGGGACTTCATGTTCGCTTTTCTATAAACCATGTCCCGCTGAAAAAGGGGTCTACTCTTATAGGAAAGAAGTTGCTCCTCAAGAGCAAATTCTTTCCTTTAAGAGTTGACCCCTATTGACATGGGAGACAAAATTACTTTTGCACGTGTTATCTTCCCTGAAGATGTTCCCTTCCCCTCAATGGAGAGTTCATGAGCTTGTTTGCGCTATATACGTTTCAAAACATCCAAATACATTGTATGGGTATGTTACAAGTTCTAATCCAGCGGGCACACCACGTTATGCAACGTCGTTTCAACGCCGTCATTCATGACGTTGCATCGCCACTGATGCGACGTTGTTTTAACGTCGTTTGCCCAATGTGAAGTATCCAAATAATATGGTTCTTTTGTGTACAGGGAATGGGACCATCGATTTCCCAGAATTTCTTACGATGATGGCGCGGAAACTGCGCGATGGCGTAGAATCGGAAGATGAGCTACGGATGGCCTTTGAAGTGTTCGATAAAGATGCTAGTGGACGAATCAGTGCCGCTGAATTACGTCACGTGATGACAAACTTGGGCGAGAAATTGACAGACGAAGAGGTGGATGAAATGATAAGGGAAGCAGACATTGACGGAGATGGGGAGATAGACTATAAAGGTTATTCTTGCGTCATCGCTTTCTTTCGTTTTCTTTCTTTTTCTTTCTTTCTTACTTTCTTTCTTTCTTTCTTTCTTCACACATAAACACACACAGACGCACTACGCGCGATACTAACCATTCAATGGTGGCAAATTAACCCTTTTTCTACCATATGGAACCTTCCTCAATATATATAGCAGGAGTCCATTTCACAATTTAGGGGTGTCAGGTTGTGTTTTCTTCAACATTTATTTGGAAATTGTCTCAACTCTTTTGCAAACGGTGTAGGCCCTGATCAGACGCGGCGTCTGATCTGGGCCTGCAGTTGTTTGTCCATTACCGCTTTAGGGGTTACCGGAACAAAATGGGTTTGTTTGATTTGAAGTTTAACCTCCCCGTCAATACTGCAAAGGTCATTTTGGAGACTTTGCTTCCATTTTGTGGGACTTTTACCCGACATTGAGATGAAATGACATCTCAAGTTCTGCAGTCCAATGAAACCAATATGACTCGCACCGCTCAAGAATACGTAAATGGCGTCGCCGCCAAATTTTAACGCGCGTTGACCGGCAACGTCATTGAATACCAAACAAACGTCCTTATTAAAAACTTCCCTATTTTCCATTGCCATGTCGGTTAAATTATAAAGATCTTTTATCTTTGTTGTAAAATCATGATGCATTTATTTATTTATTTATTTATTTATGTGCCGTATAACAATGTAAAATTCACAACGGCAAGCCATTTACTGCAACTAGCCTAGTTAAAACGTTAACAGTTATGAGAAAATGTAAAATAGCACGTACATTTAGAGAGAACTAGAGATCAGTTTGCATATTCCCGCTAGCGCTGTCTATTCATAGTCTTCACTGTACCAAATAATTGTGTTCCTAATACGCGGGTCGTTTTGCATGACTTGATCAAATCCACCGAATTAAATGTAAAAGTCAAGAAACGCTACCTATTACAAGGCGAAGTGAGGTATGCATGCAGTGGTCTAACGATTATTTTCATTATTTTTGCTAAAACTATTATTGTAGGCATACCGTAGACATTTAACCAAGCCTCTTCACAGGCACACATAATCTATGCTTGTGGAACTGTAAACCAACCATCATGTAGCCTAAACGTAGAATAGAGTTTTTTCTTCGAGTTTACATGCGGTAAAATGCCTCAACTGGGGTCTAAAGGGGCTGTTGACATATTTGCTAATGCGTGATGATTTCAAAATTATGTTCTGGTTGCTCTTTACATTAGGCTACAGCTTAAAGGTGCATTATTGAGTTATCCGGAAAAAATGCTTCCAAAAATAAAATACATATAGCCGGTATTTTTCTTTAAAACAATAGAAATGAATGCATTTTATGCAAAAATGCGAACAATTATGATGACAGGTAAACGAGTTTGAGAGGGATTCCCTAACTAGGTTTCAAACACTAGTTAGATCTATTTTTAGTTCGTGACAAAAATAGAATCCCCATATGACGTTATGCGACGTTCATTTTTGGCCTTGTTTGCTTAGGCAATGCCTGAATCGGAAAAAATATGACGCTGAATACCATGCCATAAGTAACGACACTCAGAGAGGATACTGTCGCCATGTATGTGTAACGTGACAGATCTATTTTTAGAACAGAAATTCCGAACACATGTTCAGAGCGAAGGGTAAACACGAATGAGACGACCATTTTCACAAAGTTCTGAAGCTGTATTTGGCTCCAAAAGTGTACACATGACAAAGGAGTATGCATTGAAGATAAAAATCAGAAAAAAAAATTGAGACCCGGTAGCTCAATAATGCACCTTTAAAGAAAACTTGACGGCACACTTCTGAAACGTCGTTTACAAATTACGTCAAAATGCGCCCAAATAATACATACCATATACTTCTTTACGCTGCTATAGCTAATAAACTAACCTGGTAGTCATCTCAATGTCGGGTAAATGTCCCACAAAATTGGAAGCAACGTCTCCAAAATGACCTTTACAGTGTTGACGGGGACATTAAACTTCAAATCAATCAATCAACACACAAACAAACAGGGACTTTTTTCATCTCGTTCTAATTAACAATAAATACGACACAAAATATCAGTTTTAGAAACATTCTATGGACGCGTTTATTTTCTATTAGCCAAAAAGATTGAAAATTAGGCAATTTTCGTCAGATTCCCATTGCTTTCTCTACAATTGATTTTGATCTCTGTGCGGTCATGGTGCCTAAACGAACATGGTAACATATCATTTTTATTGCATGTACCAGTGCAGAATGTTGAGACGTACTCGCATGCAAAATTTTTAAAATTTCTATGGGAGAGCCCAATTACGCATTCTTGATCTTAACCCTTGTTCTACTGAGCCTGGATATGCCTTGTCTTTGAAACAATGTAGATCCAGATCAGATGGCTTCTGAAGAAGCCATCTGATCAGGATCTACATTGTTTGTCATTCAGATTGTGAATTTGTTGTAATAATTTGCTACAGGCAATCTGATTGGTTGATAATAGGTAGTGGGTATGGCATATATAAATATTCAGCAGGACAATGGTTAAAAGATTTTGATGTGACCCTACGAGCCGTCCCGCTTCTCATGGACCAGGGTGAGCCACCAATACTGCATATCAGGGAAAGTCTGGGGTTCTGATGTTGCGTTCATCACAATAACACAATCGTGTGGTATGGTGGACCCTTTTGTGTCTCAAAATCTGAAGTTTTTCTGGTGAAAATTTACTTGCCGTTTCTTATATATATGTACAGCAAAATTCCTATATCAAGACCACTTTTGAACAGTCCCAAAGATGGGGTCTTATTAGAAGACATTGCAATTAAAGAACTTTTGAATATGTTGTTAAAAGAAGTCTTAACCACACGACAATCCCTACCTTTGCAGTGTAGATCTAGATCAGATGGCTTCTGATCACGATCTACAGGGTTTGTCATGCAGTTTGTCAGATTAACGAACACAGTATATCAAGTAATTTGATTGGTGGACAGTCAGCAATAGGTGTGGCTAAATTATTTATTCCCAAGGATAAGGGTTAATGCTGAAGGGTCTCAATAGCAAAATTGTTAAACGGTCTTAATTTAGCAGCATAAAGGTTAACAAGAGGACCATGATGGCCCTGGATCGCTCACCTGATCCATAGAGTAACTAGTGGGCCCCGGGAGGGCCATTATTGACCCCAGGGTTATAATGTGCATAATGTTGAGGGCGGTCTAAAAAGGTGAAGCTTCATACCAAATATCAACAAAAGGCTATAATTTGAACAATCTTGGCAAAGGTCCACTAGATGAAGCTACACAACAAATATCAAAGACCTGGGCCTTGTGGTTTCAGGGAAGAAGATTTTTTTAAAGATATTCCTTACATAAGCCTATGTAAAACCAAATGGCCCCGGGGCAGGGGTATTTTTGGCCTCAGGGCTATAATTCAAACAATCTTGATAGTGGTCCACTAGATGAAGCTTCACACCAAATATCAAAGACCTGGGCCTTGTTGTTTCAGAGAAGAAGATTTTCAAAGATTATCTCTATTATAAGTCTATGTAAAACCAAAGGGCACTGGGGCGGGGGCATTGTGGCCCCAGGGCTATAATTTGAACAATCTTGGTAGAGGTCCACTAGCTGAAGCTTCATACCAAATGTCAAAGACCTAGGCCTTGTGGTTTCAGAGTGGAAGATTTTTCAAGATTTTCCCTATATAAGTCTATGAAAAATCAAAGGGCCCAGGAGCGGGGGCAATTTTGGCCTCAGGGATATAATTTGAACAATCTTGATAGAGGTCCACAACATGAAACTTCATACCAAATATCAAATACCTAGGCCTTGCAGTTTCAGAAAAGAAGATTTTTAAAGATTTTCCCTATATAAGCCTATGTAAAACCAAAGGGCCCCGGGGCGGGGGCATTTTTGGCCCCAGCACTATAATTTGAACAGTCTTGGTAGGGGTCCACTAGATGAATCTTCATACCAAATAGCAAAGACCTGGGCCCTGCAGTTTCAGAGAAGAATATTTTTTAGAGATTTTCCCAATATAAGCCCATGTAAAAACAAAGGGCCCTGGTGCGGGGGCATTTTTGGCCCCAGCACTATAATTTGAACAATCTTGGTAGGGGTCCACTAGATGAAGCTTCATACCAAATATCAAAGACCTGGGCCTTGCGGTTTCATAGAAGAAGATTTTTTAAAGGTTTTCCCTATATAACCCTATGTAAAACCAAAGGGCCCGGGGCGGGGGCATTTTTGGCCCCGGCACTATAATTTGAACAATCTTTGTAGGAGTCCATAAGATGAAGATTCATACCAAATATCAAATACCTGGGCCTTGCAGTTTCAGAGAAGAAGATTTTTAAAGATTTTCCCTATATAAGCCCATGTAAAACCAAAGGACCCCGGGGCGGGGGCATTTTTGGCCCCAGCACTATAATTTGAACAATCTTGGTAGGGGTCCACTAGATGAAGCTCCATACCAAATATCAAAGACCTGGGCCTTGCAGTTTCAGAAAAGAAGATTTTTAAAGATTTTCCCTACATAAGCCTATGTAACACCAAAGGGCCCCGGGGCGGGGGCATCTTTGGCCCCAGCACTATAACTTGAACAATCTTGGTAGGGGTCAACCAGATAAAGATTCATACCAAATATCAAAGACCTGGACCTTTCAGTTTCAGAGAAGAAGATTTTTTAAGTTTTCGGTGAAAAAAAATCTATTTTTGGCTCCTGTGACCTATATGTGCAACGGACCGGAACCATTTGAACAACTTTGAAAGGGGACCACCTAAGGATCATTCCTGTGAAGTTTGGTCAAAATCCGCTCAGTGGTTTAGGAGGAGATGTCGTTTGAAGAAAAAGTTTACGGACGCACGCACGCACGGACGGACGAACGCACGCACGCACGACGGACGACGGACAAAAAGTGATCCCAAAAGCTCACCTCGTCACTACGTGACGGTGAGCTAAAAACAACTGAATTGGTCTAAACCCCGATCTAAATCAAACAAATATAGCCCCTAATCCACTTTGTACATGTTGAAGAATTGTCGAAAATGCGCATCAATATTTCTTTGATTATCCTTTATACTAGATTCCTAGAAATCGATTAATAGATCGCCATCAATGTCGGAAAGCTCAGAAATGGTCATAAATATTTGACTCCTGAAATCAATCCACAGATACGTTGATCCATTCTACAAACACAAAGAAAAGGACAAATTAATTTAACTAATCTAAACAGGTTTTTATAGGCTTTGTGCCGTTATCACCTGTCTAACCACTACTTTTATTGCTTTGTTATCATCAAAATATGCAAATCACGCTGTTGTATCATGTGCTGCTATTTGTAATTATTCATGAAGAGGACCTACTAATGTTGCAATATTTTGTATCCAATCCCCTTTTTGATTATGCTATAATAACACTTCCTGTACAATAGCACAAGAACTTACACAAATGCTTAAAAAAGCATCAGTTCTAATCGGCCCAGGCATCCCAAAGGTTGAAAATGACCCGTGCATAGTATAGACAGAGCCTAAAACCTACTGCAAAGCACACCACGCTAAATTTGCTACAGTTTCTATTATTCCTTTCTTTCAGAATTTGTACAGATGATGACAATGCCAAAATGCTGACAGTGCAACAGCCACAGGACTGAATGAATACAAAACATGTGAAAACATATGTTCTGATATACAAAGGATGTTATACGTGAGGTCATTTCAAATGGAATTTATGAAACAAGCTTCTGCGAGTTCCATAGATTTTAGGTATTAATTACCACAGAAGTAAGATTCTATTGATTATATAGTGATTTCGGATTCATTGCCAAAAGAAGTTGAAAAGAATTTCAATGGAAACATAGGGTTGTCATGGAAGGTGTAATGACGTTAGGCGTCAGTAAGCAATCCGCGTCATAACAGTTGTGGTCAGATGATTATCATGACATGACGCTATATATACACCAAATAACATCGACGTCATATGTTTGATAAATAGAGGATCTTACATGAGTGGTCATGCATCAATGAATTTATTTAACGAGTTGAGGAAAATGGATAAAATGCGAGGTTTTGCCAAGCATTTTATCCACTTTCCTCATCGAGTTTAATAAATTTAATAATACATCAGAACGAATGCAAGTTTTCAGTTTATCATATGACATTTAAAACAATTATTCTTGATTTTTTAATAAATATATCAATACCTCCGCCATTAGATTAGGACGCCATATGTGTAACAGTATGGGACGTATCTACCTAATTTGCATATTTAATCCACTAGTGGAATATCTAATTTATTACTTGATAAATATTACATTCCTGAGTGGGTGATAGTGAAAAATGTGACCCTGAGCATTAGGAATATCAACCGAAGACGAGATTCATATTTCGAAGGGTGACATTTTTCACTATTACCCTCCTAGGAATGTAATATTTATTTTATTATACCAAACAAAACTAAAACTAATAATTATGGTTAGGGATTTTAATGAACTCACAAGTGACGTTTGACGCAACGACGTTCCAAATTATCGGATAACGTCGATTTTCTGCATAAGCGACGTTAGGTGGTAAAACATAAATTCAGAAGTTCAAACACTTATAACTCGTTATTTCTGAAGAAAAACTTAAAGTGCGGGTACGCGTTTTCTTAATTAAATAAAAGAAACATTTTGGTACCAAAATATCTTGACTTTGTTACAGTTTTTGGTTTAGACTCATTATCTCCGGCTAGACAGAAGAACCGAACTGTACGGGCACCCAATTCCGCGCATGTGATAGTCGAAATTATCGCAGGGTGATAGTAAAAATATCACGCTCAGACCTATGGGAGTTTTGAAAGAGAAAGTCGCGTAATGTATATAATGAACAAATTCATTGCTAAACATAAGCAAACCACACAGAAGAAAATCAGGAATCTGCAGTCTAAACGCCCTAAAGAGTACTGGAAATTTATAAATAGCCTAATGAGTAAATCCAATCACAATACTCCAACCCTTGAAGAATTCTACGAACATTTTAAATTGATTAACTCGGGAAACCCAGACGAATATGAAGAACACACCTTTTTAAACATTGGGAATAACGAATTACTTAATGCAAGCATCACCCAAGACGAAATTTTGCGCTGTATCAAAAATTTAAAAAATGGAAAAGCTTCTGGTCAAGATAATATTCTGAATGAACATATAAAATCCTCAGTAGATATTTTTCTCCCGATCTACGAAAAGTTATTTAATATCATCCTAGATACGGGCATTTTTCCAGAGCAATGGTCAATAGGCTGTATTCACCCTATATATAAAAATAAAGGTGACCGAGACCATGTAAATAACTATAGGCCTGTCACTATACTGAGCTGTCTCGGTAAACTGTTCACGTCTGTACTAAATTTGCGACTAAATGAATATTTAGAAGAAAGTATGCTCTTGTCCGAAAACCAAGCGGGTTTCCGAAGGCAATACTCGACACTGGATCATATATTTTCGCTTTATGCATTAATAGAAATTCTGAAGTCTAAAAAACAGAAACTGTTTTGTTGCTTCGTTGACTTTTCGTCTGCATTCGATTCTGTGTGGCGAGTAGGATTATGGCATAAACTTCTTCAGTCGAACGTTAATGGCAAAATTTTTAAGGTGATTACTTGTATGTACGAAGATATTAAATCATGTGTTAGCCTCCAAGGAAAAAATTCTGCCTTTTTCACAAGTTCTTCGGGCGTGCGACAAGGAGAAAATCTGTCTCCTGTTATGTTCTCATTGTATTAAATGATCTTGAAAATTTTTTGTTGCGAAATTCTGATCGTGGGCTGAAAATCGAGTGTGATACTGACGAGCTATTTTTATATCTTAAACTTGTAGTTTTACTGTATGC
This sequence comes from Lucinisca nassula, assembly GCA_963580285.1. Taxonomy (NCBI): domain Eukaryota; kingdom Metazoa; phylum Mollusca; class Bivalvia; order Lucinida; family Lucinidae; genus Lucinisca; species Lucinisca nassula. The sequence continues at coordinate 158,292,740 of OY757012.1, read as the reverse complement.
TGATGATACGGTGATTCTCGCGAACAATGCCAGCGAACTTCAGAGCACCCTAAATGAATTCGAAACATATTGCCAAACTTGGAAATTAAACGTTAATATTGACAAGACAAAAGTGGTCATATTTGGCGCCAAAAGAACAGATACATTAAAATTTACGTTAGGAGACAAAATTATTGACATAACTGATAAATACAAATACCTCGGTGTATATTTTGCTAGATCTAGAAGTTTTCTAACAACGAGGAAACATATTGTAGAACAATCAAAAAAGGCAATGTATCTCTTGTTTTGTCGAATAAACAATCTAAATTTACCAGTAGATTTACAGTTAAAACTGTTTGACCACACAGTGCTTCCTATTCTAACGTATGCCTGTGAAATATGGGGGTTTGAGAATATAAAGATGATCGAAAGGATCCACACGGACTTTTTAAGAAAAATCACAAAAAGTAAACAAAGTACACCTATGTATATGCTGTATGCGGAGTTAGGGCGGTACCCACTTGAAATCATAATCAAAACAAGAATAATAAGTTTTTGGAACAAGCTCATACTAAGTGATCAAACCAAAATATCTTACCAACTGTATCAAGTCCTTAAAAGCGACGGTAACTCGTGTCCTAAGTGGATAGAAAATGTTAAAAACATTCTTTCGGGTGTTGGTAGAACTGATCTCTGGATTAACCAAAGCAATATTGACTCACTTTCAATAAAATATAGCGTAAAACGTACTCTCTTTGACCAGTTTCTTCAGGCATGGCGATCAGATTTAGAAAAGTCAACTAAAGGCAAAAACTATAATATCTTCAAAGACGATTTGGATTTCGAACAATATTTTAATAAGCTACCAAAACGTCTCTATCTTAATATGGTTCGTTTTAGAACCGGAAATCATAAACTGCCAGTTGAGACCGAAGGTGGAATAATGTAGACTACGCAGACAGAAAATGTAGGTTATGTGATAAGCAATCCATTGGCGATGAACTCCATTATATCCTAGAATGTCCATATTTCAAGCGTGACAGACAAAGATTTATTCCTGCTTTATTTTATACTAGACCAAATATCATAAAATACCGTAATTTACTTACTACTCGAGAGGATGGAACTCTAACAAATCTAAGCAAACTAATGGGAATAATTATGGAACATTTTTCTAAGACTACCTAATATTTTTGGGTCGATTGTTTGTCAAACGACCCAAAGTTGCTAGGCAGAAAAGGGTCCGCGTAACTATCACAGATCTGCAAGAAATTCAGGCAACTTAGCTACACCAAAAAACAGCGTTAACTCTACCGCAGTGAGGTCAGTTTCTTACGAGATGGTGGTGTTCGTATGGTCTGGGCTGGAATTGAGGATATGGCGATAAAAACGGTGTGGGTCCTGACCGGACGCCGCGGAATGCGGGGTCTGTTCAGGGATTACACCTATCGAATACAGTATAGACATCGGGGGATCGGACACCGCAAAACGCGGCATCTGATCAGGATCTTAATCCTTTTTTTTTTTTTTTTTTTTGCTGTCCAGGCTATATCCCCGACCATTATGTAGAGTATACCCACCATTACTCAATGTACTTTAATTAAATTTGTGTGTGCTGAATTGTATTACTGCAAAGAGCGGTGCGCCAGCGGACTAGAAAAGTGTTACAAACATTTGGTGAAACGCACATTGCATCCAGTGCTTAATATATGCGTAAAAGTATGTTATATGTCTAATCAGATCCTTAAGTGTATATTGTTTGCTTCTTTGATTTGGGGTTTAACGTCCCGGACAACCATGTAAAGGTCATTTTGGAGACGTTGCTTCCGGTTTTGTGGGGCTTTTGCCCGGTATTGGGGTGGTGACATCTCACGCCCTGCCGCCCCCTGAGGCCGATATGATTGTGGGCATATACGGACAGTACCGCTTTGCTTGAGCAGGCTTAGTTACTCTGAGCGGTTTGCCGGTGCCCGTGTGCGGGTCGGTTTCGGCTCCGCGTGGAAGCATCATGCGGCCCATCTGTCTCTTCAAGCCCCGATGATCGGGGACAGCCAAGTACATATTATATACCATATAAGAGCCTGACTGGCCAACCCACCCGTGGTGCACTATTTAGTGACAATGCAACTAGTGTTACAGTTTAGTTTGCCCATGCACTATGTAGTATAACACACAAAGCGGCTTGTGTTTGGAGAGGTAGCTGTAGCGGCTATTTTTATTTAAATTTATTTATTTTATTTTATTTTTTTTTTATTTATTTTATTATTATTTTTATTCATTTTTTTATTTATTTATCCACTATGACGTCGTGGTATAGTGTTGGTTGGGTTATTTGCAACGTACTGTTTGGTTAGGGCGAAAAGTGTGGGCCAAGACAAGATCCACAGAATGTGGCGTCTGATCAGGGTCCACACAGTTTGCATTGAATGCAGGAATCTGTGGATTGAGCAATGCTATCTCGTTTTCCGCCCATGACTGTTTTCAAAGCTCAGGGGCAGTCCACCCAGCAGTGCTGTCTTTGTTTTTACTTTTTCATTTATTCCATATTTTAACTTAAACCTTCTACCTGCGCAGGGTACTGAGATCTAAATCCATATTGTCCGCACAGGTCAGACTGGTTATTACACGTCATCTCTTTCACCATCCGCTTTTTTATATGTGTACACAACTCGTACCGAATGACCCAAAGGTACATCGCAAAGTGGTATTCGAAAATATTTGAAAATCTACCTCCATCGTCTTCACAACCTATCTGTTTTTCGTTTCGATGATAGGGGTGAAGACAGGAAGGAACAATATCTCCACCAAGGTTGCACCTTATATGTGGCGCTAATGCTTCAGCGCCGGCCGATGAAGCGATATGTTGGCTTAGTTCCCTTTGTAATAGACTCATTGTTTGCCCTTACTTTAAAAACTGCTATTTTGTTCTGCAAAGGGGCATCTGCCAGTGCATGCCTTGACGGAGAACATGTGTGGGCTTGAAAAAAGGAAATCTACTTACAGTTTAATATCCTAATCCCACACTTGGAATTTGGGACCCTCCAGAGCAACAATGTCGTCAAGACATCAATGAATTGATGTTTTGACAACGTTGTTACGATGTAGGTGTCTACTCCGTATTTGTGCACATTTTATGAATGAAATCTCTCTTCACGTGTGTCGCCCTCGGTTCAATGATTTCCAATAACCGGTTTATCGTCCCGTACTGACCATTGATTGGACCGGGCTTAGCACGCGCAGCTATTAAAACGGTATTTACTGTGATTTACAGCCTATGTTCTCCAATCTAGTACGCGGATACGTCTAGGCATCCGCCCAGTCTGATCTTCGTCCAACTTGTTATTCGACTATTTTCTACACCAGGATATGTCATGTCATCTGATTCCATGCCATTCCATGCCATGGCATTGGCCATGGCATGGCATGACATGCCATGCCATGCCATGCCATGCCATGCCATGCCGTGCCGTGCCGTGCCGTGTCGGGGCGCGCCATGTTCTGTCATGACATGACATGCTTATTTTATGCTAAGCTTCAATATACGCTACATCTCGATACACTTCACTACACTGTACTACACTACACTACAATACACTACACAACTCCACACTACACTTTCCCTCTGCTCCCCAGATTTAAAATCTATGTTTAATTGTTGAATATGATAACTCTATTTGCTAAGCCTCTTTTACACGTCTTATTTGAATATTATATTCTGTACACTTGTTAACAACCGCAACTGCAACTGTAATTGTATATTCCTCATATGTCATGTATATGACCTGAGAGAAATAAAGTATATGTTCTGTTCTGTTCTGTTCTATAATAAATGGCGTTATGACATTCTCAGACACAAAACCTGTGTCATGATAAAGTGAATTCTTTAAAGGCTACAAAAATGATATTTCCGATGTCATGAAAATTTGAGATATTTTTCTTATTTCTGCTGCAGTCATACATTTAGGGAGCGTGTAAGAATCGCCTCATTCAGGCGGTTATAACGAGTACCCACAATCTACGTTTATACTTAATATAACAGAAATAAAGTGCACATAGTAAACATCACTTTTCTCTCTACATATAAAGTTGGGTTTTCCAAGACTTACATCACGTGAACACGTCCGTGAAATGAAGACCCCCAGAAAACTGGGGTTTAAGGGGTATACATTATTTGCCTTATTTCTGCTCCAAGACATAGGTTGTGGGTACTCGTTAGAACCACCTCATTGAGGGGGTTCTAACGAGCAGTGAGTGAGTGAGTGTTTTGAGTTTTACGTCCCACAAACAGCTAAGGGCAAACGGAGATAGGGCCTCTGTTTAAAGACTCATCCGAAAGTCTGGAGAAGCCCGGGATCGATCCTGCGACCCCTGGTTTACAAGGCGAGTAGCATAACCACTACACCACTGAGGTTTCTGTTCTAACGAGCATCCACAACCTATGTTTGCAGTATAAATAAGAAATATATCACGGATTTTCATCAGAAAAGAAGCCATTATGGAGATGTCCAAAAAAGCACTTTGTCGCACGGGTGTGTTAGCGTGATATAAACATGCAGATTGATCATCAAATATTTTCTATGGCCATTATCTCCCTTGAAGGGCAGTTGTCAGTTTCGGCTGAAAGAATGTGCAGCACCTTTCCACAGCACACTAAAACATAAGCGTATAAGCGTGGCACAGTGCCACGCTTATGTTTTAGTTTGCTGTGGAAAAGTATTGTTAGGTAAACTGACAGGCTCGATATGACCTGAAGTGTTGACCGGGTCCTAAAACTCCAAACAAACAAACAAACATAACTGATCTCCTATCACATAAAACATGAACCCTAGCATGATTTATAAATGGGCCGTGTCAGGCGAAATCGTGTCTTCGATTATGTTTGCCCAGTGTAGACACAGAACAGTCTGCACATGTGCAGCCTCATTCTGAGGTTTGTTTTGCTGTGCACTATATGGCCATTGCACGAAGCCTGTCATGCAGACATGGAAGTGAGTGGATACACAGGTTTTGTGCCCTGCTGAGTACACGTCAATTTTCGATTGTAGCTAATTACGATAAAACAGCGGTGCAGAATAGTACATTCTTTCATACCTACAAAACTCAACATCTCTGCCTTTGAACAGGAAAACAGAAAATACTTTATAACATAGCAATTTTAAACCCTATTTTTTATATTAAGTTGGTTTGCAAAGGTATTCATTACATGGATGTGTAAACTTGATAATTGAGAAAGCCTACATCCATAAAAACATTAGTAAGTGTAAACTATAAAACTGACCACCTGCCTGAAGACATATAGAATCATATGATTACACACAAACGCTATATCTGCTTTTTACGACAATTGAGGGATATTCATTACATGGAAGACCTTGAAATTAGAAATCATGAATTAACTACCGAACCCTGGAAATGACATGCAATTTTTTTTTAATATGTTGTGCGAACAAGATAATATCTTGTGTGCACAATGTGCAAACAACATAATATTTTGTGTGCACAAGATATTATCTAGTGCGCACAAGATATTATCTAGTGTGCACAAGATAATATCTTGTTCGCACATCTTAAGATATTATCTTGTTTGTACAAGAAAATATCTTTTTCACACACTTTAATATCTTGTTGACACAACATATCTCGTTTGCACAATTCAATCAGATGCATAAGATATTATGTTGTTCACACAAGATCTATGTTGTGCAAACAAGATAATATGTTGTGCAAACAAGATATCTTGTGTGCTGAAGATATTAAGCTGTTCAAACAAGATATTATCTTGTGCACACAAGATATTTTGTTGTTAGCACAATATATACTATATTGTCCCCACAATATCTTGTGCACACAAGATATTATCTTGTGCACAATATCTTGTGCACACAAGTTAATATCTTGTTCGCACAATTTAATATGTTGTTCGCACAACATATTAAAAAATGCATGTCCCTTCCAGGGTTCCGTTATTAACCCCTGATAGTTATATTTTTTTCTTGCGGAAGGGCCATGCGAAGCTAAAACATTTACCTGAACAAGAGCTGTCACTGTAAGCGACCAATGCCCCTGTGGGAGCCAATGTTTATGCCGGTTAAAGTTTTTGTGATGGACAGACAGACAAACACAAAGACAGACAGGGCAAAAACTGTATGCCCCCGTGAATCTCTTAGGGGGCATAAAAATATATTGTTGGTTATGTCGGAATAATGGGAAACATTCACGACAGCTTTCTGCAGGTACGTTTATACATACTGATATGGAAAACTGAGGACAAATAAACCAGAAACTATTGATAATACCTTGCAGGAGAAGCATTATCAAGAAAGAAATAGTAAAAAATGAAGGAAGAAGGTTGCAAGGAGAGTGAATGGTTACCGTTAATCTTATTGAATTACTGATATGTATAGTATGTATAACTTGTAATTAATAAATAAAGGTATCAACAACAACAACAAAAAGTATATGCATAACCCCCATGAAGACAACAATATATCCAGACTGCCAATAACTTGTCTGAATCTTTACTGGACGTAGATGCAAGTTTTCCCTAGAAATGAGCCAGCCTCCGAGTAAAGGTACTTAGCACACTCAGATTAAAGTTGTTTAACCCTTAACCCTTGTCCTGCTGAATATTTATATATGCCACACCCACTACCGATTATCAACCAATCAGATTACTTGATGCAAATTATTACAACAAATTCACAACCTGAATGACAAACAATGTAGATCCTGATCAAGCCATCTGATCTGGATCTATATTGTTTCAAAGATAAGGCATATCCGGGATTAGCAGGACAAGGGTTAACATATTACAACAATAGTTATTATTGTTGTCTGCTTTGTGGTCTGTTGGTTACTTTGAAAGCCATTGTTGCAAACAATGTTGATCCAGATCAGACTGTAGGAGCAGTCTGCAAAGGAGCCGTCTGATCAGGGTCCACACTATTTGCCTGTTCACCTGAAAATGCTGTCTGTTTTTTCCGCCTGCTGTTGCAATCATTTGAAACATATACTAGCGGAAAAAAGAAACTGTGCATGTATAACAAATAAATTTTCTATAATTCTCGTCTAAAATCCATTTATGCTTGAAACTTTACATACACATGATGTGTATACTCCTTAACAATATTGATTGGTAAATAAGGTCCTTGCACGTGCATTTCGTTGTCCTTGTGCAAGTGTAGGAATAAGCATATTCGTCGCTGTAGGACTGGATGGATTGCTGGACGCCGGGGGCGAATGTTCCGTTCATGCAAGCGGTTTCTGACGGTTCTTGGGCTAATTTCTTACGTTTTTTACGTTGGTAACGTCTGGTTAGGCTCTGCAGCCTCTGTTAACGTGTTTTGATGGGTCACCTTTATTGTTCTTGTTCTCTTCTTCTCTAATGTTCCTCAAGCCAGGAATGCTTCTAGCACACGTGGACGTCCCGATCTGCGACGGTCGCTGGTGTTACCAGATTGCTGATAACGTCTCAGTAAAGCAGAAATCGTGTTCCTATGCACGCCAAACCGTCTGCTAACCAACCTCATTTTGGGATATACCAGCCCGAAACATGCCAACCGCTTGGTTGCCATGAGCTTCGTTGAGTCTAGGCATTGCTTACCAACACATTCAGGAGGAATAAATTTGTTTTTCTGTTTCACTTGGATAAAACAGTGGTTTTACACAAGAGTCAAAAAAAGATTGCAAAGACGGTCACAATTTAATTGCTAGCCACGAATATGCTTAATCCTGCATTTGCACAAGAACAACGAATGCATGTGCAAGGACCTTATTTACCAATCAATATTGTTAAGGAGTATACACATCATGTTTGTGTAAAGTTTCAAGCATAAATTAATTTTAGAATTATAGAAAAATTATTTTTTATATATGCACAGTTTCTTTTTTCCGCTAGTATATGTTTCAAATGACGTTGCAGCAGGCGCCATAAAACAGACAGCATTTTCAGATGTAGTTTTTCTTGGCGTTTCAATGGTTAAATTCAAGTCCGCAGCCAACAGTCTAGGCGCATGCCTTCTTGCATGGCATCTCTAACCCAGTAAGCATTCTACATAAATCTACAGCGGGCCGTTAGCGGCCCGTCAGGGTAGCTGACGGGCCGCTAACGGCCCGCTGTAGATTTATGTAGAATGCTAGCAGGGAATGTCTCTACAAAATGTCTGTGAACAGTAAAGGCCCTGGTGAGACTGTGCCCGTTCAGCAGTCTTCAGTGATTTGTGCGACTCGGTGTTGGTTCATCAGTTCATATTAACAAGTCGATGAAATTAACCGATTTTAAAAATCTTCCTACTTTTTGTACATTAATCTCGTATTTTTTTAAAATTCGCTACAAAGTTTTTACTAATGGCATAAACACAGACCCGCGTTAGAACCGCCTCAAAGCAAAGTCACACTCTGCGTTCTGCAGTATCCTATTTGAAGTTATACGATTTGTAAATGGCCATTTTATGGTTTGCTTGGCTTATAAGGGTTTAAATGTCACGAGAGAAAAAGAAATGAAAATAGAAGTGGAGGCATTGATATAACAACATTGACTTAATCAACACTGAGTGCCTGCTGGGTTAATGCTTTTTTTCAAGGCTTTGAAATGACATATTTGAGACATGGTTGCTTCAAACATAGATTATAATACTCGTTAATAAAACTCCTTATTCAGAACACCTTTGGGGCTGGTCTTGATAACGGAATTTCACTGAATACCCTTGTAAGCCATGCTTTTCTCTATATGATGTCGGATTTACACGCCTTAGGTTAACCATGACAAAATTCTGTTAAAAGTGATGAAGTCTTGTCCAGTTAATAAGTCTTGTCCTTCTGAATAAATTAATTTAACCACACTCATTTCTGACTTTCAACCAATAAGATTTCTTCAGAAACCATCAGATCTTCATCTACACTGTTTGCAAAGGTATTGCATGGTTCAAGGATAATGACTAGTCTTGCAATGCATGCAGAAGCAAATACACTGCAGCAAACAGATATCAGCTTGTCATCATGTTAACAAGCCCGTGAAATGGACACGCTCTAAATCAAACTTTATATAGAGAAAACTGGGCTTTACGGGGGTATACACTATTTTTAGCTCACCTGTCACTTAGTGACAAGGTGAGCTTTTGTGATCACATTTTGTCCGTCGTGCGTCCGTCCGTTCGTGCGTCCGTAAACAATTTCAAATAAGTATATATCTAATACCCTAAGGCCAATCTTGATCAAATTTAATGTGAAGCATCATCAGGTAGGGGGAAAGGCTGCATAAGGTTTTTGGGCTGATCAGATTGGAATTCTGGTTGCCATGGCAACATGTAGCTCCCATAGACATATAATGGGAAAAATTTAAAAAATCTTCTTTGAAACCACAGGGCCCAGAGCTTAGATATTTAGCTTGTAACAATGTTAAGTGGTCACCTATGTAAATCCTGCCAATCATGCCCCTGGGGTCCAAATTGGCCACGTCCCGGGGCCCCTTAGCTCCTATAGACTCATAATGGAAAAAAAGCTTCAAAAAGCTTCTCTGAAACAACAGGGCCCAGAGCTTAGATATTTAGCATGTAGCAACAGCAAATGGTCACCTACATAATTCCTGCCAATCATGCCCCTGGGTTCCAAATGGGCCGCGCCCCAGGGCCCCTTCGCTCCCATAGACTCCTAATGGAAAAAAGGTTCGAAAATCTTCTTCTCTGAAACCACAGGGCCCAGAGCTTAGGTATTTAGCATGTAGAAACAGCAAGTGGTCACCTTCATAATTCCTGCCAATCATGCCCCTGGGGTCCAAATTGGCCACGCCTGGGTCCCCTTAGCTCCTATAGACTCATAATGGAAAAAAAAGTTTCAAAAATCTTCTTCTCTGAAACCACAGGGCCCAGAGCTCAGATATTTAGCATGTAGCAACGACAAGTGGTCACCTAAATAATTCCTGCGAATCATGCCCCTGGAGTCCAAATGGGCCACGCCCGGGGCCCCTTCGCTCCCATAGACTCATAATGGAAAAAAGCTTAAAAAATCTTCTTTGTGAAACCACAGGGCCCAGAGCGTAGATATTTAACACGTAGCAACGGCAAGTGGTCACCTACATAATTCGTGCCAACCATGCCCCTGGGGTCAAAACGGGCCCAGCCCCGGGGCCCCTTAGCTCCCATAGACTCATAATGGAAAAAAAATTCAAACATCTTCTCTGAAACCACAGGGCTCAGAGCTTAGATATTTAGCGTGTAGCAACGGCAAGTGGTCACCTACATAATTCGTGCCAATCATGCCCCTGGGTTCCAAATGGGCCACGCCCCGGGGCCCCTTCGCTCCCATAGACTTATAATGGAAAAAAGTTTCAAAAATCTTCTTCTCTGAAACCACCGGGCCCAAAGCATAGGTATTTTGCATGTAGCAACGGCAAGTGGTCACCTACACAATTCCTGCCAATCATGTCCCTGGGGTCCACATTGGCCACACCCCGGGGGCCCTTAGCTTCCATAGACTCATTATGGAAAAAAAGCTTAAAAAATCTTCTTCTCTGAAACCACAGGGCCCAGAGCATAGATATTTAGCATGTAGCGACGGCAAGTGGTCATCTACATAATTCCTGCCAATCATGCCCCTGGGTTCCAAACGAGCGTCGCCCCGGGGCCCCTTAGCTCCTATAGACTTATAATGGGAAAAAGCTTCAAAACAACTTCTTCTCTGAAACCACAGGGCCCAGAGCTGAGATATTTAGCATGTAGCAACGGCAAGTGGTCACCTACATAAATCCTGCCCCATGGGTCCAAATGGGCCCCGCCCAAGGGCCCCTTAGCTCCCATAGACTCATGATGGAAAAAAGAGCTTCAAAAATCTTCTTTTCTGAAACCACAGGGTCCAGAGCTTAGATATTTAGCATGTAGCAACGGCAATTGGTCACCTACATAATTCCTGCCAATCATGCCCCTGGGTTCCAAATGGGCCACGCCCCGAGGCCCCTTAGCTCCCATAGAGTCATAATGGAAAAAAAGCTTCAAAAAATTTCTTCTCTGAAACCACAGGGCCCAGAGCTTAGATATTTAGCATGTAGCAACGGCAATTGGTCACCTACATAATTCCTGCCAATCATGCCCCTGGGTTCCAAATGGGCCACGCCCCGGGGCCCCTTAGCTCCCATAGAGTTATAATGGAAAAAAGCTTCAAAAATCTTCTTCTCTGAAACCACAGGGCCCAGAGCTTAGATATTTAGCATGTAGCAACGGCAAGTGGTCGCCTACATAATTCCTGCCAATCATGCCCCTGGGGTCCAAACGGGCCACGCCCCGGGGCCCCTTAGCTCCTTTAGACTCATAATTGAAAAAAAAGCTTAAAAAATCTTCTTCTCTGATACCACAGGGCCCAGAGCTTAGATATTTAGCATGTAGCAATGGCAAGTGGTCACCTACATAAATCCTGCCAATCATGGCCCTGGGATCCAAATGGGCCACGCTCCGGGGCCCCTTAGCTCCCATAGTCTCATAATGGAAAAAAGCTTCAAAAATCTTCTTCTCTGAAACCACAGGGCCAAGAGCTTACATATTTAGCATGTAGCAACGGCAAGTGGTCACCTACATAATTCCTGCCAATCATGCCCCTGGGGTCCAAATGGGCCACACCCCGGGGCCCCTTAGCTCCCATAGACTCATAATGGAAAAATGTTCAAAAATCTTTTTCTCTGAAACCACAGGGCCCAGAGCTTAGATATTTAGCATGTAGCAACAGCAAGTGGTCACCTACATAATTCCTGCCAATCATGCCCCTGGGTTTCAAATGGGCCACACCATGGGGCCCCTTTGCTCCCATAGACTCATAATGGAAAAAGCTTCAAAAATCTTCTTCTCTGAAACCACAGGGCCAAGAGCTTAGATATTTAGCATGTAGCGACGGCAAGTGGTCACCTACATAATTCCTGCCAATCATGCCCCTGGGGTCCAAACAGGTGATCGATATAGGGCCATTGGGCCCTCTTGTTCCTTATTTCTTCTCCAAGACATAGGTTGTGGGCACTTGTTGGTTGTGGATACTCGTTAGAACCGCCTCCATGAGGCGGTTCTAACGAGCACCAACAACCTATTGTTCCGTATAAATAAGAAAAATATCACGGATTTTCACCAAAAAAGTAGCATTTTTTGAGATGTGAGAAAAATGCACTAGAAAAATGCACTATTTACCATAATGGAGTATTTTTATGAACAATAAAACAACTGTTAAAAGTATTTAAATCATTATCAATATGAATTATTATTATTATTATTATTATTCACTTGTTTGTGTATATACCAGAATGAAAATGGATACTCCGAACAACTCTCATCTTGAAAATCTAAGACTGCCAAGATATTTTAAATTAGACACTCAATAATTTGCATAAACTATATTTAAAAATGCCATTAAAAAGTGTCTGTATCGCTTATATTATTTTGTTTTGGATAGCCAATTGGCCATTTTATGGGAAAGTAACTGTCCTTTTGGCTTTCGGCTATTGATGTTTCCATTAGGGTCTAGTTGTTTCATGTTTGTGTTTCTTTCCCTGAGTGTCTCTGATGGGAGCTGTGGGTTAATTGTATTGATTCCTGATCATTGCCTTCAATTCTGTTTAACTGGGTTTCATAGACGAGATTTCATGATTTGGAACCTAAATACAATATTTTTCTGAGCTGCTATACCTGTAAAAGAATAACTAAGGAAACTAGAGCTGTCAGAGGATCTGACTATAGCCCCGCTTCAGCGCTGTCAGAGAAGAAAGTTATTTAAGCTGCAGAGAAAACAGTTATGAACAAGAAATAACTGTTGAAAATTTTACATTATCTGGAAAAACTCTAAGAGTTGTGAGCCCTTGTCCCTCATTTCAATGAGCATGATACATTACCAGAATGTCCATGTTTATACTAAATTTCATCTTCCATTTTTCAATGTTCAAAGGGTAATAACTCCTAAAGTAGGCAAATCAGAGTCAGGGTTCCTGCGCTCTGCACATTGTCTCATGGTGCTTTACACTTGTGTGAAGTGTCATGAAAATATCTCAAATGGTTTGTGAGTTATGGAGCCGACACAGTCAAAATTGCCTTTTTAAATGTTCAAAGGGCAATAACTCCTAAAGTAGGCAAACCAGAGTTATGGTTCCTGCACTCTGCACATCATCTCAAGGTGCTTTTCATTTATTTGAAGTTTCATGAAAATATCAGAAACGGTTATGGAGCGGACATAGTTAAAATTGCCATTTTTTAATATTCAAAAGCCTATAACTGAAAAAGTAGACAATCCAGAGTTTGGGTTCCTGCGCTCTGCACACGTAATATGGTGCTTTACATTTGTGTGAAGTTTCATAAAATTATTTCAAACGGTTTTTGAGTTATCGAGCAAAGACGGCTAAAATTGATATTTTTCAATATTCAAAGGGAAATAACTCAAAAATTAGGCAATCCAGAGTTATGGTTCCTGCACTCTGCACACCATCTCATGGTGTTTAATGTTTGTGTGAAGTTTCATGAAAATATGTGAATGGGTTTTAAAGTTATGGAGCGGACACGAAAATTGTTAACAGACACAGACAGACACACAGAAAATACGAAAACCAGAGTTATGGTTCTTGCGCTCTGCACAATGTCTCATAGTGCTTAACATTTGTGTGAAGTTTCATGAAATTATCTCAAACGGTTTTCGAGTTATGAAGCGGACACTGTTAAAATTGCCATTTTTCAATGTTCAAAGGGCAATAACTCCAAAAATAAGCAATGCAGAGTTATGGTTCCTGCGTTCTGCACATCGTCTCATAGTGCTTAACATTTGTGTGAAGTTTCCTAAAAATATCTCAAACGGTTTTCGAGTTATGAAGCGGACACAATTTAAATTGCCATTTTTCAATGTTCAAAGGGCAATAACTCCAAAAGTAGGCAATCCACAGTTATAATTCCTTCGCTCTGCACATTGTCTTATGGTGTTTTACATTTGTGTGAAGTTTCATGAAAATATGTTAAGCAGATACAAAGTTATGGAGCCAACACAAATTAACGGAATCACAGAATTACGGAATTACGGAAAATGTTCAAAGGGGCAATAACTCCAAAAGTAGGCAATCCACAGTTATAATTCCTTCGCTCTGCACATTGTCTTATGGTGTTTAACATTTGTGTGAAGTTTCATGAAAATATGTTAAGCAGATACAAAGTTATGGAGCCAACACAAATTAACGGAATCACGGAATTACGGAATGACAGAAGGACATGGCAAATCCAATATAGCCCCACTTTTTCAAAGCGGGGCTATAACAAAATATCAAAAGAAATTAAAAATTTGCATTTTTAGGCAAAATGGATTGTTTGATTTCATACCATCACATTTACTGAAACCTATGTTAAGCAGCCGCACATGGAAAGCATCATGTGAACAACTCCATGAAATGATAACCCTATAAATCCCTCTTTATATAGAAAAATCTGGGGATTATGGGGGATACACATAATTTTTCCTATTGTGCTCCAAGACATAGGTTGTGAGCACACACAACCTATGTTTGCAGTGTTAATAAGAAAAAAAAATCCAGATTTCATACGTAGCCATTTTGGCGATGGTAAAAAATGCACTATGTCGCACGGGTGTGTTATCATAATGGTTCCAAATATGGTTGCTAAAGGTAAGAGGCTGTTCAGAAGAGGGTCATGTCTCACAACCAAAGGTGAAGAATAGCCAGATATATAGTTTTTTAATATATAACTGGTAATATTTTTTGAGAGAAATAAACATACTTAAAAGAGAGTATTGATAAGTTATCTTTCCAATCTTTGGCTGTTGAGACATGGCTATTGAGTGTTGATAACTTTAACAAAATAATCGCATGATGTGAAAATTATGCATCACTGCGCCGATCAGCTCTTAACGCAATAAATCACATTTTGGAGGTCAGTGGTAAAGTAGATCAAATCACGAACGTGACGTAGGGCAAGATGTGATTTATCTATTTACAACTGACCGAGAAACTTTTATTTATACTCAACATTTCACATACTAGAGCTGATCTTTTTTTCGATTGCAATACACTGAAAATACCGTTATTGTTTCCTTCACATTCTCCCAACCTTTAGACATTGTTAGAATAAATCTCGCCAACATCATTGACTGTAACACTTATGTGAGGATGTCACATCATCTAACGTCAAAGAATCTAGGAGTGACATCTTAAAACGGCTGCTGTTCGCGTCACGCCCTTCTTCCCTATGATTTAGCGATTTATTGCAAGATATAAACCACAGTTCCTTTCCATTATCTACAGGCAAGCAGTGTAAAAAGTTTCAATAACACACATAAGGAACGCAGTGAGTGCACACTGAGTATGCGTTTGGTGACGTCTGATATCACATAAGAAAAGGGTTCTTCAATCTCTTGTGTTCAGCCATCTCAAGTTAGCAAGTGCATAAACTCTGTCAGAGTACAGCCTTCCCAGACTGCCTGGAGAATTTTGAAGGTACTCTATTTTGCACACAGCGAAGACTTTGACCAAACCGTGCAAATCTGAGTCTTCGCTGTGCACAAAATCACGCCTATATAATTTTGACCCATTAAAACCTCACTTTTATAAAGTAAAACTATGGTTTACAAGGGTATTAATTATACACAAAAGCTACTCACATTTTTGCAGCAGAATATGAATACATTTGGCATAATAAATGATCAAAGCTGTAACGATTTGTTAACTAACGTGATTGTTAGTTTTGAACAACTGACGCCTTAGCATTAAATATGACATTTTTCATCAATGAAATAACAGTTTTTGGAGATATGTAAAATACACTATGTCACACGACTGTGTAGTTCTAATGGAACGCATTGTCTTTATGGGTCTGTTTTTCTTATGCCAGTGAACGATTCGCCTGGTTCTTCTGTCTCTGTATGATCGTACAATTAAATTTTTGGTATGTTAGTCTGTAGAAGCTTCGCCCCATGTACCCAATTGTACATGGGTATTCAGAAGGCAAGCCTTTTATTCTGATGACTTGTTTGTATCTCTGTAGCTTTGCATACTAGTAATTTCATTTTGGCGATTCAATGAACGCCAAATCTTGATGCTTAAATCATCACTGACGGATACTAAAACTTCAGGGTCTTTCGGACTGAAGGCAACCGCATTGACTACATTTTCATGGGAAAATTTCTGCACACGCACACCATAATGCCTGTCCCACAGGTAACCATGCCAGTCTTCTGCGCCACTAAAATAAAAAATAAAGTATATACACCTTCTGGAAGGTCACCAGAATGATCAGTTTAATATTTCGTCTGCTTGGTACAAAAACAGTACAAGTGCAAAAGAAGAGAAAAAACAGAGGGGAAAGCAATAGACATGAATCGATACAAATACCCAACACCTCCCACCAGAGACACCAGAGGGAAAGAAACACGAACACACAATAACTAAACCCTAATGAAAACATCATTAGCGGAAAGCCAAAAGGACAGTTACTTTCCCACAAAATGGCTTTCCACAATAAAAAGATTTAAGCAACAGACACAGGCAAAAACGAACTAAAAGAAAAATAAATCGCGACAGAAGAACCTCCTCCAAGTATTTCACTGTGGGGCTTAGATTTTACCTGGCCACAATCCTCGCCCTTGGTTCTGTCGCGGTTTAGACAAAAAGTTTGTTCAGTCCATATGTAGGGTTTCTAACCCATCAATGCAAAAACGACTACATACATTACGATAACACACCCGTGCAACATAGTGCATTTTTCTCATCTCCAAAATGGCTACTTTTCTCATGAAAATCCTTGATATTTGTGATTTCAATGCTCAAAACATAGGTTGAGGGTGCTCGTTAGAACCGCCTCAGTGAGGCGGTTCTAACGAGTACCCACAACCTATGTCTCGGAGCAAAAATAAGAAAAATAATAAATACCCCCGTAAACCCCAGTTTTCTCTATATAAAGTGGGGTTTAGGGGGGTCTTCATTTCACGGACTTGTTCACGTGATGGAAGAAAGAACAATGAGGACTCGACAACATGAAATAACTGAAATGCTGGAGCAAAAGAAAACCAACATAAACTGTTAAACTCCGATGGGCCCGACCAGTGACAGAGCATTATGTACCAACCGACATTACCCTGACATTAAAGTAAGCCTTTACGCTGGGACCGTCATAGAATCAGAGGCCTGATCCGCCGGTGTGCAATTAAATAGGGAAATAAAGATATCAATCGTGATTGGGTTAACTACCATGCATGCGGTCTAATGAATAACATTTATGTTGTACCCAATCTTTTTATTCGAAGAATGATTTTACGAAATCGGGTACTATAACCATTGCAAGTATATATTTTCTAAATTTATATACTAGGTCACCATAAAATTCGGGTTCCGATAGGACTAGTTGCTGAAGAAATTTAAGTCTAACATTAAATTTTGAAACTAAATCGGAATGACGTCTATAAAACTTAGAAAAGGCTTTTTGTAGTTTATGAAACCGATAACCCTGATTAAGAAGTGTAGCAGTTAACAATCTATTATGAGTGTTGAAATCAGTTACATAACTAGACACTCTAGCAAATCGATTTAACTGCGCAATATAAACACCGCATGATGCCGCATGAGGAACATTACCATTTAAGAAAGGGTAATTAACAATCCCAAAATCAAAGCCATCGCGTTTGTCATAAGTTTTGCAGGAAACAAACCGGATTAGAATTTGACTGATCAAACCATCGAAGTAGGTATTGTCAATATTAAATACATCATCCAAATGCTTCAATGATTTCAGAGTGGTTTTCAACGGCAAGGAATATCATGTAGACTCTCTCATAATAAAACAAGAACAAATCAGCCACAAGGGGTGCGCAATTCGTATCCATCGGAATACCTACGATTTGTCTAAATAACTTCGTACCAAATCTTATATAATAAGTGTCAAGTAGAAAGATGAGAGCTTCACACACTTTGTGACATGATCATAATGTGTTATTTGTATTCTCTTCAGAAGTGAAAAAGCATTTCCATGCTTACTTTACACGCAAGAAAGAGGACGTCTTCTCCATGGAAGGTCCATTTAATTAAATCATTAAGTTTTTCTTTTATAAGATTATGAAGAAGCGTAGTGTAAAGCGTGGAAAAATCATACGTAGACAGACCAAAAGGTCGAAAACAATTTATTTAAAACCTCAGTCCAATTTTTGATAGACCAGAACAGATTTCTCCTTGATCTTTCAAAGACTGCTTTATTTAACAAAGGCAAAGAAGATCATCCTATAAGGTGGTTACTAAACTTCATGTGCCGATTGTTGAAAAATGGCATTTGTAAATAAATCCTGATTTCGGCAGAATCCAGCTGTAGTACCTATTAACCATGTCCTTATGCATCCATTAATGCAAAAAAGTTATTCTGGTCAAAATGTCAGTCACACCGTTATTGCACCAAGCAGACGAGATATTCCTTGCAGAACCATTTTAGAGAAAATCATCATGACAATTAAGTTAGTATTTAATCATTGTAGATAAAAATCAAAAATGAGTTCCTTTAAGAGCAATGAAAACATTCATAAGAGGGAAGATGGGTCATACTACGTAGTTTCGGCTAATAAAGCCTCATCAGTGACCCTGTAATGATCCGGCAAAGAAAGCCAGAGGAAACATACTGCACTTTTGCAAATTTCGAATAGGCCGTCGATACAACGACTGATATAAATCAAATTGGGGTCCATTTTAGAGGAAACGATCAGAACGATCATTTCAAATCTGCGAATAATAAAGATGCACATCTGTCTGCACATTCCAACATCTTGCATTTAGATTGGAATCTTTGGGTTCACTGATTGGATAGAAATATGTGGGCATTTCAAAACCTACTCGGCCTCACCTTATAGAAAAATCGATATTGCTTATTTGTTTTCTCACATGGTCTTTATTATTTTATCCGCCCATCACGTTGACAAGTCCGTGAAATGAACACCCCACATTATATGGGGAAAACTGGAGTTTTCGGGGGTATACATTAATTATCTTATTTCTGCTCCAAGACATAGGTTGAACGGCCTCATGACGCGGTTCTTACGAGAGCACCCACAACTAATGTTTGTTGTATAAATAAAAAAATATCACGGATTTTCATCAGAAAAGTAGCCACTTTGAAGACGTGAAAAAATGCACTATGTTACACGTGTGTGTTATCGTAATGAAATCGTGCTTATATACAGTCGAACTTCAGTGGATCGAACACCTTTGGGATCTCGAAAATCTGTTCGAGACAGGGGTAGTTCGAGCCACTGAGGTTACTGTCAGGAGGCATAACGAGATACTTTTAGACATCTTTTCGGTGTTCTATAATGAAAACGTATGCTGTGTGTACTCATTAGAATCGCCTCATCGAGGCGATTCTAATGAGTACACACAGCATACATTTGCAAAATAAAAGACTAAAATCTCCTTAATTATCCCCCAATATTTCTTATGTAGAGGATTTCGCTAGGGGCTCAAGAACGGGTTCGACGCATCCATGGTAAACGAGCCAACGGTGTTCGAGCCATCGAAGTTCTACTGTATGTCATTTGCACAATTCTGAAACGTACATGGTGGCGATTATCTGAAACATGGACAAAAACGAAATCAGAGTTGTTATCAAATGCATTCAAATAAAAGGCGTGGAAATCAAGGAGATCCATGATGACATGGTTAAACAATTTTGTGAGGATTATTCTTCCTATTCTATTGTAAAGAAGAGGCCTGCTGATTTAAAGCGAGGCAATAAGAGCACTGCTGATTTAAAGCGTACCCACAATCTATATAATTTTGACCCCCCTTGAACCCCACTTTTATATAGTAAAACGGGTTTAAATGGGTATACCTTAATTTTCTTATTTCTGTTCTAAAATATAGATTGTGGGTACGCCCACGATCGGATCGCCCAAAATCAGCGACCACAGACAATCATATTGAGGCAATTCATCTCATTGTAACAAATGATAGACGTGTAACAGTCTAACATATTGCAGACATTCTGGGTAACAGTGTTGGCTCTATTCATACTGTTTTGACTAATATTCTGGGGATGGGAAATGTATCCGCCCATAGGGGCTTGAAGAAATATATGGGCTGCATGATGCTTCCACGCAGAGCTGAATCCGTCCATGCTAATAAACCCTATTGGTTTCATTGGGGGACAGGGCTTGAGATGTCATTTCATCTCATTTTCGGGTAAAAGTCCCACAAAATTGGAAGCAACGTCTCCAAAATGACCTTTACAGTGTTGACGGGGACGTTAAACCTCCAATCAAACAAACAAATCCGCAAGAATGGTTCCCTGATTGCTGCTGACCTGGACGAAAAGCTAAAAAAAAAGCTGGGCATTTCGAGAACACTTTTAGATCGTTCGCAAGCTGCCCAGCCAAATTCTTCAAGAGATTTGTGACCCAGGATAAGACTATGGTTCATCATATTGATCCTGAATCCAACTTTGAAAGCAAACAGTGGACACATCCTGGGTCTCCTCCTCCCAGCAAGTTCAAACAAGTTGTGCCTACTGATAAGGTGATGACCAGTTTTCTAGGGCTGTGAGGGAGTGCTTTTCTTGCAGAACGGTGAAACCATTAACAGGGCATGCTAAGCGTTAGAACTGCGACAGCCGAAAGAAGCATCACCTGAACAAGTCCGTGAAATGAAGACCCTCATATACCCCATTTTATATACAGAAAACATGGGTTTACGGAGGTTAACAATATTTTCCTTATTTCTGCTCCAAGACATAGGTTGTGGGTACTCGTTAGAACCGCCTCAATGAGGTACAATGCAGTATAAATAAGAAAAATATCACAAATTTGTATCAGAAAAAAAGCCTTTTTTGAGGTTTGAAAAATGCACAATATAACACGGATGTGTTAACGTAATGCAAACAAACCAAAAAAAAAAAAAAAAGGAAAGCTTCTATCAGTCATTTTATTGCTTCAGGGCAATCCTCCAGATCACACAGCACAAGTCATCACGAAAAAAACGCCTATATAATTTTGACTCCCCTTGAACCTCACTTTTATATAGTAAAACTTGGGTTTACGGGGGTATACCTTAATTTTCTTATTTCTGCTCTAAAATATAGATTGTGGGTACTCGTTAGAACTCACACTCTACATTTTGAGCAGAAATAAGAAAAAATATCACAATTTTTCATATTAAAATTTTTATTTTTCCGGCGGTAAAGTTTACAATGTATTTGTATAGGCGTGTTTTCCGTAAATGGCCAATGGCAGAAGCTGAGAGATGTGGCTTTGAACAGCTGCTCAATGCCCCATTCTCATCAGATTGTGCACCGCCTGTCTTCTACCTTTACCTTTCACTGAAATCTTACACGTGATAAGGACGCCATTTTATGTGGAAGCATAAGAGTTGCCATTCTTGTATGTGACACTCCGCACTGACTGGTTCTATAATACTACCGAGTATCATTAAAATATTTCAAACGGTTGCGGAGTTATGCTCTGGAAACGAAATTAAGCAAAAATATGGATCAGGGGACATAATTCTAACAGCAAGCCAAGCAGAGTTGTCAGTCTTGCACGTGACATTCCGCATTGACATGTTCTATAATCCTACCAAGTACCATTATAAAGTATTTCAAACGGTTGCGGAGTTATGCTCCAGAAACGAAATGATGACACCCGCCCGTCCGCCCGTTTTAATTACCAGAATTTTCCCTTGGAAAACCTGGTTAATAATGCTAGACTGATGATCTCTCTTTTTTTTCTTTTGCTAGGAATGGCAGTTACAGAGGATTCTTTTTGGCACATGAACCGATGTTTGTTCATACCTCAATGCACATTAAAGATTGTTTTCATTCCTTAAAGAGCAATTACAAAGAAAGTTTAGATATTCTTAGTATGAAGCAGGTTGAAAGCGGACACAAAGAGGATCCGTTTATTGAAAACCGCAAGAAAAGTTCCCCTTCGTTTTAAAGTTATGCTCATTTATATTTTGATACATACCTATATTTCCTCTGTGAGTAACCTCCCTTGAATTTCTTTGATTTAAACCCACAATGCAATATTATGTGATGTCAAAGTGGTTTTAAACTTTTTAAAAACAATTTTGAACTACCATGTTTACCATTTTGCAGTTGCCTAATACATTTTTCTCAAGCCCTTGGATTACTGTGTATGTTGTTCATAATTTAGGATTAACATTTAGACTACTTGAGGTATGCATTTTTACATGCTTTTTGAGCAGATCACTATGTTCTGTTTTATTTCATCCACTTACAAATATAATTAAGTAATTTAAATTTTTAATTTAGGGTTTGCAAATGAAAATAGGAGAAAACTGCTGAGATCAGTTTCAATAGATCAAATCGGTGACTAAACAGTTCCTGAGGATTATAAAACACAAGGTATTTCATATTTAGAAAGATAAAAAAAAAATAATGTGCTTCATTGGATACCTCTAAATTATTTATGAGGCAGTTTGAAGTTGCTCTGTTTCCATGAAATAGTTCACACTTCAAATTGTAATATCTCAGAGATTAATAAAGATAACTTGATGCAGTTTTCGCACTTCGATTCCTTAAATCGATGTGTTTTAAAATTAAATCAATTTATATACCTTTGTATATGACCTTTAAATCAAGACATTATTATATCACTTCGCGATGTTGCTACGTGAAACTACAAATGTTACATATAGAAAAAAAAAGAAAGTACGATATATCATTGAATATTTAGAACAATTGAGTTTCCGTTTCAAGCATTTGTTTTGTATTTTACCCCAAGCAGTCGTTTTGTTCAATGGGCTGGGACAATTTAGCTATTTTATAAGAATGGGCGAGTCTAAATTCATCAGGTTAATAATAGAAGTGAAGGCAATGATCAGGAATCGATAAAATTAACCCATCAGAGACACCAAAGGGAAAGAAACACAAACATGAAACAACAGGCCCTACTAGAAACGTAAATAGCGGAAAGCCAAAAGGACAGTGACTTTCCCACAAAATGGCCAATTTGCTATCCAAAACAAAATAATAGAAGCGATATAAACACTCAAAGACAAACCATAACAAAATAAACAGCGACAGAAGAACCGCCTTGGAACGGTCAGTGTAATGACCACCCCTCTAAAACCCATTTATAAAGAGCAAACTGGGGGTTTACAATGACGCGGACCTAACGAGCATCCACAACCTATGTTAAGAGTATGAATACAAAGTCTCATTGGAAAAGAAGCTATTTTGAAGAAATGAAAGCTTGCACTTTGTCACAAGGGTGTGTTATCATATTGATTTAGCTATTTTGCCAGAATGGACGCATCTGAATTAAAGGATGAAATGATCAACTATATAAACTACATAGTGTATGCATAGCAACAGATATGGTAAGTATTTTGTGATAACTTGAGGACAGAGTTTGTCAATTCTCCATAAAACCTATGTTGTGGGTATTCATTAGAACCACCTCGCCGAGGCGGTTCTAATGACAATCCACAACATCGTTTTATACGGAAAAATAAGGAAAACTCATAAAATACTTACCTTATCTGTTGCTGTGTACGCGGTGATAAGGTTAATATAATGACTAGTACCTTGCAACATAATCAGTAGTTACATCCAGGAAAAGAAAGAAGCAATAGTCTTTAGGCGTGTATGCCTTGTGTCCTCTGTGAAGCACCCCTAGGTCCCTCATTTCTAGCAGATCAATAACATGAATATCGACTTCTTCAGCGATTTCCGGAAGGTCAAAAGGCTCTTTAATATGGTAGTTCTTTGGCCAGGGGCGGTTATTTACATACAGGTACCTATAAAATATATCGAAAAGAACAGATATGGGGTAATGTCATGTTTCATTTCTACAGAGGTATGTACCATTTTGGTATTTTGTTTAATTTATTTATATTCGAAACGAAGACAGTGGCTGCTCGTTAGATTCACCACAATGTCGCTATAACTGCCAATGTGATGCGGTTCTAATAGATATCCACAGTCTAGATTTCGGACCACAAATAAAATAATGATAACAATAACGAAAATGATAACATAATATCTATGACAATGACCAATCTTAATCCTATTTGAGAAATGTTACTGTTTGTGTGTTCTAAGATGACTGATGAGACCAATTCTAGTTCTGAACTGTCTGCTGCAGATAAAGCAACAGACAGCTCTATTGGTGATGTCTTAGCTCTGGTTTTGCGCTGTGAACGTTTCCGCACAGCTTTGGTGATCTTTGCTAATGTAAGATGACAAGCAATCCATTTTCTCAGAAACGCAATGCAAATCCCATTTAAGCCATTCAAATGTGTAGGCTATATGGCAGTACCATCATGCCCATCTAAGCATGACAGCTTTAAATGTTCATGGAAGTGCCAAGCAGTACATTTTGCAAGGGCACGTTTATGAAGAAGGGCGCATATATCCAGAATATTGAACAAAGTTGAACAATTTCTAGCTCAACCCATTTCTTAATATGTCATCACTAAGGGAGTCATGCCCTTGTGGTGGTACGCAGCTTAAGCAATATTCAGTCTATACGGACAAATTGATCACAAGGATTCTCCAAACAGTTGCTAACGTTTTCGAAAAAGCATTATACACATCGAATAGTAGAGACCAGAAAAGAACGGGAAAGGAATAGGTGAGCGGGAAGCCTTTGTCACAAGAAAGCTACATGTCAAATATGAAGGCTAAGTAATGACAAAAAAGGTCACTGTTAAAGGTCACGTGTCAAAATTTTGTATAAGTGGGAAGCCCTTGCCACAACGAACCTACATGTCAAACATGAAGTCTCTGTCTCAAAATGTTTAAAAGTCACAATAAAGTAAGTCACAGGTCAAGGTCAAGGTCACCGGTTGCTTTTTGCATGGGCGGGAAGCCCTTGCATGTGGGACAATTGTAATCCGCCTATTACCTGTGTCCGATTTAAACAGCGCGACAAATTGTATAGAAATTTAAAGGACATGTGATCTAAGACATGCTATAAAAAATACTAGGCTAGATAGCGAAAATGTGATTGAAAATTTTGAAAATTCAATCTTTTATCTTAATTTTGATTATAA
This sequence comes from Lucinisca nassula, assembly GCA_963580285.1. Lineage (NCBI taxonomy): Eukaryota > Metazoa > Mollusca > Bivalvia > Lucinida > Lucinidae > Lucinisca > Lucinisca nassula. The sequence goes on along the minus strand of OY757012.1, from coordinate 158,267,758 downwards.
TTTTATATTTTTTACATAAAATTTAAACTGGTTAATTTTGAAATAAAAATAGGACCCTTCGTCTCGTGAACCTCTCGTTTACTTCAATAGAAAATTAGCAAAAACTCATGAGGGTGTCTGTTTTTATACTGTAATAATTAAATTATAAAATACGTTGTTAAAAATTTGATTGAAAATTCTATAAGAAAAATGTGTTTTCTTTCCAGCAGTATCACATATTTGAGGATCAAATAAAAACAAAGTTGGTCATTTCATGTTGTTTTCTGGCCATTTACAGTGCTTTCCGCCGTCTCTCCGCATTGTATCTATTTATAACTATCGGTTCTCATATTACGCGATTATTGGATTTAATCGGAAATTTCCGGGTTTTAGCTGGTTTAAGACGAATCTCAAAGTGGGCTGCTGAAAACATTTTTGCTAATGAGATTTAATGCTGAAATAAATTTATTTTTATTTTATCTTATTTATATATTTACTGTTTTTTATTTGTTTTTTCTTGTTTAATATATTTTTCTACATGTGACAGATGCGCAATTAACAAACACTTTATATTGTTTACAAAAGAAAAAGAAGATCAGTAAAACTTTAATTATTGATTTTTTGACTAGCGAAAATATATTGATTTCGGTGAAAAATCTTTTTCTTTTTTTTTTCGGGTACTTCACACACATGCTTAATTGGCAAATGTTGCGAATTACTGCCAATCATGCCGGTTGTGGGAATACTACTTAAAGCCCTTGGGTACTTTTTCTGATCACAGTCTACGTTGTGTGAAAGATCCAATGCTTCATCGTGCAGCAAGAGAAGTCTAGGATGCGCACGCTGATGTGATTCTTTGCTGGGCACACGTAAATTGTAGGGAGTGCTGTGACCTGGTACAGAAATTATTTTCTGGGGTAAATTGCATGTAATTACACACAGTAAAATAATCATCACGAAAACACGGCCATATAAACCCCCACTTTTATATAATAAAACTGGGGTTTACAGAGTTAAACCTTGTTTCTTATTTCTGTTCTATATACAGATTGTGGGTACTCGTTATACAATCTCTATTTTGAGCAGAAATAAGAAAAATGTAACAATTTTTCGTCTTACAATTGTCTCTGTTTCGGCAATAAAATTTACTATTTAGTTGCATAGTCATGTTGTCGTAATGTGCTGTCAGGGTTGTTTGTTACTTACTGTGTGTATCACTTGTGTCTTTTTATTTTGGATGGCCATATGGCCATTTTGTGGGAAAGTAACTGTCCTTATGGCCTTCCTTTGTTTAGGTTTCCATTATTGTCTGGTCGCTTAATGTTTGTGTTTCTTTCCCTTTGGTGTCTTTGATGGGTGGAGTAAGTAAATTGTATCGATTCCTGATCTTTGTTTTACTTCTACTTTGCAAAAAAAATATTTAAATGCTAACCAGTGATCAACAACAGCTGATTTAACATGTATCGATTAACGTGCATCAATTAATGCATGTATAGAATTTAAAGTTGACACGCCCTGTGTATGTATTCAAATTAATTGCTTTATTACCCGTTAGTTTTAATCGTTGACATGATATCGACAAACTTAGGTAATCTTAAGACAAACGTTCTGGTATCCGGACAAAATCCCCTCTGGACAAAATTCCCTAAGCTCATTTTTGCAAAGGTGGACGAAATCCCCAAGGTGGACATAATCCCCTTTGAAACTTTTTACAGGGTGAACAAAATCCCCCTTGTGATTTTTACAAGGTGGACAAAATCCCCTTCGGGCAAAATGCTCCTTGCTGATTACTGCCATAGGAATGGTAATAAATGGGCTTCAAGTTTCCCTGGCTTTTGAAGAAATCAAAATCATCAATTTTGTAAAGAGGTGATTAAAGAAAATCAAAGAAAATTAAGGACTGCGCTTGATATTATGTTTAAAAACAAACTGATTAATTTCACCCCAAGTGATAAAAATATGTAATTACTCTTTTATAATTATTAAATGATTCAATATGCTAATTATCAAAAATGCTTGATAACCTGTAGGCCTACCATCATACAAACTTCATATTCACTGACAAATAAATTTCACATTGCAGTAATCCAATGTAGATGAAATAGCAAATACTGAAGATCCTGATCAGATCTGTTCAGGGTTTGCACTGTTCATTACGAAAGCACGCCTATACAAGTACATTGTAAATTTTACCGCCGATGATCAAAAATTTTAAGATGAAAAATTGTGTTAGTTTTCTTATTTCTGCTCAAAATATAGATTGTGGGTACACGTTAGAACCGCCGTTCTAACGAGTAATCACAATCTACATTTTAGAGCAGAAATCAGAAAAATTAGGTTTACCCTTGAAACCCCAGTTTTACTGTATAAACGTATATAAATTTACTGGATGGAATAGCTTAATAAATAATAGAAAATATTCGTTGTTTTAATTCCCAGTATTACCTTATCCCTGTAGAAGATATGGGCAGCGATCTGTTTTAAAATGGTTTTGGATAAAACACAATTCAAAGAAAAAATGTATAGATAAAATACAAAAATTATTCTATCAGTCTTCAGGGAACAGAGTGTATGATCGATCTACCATTCGAGTACCATTCCTATGGCAGCAATCAGTGGGGCATTTTGTCCGAAGGGGATTTTGTCCATCTTATGGAGGGGATATTGTCCACATTGTAAAAACCACGAGGGGGATTATGTCCATCCTGTAAAAAAAATCAAAGGGGATTATGTCCATATTGTAAAAAACATGAAGCGGATTTCGTCCACCTTTGCAAAAATCAGCAGAGGGGATTTTGTCCGGAGGGGATATTGTCCTACACTCCTCCAAAATAGATATTTTTCCAATGAAAATCCGTGATCATTTTCTTATTTATACTGCAAACATAGGTTATGGGTGCTCGTAAGAACCGCCTCAATGAGCGAAAAATAGTGTATACACCCGTAAACCCCAGTTTTCTTCTATACAAAGTGGGGTTTAGGGGGTGTTCATTTCACAGACTTGATTTCATCGAGTGTATTGAAAACATAAAATTTTTCACTCGTGCAAAAAAAAAAAAAAACTTTTCTAACGAGTGCGTTGAAAACGTCTTAGTTTTCACGAGTGTGCAGCATGGGTGATTTTTTTTATTAATTTCAATACACAAGATGAAAAATTTTCTGTTTTTTTTTTTTGTTTTTTTTTATCTAATGTTTTTTTTTCGACAAAAAAGAAATCTTTTCATTTTATACACGGCTATGCCGGTATACTGTTCATGAACAGCTGTTAATTACAAGCTTCACATTGTGAAAATAATATCCTTATTTGTTTCAGATATGCAAATATTTCACTGCTAATCGTGATTAACCCATTTCAGACGGGAAACCCCTAAACGGGTACCGTGGCAAATAGTGCAGGCCCAGATCACACTGTTTTAAAAAATTTCAGCCATTGTCCAAGTAGGTTTTGAAGAAAACACAACCTGCCACCCCTAAATTTTGAAATGGACTCCTGCTATATATGAGGAGGAAGATTCCACTTGGCACAAAAAAGGGTTAAGTGATGTTAGGCCAGTATTGGTTCAACGGATTAAAAACCTATTAGTTGTCAAATAAAATGACTAAAATGAAACAGTATGTTTATTTGTTCCCCTGTATTGCTTTACGAGGCCAACAGGTCTATGACATTACGACACTGTGTGACATAGTGTATTCTTTCATATCCCTTTAACGGTTATTTTTTGATGAAAGTTTGTCATATTTCACCAAACATAGGTTTTGGGTGCTCTTTAGAACTGCCTCACTGAGGCAGTTGGTTTAAACTTTATTTTGATTGCTTCACATACAAGGATAAGAAAACAGACAAATACATATGGTCCAGGATTTGACAAAAAGCCAATGGCTTGTGCAAAGGTCATCTCCTGGCATACAGTAAAATGTCCAGAGGTACTGCGAATGGTCAGGAAGTGTTAGGAAGCAAAATATACGGAGAAACTAAACACCTATACTACGAGAGAGAGAGAGAGAGAGAGAGAGAGAGAGAGAGAGAGAGGGAGAGAGAGAGAGAGGGAGAGAGAGAGACTATTCCAGCTTTATTTCATGATGAATATGACTGTTCTATCTTAATATCTTAATAGTGTACAGACAAGCGCCCCCACACTAATTCAACCAAAACGTTTGGACTTTAAAATGTATTCTTGTACATTAAGGAATAGAGTTTCATTTTCCAAATCAGAGACGGACTCTTTACCAAACAGCAAGTCACGGGTAGAATAATTTGGTAAATAACTTTGCAGGTAGGTATGTCTAATTGCTGCATATCTAGTACACTGAGTGAAGAAGTGGTATGGGCTTTCAAAGCCACCACATTCGCACGAAGGACATGGAACAATGTTCTTTCGGTATAGGTGAGCGTTTAGAGAGCTACATTCCATGCGTAAGCGGGCATGTAAAATTTGTCCTTTTCTAGAACCAGCATTAAAGTAGTTGGGCGGTTTCTTTATGTTTCTATTTAATCGGTATTTAAACGCTGCAACTGAGTTTGCTGCCTTGATATCTTCGGACAGATCATTCCAAGCTCTAACCGTAGAAGGAAAAAATGAATTGAAGAAAAGGTTGGTGCGAGCGCGGAAGAGTTGGATATTTCCTGAGTTTCGTAAGTTATAAGGATTGGTGTTACCTACTAATGGAGGCAGTAAATCAGAAAGGTAATCGGGTGTAAGACCATTTAAGATTTTATAAAAGATTACGAGTTTGTGTTTGGATCGACGTTCTTGTAGGGTTCCCAGCCGAGTTCTTGAAGAAGTTTATGGATGCTACACAGCTTAGTAGCCCCACATACTATTCTCGCTGCCTCATTGTGGATGGACTCTTATTGCTTCTTACATTCGTTTGTACAATTATCCCAAACTGCATCGCTATATTCAAGTAAAGGGCGTATGAAAGCAAAATACATTCTTTCAAGTGCATTCCTGTGTACTCGAAATTTCAGAGTTCTAAGGAGGTTTATTCTAGTCCAAGCTGTCTCTGCAGTTCTGGTGATATGTTCAGTCCAATCACAAGTATTTGAAAAGGTAAGTCCGAGGTGTTTATGAAAATTAGATTCGTAAAGAATGGTATTGTTCATCATAAGAGGAGGATGGTATGCTTGATTATGTTTTTTAGATACTAAAAGTGACACTGTTTGCGTTCGTTGAAGTCAACCAGCCACTCGAATGCCCATCTGGAAATGGCAGCAAGGTCTGAGTTTAAAGAAAGGGCAGCGGTCTGGGGGTTTTCTACGACAATATATAGGCTGGTATCATCAGCGAACAAACGAATAGAACAGTTAATATTCCTGACAATATCGTTTATAAAGGCAGTTCTAACGCGTACCCACAACCAATGTCATAATATGTACCCCCGTAAATCTAGTTTTCTCTATATAAAGAGTGGTTTACAGGGATATTCATTTCACGGACTTGTTAACGTGATGAGGCAAATACTGACACTAGAAAACTTAACAGTGGTTCGATTGTCTCTAAACTGGGGAAAAGGTCCTGAACGGAGAAAATGTTTGGTTTAACTCTTACATTTCTATGTTTTATGCAAACAGTGAATGCTCCGATCAGATGCCTTGTTCGGTCCATTCTTTTTGCCAATTTTTTATCTTTTTCTGGAAAACTTACTTTACAGAGTTTAACGTTTGTATTGGTGTTTAGCGGCCCAGTAAAAACTATTTTAGGCCTATTTTGAGCCGGTCAGTTTACCTATCCACTCTTTTCCTGGACAGGCTTATACGTAAGTGGTTAACCAGTACAGTGTACATTCTTTCGCTCTCTAACGTGCTCTTTAGCTGTTTCCCATCACTTATTTTGTTTTGTTTTTTTTTTTGGTTTTGGTTTTACGGGCCTTTCAAGATTATTTCACTCATATCGAGCCCATCGTTAATCAGAGGTGGGCGAAAACCGGAGTACCCTGAGAAAAAACACCTGACCTTCCATTGCAGAACTTGGCGTCTCACATGTGACCCGAGCGAGCCTCGAACCACAGCGGTGAGAATCATCGCTCTCAACCACTAGGCCACAGAGGCCCGTATCCCCCCCCCCCCCCCCCCATCATGTAAAGTAAGTCCGTGAAGAGCACATCTAAAACACGCTCGGTGCATACATTATGTTGCTCTTTCTGGCCCAAGACATAGATTGTGGGTACTCGTTAGAGCAGTCTCAATGATGGGTTTCAAATAAACCAGTGACAGGCACGTGGAAATCAGCAGTGCAAAACTACTGCACTTAGAAGCATTTGTCAATCCGTCTCAAAATTATCAAAAGTTTAACATTGAGTCAACTGCGTTCTACTTTACACACATTGAGCATCAAGGCCAAGTTGTTCAAAGCAGCGTAAGTTAACCCTTTTTGTACCAAACGGAATCTTCCACCTTAAATTCAGCAGGACTCCATTGCAAAATTTAGGGGTGTGAGGTTGTGTTTTCATTAAAATCTATTTGGAAAATGACTGACCTTTTAGCAAACAGTGGAGGCCTGGTCAGACGCCCTGATCTGTGGCATCTGATCTGGGCCTGCACTGTTTGCAAAGGTACCTCTTTGGGGGTTTCTGGTACTGAATGGGTTAATGAGCTCGCCTAATACTCTTGTATTACTGCTGGAAAATGTGAGGAGCTTTTTGCGAAATTGATGGAAACCCTATTCACATTTTTTCAACAAAATACTAGAATATTTGCTATACAAAATGATCAAAATTTTAACGATTCGTTAACTAACAACTTCGCTTGCTTTGAATAACTAGCCCCAGGGTAACAAGGTTAGCACGTCCATATCCGTCTTATGAACTCGTTCACATGTCTTTAGCTTACAGTGTGGGAGAAAAAATGAACATCATCTAATTAAGTATGTCGGTCGGTAAAAATAAATAAATAAATAAATAAAAGTGGCATTAGCTTATTTTATGTATGCGGCATAAAACAAACAATTTCCCTTAAAATACTATAATATTTGAAAAGCAATTTAATCCGTATTATATACGGTTCAATAAATCATCATATGTAGTTTAAACAAATACGCCACTGTAACACCCTTAAGCTATTGTCTAAGACAAGGCTAAACAGTCACATCCGATAGTCACCGAAAGCTGCCGGCAATAACAGAACTGCTTTAAAACAGGTGTCAAGTAGCGTAATTCTGAAGGCTACCTGGAAAAACTGATGGTACAGGTTTGTTGCCTTGATTTCACATGGCCTAACTTTTCCCGTATGTCACAAGAAATCTACATGCCAAATGTGAAGGCTCTGTCACAAATGGTTCAAAAATTATGAACAAGGGACATATGGACCCTTGACCCCTACTCCGGGTATCACTATACATCCAGTCATCATTTAGAAGCAGGGCTCAATATGTCATTTCATTTCGATGTCGTATGTTAGTCATACAAAACTGGAAGCAACATATTCAAAATGACCTTAATAGTGTTGTCGGGGACGTTATACCTCAATTCAAACAAACAAACGGTTGGGTATAATCTGCAGACCAAAGCTTGCAGACCTTTGGACCGTGGACCGGTCTGCAGTGGACCAAAGGGTATAATCTGCAGACCAATTACCTTGCAGACCAAGTTCCAATAATCAATATTTCATATTCTATAGACTATATATATACTGATTTGAAAAAGAAATTTTATGTTTTAATATTACAAAATTTATTTTATATCAGATTATATAGTCAAATATTTTAGCAGTAACAATAAAAAAAACAAGGATTTTTTTTTCTAAAAACAAACAATCTCAAGAAATAATAATAAAAAAATGGTTTTTAATGTTGATTGCGAAATTTATTTTATCTGATTATTAAATGTCAGATGTTATTTTAGCAGTAACAATAAAATGAACTAGAGCTGTCAGAGGATCTGACTATAGCCCCGCTTCAGCGCTGTCAGAGAAGAAAGTTATTTAAGCTGCAGAGAAAACAGTTATGAACAAGAAATAACTGTTGAAAATTTTACATTATCTGGAAAAACTCTAAGAGTTGTGAGCCCTTGTCCCTCATTTCAATGAGCATGATACATTACCAGAATGTCCATGTTTATACTAAATTTCATCTTCCATTTTTCAATGTTCAAAGGGTAATAACTCCTAAAGTAGGCAAATCAGAGTCAGGGTTCCTGCGCTCTGCACATTGTCTCATGGTGCTTTACACTTGTGTGAAGTGTCATGAAAATATCTCAAATGGTTTGTGAGTTATGGAGCCGACACAGTCAAAATTGCCTTTTTAAATGTTCAAAGGGCAATAACTCCTAAAGTAGGCAAACCAGAGTTATGGTTCCTGCACTCTGCACATCATCTCAAGGTGCTTTTCATTTATTTGAAGTTTCATGAAAATATCAGAAACGGTTATGGAGCGGACATAGTTAAAATTGCCATTTTTTAATATTCAAAAGCCTATAACTGAAAAAGTAGACAATCCAGAGTTTGGGTTCCTGTGCTCTGCACACGTAATATGGTGCTTTACATTTGTGTGAAGTTTCATAAAATTATCTCAAACGGTTTTTGAGTTATCGAGCAAAGACGGCTAAAATTGATATTTTTCAATATTCAAAGGGAAATAACTCAAAAATTAGGCAATCCAGAGTTATGGTTCCTGCACTCTGCACACCATCTCATGGTGTTTAATGTTTGTGTGAAGTTTCATGAAAATATGTGAATGGGTTTTAAAGTTATGGAGCGGACACGAAAATTGTTAACAGACACAGACAGACACACAGACAGACACACAGAAAATACGAAAACCAGAGTTATGGTTCTTGCGCTCTGCACATTGTCTCATAGTGCTTAACATTTGTGTGAAGTTTCATGAAATTATCTCAAACGGTTTTCGAGTTATGAAGCGGACACTGTTAAAATTGCCATTTTTCAATGTTCAAAGGGCAATAACTCCAAAAATAAGCAATGCAGAGTTATGGTTCCTGCGCTCTGCACATCGTCTCATAGTGCTTAACATTTGTGTGAAGTTTCCTAAAAATATCTCAAACGGTTTTCGAGTTATGAAGCGGACACAATTAAAATTGCCATTTTTCAATGTTCAAAGGGCAATAACTCCAAAAGTAGGCAATCCACAGTTATAATTCCTTCGCTTTGCACATTGTCTTATGGTGTTTAACATTTGTGTGAAGTTTCATGAAAATATGTTAAGCAGATACAAAGTTATGGAGCCAACACAAATTAACGGAATCACGGAATTACGGAATTACGGAATTACGGAATTACGGAAAATGTTCAAAGGGCAATAACTCCAAAAGTAGGCAATCCACAGTTATAATTCCTTCGCTCTGCACATTGTCTTATGGTGTTTAACATTTGTGTGAAGTTTCATGAAAATATGTTAAGCAGATACAAAGTTATGGAGCCAACACAAATTAACGGAATCACGGAATGACAGAAGGACATGGCAAATCCAATATAGCCCCGCTTTTTCAAAGCGGGGCTATAAAAATATTTTCTAACCACTCTCATAATCACTGAAATGCTATTCAACTAATTCAAAAACTGAAGGAAACAGAACATAATACATCCATGTAATTACAATCTAAAATGGTTTCTATCTTATCTCCAGGACTAACATTTTTCAGATGAAAATGTTTGATATTTTTTCTTATTTCTAGTCCAAATATAGATTGTGAGTGCTTGTTAGAACCACCTAAATCAGGTGGTTCTAGCAAGTACCCACAACCCAAATATAGATTTGAGTGCTCGTTAGAACTGCCTCAATGATGCGGTTCTAACTAGTACCCACAATGTATATGTTTTTGATCAAAAATAAAGAAAATAATGAATACCATCCCCTACCCCTTCGTAAATCCCACGTTTCTCTATTGAAAGTAATGTTCAGAGGAGTCTTCATTTAACAGTCTTGATATAATGCTTCCTTACGTTTGTAAAACATGGATATTTTTCATATTTATTCTTATTTCTGCTTGTGGTGCTCTTTTGAAGTACCAACAGCAATTTTTAAACAAAACTAAAAACTTATTAAAATATTACAATATTAAGCCCCACTTTTCTCTAAGGAAAGTGGCCGAACAAAGGTTTTTAATTATATACATTTGTAAACGTGATAATCTTTGTGGTTGTCCAAGAAGCGGAAGGCAATACACTAGTTCCTCCATGAGCCATGGTGTATTCAAGTACTTTTTCTTATATATTTCAAACTTAGCTGATGGGTGCACATTAGAACCATCCCATTGTGGTAGATTTATTTTTGCAGTGTTGACCCAAATCAGACTTCTTCTAGAGGAGCAGTCTGATCAGGGTCCACACTGCATGTATGCAAAAATATGTTTCAACAGTTTGCAAGAAGATATAGCTGCTGACATATACATAACAAAGAATTCTGTTACTGTGAGTGAACAGTGTGGACCCATATCAGTCGCCGCAGAAAATTAAAAACAATAAATGCACCCTGACTTTATTGTTTTCTTTGGTTGTCTATTCAAACCAGCTATTAAGTGTATCTGCTATTGCATAAGTGTGAAAGATAAGACCTGTCAATCATTTTTGAAATTTCTGTCAATCACTGTGATGTCACATTACCACTAAATTTACAGCCAATCAGATCAATAGAATTGATGATAATCCTTCACAGTCAGATAAAGAATTATAACATACAACATTCGTGCCCCTCCTGGTTAATGCAAATTGGTAGAAAGAAAGAAAGAAAGAAAGAAAGAAAGAGAAAAATAACGCACAGCTCATGGGAAGAAACAGTACCTGACCTTCCATTGCTGTACTCACTTGTCCATAAGCAATTAATTAATTAAATAATTATTTCCAGGAAATTAAAGTGAATATGGGGGAAAAGTCCCAATGCTGGTCTTTTGATAACACACTTTGTGACATGCAGCCCAGCAGGCACATGACCTAATTGTGACGTCATATCGACATCAATACAATGTCATGACGTTTATGCAACATCAAATCTACATCGGTGCAATGACATTACACCGAAGTCGATTTGACGTTGCCCTAGCGACGTCTGCCTGTTGGGAGCACTCTTCCGGATTGCCAAAACTGACATTACTCGTTAGAATCGCCTGGTTCTAGCAAGCATTCTCAACCTTTGTTTTGGACAAATATCACACATTTTGGTCAGAAAAATAACTGTTTTTGATATATGAAAGAATGCATTATGTCTCGCTAATGTGATATAGTAATTCTCTAGTTTTTACACCAATGTTGAAATTCGGAAGTTGAAACCATGTTAGTTAGTTGAACAAATGTGTTATATGTCAAAAAAAAAAATCCCATAGATTATTAGAAGATTTTTTTCCAAAGATTTTTAGAAGCAAAAAAACAAACAATAAAAAACAAGAGACATTTTTCTATAAAATCTGTATATCTTTTAGATCCATCTTTAAACTGAGTTATTGTTTGCATCCCCCACACATCCGGGGTTGGAGAAATGGTGTTTTTATGCAGAGCTGAAACAGACTGAACTTCAGTACTGGTAAACCATGTACAAGGTTTAAGCCTTCCCAGTAAAAGTGGCGTCAGTCGGACCACTCCATATAGGTTTTTTTGTGCGGTAGGGCTTGAGATGTCATTCAGTCTCAACGTTGGGTAAAAGTCAAACAAAATTGTAAGCAGCGTCTCCAAAATGACCTAAATAGTATTGAAGGCATGTGAAACCTGAACTCAAACAAAAGAACTAAACCATTTTTTAATATGAACAGTGTTATAAAGAGGGTAACTGATTGATTATTGGTTCCATCATGTTAATAAGTCCATGTGAAGAACACCCCTGTAAAAGTCAGTTTATATCACGTGAACAAGTCTGTGATTGAAATGAATACCCCCTAAGCCCCACTTTTTCCTTATTTCTGCCCCAAGACCTATGTTGTGGGTACTCATTAGAACCACCTCAATGAGCACATTCTATCGAGCACCCATAACCTAAGTTTGTAGTATTATATATGAAATTGGAGATGTGAAAAAATGCACTTTGTTTCACGGCTGTGTTATCATATTGTATATAGAAAACTGGGGTTTTCAGGGGTATGTCTGATCCAAGATCCAGGTTGTTGGTTCTCGTTAGATCTGCCACAATGAGGTGCTTCTAATGTGCACCCACAACCTTTGCCTGGAAAATATTATATAAATATTAAATCACACTGAAGAGTTTTCGTAAGGCCCACCTCTGCTTGGAAAACTAGGAAAATCATCTTTTAACTTTCGTGTCAACAAGTCCATAAAATTAAAACCTTGGTTGACCCCATTTTCTTCAGAGACAAATGGGGTTTAAAATTGTAAAACAAACAAAAAACATTTTTTTCTTAAGTTAGCTAAAAAGTGTTGTAGGAACTTCATCTCAATGAAGCAGTTCAAAAGAGCACAACAAGCAGAATTAAGAAAAAATACTTGTATCATACATTTCCATCAAAATAATCCCAATTTTGACCCTGAAAGAAAGCATTATATCACATGGATGTATTGTGCCCAATTTCCTTCAAACTGAATTATTTGAATAGTATTTCAATGGTTATATTTGCAGTTCTTTAGTATTATTATTGCAAAAATAATTATTCAAGTAAAATGCATTTTGCAGTAAACATTTAAATAAACAAGCTTTTTGTTTTTATTTCTTTTCAATTCAATATTTATAATCTATATATGATATATTGATTATTTCTGTCTGCATAAATCTTGGTCTGCAAGGTAATTGGTCTGCAGATTATACCCTTTGGTCCACTGCAGACCGGGCCACGGTCCAAAGGTCTGCAAGCTTTGGTCAGCAGATTATACCCAACCCAAACAAACAAACAAAAGATCTAGTCATTATCTAAATCACCGAATTACTGAAAGGGCAAGGAGGAGATGTCCATTTTGTTCAGCAGTGTGGAACCATTTTTAGCAATTATGGTAGAGGGTCACCCAAAGAACATTCCTTTAAAATTATTTTTAAATCGGGCCAAAGGGCTAGGAGGAGATGACGTTTAATGTTGTTTTTTTTATTTTTAGCTTTGGCGGCCACTGTTTTCAATTGAGTGGAACCATTTTAGCAATTAAGGTAGATGGTAACCCGTGGAACATTTCTGTGAAATTATTTAGAAATCTGGCAAATGGGCTAGGAGGAGATGTCGTTTAAAGGTTGTTGTTTTTTGTTCTATTTTTAGCTCTGGTGGCCATCTTGTTCAGCAGGGCAGAACCATTTTAGCTATTTTGGTAGAGGTCACCTAAGAAGTATTTCTGTGAAATTATTTTGAAATCATGTCAGTGGGGTAGGAGGAGGTATCGTTTAAAGTTTTTTCTATCTTTAGCTCTGGTGGCCATTTTGTCCAGCAGAGTGGAAATACTGTAGCAAGTTTGGTAGAGAGTCACCTAAGGAACATTTCTGTGAAATTACCTTGCAATTTGGTCAAAGGGCTACGAGGAGATGTCGTTTAAAGGTTTTTTTTTCTATTTTTAGGTCTGGTGGCCATTTTGTTCAACGGAGTGGAACCATTCCAGCAATTCTGGTAGAGGGTCACCCAAGGAACATTTCTGTGAAATCATTTTGAAATCTGGCCAATGTGCTAGGAGGAGATATCGTTTAAAGGGTTATCTAATTTTAGCTCAGGTGACCATCTTGTTCAGCAGGGCAGAACCATTCTAGCTATTTTGGTAGAGGGTTCCAAAAGAAACATTTCTCTGAAATTATTTTGAAATTGTGCCAGTTCGGTAGGAGGAGGTATCGTTTAAAGATTTTTCTATTTTTAGCTCTGGTGGCCCAGCGGTAACCATTTCAGCAATATTGGAAGCGAGTCACCTAAGGAACATTTCTGTGAAATTATTTTGAAATCGGGTCAAAGGGCTAGGAGGAGATGTTGTTTAAAAGTTTTTTCAATCTTTAGCTCAATGGAGTGGAACCATTTTAGCAATTTTGGTAGAGGGCCATCCAAGGAACATTTCTGTGAAATCATTTTGAAATCGGGCCAGAGTGGGTTAGAATGAGATGTCGTTGAAAAGTTTTTCAATGCTTAGCTCTGGCGGCCACTTTGTTCAACGGAGCGGAACCATTTTATCAATTTTGGTAGAGGCATTTCTGTGAAATAATTTTGAAATCGGGCCAGTGGGCTAGGAGGAGATGCCGTTTAAATGTTTTTCCTTTTTCAGCTCTGGCGGCCATTTGGTTCAAAGGAGCTGAACCATTGAAACAATTTTGGTTGAGGGTCACCTAAGGAATATTTCTGTGAGATGATTTTGAAATCCATTTACCAGTTTAGGAGGAGATGTCATTTAGGTAAATTGTTGATGACGTACAGACGTACGACGCACGACGGACACAGTCTGATCACAATAGCTCACCTTGAGCACTTCGTGTTCAGGTGAGCTAAAAATGTAAAGAATTTGAAATAGCACAGATAGTTCGATATAAAATGATTTCATCATCTTTGACCCATTTTGTACCCAATGGAATCTTCCACCTTATTAATAGCAGGAGTCCATTTCAAATTTTAGGGGTGTCAGAATGTGCTATATTTAAAATATATTTGGAAAATGACTGGATTTTTTGAAAACAGCATAGTCCTTGATTAGATGCTGCGTTCTGCAGCAACTGATCTGGGCCTGCACTGTTTGACAGTAAACCGTTTTTGGATTTCCCGTACAAAATAGGTTCAGTTAGCCACACCATGGACATACCGATTCAGGCAATAAAATTATTGTTAAACAATGAATTTTACTGATAGAGTTGACAAATATCTTTCACAAGACTTTTGTTTACCAACATTGAGATTGAAAGCAGTTTGAAATTACTTTTTTCCGCTTCACTTTAATATTAATCATACTTTTATGTTATGATAGAAACTCCTCGATGTCCCTTTCCGTTGAAAACCAATCTGAAATAATGGAAGCTTTTAGCTCGTAGTCTAGATATTTGGATGGTTTATTAAATATCGAAAATACCTAATTCGATTATTTGATCAGTAAAATTTATCCCAACAACTTCAATTAAATAAAGTAAATTCTTCCCATTCCGGATCGGATTTACATTTATCCATTGTAGATTGGTTGGTTTCCTGCAGAATTAATGATAAACGCAATGATATTGATTATGAGATAATAAATTTTCCTTTCTTGGTTGGCGATGTTCCTCATGCAACATCCTACGATGTATATATTTCGCAATTAGTTTGATTTGCCAAAGTGTCTTGTCATGTAACTGACCTTCAAAATTCAGTTTTGAACTTAAATCTCAAGGCCTAAAATATATGCTTGCAATGATTTCAGTACCCAATTTCGTAAAATCTTTCTTCAATGTAAAAGGACTGGGTACAACAAAATGTTATACAACAGAAGGCATGCTCAGTAGTTAACCCAAGCAGGGTTGATAACTTTGTTTCGCTCTTTAATTGCACGTCGACGTGTCGGGCCTCAGATTCTATGACCGTTCCAGCGTTTGTTTGTTTATTTGTATTGGAATTTAACGGCCCAGTCAACACTATTTTTGAGCAACTAACAAGTGCCCTTCTTGGATCAGCGGAAGGGACAGAATGACCGTAGAAAAGTTTTCATGATCAATATCCACGAAAGAATGTTGCCGACCCATGCAGGTATAGAACCTGCGTCCTCCTAATCGCCAGTCAGACGCGCATCCGACTGAGCTACCAAGGCCAGCCGTGATGGTTTCAGCGTAAAGGCTTACTTAAATTATTTTTCGATTCTGTTGGTTGTACTTGATTCTCTGTCTCTGGTCGGGCTCCCCGGAGTCTTACTGTCGGATTTCTTTTCTCCAGCATTTCAGTTATTTCATGCTGTCGAGCCTCATCGTTGTTTCATCTCTGAAGTCGTTTGATTTCTATGTTCTCGGATATGTAGCTCTGATGAGCTATAATGTCTTTATGGGAACTGAACAAACTATTTGTCTAAACCACAACAGAACCAAGGGCGAGGATTATAGTCATGTAAAATCAATTTAAGCCCCACTCCCCTCAGTGGAATACTTTTTATTGACCGTTCCAATGCGGTTCTTCTGTCATGGTTTATTTTTGTTATAGTTTCTCATCGCATGTATGTATTGCTTATAACTTTTTTATTTTGGATAGCCGCTTGACAATATTGTGGGAAAGTAACTGTCCTTTTGGCCTTCCGTTTGAGATGTTTTCATTAGGGTTTAGTTATTTCATGTTCGTGATTCTTTCCCTTTGGTGTCTCTGATGAGAGGTGCTGGGTAGTTGTAGCGATTCGTAATCATTGCCTTCACTTCTATTTTACAGTTAAATTGACTGTTTGACACATCAACGCAGTAATATCAAGTTTAACACCAGGTTTTGAACGGGACGGAAAGCAAAATCGTACCTTTGATCAGGAGAAAGCATCATTCCAGTAATATGTCCGTGCATATCAAATACATGATCGATTTCATCCTCCATGTTCGGACGTCCATCCACGATAGCCATTAAGTCCTCGTCGTCTTTGAGAATTCTGGAAGTGTCAATTTTCTTTACCCCTATTTGATGCGGAACATATGTCTTTGAACCTTTAGTGAATATGAAAAGTCTATCTAATGGCTGCAGGGATTTCGTTTTATCTGAACTTTTAGGTCCTTCACAGCAATGACGCATACAATCACCAGACAAAGGCAATAAATGATCATCATGTGATAAGACAGAACATGCAGAATTTGATTCTTTTTTACAACATTGGTTATCTGCTTGAGAGCTATTTTTAGAGTATGACGATGTAAACTTTGACTTTTGATCACTATTGCACGACGAAGAACGTGTCCTTGAATCCACATAATCTCCTGCGTGCAAACAAGAACCTGTAGTCTGCATGTTTGGTCGGGTCAGTTTCGATTTTGCGTCAGATGACTGACAGCTGGCCGAAACCGAAGCTGGGCCTCTGTCCTGTTGAAGGTAACCGGTGACTTTAATATTTCTCACCGAACTAGCATTGTAGTTACAAACTGTGAAGAGAACCACTGGAGTGTCTGGACCCGATTCATCTGGTTGGCGTGCCTGAAAGGAAACAGCCATCAGAAGACAGGGCAAATCCCCGAACTAAAGCCAAAGCCAGTATGGTGTTCAAAAATTGTGTGAAGTGCACCACAAATAGAACACACCAAATGATCTTTAAATACATTGCTGCAAAGTACCAGAAAGGCATTTGCAAGGTATTGCATATGTAGTGTTTATTAGGGTTTTCATGACCAAATGATGCAAAAGAACCTTTATAAGATTTCTATCCTAGAGCATCAATATACAGGGTACTGGTATAGTAAAGGTTATAGAAGTTACTAACATCAAATGTTAGCGGTATGTTTGGTCCAAAAATGTACTGCTATTTCGCCTTTGCTACTTGAATCGCTTGCCCTTGTATTCCGAACAGTGAAAACATTCTTATTTCAACCCTTGGTCCAATTGTACAAAGTACTATCAGTCTACTTCAAAGTGTGTTGAAGATAGGACTTGGGAAATCTTAATCTGTAATTGTAATCAGATGTAGTCGATTACATATTGCAATCGGTAATCAGACATTTTTCTGATAACAATAATTTAATCAATTACTTCCAAGTTTTGGCCTGTAATCACGATTATTTCCGGAGTACAGTTTGATAACATTTCTGTTAATATAAAATTGTGAACTTCTGGACAGATATCAGGATTATGCGCACCTGACCAATTCATTATATACTTTTGCTTGCATGTATACTCATCTTAATAAGTTTAATTCCGAATAAACCACCATTA
The DNA here is from genome assembly GCA_963580285.1 of Lucinisca nassula. Lineage (NCBI taxonomy): Eukaryota > Metazoa > Mollusca > Bivalvia > Lucinida > Lucinidae > Lucinisca > Lucinisca nassula. The sequence continues at coordinate 158,250,088 of OY757012.1, read as the reverse complement.
AACAAGTTCAAATTTCTGTACATTTCATAAAAGGTAATGGATGTGCTGAACGTTTTCCAAAAAAGAATAGAACTTCATGCATTTGTCTGTCTTAAGTGTGTTAGGTATCAATGGAACAGAGAACGGCCTAAAGCTATTCAGTAAAAATATTTTTATCAACTACAGTAAACTTTTGGACAAACAAGCCTACGCAAACAGTGCAAACTCCAAAAAGACTATGTCCAGAAGAGCCTGATTAGGTTACACACTCTTTTTACCATTTCATATGCTTCTTTTGGATGCGTTTCTCCATAGAAAAAATATCTTTTTTTTTTCTAGATGATTACAGCAAAATTTTTCAGACATCCAAATCTTTATATATTTTTTTTTGTTTTTTGGTTTTTACGGCCCATTCAAGATTATTTCACTCATATCGAGCCGATCGTTAATCAGAGGTGGGCGAAAACCGGAGTACCCGGAGAAAAAAACACCTGGCCTTCCGTTGCAGAACTTGGCGTCTCATATGTGACCCGAGCGAGGCTCGAACCACAGCGGTGAGATCTATATATATATATATATATATATATATATATATATATATATACAGTTCGTTTCGCAGGTAAATTATATGAACCAATTATGACTAGCATCTACATTTTTTTCTATTGTTCTTTTGAGTACAAGTCATTTGTCAGCAATATCCAGGTGTGCAAACCTGCATACAAACTATTTCTGGTCAGTCACTGTTTGTCATGTTACTGTGAAACAAATATAAGTGCTTAAATTTTCTCTTTAGGTTTCTGCTGATAAATTCAATTTTAATCCCATACTGGCCATTGAGGGCCCAGAGATTGAATCATATATAATAATTCTAATATTGCGAACATCTCATCTGGAAAAAGTCTTTAAATGCGAACAATGTGTCCGGTTAATGCAGTCATGTTGGGCAATAAAGTACAGACCCTGATCAAACTGTTACTACAAGAAGACTGCCCCTCCATAAGCAGCCTGATCTGGGTCCACACGTTTTGCCCGGCCTGTGTCGTATGGCTGTGTACACTGAAAGATGCCACTTTTGAGAAACTGATAATGACGGATTGTTGAGTAAGGCAGGTTGATAACGTGTACATTTTTCACAATGGATACACTTACTATTTTAACTCGTAAGTAGAACTTTACAAAAGCTGAAAGAGAGCTTACTGAAATTTAGTTTTTAATCATTTGTATGAGGTTGTGCTTCAATTTAACATGTAGTTTAAATGAATGTGTATAAAATGAATATGATGTGTTTTAACACGTGTTAAGTGTGTTGGCGATCACAAGGTTATACTGTCCGGGAAGGTGATGAAAATATTAAGGCATTCAGAGGTGTGGGTCCTACTTTTAGTTTGTTTGTTTGTTTTTAATTGTGGTTTTACACTGCCGTCAACAATATTTAGGTCATTTTGGAGACGTTGCTTCCAATTTTGTGGGACTTTTACCCAACACTGAGATGAAACGACATCTCAAGCCCTGCCGCCCAAACACACCAGAGGGTTTATATGCAGGGACGGTATGACTCGCATCAATTTACCTAAGCAGGCTTAGATCCTCTTAGCGGTTTACCAATACTAATGAGCAGTCAATTTCAGCTCTGAATGGAAGCACCATGCAGCCAAATCTATTTCTTCACGCCCCGATAGGCGGGGGCTCTTGGTAAGCTTTCTCACCGTGGGTACAATTGCACCAAAATCCGTCAATATATCTGAAAAGATGTTGGAGTTATGCAGATGTACATAATCGCTTTACCAAAACAGTACACATTCTTTTGCCAGAAACAAACAACTGCACTTCTTGTATCAGCGGAAGGGAGAGAATAATCATAGAAATGCTTTCATGATCAATCTCTATAAAATAATGGTATTGTCTTATTAGCATTTGAACCTGCCACCTGCTTATCACCAGTCAAACGCGCATCCGGCTGAGCTACAGAGGGAGGTAACTAAAATACCTTGCAACATATGACACACCTTCTCAACCTCGTGTAAAATTGCACCAAGTTCCACCAATATATCTAATAAGATATATGAGTCATGGCGACCACAATATCATGTCTACGGACCGATTACAAGATCACGAAAACATACTGTCACTTTCAGGGGAAATGGCACATAACGATGTGCTTTTTGATCATTGCCCGCCTTATTAACCTCGTGTACACTTGTACAAAGAACCATCAATTTATCTCACAGGGCAATCTCGAGATTATCATCTAAGAGCGGATAACTAAAAAATATTCTGGCATGCAGAGTTGCGGGTTTTGCATACGAGACGCCTTCTCAACCTCATGTACAATTATACCCAGTTTTGTTTGTTTGATTTGAGGTTTATCGTCCCTGTCAACAGCTTATAAGACATTTTAGAAAAGGTTGCTTCCCATTTTGTGGGACTTTAACCCGACACTGATATGAAATGACATCTCAAGCCCTGTCGCCCAGTGAAACCAATGGGCTTTATAATCATGGACGGTTCGACTCGCACTGCTTTGTCTGGGCAGGCTGAGATCATCTAAGCATGTGCAGTCGGTTTCAGCTCTGCTTGAGAGGACATTGCAGCCCATATATTTCTTCAAGCCCCGATAGGCGGGGGCCTAATTGTACCCAGTACCATCAATATATGCAGGCTTGGTAGCTCAGTCGAATGCGAATCTGACTGGTGATCAGGACACGGGTTCGATACCTGCTGGTTCAGCAACATTCTTTCGTAGCGATTGATAATAGAATCATTTCTACAGCCATTCTCTCTTTAGGGCAGTTGTCGATTTCTGGCGAAAGAAAGTGCACTTTACTGGTTAACCGCTTAGGTATAATCCTGCCGAAGACAAGTATGGAGATATAAACTTACTGGCTCAATAGACCTAAATAGTATTAACTGGGCCGTTGAACTCCAAATCAAACAAGAGGCACAAGAGGGCCGGTTGCTCCACTTGCTAAAAATGTCCATGCCTTTTAATTTAACTTCACGAGTCTGTAGGCTACATCAGCAGACAACAAATTGTTTAATTTTTAATTTTATTTTCCCAGAAAATAGAAAAATATTTCAAAATGCCATCTGCTGGAAAAGTTTTCCCATGATAAGTCCATGGCAGCTAATGAGCCTCAGGACATGGACAGTTTGGACTCCAGAGGCAAGGTCGGCAAGATTTATAAATAGGTGATCACTTGACATTGCTACATGCTAAATATCTATTAAAAGCTGTCAGCCTTGCAATTTCAGATTAATGTTTTTTCCATTATAGGTTTATGGCAGCTATTGAGCCCCGGGGTGTGGCTAATTTGGACACAAGAGAAATGGTAGACAGGACTTAAGCATGTCATTCTTATTGCTACATACTAAATAGCTTAGCTATGTCTCTTATGAATTTCAGAGAAAAAGATTTTAGAAGTTATTCCTGTTATAAGTCTGCGGACACTAATGAGCCCATGGGCGTGGTGGCCAGAAATCTGACAGAGATCCACTCTGGGAACATTCATGCTAGATTACAATGAAATCCACCCTGTACTTTTGGAGAAGATTTTTTTTTACATTTCACTATATGATGTCATATGGTGAAAATAAGCCCCGCCCATGGCAGCCATGTTTTTTTGTCAGATCAAAATTTCTTCAAGGAATTTGATAGAGGTCCGCCCCAGAAACATTCATGCAAAACGAGAAATCTAACAGAGGTTCACGCAAGGAACATGCATGCCAAATTAAAATGAAATCCAATAGGTGCTTTTGCTGAAGAAAATCTTTTTGACATAAGGCTATATGTTTTATATTGAAAATAAGCCCTGCCCATGGCGGCCATGTTTTTTATCAGTTCAAAATTTCTTCAAGGAATTTGACAGAGGTCTACCCAAGGAACATTCATGCCGCACTATAATGGAATCCAATAAGTACTTTAGAGAAGAAAATCTTTTTTTACATTTGGCTATATGTGTTATATTGAAAAAATTCACGCCCATGGCGGCCATTTCTTTTATTGGATCAAAATTTCTTCAAGGAATCTGACAAAGGTCTACCTAAGGAACATTCATGCCATATTACAATGACATCCAACAAGAGCTTTTGAAGAAGAGAAGACTTTTTTAACATTACACTATATGTTATATAGTGAAAATAAGCCCCGCCCACGGCGGCCATGTTTTTTGCGGATCAAAATTTCTTCAAGGAATCTGACAGAGGCTTCAAGGAATCTGACAGAGATCTACCCAAGGATCATTCATGTCATATTACAATGACATCCAACAAGAACTTTTGAAGAAGAGATGACTTTTTAAACATAACACTATATGTTATATAGTTAAAATAAGCCCCGCCCATGGCGGCCAAGTTTTTTGTCGGATCAAAATTTCTTCAAGGAATCTGAAAGAGGTCCACCCAAGGAACTTTCATGCAGAATAAAAATGAAATCCAGCAGGTGGTTTTGGAGGAGATGATTTTTAAAGATTATTATTTTTTTGTGGTTTTGTTGCCATGGCAACCAGTTCTCTGGGTGTAACAAAATTCTTTGAAGGAATTTAGAAGAGGACTAAGTAAGGAACATTCCTGTGAAGTTTGGTTACAATTGGCCTGGTAGTTTAGGAGGAGAATATGTTTAAAGAAAAAAAGTTAGCGCACAGACGACTGGACGTACGACGGACACAGGGCCATGACAATAGCCCCGCTGGCATTCAGCCAGTGCAGCTAACAAAACCATCGATATATATCTCTCAGAGTCATGGTGACACAAGGTTACGTCTACGGATGGACGGATGCTAGGGGACGGTCATATACCCCGAACCTGTTCGGTCGGGGATAAAAAGTAACCAAACTTTGAATGACAAATGCTTTTTCAGAGACAAAAGATAGAAATATCTGACATGGTTGTCATGAGGCAAGGCAAAAATACATTACCTTATAAAGCTCAATGTCCGTCCGGGATCTGAGGAATCCGGTTTTGTGTTTATTGCCTAACAACAGGTAATGATCATCAAACCAGTGTCCAAAAATAGCATAAGGGTCGTTCTGTATTCGAAATACCATTGTGAATTCATCTGTATTATAAAAAATATGACATTTCACATCACCAAAAATAAATTGAAAACTGCGGTTTACAATGCCACATTTTCCGATCAAACTGTGGGTTGTATTCTCTGGTCCTTTGGGATCATTGATTTTACTGTGGAATTTCGGAAATACCTGAGGGTCACTGATGAGGCCAAATTGACCCAAACTAGCTAGTCTGGCCCAGAAAAATCTTGTACACTCCACAGTTTTCAGTTTTCTGTTTTAGTCCTTGCTTCCAACGGTTCACCCGCTTTTAGAACATTTGAGCCCCGCCAAGCGAATTTGTGTCTTCGAGCATTCCGTCATGACAAATTTTAACTGCGCAAGCACAGCCATTCAGAGGGGCCAGGGATATGGCTTTCTGTCTGTAGGTTCCTCTTGATTCACTGCTTGTATGAGCGAGCAGCGAAGGTTCTGGCGAGACTGCGCGGATGCACAGGCTCGCCTGCACCTTCGCTGCTCTCATAGGCGATAAATACTAAAATCGCTTGACGGGGCCCATTTGATGTCACCGCAGCTGGTGTAAAGGGAATGTGTGGTGGTAGTTAAAAGTCTCCCTGCCCTTCATCATAGTGTGGCTTATATTTTCTAGTCCTTTGAGGGCATTGATTTTACTGCAGAATTTCGAAAAATATTTGAGGATCATTGATTTGTCCTTATTGGTCGAAACCAACTAGACTTGCCCAGAAAAAAATCTTGTAGACTCTATAGTTTTCAGTTCTCTTCTTCGGTTCTTGCTTTCAAGTTCCCCATTGTTAGAACATTTGTTTAAATCTATGTTTCTGTTAGACACTGTAACAATTTTGTGACTGACCCATTTCTGCTCATACAATTATCCAATCTCAGTGAGATTTTTTCTCCTTTCTGTTACAAGCATAGATTGTGGAAGCTTGTTAGAACGGCTTAATAGGGGCGGTTCTTACAAGTACCCACAATATAATAAGTTAATGTTTTGGACATGAATAAGGAAAATCCCACTTGTTAGTCCCATTTTAGCCATATAAAGTGGGGTTTACAAGAGCGATTGTTACACGCATTTGATTGACGAAGGCAGCTCCTGTTGCAATGAAACCGTTTGATCCACTTGCACGTAGAAAGAACAATTCTAAGGTCTTTCATCAAGTGTGTTTCCAATTCGATGAGAGGACCGGCTTTTTAGTCTTTAATCTGATTTGTATTTATATCAGGCGGATCGTTTATAAGAGGTGGACATAAACCGGAATACCAAGGAAAACAAGAGGACCAAGATGGTCCTATATCGCTCACCTGAGCTAACAGATTCAAAGTTTCAGGAAGTGCCAACCTTTATTGAAGGATTTATGCGAGGACAAGGTAATGACAAGTTAAGCATTTTCTGAAATCAAGTAGAATGTAACTCTATGATAAATAGACTGACCATACCGGTTTTCAAACTCATTCAAGCTTATATCCCTGACTTGTTTATATGTAACTTTCAAGAAGATCCAATATAAATTGAAGGGGCTATGGTGATGACAATGTCAAAAATGAGCAATTATTTGCTGCAATCAAAGGGATGTAACTCTATGATAAATAGGCCTTACTCACCAGTTTTCAAACTCCTCCGAGCTTTTCTGACTGACTTACTTGTTTGTAAGTTTCATGACGATCCGATCAAAACTGAAGGGGCGGCAGTGATGACAAGGTCGAAAATAAGCATTTTTCAGCCAAGCAGGGGACATAACTCCATGATTAATTGACTGGCATTGCTAGTTTTCAAACTTGTCTGAGCTTTTATCCCTAACTGACAAATATATAAATTTCAAGAAGCTCCATGAAAACTGAAGGCGTTACAGCCAAAAAGAGGCATTTTCTGCAATCCAAAGGGTGTAACTCTATGATAATTAGGTTGACCTCATCAGTTCACGAACTCATCCATTTTATCCCTAACTTACTAACATGTAAGTTTCAAGAAGATCCAATAAAATTGAAGGAGCTATAGTGATAACACGGTAAAACAGCAGACATTTTCTGTAATCGAGTGGACATAACTCCCTGAAATACAGGCTGACTTCACCAATTTTTTAACTCAGCCGAGGTTTTATCCGTTACTTACTCACATGTAAGATTCAAGATGATCCGATGAAAACTGAAGGGGGCTTTGGTGATGACAAGTTCAAAAATAGGCATTTTAAGCAGTAAAAGGGACACAATTCTACGTTAAATAAGCGAACCTCGTCAGTCATCCGAGCTTTTATCCCTGACTTACTTGTTTGTAAGTTTCAAGAAGATCCAATCAAAACTGAAGGGGCTTAGGTGATGACAAGGTCAACACTAAGCATATTCAGCAAAGTAGGGGACATAACTCCATGAGTAATCGACCTACATCCCAAATTTTCAAACTTATCCAAGCTTTTAACCCCAACTTCTTTGTTGTAAGTTTCAGGAAGATCTGATCAAAAGGGGCTATGGTGATGACAAGGTCAAAAATAGGCATTTTCTATAATCAACTATAATCAAGGGGGACATAACTCTCCGAAATATAGGCCGACCTCACAAGTTTTTAACTCAGCCAAGGTTATATCCCTTACTTACTAACAGGTATGTTACAAAAAAATCAAAGGAAAATGAAGGGGCTATGGTGATCACAACGTCAAAAATAGGCGTTTCCAGCAGTAAAGGGGATGTAACTCTACAATAGATGAGCCAATCTCATCAGTTTTTAAATCATCCAAGCTTTTATCCCTTACTTACTTGTTTGTAAGATTCAAGAAGATCCGATCAAAACTGAAGGGGCTACGGTAATGAAAAGGTCAAAAATAAGCATTTTCAGCAAAAGAGGAGACATTACTCTATCAGTAATCGCCTCACATCGCTAGTTTGCAAACTCATCCAAGCTTTTAACCTGGACTTACATGTACTTAAGTCTCAGGAAGTTCCAATCAAAACCGAAGGGGCTACGTAGATGACAGGGTTGTAAATCGGCATTTTCAGCAATCAAAGGGATGTAATTCTATGATAAACTTGGCCGGTTTTCGAACTCATCCAAGTTTTAATTCCCAGCCATCTTACATATAAGTTTCAGAAAATTCGATCAAAACTAAAGGGGCAACGGTGATGACAAGGTCAAAAATCAGCATTTTAAGCAATCAAAGGTATGTAACTCTATGACAAATGGGCCGACTTGGTCGGTTTTCGAGCTCATCCCTAGTTTTATCCCGAGCCAGTTTACATATAAGTTTCAGAAAGATCCAATCAAAACTGAAGGGGCTACGGTGTTGACAAGGTCAAAATCGGCATTTTTAGCAATCAAAGGAAGGTAACTCTATGATAAATGGGCCAACTTGGCCCTTATTCACACTCATCCGAGTTTTTATCCCCAGCTACCTTACATATAAGTTTCAGAAAGATCCGATCAAAACTGAAGGGTCTACTGTGATGAAAAGGTCAAAAATCAGTATTTTCAGCAATCAAAGGGACGTAACTCTATAATAAATGGGCCGACTTGACCGGTTTTCGAACTCATCCGAGTTTTTATCCCCACCCACCTTACATATAGGTTTCAGAAAGATCCGATCAAAACTGAAGGGGCTACGGTGATGGCAACGTCAAAACTCGACATTTTCAGCAATCAAAGAGACGTTACTCTATGATAAATGGGGCGACTTGGCCGGTTTTCAAACTTTTCTGAGTTTTTATTCCAAGCTACTTTTCATATAAGTTTCAGATAGATCCGATCAAAAATGAAGGAGCTACAGTGATGACAAGGTCCAAAATCGGCATTTTCAGCAATCAAAGGGATGTAACTCTATGATTAATGGGCCGGCTAAGCCGGTTTTCGAACTCATCCAATGTTTTAAGCCTAGCCACCTTACATATAAGTTTCAGACAGATCCGATCAAAACTGAAGGGGCTACAGTGATGACAAGGTCAAATAACTGCATTTTCAGCAATCAAAGGGATGAAACTATGATAAATGGGCCGACTTGGCCGGTTTTCGAACTCATTCGAGTCTTTATCCCCAGCCAACTTACATATAAGTTTCAGAAAGATCCGATCAAAACTGAAGGGGTACGGTGATGACAAAGTCAAAAATCTGCATTTTTAGCAATCAAAGGGACATTACCCTATGATAAATGGGCCGACTTGGCCGGTTTTGGAACTCATCCAAGTTTTTATCCCCAGCCACCTTACATATAAGTTTCGGAAAGATCCGAACAAAACTGAAGGGGCTACGGTGATGACAAGGTCAAATATATGCATTTTCAGCACTTAAAGGGACGTAACTTTTTGATAAATAAGCCGACTTGGCCGCTTTTCGAACACTTCCGAGGTTTTATCCACAGTCACCGTACATATAAGTTTCAGAAAGATCCCATCAAAACTGAAGGGGCTATTGTGATGACAAGGTCAAAAATCGTCATTTTCAGCAATCAAAGGGACGTAACTCTATGATTAATGGGCCGACTTGGCCGGTTTGCGAACTCATCCGAGCTTTTATCCTCAGCCACCTTACATATACGTTTTAGAAAGATCCGATCAAAATTGAAGGTGCTACGGTGATGACAAGCATTTTCTATTGTAAATCTATGGGAAATTGGAATTGCCATAGCAACCAAAGTTTTCATTCAATTTTGATAAAAAGCTAAATTCTTTGTTGCCCCACCCAAGGCATGCTCCAGATAAGAAATGATTGAGATCAGTCTGCAGGCTGCAGAGATATAACTGGTCAAAGGTGGTGACGGACAGACGACGGACGACGGACGGCGGATGACCAGTTATACTAGAAGCTCCCCTGGAGCCTTCGGCCCAGGTGAGCTAAACATCGACCAGACATCTGTTGCAGAACTTGTCTAACGTTTGGCTGAAGCGAGGCTCAAACCCACAGCGGTAAGAGAGCTGATGTTTAAGAGCCATAGCTCTTATAAACTAGGTCATAAAGGTCTACAAGTTGACTGAAAAAAATCATATAACCATGTATTTCTGCTTCTATTCCTTGCCTATTGGGCATGTTCGGATCCTTAGTCTCTACACGTAATGGTTTTGGTTAAACCCTTATATAAAAGGTTGGACGACCATCTAAACTCTAAGCAGGAAGGGTCCACTTCAGAAACTCAGGTTGAAATGATAAACCCATATATGACAATGGCATCTTCCACCTAAAATGTTCGGAGTGGTCCATTTCCAATTATTGGGGTCCCAGGATTGTTTTGTTAGCGGTAAGGTTTGCAAAAATGTATGTACTTTCAGCAAACAGTGTAGACCCAGATCAGACGCCGCGTTTTGCGGCGTCTGATCTGGATCTGCACTGTTTGCCAACGTAAGCATATATGGGTAAAGGACCTTACCTTCCAACTTAAATATGGATATCATTCCCGACGTCTCGCTGCCCTCTGAATCGGGTCCAGACACAAACAGTAACGTATCAGTGGGGTTAAACTGGGAAAACTGGGTGCAGTGGAAATGGAACTCCTGCATGGCAGCCATATACTTCAATGACACTGGAAAGTGCATATCCCACACCTGAAAAAGATAAGTCCATGTTAAATTGGCCGTGACGTAGACAGAAGCAAATTATTAGCATTGTCGCCAATAAGCTGCTTACCAAAATCGTCCAAGCAGACACTCAACGTTAAATCAACGTATTAAACGTTGTTGTAAAGTTAAGTCAACTAAGAGTAAACGTCGCGTGACTGTGGATGTCGTTTTGTGCCAAGCATATGACATGAATAAACAATTAAATAATTGTTACATTGGATAAAACTGTGTGGGGACCACAAAACTGAACTGATGTTATGCTGAGAAAGAAATTGCACTGTTGTTCTTTTAACTCTTATCATGCTGTTCACGACAACCCATATCTATGGAAACAGTGTAGATCCAGATCAGATGGAAGCCATCTGATCGGGATCTACACTGTTTGACATTCAGTTTATAAATTTGTAGGAATAAATAACAAGAAGAAATCTGATTGGTTTAAAGTCTGAAATGGGTGTGGCTTTACTGAATATTCAGCAAAAGAATCAAGGCCTGTTGTTACGAGATGGATAATGTTGATGCCTATCTTGTGCTCCAACGCAACTGTATTGTTTTAGAAGATACATGGTAAAGCCAGCGCGACTGATATATGGTACAGCCAATATTCGACATCATTCGTTAATCGTATGACTATAGTCCGATGTATTGATACGCAGTATGTGCTGGTGTTAATCACCATACAATAGGCGGCCACGTGTCTATTTTTCATGTATTTTCCCAAAAAGTCGCCTGACGTCAAATAGTGCGGTATATATCTTCACGCGGAGAATATGCTCCGTTGTGATATTACACTGACATGTGATACCTGGGTTCCTGTGGAAATTTGAACATTATCCTCCAGGAGAAATCCATTTAAGTAATCCCTGTTCTGCTTAATATTGCTGCATGACTGTAATTAAGGCCTGCATCTATGGTCAGTTCAAATTTATCGTGTTAGCATGAGCGTCCATGATCTTCAGGTACGAACGTTAGCTATTAATATTCTAATAAATATCGGGATGTCAGCAGTAGCCAAGTTGGGTACACAGGGTACATGATATTATCTTCACAAAAAGTGTTGAGATCCGAATGCTAAGGCTCTGACGGTATGTGAAATCTATGTATACTCAGATTCAATGAAAACGCACCACTTGTACTATATCTCAAATTTTAATTGATTCACAATATTTCCAGCATTTGATCATGTTTAATGAATTATCACTTTCTTATCCACAGACTCACTATAGAGTTTCAGCATTTCATGGGATACAGAGATACGGAGACTCGAATAAGTCCACACACCATCACATATCCTAACACCGGGTATGGCCACCATTAGCATCAAGTGCTGCATGGCATCGACGCCTCATGCTTCGAATTAAACGCTGTATCTGGTCTTGTGTGATGTTGTCCCATTCTTCCTGCAGCGCAGTGGCAAGCTGCTGACGGTTGAATGGCGGATGACGTCGGTTGTATACACGTTTTCCAAGCTGGTCCAAAAGGTGCTCAACCGGTTTTAAATCCGGTGAAAACCCAGGCCAAGGAAGAACTTGCACTACATTTTGATTGAAAAGTCCATATTTGGCCTCGCAGAATGAGCACGTACATTGTCGTGTTGGAAGTGTGTAACGTCACCATTATTGCGTAAAAACGGTACCACCTCAGGCTCTAAGATTTCATCGATGTACCGACGTGCCGTAAAATCGCCATCAACAATGATGAGTTGGGTTTTGTGGCGCACTAAGATCCCTCCCAACACCATTATGCTACCATCACAACAATATGAGACTTGTTTAACACAAGTCTTGAAATCGCTCCGCACGTCGATGCCATACTTTACGCCGCCTATCAAACATTTCAACATAAAAACGGGACTCGTCCGTAAAAACGCAGTTGTGTCCATCGGATACGCTGTCGACACAAATTAAAGCGACTGATTCGACGTTCCGCTGTCAAAACGTTCCCCTATACGTCTTACTGCTAGAAATACCGCGTTCCTTGAGACGCCGCCGTACAGTTAAGGCACTTACGCATAGGTTATGGGTTCCCACAGTCTCCTGACGTTCTGAATCGCTCGCGTAAATGATTCGAAACAATGTACCGGTCCTACTGACGTGTAGTAACACGTCCACGTCCAGGGCGTTGTCTATCGTCCACATACCCCGTAGCGTTGTGTCCTTCAACCAATCGAGCAATCGTAGTGTGCGAACAATCCATACGCTCTGCAACTTGGCGGTTTGAAAGCCCACCTTCAACCATACCGAGGGCAAGATGAAGCTCGACGTTATTTAGACGTCCCATTGGCTTTTTCTTATGAAATGTTTTGCTGGTTTTTAACGTAAAGAATCCGGACTTTATAATGACAGTAAAGAAAGCGATTAAAATATCGTGATTACGCAAAATTTTGCACCTTTTGCATTTTGCACGTGCACATGCACATCATGAAAATCACGCAGTATTCAAGTCAAATTAACTTGTACTTCGGTGACAATTTTACCATAACGTATGAAAAAGTCAGTCATTTTTACCTTAAACTAAAGAAATCAAAATTCTTAAAGTAGTGTGTATTCACTGAATATGAATGTACTTTTGATGGTATGAACATGTTTACATATCCCAGCTTTCTGAAGCCTGTTCTGTAGTGATGGAGCGCGTGTGATCCAGAGCATTTGGCTTTCTGTTGTTTGAAAACCGAAGTCCCGTTTCTATACGACTGAATGTTCAGGGGACATAAATCTTTAAAAGACAGATCAATCAAAATCTTCATCTTCAGAGTGAACTCGTAGACTAAGGCCCGACGAGGAAAATGCTACTACAAGCCTATTCATGGTGTCAGTAGGGAGGATTAGGATGTAACATATCAAGAGTTCATTCGATTTCAATTATGTTTGAAAATCTGCTTATACATGCGTTTTCGTAAAGTATGCGATGTTTTTTTTTCATTGCACGCACCGCATTAAGGACAATTTAATATGTAGATTGACTGGTTTGGTTATTTGGTCGTCACGCGTTGAAACGATGGAAGCGGTGTAAATGACGTTGTCGACGTCGCAAAGTCAGTTCTAACGTTATGGCTCCCAAATACGAGAGTAGCATGTTCTGAGCATTTTTATGCAAACTTTGTTGGCCGGCTTAATGATAGAATAAGTAATAATAATAATAGTCGACCTTATTTATAGAGGGTAACATATTTAGTAAACTAGTACTAATCTTCCATGTGGCCCTCTTTTCCTGGGTAGAAACCAGTACTACGCAATGTGGATAAAGTCTCTTGCTCAGGGAAACAACACTTGCCGCTCGTGGGGATCGAACCCGGTTACTCTCGATCCCGAGTCCGATACTTTACCACTGCACCACAGCGCTCCACAAGTGCTATGTAGTGTGCGTTAAAGATTTTTCTGTTTTCGGTTTTTATGTATTGCCGAATTTGACGTATTTATGAACAGTGAGAGGTATGTATGAACTTAAGCTTAGATTTATGAACAGTTATATGAGGTTTGTCGCGGAGAAGGGTCTGAAACTGAACTGCACAGAGCGCAAAGGTACAGTCATATAAATGACCTCTTGCTAGTGCTGATGCGTTGAACATGAATTTGAGTGTTTTGCCCAGTTATAGTGAAATTAAAATTAGGGGATAACTGTACTTAAAATTGTCATTTGGGGAGGTAAATCGGAGGTTTTACGGTCGGAAATTTCGTTTTACGGCGACGCGTTAGCGGAGCCGTAAAACGTAATTTGCGACCGTAAAACCGATGATTTACCTCCCCAAATGACAATTTTCAATACAGTTATCCCCATTCTAATGCACTTATTTGGTTGTTAACTTAAAAATTGTGCTATTTTGCACAAGTCGGCAAGCTCGGTGAGCTGCGTAAAACCAAATGGAAACCAATGAAAAGCGACGTTACATGATGACGTTGGATTTCCGACAGTATATCGTAGAATATACTGTCGCAAATTTTTGACGTTATCCAATCAGAAGTCGCGTCACATACGCAAGTGCATTAGAATTGATTTTAGTAATTCTCAGTGAGGGAGCATAAATTTTGAATATTCTTATTTCAAGCACAGTTTGTTGATATATATCGCTCGGTCAAGCTGAGTTCTGCTGCGCGGTAACTGTCGCATCGGCGGACCAGCCTGCTTGTCTGGTTTGCACATAATACCGGTATAGGCATGGCATTATAGTTTGGTGTATGATTTTTAAAACAAACTTCTCACTAATTTCTGAATCCCTTGCTTCAAGTGCCGAAAGTATAGATTAGGTTTAGGAGGAAGAAGGTCAAGATTCTTAGAATAAAAATAAATTCAGTTACAAATAATTTGCCTAAATCGCGACGGAAGTAATGGCCAGGATTGTGGCCACGTAAAACCGATTTAAGCCCCCAGTGGAATTCGTTTCACTGACCGTTCCAAGGCGGTTCTTCTGTCGCGGTTTATTTTTGTTATGGCTTGTCTTCGAGTGTTTGAATGGCTTATATTATATTGTTTTTGATAGCTAATTGGCCATTTTGTGGGAAAGTAAATTTCCTTTTTGCATTCCGCTATTGATGTTTCCATTAGGGTCTGTTGTTTCATGTTTGTGTTTCTTTCCCCTTTCGTGTCTCTGATGGGAGCTGTGGGTTAATTGTATCGGTTCCTGATCATTGCCTTCACTTCTATTTTTCATTAATATTAAAAATATTACGCGCCCACTCATTTAAAGCATTGGACTCTCTAGATGTTCTCGTTTACACCAGCGTATTAAAACTCCTGCAAAACTCGACATTTGTCAAAATTGATGTATGACGGTAACCTATATTTCGTTCCTTTCGTTATAAAAGATCGTATTCTATAATCAGAAATGATTTTAGATCACCAGTTATGACATGTCCGGCTAGTTCATAACAGTTCTTGGACTCATTACAATCACAGGAATTATGAGCATTAGTTTCAAAATCAAGATCAGACACTAGTTTGTTAAAATTGAAAATACTGTAGTATTACAAATCGTTTTAGGTTTAGGTTGCTATCTCTGCTGGTGGATGATTCATTCGTCCCCGAGTGTATCATCAGCTCAGTATCAGTTCCTTAGTGCTGGGGTTGATACTGCGGTGTTGACGTCAGTACTCAAGTACTGATTTAAATAAATATATTTTATCTTTAATTTTTGCAGTATAAATTTCTATTTTTTCTAAACTTAAGACCGACTTGTCGGGTGGGACATGTATCTTAGCGGATTTGGTTGCCACTTTTTGTAATATTATAAATTTTGCAAGTCTCGGTACTTTGGGCATCTCCTTCCTGATGCCCGGGACTTCCATGGAGTGTGGGCCATGTTTGCTGATGTTGGCTCGGTGGGGGACGCCTACAAGTTCCCTCCAGTTGACCTGTCTCATGAGCTACGTCGGTCGGTGTGTGCTCGGAGGTGGGGGGGGGGGGGGTGCTGTGTTTGCCGGGTCTTGTCCATCATCCGTTTTGGTTTCAAAACTTTGTGGTTTAGACACACTGATGAAGAATCAATATCAAGAAGGCCTCTGTGTTACTAAATTTGTTGTAGTTACGCATTAATTTATTAAACTTATAGTAGATAATAAGAGGCTCGGAGTTTAAAGGTTATTACTGTTTTATCTTTACAAATACTAGGTAGATTGATGAATGCTATTCTTTTGTTTATAAAAGGTATTTTATTAAAATGTCAAATATGATTAATTTCAGAGTCGATGTGAGGTCGAAGAACATGTTGAGTATAACATCTAGTGAGCCGG
Organism: Lucinisca nassula; assembly: GCA_963580285.1. Lineage (NCBI taxonomy): Eukaryota > Metazoa > Mollusca > Bivalvia > Lucinida > Lucinidae > Lucinisca > Lucinisca nassula. The sequence continues at coordinate 158,233,817 of OY757012.1, read as the reverse complement.
TGACAACGCTCGTAGAATTTATTAGCTTCGTCCAACTTGCGTACAGATGAAATTGAAAATGAAAACAACCGAGAAAGCATCCGATGGCGCCCGGACTGTTTCAAAATAATATAGAGGACCCTCGTTAAAACGACAGTATTTGTTCCCTATTCGCGTGTCGTTATAAAGAATTCACCGTTGTAAAGAATCCCAGTTAGGAGTATGATAATACAAGGCCTTTTCCGCATCATTACTCTAAGAAACAAATGTTATAGACAGTTGTTAGAATTGCCTCGGTGTGAGGCGATTCTAACAAATATCTATAACATTTGTCTCTTGGAGTATTAGGTAACAAGAATCTTTCATAACTATGGATTCGATTTAGATGTTTCCAACCCGAGGGAAGTCCACGCCTCCTGGAAAGGAGGCTAAGCCTTGAGCTAAAAATTCATTCCATTGAAATTGTCGTTATAACGAGCTTTGTCGCTATTTACGAATGTCGGTATAAAGACGGTTGGCTGTACTTAAATTGGCTGTACTTAAATAAGGAAGTGTAAATGAACGGCGATGTTTACGTTTACAATGGCCATTTTTTCGTCTGCAATGAGACCTCTTTTTTCTCCTACGAATGTCTAAAAGGTGGGCAATTTGGATATGTTACCAGCATGAAAAATATTGTCATTAAACACTAAAAGAAATGGGGAGTGTAATTTTTTTATCCAACTCAACTCTCATTCGTGTCGACGGATATATATTTTTAAATCTAGTAGAAGAATTATTATCATAAAGAATTTGTTTTTCTAATAGTTGAATAAAAATATTGTTAGGTTTGTGATTTGTTTGTTTAAAATGACTGTAAAGGAAAGTGTCAAATCTCTTAGGCATTTCAATTCTACGAAAGTGTTCAGAAAATCTTGTTCGAAGTGAACGTCCACTTTGTCCAACATACTGCATACCGCAGCCTATTTCAAGTGAGCACATAAATGATGTCAGTAGAATTTCAGTCAAAATAGTATTGTACTTGACTGAAAAAAATCCTACCGTTCACTCAGGATTTAACCATAGTGTTGCAGTTAGTAGTAATAAACGTGACACAAACAGTGTATTCAGTGGGTTTTTTTTCAGTGGAACATTTGTAATGTGTATGTTTAAGTTAGGTGCAGCCGTTCGAGAGGTACATGTGTAGCGTTTACCAGGTCGTCAATGAAGTGAAGCATCGGGTCAACCATCCCGGTTCTAACCACGATTTTGTGATTGAGTCAACCATTCTATCCTCGTGGTTACAAGAGCCGGCTGCTACAGCGTGGCAGCGGAAGTGTAATAACCACCATTAAATTTATACCCGTCATCAATGGACGTCAGCCTAAGTCACATACGCCTCACTAGATAGAACCGAGTGAGGTGCACAACGCACTAAGGAATGGATTTTTGTCTTTTAAATTATTCTTCTTAAAATGCCGAAAGCACTTCAATGCATTCGTAATATAATGGCATCACGTAAACACGCCTATATAATTCTGACCCACTTGAACCCCACTTTTATATAGCAAAACAGGGGTTTACAAGGGGAAGCCGTTTTTTTCATATTTCTTTTCTAAAATATAGATTGTGGGTACTCATTAGAACCGCCTCCATGAGGCGGTTCTTACGTGTGCCAACATTCTATATTTTGAGCAGACATAAGAAAAATATCACAATTTTTCATCTAATTTTTGTTTTTGTTTTTCGGCCGTAAAATTTACCATGTATTTGCATAGGCGTGTTTGTGTAATAATATGGGAAGTACTGCTTTATGCACAGCAAACATGATAAAAAATCTACTAATATACTGTACCTTTAGAAAACCATCTTTGGAACAGGTAGCAAACATTGTCCCGTTGTGGGAGAAACTGACGTGCAGCACCTCGTCTGCATGACCCTTGATCACTTCGCTTTCTACGCACGGCGTGTGATAAAACAGCCTTTTATATTCTTCAGACCAGGCAGTTTTCCCAGGAGCCAAGGAGACGGAGGGCTTTATTCCGTAATGCCGACAGAACAGATCTTTCCAAAGCAGCTCATCATAAGCGATCCGACGCCAGGATTTACAAACAAGCATGGCCTGAAATTTTAATTTTAATGCATAAACACAAAGCGCCAGATAAGGAATTTTTTCATCCGAAAAGTACTTCTATTTTAACTTATTTCTCAACGAAAACATATGTTGTGGGTATTCATTAGGAGCGCCTTGGCGAGGCGCTTCTAATGAGTACCCACAACAGGTTTTCATGCAAGAATAAGACAAATAATTTTTGGATACCCCCTCATTTCTGGAGTTCAGCATAAACAGGTACATGTATATCGAATACTCAAAAAATAACATCATGAGTAATGTTGATTTTGACTAAGACACGGTGGGTAGGCATAACGGAATTTGTTCGTCCGGAAACGATGTTCCTTGCTTCCGGTCGGCCGCGTAATGGTTTCTGGTCGTCCTTTCGGGAAAATATGTTAAGGTGCTATTCTTTAGATTTATTTTGTGCTCGCTAACAGAACGGTCTTATATATTCCTTCGTTGCACGGAACGGCCTAATAACCATTGATTCTAAATAACTTGACATCGTTACAGAGCCGTAACTATGCGATTTGTTCCAAGAGATCTGCCGCTGATTATTCATTGAACGATTGCTAAACTCGGTGCCTTTTCTTTCAATTTCATCCTTACAATGGACTAGTAGTCAAAGCTTCCATCACAAAGCCATTTATTATTTGCTTAGCTCTTATACAGAACTCCTACGGTGAGCTAGATTTTCTATTTAACGTCATAAATATGGAAAATTGTAACAAAACTTGGCACAGGGTATTGTTCTTAGCAGTCATGAAAGCTTGCCTCTAAAAAGGGCAAATCAGGGTAATATGGACTCTTGGGGATAATGTAACTACCCGATCTTTAAGGCAAATATTTTCTGTCAATTAATGTCTAAAGATACTCCAGAAACTGGTCGAATCAGAACCTAAAGCCTATCCCAAACATCAAAGGGTAAGACGGACTAATTGTCTTAATTAACAAACAATAATACAAGAGGACCATGATGGTCCTATATCGCTCACCTGAGCTGACAGATTTACATGTGGACCCGGGGGACGGTGCAATGGTTGGCCACAGATCTGTAATATGATAGATATTGGTAGAGGTTCACTAAATGAATCTTAATATCAAATATCAAAGGCCTAGGCCTTCTAGTTTCAGACAAGATGTTTTTTTTTTTAAGTTTTCCCTATATAAGTCTATATAAAACCAGCGAGCCCCGGGGCGGGGCCATTTTGGACCCCAGACTATGATCTTAACAATCATGGCACAGGTCCACTAGACGAAGCTTCATACCAAATATCCAAGATCTTGGCCTTCTGGTTTCAGACAAGAAGATGTTCAAAGGTTTTCCCTGTGTAAGTCTGTATACCCAGTGGGCCCTGGGGCAATTATTTCAACAATCTTGGTAGAGGTCCCCTAGACGAAGATTCATACCAAATATCAAAGACCTTGATCTTCTGGTTTCAGACAAGAAGATTTTTAAAGACTTTCTCTGTATAAGCCTATGGCAACCATTTGGGTCCCAAGACAGGGCCATATTTGGCCCCAGGGCTATAATTTGAAAAATATTGCAAAAGGCCCATTAGATGAAGCTTCATACCAAACAGTAAAGACCTGGGCTTTCTGGTTTCAGACAAAAAAATTCAAATGTTTACCCTATATAAGCCTATGTAAAACCCGTGAACTCCAGGGCGGGGCAATATTTTGTACCAGGGCTATAATTTGAAAATCTTGGTAGGGGCCCACTAGATGAAGCTTCATTCCAAATATCAAAAACCTGGGCCTTCTGGTTTCAGACAAGAAGATTTTTAATGTTTTTTTCCTATATATGCCTATGTTAAACCAATGGGCCCCGGCGTAGGGCATTTTTTGGCCTCAAGGCTATAATTTGAACAATCTTGGCAAAGGTCCAATAGATGAAGCTTCATACCAAATATGGAAGACCTGGACCTTCTGGTTTCAGACAAGAAGATTTTTAAAAGTTTTTTTTTTCTTATTTTCTCCTATCCATTGCCATAGCAACCATGGAATGGAATTCTTTGAACAACTTTAAGAGAGAACCACCCAAATATAATTTCTGCCCAGTTTGGTCAAAATCTGTTCAGTGGTTTAGGAGGAGATGTCTTTTAAAGAAATTGTGGATGGACATCCGGACGGACGGACAAACGGACGGACGACGACGACGGACGGTGATTGATCACAATAACTCCCCCGGAGCCTTCGGCTCGGGTGAGCTAATCACAGGCGACAAGCCGAGTAAGTAGCTCTTTCCCAAACAGGTGGTAACTCAAATACCTTTACTACGTAAACTAGTCAAATTGGAAATTCATAAGTGTTAAAATGACAACATATAAAGATAAACAGCATCGGACAAAAAAGAAAAAAATGAAACCGCAACGAAAGGAACGCCTTGGGACGGACAGTAATATTTTCTTCGAGGTTTAAACCGGTTTAACGGGGCCTAAACCGGCCCCCGCCCATCGGGGCTTGAAGAAATAGATACGCTGCATAATGCTGCCACACAGAGCTGAAACCCATCGCACACGAGTACTGGTTAGCCGCTTGGAGGATCAGCAAAGCGGTGCGAGTCGGACCGTCCATGTTTATAAACCCTAGTGGTTTCATTGGTCGGCAGGGTTGAGATGCCATTTAATCTCAATGTCGGGTAAAAGTCCCACAAAATTGGAAGCAAAGTCTCAAAAATGACCTAAATAGTGTTGACGGGATCAACGAGCATTCACAATCTATGTTTGCAGTATAAATAAGGAAAATATCATAAATTTTCATAAGAAAATTGCCATTTTGGAGATGTGAAAGAGAGAGAGAGAGAGAGAGAGAGGGAGAGAGAGAGAGATTTCAGCTGATTAGGTAGGATTATCCAGGGTATGTTTAATCCTTATCCTGCTAAATAAATTAATTTCATCGAACCCGTTTCTGTCTGTCAACCAATCAAATTACTTAATATTATTTCTCTGTTCCATTCATAAACAGAATGTTAAACAGTGTAGATCCTGGTCAAATGGTTTCTGAAGAAGCCATTTGATCTGTATCTGCAGTGTTTGCAAACGTACGGGTAGTTGTGTTCAGTAGGATAAGGGTTAACACATACAGTGATATTCTGCTATTAAGACCTGCTAAAATTAAGACTATATAGTTCTGCTTTAGAAAGTTTATTTAGTAGGTTGCAGTTACTCTTACCTTGTGTCGTCTGTATACAGTATCCTCTGGTCAGAGACCACCTTTGGGACTGTTCAAAAGTGGTCTTAAAGACCACTTTTGAACAGTCCCAAACGTGGTTTTGATATAGGAATCTTACTGTACATACTAACAAAACTGTAACAAAACTTACAATAACTTACTTTGCAGAGTGAAGGCGGTTGAAGATAACTGAAAATCTGTAGCGTTAAACCTTCCGGGAGTCTCTCCCATACAGGGCTGTCTTGAAAATCCTCCGACATACTTTGTTTTTGAGGAATTAATTACCGTAGAATGGCTTCAACTCTTCACTGCATGCTTTAAGATAAATATAAACATGTTCTGGAGTAAAACTAGAATTTGTTTTCTGGATTAAAACAGATGTCTCCACCTTTGTGTAGAATGAAACTGGGCATCTTTAGAGGAGTTGCCCTTACAAGGTAGCGACTTCCTATAAATTGTAATGATTTTAGAGCTAAAAAAATGTCTAAGTTAGAATATAAAAATAAAGTGAAAAAAATAATTTCAGAACATGCACATCTTCAGTCCGACATTAACCCTTTTTGTACCAAATGCAATCTTTCTCCTTATATATATTAGGAGCCCATTTCAAAATTTAGGGGTGTCAGGTTGTGTCTTATTCCAAATTTACTTGGAAAATGGCAAACAAGGTAGGCCATGATCAGACGCCGCGTTCTGGGCCTACACTGTTTGCCAATTACCCGTTTATGGGTTTCTGGTACAAAAAGAGCTACATTCAAAAGGATCAGCGCAAAACTGTATGAGGTTTGCGCTCACAAGGTACCTAATCCATATGCATTTTAGAGGTAAAAAACTAAGCTGAAAATGCGAAAGTAAGTAAAAAAATCATTTCAGGATCATGTACAAACAAACACATGTTCAGACCTGTATTAAAACGCGTGTGAAGTCTGAAACGGATCGGCATGAAGCTGTAAAAGGAGTAGCGCTCACAAGGCACAGACTCCATATGCACTTTCATAGTAATGAAGCATGAAAAAACTCCATGTTAAAAATGTGAAAAAAGGTAAAAAGTGAAAAAAAAAATCAAGATTCTGTAAAAAGAATATGCATATCTTCAAACCATTAAGACACCTGTGAATTTCAGAAGGATCGATTTAAAACTGTAGACATAAACACTTTCATATTATTGAAGCATGAAAAAATGTGAAAAAAAATGAAAACATTATTTCCAGATTCTGTAAAAAGCACTTGCATATCTTCAGACAATGATTAAGACACCTGTGGAGTTTCAGGAGGCTCGGTATAAAACTGTAGGAAGAGCTGCGTTCACAGACTCGAATCAATGCTGATGTGTTTGTGAAATACTAACATGTCCCCAGGCCGAGGTCAATTTTTGCTTTGAAGTATGCCGCAGGAAAAGGTCAAGGTCACACAAAATTTATATGAGTGAGAATGAAGGCTCTTTCTCAAAAGTTCAAAAATTATGATAAAGTAGATCACAGGTCAAACTTTTGTACAAGTGGGAAGCCCCCGTCAAAAGGAACCTACGTGCCAAAATACGAATGCCTTATCAAACAGTTGAAAGGTTATGATAAACTAAAAGTAGGTCACAGGTCAAGGTCACAGGTCTAAATTTGGTATGCGTGGGAAGCCCTTGTCACAAGAACCCTACTTGCCATTCATGAAGGCTCTATCTCAAACAGTTCAAAATTTATAATAAAGTAGGTCACGGTCAAAGTCACAGGTCAAAATTTTGTATGAGTGGGTAGCCCTTCTCACAAGAAACCTTAATGCAAAATAGGTTTAAAAATTATGACCTAAGTAAATTTATTTTTTATCCTTAAAGTAGGTCATCGGTCAAGGCCAAGGTCATTTTTTGTATGACTCAAAATAATGTATAAATAAATAAATAAATAAATAAAATAAACGACGGGAAGTCCCTGTCACAAGGAACCTATGTACCAAATATGCAGGCTCTATCTCAAACACTTTGGCCCCCGCCAATTGTGGCTTGAAGAAATATATGGTCTGCATGATGCTTCCACGCAGAGCCGATTCCGACCCGCACACGAGTACTGGTAAACCGCTTAGTCTAAAGGATCTAGGCCTGCCCAGGCAAAGCGGTGCAAGTCGGACCGTCCATGCTTATAAACCCTATTGGTTTTATCGAGCGACAGGACTTGAGATGTCATTTCATCTCGATGTCGGGTAAAAATCCCACAAAATTGGAAGCAACGTCTCTTAAAATGACCTTTATAGTGTTGACGGGGACGTTAAACATAAAATCAAACAAACTATCTCAAACAGTTCAAACGTAATGACCAATGTTACTGTTTTTCCTTAAAGTAGGTCGCAGGTCAATGTCATGGTCACAGGTCAAATGTTTTGCATGAGTGGGAGGAACCTACATATCAGATATGAAGGCTCTGTCTCAAACGGTCTGGAAGTTATGACCAAAGTTTTTTTTTTCTTTAAAGTAGGTCACAGGTCAAGTTCAAGTTCATAGATCAAAAGCTCTGGCCTGAGTTGGCAGCCCTTGTTACAAAGAACATACATGCCAAATACGAAGACTCTCTCACAAACAGTTAAAAAAATATGATCAACCTTAATTTGTTTCATTAAAGTAGATCACAGGTCATGGTTAATGTCTCATGTCAAAATGTTATTTGCCGAGTTGGAAGCCCTTGTCACATGGAACAATCATGCAATATATGAAGACTCTGTCTCGAACGGTTCAAAAGTTATGACCAGTGTTATTTTTTTTCATTAAAGTAGGTCATATGTCACGGTCAAGATCATAGGTCTTTTTTGTATGAGTCGGAAGCAAGCTCTTGTCACAAGGAACAAGATTGACATATACATGTATGAAGGCTCTACGTCAAACGGTCAAACAGACAGGGTAAAAACAGTATGTCCGCCCTATCGTTACCGGGGACATAAAAATAATTTCAGGATTATGGAAAAACCACATGCACATCTTCAGACCTACATAAAATGTGTTTGTTTGATTTAGTTTATACTAACTTATTTTAGTTCGATTGCGATGGAAACTTCAAGCTTATTTAATCGCTCTCGAACACTCAATCCGCATGTTTTCACGCGCGCGCGAGAGAGAGGGAGTGACTATTATACCACTGCTACCCATTTACACCTGGGTGGAGTGAAGCAGGGTCATAACGTGTCTTGCCCAAGGACACACCTTGATACCGGTGCCGGATTCGAACGCACAACCTCTCGATCATGAGTCGAACGCGTTAACCACTGCGCTATCGAGGCTGACTTGTTTGATTTGAGGTTTAACGTCCCCGTCAACACTGTAAAGGTCATTTTGGAGACGTTGCTTCCAATTTTTAGGGACTTTTATCCGACCTTGAGATGAAATGACATCTCAAGCCCTGTCGCCCAATGAACCAATAGGGTTTATTTGCATGGACGGGTCGACTAGCACCGCTTTGCCTGGGCAGGCTTAGATCTTTTAAGCGGTTTACCAGTGCTCTTGTGCGGGTCGGTTTCAGCTCTGCGTGGAAGCATCATGCAGCCCATCTATTTCTTCAAGCCCCGATGGGCGGGGACCGTGTTAAGTGTCAAAGGATCGACCTAACACTGTAAGAGGAGCAAGAAAACAAGGCAGAGATGACTTTTTCAAAGGGAAATAACTCCAGAAGTTGGCAAGTCAGAGTTACTGTTCTTGAGTTCTGCACGTCGTCTCGGGGTGCTTTACATTTGTGTGAAGTTTCATGAAAACATCTCAAACAGCTTTGTTTGCTTATTTGATTTGAGGTTTAACGTCCCCGTCAACACTGTAAATGTCATTTTGGAGACGCTGCTTCCAATTTTGTGGGACTTTTACCCGACATTGAGATGAAATGACATCTGAAGTGCTGTCGCCGAATGAAACCAATAGGGTTTATTAGCATGGACGGTCCGCCTCGCACCGCGGTTCCTGGACAGGCTTAGATCCTCTAAGTGGTTTACCAGTACTAGTGTGCGGGCCTGATTCAGCTCTGCGTTGAAGCATCATGCAGCCCATATATTTCTTCCAGCCCCTATGGGCGGGGGCGCTCCTTATACAGATAAAGTGGTAGGTGACGGGCCTCCGTGGCCTAGTGGATAAGAGCGCTGACTCTTAGTCATTAGGTCTCTCACCGCCGTAGGTTCGAGCCTCGCTCGGGCCACGTGTGAGACGCCAAGTTCTGCAACGGAAGGTCAGGTGGTTTTTCTCCGGGTACTCCGGTTTTCGCCCACCTCTGATTAACAATAGGCTCGATATGAGTGAAATAATCTTGAAAGGGCCGTAAAACCCAAACCAAAAAAAAAAAAAAAAAAAAAAAAAAAAAAAAACGTGGTAGGTAATATAAGGTGGAGTGAATGGTTTGAGCAGGGAACATTTCTGTGAAGTTATTTCAAAATCAGTCTACCTATTTAGCAGTAGGCCCTCGCCCATTGGGGACTGAAGAAATATATGGGCTGCACGATGCTTCCACGCAGAGCTAAATCCTACCCGCACACGAGTACTTGTAAACCGCTTAGAGGATCTAAGCCTGCCCAGGCAAAGTGGTGCGAGTCGGACCGTCCATGCTTATAAACCCTATTGGTTTCATTGGGCAACAGGGCTTGAGATGTCATTCCATCTCAACGTCGTGTAAAAGTCCCACAAAATTGGAAAAACGTCTCCAAAATGACCTTTACAGTGTTGACGGGGACGTTAAACCTCAAATCAAACAAAACCTATTTTGCAGTAAAAGTCATTTTATTTATTTTTATTTTGAGTTTAGTTTTGATGGCTATTATGTTCAGTGGAGCGAAAAGATTTTGAGCAATTTTATCAGAGGGTCACCCATGGAGCATTCCTTCCAAACTGTTTTCTTTCTGAGGATGAAGCCTTTGAAAAGTTCCCTATGACAATACGAAGTTACTATCTGGGCACCTTCAGCACATTAAGGGTCAGGTCCTAGTGCACCCAGTAAGCATTCTACATAAATCTACAGCGGGCCGCTAACGGCCCGCTGTAGATTTATGTAGAATGCTAGCAGGGCACCAGACAGAGATGAACCGGGGTACTATAACTAACAATGCCTTAACTCTATACAAAACCATTGGGTCCTGGGGCAGGTCCATTTTTGGCCCAAGGGCTATAATTTGCGCAATCTTGGCAGAGGGCCACTAGAAGAAGCTTCATACCAAATATTAAAGACTTGGGCCTTCTGGTTTCAGACGTTGAAGCCCGGCATTTTTTTAAGGTTTTCCCTATGTAAGTCTATGTAAAGCCAGTGGGCCCTGGGCGGGATTATTTTTGGTCCCTTGGCTATAATCTGAACAATCTTGGTAGAGGTCCCCTGCATGAAGCTTCATGCCAACTATAAAGACCTGGGCCATGTGGGTGGTTTCAGACAAGAAGATTTGTAAAAGTGCTCCATATATTCGATGAAGCTTCATACAAAATATAAAAGATCTGGGCCTTCTGGTTTCAGAAGAGGAGATTTTTAAAAGGGTTAACCTATATAAGTCTATGTAAAACGGGTGGGCCTCGGGAAGCGGCCATTTTTGGCCACAGAGCTATAAATTGAACCATCTTGGTAGAGGTCCACTAGATGAAACTTCCTACCAAATATCAAAGTCCTGGGCCTTCTAGTTTCAGACAAGAAGATTTTAATAAGTCTATGTAAAACCGGTGGGCCCAAGGGCATGACCAATTTTGACCCCAGGGCTATAACTAGAATAATCTGGAGGTCCACCATATGAAGCTTGATATCAAAAACATGGGCCTTGCTGTTTCAGATAAGAAAATGTTTTTAAGTTTTCATTAAAAAAAAATCTATTTTTGGCTCCTGTGACCTAAATGTGCAACAGACCTGAACCATTTGTATAACCCTGAAAGGGGGGCACATAAGGATCATTCCTTTGAAGTTTGGTCAAAATCAGATGAAGATGTTGTTTGAAGAAACTGTTTACGGACGGATGCACGGACGTACGACGGACAAAACGTGATCACAAAAGCTCACATTGTCACAACGTGACAGTTGAGCTAAAATCAATTAAATCATGGAAATTTGTCCGATGAACAGCTGCACAAGGCTGGTAACGCGTTCATCCCCATTGACTAAAACGGTAAGATTTGCGTCCCTTCGACTGTATAGACAGTATTGACAAGCATTTAATAACGTATCGGATATTCCCCGTTTCTACCCCACCGTACAACACTCATTGAAAAATAGAAGTAGAGGCAACGATCAGGAATCGATACATTTAACCCACAGCTCCCATCAGAGACACCAAAGGGAAAGAAACACAAACATGAAGCAACAGACCCCAACGGAAACACTAACAGCGGAAAGCCAAAACGACAGTTACTTTCCCACAAAATGGCCAAAAGGCTATCCAAAATAAAATAATAAAAGCGACACAAACACCAAAGACAAATCATAAAATAACTTGACTGAGGCGTTTACTGGGTAATTGAGCTGTTGAGACTGTGTTGGGAAAATTTCTAAAATTGCTCATTTTTTGTTGATTTTGGTCACACACAATCATGTGTTGCTATTGGTCTAAAACTATTTTACTAAATACACTAAATTTATATAAAACTTCATTGTTTTAAAAAGATAAGCCTGCAAACAGGCAGAGATTACCTTAGATCTCACAAGAACCTGTGTTTTCCACTTTCGTTTTCAGATTAGGCCTATATTTACACACGACATACAGCTGGTTTCCAACTACTGTCAACTTTAGTGTAACTGGTTACCAACTACTTGTTTTACAAGTATACGCTTTCACAACACGATTGGCTTAGTGTGGAATCACGGACTATGCTCGCGCACACGACCGAATGTTCATACATCGATAAGCATCAGAAAAAAAAATATGTTCAATACATAGAATATTAAGAATGTTCTAACAAAACTGCACAATATATGAGCATGGATAAGCTCTGATGCCTGCAAACATTGTGGGGTGCTTTGGTGCAGTGGTAGCGCACAAGAGGTTGCGGGTTCGAGCCTCACGCTGCCCAAAGTATTGTGCCCTTGAGCAAGGCACTTCATCCACATTGCTCAAAAAAGTACTGATTACCACCCAGGAAAATCTGCTCGTAATGCTCAGATGTGAACGAGTAGCAGTAATGGGTGAAAAAAATGCGGGTAATAAAGGGAGCTAGCTCCAAAATGCGTCAATGGAACTTTGTTCCCTCGAAACGCACGGGAACTCTCGCGCCAGTACCGTCGGGAAAAAAAACGGTAAACAATCGTGCGCCTCGAAGAATTCCATCGCTTATTATTTCTTTAATAGCGATTTATGAAAAACTCCGGCAGTTTTATTATGTGTAGACACGAGTTAACTTTGTTCTCCGTTAAAATTTGCCACAGGGCGAATATTTTGTTTGTTTGATTTGAGGTTTAATGTCCCCGTCAACACTTTAAAGGTCATTTTGGAGACGTTGCTTCCAATTTTGTGCGACTTTTACCCGACATTGAGATGAAATGACATCTCAAGCCCTGTCGCCCAATGAAACCAATAGGGTTTATTAGCATAGCCTCGCACCGCGGTTCCTGCATGGACAGGCTTAGATCCTCTAAGCGGTTTACCGTTACCAGTGTACGGGCCGGATTCAGCTCTGCGTGGAAGCAGCATGCAGCCCATATATTTCTTCAAGCCCCTATGGGCGGGGGCTACACAGGGCGAATATAATTTTGCCAAAGCTTTATGAATATGAAATTATGACCTTTGTCATTTTCTGTCAATATGGAAATTTGGACCCCCGATTTTTCATTTCCAGTCTAATCAAAAAGCTTCAGTCCACATGAAGCATATTCCATCTGGAACAATCTTCGTCAGATAAGTATGGGAGACAAATATGCATTAAGCCGCAATAAGCTGCTGGCAAAAAAAAATGAAGTTATTTCCCTTAGAGTCACTTTCGCAGTTATCGGATTCTCTCTATCTCCTACCTGTCCAGCGTAGGATATAATCCTATAATCACCAACTGATTATTTGTTCGTTAATGTTCAGGGGTGCCTTGCCTTCGGTTTAATCATAGGGGCATGATTCATAAAAAAAATGAAAAAAAAAAAAAATAATTGTTTTTTGGTACTATATAAGAGACTTGTCTCTAATACAGTACCATTTTTTTTTTTTTTTCATAATTCAAGCCCCTATGGTTTAATTTAATAACAAACTTCATTTCAGGGGGCAAAATACATGCATTTACCCAAATCGTGGGTCGTGATATTGAAACGTATTTTTGCATTACTCAACTGGGCATGTAATTTATCCCGCTACTAAATGTTAAGATACCAATAATTTCAACATTATTTAGCATTACGAATACACCCCTTTGTAATTTTGACCCCATTAAACCCCACTTTTAGATAGTAAAACTTGGGTTTACAGGGGTATACATTAGTTTTCTTATTCTGCGCACCCCCACCACACACACACACACACACACACACACAAGATTACGGGTATAGTACTCATTGGAACTGCCTCAATGAAGCAGTTCTAACGAGTTCCCACAATCTATGTTTTAAGTAGATGTGTGAAAAATATCAATCTTTTATCAAAAAAAGTTGAAAAATATCAATAATATATGAATAGGGGTGTTTTCGTAATGGGGGGATAGACAACTTCAGCCCATACAAAACTTAGCATTTATAAACACTGTTAATTTCATGCTCAGATGAGTCGAACATGAAAAAGTGTCATAAGCTCAGGTCAGAAGTTAAGAAGAGCAATTATTGGTTATTATATGATAATTATTATTATCTCAATATTCAAACAATCATCAGCGGCCGATTCAACCACCTAGTATTTTCATCATTCGTGTAGACTTTGATCGGACTGATATATTGTCTAGTCTGTGTCTGCACGTATTCCTTTAGCATTTTAGAGAAGAATCACAGCACAATTGGGCCCCGCCCATCAGGACTTGAAGAAATAGATGGGCTGCATGAGTCTTCCCTGCAGAGCTGAAACCAACCGCACACGAGTACCGGTAAACCGCTTAGAGGGTCTAAGCCTGTCCAGACAGAGCGTGCTTGCAGAGCTAAAACCGATCGAATATGTGTACTAGTAAACAGTGTAGATCCTGATCAGATATATCGGGACATGCACTGTTTGTAAATGTTGGGGCTGTCGTGTTCTGCAGGATCAGGGTTAGGCACACATCATGCAATCATGCCTATATAATTTTGACCACAATAATATAGTAAAACTTGGGTTTACAGGGTATACATTATTTTTCTTATTTCTGCTTCAAAACAGATTGTGGGTACTCGTTAGAAATGCCTTGCCGAGGCAGTTCTAACGCTTACCCACAATGTATATTTTGATCACAAATATGAAAAATATCACGATTTTTATCTGAAAAAAAATCGTTTTTGGTGGATTACGAGTGCCCACAATATACTTTTTGAAAAGAATTAGGAAAACGTCCCAAATTACCATCAGGCAAATCCTGAAAAATAGTCTATAATCTAACATAGTTATGTTATCCCTATTAGTGATATTTTATGACTGAGTCGTCTACTGTCTTATTTGCTGTAAGCTATTTAACTAACAAGTTTTGACCCATATATGCCAAGCGTCCCTTTTGGGAGGCATTCGCAAGCAGTGTAAACCATATAATGCACCACAGAAATTGGTGTCTGATCAAGGTCTACACTGGTTGCTTATACTACATATTTTTGTGAAACTTTTGACAAAGAAAAGAAATCGTTTTAACGCTCCAAACATTGTAAATGGACCACTATAAACTTTATATCTGGATGGATTCCTTTGCCATTGATGGGTTAAGATATTCGGTCGCCTGACCATAAACTGTGTTTATTGCGGGACCCGTATTGGTTCTCTTTCAAGGTGTCCTTAATCAGTGAAATCATTTTTTCGCGTATTCTTAATTTTGTTACAATCCAAAGAGTCTTTTTTTTTCTTTTAATTCTGAAATTGTCATATCCTTAGATTTCTCATTTTCTTTTAGTAATTGCTGATATTTGTGGTGTGCAGTATTTATTTCATTTGTTATTCTGCTTTTTTTTCAGTTTTGATTTTCAGCCTTTTCTTTCTTTTTTTCAGTTTTGATTTTTAGCCTTTTCTTTCTCCCAAAAGTCTGAAATTTCTTTTGCAGATTAAACCGAAAAAGAGAGAGAAAAGTTTAGGATGATAAATTTGGTTATTTTCTTATTTCTGCTCAAAATGTAGACTGTGTACTCGTTAGAACTGGTTGTAACGAATACCCACAATCTGTTCTAGTTTAGAGAAGAAATGAGAAAAAATAAGTTTTACCCCTTTTTAAACACACTTTTTATAGTAAAACTGGGGTTTATAGGGGTAACCTTATTTTTCTTAATTCTACTCTAAAATATAGATTGTGGGTACTCATGTACGCACAATTTATATTTTGAAAATTAGAAAAATATCACAATTTTTCATCTTAAACTTTTCCTTTTTTCGGCGGTAAAATTTACAATGTGTTTGTATAGGTGTGTTTTCATTATGTTAAAGTTTTTGAATTCATGTCTGCAGCTTTGGGTCAACAAATTGTTAATGAGCCAATATGTCAATTAATGATGTTCTTCATGTGATAAGTTCTATAAAAGGGTAAAGCGGCAAACAAAGTTCGGCTCTGCGAAGGCCATCTAAAAATGATTGCAATAAAACTGTCTTTCTTTCTTTTTCTTTCTTTCTACCAAAACTGCAATCGGTCACATTTGACCTTCACTCGCAGGTGTACATTACATACACACCAGGTTTGCAGGATTGAAAGCCTACACAGTAATCATGTAATTACGGTAGGGGTCGTTAACCCCTTTTGTACCAAATGGAATCTCCCACCTTATATATGGCAGGAGCCCATTTCGAAATTTAGGGGTGTCAGGTTGTGTTTTCTTCAAAATTGATTCGGGAAATGGCTTAAATTTTTACAAACAGTGTAGGCTCTGATCAGACGCCGCATTCTGTGGCGTCTGATCTGGGCCTGCACTGTTTGCCAAGGTACCCCTTTAGGGGTTTCTGGTACTGAATGGGTTAACCTGCACAAGAGATGGCACAGGGGGCTCCAGTTAACGTCCCGATCCGAAGGACGGCGCACTTTTTGGCATTCATCCCTGCAAATGATGCCAATGGAGCGTGTTCGGACACCGAAATAACCCCCGCTTCCGGGGATCGAACCGGGGGCCTCTGGCATCAGAGGCAAGAGTACTAACCATTGAGCTATCACGCTCCTAATTATCACGCCAAACATCTAATTATAATTTTTTCTCAATGCCTTTTAATTTAAATTCTACATAATGGTAGCCAATTGTAGTTTTTCTACGTATTATGTATTATATTCAGCCTTTATATATAACTTAGAGTCTTCTTTCATCTGTCCTTTCTTCTTTCCGTTCGTCTATGCGCCTATCTGTCTCACAGTCAGTCATTCGATCTTATTTTATATTTAAGACATGATACCATGCATTACCAAGAATTAAGGAAAATCACGCATTTATTTATTCATTCATTCATTCATTCATTCATTTCTTTCTTTCCTAAGTTTTACAGCTTTTCGACACATATTATCATGCAGATCCCGAGTTATAAATAAATAAATAAATAATATTTATAAATAAATAAATAAATAAACATTATGAGACTGCGCTAAAGTAAATTTCTACCCATGACTAGCTTGTCCTGCTGGCGATCGTGGACTTAGCCATTTTCACGAGAGAAAATGCAGGTGCCGAAAAGCTGACTTCCTTATTTTCAAATCAAAATGGAAGAACTATGTTTTTAATTGAGTATAAAATTGTATATATCATTGCAAACTTTGAGAAAATTTCTTCCTAGTCATGACTTATAAAAAAATCAATGAGAATGTAATAAGTTTTAAATTAGCATTGGAATGTAGGTTCAGGAGCATTTTGCCAAAAAGATATATAAGATGAATAGGAATACGACTTCCACTCTTCAAACTAAAATGGAAGAACTAAGTCGTTAATTTATTTTTACAAATTTTATATCTAATTCCTCATTAATAACAGAACTTTTTGAAAATAACTTATAATTTTTTGTCGCATTCTTCTAAAATTGTAATTTAATTAATTTAATACGGCTTTCCTATTAATTTCTATATAATTTTGGTGGTGATGTTTACAGGTAAGTCTGCGGCGACTGTCGCAAATCGATATCGGATATTTTTGTGAAACTACGAGGATTGTTCCCTATGCCTGGAAAAATGATTAATATGCCAAAGAGATAAAACGGGCCCAGAAAACGAACCTGGTGAATAGTGACGAAATAACTGTCCGAGCTAGTTTCCTCGACAGAGAGCTAGTTATATCGATAAGGAGTGAGTTCCACCGGCTATATGCTAATGTCGAAGGAAATTCATTTCACGAAATCCGGGCCTCGCTATTCTTGTCCCTGTGACGTCAAGGTGCTGTGTTAAAAATGTCTGCTATCTGTAAAATCAGGACTGAGCTCTTGCACTAGTTATTCTGGCCCAGAAAAAACTTGTACACTCCGTACTTTTTAGTTCTGTTGTGCCCCGCCCATCGGGGCTTGGAGAAATAGATTGGGCTGCACGATACTTCCACGCAGAGCTTAATCTGACCGCACACGAGTACTGGTAAACAGCTTAGAAGGACTATTCAACTTCACATGCAAAGCAGTGTGAGTCAGATCGTCCAATGCATATATGCCTTCTGGTTTCATTGGGCGGCAGGGCTTCAGAAGTCATTTCATCTCAATGTCGGATAAAAGTCCCACAAAATTGGAAGCAACGTCTCCAAAATGACCTAAATAGTGTTTACGGGGACGTTAAACCTCAATTCAAACAAAACAAACAAAATTCCTTGCTACCAATTAAGGCAAAACTATACCAAATTTAGTGACACAGAGGCCTTTCTGATACGTATTTATCCTTTTGAAGAGAATTGATTGATTGATTGTTTTGGATTTAATGAAACGTCAAGCCTTGTGGTAATTTAATATAATTTTATGATAGCACCGGGCATCATGTCCAAAGAAGCGAGACTTGCAAAATTTAAAATATAACAAAAAGTGGCAACCAAATCCACTAAGATACATGACTCACCTGACAAGTCAGTCTTTGTTTTAGAAAAATAATAATTTACTACTGCAAAAGTTAAAGATATAATACAGTTATTTAAATGAGTACTTGAGTACTGACGTCAACACCGCAGTATCAACCTCTGCACTAAGGAACTGACACTGAGCTGATGATACCCTCGGGGACGAACGAATCAGCCGCCAGCAGAGATACCGACTCAGTGGTTGCAATTAAGGCGTAACTATACCAAATTTAGTGACACAGAGGCCTTGCTGATATTCAGTGTGTCTCAACCCCAAAGTCCTGAAACCGAAACGGATGATGGACAAGACCCGGCAAACACAGCACATCCCCCTCCGAGCACACACCGACCAACGTAGCTCATGAGACAGGTCAACTGGAGGCATCAGGCAAGAGACGCCTACCCTAGGACTTATAGGCGTCCCCACCGAGCCAACAACAGCAAACATGGCCCACATTCCACGGAAGTCCAGGGCATCAGGAAGGAGGTGTCCAAAGAAGCGAGACTTGCGAAGGATAACTCTTTCATAACACAAGTTTAACACCATAAGACAATGTGTGGCGACCGTTAAAAGTCTCCCTGTCCTTCATCTTAATGTAGTTTATATCATGTTCTTTGGGATCATTGATTCCGTTGTCGAATTTTAAAAATATATGAGGGTCGCCGGTGAGGCCTAGTTGGTTGAAAGTAGCTAGTCTGGTCAAAAAAAAAAATTTCCATAATTTTTATTTCTGTGGTGTATTCGGGGGTGGTTGGATGAGGCAAAGCAGACGTGTATATTGCTTTTGGCTGACAGTGATATTGGTTGAGAGTTGGACAAGGCCTGCTGTCCTTGCAGCAGGTAAGGGTATAGGGGAATGTTGTTATTTCTCTGTTTCTACACTTCCATTTGTTTTCCTCTGTCTACTAACTTTTCTATCTCTTTTCTCCCTTTCTCTGGGAGACGACACAAAATGACCCACAAGGGTTGACGTGTCATTAAACCCAGAACACTCAATCAATCAATTCGCTTCCAAAGGATAACCCATAAAACATGCTGAACATTCGGAAACAGTCTAGACCAAGATCATTCAGCACAGAAAACGGCGTCTCATCAGGGTCTACATCATTGTTTGCTTAAAACAGGCTACTGGAAATAGTCCCATCGAATCGATGCACGTGCATTTTGTTTTTAAAAAACATACGCCAGACATGCTTTGATCCTCTCCTGTAGGTTTCTGTGCCTCTGTCTTCATGACAATTATTGTCTTTCGTACTCACATTAGCTCGGTGATGCTGGCCAGCTACTAATAGAACAAAGCAAATATTTGTTGCATGTGTACATTAATTAGCCGGAGTACAGTACATCTACAAAGAACTTTCAAGACATTTGCGAACAACGAAGACTCAGATCAGCCTGCGCTTCGGCGCAGGCTGATCTGAGTCTTCGCTGTTCGCATAACATTTTTGTAATCCCTGACCAGTCCAAGGGGCGAACGGAGGCTCTAGTAAAACGCTTTTGAATGCACATGTTGCTTTGGGTCTTTGCTGGACTGTATATTTTGTTTTGTTCCGGCTGTTAAACATTTGTGCCTTAGGTCCCACCTGTTGATGGCCTGTTAGCGTACAATAAGTAGTGTTGACGTTTGTTTGTGTTCATGGCTTGATTCTTATAACCATGTGGGCATTTCTTTGTAAGATATAAGCGGATATGGAGAAACCGGATTCGAACACCATTGCGACCCATCATCAAAGTATTGCTGAAAAGGTACAGTTGGTTGGTTCTGTGTGCGCATGCGTTCCTCTGTGTGTTTTGTTCATATTAAAGGGAGCTGGATATATTGTCATGGGAGATAATTGTTTAAAAATAGTTTGACTCCCTTATTCAAGAGGGATCAACCCTTAGAGGCAATGTTATTGCACTATTGAATGTCGTATTTTCTTTTCCTTTAGGAGACATCATTTTAGGGAAGGGGCCTCAGTTTATATTGCACGAAAAGGCCCAGGTTTTTGTAAGAAAATAAAAGACAAAAAATACTAACAAATGTATCCGGTACCCCACCCAGATTGATTTGTCTTATTTACTTTGATGAAGTATATCAAACATCAGTGATTAACCCAATTAAGACTAGCGCCCCAAAATTGGGCATTTGTACGGTCAAGTACCTAGTTCCGGATCGGTCCCAGCTCCGGAACAACACGACTTTGATGAGTCACCAAGACATTTGGAAAGCCATTCAGCAAGTCCAAGTTTAAATCCCCCCCCCCCCCCTACACACACACACATAAAAAAAAATATAAAGGAAACGTTAGAATTTCCCCTGTCTAAATTTAGACGCGCTGTGTCAAACTGATAAAATGATACATAATAATCTGCTAGCAACCCAGCTGCGGCAATCTTGAGTAACAGGTCAGGGTATATTTATCTACATAAAAAAAGATAATTTGAAGAAAAAAAAAAGGTATGTGTATTTTGTAAACGATTAGACCCCATTTCCAGATCAGTTATTTCCGTACAGACATTAAATACAAAGACCAAATGTTGCTTCAGTTGACTGTATTGCATTTGGTGTCTTTCGTTATAATGAATCAGTCCATTACGCGAACATGCCTATACAAATACATTACCACCTTTATCGCCGAAAAAAATGAAAATTTTATGATGAAAAATTGTGATATTTTTCTTATTTCTGCTCAAAATATAGATTGTGGGTACTTGTTAGAACCGCCTAATCGAAGCGGTTCTAACTAGTACCCAGAATCTATATCTTAGAGCAGAAATAAGAAAAATAAGTTGTACTCCCGGAAACCCCAGTTTTACTATATACAAGTGGGGTTCATGGGGATCAAAATTATATTGGCGTGTTTTCGTGATGCATCTGCCAATATTCTTCTTCTTCGTCGTATAGGCCTCCTTGACAAGAGAGTGTGGTATTTTGTACCAGATCCATGAAAAATTTGGTCAATTCACCCCAGTTCTCAAAATTGAATCCCCCAATTATTGCGCAGCCTGGTTGCCAAAAACGTGCTTGCTCACCCGACACTCTTAAATTAATACCATTTCGAAATAATTACATTCTTACAAAATCCCCGAAATCTCAGGACTAGGGCCTCATTTCTGTCCCGGGCATGCAACGGCATGTGCAGATCAGTGCAAATCAGTGAAGGGGCCGAGCAGAGTACCTGCTCTCTTCATTCCAAAGGGCCTATTAAAATATATTGAAAATTTTACCACCAAAATATTAAAGATATCAGATTTAAAAAAAAAGAAGTAAAAAAATTTGATATTTTTCATATTTCGGCTTAAAATATAGAAGGAACCACGTAAGCGAGACGGTTCATCGCGTCCCCACAATCGATGATTTTGAGCAGAAATAAGAAAAACATGTATTCCCCTTTAAATATAAAAGTTGGGTTTAACGGGGTCAAATTTACATAGGCATGTTTTCGTGATGAAATCATTGGCTTTGGTTTCCTTGTTCACTCACGGTCCCCGCCCATCGGGGCTTGAAGAAATAGATGGGCTGCATGAAGCTTCCACGCAGAGCTGAAACTGACCGCACACGAGTACTGGTAAACTTAGAGGATCTAAGCCTGCCCAGGCAAAGGGTTGCGAGTCGGCCAGTCCATGCTTAAAACCCTATTGGTTTCAATGGGCGACAGGGTTTTTCATCTCAGTGTCGGGTAAAAGTCCCACAAAATTGGAAGCAACGTCTCCAAAATGACCTTTACAGTGTTGACGGGGACGTTAAACCTCAAATCAAACAAAAACAAAATTCCTTGTTCACCCAAATCAGAAATTTGGGTTTGGTAGTCACTGATCCCAAAAAATATAATTCCACCAGCTTATGTGATTTCCAACGTCGTGATGGTGCAGATACTGATCGGCTTTCCTATATTCCAATCCAGTCAGAGACTACGTTAACGGCCCCATGAAAAACAGACATGCGACTGGGCCATTGCTGGTGTGTCCGATTTTTGAAAATCGTATGCGCTGGCTAAAACTTTTTTGGTGAGCTTTGTTCTCCTCCAAATTTGATTTTTTTCGTTGTTGTTGTTTTGGGGTTTAACGGCCCAGTCAATACGGTCTAGGTCATTTTTGAGCTAGCCACACTTTTCCTGGGCAGGCTTATACGTAAGCGGTTAACCAGTAGAGTGCACATTCTTTCGCCAGAAACTGACAACTGCCCTTCTTGAATCAGCGGAAGGGAGAGAATGACCGTAGGAAAAATTTCATGATCAATCTCCACGAAAGAATGTTGCCAACCCCGGCGGGCATCGAACATGCGCCCTCCTGATCACCAGTCAGACGCGTATCCGAGCTACCGAGGCCGGCTTCTCCAAATTTGACGTTTGCTCCTTGACATAAATGCCCTTGTACCACAGTTCCATACAACCTCAAGAGAGAGAGAGAGAGAGAGAGAGAGAGAGAGAGAGAGAGAGAGAGAGAGAGAGAGAGAGAAATTTTTATCATTTTTTGTCATGCACATTATAGTTACATGGGGATAAATGTGCATCCTATCCGTCCATTCTCTACGTAAGAAGGGAGAGAATTATTTTGATTTTGATGTTTGTTTTATGACCCTTTCAAGATTAGTTCACGTATATCGTTTATAAGAGGTAGGCGAAAACCGGAGTACCCGGAGAAAATTCGCCTCGACCTTCCGTTGTAGAACATGGCGTCTCGCATGTGACCCGAGCCATGCTCGACCACCACAGCGGTGAGAGACCTAGCGATTAAGATTCGGCGTTTGTACCAACTAGACCACGGAGTCCCGTTAAGTTGGGAGAAGAATACCTTCACAATGGAATTCTGAAGCCAGAATGCCAGGTTGCTTACTCAGTGCAATCTATAGTGAGCCATAGTAATTTATGTCGATTGCAGGTGGGGTCGAGAGTTCAGTCCTTGGACTGGCGCTCTTACCCATTAGGCACGGAGGCCCGTGCAAAAGTAAAATTGCCATGTTTCTTCTGCGCATTATCTATGCCTGTAAAGTTGCATGAAACCATCTAATACAATTTTCAAGTGAGATACCACGTGAGTAAATGACAAAATCGTTATTTTCAATGCTGAAAGGGCCATAACTCCAGGAATAGTGAAACAAGAATTATGATTCTTGTCCATTTTCAATGCTGTAAAGTTTCATGAGACTATCTTAGATGGTTTCTGAGTTACGGAGCGGACACGACACCGTCAACCGGTCGACAGACCGGGGATAAAACAATGTCTTCTGACCCCCACCGACGATTGGGGTGCAGAAATAAGCACAAATTGATACATAGTGTTTACTGAATGCCACTGAAAAGGATCTTACAGTAATCGACATACATACACTTTAATGTAAAAAAGCTTTAAAGCATGCATTACAGTAGGTTTGATCAACGATGAATCGTTGATCGACATGCTGACCATATAGTATGCCACAAAAAATAGCTGTTAAAGGTTTGAGAGCAACTGCAATTTCGTTGCCACGGAGAAATAGATGTCGTGAAAAAGAGTTAAAACGAGTAAAACCCGACTATGTAGCAATTTTATATTATGATTTCCCTGTTATATTGATTCATAAATGATCTTTAAAACACTCGAAATGAAAAGTAACTAAAACGGATGACCTTGTGCAAGGGAAAAATCATGATTATCATGTTAACAAGTCCGTGAAATAAAGTCCGTTAACAAGTCCGTTTAAACCCTTCTTTATATAAAGAAGGGATATACCATGTATACATCATTTTGCTTACTACTGCTCCAAGACATAGTTTGTGGGTACTTGTTAGAACCGCCTCAAGTGTAAATAAGAAAAAATACACAAATTCTCATCGGAAAAGTAGCCATTTTGGAGAAAGGAAAGAATGCACTATGTCACAGCGGTGTGTTATTGTCATGTTCAGGGCGTACGAGTCCAGCTTATCGAGCATATCACCAGCACTACTTTTGTTCCGCTATCGCCTGCAGGTCCATCGGGCAGTCGTCCTCTGAACCTTCTCAACCTGTTGAGATAAGGCAGTCAGAAGGAGTATATACTCGTATATTCCTATACAAAACACAATCATCAGCAAACAAGCGAACCGATGACCTGATGTTAAGTGGCAGATCATTAATAAATATCAAGAAAAGGACCGGTCCAAGTACCAAACCTTGAGGGACATCAGACAAAACGCCTGGATTCGACGCTCCGCCATCTAGTACAACTTGTTGTGAACCCCTAGAGAGCCATGAGCTAACCCACTTCAGTGTGGATTCTCTTATCCCATAATAATCCGGTTTATACACTAGCCTTCTGTGAAGAATCTTGTCGAAGGCCTTGACAAAATCCATGGTAATTAGGTCAGTCTGTTTGTCGCCACGATCAGATTGCTCACAATGTCAAAGTAGAATTGAATCATTTGAGTTTCGCAAGACCCTCGGCTTCGGAAACCGTGTTGGCAGTCAGCAAGGATGCTTTCAAAGGCTAGGTGATTGTTGATGTTTCATAACTGGTACATGCTCCAGGGTTTTGCAACAACTACATATGAGCGACACCGGTCTGTAGTTTGCAGCATCATATTTTTCTCCTTTCTTAAATAACGTTTGCTTGTCGTCCCTGAAAAATATTTGCATTGTTTATTTTGCCATGACTCTTGAAACACATGGCTTTTTGTCTACGTAAGTATGTGCAATTATTTCAATAAAACATCTTCTTTACGGTGACTTTTGTGTGATATCACGCAATATTGACACAAAGTGCTGCTTAGACGCAGCTATTTGTTTTCTTTCCTTTTGATGTCACTTGTTTCAAAAGGACCCTATGTTCACAGAAAATATTTAAAGATTCTTTATTACGCCCAGACTTTTGACGCCTTGTGGTTCCATAGATGTTTGACTTTTAAGTACCTAAAAGATGAAGATGAAAACAGTTGGCACATTTTTACGACTTTGACTCATAAGAGGCCACTTGGCTGCTGTTCAAACATATTTCTAAAAGATGATAAAACAAATCCTGCTAGTTTATGACCGAAATATAATGAAATAATATCATGGAATATTAAGATTCATAAGCCCAGTTATGAGAAACATATATTCGGGGTTTTAGACCGAACCTGACACGATCTGACGTGCTCAGCTGCACAGACTTGCAAGTTTACACTAATGATCCTAATTATTGGGACAGGCAGTGAAGACCCAGACCAGACTGCTCTAAAGGAGCCGTCTTATCAGGGTCTACACTGTTTGTCATCCCGTCAGTACCTTTTGGATGCTGGATCGTTAAACAAATTTGTCAAAATTTTAGGAGAATTACGGCAGATCAGACTGCTTCTAGACTGCTCCTCTGGTCAGGGTCTACACTGTTTGCCATTCCGTCAACACCTTTTGGACTCCTTGCTGGATCGTGTAACGAATGTGTCAAAACGTTATTAGAATTACGGCAAGTCTTAAGGTGTTATACTGTTCAAGCAGCGAAGACAAAGATGCTTATCAGAATGCGCGGATGCGCAGGCCGATCTGCACCTTTGTTGTTCGCAGATGCTAAAAACAGGGTTTTTCATAATCCGGCTTACAAAATATAACATTGCCTCTTGCACTTTTATTTAACTGTTTTATCTGTCTGAAAATGGGTTACATTTTTAAAACTGCGTGAAGCATATAGAACTTGAGACTGTGCATATGGAATGGTGCAAGTTGACAAGTGCAACCTACTAAGACTCAGATCATGAGTTTTCGCTAATTGCACTGAGGAACCACCTGTAGATCCTGACACATCCCTAACCAGAGAGTCAGGCCTTTGATCCCAGTCGGGTCGACAACACTTTTTCGTTGAGATTTAATATGGAATCCTTTCAATGGTCATTATCTCCTTTCCGCTGGTTCAAGAAGGGTAGTTGTCAGATTCTGGCAAAAGAAGATTCTGGCACTGTACTGGTTGGCCGCTTATGTAGACGCCTGATAAGGAAAAGTGTGGTTCGATAGATTGGGTGACTCTATATTTCCTAAACAGTGTT
The DNA here is from genome assembly GCA_963580285.1 of Lucinisca nassula. Taxonomy (NCBI): domain Eukaryota; kingdom Metazoa; phylum Mollusca; class Bivalvia; order Lucinida; family Lucinidae; genus Lucinisca; species Lucinisca nassula. The sequence continues at coordinate 158,207,567 of OY757012.1, read as the reverse complement.
GACTGGGCCGTTAAACACCAGACCAAACAAACAAAAACCATAGGACAAAGAGTCAAGACACGTAAGTGGCTGTATGAGTGTTATGCTGGTCTCATGTATTTTTTCTGGAAAAGAAATGTCAAATTCAGAAGGCGATAAAATGCAATTTAAAGTGGTCATATGATAAAACAGAATCTTACACCCGTAGTCATTTCATATGAAATATATGAAACTCACCGAAGGCTAGTTTCATAAATTAATTGAAATTGTAACTTAGTCATTAAACCTTAGAAAGTGTCTACGGGTCGACAGCATGAATTTCATTCATCATAGATGATTAAGTGAAATTCTTTTATTTCTGACAACTTGCATGTCTTAGAATTTATTCCGAGACCATGGAGTAGATTAACATAATTCAGGTATCGCTCGCTGTACCTGTAATGATTGTTAAACGAAGATAACCGAGTGCGGATTTCTATTCAAAATGCCTTCTCTCCCCCGAAGTCGTCCTTCATCTCCGTTACTAAATGTTTTGAATCGCCTGTATAGCTGTAGCAGAAAACAATTGGTATGATGAGAAAATGCATACGTTTATTCTTGGCGTGTTGAAAAGGTAAGAAAGGTACAACAAGAGCAGGTGGCAGAGATATCACTGTGTGTGTGACGTTACTGAGTTATTCTAGACAGCTGATGTTAACAAGTAACACATGTCTGAAACACTTTACTAGACTTGCCCAAGTCCCTACATTTACATTTTTTATTTTTAAATGAAAGCCCCTTTAAACAAAAAATATGTAAAAGTCTCTTTAGTCTTCATCTGTGAATGTAGGGACTTGTATACTCTGCAAAAGTTCCGACCAGCACAAAGCTGGCATGAAACACTTATCTCCCACTTGTTGATAAGAGCATTAGCCTCTGCAGTCAATGTTTACTTAATAAATAACACCCACCTGCGTCTGTCAGTGAAAGAGAGGAAAATTCTAGTATTTTGGAGATTTTTGTTTTGCTTTGTTTGATTTGAGGTTAAATGCCCCTGTCAACACTGTATAGGTCATTTTGGGGATGTTGCTTCCTTTGTGTTGGGACCTAAAACTTGTTCGAGACAGTGGTAGCTCCTGCCATCGAGGGTTGAATTTACTGAGGATAATTTCGGCATTACTTTCAGTCCTTTATTTGATTAATATATTTTGTGTGTGCTCATTAGAATCAACTCGTGAGTACACACAATATAATTTTTCCAGATGAAATACGCCAAATACCCATAACTATCCCTAAATATTTGTCATGTGGATACATGTATGTGTGAAGAATTTCTACTATATACCGCAACCTCAGCATTCCTCCTATTTCTTAGGAAAGCTCAAATTACCACATCCAGTGGCTTAATGACATCTTAACAGTTACAATTTTTCACAGAACATTTACAAAATAAACACCATCTCCTTATCACAAAGTTCATAACCCCTGTCTCTACCTGTTGATGCCTTAATCAAAGCACAGAGAGTACTGATTGTCTCTGAGTGTAGATTAGAAAAATAGTCCAGAACTGCATGGAATCGAACTCTTTGTTTAACCCTTAAATTCCAGTAATTTAAGCAAGCACAGTAGCCCTGATCAGACAGTTATATGGCATCTGATTAGGTAGACACTGTTTGCCAATGCCCAAGTGCACGAGCACAGTCTAGAATTTACTTTTTTCGCACACTCTGACGTCTTAGGGAGGCGATTATCGATGCTATAAGCTTGATTTTGTTTAGGGTCGGCGGCAGTCAGATGGTCAGTAATAGACACGCGGACAATAGCAAGCATATACTGTGGGTATAACATAGACTGTTGGTACTCGTTATAACCTTCAATATAAGAAAATTATTTAGTTCAATTTTTGTCTGGAAAAAATTATGGTACCATTTTCCGACAAAGTTTTCCAAATTATTTACGTGTCATTTGTTGATGTGTTTAATTATTTGCCTTCTGTATACACGCATATTCAACCAGCACAGCCGGCCCCCACCCATCCGGGCTTCACGCAGAGCTGAAACTGATCGCACACGAGTACTGGTAAACCGCTTATACGATCTAAGCCTGTCCAGGCAAAGCAGTGCGAGTCCATGCTTATAAACCCTATTGGTTTTCATTGGGCGACAGGGCTTGAGATGTTATTTCATCTCAATGTCGGGTAAAAGTCCCACAAAATTGGAAACAACGTCTCCAAAATGACATATACAGTGTTGACGGGGACGTTAAACCACAAATCAAACAAACAAACAAACAAAATCAACCAGCACAGCAGATTCATCTTTCCGAACCAACAATATTTCATTGATAATGCTTAACAATCTGTGCTGGAAAAGTTATTAAATGTATAATATTTTATCCAGCTGCAAACAGTGTAGATCTATCGACGGCTTCTGATCGGAACCTACAATGTTTGACATAGTTTCAACTCTCTCTCTTCTGACTCAGTCCTACCACTGCTTTCCAGCTCCTGAATAACAGTGATCAGAAACAGAGACCCTTCAGCGATATGTTTCAAAATGGTTCATTCTACCTGTTGATGCAGGCCCGCACACAGGGTGGGGAGGCGTGCGAATGCGCCCCTTCCACTTTTTTTTTAAATTATCAAACTCATGCAGTTTTTCACCCTCTGCAAAATACCTGAAATTCGCACCCCTCCCCCCATTTTATGCACCGCCATTCAAAAACTGGCGGGGTGTTATGTTATACCCTCCGAAATTCTGAGTGTCCATCATTCCGTCCGTCAGCGCCTCAGAGTTTTGTGTCCGCTCCATAGCTCTATTACCATTTTATATATTTTCACGAAACTTCACAGATATGTAGAGCACTATCAAACGACGTGCAGAACATTTAAACCGCAACTCTGATTTTCCTACTTTTGGAGTTGTTACCCTTTGAACATTGCCATTTCTTTCATAGTTTCGTGTCCGCTCCATAACTTCGATACCGTTTGAGATATTTACAGGAAACTTCACAGATATGTAGAGCACCATGAGACGACGTGCAGAACATATGAACCGTAACTCTGATTTTCCTACTTTTGGAGATATTGCCCTTTGAACTTTGAATATAGCTGTTGCTATCAGTTTCGTGTCCGCTCCACAACTCTGATTCCATTTGAGATATTTTCACGAAACTTCACAGGTATATAGAGCACCATGAGACAACGTGTACAACATATGAACCGTAACTCTGATTTTCCTACTTTTGGGGTTATTACTCTTTGAACTTTGAATATAGCTGCTGATATCTGTCAACTCTGATTCCGTTTGAGATATTTTCACGAAACTTCACAGGTATATAGAGCACCATGAGACAACTTGTACAACATATGAACCGTAACTCTGATTTTCCTACTTTTGGGGTTATTACTCTTTGAACTTTGAATATAGCTGCTGATATCTGTTTCGTGTCCGCACCATAACTCTGACGCCATTTGAGATATTTTCATGAAACTTCATAGAACTGTAGAGCACTATACAGGGTCCTGAAGTGCATATGAAATGTAACTCTGATTTTTCTACTTTTGGGGTTATTGCCCTTTGAAAATTGAATTCAGTTTCAGGTTCGGTCCATAACTCTGATTCTGTTTGAGATATTTTCACGAAACTTCACAGATATATAGGGTACTATGGGACAACGTGCAGAACATATAAACCGTAACTCTCATTATCCTACTTGTGGAGTTATTTTCCTTTGAACATTGAACATTGCCAGGAGATGATTAGTATAAGCAACCTTGCTTGTTTTCAAATCCTGTTGATCTTCCTAATATGTACATTCTTGTTATATATCTGTAATTGAAAAGAAGTAAATAAAATATTGTTTAAACTAACAATGCCATTTCTGTCATAGTTTCGTGTCCGCTCCATGACTTCGATACCCTCTGAGATATTTCCATGAAACTTCACAGGTATGTAGAGCACCATGAGACAACGTGTAGAACATATGAACACTAACTCTGATTTTCCTACTTTTTGTTATATTTTAAATTTTGCAAGTCTCGCTACTTTGGACATCTCCTTCCTGATGGCCGGGTCTTCCGTGGAGTGTGGGCCATGTTTACTGATGTTGGCTCAATGGGGGACGTCTCCAGTTGACCTGTCTGACGAGCTACGTCGGTCGGTGTGTGCTCGGAGGTGGATGTGCTGTGTTTGCCGGGTCTTGTCCATCATCCATTTCGGTTTCAGAACTTTGGGGTTGAGACACACTGATGAAGATTAAATATCAGAAAGGCCTCTGTGTCACTAAATTTGGTATAGTTACGCCTTAATTTGGAGTTATCGCCCCTTGAACATTGAACATAGCCGTTTCTGTTTTGTAGTCTGTTTGAAGCACTATATCTCTTGAACTTAATGATTGATTCTGACCAAACTGGCATGGTTACGTCACTAAGATGGGGAAAACAGCCATTAGGTTTTGATGACCTTGACCTTATTTTCAAGGGCACATGTTCCCGAAAAACTGTCAACTGTGGGCCAAATGTGCACCCAATCTCATGAACACATCAATGAAATGTGGTCTAACGTGGTACAAAATATCATTGCAATTGACCAAAGATTTGACTAGATTTTGAAGACCTTGACTTTATTTTAAAGGGCACTGGCCCCAAAAAGCTGAAAAAGAGAATTTTAATTCTGATTTGCTTTCTTTTGGAGCCATGGTTCTTTGAACATTGAAAATAGTCATCTCATTCATGTATTCCTGTCAACTTTATTAAGCAAAAGAGTAATGCATCCTTACTTTGAATTCCTTTTTCACTGAGATATGGCGCTTGCTTCATGTAACTGTAGTGGCGGGGCATCATGCAGTTCTTGCACCTGCGTATGGCCTGAATCATGTTCAAAACTGTTGCTGACTGTGCCGACCCTGATCAGAAGGAATGTACTGTTTATCCGATTTGGGTCTACGCTGTATGATATTTTAAAAATACTTTTCCCAGAAAACAAGATTTGACATCTTATGCAAACTGTCGTCAGTGGAGATAATTTGCATGAAATGTCAAATCCTGCTTTCTAGAAGAAAAAAATAATCGAAAAGCATTGTCAGTTTGTATCTGCTCTATCAGCAAACATGAAGTATTGGCTTTCATAAACAGCTTGGTGTACCTCACCATGCATGTTTATTTGTTTGTTTGAATTGAGGTTTAATGCCGTCCTCGTCAACACTATTTAGGTCATTTAAGAGACGTTGCCTCCAATTTTGTGGGACTTTTACCCGACATTGAGATAAAATGACTTCTCAAGCCCGGCGGCACAATAAGACCAAAGGCTTATAAGTATTGGACGGTCTGATCACATTACTTCGCCTGTGCAGGCTTAGTCCTTCTAAGCCGTTTACCAGTACTCATGTGTCGTCAGTTTGACCTCTGCGTGGAAGCACTATGCAGCCCATTCTATTTCTCCAGGTCCCGATGGGCGGGGGCGACCATGAATGTTTAAGCCATAAAAATTTATTTTTACCCACAAGATGCCAATCATAACAACTGTTGTCTGCTTATTTGTTTGCTTGTAACTTTGACAGTATTTTTGCAATCAGTGTGGACCCAGATCAGAGTGCTCCTGATCAGGATCCACACTGTTTGCCTGTATGCTAAAATATGTTTGAAAGGTCACGACATAAACAGACAACGTTTTTCAGGGTATGTAAAGAGTTAGACAACTGCTCGAGATATCGTGTATCTTACGTCACTGGAAGGCTTACAGTAGGGCAAGGTCTACCATAATAATATGTTTGTTTATTTGTTTGAATTGTGGTTTTACAGCCCCGTAAACACTATTTAGGTCATTTTGGAGACACAGCTTCCAATTTTGTGGGACTTTTACCCGACGCTGAGATGAAATGACATCTCAAGCCCCAAACCAACCAAAGGGGTTCATTCTGCTACCCGTTCATGAAACAAGCCTATCTATACAAATAGAGTGTAAATTTTACTGCCTAAAAAACGAAATTTTTAAGATGAAAAAAAATCTTATTTCTGCTCAAAATAGATTGTGGGTACAGTACGTTAGAGATTGTGGGTATACTACGCCTCATCGTGACGGTTCTAAGAGTACCCACACTCCACATTGTAGAACAGAAATAAGAAAAATAAGGTTTACCCCTTACTATATATAAAAGTCGGGTTCAAGGGGGTCAGAATTATATAGGCAAGTTTTCCTGGTTTTCCTGATGTGATTACTAAATTACTGATGTGTGTATATGGCAAACATCACATGTCGCATTCTTTAAAGTCTGATCTGGGTCTACACTGTTGGCAAAGGATGACTTTGTTCATATCTAACCCTTAAAATGCCAATCACAACAATTGTCACCTGCGTTGTTGTCGGCTGGTTACTTTAAAAGTCATTGTTGCAAACAATGTGGACCCAGATCAGACTGCTCTTCTGGGTCCACAATGTTTGTCTGTATTTGAAAAGTAAGCAGACAACATAAAGATATGACATTTTTGATGTAGTTTTTCTTGGCATTTTTTGAAGGATTAAAAGTTGTTTTGTCTTTTTTATATTTCCCAATAAAATTCAGTTTGGAGACTCGTCTAACCTCAAGCATCCAGTGAGTTAAAATATAGCAAGGTATTTTCTTTCAGAATTGCATCCATCTGTTGTGACTGAAACCTCATGTAGCTCTGTAGAGATTTATGGGGCTATTAGCAGGCTACAGTGATCTTATCACTAATTTGTAATAGGTACTCAAGAACGAGTTCGAAAACAGTCATAGAAAACGAGCTATTGGTGTTCGAGCCATTGAGGTATCATTATACAGTCAAACCGGTCATAGTGGCCACCTCTATTAAGCAAGCAAGCAATCATTCAAATCCCAAAAAGGCGAATGCATTAATATCCACCTGTATTAAGCAAACACCTGTCTTAAGCAAGCACATTTTGATCATTCCTGAGGTGCTTGCTTAACACAGGTTGGACTGTAATTGTTTTTGCACTGGTTTTTATAGAAAAAAAAGCAAGCAGGCAGCATAATATCATTATCCTGGCATAATTACTTAGTTAATAAGATGTGTAATTGCAGAATCTTTTCAACATTATCTTAACAGGAGAAACCATTGAGAAAAGTGGCGTTTACAAGGGGTTGCATAATGTTCTTATTTCTGCTCAGTAGTATAGATTGTGGGTACTCTTTAGAACCGCCTCTAACAAGCAACCGCAATCTATGTTTGAAGCAGAAATAAAGAAAAACGATACGAGGGCTACCAAAAAATCTATGTTTTAGAGCAGAAATTACAAAATGACTAGCCTGGTAATTTGGTAAACCCTGCTTTACTCTATATAAAGCGGGGTTAACAAGGGATTTCATTGTATGGACATGTTTAGGGGATGATCATGGTAATTGTGAATACTAGTGTCGTATGTCCATTAGAATCGCCTCATTGAGGCGGTTACACATAGATTGTGGGGACTTATTAGAACTGCCTCATTGAGTCGGTTGTAACGAGTTCCCACAATCTATGTTTTGAGCAGAAATAAGAACAATTCTGATTAACGTCATTGTATAGCATAGGCATGTTAAAAGATTAAAATTGAAACTTCTTTTTTTTTAAAACCCTTTGCCTTCATGTGGTTTGTCCCCACTAAATGTAAATAAATCATGGTAACAAGCTCTGGAGCCTGTCAGTGAAAAGTTATCTAAATAAACTTCTCACCCATATCTGACAATCATCTACAGGAAAGGTGAATGAGTTCTTTCAATGTTTACAAGTCTGTTAATTTCACAATTTTCATAAAAGACGGTATTGCTATTTCATTTACAATGTATTTATTTTTTATTTTTGTAAACAATTATTTTTACAATGGACACCTAATTAACAGACTTGGGCAAGTCTAACACTTTACCTACATACTTCCATATATCCAGATAAGAAGGATATCTGAGTTGTTCTTATTTCTCCATTAGACTACATAGTGTGGGTACTTGTTAGAATCGGCTCGATGAGGCGATTCTAACAAGTACCCACAAAATGTTTCTCGTTACGCCCCCTTATCTGGAGATATACTCAACTCAACTCAACTCAACTCATCTTTATTCAAGCTTAGGTTACATATGTAACATTAAGCGAAAATCAAAATATGCAAACAAAACATGCACACAAATGGCGTAGTCAATAACAGATACTAGTTGGAACGAGAATTATCATAAAGGCCGCTAACGTGAACAGATAGTAGTTGGCCATCCAAGCCACGAAAAAATACTTCTGATGGCAAAATTGAGTAGAGTATGGCATCCATGCCAATAGGGTTCTTTAGTGTGATGCAAAAGTGATAGGGGTGGATGCCACTTCTGAAAATGCCCCTGAGCCTCAGAAATAGGTCAAAGGTCAAATGGGTGCAAAAATACAATAAAATTTGTACATGCTGGTATTTGTGCCCCCTCTCTATCTAAGTAGACATAATAAAGTTAATTAAAACACCAGCAATGTACTTAGGACATATTGTTTATGCATCATATGTGAGAAAAGAAGTTGTAGCATAGATTTGGCCAGGGTCAAAGGTCATTTAAGTACAAATTTTCTTTTAATATGCATCAATATTTATTGTACAAAGGGTTATCTAGTATGTCAACTCAAATAAAGCCAAATGAGTTGCCTTTTCCTTATCTAGGAAGCATACAACCCACACATTATACAAACAGCATAATGGCCGAGCTAATCGGCTTAAGGTCAAAGGTCATTTAAGTACATATTTGGCAAAATATGTTTATTTTACAAAATACGTTGTTTATTCACATGCCATACATTATTATAAGTAACATTCCAAATCGTCTTCTGAGTTCTTACTAAACGTCACAATGATATATCAAGGATATAGAATATGATGAAGATATATCCAATACGAGTAATAACACAATTGGGTCATCATCAAAGGTCATATGCTGCTACTGTAAAACACTTGTATTTGGCGGTCATTTCATTTTGGCGCTATTTGCAGTCAAGGATATTAAAAAAACACCAAAATAAAAATCCGCCAATAAAGCTCAAAGAGTGCAAGTAACTTTATTCTACATATCCGCCAATAAAGCTCAAAGAGTGCAACAAACTTTATTCTACATATCACAATAATAATGTGTCAGTAGGTCATAGGCATCATCGGTGACAAAAGAAAAATTGTATTTACTTCTTTAGAAGTCAAAATAAAAAAAAGATAATGTTCTAGTCATAGGACAGCTCAACACGGCTGAATGAAAACAAACACACCTTGAGAGTTATTGCCAAAATTGTGGATGTAATTGGTAATTGATTGATGGCTTTAACTGTGAGCTCAATAGGATGGGTAAACCAATCAGATAAGAGGAAAGTGACACACCTCCAGACAGACATTTTGATTATCAAGGTAGCACATTGGGTTAACCATGCGGTGAACAAAAACATTTAACTAATTACTACAGTTTTTTGCATGACGCTGTTGATGATCAACTCCGATGATTTTTTGTCATCTTACACGGCTTTTGGAGATTCGACCGATTTTTTTCTTCGAAATCGAAAATCTGCCAAAATATAAATCTGCGAAAAGGTCTACTCATAAAAAGCAACAAAATTTGCTGCCGCTTAATGTAAGTGTTTAACAGTATGCAGAGTTTGTATTTTACAAAGTGCCATTTCATTTTAAGAGCCGTTTAGATCACTACAATGTACATTGTGTAGGGTAACAGCTAATATCTTATATAAATAACAAGCCATTTTAACTTCATATCTCGACTTCTAGATATTTGGGTGGTTTATTAAATATTAACAATACCTATTTCGATGGTTTGATCAGTCAGATTTACCCCCAGAACTTCAGTTAAATAAAGCAAATTCTTCTGATACCGAAGCCCCGTTTTTAGATTTTCATCTGTCTATTGTTTACCATGGATGTGTCGAACCCATTCTTGAGCCCCTAGCGAAATCATCTACATAAGAAATAGTGGAGGATAATTAAGGAGATTTTAGTCTTTTATCTTGCAAATGTATGCTGTGTGTACTCATTAGAGTCGCCTCCATGAGGCGATTCTAATGAGTACACACATCATACTTTTTCATTGTAGAACACCGAAAAGATGTCTAAAAGCATCTCGTTAAGCCTCCTGACAGTAACCTCAGTGGCTCGAACTACCCCTGTCTCGAACAGATTTTCGAGGTCCCAAAGGTGTTCGAGCCATTAAAGTTCGACTGTATATAAATATATAAAATATATATAAATTCAGAAATATATATATATATATATAATTGCAGTGACTTCAGTCCCAATTTTCGTAAAACCATTCTTCGATATAAATGTTATACGACAGACTGCATGCATGGTAGTTAACCATATCAATGTTGACAACTTTGCTTCCCTCTTTAATTGCACGCCGGTGGGTCAGGCCTTAGATTCTATGACGGTCCTAGCGTAAAGGCTTACTGAGAATTAGAGATATTTTATTTTTATGTTATTAATTGGTGCCTGATGCTCTGTCTCTGGTCGGGCCCATCGGAGTCTACCTTTTGGTTTTCTTTTGCTCTAGCATTTTAGTGGTTTCTTGCTGTACAGTCCTCACTGTTGTTTCATCTCTGTGGTTGTTTTGATTTTTGTGTTCTCGGAGATGTTGCACTGATGAGTTAGGAGGCTTTCATGCGGACAGAACAAATGATTTGTCTAAATCGTGACGGAAGTAGGAGCGAGGATTGCAGCTGCATAAGATCGATTTAAGATCCCCCCCCCCCCCCGAAAACCAATGGAATTCGCTTCATTGACCTGCCCAAGGCCGTTCTTCTGTCGTGGTTTATTTTTGTTATCAAAATATAATTTTAAGCAAGCAATTTCCCCGAATATATGTTAAAAGAGAGTTATGGGTAGTTTCGTGTTTATTTTGCACTCATTTGACCTTTGACCTTCTTCTGAGCCTCAGACGCATTTCCAGACAAGGCATTTACCCCTATGATTGTTGACACACATCAAGGATTGCATTTAGCATGGGTGCCAAACTCTACTCAATAATGTCATCAAAAGTAAAAATATCAATCCTTTTTGCATCGGCTTAGTCACGCATAAAGGATGTTTTTATGTGTTGTTAACTGGTTTATCTATTATTGCCAGTTATCCGAGATACGACATTTTAATTAAGGGAATAAGGTTAAAGTCTGATTTTTAATTGTCTTATACAAAGGAAGTGTTAAAATCGATCCTGCTCATAACAGAGTAACAGTTAAGGTGAAAATATTTAATGTTTGTAAAATTAGTTTATATCGCCTTTTCTGTTTTAGAAATGGCAGAGTGTAGTAATATTCTGTCTATGTGGTAAAAGACAAATCATGATAAAAACCGGCCCGGCAACGCGGTTCAGTCAGCTGTATGTGTGTGTGTGTGTGGGGGGGGGGGGGTTGGGTACTGACTAATAAAACCTGTTGTCGGACAGACTAGCTCAACCGAAGTCGCGATTTGACTTAGTTGCGCAAAGGCAATGTTTCAGACCCATAACAGAAACAAAGTCACAAAGAAAGAATCCAGTGCTATATCAATATCGGGGATCATCAATGATTCAGGTCTGTAACATTAGTATTCCTTTTTATTCCGTTTAACCCATATCCATGTAAACAAGCAGATTTTCTATTTTCTAATCAAATACACGTAACAAATGTTTTTTTTTAATATTTTGATAATAAATACTGGTCATCAACACATCCATTCTAAATATGACAAAATTTGATCAGAAAACATTCATTTTTCACGAGTTTTGCACTTAATTGACCCCTGACCTATAAGACTGACATACTTTGAGGGTACATTTTAAATAAGTTTCCATTGTTGACTGCACCTAAATAGTTTATGGTGATTTTAAGCAAATATTTTCCCCAAATATGTGTCAAAAGAGAGTTTTTAAGTAGTTTCATGCTTATTTTGCACTCTTTTGACCTTTGACCTACTTCTGAGCCTCAGACGCATTTCCAGGCGTGGCATCCACCCCTATGATTGTTGTCACACATCAAGGATTACATTTAGCATGGGTGCCATACTCTACTCAATTTTGCCATCAAAAGTAAAAATATCAATCTTTTTTGGGATTGGATGGCCAACTATAGACCTGAATAAAGCTGCGTTCTTTTTTTTTTTCATCCTAGGCTGCGCACTGCATGCTGAAGCATGTCCCATTCAAAGGTACGACTGTCTCACCTAGTGGCGTGTGCAAGGTGGAATTGTGGATTCGTCTCCCAGAATAATCGAAGGGCCAAAAGGCATTTATTTATTTTATTTTAAAGTTCGAAAAATTAGTACTGTGAAGTGTCATTTCAGAAGAAATGTTTATCTCAAAATGTGTAAGATTTCCAAATCAAACATAATACACTGACCAAAATTGGCATCACGTTAACGCCGTTTCGTTTTGTCCATATAACACGAGTTCCATAGCAACAAATACCCAGCAGGCACTCAACGTTGAACTAACGTTGAAACAACGTTAAAAACTTTGTTTCAACGTTAGTTCAACGTTGAGTCAACGTTTTGTGCCTGCAGGGTAATGTGTTATGATAGTTTTTGTCAGATTTCCATAAAAGAAAAAACAACCTGTGTTGTGGGTATTTATAAGAACCGCCTGTAGCAAGTTTGAAGTTTGAATGAAATTGGTCAAAGGATATGGTAGGAGTAGTCGTTTAAAGACTTTTCTTTTTTTAGCTCTGGCAGTCAGCTTTGGTTGTCCGAGCGAAACGAAATTAGCCCTTTTGGTAGGGCGCCTTCTAGGCAACATTTCTGTGAAGTTTAAATCAAACTGGCTGAAGGGATTACGGAGATTCACTGATCACAATAGCTCACCATATCACTTCATGCTCAGGTGAGCTAAAATATGTTTGCTGTGGACGAGACTGATCAAAATTATGTTCAAAACTCCATTTGATATATATACGGGTAATGCTTTTCGCCCGCGTATACCTGGCGTCGAAAATCATGCATATTGTCAAACCGTTCAGACTCAATCAGACATCGCGTTGCAGGCGCCTGATCAGGGCCTACACTGTTTGCTTATTTTTTTTATTTGCAATACATGGAATTCACCAGGCACCCTTTTAATCGGTCTGTTTGGAAGACGATTCTGTTTTGTCATAAAGGGGAAAAACAGGTTCTAGCTCGTTATCATCTTACATGGCACAACGTATGTTGTTGCCTGATAATGATTCTGTTGCTACCTGTCGAGTTACCTTCGTTATATTTTGAGCCGATTCACCTGAAAAGCGTGCCTTATATCCGAATGTACAAACATTGAATAGGACCGGATACGAAACTTCGTCTCTGACTATATTACATTGTTCAGCATGCACCCGTAGGCTCACAAGAATTTTCACAATAATCCGCTTCGTGGCATGTTGCCAGTTTATCGAATTGGCATATACGACTAGCGAGTCTCGCAGACTCAAATCGCAGTCTGATACGAGCAATTGCTGTTCGCAAATGCCAGTATGCTCATGTTCCTGTATAACAAGCGTGTTTCTTTCCATCTTATAGGCATGATACAGGAAAAATATCTCATAAGAAATAAAAAAAAACTCAGACCAGACTGAACATTAAAGAAAATTGTTTCGTTTGTTTGTTTGATTTGAGGATTAACGTCCCCGTCAGCACTGTATAGATCATTTTGGAGACGTTGCTTCCAATTTTTTGGGACTTCTACCCGACATTGAGATGAAATGGCATCTCAAGGCCTGTCGCCCAGTTAAACCAATAGGTTTATAGGCATAAACGATCCGACTCACACCTTTGCCTGGGCAGGCTTAGATCCTCTAATTTACCAGTACTCGTTTGCGGTCGGTTTCAGCTCTGCGTGGAAGCATCATGCAGCCCATTTATTTCTTTAAGCCCCGATGGGCGGGGAACAACAAAGAAAATGGTGGTCTCAGTCTTCGCAGATTTCCCCGCCATTATTCAAAGGGAGTTAACTTTCGGGACTTTCTGTTCGCTTTTCTGTAAGCCCTGTCCAACTGAAAAGGGGGTCAACTCTTTAAGGAAAGAATTTGCTCCTCAGAGGAGCAAATTCTTTCCTTTAAGAGTTGACCCCTATTGACATCGGAGACAAAAAAACTTTTGCAGGAGTTGCCTCCCCTGAAGGTGTTCCCCTTCCCCTCAAGGTATTTTAACGTTCATTGCAGTATGAATTCAACAAAGTCACCCACCAGTGAACATGATATAAATTATCTTTATTGCGTGCGATTATATTAGTTTCCAACCATTTTTGGACGAACAAATCTGGTTTGCAGACTACAGCTGAAACAAGTGTACTTTTAAAACCTTATTAAGAAGGTTGCCCTACATCATAGTATAGATTATATTTTCTTGTCCTTTGGGATCATTGATTCCATTGTGGAATTTTGAAGATATCTGAGGGTCACTGATGAGGCCTAATTGGCCGAAACTAGCTAGTCTGGCCCAGAAAACATATACACTCCATATTTTACAGTTCTGTGGTGTATTCCTTGCTTCCAAAGGATAATCCTTTTATAGAACATATTCAGATACATCTTATTTGTGTTTCTACAGCTAGTATGCTCTTGTGGGTGACCACCTTAGGACTGTTCAAAAGTCCCAAAGGTGGTTTTAATACAGGAATCTTTCTGTTTTTGACGTCATTACGTCGCTATCTTCCAACCATGACAGAGAGAAGACAACACTGAATGATTGAGGAAATGTATATTCATTGAAGTATGAGCAACATTAACCGTTGGCAAGTAGCTCATCATGATGTGCTCTTGCCTGAAAATGAAATTATATCAGCATAGCACCGCTATTTACGTTGATTCATTTTCCCAAATATTGGTGCTGATTTTGTTTATGCCATGATGATGCTTTCGAAGTCATTTTCAATACGAAGTCATTTACAACATACCTTTTTGTCGGAAGTTACATATACAGTAAAATTCTTATATTAAGGGGAAGGGGGACACCTGGCAGATTTTCCGCCATTTTGCAGGGGGAGTCAACTTTCGAAACTTCCTGTTCGCTTTACTATATGCCCTGTCCCACTGAAAAAGGGGTCAGCTCTTGAAGGAAAGAATTTTCTCCTCAGGAGCAAATTCCTTTAAGAGTTGACCACTATTGATATGGGAGACAAAGATACTTTTGCAGGAGTTGCCTCCCCTGAAGATGTATTCATTCGCCTTCCTTTTTCGTTCTTTCTACTGATACTTTGACCATTACTCGCAGGTGTACATTACATACACTCCAGGTTTGCAGGATGAAAAAAGCCGACACAGTAATCATGTAATTACAGTAGAGATCTTTAACCTGCACAGGGGGTGGTTCTCCCTGCACAGGGGGGGGGGGGTGCTTAAGTTAAAATAGGGCCACATGGGGTACATAAGGTGGTTTATTATTAATATTATTATAATTATTAACGGGCCTCTGTGACCTAGTGGATAAGAGCTCATTAGGTCTCTCACCGCTGTGGTTCGAGTCTGACTCAGGTCACAGTTCTGCAACGGAAGGTTATGTGGTTTCTCTCCGGGTACTTCGGTTTTCGTCCACCTCTTATTAACGATCGGCTAGACATCAGTGAAATAGTCTTGAAAGGGCTTGAAACCAAATCAATAATAATAATAATAATATATTATTATTATTATTATTATTATTATTATTATTATTATCATTATTATTATTAATATGAAAATAAGCACTACCAATGGACGAGCATAGCTCCTGATGTTAAATGAAAAAAAAATGTTTATCAGCGATATTGTTTCTATATATATAATGTAACACAACTTGACAACAATGCAGCTGTAATCTCTATACCTATGAAACTGTAGTCGAATATAACAGCAATATAACAAATTAAACAACCACATATACCTTAACAGAACATTTTTGCAACAGTCTTCAACATAAACTTTGAACATTTTTTTTAATTTAAGCTTACTTGTCTCTATTTCTGTGCAAGATCTGTAAATTGCTGTATTTGAAGCACCTTATTTATGCAGGTGAAAAAATAACAAGTAATAATAAAAATGCAAAAAATGGGGAGAAATTGGTCCGTTCCGGTACGTTCCGGTACTTAGGTCCGTTCCGGTAAATTTACGACGCGGAAGGGCGGCAGGTTGCATTCGGATATTCTCGTATAGAATAATCGAACATACAGAATTTCAACTTCCGGTGCTTTTATGGCGTTTAGAAGAGAGATTCAGAAAACAGAAAAAATATTCAAGAAATCTCGGGCATCAAAGTCCAAAGACATTTAAAAACTGTGCCAACATAAACTTAAGTTGTTAAAATGAGTCAAAGAAGAGCAAATAGGCGTCAGGCGGCGATGGCGATTAACAATTTGCAGAATGAGGCGTCGGGTGCCGCAAGTCCTCCTCGTGATAAATCTGACAAACATACAGATCTGATAGGACAGGACTTGATGGGTGATCTTGAGTCCAAAAAGGAAAAACTGACCATGCAAAAACTGCTTTATCTGAAGCAAAAACCCTCACCCCATTTTGTCCATTGCTATAAGGCAATCGGTGTGACGTCACCTCCGCTGCGGTCCGCCATTTTCGGAGGTGTAAACAAAGGTATTCTGCTATATGACCTTAACAAATGTGCACAAGAAATATTTTAAATCAGTCTCAAACCTGTGATACAGACTTACTCTATATTTTTATTCCGTATATTTCCTTTTATTTATGATGATTGTCGATAAAAACATCAGACACATTCAGCTTTTAAAACTGTTTAAAAATGATCAAATATTAGCGATAAAAGCCGAAGCTTTCACCTCCTACAAATGACAAATGGCGGGAAAGATAACCGTTCATTGTTTCTTTTCACTGAAGAGTTCCTTGCCAACTGTCCCTATAAGTAGGGCTATTGAGCCAGCGGCGTGTTCGACTATGAAGATGAAGGCGGCTATGAGGCGTAATAGGTATGACTTGGACAAACTTCAACAGTATAGTAGGCGTGAGAATATACGTATACATGGGGTGTCAGAACAAGAAGGCGAACATTTGAAAGAGGCAGTTCTTGATATTGTCAATAAGATGGGCGTTGTACTGCAGCCCAGTGCCATTAATGTTGTACACCGTTCGGGTCAGAAAGGGGATAGGGCTCGCCAGATACTGTGTCGTTTAACATCCAGAGATTAAAAGCATGAAATACTGAAAAAAAAGTCATTGAGGGACCATAATGATTTGAAGAATATCTTCATCCATGGAGATTAAACACCCTTACGTGCCAAGCTGAGGAAAAGTTGGTTTTCACAAGGGATGGCGTGATCCATTGCAAAATGCATAATGGCTCATACATTTTGGTCGAGTCTCCGGACGATTTATTCAGACTGGGCTTCGATGATGTCAACCTAAATGATCTTGGTCTACAGTTTGTGGATTTTTAGGATGGACAAGGAGGGGCGGAAGTTTCGATTGATACTCGCACTTCACTACGTGCTACCTCATATACCATTGATCCTGTTTTGAACAATAAAAACTTATGTGACTTTGTTGTTGTCAGTTCCAACGACGAATCCAATGATTCAAGTTCTTTTCATCTCAATAATGTTTACTCTCCACGCGTTAATTCATATTATACTCGCGTTAATTCTAACATTAATAATACAGATAGGGATGTCATAAATGAATCCAATAACTCGAACTTTGATTTTATAAACGAACAAGTATGTCACGTTATTAGTTCTTGTGATCACAATTATTTCAGTTCATCTTACACTAACGATAGTGTTAACTCATCTTACACTAATTCACTTTCTGTTACTAATGAGGACACATGTGGTTTGGTTTACTTTGATAGGGATGTCATAAATCAATCCAATGACTTGAACTCCGATTTTGCAAATGAACATATATGTGGAGTTATTAGTCCTTGTGAGCACAATAATTTCACCTCATCTTACACTAACGATAGAGTTAACTCATCTTACACCAATTCACACTCTGTTGGTATTGAGGATATACGTGACTTAGTTAACTGTTTTCATGATTATGCCTCTAAGGCAGTTGATAATGCCGTTTTTTTCTTCAGTAAATGTAGATATTGATGAGCATAGTGTTGATGAGCATAGTGACCATTTAAATGATACTGGTTTAACAATACGAGATGTCCAAGAAAAATCTTCTTTGAAATTTGTCTTTCTCCATATGTGTGGAGTTGGCAGTAAACTTAAATTTCATGATTTTACAGATTTTATTAAGAAATATGATTTTATATGTTTAAATAAAACTAAATTATGTTTTTCTGATACTTTCCAAGTGGAGGGTTTCAATACTTACGTATTGAATAGGCAGTGTAAGAAGAGTAAGAGTTCGGGGGGAATTGCAGTCCTTATCCGAAATGAGCTATGTAAATATGTTGAAATTCTAAATGGTTCGTCCGTTGACGCTATATTGTTCAAAGTTATAAAGCCTTTAGTGCAGGCGGATATTTTGTTTGGTGCAGTATATATCTCACCTGAAGGGTCAAAATTCTGTAATTTAGATTGTTTTGATTCAACAGAACAAGATTTGGTTAAGTTTACCTCATTGCATGAAGAGATTGATATTTGCTTGTTGGGCGATTTCAATGCCAGAACTTCCAATCTGAATGATAGGTTGGTACTTGATGAAAAAGTTCGACAAAATTTGAGTTTAGATATAGGCTTCATATCTAATGATAGGCAAGATAATATTTGCATTCCGGGCCGTGTTAGTTGTGATAAAAAGGTTAATAATTACGGGTATAGATTGATTATATTGTGCAAGAGCTTTCATTTGTGCATTTTGAATGGTAGGGTTGGTGCTGATGAAAACGTTGGTCATTTTACTTGTGAAGATGCAAGTGTTGTTGACTATATGATTGCTTCACCAACATTATTTCAGTCATTATTGATTTTCAAGTGTTACAGTTTGATAGCATTTTAAGTGATGTTCATAGTCCTGTATTTTTGCAATTTAGTAGTCTACCTTTAAGGGAGAAACATTTACAGAAACGTACTTCTTTAAGTAAGAAGGTTGTATGGAAAAATAGGGAAAACTTTTACTGAAAATATTGATGTTAGTAAGATAGAGGAGTTATTCCAGGATATGGATTTGTTAGATTTGCAAAACATTGATATTAATAATATTGTTAGTAGATGTAATAAATTCTGTTAAATGCAGCGGAAAAACGGGACTATTGTTACAAATTATTATAAAAACAATATTAATGAAAAGAGAGATAATAAACCTTGGTGTAACCATGAGTGAAAAAATTTAAGAAATGTCTACCATAGATCTAAGCATTACCATTGGCGTATGAAACCTGCAGAGAGCAGAATGAATATGACCAGAGCTAGTAAAGTATATAAAAAAGTTAATTAATAAACAGTTTAAAGCTTATCAAGATGGTGTTATTCGGAGGATCAGGCTACTTGAATCATCCAATCCCAAGGCATATTGGTCCATTATTAATAAAAGTTGTGAATCCAAACAGACTGTGTATAATATTTCAGTTGAGGCTTTCTTCGAGCATTTTAAGGGATTGAATCAAGCAGAGCAGGCGTCTGATTTTCCGGATGTGCCTGAAGATAAGGTTACGTATTTTCATACTGAATTGAATAGGGTTATAAATGAGGCTGAAGTAAAAAGAGCTACTTTGTGGCTTAAAAACAATAAAAACAATAAAGCCTGTGCTAATGACAGTTTTCTTAATGAATTTTTGAAAGCTTCTCATGATTTATTAATGCCATTATATGTTCGTCTTTTCAATGTTATTTTGGATACTGGTACAATGCCTAAAATTATGACTGAGGGATATATTGTTCCAATTTACAAAAAACAAAGGTGATATTGACAATCCGGATAATTATCGTGGCATTACTATATTGAGTTGTATTGGGAAATTATTTACTTCAATTTTGAATCAACGTATAAATATTTAACTAGAGGAATATGGTATTTTAGGGGAAGAACAAGCTGGGTTTAGGAAACACTATGGCACTACTGACCATATTTTTAATCTCAAATGTATTATTGACTTGTTTTTATGTAAGAAAAAGAAATTATACTGTGCCTTTATTGACTATAAAAAGGCATTTGACTCTGTATATAGAGCTGCTTTATGGCATAAATTACTTCGAAATTCTGTTGATGGCAAACTTTTCAGACTTATAAGGAACATGTATAATCAGGCAAAATATTGTGTAAGAGTAAATGGTGCTTATTCGCAGTTTTTTCAAAGCAATGTTGGAGTACGGCAAGGTGAAAATCTGTCCCCGATTCTCTTTTCATTGTTTTTGAACGATTTAACTGAATTTTTGTCTAGTGCATTTAATGGTTCAGATCATGTTAAGAATTTGGCTCATCAGTGCCTTGATACAAATGAAGTGGAGGTTTTCCTGAAGTTGTATATGCTTTTAAATGCAGATTTTATTTTATGTTATTTTAGCTGAATCTCCTGATGAGTTGCAGGTTGCGCTGAATGCCATGTATTTTTATTGCAAAACATGGAATTTGGTGGTCAATCCATCAAAAACTAAAGTTGTTATTTTCAGCAAAGCTAAAATTGAAAATTTACATGTTTTTACTTATTATGGACAGGTTTTAAATGTTGAAACTGATTTTAATTATCTCGGTATTAATTTTGATCAGAAAGGCAATTTCTTTAAAGCTAGGGCTAAATTATTAGAGCAAGCAAGGAAAGCATCCTTTTCCGTATTGAAAAAAAGCGAGAAAGCTTGGTTTGCCTGGAGTTAATTGGGGCATTTCATTTTAAATTCTGCAAGTCAGTTTTACATTTAAAAGCTAGTACACCAAAAGTTATGGTGTATGGGGAATTAGGCAGGTATCCGTTGGATTTGACAATTAAACCAAGAATGATAAGTTTTTGGACAAGGATTATGTGTGGAAAGAAGGATAAATTGTAATTTATGTTATATAGAATTATTCATTGTTTAGATTCCGATGGTGTGTTTCATTCTCATTGGCTACATAGTATACGGACTAACTTGCAAAATTGTAATTTAGATGAATTTTGGGATAATCAGTTTGCTTTTGTGAGTATGAGTACTTTGAAGAATAAGGTTCAAAATTTGTTAAAAGAACAATATAAAAAGGATTGGAGCAGCAATATCGAACAACTTAGTAAATGTTTAAATTATCGTATATATAAGACTGAAAATAAAGTTGAGCAGTATTTTACACAATTATCACCTGGTTTGAGTACCTTTCTATGTAGGTTTAGATGTATGAATCATAGATTGCCAATTGAATTTGGAAGATTTATTAGAGTAGAAAGGGCGAAAAGATCATGCAAATTATGCACAACAGGTGACATAGGGTATGAATTCCACTTTCTTTTTCAATGTTCTTTTTTTTTTTTTTTAAAAAAATGACCATGCTAAATGTATACCAGAAGCCTAATGCACTAAAATTCAGTGAACTTATGAATACGGATGATATTGATAATCTTGGCAGACTGGCTGTTTTCTGTAAAAAGATTATAATGCATTTTGATAGAATACATAAATAGGGTTATTGGGGTTGATTATTAAAAGATAACCTGCATATATGTATATGTATTCCCTCCAGACTTTCTCCGCATCCATGGCTGTATTCGTACTGTCATGGATGTGGAGTTTTCGCTGGATGGGCTGCTTCCTGTGTCTTTGCTCATCATTCATGGATGTCTTGGGGCCGCCATGGCTGGTGAGTGGTTCGCTGGATGTATTCTGTTGGTGTTTTCCCTCGCATTTTTGGATGTTCTTTTGTTGTCTGTGGATGCGAGGCATTTCACTGGACATTGTCAGCCTGTAGGCTTTTTTGCTGTCATTAGTATACATAAAAACTAGTCATGAAGAGGATAGAATGCATAAATGGGGTTGGGGGATGGATTATTAATAGATAAGCTGTACATATGTATAAATATGTATTCCTTCCAGATTTTCTCCGCATCCATGTCTGTGTTCGTACTCTCAAGGATGTGCAGCTTTTGGCTGGATGGGCTGCTTCCGGTGTCTTTGCTCATCATTCATGGATGTCTTGGGGCAATATTGCATTTCAACGGAGCAATATGTAGATTTTGAGATTTTCGCATGAAAATCAACGGATCTCTGAAACAGTGTCCGTCCTAAAGAGATAAACCCTTTAATTGTAATACGTCAAGCTCCTGTGAACTGAAAGAACGTAGACAGGAAATCATGTGACAGAATGAGTGAAGCAATGCATCTTGGTTAAATATTTCAGGACGCATTGTCGGCTGAAAATCGATTAAATTGACCATGGATTTTCGATTCAATGTTTGTTATCTCTCAAACAAATCTTCCTAAAACAATGCTCTACCACAAAGCTCACTTTAGCTCGCAATCGCTTCGCGACTGCTCGCTGTGTTTGCTATTATTCAATTTTACCTGTCTTACTCTCAGGACAAGAATGTCACATTGCGATAAACACCCGTGTGCTAAGATGGCGTCTTCCATATCTCTAGAGCTAGCATTTTTTAGATGTTTATGCCCCCGACACGAAGTGGGGAGGTGCATATAGGTTTGCCCTTGTCCGTACGTAGGTCTGTCTGTCTGTTTGTACATCACAACTGGTAGTACTTTTATTGTCTCCGCAACTCTTCCTACAGTGTTTGACGCAGGGCATTGAAACTGGCAACACAGTTCAGACATGCATTGAACATGTGAATGAAGGAAACCGGCTTCTGATCCAGCCTCTAATTGCAGATTTATGTCTCCTTCAACGACTTAAACATTTTGGCCATATGTCTAGAGTAGGAAGTTAACTAGTATTGTTCGTGTCTCCGCAACTCCGCCTACAGTATTTGATGCCGGCATTGAAACTTGCAACACAGTTCAGACATGCATAAAGGGCACAGGATTCTGATCAAGCCCCGTATTACAGAATTATGTGCCCTTGAATGAATTAAACATTTTGGCCATCAGTGCAGTATAGGTTGTAAAATTGAACTGTTTTTATCTCGGCAACTCCTGTTACAGTATTTCATGCAGGACATTGAAACTTGCAACACAGTTCAGACATGTATTGAACTGTGTACATAGGAAACGAGATTCTGATCCAGCCCCCTTATTTACATATCTATGTCTCCTTGAACAACTTAAACATTTTTGTCAAATGTGTAGCACTGGATGTAAAATAGTAGCAACCCCTCCTACATTGGTGTAATCATAGTGTAGATTATATTTTCTTGTCCTTTGGGATCATTGACTCCATTGTGGAATTTTGAAAATATCTGAGGGTCACTGATGAGGCCTAATTGGCCGAAACTAGCTAGTCTGGCCCAGAAAACATGTACACTTCATATATTTCAGTTCTTTGGTGTATTCCTTGCTTTCAAAGGATAACCCTTCTATAGAACGTATTTAGCTTCACTACAGCTGGTGTGTGGGAATGTGTGGCGGCGGTAAAACGTCTCCCTGCCCTACATCATAGTGTAGAGTATATTTCCTTGTCCTTTGGGATCATTGATTCCATTGTGGAATTTTGAAAATATCTGAGGGTCACTGATGAGGCCTAATTGGCCGAAACTAGCTAGTCTGGCCCAGAAAACATGTACACTCCATACATTTCAGTTCTGTGGTGTATTCCTTGCTTCCAAAGGATAACCCTTTTATAGAACGTATTTAGCTTCACTACAGCTGGTGTGTGGGAATGTGTGGCGGCGGTAAAACGTCTTTTTGCCCTACATCATAGTGTAGATTATATTTTCTTGTCCTTTGGGATCATTGATTCCATTTCGGAATTTTGAAAATATCTGAGGGTCACTGATGAGGCCTTATTGGCCGAAACTAGCTAGTCTGGCCCAGAAAACATGTACACTCCATATATTTCAGTTCTGTGGTGAATTCCTTGCTTCCAAAGGATAACCCTTTTATAGAACGTATTTGATGAAGAACATTGAAACGCAATTCAGTTCAGACATGCATAGGACATTTGCATGAAGGAAACAGGATTCTTATTCGTCTCCATATTACAGAAGCATGTCCCCTTGAATGACGTGAATATTTTTCTATATGTTTCTTGGCAAATGTTGCAGTTTCTAGTGTAGTTAGAATAACCTGTCAACTGGATATGTAAAACAAATTACTCATCTAGTGATGCATATGGCGGGGGCATTCATCACCTTTAGTGATTGTCTAGTTGTTTGTTTGTTGTTGTTGTTTTTCACAATCCGATTTCATAATGAGGAAATAGGTTGAACGACATAATAATTTGTGAACATTATTTTTAGTCCAAAAGCGTATTCAGTCACTCTTTAGATCCATTTATAGCTGGCACTCAAACTCAACCCCAGCGTTCTGTTTTCATACCGCGCCACACTACACGCCAACCTCTTGCAGAGTTGTGACCCTTGTCAGTTCCCGATTTATTATTTTTCGACCTGTTGGTCATTTACTATAAGGAACATAAGGATGAATCTTCTCAGATATATAGACTACTAAAGTAATACATTGTGGCCATATAGCACTATTCTGGAAATTCCGGTTCTTGAGTTGTATGCCCATGTTGAATCTAAAGAATGAGCTTTCATTACGAAAACACGCCTATACAAATACATTGCAATTTTTCCGCTGAAAAACGAAAATTTTAGGATGAAAAATTGTTATGTTTGCCTTATTTCTGCTCAAAATATGGATTGTGGGTACATGTTAGAACCGCCTCATTGAGGCGGTTCTAACGAGTACCCACAATCTATATTTTAGAGCAGAAATAACAAATAAGGTTGACCCATGTAAACCGCAGTGGGGTTCAAGGGGGTCCAAATAATATAGGCCTGTTTTCATGATGTGGCCTGTGTATATGTGTTTGGGTTTAACGTCCCACCACACCAACAGCTAAGGCCATACGGAGATGTAACCTCTGTTTAAAGACTCATCCGAAAGTCTGGAGAAGCCCGGGATCAAACCCACTGCCCTGCTTTATGAGGCAAGTAGCATGACCAGTACACCATGGAGACTTCTAACTTTGGTTTGTATGGAAGATCTTGACGAAATTTTACAGACATATAGAACGTTAAAGGAAACAGTCTGGCCATTTCGCTGTTTCGGTCGTTGACACAAAGCATTAAAATGCAGTAGCTTTCCAATGCTGAAGTTCCCGTGACTATCACTGACTTGATTGAAATCCAGGTAGCTGTATTTTATAGTAAATAGCCACGCTATTCTTATCGCTGTGAGGTTAGAGTGTTTAAGTGCGTAAGAGGGTTATCTATAGAATGTGGATGGGCTTGACAAACACTGTAGCCCAGATCAGTGAGTGAGTTTTAGTTTAACGGCCCACCAACAGCTAAGGTCATACGGAGACGGGACCTCGGTTTAAAGACTCATCCAAAAGTCTGGAGAAGCCCGGGATCGACTATTAGCCCAGATCAGACGACACAAAACGCAGCGTCTGATTATAGTCTAACTGTTTGCTTACTGTACAGGAATTTAAGTGTTGAACTCAGTCTTAACTCCTCGTCCATCATGAAAGCACGCCTATAAACTTTTGACCCACTTTAACCTCGCTTTTACCTAGTAAAACTGGGGTTTAGTGGGGAATACATATTTTTTTTTTACTTCTGATCAAAACATAGATCGTGGCTACTTGTTCGAACCGCCTCGGCGAGGTGGTTCTAACGAGTATCCAGAATCATGAGCAGAAATATGAAACATATATGTGTTTTTATCTGGAAAAAAGAAATCAATTTTGGCTGAAAATTGTTACACATATATTTTCATAGCGCCAGGACAATTTTCCAGCATACACTCAGAGACAATCGGTCCACCCTATATGCTATTAATGTTTGGATTAGTTTGGATGGCTGTGTCTAAATTTAGTTTTGGCCTGTAGGACTTTATGGATATACATTAAAATTCCTCTATTAAGATCACCCTAAAAAATTAAGACTAAATCTGCTTTTAAAAGCTTATTAAGAAAGCTTCAGTTATTCTGTCTTTAAGTTATTCTGTCTTTGTGTATGCTAAATCCAGTGTCTCCCTATAAGAGACCACCTTTAGGACTGTTCAAAAGTGGTCTTTAAGACCATTTTTGAATAGTCCTAAAGGTGGTCTTTATATAGGATTTTGTTTCTGTATATACAGCTAAAAGTTGCATACTGTGGCTAAGGGCAACTGCTCTGGCCATGTGCCACTGGTTTATTTGGTTTTGGCTCTAGTTTCTGCAACAATTGTAATAATCGAGTTAGAATACCAGGAAATACACACGGCTAGTTAGGTTCTGCCATAGATTTGATCAAGGCCTTAGGATTCTGCTTGCCCCATTTCTAAGTTTATTTCCCTCTTTCTGTCTCCATGGCTCAGTCGGATGCGCGCTTGACGATCCAGAGATCGATGGTGATCACAAAAACACGCCTATATAATCAAACTCACTTCTATTTGGTAAAACTGGGGTTTAGAGGGGTATACATTTTTTTCTTATTTCTGCTAGAAAACATAGATTGTGGGTACTCGTTAGAAACGCCATAGAGAAGAAAGATGAAAAATATCAAAATGTTTTATTTGAAAAGTTTAGGTGAGCTATTGGGATCGCTTTTTGTCCGTCGTCCGTCTGTCCGTCCGTCCGTCTGTCCGTCAACAATTTCTTTAAATGACATCTCCTCCTAGGCAAATGGCCGGATTTCAAAATCATTTCACAGAAATGTTCCTCGGGTGACCCTCTACCAAAATTGCTAAAATGGTTCTGCTCCGCTGAACAAAATGGCTGCCAGAGCTAAAAATAGAAAAACCTTTAAACGACATCTCCTCCTAGACTAATGTCCCGATTTCAAAATAATTTCACAGAAATGTTCCTTGGGTGACCCTCTACCAAAATTGCTAAAATGGTTCCGCTCTGCTGAACAAAATGGCCGCCACATCTAAAAACAGAAAAACCTTAAAACGACATCTCCTCCTAGGCAAATGGCCGGATTTCAAAATCATTTCACAGAAATGTTCCTCTGGTGACCCTTTACCAAAATTGCTAAAATGGTTCTGCTCCGCTGAACAAAATGGCCACCAGAGCTAAAAATAGAAAAACCTTTAAACGACATCTCCTCCTAGGCTAATGTCCCAATTTCAAAATAATTTCACAGAAATGTTCCTTGGGTGACCCTCTACCAAAATTGCTAAAATGGCTGCGCTCTGCTGAACAAAATGGCCGCCACATCATAAAATAGAAAAACCTTAAAACGATATCTCCTCCATAGCCACTGGCCGGATTGCAAAATCATTTCACAGAAATGTTCCTCGGGTGACCCTCTACCAAAATTACTTAAATGGTTCTGCATGGCTGAACAAAATGGCCGCCAGAGCTAAAAATAGAAAAACCTTTAAATCACATCTCCTCCTAGGCCAGTGGCCCGATTTCAAAATAATTTCAACGAGAGGGTCCTTGTCTGACCCTCTACCTAAATTGCTAAAACGGTTTCGTTTTGCTGAACAAAATGGCTGCCAGAGTTAAAAATAGAAAAACTTTTAAACCACATCTCCTCCCGATTTCAAAATAATTTCACGGAAATGTTCCTTGGGTGACCCCACTACCAAAATTGGTAAAATGTTTTTGCTCTGCTGAACAAGATGGCCACCAGATATAGAAATAGAAGAACCTTTAAAAGATATCTGCTCTTAAGCCAATGGCCTGATTTCAAAATCATTTGACAGGAATGTTCCTCGGGTGACCCTCTACCAAAATTGCTAAAATGGTTCTACTCCGCTGAACAAAATGGCCACCAGAGCTAAAAATAGAAAACCTTTAAACAACATCTCCTCCTAGGCCAATGGCCTGATTTCGAAATAATTTCACAGAGACAGTCTTTGGCTGACCCTCTACCAAAATTGCTTAAACAGTTCTGCTTTGCTGAACAAAATGGCTGCCATACTTTTGCAGAAATGTTCCTAGGGTGGCCCTTATCCAAACTTGGGAAAATGGTTTTATTCCAATGAACAAAATGGCCATCAGAGTTTAAAATAGAAAAGACCTGCAGATGACAGCTTCTCCTAGGCCAGTGGCTAGATTTCGAAATAATTTTACTGAAATGTTCCTTGGGTGACCTTTTACCAAAGCTGCTAAAATGGTTTCCCTTGCTGAACACAATGGCTGTTGGATATTATTATTTTAGGTCTAGCCAACCCAGGCAAGGTGGTGCAATTTGGACCATCTATGCACATGAACTATATTGGTGTCTTTTGGTGGCAGGGCTTGAGATGTCTTCTCAGTGTTGGGTAAAATTCCAACAAAATTGGATACAACATCTTCAAAATGACCTAAATACTGTTGACTGAGACGTAAAATCTCAATTTAAACAAAAAGGGCATAAGAGGACCAGTCTGATCTGGATCCACACTGTTTGCAATAATGACTTTAAAGTAACCAGCCAACACAAAGCAGAAGATAATTCTGAAGGGTTAAACAGAAACATCTTAATCACTCTTTGAAATTGTACATTTATATAAAAACAACAAGGTTTTAGACCTGTCAAAATATCAACAGGCAGTTGAAGATAAGACTATTATACATATATAGCTCTGTCACTGCTTGCATAATATGGTATGAATCAGTAGGACTCAAAACAAACTGTGAAGTGACTAATATTGTTATGCCAGAAGGTATACATATTAAATTGTGCAGTAACTCTGGCTCTCATTGTATAATAGAAATCACTTAGAGGTTAGGACCCAGGTGTTTGACCTTGTTATAAACAGAGCTGCAAACATGGGCTAGTTAACTACTAGGCTCTTGAAAATAATATAGGTGGCTTAAGGATCTGTGCTGCAGTATACAGAATCAGCACCAAAAACTGTTTATTTTTGATTGAGTGATGTAGATAAGGGGGGTATAGGTTGATAGTTAAAGGATAATTTTCCTTATCAATAAAACATGTTGTGGGTATTTATTAGAACCACCTTGCTCTTAATGAATATATACACACCATACATTTTTATCAAAAATAAGGGAGACTTTAGCTAATGTACCACTAAATACCCACCATATCTACAGCTCTAGGAACTAAAGATTTGACTGATTGACTGTTTTAAGTTTAATGACACGTCAACCCTTGTGGGTCATTTTGTGTCCTCTCAGAGAAACGGAGAAAAGAGGTAGGAGAGATAGTAGAGGATATGAAAGTGAGGGACAGAGGAGAAGAGGCAAATGAATGGAAGGAAGTGTATATAGAAACAGAAGAAATAACATTCCTCCTCTACCCATACTTGCAGCAAGGACAGTAGGCCTTGTCCAACTGTGAGCCAATATCAGTTGGACACAACAGTGATGCAAGATACACTTATAGAGATTTAATTACAGTATTAATAAATGAATTCTGAGCCAAGGCACAGAAAAGAATCAAGCTGGCATAAACTATTGGCATGCCTAAATAGCGTTGACATGGATGTAAAGCTCAACACAAACAAACAAATTAACCCTTGCCCTGCTGAGCTTGGATGTGCCTTATCTTTCAAACAATGTAGATTCTGATCAGATGGCTTCTTGTCTTCTAAAGAAGCCATCTGATCAAGATTTACACTTACATTCAGTTTGTGAATTTATAGGAATAAATCACATCATTTTAACCCAGTTTGTGCGGAAAACTTAGAATGGGATACTGGCAAACAGTGAAGGCCCAGATCAGATGCTGCAGAACTTGACGTCTGATCTGGGCCTACATTGTTTGTAAAAGGTTCTGCCATTTTCCATATTAGGGGTTGAGGTTGACAAAACAGAGTAGACCTAGAACAGATGCCACAGAATATGGCCTCTGTCTTATCAAAGTCTACTTTGTTACTTACAGTGTAGGAAATTTTGAGTCAGATGCTGCAGAATGTGGCGTCCAATCGGAATTTACACATTTTGCTTACAGTACAGAAATGTAAAAGTAATAAGCGAAATGTAAAAAGTCTATACCGCAATTCAGGATCATTTTCCTAGCCTACCTTTTGACACAATTGGCCCATCAGTGCTATCAGTGCTTTGAAATATGCTATTGTTTCCCAAAATAAAACTGACTTCATAACGAACTTAAGTGTTTATGCTCAAAAATCTAATGTCATTATTTCCAAAAACAAAACTTAACGTCATTTATATTCAAATACAACAACTCCAGTGTAAACTAACACAATTTCATGTTATCAGAAAATTAGTGTTAGAAGCTTCTATGGTGAAATGGTTAAACTACTTGGCTAATAAACCCAGTTTCATTGGTTCAGTCCCAAGCTTCTCCACACTTGAGGCGTTTTTGATGCCGAGAACCCACATCCTTTGAACACAGTGACTGAATTTAAGAAAACATTTACAAAATCTCCACCTAAGTTCTTAAATGGTTCTTCTACATTGAATAAATAGCACACAGACAAAAATAAAAAAAAATCATCAAAAGATGATACAACTTGACTCAGGTGAGCGAATTAGGTCCATCATGGACCTCTTGTTTTTTTTTGTGGTGGTGAATTATTCAATATATTTGAATAGGTGTGTTCACAAAATATATTTTTACAGGGATTCTCTCCCTTCCACTGATTCAAGAAGGATAGTTGTCGGTTTCTGGCGAAAGAATGTGCATTGCAATGGTTAAGCCCTTATGTATAGGCTTGCCCATGGGAAGTGTGGTTAGGTATATTACCGCTTCGGTATGACCTTTACCGTGTTGACTTGGGCATTAAACACCAAACCAGGAAACTTAAAATATCTGGAAATCTGGCTCGGGTCATATGTGAGACGCCAAGTTCTGCAACGCAAGGTCAGGTGGTTTTCCTCCGAATACTCCGCTTTTCGCCCACGTCTGATAAACCATCGGCTCGATATGAGTGAAATAATCTTGAAAGGGGCATAAAACCAAAACTAAAACAAAAAATAAAAAAAAAATCTGGAAATCTGGAAAAAGTCATCTTATTGGACTGCCGTGAAGGGGTGCAATGTTTGCGATGTTTTGACGCCCTGACTCACCTCTGCTGTGGAAATGGATCGGTCCCAAGCTATTTTGTGGACGAGTCTATTGTAATATGTCTTTAGACTCGTTAGCGCAAACTATAAGATTCAGGAAATGACTTTAATATAAGCACTATGCTTAACGTCAGACACTGTCTAATATTGCGTTTGAATATATCTATGCCTGTCTTTGCAACACATTTTTTTTTTTCAAATAAATATTGTTAAGACAATACGCGTGCAAAACAAGTGTTTCTATTTTTTTTTTTTTTTTTTATTATTATTATTCATTCTAACACGAAAAGATCTTAGAAGCGACTCCTACGTCACCAACCGCCTCTAAAGCATCTACTACCTGTTAAAAGTTGGCATTTGAATGCTGGACAGTTAATTATGGAATAATCAGATACAGGTGTTGTGAAGACCTGGACCAGGCCATGTGAAAAGGTAATTGATAGGAAGTGGGCCTAGCGAAGACTTAGATTAGCCTGCGTATTATGGAGTCATCGCCAAGCGCTAAAGGATTGCGGTTGATGTAACACCTCTTCATTTTATTGTGGCCGGGCGAATCGTCACTTTTTGTACAGGTACTTCTTCGATGATACCTTTTCGCTCGCCAAGACTCACCTGGTTAAGTTATTACAACTTCAGCAGTAGTTTCTTTACCTGAAAACTAACTGAAATACTGTTATATTTGAATGACTTCCATTCTGATGGCTTTGTTATGTGCTTTCTGTTGTTATTCTTGTTAGCTTTGTACGGATATGCATCGGTCGGACTCGAGATCTTCGACCAAGGATATGCATCGGTCGGACTCGAGATCTTCGACCAAGGATATGCATCGGTCGGACTCGAGACCGTCGAGCAAGGGTGTGAATAGGACGGATTCGAGATCGTCGACTAAGGATATGCATCGAACAAATTCGGGATCGTCGAGCAAGGGGATGCACCGATCGGACTCAAAGAGCGCGATGCATCGATCAGACTCAAAAAGCGCAATGCATCGGTCGGACTCGAAAAGTGCGATGCATCGGTCAGAATCGGGATTATCGTACAGCCACCAGCACGGCACGTTGGAACGATCGGATTCGAAGTCATCCAACCACCAAGTCATTGCTGAAAGGGTATCTATTTTCAAATCAGTATTCTTGTTTTCTGTAATTGTTATAGTTATTCATTTAATAGCATCACCTAACGAACTCCGTTTATATTGAGAAAAATGTGGTTCACGGGGGCAAACAATATTTTCCTTACTACTGCTTAAACAGGGATTGTGGGTACTCGTTAGAACCGCCTCCTTGAGACGGTTGTAACGAGCAATCACAATATATGTTTGGAGAAGAAATAAGAAAACATATTAATGTTTTTTATTATTATAATGTTTATATATTTATTTATTTGTGGGGGTGGGTGTGGTTCTACGGCCCTTTCAAGTTTATTTCACTCATATAGAGCCGATCGTTAATCGGAGGTGGGCGAGTGCCCGGAGAAAAAACCACCTGACCTCCGTTGCAGAACCTGGCATCTCAAATGTGACTCGAGCCAGGCTCGAACCCACATCAATGTTTACAGAAGTAAAATTTTCACCAGAAAGAAAGCATCAGTTTTGCATACATGACATGTTTAGTATACGGATGTGAAATCTTACTGAGTTACTATGGTATTCATTCCAAATTGAAATAACTTTTGATGCATATGGCGCATTGTCTGCCCTTGTCACATTCTTTGAAGAATGACCTGTCTAGTATTACGAATGGATAGATATTACTACGCGATTCGTAAAAGTAACAAGCGCGC
This sequence comes from Lucinisca nassula, assembly GCA_963580285.1. Taxonomy (NCBI): domain Eukaryota; kingdom Metazoa; phylum Mollusca; class Bivalvia; order Lucinida; family Lucinidae; genus Lucinisca; species Lucinisca nassula. The sequence continues at coordinate 158,174,959 of OY757012.1, read as the reverse complement.
CAATATGTATGTATGTTCAGCGCAAAGTAAGATCGGTACAATTCTAGAATTGTCCTGCGCAAAGTAGGAATTCCTACACAGTGTACAGTAATGTGCCTAAAATGTGGGAAACCTTGATCTTTTCCTTTCCTTTTCCATACATTGATGTTTCGCGCATAAAGGTCATAGTGCAGGCTGTATGATAAACACTGTACACCCTGATCAGAATGCATGCTCATCTGAGTGTACACTGTTTGCTCACGTACTTGGTTGTCCCGTACTAATACTTTACTATTCTCACTTTGTCCCGATTTCCACTTTGCGCAGGGGCAATTCCGATACTGTAATTGCGCAAGGTAGGAATTCTCACGTTGTCCCGATTCCCACTTTGCGCAATGACAATTCGGGAATTATATTGTGCAAGGTGGGAATTCTCAATTTGCGCAACCAAGTGAGAATTCTTACTTTGCGCAGGACAATTCTAGAATTGTACCGATTCTTACTTTGCGCAGAACATATACATGTAAATTTATCCAATTTGCAAGAATTTTCTGTCAGTCTTCTGTCTGATTTTTTTTCTTACAATTTTAAACCGAAAAAAATCATATTTGCCTTGATTTATCACACGCTCATAAAACTGGAACACCATCATGAAAACATACCTATATAATTTGACCCCCTTCAACCACACTTTTATATAGTAAAACTGGGGTTTACAGGGGTATACATTATTTTTCTTTTTCTGCTCAAAAACATAGATTGTGGGTACTCGGTAGAACCGTCTCGCCGAGGCGGTTCTAACGAGTACCCATAATCTATGTTTTGAGCCGAGGCGGTTCTAACGAGTACCCACAATCTATGTTTTAGAGCAAAAATATGAAAAATATCAGGATTTTTATCAGTTTTGGGGGAGGGGAGGGGAATAGGCGTGTTTTCGTAATGCCATTAAAATGTAGATCCCCAGAACTGTCAGAGCGCTACCTAATGACGACATTGGCATATGGCGTATTTACGCGTTATTTTTAAAAGAGGGAAAAACCTTCGGCACTTCGGTCCCATAATCAAAGGGCTCTACCCTTAAAGAAAATAATTGGCTCCCAAGAAGTACTTTCTTTCCCTCAGAAGTAGGTCCCTTCCAAAACTGGAGACAATGAGGCGGTTTTTGCATCGCGTAAAATGAACACCCCCTTAAACTCCACATTATATAGAGAAAACTGGGCTTTACAGGGATATGCATTATTTGTCTTATTTCTGTTCTAATATGTTCTATAAAAGGGTTATCCTTTGGGAGCAAGGAATACACCACAGAACTGAAAAATATGGAGTGTGCATGTTTTCTGGGCCAGACTAGCTAGTTTCGGCCAATTAGGCCTCATCAGTGACCCTCAGATATTTTCAAAATTCCACAATGGAATCTATGATCCCAAAGGACAAGAAAATATAATCTACACTATGATGTAGGGCAGGGAGACGTTTTACCGCCGCCACACATTCCCACACACCAGCTGTAGTGAAGTCAAATATGTTCTATAAAAGGGTTATCCTTTGGGAGCAAGGAATACACCACAGAACTGAAAAATATGGAGTGAAGACATAGGTTGTAGGTACCCGTTAGAACCGCCTTCTTGCGGCGGTTCTAACGAGCACGAACAACCTACGTTTGGGGTAAAGAAAAATATCACAAATTTTCATCAGAAAAAAAAATGTTTTGGAGAAATGAAAGAATGCTCTATGTTACATTTTAGATGATATATTTTCGATCGCCAAGTCTCACCTGGTAAAGTATTCCTAATGATGAGAGTTTGTACCAAATATCAGAAAAAAATGTCACTTTCGGAGACATGAAAGAATGCGCTAGGAGATAAGTTTTGTAATAACTATGTTACCCTCTTGAACAAAAAAGTACAGTAAAACTCCTATATTAAGACCAACTTTGGGACTGTTAAGACCACTTTTGAACAGTCCCAAAGGTGGTCCCTGACCAAAGGGTATTGTGTGCAAAAACACGAAGTAAGAATTACTGCGCCCTTCTAAATAAGCTTATTGTAATTTCACTGTATATTATTATTATTATTATTATTATTATTAGTATTATTATTATTAGTATTATTATTATTATTATTATTATTATTATTATTATTATTATATGTCACACGGGTTTGGCATAAAATAAATATTTATTATCTCTGCTCCAAGGCATAGGTTGTGGGTACTCGTTAGAAACACCTCAGTGGGGCGGTTCTAATGAGCACCCACAACCTATTTTTGGAGTGTAAATAAAAAAGCACAAATTTGCGTTAGAAAATCTGGAGTTATGAAAAAATGCACTGTGTGTCACGGATGTATTATCGTACCGACAAACTGATTAGCATCATTTGGGTTGGGCGGGATCTTTAGAAAAAATCGTTTCTATTTCAAAACCTAAATCTCAGTATTTCTAACCTGACTACAGTTTAGACACAGAAAACGGCCCACCATTATTCTTATGGGGTGCCGTTTTAATATTTAATCCGTATATATAGATATCCATAAATCGAATTATGGATATCCATAATTCGATTTATGGATATCCATAAATCAGCCGAATAATGGATATCCTTAATTCGAATTATGGATATCCATAAATCGAATTATGGATATCCATAATTCGAGTAATGAATATCATTAATTCAGATCGATTTATGGATATCCATAATTCGATTTACGGATATCCATAATTCGAATTATGGATATCCTTAATCCATTATTCCTCTGATTTATGGATATCCATAATTCGAATTATGGATATCCATTATTCGATTTATGGATATCCATAATTCAGATCGATTTATGGATATCCATAATTCGAATTATGGATATCCATAATCACCGCCAAAGCTTTTGGTTTATTGATTTCTCCCTAAAACACGTGATTGTCCATTGTAAATATCCTCAAAATCTTCAAGGTCTTCATCATCGCTGGAAGATGATGGCCGGTCAAAGGGACCTATCTGCCGTGCAGCCTTTTCAGCCCGTAAGGCTTCCAAAGCAACGGATGGCATACGCTGAACGCCAGCCATGTGTGCAGTTAAATATCGGAACCAGCCGTAAGATCTGGAAATACCGGCCAACGCATCCGGTACCTCTGTAATCACCTCTATGAGGACGGCGCACCTAATCGGACGTAAGATTATAATGATCCAAACAGGCAATCCGTGCATGCTTTCTGGAGAAAAATGCACATGGTCGTTATATATAGTATTAACATATATCCATATAATACTCTACTTGACGGCCCACGCCCATCGGGGCTTGAAGAAATAGATGGGCTGCACACTGTAAAAAAATAATGGAAACATTACACCAAAACCAGTTTTGGTGTAAGTTATCTCCATTGTATGCTCGGTAACTTTTCACCGAATAGCGGTCTAATACTCCAGGTAAATGGTGTAATTATGCACCCGAAAATCGATGGAAAGTTTACACCATAGTGTAACTGATCTTCATTACCGGTGTAAATGTGCCATAATTTTGTGAAGGAAACGTTTCCGGGTGTAATGTTTCCTTCCTTCAGTCGGTGTAACATTGCACCAACAATTAAAGGCTGTCTCACACAGAACACGGTTGGGCACACGATTCCAATACGATATACTCGGTTATACACGGGTTGACTTGTACGAGTATTGAGCTCCAACCGTGCCTGGGGATGAGTTGGTACGATTTAGACTCGAATATAGCACGAGTATGTACGAACGAAGCACGGATATACTCGGTCAAGCAAGGTTTGTCACGGTTGGAACACGATTTGCAAAACAATTTTCATACGATTGTTGTACGGTTCCAAGTACGGTATAGTACGGTCTGTTACGGCCTAGTACGATTAAACACGACTTTTACTCGATTAACTGGACATTTACAGGGTTTACATACGGTCCCACCGACTTTTGTTCGAGTTATGCTCGAATTATGACACATTCGTGTATGCTTTGCTATAAATTGACTCGTTTTGATGGCTTGGCTTCATAAATTTTCGAACTTTCAACAGAGAAGTTATCAAAATGGCAGATGACAGAATAAGGGAATTAGAAATCATGATAAGACTGATAGACGTTGAGATTATTTTGGCCAGAAGGCGTGAGGGGAGACAAGAACAAGCCAACAGAAGAGGAAGAAGAAGGAGGCAAGTTTGGACAAGAGAATGGCTTCAAAGAAGACAGGGTCAACAGGTTGAAGTGGTCGGAGGGCCTTGGTGGCCCTTTTTGTATTCTCGCTGGTAGAATCTTCCATGGGGATTCTTTTGGTGACCTTCTTCTTTGGAGGCATTATGTAGCAAGTACCCTGTTGTTTCAAGGTGACAGCAGGTAGTTGTGTTTTCTGTTGTGTTCAAGTGCTGTATGATCATACACGAGCTTTGTACAGACGTAGAGACCGTGTTTGGTCGTACTTGACCATGTATAATTCGTACTTGAACCATATTGGTCGTATGGCGATCGTATGAAACCGTATTGGTCGTATGGCGATCGTATAAAACCGTGTGTACACTCCTGTGAATCGTACGGTGATCGTGTGACATTCGAGTGTTAATCTGGGTGTTGGATGTAGGACTTGGGAACGGTTTCACACGATTCCATACGATTTATATACGATATTGACACGGCTGAGCTCACTCGTGGGGTGGACTTCATGTGCGGTTGTATATACGGTCTCGTACGGTCTCACACGGTCTTGTACGATCGCTAATACGATCATACACGGACATGGCACCCGTGCCAGTTTTTTTAAAAGTTTTAAAAATCATACACTGCTTTCACGGATACACTCGAATGTCCCGAGTGTAACTCGGATAAGGCCACGGTTGGTTCGGTTGTATGTACGGTTTACACGGGTGGCCAACCGTATAAGCCGTGCGTTCTGTGTGAGACAGGCTTAAGACAGGCTACACCACAATGTACTTTTGTGTAGTGTATTTATTTATTTATTTATTTATTTATTTATTTTTATTGATATAGAACTTATCATACTCTGGTACCCCTTTTAAAGGGTACCTTTGATACACTTCTTATAGGGTATCAGTTACCATTTTTTCAATGGTAATGTTAAAGCTGGTTTAAAAATCTACTCTTTCCTTTAGATTTTATATATTTTTTTATTAAACCGAAATTGTGTTTATACTAAAATGGAATTTATCTTATTTTAATCTGATTTTCATAACGCATGAAACAACCCTATTATCAATATTAATAATTATATAATTTGTATGATATTTGTGCCGTTTTGAGCTATATGACACGAAAGAGGAACAAAATAACATATGTCGTACATATAACTCATCTTATACGACTAGTTACACGATTCGACAAGAAACGTTAACTTACGTTACGATGAAACAAAACACCAGTATTGTTGCAGCAAAGCACCGATAAGCTGGAGATAACACTTTCAAAGTGTAATTACTTTTTTTAAACTGAAGATAACAAATATTACCCGTCATTTGAATAAATATTACACCGATATTTAGTTACACCGAAAAGGTGCAATATTCACACTTACACCGCCCTTTAAAAAATGTTACCCTGTAGTATGACAAAAATTACCCTATTTTGTAGCAAGCGTTACACCATAAATAGTGTAATTATTTCGAAACGTAACACTTGTTTTACAGAATCGTTACATCAAACACCAAAATTGCAGCCCTACACCAAATGTTGATTAAACTATACAAGTTATCAGTGTATTGTTACTCAAAGTTACATTTTACAACAAAAATGGTGTATGGTTCGAATTCACACCAGTTTTAGTGTAAACTTTACTCTGCTTTCAGGTATAATTTAACACTAATTTTTTACAGTGCACGATGCTTCCACGCAGAGCTGAAACCGACCCGCACACGAGTACTGGTATACCGCTTAGAGGATCTAAGCCTGCCCAGGCAAAGCGGTACGAGTCGGCCCGTCCATGTTAATAAACCCTATTGGTTCATTGAGCGGCAGGGCTTGAGATGTCATTTCATCTCAAGGTCGGGTAAAAGTCCCACAAAATTGGAAGCAACGTCTCCAAAATGACCTTTACAGTGTTGACGGGGACGTTAAACCTCAAATCAAACAAAGACATACTTTACTTGAGATGTATGGAGTACCAGGCAGATTCAGATAGATCTCCTGGCCCCCGCCCATTGGGGCTTGGAGAAATAGGTTTGGCTGCATGAGCTGAGAGTACTGGTAAACCGTTTAGAAGGTCTAAGTCTGTTCAAACAAAGTCGTGCGAGTCAATGGGCGACAGGGATTGAGTTGTTCGTTTGTTTGTATTTGATATTAACGGCACAGTCAACACTAATTTAGGTCATTTTTGAACCGGTCAGTTTACCTATCCACACTTTTCCTGGGCAGGCTTATACGTAAGCAGTTAACCAGTACAGTGCACATTCTTTCGCCAGAAACTGACAACTGCCCTTCTTGAATCAGCGGAAGGGAGAGAATGACTGTAGAAAAGATTTCATGATCAATCTCCAGGAAAGAATGTTGCCGACCCCGGCAGGTATCGAACCCGCTTCCTCCTGATCACCATTCAGACGCGCATGCGACTGAGCTACCGAAACCGGCGGGATTGAGATGTCATTTAATCTCAATGAAGGCTTAATGACCAACTTAATTGGAAGCAACGTCTCCAAAATGACCTAAATAATATTGAAGGGGGCGTTAAACCCCAAATCAACCAAAACATATCTCTCATACACCACTAAGCCTACTCGACATTACCTCCACCTCCATCCCGGCTTTTATTACACACCTAAATCGGAAATTTGACGCGAACAGTCGAGTTTTTTTTTTTTTTTTTTTTTTGTAAAGGAAGCAGTCATTATTCATTAGGTTTATTTGCTGAGGAGAATTATGGATATCCATAATTCGATTTATGGATATCCATAAATCAGCCGAATAATGGATATCCATAATTCGAATAAAGGATATCCATTATTCGATTTATGGATATCCATATTTCGATCTAAATTAATGATATCCATAAATCGATTGATGGATATCCATAATTCGATTTATGGATATCCATATTTCGATTTATGGATATCAATAAATAGAATAATGGATATCGATTATTCGATTTATGAATATCATTAATTCACTTCGATTTATGGATATCCATAATTCGAATTATGGATATCCATAATTCGAATTATGGATATCCATAAATAATTATGGATATCCATAAATAATAATGGATATCCATAATTCGACTTATGGATAATTTGAATTATGGATATCTATAAATAATTATGGATATCCATTAATACGGATTAAATAGTAAAACGGCGCCCCATATATTCTGAGTTCTATTACGATAACACACCCATGCGACATAGTACATTTTTCACATCTCCAAAATGGCTACTTTTCCTGATGAAAATCCGTGTCATTTTTCTTAGATATAATGCAAACATAGGTTGTGGGTGCTCGTTAGAACCGCCTCACTAAGGCGGTTCTATCGAGTACCCACAACCTATGTCCTGGAGGAGAAATAAGAAAAATAATGTACACCCCATAAACCGCAGTTTTCTCTATATAAAGTTGGGTTTAGAGGGGTGTTCATTTCACGGACTTTATCACGTGATGTATTTGAAAACAATGCAATGCCTTCAGTGTACACCACTAAGCCTACTCGACATTACCTCCACCTCCATCCCGGCTTTTATTACACACCTAAATCGGAAATTTGACGCGAATAGTCGAGTTTTTTTTTTGTTTTGTTTTTTTGTAAAGGGAGCAGTCATTATTCATTAGGTTTATTTGCTGAGGAGAATTATGGATATCCATAATTCGATTTATGGATATCCATAAATCAGCCGAATAATGGATATCCATAATTCGAATAAAGGATACCCATTATTCGATTTATGGATATCCATATTTCGATCTAAATTAATGATATCCATAAATCGATAATTTAGATCGAAATAAGGATATCCATAAATAATTATGGATATCCATTAATACGGATTAAATAGTAAAACGGCGCCCCATATATTCTGAGTTCTATTACGATAACACACCCATGCGACATAGTACATTTTTCACATCTCCAAAACGACTTTTTTTCCTGATGAAAATCCGTGTCATTTTTCTTAGTTATACTGCAAACATAGGTTGTGGGTGCTCGTTAGATCCGCCTCACTGAGACGATTCTAACGAGTAACCACAACCTAAGTCCTGGAGGAGAAATAAGAAAAATAATGTGCACCCCCGTAAACCCCAGTTTTCTCTATATAAAAGTGGGGTTTAGAGGGGTGTTCATTTCACGGACTTTATCACGTGATGTATTTGAAAACAATGCACTGCCTTCAGTGTACTTGTGATTGAAGAAAACACGGTTTCAGAACACAGAGGCTGCCACAACTGCAACCATCAAGGGGAATCAGGAATATCACAGGCGGCCAGCATACATCAGGTTAAAATGTTCGTAGGAAATTCAGACCCTTGCAAACCCCACATTACAAAAAGGTATGGTACACAAGGGTTAGTATTATATTCTTTATTTCTGCTCGTAAAAATATATTGTGGGCAATCGTTAACGTTAGAACGAGGCTAAGAATCGCGACGAGTCGGTTCTTACGAGCACCACAATCTACATTTTGAGCAGAAATAAGACAAAGCATTAAGATAACATGTCCGTAAGAAATAATGGCGTCCAACATGGTGTCAGAAAATGATAAATATTAGGTAAAAATGATAACATCTTTATTATTTCTGCTTTCAACATAGATTGTGGGTGCTCGTTAGAACCGCCTCAATGAGGCGGTTCCAACGAGTACCCACAATCTATGTTTTTGAGCAAAAATAAGGCAGATACTGTATACCCCCGTAAACCCCACTTTTCTCTATATAAAATGGGGTTTAGGGGTCTTCGTTTCACGGACTTGTTATCGTGATGAGTTTCACGAAGGTGCAAGGTGAAAATGTATTGGCATGATTATATCAATTTACGTGTTCTAACCATCGGTAATATCCCGCGGGCCAATTTCACTGGTTAGGTTCATTCAGTACTTATCAATATATCAAATATTACCGATGCGAGCAATATGGCGATTATTACATTTTTACAGTTTTGGCTCGGCGAGGCGATGTACACTTGGAGCGCTAAGTACAACTATTGTCGTTTTGAAGGGGCATGTCTCAAACTCACCAGAAATCAGATGCACCCATTCATATCAGGTGCTCCCTCACAGAAATGGGCGTAATTTCACATAAATGCACAACACTGTACCCAAAAGCCAGGTGCTGAGTTTTACCACCCTAATATAGTTTTATGGTTTTATAGTTTTATGAGTTTTACCACCCTAATATGGTTTTACCACCTCATTTACATGAGGCTTCACATGCGGATTTCATAGCGATTTTCTGGAAAACAGACCCATATCGCCAAAATTATTTCCAGAAACTGTGACATGAGTAGACCCTATACGTATGTCACCAATTCTATTCAGAACTGCATACAACGAATGCTGATCTCGTGGCGGTTTTTTTATATGTCCTAAACGGTATTTACGGTTTATCACGTGATTGCCATATATGGAAGTCACGTGACCACTTCTTCTTCCGGTAAATCGCAGCCTCCTATAGGTAAACACTACACAGTGTGTAGAACTATCAAGAAAATCGAGGCACATTCAAGACAATAATGGTCTCTTTTGTTGGGGTATCCCAGTTGCTGTTTCTCCGCGCTCTAAGGGTTAATAACTCTACGAGTAGTACTTAACAGTTTCATTAATTGGGCCCCGTCAAGCGATTTTGGTACTTATCGCCTATGCGAGCAGCGAACGTTCAGGCGAGCCTGCGCATCTGCGCAGTCACGCCAGAACCTTCGCTGCTCGCTCATACAAGCAGTGAATCAAGAGGAACCTTCAGACAGAAAGCCATATCCCTGGCCCCTCTGAATGGCTCGGCATGCGCAGTTAAAATTTGTCATGACGGAATGCTCGAAGACACAAATTCGCTTGGCGGGGCTCAATTAGATTATATCATGAAATAAGCGATTTAAGAGTTGAAACGTTTCCCAAAACCGATTATACACCGACAGCAATGCCTTGGCGAGGCTATTTATAAAGAAATTTGGCATTTTGGCAATTTTATAACTTAACAGGTCTTGTTATCAAACTATTCTAAAGTTTCGTACGCCAAAATTAGCGATTTTACGGACGGACGGAAATGTTTTATAGGGCAGTCCCTTACTTTACTGCGGGTCGTGCTAGTGCGTGTGTGTGTGTGTGTGTGTGTGTGTGTGTGTGTGTGTGTGTGCGCGCGCGCGCGTGCGTGCGTGCGCATTGCGTCGCACCAACAACTAAGGTCATATGGAGATGGGACGTCGGCGGTTTAAAGACTCGTCCGAAAGTCTGGAGAAGACCGGAACAAATCCCACGACCACTGGTTTGCGAGGCGAGTAGCTTATCCACTATACCACGGAGGCTTCGTACAATTTTCGTTTGAAAAAAATATTGGTACTAGAGCCTTGACTCGGTAGCTCTGTTGGATACACGTTTTACTGGTGACCGGGAGGTCGCGGGTTTGATACCTGCCTGGTATGTAACTTTTTTTTTTCAAGGAGCTTGATCATGAAATGTTTTCAGGTCATGCTCGACCTTCGACTGATTCAAGAAGGGCAGCTGTCAGCTTCTAGAAAAATCCCGCCTATGGTGGGATTCGAACCCGGGCCGCTCGGGTGAAAGTCCAATGCTCTAACCACTAGGGCAAAGAGTAGACTCCCTGACCAAGTTGCCAGTAAGCAGGAATATGTAAAAATTTGTACCCTGTAACCCCAGTTTTGGTCTTTACATATGAGCCGTTGCAGGGTCTTGTTAAAGTGATGGAATATGCAGAACGAAACTGTTTTCTTTCGTACTTCAGATTTCTACTCAAAGGCATTGGTTGTGGGTACCCGTCAGAACCGTCTCAGTGCACCACAACCTATTTTTCCTGCCCAGGCAATGCGGTGCAAGTCGGCCCGCCCATGTTTATAAATCCTATTGGTTTCATTGGGCGGCAGGGCTTGTGATGCCATTCATCTCAATGTCGGGTAAAAGTCCCACAAAAATGGAAGTAACGTCTCCAACTTCAAATCCAACAAACAAAACAACCTATGTTTTAAGTATACCCAGCAGGCACACGTCGCTATGGCAACGTCAAATCAACGTCGGTGCAACGTCATGACGTTGCACCGACGTTGATTTGACGTTGCATAAAGGTCATGACGTTGTAATGACGTTGATGTGACGTCACAATTACGTCATGTGCCTGCTGGGTATACACTTTAATCATCAGAAAATACACCCTTTTGGAGATATGAAAGTATGTCGCATGGATACTATGGAAATGCCCTAAATGCAACGATGCGGACAGATTGAATTTACGAACCGCAATTCTTCCTTTCAGTTATCTACCTTGCATTACGATAACATACCCGTGCATCATAGTGCATTTTATCACATTTCCAAAATGGCTACATTTTGATGAAAATCCGTGACATTTTTCTTATTTATACTACAAACATAGGTTATGGGTGCTCGTCAGAACCGCCTCATTGAGGCGGTTCTAACGAGTACCCACAACCTATGTGTTGGAGTAAAAATAAGAAAAATAATGTTTACCCCCGTAAACCCCAGTTTTCTATATATAAAGTGGGGTGTAAGGGGGTGTTCATTTCACGGACTTGTTCACGTGATGGTAGGTTATGCAACGGTACAACTGCGTCAAGGGATCGACTCTTTGTCCGAGGGCCCGGGTTCGACAAGACAGATAACATTGTCTGCTGATCAGAGTCCACACTGCTTGCTTGAAAACAGGTTTAATTGTACTTTTGTCGTGCATCACGACAACAAGTCTTCGAAACGTAGACCCCTCTAAACCCCACTTTATATAGAGAAACTAGGGTATACGGGGGTATACATTATTGAAAACAGATATATTTGCACTTTTGACGTGCATCACAAGTCCTCGAAAAGAAGACCCCTCTAAACCCCACTTTATATTGAGAAAACTAGGGTATACTGGGTATAAATTTTCTGCCTTGTTTTTGCTTAAAAAACATAGATTGTGGGTACTCGTCTGAATTGAGGCGGTTCGAATGAGCACCCATAATCTATGTTGAAAGCATAAATGAGAAAGATGTTACCATTTTTACCCTAATATTTGTCATTTCTGACACCATGTGGGATGCCGTTAATTTTGCTATTGCCTGACATTTACGCCCCCGCCCATAGGGGCTTGAAGAAATATATGGGCTGCATGATGCTTCCACGCAGAGCTGAATCCGGCCTGCACACTAGTACTGGTAAACCGCTTAGAGGATCTAAGCCTGTCCAGGAACCGCGGTGCGAGGCGGACCGTCCATGCTAATAAACCCTATTGGTTTCATTGGGCGACAGGGCTTGAGTGTCATTTCATCTCAATGTCGGGTAAAAGTCCCACAAAATTGGAAGCAACGTCTCCAAAATGACCTTTACAGTGTTGACGGGGACGTTAAACCTCAAATCAAACAAACAAACAAATTTGCCTGACATCGCTTTAACTGGAAATAGAGCAGTCCCAAGCTATTAGATGAAAGATTCTATTATCCCTGGAGTGTTTATCAAATTTTAATAGCATATAAGTAGACTGGAATTTACATCCATAACATATTCAGTGATTTATGTCTAGTCAGAATAAACTTGAACGTCATTTTTGAAACATTAAGCAGAGTAGTTTGATATTTGCAAAATGTTGATGAGTATTTACATTTTACCTGAGATTTTTGTAAACAAGAATTCAAGTTTAATAAATCAGACCATTAACAAAATAGACGTTTCCGAGAATCTAATCTTATGCTCCGCCTACTTGGTTACTGTTGCTACGTCCCACAAGCTTTGCAGCCAATATGGCGGAAACAAAGAAAGTCTGTGTAGATCTCAGAGGAGATTTATCAAGTATTCCGGACAATATTGGCGTTTCTTACTTACCGGGACATAAAACTTTGACAAAAAAAAAATAAAATAAAAAAAAATAAAAAATAAAAATAAAAAAAAAAATAAAAATAAAAACAGCCCAACCAAAGGGCTGAGGAATTATAAAATAATTGTGTGCATAATTTCAAAATATTCAGCCTGGAAAACTATCTCCAAGTTACAGCGAAGTGTTAGCGTTTGGTGCGGAAAACGATATCACACACACACACACACACACACACACACGCACACGCACACGCACACGCACACGCACACGCACACACACACACACACGTGCTTATAAACCCTATTGGTTTCATTAGGCGGCAGGGCTTGAGAAGTCATTTCATCTCAATGTCGGGTAAAAGTCCCACAAAATTTAAAGCAACGTCTCCAAAATGACCTTTTTACAGTGTTGACGGGGATGTTAAACGTCAAATCAATCAATCAAACAAAACTTTATTATAAAGTATATGCTCCTCATTTCATTAAATATTAATTTCACACCGAGGGTACAATATAATGCAACCGAGAGTGGTGCCAATCATATACCCTAACCCTCTCATGCAATCCGCATTAACTCAGCCCACTCATCAACCTCTAGACCAGAGATGAGCATATACTACATGAGCCAACACACCCACCGCATCAGCCTGCTTAATTATTCACTAAGAAACGAGATTTCGCGTATCTCTCTTTGAATAGTCAGCAGACTATAAATATAGAAGGGCAGTTGCAATCCGCGAGGGTCCCAGTCAGACTGCGCAAATGCGCAGGCTGATCCCAGTCCCTGTTGCCAACAATTATAAGCCCCAACGCTGGCCCCGCAGCACACCAACCATACAATATTTGTGACTTTACTGCAGTCTGAGGAAAAAAAACTAGTCTGTAAATAAAAATAAAACTCCAGTCGAGTGCCCCGACCGGGGATTGAACCCACGAAACTCGGGTTACAAAGCGCGCGACACAACCACCAGGCCCGACCAACCAGACCAGTCAGTTATGCACTCTATATGGATATTTATTATGGTCGTACTACAACATTCTTCCATACTACAGAGAGATATTTGTTTCAAATGTTTAGGAGATACTAATGTAATAATATCACATTTCCAACTTCTTTTGACTCGGCCGCATCTGCCCCGCCCCTGGGCTCAAACGGTCATCGTGGCACCAGGCACCATTGTAGCAGGAGGAGGAAAAATCTGTTAAGAAAAATCCAGTCGAGCTCCGACCGGGGACTGAACCCACGACCTGGGGTTACAAAGCGAGTGACACAACGACCAGGCCTAAAGGCCCGGAGCAGTTAGACCGGTTACTTATGCACTCTATATGTATATACACATATACATGTTTGTTTGTTTGTTTGATTTGGGGTTTAACGTCCCCGTCAACACAGTAAAGGTCATTTTGGAGACGTTTCCAATTTTGTGGGACCTTTACCCGACCTTGAGATGAAATGACATCTCAAGCTCTGTCGCCCAATGAAACCAATAGGGTTAATTAGCATTGACGGTCCGCCTCGCATCGCTTTTCCTGGGCAGGCTGAGATCCACTAAGCGGTTCACCAGTAGTCGTGTGCGGATCGGTTTCAGCTCTGCGTGGAATCACCATGCAACCCATCTATTTCTTCAAGCCCCGATGAGCGGGGGCCATCATATATACATGTACATATTTATCTCAATGTTGCCGTACTACAACATGACAATTGTTTGACAGTCCTAATAATAAACTTCCCACACAACCCCATTACCCTGAAATGCCATTCCCCACTACCGCGTTTCTTTGTTTGTGGGAGAAAATGGCCGTTAGTGACCAACACAGCGGCACTAAATAAAATCGATTTTTTCGATTGGATGAAACAGCGCTCTTGATTGACAGCTCGGAAAGGTCTATTGTCTGTTAAGTGGAAATTTAGTGGAAATTTATATGTATCCATAATTAAGAGATCTGTGTTGCTTGTAGACTTTTTTGCCATCTCAGGGCCTGAGCACACCTCTGCAATGAAAACAACAAAGGAAACAATAGGGTCCAGTTGTCCAAAGCATCGTTAGCTTAATGAGCTCGTTAGTGGTCATATTGTTAACTCTTCTAGCAAGTACAATATCGTAAATTTTGGTATTTTTGCTGAAAAAAATGTGAGCAGCTTTTGCAAATGCAAAAGCTGCTCACATTTTTTCAACAAAAATATTCGCATATTTGCCATAATAAGGGATCAAAGTTTTAACGATACGTTAACTAACGACGTCGTTAGTTTTGAACAACTGGCCCCAGGTTAACAAGTCCATGTACATGTAATTAACACCCCTCTAAACCCAACTTTTTGCAGAGAAAAGAGAGGTTTACAGGGGACGGGGTAAACATTTTTTTTCTTATTTTTGCTCAAAACGTTTTAAGTACAGTAAAATTCCTGTATTAAGACCACCTTTGGGACTGTTCAAAAGTGGTCTTTAAGAATCTTAACGACCACTTTTAAACAGTCCCAAAGGTGGTCCATGACCAGAGGACAATGTATGCATTAAACACAAAGAAAGAATAACTGCAACCTACTAAATAAGCTTTTTAAAGCAGATTTCATGGTCTTAATAGCGGGAGTTCACTGTACTCGCTAGAACAGGCTAAATGAGGCGGTTCTAACGGTCACCTCCTATTCGTGTATGGAAAAAAATATCTTTTTCATCGGGGAGAAAGTTAGTTATATTTTTTCTATTTTCTTAACAAAAAATACATTGGAGGTACTCGTTAGAACCGCCTCATTGAGGCGGTTCTAACGAGCACCAACAATGTATGTTTTTGAGCAGAATGTTTCATCATCCAACCCCCATGTAAACCGCAATTTGCCCTATATAAAACGGAGCTGTTAGCGTGATGTTTGAGGCGCTTACATTTGGCAGGTAGACGGTTTATGAACTGCATAACAAAAATGACTACTTATCATAAAATCGCGGGATCCTTCTCAGAAATAATTTGAACACAGTGGGGTCCATGTTATGATTATTGTTTATTGTCTTGGCTTGGCAATTTAATACCAAATGCATCATTTCCGTATGTCTTGAACTACTTTTCCCTGAACTATTTTCTGTCTGGATGACTGAATTTGAATCAATATACAACAAAGATAATATTTTCTTTCATATCTCGAATTGCTATAGTTGCCTTATTTCTGCTACAAACACAGATCGGGGTGCTCATTAAAACCGCCTCAAAGATGAAGCATAGATTTTTGGTGCAAACTAGAACTGCCTGCGGTTCTAGCGAAAACCCACAATCAGAATCAGAATCGTTACTGGTGACACGTCAAATGACATTCATACATCAGGACCTGTGATACGGGAAGTTAGTCCCTAGCTCTAATCAAATGGGTAAACTTATCGGGAAGGGCATTCCAATCTTTAATGGTTCGGGGGAAGAACGATTCTTTATAAATGTCAGTTCTTGCAAGGATCTGAAACGTCATTGAATGGTGCTTTCTACAGTGCCTAGCTGGGGGAACAAGGTCATCTGTTGGAATGCTGACAGCACCCTTTATACCTTTGTATAAGAGTATGATCCTACTGTCTCTTCTCCTTTTCTTGAGAGACTTCAATCTATGTCTTGGAGCAGAAATAAGAAAAATAAATTTCGTAATGAAACTTGCTGCTAGTAATTAGGGTCAATTGGTTGCCATTACGATAATATGACAATACACCTGTGTGCCATAGTAAGTCTTTGGTTGCTCTAGCAATGGCATTTTGGGGGTAAAATATTTGATATTTTTTTTAATGTCTGCTGCAAACATAGATTGTGTGGTTCTAACGAGTATCCACAGTCTATGCATGTTTTTGAGCAACCAAAAAAGTTATCTCCTGAAAAAAAAACGAGCTTTTCTCTGTATAAATGGGATGTACAAGGGAGTTAACTACAAAGTCTTCTTAACTTAAAGCGCATATTACTCTGGGATGTGAAAGTACCTGTATCTCTTGACGTCTTCCTTCCCCATTTTAACATTTTACCATTGCTGATGGTAACTTACCTGTGGCTCATCTTGTAAGTGAGACCACTATAGTTTTTACACGCGCATTTGAAAACCGTCGTTATATGTTATGCCACTCGGCGACCTTCCGTCCGTCTATCCGTCTGTCTGGAAACTAACGCCTCCTACTTTTTACATCCGATCAAGCTGAAACTTGATATAGAGCTAGTAGACCAAGCATATGATTTGGAGCAGCGCATTTTATTTCGATGTTATGATCCCCCAAATAGTAAGTTATGCTGATTTGATTTTTCATTTCTAGTTTCTGGCTAACTCCTGCTACAGTTAAATATCACCCCGACGCATACGCCGACGGAATCCGCACCAAAAAACAATATGTCCCCCTCCCGTTCTGTGAGTGTGTGTGTGTGTGGGGGGGGGGGGGGGGCATAATTAAACCATGATGTCGAGCAGTGCGTATTGTTTTGAAGTTACGTTCCACCAAATAATAATAGAAGAATTATGCCCCTTTGAAAAGTTTTGTATATATATTTTTTTTTTTTTTTTTTTTTTTTTTGCTACAGTTCGATCAAGCTGACACTTGATATATATTCAGACCATGATGTTGAGCAGCGCATATTGTTGTTTCGAGATCACCAAATATTTGTAGTAATGCCCCTTTGAAAATTTCTATTAACATTTAATTTCCGGCTAAGTCCTCCTAAAATTTTGATCCGATCAATCTGAAACTTGATACATAGTTAGACCATGATGTGGAACAGTGCATATTCTTTCGAGGTTACAGTCCATTAAATATTAATAAGTTATGCCCCTTTAAAAAAATCTGTAAACATTTCGTTTCCAGCTAACTCCTCATACAATTAACATTCGATCAAGCTGTAACTTGACATATAGCTAGACCATGATGTGGAGCAGCGCATATTGTTTCGAGGTTACGTTCCACCAAATATTAGCAGAATGATGTCCCTATGAAAATTTCTGTTAATGGATTGTTTCTGGCCAACTCCTCCTGCATCAGACTAAGCTGAGACTTTATAAATTGTGGCACCATCATGTAGAGCAGTGCATATTATTTCTAGGTTACAGTCCACCGAATATTAGCAGAGTTATGCCCATTTGAAAATTCATCACGAAAACATGCCTATATAATTTTGACCCACTTGAACCCCACTTTTATATTGTAAAACTGGGGTTTACAGAGGTAAAGCTTATTTTTCTTATTTCTGCTCTAAAATATAGATTATGGGTATTCGTTAGAACCGCCTCGATGAGGCGGTTCTAACGAGTACCCACAATCTATATTTTGAGCAGAAATAAGAAAAATATCGCAGTTTTTCATCTAAAAATTTTCATTTTTTCGGAGATAAAGGTCACAATGTATTTGTATAGGCATGTTTTCGTAATGTATGTAAACTTTTCGTTTTTGGCTAGGCCCTCCTATAGTTTACATCCCATCCAGCTATAGTCCGGCCATGATGTGAAGCAGTGCATAGTATTTCAAGAATGCACTTCACCAAATATTCACAGAGTTAAACTCCTTTGAAAACTTTTGTAAATTTTTCGTTTCCAACTAACTCCTCCGATCAAGCTGAAACTTCTTGATTTATAGTTACGCATATTGTTTTGCGGTTACAGTCCAACTTCAGTCGAACTTCAATGGCTCGAACACCTTTGGGACGTCGAAAATCTGTTCGAGACAGGGGCAGTTCGAGCCACTGAGGTTACTGTCAGGAGGCATAACGAGATACTTTTTGACATATTTTCGGTGTTCTATAATGAATATGTATGCTGTGTGTACTCATTAGAATCGCCTCAACACGACGAGGCGATTCTAATGAGTGCACACAGCATACATTTGCAAGATAAAATACTAAAATCTCCTTAATTATCCCCACTATTTCTTATGTTGAGGATTTGGCTAGGGGCTCAAGAATGAGTTCGACTCATCCATGGTAAACGATTCATCGGTGTTCGAGCCATCGAAGTTCTACTGTAATATCAGTAATAATGGTCCCAAGCTAACTCTTCATATATAGTTTACATTAGAGAAAGTCTGAAAAATTGTAAAAAGTTACATCATGATGGGGGGCAGCGCATACCATTTTGAGTTTACAATTGGCCAAATATTAGCAGTTATTCCATTTCCAGATAATTCCGCCTATAGTTTACATCCCATGTTTATATTAGATCATGATATGAATCGGTTACAGTCCACCAATTATTAGCAGAATTATGTCCATCTGCCCGTCCATGAACTTTTATTTTTGGGCCAATCCTTTCTTCTGCTGGTTAGTATATATGTGTTACATCCTTTTACATGCCACGGGCGCCGGCCTCGGTAGCTCAGTCGGATGCGCGTCTGACTGGTGATCAAGAGGAAGCGGGTTCGATACCTGCCGCGGTCGGCAACATTCTTTCGTGGAGATTGATCATGAATTCTTTTCTACGGTCTTTCTCACCCTTCCGCTGATTCAAGAAGGGCATTTGTCACTTTCTGGCGAAAGAATGTGCAATGTACTGGTTGACCGCTTACGTATAAGCATGCCCAGGAAAATGTGGATAGGTAAATTGACCGGGTAAAAATGACCTAAAATAGTGTTGACTGGGCCGTTAAACTCCAATACAAACAAAACAAAACATGCCACGGGCGTATATTGTCCCGCATGCGGAGGAGTTCATTTGAAATAGGGTTACCATGGTTACGGCCTTTTCCAGATTATTGCTCTGATACGCAAACCGATGTAACCAGAGGAAAGGCGTCTCACGTGTGAAGAATCATCGATGGTGTTATCGATTGTATGTTAATTTTGTTAATTGCCTGGATAGAAAACCTAATCCAAAGTGACATTTGTACCTGTACTGATCATGTGCCTGTTACCATCACGAAAGCACGCCTATATAATTTTGACCCCATCGAACCCCACTTTTATATAATAAAACTGGGGTTTCGGGGGTTAAACCTTATTTTCTTATTTCTGCTCTAAAATATAGATTGTGGGTGCTCGTTAGCACCGCCTCAATAAGGCGGTGCTAACGAGTACCCACAATCTATATTTTGAGCAGAAATAAGAAAAATATCCGAATTTTTCATCTTATTTTTTTTTTTTTTTTTTTTTTTTTGTTTTTTGTTTTCGGCGATAAAGGTTACAATGTATTTATATAGGCGTGTTTTCGTTTGTTTGATTTGAGGTTGCACGTCCCCGTCAACACTATTTTAGGTCATTTTGGATACGTTGCTGGAAATTTACCCGATGACATCTCAATTCCTGCCGCCCAATGAAACCAATAGGGTTTATAAGCATGGAGTTTTCGCAGCAGTTTTTCTGGGCAGGCTTTGACGTTCTAAGCGGAACACCAGTACTCATGTGCGGTCGGTATCAGCTCTGCTTGGAAGCATTGTGCAGCCCAATCTATTTCTCCAAGCCCCGATGGGCGGGGGCGGGCGTGTTTTCGTAATGCCAGAGGCCAGTTGATAAAAACTAACGGCGTCATTAGTGAACGTAACGCTAAAATATGCGAAATGTGCTAATATGTTTGCTGAAACGTGAGCAGCTCTTGTAAATGCACGTAAATAATGCAAATAAAATATAACCATGGACCGATTGATAAACAATTGAACCACATCTTTTGAAAAGCTTAAGCATGATAAGCCTGCCCAAGAAAATTGCTGCTCCTTAAACCCTAGTGGTTTGCTTGAGATGTCATTTAATCTCAATGGCGGGTAAAAGTCCCACGAAATCGGAAGCAGCGTCTTCAAAATGACCTAAATAGTGTTGACGGGGACGTAAAATCGCAACACAAACAAACAAAACAAAATTTTGTTTTTCTTCCTGTGTGAATTGTAACGCTGTTTTTGTTTCCCTAATATTACACTTAGCTATTTAAAGCATCTATATGTTCGTCAGATATGTTCACTGATAAATCGCCGCTTCATGAAGCAAGCAAATTAATCCAGAACTTATTCTATGAGATCATGCCAGAAATGTCAAACTGAATAAGACACTGAAGACATCTGACTGTCAGAAAATACCATTACTCATCACTGGCAATTTTATTTAACAACTTCCTAGTCACAGAACAAGTTTAGATTAACCTGAGAGCCATTAACACATTTATTTCTAGGATTCCCGAAAGGAGTCACTGGCAAACAGTGAAGACCCAGATCAGGACGCGGCGTCTGATTTCGGTCTTTACTGTGCACTCTAAGAGAAATGCAAATAAAATAACAGAAACCTCCGTGGTGTAGTGGTTATGCTACTCGCCTTGTGAACCATGGGTCGCAGGATCGACACCGGGCTTCTCCAGACTTTCGGATGAGACTTTAAACCGAGGTTCCGTCTCCGTATGACCTTAGCTGTTGGTGAGACGTAAAACCCAAACACTCACTGAAATTGTCCCTTAAATTACAAAAAGATCTGCTCAAAGCTAAAAGATGGATTCTTTGTGTCAAAAATGGCTTAAAGGATAACCCTTTCTAGAACACATTAAAAGACATTGCAAAATATGATCCTGTGAAGTAATTCAATGTCATTCTATCATTCAATGCTCTGAAATTGGCAATTTCAAGACAAAACATTACGAAAACACGCCTATTCAAATATATGGAAAATTTTACCACGAAAAAAATAAATAAATAAATGTTTCGTATAAAAAATTCCTGATATTTTTCAAATTTCTGCTCAAAATATAGATTGTGGGTAATCGTTAGAACCGGCTCGGGGAAGCGGGTCTAACGAGTACCACAATCTATCTTTGCGCAGAAATAAGAAAATAATGTATACCCATGTAAACCCCAATTTTACTGGGTAAAAGTGGGGTTCAAGGGGGACAAAATTATGTAGGCATGTTTTCGTGATGTGACAACCGAATAAAATATACCCCACTTCATTTGAGAAATAATGGCACATATAAACATTCACTAGGCACCACCTTAACATGTCCCTAAAGTATATAAATTACAAAGCCATTAAATCTTTTTAAAAAGAATTATGGAGTTACACTGAATACACTTTCCTTATTCTTGCAGAGAAACATCACGAAAACACGCCTATATAATTTTGACCCCCTTGAACCCCACTTTTATATAGAAAAATTGGGGTTTACCGGGGTGAACCTTATTTTCCTTTATCTGATCTAAGGTACTCGTTAGAACCGCCTCAATGAGGCGGTTCTAACGAGTATCCACAATCCATCTTTTGAGCAGAAATAAGAAAAATATCACAATTTTTCATCATAAAATTTTCAATTTTTCGGCGACAAAGGTGGCAATGTATTTGTATAGGCGTGTTTGCGTAATGTTATTCTTGCAGAGAAACATAGATTGTGGAGTGTCTGCTGACAACAATCAATGTTTGTAGCATATTCATTCACCTGAAAAAAAAAAAAACAAACAAACAAACAAGCATAATCAGACCGTTTTCAGAGCTATATTCGAATCCTTATTGTCCTGGGGCCAGTTGTTCAAAACTAACGACGTCGTTAGTTAATGTACCGTTAAAACCTTGATCACTAAATATGGCAAATATGCTGAATTTTTTGCTGAAAAAATGTGAGCAGCTTCTGCTGACATTTTTTCAGCAAAAATACAAAAATTTACACTACTGTACTTGCTAGAAGAGTTAACAATATGACCACTAACGAGCTCGTTAAGCTAACGATGCTTTGAACAACTGGCCCCTGGGTAACCAGCTTGTACCATTCTAGCAAGTTAGCAAGAACAATATCTAAAATTTTATTTTTGCAGAAAAAAATGTGAGCAATATATATTTATTTTACCATATTGAATGATCAAAGGTTTAACGATACGTTAGCTAACGATGTAGTTAGTTTTGAACAACTGGCCCCTGGGCTCCATCTTCCGCATAAGCAGTATTTGGGTAAGATGGTAAACCGTGGCTGGTCATTCGATATGACCTTTCTGTTGGTAGTACGTAAATAACAACAACTGATAAAACATTATTAATTTCTAGACCAATGCCAAACGACGCTGGCTCTTGCTCAATATAAACAAGAGTATGACAATGCAGTTCAGTGGACTGAAAGTGATTCACCAGGTGTGCGTCAGCGTCTAATATCATCGTCTGTACTTCTATGGAACCTAATAAGTTTGGAGTGGTCAATTTTCAATTACAGTGGTGTCAGATTTGTTTTGTTTGAGGTATGTTGTACCAAAATGAATGTATATGGAGCAAATAGTGCATACCCTGATTAGACGCCATATTCTGTGACGTCTGATCTGGGTATACACTGTTTGACAATGTCACAAAAATGGAACGCTAGGCATATATGGGTTATAATAACTTTGTTTTGGTGGGGACGCTGATGGCGTTGCCATCCACGTTGCATGTTTGGAAATTTACATATACCAGCTTATCGATTACCCTCTCTTCAATATGCCAAGAAAACCTGCATCTGATAATGACGTCTGTTTATGTCGTCTGCTGAATCTTCTTGCAAACTGTTTTTGCATAGCGGCAAACAGTGTGGAACTGGATCCACACTGTTTTGCAACTTACCAGCAGCTAACAAAGCAGACAATTATTGTTATTTGCACCTTAACCCTTGCCATACTGAGCCCGGATATGCCTTATTTTTGAAACAATGTATGATCCAGATCAGATGGCTTCTTCAGAAGTCATCTGATCAGGATCTACATTATTTGTCATTCGGATTGTGAATTTGTTGCAATAATTAAAATCAAGTAAGCTGATTGGCTGATAATCAGTAGTGGGTGTGGCATATATAAATACTCAGCAGGGCAAGGGTTAAAGACTTGCTTCGATACATTACTGGGACATATGGAATTGCTAATCAGGTATGATTGACTAATTCTTCATCATGATAGCAAGGCCGTGCAATGAACACCCCACATAAACACAACTTCATATAGAGAAAACTGGGGTTTTGGGTTTATGGGGGTATTCATTATTTTTCTTCTAGCCTTATAACTTTTTGTCTGACTCATTTACCAGTTTTAGATTTCCAGAAATGTAGGTTTTAATGCAGATTGCGGCAGCGTTAAATCGATTTAAGCCGCCCCCCCCCCCCCCCCCGCCCCCAACCCCCAACCCCCAGTGAAATGCTTTTCACTGACAGTTCCAAGGCGGTTCTTCTGTCACGGTGTATTTTTGTTATAGTTCCTCTTTGAATGTGTGTATCGCCTATATCTTTTTGTTGTGGATTGTTGGCCATTTTTTGGGAAAGTAACTGTCCTTTGGCTTTCCGTTATTGATGTTTCCATTAGGGTCAGGTTATTTCATATTTGTGTTTCTTTCCTTTTGGTGTTTCTGAAGGGAGGTTTGGGTGAATTGTATCGATTTATCATCACTGCCTTCACTTCTTTTTTGCATATCAGAGCTGTTTTGTTTGTGCCGTGTGGTGGCTGTAAAAGGTCTCCCCGTACATGTATTTAATGCTCTTTTATTTTTCCCATCCTCAGGGATTGTATTTAGAATTGCTTTTCATCTTCCTCAATTTGACATCCTTTAGATACCTACTGATGGTCTTAATTATGTCGTTGTATAACAATTGTTTGTTTGACATCTGTAGACTTTTGCAGACACAGCTGTTCTTTTTTTTTTTGTGTGTGTGGGTGGGAGGGGGCATTTGTTATACTCTCCTTCTATTTGAAGGATTTACCTTCAGTTATTTAGTATACATTTCAACTGAATATCGCTTTGCTTTTGACGGTATCACGACATTAAACACACGAGTATCAAATCATTTGTCTAAGTCGCGACGGAAGTAAGGGCGAGAATTGCGGCCAAGTAAAATCGATTTAAGCCCCCAAGAGAAATAATTTTCACTGAACGTTCCAAGGCGGCTCCTATGTCGCGGTTTAGGTTTGTTGTAGTTCGTCTTTAACCCTTCTCTTGCTGAATATTCATCTAAGCCACACCCATTTCTGTCTATCAACCAATCAAATTACTTGATGTAATTTATTGCTACAAATTCATAAACTGAATGCCAAACAGTGTAGATCCTGATCAGATGGCTTCTTCAGAAGCCATCTGATCTGGATCTACACTGTTTCCAAAGATAGGGGTTGTCGTGAACAGCAAGATAAGGGTTAAATGTGTGAATCGCTTATAGCTTTTTGGTTTTGATAGCCAATTTGACATTTTGTGGGAAAGTAAATGTCCTTTTGGCTTTCCGCTATTGATGTTTACATTAGTTATTTCATGTTTGTGATTCTTTCCCAAATGCCTTTGATGGGAGGTGTGGGTTCATTGTATCGATTCCTCATCATTGCTTTGACTTCTATTTAAACAAATCACAGCTCGGAAGAGCGTGACGAGTGACGTCATTATAATTCCCAATTTATGACGTCACTAGTCGATTTCCTTGACGTTAGACGGTGTAACGTCATTTTCTCGCATCGAAAACGTAAGAAAAGGATATAAATTCACGTGTTTCAGTCGATAATTTTAGCGGGATTTCTTCTAATAATGGCGAAAGGTTGTGAGATTTTGAAGGAAACAACAACATTATTGCCGATTTCAGCGTGTTAGAATCGAAATAGATCAGCTCTAGTCTGTGATTTGTTGAGAAATAAATCACAGTTTGTAGGTCAGTTGTAAGTAGACAAATCACGCGCGCTACGCGCTTGTGATTTGATCTACTTTACAACTGACCTCCAAACTGTGATTTATTACTGAACAAATCACAGTTAGAGCTGATCTATTTCTTAATTATGCACAGATGACATATTAAACTTCACCAAACTCGTATTTCGAAAGGACTCCTCCGAATCGGCAGGTCATCAGCACAAATTCAGTGAGGCCTAAAACAGGGTAAATCTATTCCAACGTAGCCGAACAAACAGAACTAATATTTCCTCCCATTGTGAACTTGATCGGCAGCTTATAAAAGGCGTAAGACATCACATAAACTTTGCACATACACATATACACTTATAAAACAATTGTTAATAGAGTTAAACATTGCATCAAAAATGTTCTCAATCTATGTTTACCTTCCCAATAACCTTCAGGTGCCCCCATGAAAGGTCGAAAAGGTCATGCATGAAAACAATTATGGCTACCTTAATAGATGAAGAAACAATTGGTATACACTAAATGAGCCCCGCCAAGCGAATTTGTGTCTTCGAGCATTCCGTCATGACATATTTTAACTGCGCATGCCCAGTCATTCAGAGGGGCCAGGGATATGGCTTTCTGTCTGAAGGTTCCTCTTGATTCACTACTTGTATGAGCGAGCAGCGAAGGTTCTGGCGAGACTGCGCGGATGCGCAGGCTCGCCTGAACCTTCGCTGCTCGCATAGGCGATAAGTACCAAAATCGCTTGACGGGGCCCAAATGTTCATTGACTAGTTGAAAATAATGTTGTTTGCAATGAATTTAAAATCGCCAAGAAAAAAATTGTTTTAAGAGTCCTATGCTCATACATGTATTGTGATATTGTTTGCAGATATTTGACCCAATTTTTGCCTACAAAATAGAAGTGAGGGCAATGATCAGGAATCGATACAATTAACCCAAATCTCCCATCACAGATACCGAAGAGAAAGAAACACAAATATTAAATAACTAGACCCTAATGGAAACATCAATAGCGGAAAGCCAAAAGGGCAGTCACTTTCCCATAAAATGGCAATTTGGCTGTCCAAAACAAAATATATAAGCGATACACATACTCTATGACAAACCACAACAAAAATGAGCAGCGACAGAAGAACCGCCTTAGAACGGTCAGTGAAAAGAATTTCACTAGGGTGGGGGTGCTTAAATCGATTTAACGCGGCCGCAATCCTCGCCCTTGATTCCTTCGCGATTTATACAAATAATTGTTTCAGTCCGCAGTCCGAAGGCTTCCTAACTCATCAATGCAACATCTTCGAGAACACGAAAATCAAACAATCACAGAGATGAAACAACGGTGATGGCTCGACAGCAACTAACCACTGAAATGCTGGAGCAAAAAAAAAAAAAAAACAGTTAGACTCCGATGTGCCCAACCAGAGAACCCAACAAGTTAAACGTAACTTCTTATATAATTAATTTATTCAGAATAAATATATGTTTGATCGGTAGGGAAAGTTCATATTCATCAAGAGTGTAGTTCTTCCTTCACTACCTAAGAAACTTCTTTGGAGCAGCCAATAGTCAAACGAATGGTGTTCGTTCTGCAATGAATGTTAAATGAATTATCTTTGTAACTTGTCTTTGAGTGTGTGAATCGCTAATATTTTGTTTTTTTGGATAGCCAATTGGCCATTTTGTCGGAAAGTAACTGTCCTTTTGGCTTTCCTCTAGTGATGTTTCCATTAGGGTCTAGTTGTTTCATGTTTGTGTTTCTTTCCCTAAGTGTCTCTTAGCTGTGGATAAATTGTATCGATTCCTGATCATTGCCTTCACTTCTATTTTTATATTTACATGATTGCCTATCCATTAAATGACGAAAAACGTTCGCCCTTTTTTTTTTTTTTTTTTTGGTAACACAAAATCAAGAAAGCAGTTGCTCACTTTTTTCCTGTTACCAGCGGAACAGCATTGTTGACGTCACGGCGTCGACATTGTCTTGCCTTACAAGATATCACAGTACAATTCAACACAATACAATATAACACCATACAATACAATATCTTTATTTTTTCATCCCATTATTTTGGATAGTCAAAACATATTCTATAAAACGATACAATGTGACATGCAATAATTATACAATACAAAGACATTTACCCAATGCGCACACAGTCATGGTTTATTTTGACCACAACCGTCACGTGAATCAATGTCAGTACTCAAAGAGGTATGAACAAAATTGCGTCCCAAAAGCAAACTCTAGAATTTTTTGTCTGTAAATGTACCGAGAATGTTAATAAGAATAAATGCACTGCACCGACGTAAATTGCAAAAACGTCCCCCGACTCAGATAAGATGTATAGGATTATTTATGCTTGAGAGACGGGAGCTCCTAATTGGCATGAATAATGTATTGTTACAGAGTTCATGTCAGCTAAATAACTCATAACTTCACACGAAATATTTTGCTTTTTTCTACAACACTATCATTGTCGGTACGTTTCATATCTTCACAGTTGATATCATTACAATAATGTCTAGGGTTGTTTGTATGACATCGCCAGGTGTAAAAATTGTGTTATAGTTCTGTTTGTCATGTTTGTGCTCTTAATATACACAGTGCGTGGTCGCGAGGTGGTTCAAACGTGTACTCAAAATCTATATATCTTGGAGCAGAAATAATTAAAATATAATACATCCTTCTAAACATGACCTTACCTTATATAAAGTTTTAACACGATGCTCGTGTCAAGGACTTGTGAACGAAGTTAACATCATGGAAGGCAATCATTTGACAGTATTGGGAATCATCTTACAGTTTTGGCAATCATTTGACAGTACTGTGGATCATTTTACAGTTTCCGCAATCATTTGACAGTATTGTGAATCGTTTTACAGTTATGGCAATCATTTGACAGTATTGGGAATCATCTTACAGTTTTGGTAATCATTTGACAGTATTGGGAATCATCTTACAGTTTTGGCAATCATTTGACCGTATTGTGAATCATTTTACAGCTATGGCAATCATTTGACAGTGTTGGGAATCATCTTACAGTTATGGCAATCATTTGACAGTATTGGGAATCATTTTACAGTTTTGGCAATCATTTGACAGTATTGGGAATCATTTTACAGTTTAAGCAATCATTTGACAGAATTGAGAACATCGGTCCGAAATTCCAAAAGCTGCTCTCAGATTGACTCAGTTTAATAGAACACAGATAACGATGTACAATGCGCCATGTCGCGTATGTGTACACTCTCACAGATCACCATTGATTCAAACATGATGCAACGCTTATATTTCAGTAAACCATAGATTATATAGTGGAAATTTGAAGGTGTTTTATGCTATTAATGAGATCAAGGGAAACACAATTAGACTTTATCGGTAAATCAAACGCATCTGTAATGTCAAAAGCAATTTTCAAAGATAATCAATACAAACACATCATATTCAAATATATTAAAACTCTAAGCTAACACCCCCTCCCCCCAAAAAAATATATTAAATATCTAATCTAATACCCCCGACCCCCAAATCCCCCCCCTCCCCCCCCCACCACCACCACCAAAAGAAAAATCCAGATGAAAATACTTATATTTTTCATATGTCTGCTTAAAACTTAGATTGTGGGAACTCTTTAGAGCCGCCTCCATGAGGCGGTTCTAACGACTCTGCGCCCAAAATCTATGTTGAGCAGATATAAGAAAACATATATACCCTTGTAAGTGCACTTTTCACATTACAAATATCATCACTTTAACATGTCTTCTGAAATGAAAACTCTTGTTAACCCACTTTATAAGAGAAAACTGCAGTTTACATAGAGGATCTTACATGAGTGCTCATGTATTATTGAATTTATTAAACGAGTTGAGGAAAAGGGATAAAATGCGAGGCTTTGCCGAGCATTTTATCCCTTTTCCTCAACGAGTTTAATAAATTCAACAATATATTGACACGAATGCAAGATTCTATTTATCATATGACATTTAAAACGCATTTTATTGACGATTGTTTACAAAAATGTCAATATTCCGCCATTAGTAAACGCGACGTCCTTAAGGATGTCGTACATGTAACGTTACGGAACGTATCTAGCTAATTTGCATATTTAATCCACCAGTGGATTATCGAAAATAATACATGGCGTTATTACACTCTCAGGCGCGACGTCATATGATAAAAGTGCATACAATGTTATTGTTGTTATTGTTTCTTTCTTTTTTCCTTATTTCTGCTGTAAGGATTAGATTGCGGATATTCGTTGTACGATTAGGCAAGTCTAATGTGCACCAATATCTGTGTTTGGAATTAAACAAGAAAATATCATAAATTTTCCTCAGAAAAAAGTGTCAGTTTAGGAAATGCAAAAGAATGCACTATATTACATGGGTTCGTTACCCTGATGATGACCAGCACAAAGCCTATTCTGAAAGTTCTGAAAATGCATTTCAAACTAAAAAAAAAAAAAAAATGAAGAAGTGGACAGGTTGTGGGGTTTGCTAGAGTGTGTAGTCATGTAACTGACTTCAACACTTGTAATAAATTATTAACGGCTAAACTCCTTAATCAGGGTTATCGGTACCATAAACTACGCAAAGCCTTTTCAAAATTTTATAGACGTCATTCTGATTTAATTTCAAAATTCAATATTGGACTTAAATCTCTTCTGCAACAAGGTCTATCGGAACCCGAATTTTATGGTGACTTAGAATATAAATTCAGAAATATATATATAACCGCAATGACTTCAGCACCCAATTTCGTAAAATCATTCTTCGATATAAAAAGATTGGGTACAACATGGATGTTATACGACAGACTGCATGCATGGTAGTTAACCCAATCACGGTTGGCAACTTTGCTTCCCTCTTTAATTGCACGCCGGTGGGTCAGGCCTCAGATTCTATGACGGCTCCAACGTAAAGGCTTATTGAGAATTAGAGAGATCTAATTCAAGCTAACTGTTGGTTTTCGTTTGCTCCAGCATTTCAGTCGTTTCTTGCTGTCGAGTCCTCACCATTGTCTCACCTCTGTGGTTCTTTGATTTTTGTGTTCACGGAGATGTTGCACTGATGAGTTAGGAGGCCTTCATGCGGACTGAACAAATTATTTGTCTAAATCGCGACGGAAGTAAGGGCGAGGATTGTGGCCACGTAAAATCGATTTAAGCCCCCCCCCCCCCCCCCCCAGTGGAAATCATTCCACTGACCGTTCCAAGGCGGTTCTTCTGTGGCGGTTTATTTATGGCGTTGTTTGTTACTTACTGTGTGTATCACTTGTGTCTTTTTTTTTTTTTTTTTTTTTTTTTTTGTGGGGGGGGGGGGGGGGGGGGGGCCATATGGCCATTTTGTGGGAAAGTAACTGTCCTTATGGCCTTCCTTTGTTTAGGTTTCCATTATGGGCTGGTCGCTTAATGTTTGTGTTTCTTTCCCTTTGGTGTCTTTAATGGGTGGAGTAAGTTAATTGTATCGATTCCAGATCTTTGTTTTACTTCTTCTTTCTTCATGTTGATTTTATATGAGTCTTATTCTTCTTTGAAGTACGAGAACGAGTTATTGTTCAACAAGCTGCAAAAATTATTCGTAAATAAAAAGTGATATTAACTTAATTACAATATCATTTTAATATCAAATACATATGTTATACTCTAGATTATTGATGAAAATATTATCTGCATGTGCCATTAACGTAATATAATGTGATTATATGATCATTCTGTTAAGTGGAATAGCTAATTCTACAGCTGTATATTGTTAAGATGCATTTCTCCTGCAGTTTATGACATTTGTTTTGCAATATTTCTACATTATAACATTGCAAAAACATTCTTAAACACCGCAGAAAGCAACAGAATGAATGACAAAAAAATAAACAAACAGGAAAAAATCACTTGCTCTTCAAGTCACCTTGATCCTGTAGATTCTACTGTTTTACATGTACATCAACATCTCCACTAAGTCCCATAACCCAAGATAAGTGGTAGTATCCACATGTTATTTTTCTTATTTCTGCATGAAAACATACGCTGTGGGTACTCAGAAGCACCCCGCTCCCGCTAAGGCGCTTCTAATGAGTAACCACAACACATGTAGGTTTTCATGCAGAAATAAGAAGTCAGTACTTTCCGAATGATTTTTTTTATTCAAAACATTGATTGAGGGTATTTCCAGAAATTATTAATTTAAAAGGGTCAATCGGCAGTTTTACGGTCGATTAACATCCCAAAAATGACAATTTAAACTACAGCTATCCCCATTCTTATGCATTTGCTCACGTATTTTGTTAGAACTATTTACTGTCTGCACAAGGCGACAAACGCTATGAGCTGGCGACGTTACGTAATGACATCGGGTTTACGAAAGTGCTACTGGAACGCAATACCTCATAATAAACTGAGTCACTCGACGTCACATGATCACTTAGTGACGTCAACATAAACCATGGTTCTCTCCAATATGTTTGGACGATGGCGAAGTGTTGACGTCAACGAAGCACTTTAAAACTGCGCGCAGCTTTTTTAGCCCTCAAACCAATTTTTGGTTTAAACAAAGAGTTCATTTTTTTCAACAAGTATGCAAGTTACAACAATACATGTACAAATTGCAATGAAGCGAAGCTCTTTTGTGAATCCTCTTCTGTGGCAAATGCGTAGGGGTGAATGACATGTTGTATATATTTATACCATGAAATATTTTTCAGTTTTGTCCGACTGTGAATGAACAACAAGATGTGTTTGTGAAACACTGATGCCCCCGGACAGCGCCAATGTTAATGTTTTTAAAAATTTTGAAAAAAATAGGTCAAAGGTCAAGTTCAAGGTCACGAGATCAAAAATTATGGTACCACTGGAAAGGTCTTGTGATAAGGTATACACATGTGAAATATGAAAGCTCTATCTACTACCATTCAAAAGTTATGCCCAATGTTAAAGTTTTTGCAGACGGACAAACGGACAAACAGACGGACAGACCAAAAACTATATGCCCCCGAATCTCTTAGATTCCGGGGGCATAAAAAAACAATAGAAAGAAAGAAAGAAAATATTAATAATAAAAAGACTTCACGAGACTAGATACAAGACTCGCAAGACAATATAAAAATGACAGAAAGAGTAGAGAAAGAAGAAGGAAGGAATTGAAAGTTTCGAAAAGGATTGTAAACATGAAGAAACAAGATGTGTTTGTGAAACACAAATGCCCCCGGACAGCGCAAGGTGAAGGTCACGAGGTCAAAATTTATGGTACCTCTTGAAAGGTCTTGTGACAAGGAATGCACATGTGAAGTATGAAAGCTGTACCACTTACCATTCAAAAGTTATGCCCAATGTTAAAGTTTTTGCAGACGGACAAACGGACAAACAGACAAACGGACAAACAGACGGACAGACCAAAAACTATATGCCCCCCAGAATCTTAGATTCCGGGGGCATAAAAAAAATGTTCTTAATGTCTGGGGACTATGGAAAGAGGAAAAGGAGAATAAGAGCTGTTTAGGAAAGAAAATGGAAGCGACGCCAGTTGTCATGGTTAAAGGTTCTAGTATAACACAAATCCAAAAACAAACCGATTTGTGTTTTATGTAATGAAAGTCTGCACTTCCATGTTGTATTGCTATCACTATCCAAAAGCAGCCTAGTTGTAATATAGCTGTCAGGCGGTATATACTCACGAATTTTGGTCAATATATCTGCACGTATCAAATTGAATCGTTCACACTCTAACAGAAAATGGTTATAACATTCTACATTTAGGACTTGAAACAAGATTTCTTCTGATTTTTTTCGTCACATGATGGTTGGAAAATAAAGTTAATGCAAGTAATAGTGGTATTTTTAAAATAGAAGTGAAGGCAATGATCAGGAGTCGATACAATTAACCCACTGCTCCCATCAGAGACCCCAAGGGAAAGAAACACAAACATAAAACAACTAGACCCTAATGGAAACGTCACTAGCGGAAAGCCAAACTGATAGTTACTTTTCCACAAAATGGCCAATTGGCTATCCAAAGCAAAATAATATAAGCGATGCACACTCTCAAAGACAAGCCATAACATTTTTAGGACATGATTTTATCCATTAAATAACAGCGACGTTAAATGATAACAACATTGCAAAATACTGATTTGATATTTGTCTGTAGATGATAATAGTTCGTCTGACATTACTGACAATGACCAATCTTAATCGTATTTGAGAAATGTTACTGTTTGTGTGTTCTAAGATGGCTGATGAGACTGATTCTAGCTCTGAACTGTCCGTTGCAGATAGAGCAACAGAGAATAGAGGAAGAAAGCTCTGTTGTTGAAACCTTAGCCATGGCTTTGCGCTGTGCGCGTTTCTGCTCAGCTTCAGTGAATCTTTTTGCCTCGTATTCACTGGCACCCCTTCTGATGTGACCTCACCACTTTGCTTATTCCTGTGCAATTCGTTCCCACATCTCTGTTGGAAGGTTGAAGTCCCTGAGGGAGGCTTTGAGGGTATCCTTGTAGCGCTTCTTCTGACCGCCTTGGGAGCGTTTGCCCATTTCTAGTTCTCTTTAGAGAATTTTCTTTGGCATCCTCAGGCATTCTGGTAAAATGGTATGTCCATCTTAACTGTGCTTATTTCAGAAGAGTATGTACGCTTTGCATCCCTGCCCTGTTCAGGACTTCCTTGTCTGGAATCATGTCTTGCCACTTAATCTTCAAGATTTTTCTCAGACAACTTGTATGGAATTGGCGTGCCGTTGGTAACTGTTCATGTTTCACATGCATACAATAGTGTTGGCAGCACCACGGCTCTGTAGACTTTCAGTTTTGTGTTAAATATGTTCTATAAAAGGGTTATCCTTTGGATGCAAGCAATACACCACAGAACTGGAAAATATGAAGTGCACATGTTTTCTGGTCCAGACTAGCTAGTTTCGGCCATTTAGGCCTCATCAGTGACCCTCAAATATTTTCAAAATTCC
Organism: Lucinisca nassula; assembly: GCA_963580285.1. Lineage (NCBI taxonomy): Eukaryota > Metazoa > Mollusca > Bivalvia > Lucinida > Lucinidae > Lucinisca > Lucinisca nassula. The sequence goes on along the minus strand of OY757012.1, from coordinate 158,140,542 downwards.
ACAATGTAATCAATGATCCCAAAGGACAAGATAATATAAACTACACTATGGTGTAGGGCAGGGAGACTTTTTACGGCCGCCACACATTCCCAGACACCAGCTGTAGTGACGTAAAATATGTTCTATAAAATGGTTATCCTTTGGAAGCAAGCAATACACCACAGAACTGTAAAATATGATTCTATTACGATTCCAGATACTACCTCGTAATCGGCCAAATGCTGCACTAGTTTTTGTAATCTTGGCATTGACCTCATCGTCAATGTGCACAGCTCTTGACATTGTGTTCCAAAGGTAGGTGAACTTGTCTATCACTTGTAATCTTTGACCTTTCATTGTGTTGGTGGGCTCTTTGTAAGGCTTGCCAGGTGCTGGCTAATAGACTACCTCAATCTTTTTATGCCGATTCTGCGGTCATAGCTTTCACAGGAGTCCGATACTTGATCTATACATTTTTGCATCTTCTCTTCTGTTCTGATGGAGCACCTTTTGCCATGTCACCAGCAAAACGGAACTCATCTAGCACCTCTGTCTGAACCTTGGATTTGGCTTGCAACCTTCTGAGATTGTCACGCTTCCCATCAAAGCGATACCTAATAGATATGTCATTCTCACCATCCTGGAAACATCTGCGAGCATGGCAGAGAACATCATGCTGAACAGTGTTGGGGCTAACACACACAGCCATGCTTGACTATGAGATTGGCAAAGCGGGGCAGATCAGGTGTGATCAATATATATCAAATTCGCTTGAGTCGACAAGGAGATTCAGTAGAGTGCATTTCGCATGCTTTTTGCAAGTGGACCAAATGGGCATATACACATAAGCAGTTGGATTCGCGTAATCGATCGACTTGGTTATCGCGCTAAAAACGACAACCCCTACCTTTGCAAACAATGTACAGTGAGGTTGTACCAGTAGCGGATTAACACGAATTTGTTAAGTCTCACAGCATTTTAACATAAAACTTTGAGTCAGTCAAATAGAATATTCTGTCATTCTGTCAGAAAAAATCATCTTACAAAATTACCCATTTTTGTCGACCAGGCGCTTGCAGAATGATGTCGATATTTCCGACGAGTAATTGTCCAACTGATAAAGTGAATTAACATGATAATATGCTAGAAGCCAAAAGTTTTGGCCATCCTCCTGAATGGCAGGTAAGGATAGATAATTATATTCCAGAAAGAGAAATAAAAAAAAAACACTAAGGGATGGGTATTTTGTGAACGATTAAACTTTGGTTTTTTAGACCCCAGTAACGGATCAGTCGTTTTTGAACATTGTTTTGCACAGAAATTGAATACAAAAAGGTTTTACAGAGAAATTGAATACAAAAGTCCTTTTATTTCAGCAGAATGGTGTGTCAGTTGACTTTATTGCACTTTGTGCCTTGCATTTGAATACTTCAGCATCAGTCATCTGCCACAATTTTGCAGAACTTGAACAGCACTGATTCTTATCAGATTCCGTAATGCAATATCTGATCTGGGACCATTGGAACAATACGGAGGAATTTTTTATGCCCCCGCATCGGATGATGCCGGGGGCATAGCGTTTTTCGGTTTTCCGTACGTGCGTCCGTGGGTACGTGCGTACTTGCGTCCGAATGTACGTCCTTCTGTACGAAAGTGTGTACGTACGTACGTACGTACGTACGCAATCCTGTTAGACTCAGGTTAAGGTTTTTGTACAAGGTAGAACTTGAGCTCATATTTTCCAAACCATACAATAGATTTGGTTTATGTTTAGTATGATGATAGATATAGGTAGAAAGTTTTATTCAGCAATGCCCCCACCCATACCCATGACCTCAAGGTCAAGGTCACGAACTTAGAAATTTCTAAAGTTTAAGACTCGGGTTAAGGAATTTGTACCAGGTAGAACTTGAGCTCATATTTTCAAAACCATACAATGGATTTCGTTTATATTTATTATGATGAAAGATATAGGTCCTAAGTTTTATTCAACAATACCCCCATCCATACCCATGCCCTCAAGGTCAAGGTCATGGACTTTGAAATTTTTAATGTTTAATACCCAGGTTAAGGTATTTGTAGCAGGTAGAGCTTAGCTCATATTTTCCAAACCGTGCAATGAATTTGGTTCATATTCGGTTTGATGATACATATAGGTCCAAAGGTTTATTCAGCAATACCCACACCCATACCCATGACCTCAAGGTCAAGGTCACAGACTTAGAAAAAAATTTAAAGTTTAAGACTCCGGTGAAGATTTTTTACCACGTTGAACTTGAACTTTTATGATTCATTCGTTCATATTTGGTTTGATGATAGATGCAGGTCGAAAGTTTTATTCAGTAATACCCCCATCCATACCAATGACTTCAAAGTCAAGGTCGCAGACATAGAACTTTTCAAATTTAAGTATGTTAATAGGTTATATTTTCCAAACTTTACAATGGATTTGCTTCATATTTGGTATGACATTAGTTGCAGGTCCAAAGTTTCATTGAGCCATACCCCTCACCCCTTACCTCAAGGTCAAGGTCACAGACATAGAAATTTTTTATATTATATTTTTGAGAGTTCATATTTCCTGAAGCATGTGATGGATTTCCTACATATTTGGAATGATGATAGATACAGGTTAAAAGTTTCATTCAGCCATAACCCCGCCCCTGCCCAATGACCTTAAGGTCAAGGTTGCAGACTTTGAAATGTTTAATGTTAACGTTTGTAAGAGCTCATATTTTCCAAATCATTTGATGGATTGAGTTCCTATTTGGTATGTTGCTAGTTATTTTTCCAAAGTTTAATCAGCCATACACCAATCTATGCCAATGACCTGAGGACACTTTCCCATGCGAGTTATGCTGTCCAATGACAGGTGTTATTGTAATATAAGTCAGGTTCTTTTTGCGGGTTGGGGAGGGGGGTAGGCCCCTGAGCGGGGGCTTTTGTGTTGTATTGACACATTTCTAGTTTTATTATATTAGTATTAGTATTGGCGGAAAATGTTCTGCATGATCTGCATTACAGGCAAATCCCCTGCCCCCCCCCCCCCCCCCCCACCAACCCGGTAAAATTCAAGGATCCGCGCATCTATCTTTTGACCACACATCCTCTTATGGTGCCATACATTTCTGTAAAGTTTCAGGAAATATCTCAAACGGTGTGCAAGTAATGTAAATAACCCAAATCAATGTTTTCAGTGTTAAAAGGGCCATAACTGCAAAAATAATATAGCTAGAGTTATGATATATATATTCTTATATTCAGCACATTGTCTAACAAGATGAAATACATTGAAAAACTGATGCTCCTGGACAGCGTCAAGGTCAAGGTAAAAAAAAAATGGTTCCAGTTGAAAGGTCTTTTCACACGAAATGCGCATATGGAATATGAAAGCCCTACCACTAACCAATCTAAAGTTATGGCCAATGTTCAAGTTTTTAGAAAAGTAGGCCAATGTCAAGGTAACAAGATCACAAATTATGGCACACTGGAAAGGTCTTGTGATAAGGAATGCATATGTGATATATGAAAGCCCAATTACTTATCAATCTGAAGTTATGGCCAATGTTAAATTTTTAGAGATTATGCCAAACGTCAAGGTCAAAAACTATGGTACCACTAGAAAGGTCTTGTGACAAGGAATGCACATATGAAATATGAAAGCTCAATCACTTACCAATCGGAAGTTATGGCCAATGTTAAAGCTTTTAAAGTGTAGGTCAAACGTCAAGGTCAAGGTCACAAGGTCAAAATCTATGGTACGACTGGAAAGGTCTTATAACACGGTATGTACATGTGCAAAATATGGAAGCCCTATCACTTACCAGTCGAAAGTCATGACCTATTTTGAAGTTTTTAAGAAGTAGGTCAAAGGTAATAAGGTCAAACATTATGGTACTGCGGGAAAGGTCTTGTGACAAGGAATGCACATGTGCAACATGAAAACCATATCCCTTACCAATCGAAAGTAATGTCCAATGTTAAAGTTTTAGAAGAGTAGTTCAAACGTTAAAGTCACTCATTAGGTCAAAAATTATAGTACCGCTGGAAAGGCCTTGTGACAAGGTACACACATTTGAAATATCTCAAATGGTTTCCAAGTGACGGAGCTGACTTGAAAACATAACACACAGACCGACCGACCGACCGACCGACAGACGGACGGATCGACAGATCTGGGGAAAACAATAGATCTCGCGACCATATTCGGGAAGACAGAATCACAATTTCTTTAATACTGACTTGTTTTGACCATTTACAATCTAACTCTATTCGGTATCCCGGTACTGGGAACTGATACGATAATGAGATCTGACTGTAGTCCCGTGTGGTGAAATACTGGAAGACGACCGTAGACGATTTGGTCAAATAATTTTGTACATTATGTATAGGAATAATTTGTTCATAAAATGATACCAAAAGTTCAGAGCTTGGCTACAACGCTCAATGACGCGTGAACGATCCGTTAGCGGGAACTTGACTGGGGATCCAGATCAGATGGAACTACACTGTTTGTCATGCAGTTTGTTAATAGAACGAATTCAGTGTAATTTAATCGATGGATACTAAAAATGGGTGTTACCAAATTATTTTTTCCGCAGCAAATGGGTTGATAGTTTATTCCAAAATCAGACTCTGGACTACTTCTTTAGTTCTTTTATGAATCATACCTTTCTATACAAAACTATACTGCTTTTGTTGATAATATTAAGCCGCGAATTGACATCAGTCGGTGCTACATATACATCAAAAAGCTGATAAATCCAGAACTTATAGAACTAAATAATGCCAGAAATGCCATAATGAATCAAACAATTAGCATTGTTGATTGTCTGAAAGTACCATAACTTCTCATAGTAGGTTCTTTTTAGCAGCTGTTCATATGACAGAACAATTAACTGCTAATATATTTGGAATTATCTATTAGCATCCAACATTTTTGCACTTACCTATGTTTGCCACCATCGAATAATATAGAGTTACTATAGGAAAAACACAACCGTGTTGCTTAGTGCATTCTTTAATATGCCAAAATTTGTCATTTTTTCCGATAACAATTTAGAAAATATTCCTATTTCTCCTTCAAACATAGATTATATATGCTTGTAAGAACCGCCTCAGTGAGGCCGGACTCACACGAGTACCCACAGTCTATGTTTTTTGTGTGCTCATTAGTATGCCCTAACGAGTACCCACAGTCTTTGTTTCGTATGTGCTCGTTAGTACCGCCTCAATGATGCGGTTCTAACGTGTATCCACAGTTTAGGTTTGTGACCGCCTCAATGGTTCTTATGAGTGTACATTTTTATCAAAAATAAGGAAATATTGCGTAAGTTTGTAAACGTTATCCCCATCAGTTCCATATTTAGTGGGGTCTACATGGATGTTCATAACAAGGATTTGTTAATAAAGTGGGATTCATGGACACGAGGTTCTGTTTGCCACTGCGGGTAATACACGAATCTTAAATGGATCAAGCATTATATTTTTTCTTTCTTTCTTTGCAACGATCGGCCATAACTGACCATTACTCGCGTATGTACAGTGCATAGGCTTTAGGTTTTGCTGGTTGAAATCTATAACGGTAGCTGTATTTGAAGAATTTGTTGTCCAAGGACATTCAACAAAGAAGTCAAGAAAGAGGCCATTTAGAAGCCAGTCGCTAAAGCTTAAAATAAAAATAAAAAATGAGTTCCTTTAAGAGCAATGAAAACATTCATAAGAAAGTAGATGGGTCATACTACGTAGTTTCGGCTAATAAAGCCTCATCAGTGACCCTGTAATGATCTGGCAAAGAAAGCCAGAGGAAACATACTGCAATTTTGCGAATTTCGAATAGGCAGTCGATACAAAGACTGATATAAATCAAAATGGGGTCCAAATAATTAAAAACCGGTCTAGAATATGAGTCTAAACCTCTAATTTATTTCTGATTTCTCAGAATATTCACGCTGATCTCAAAGGACCAAAAGTAAAATATAAACTGCACTATGGTTGATGTACGGGGAGACGTTTTACGGCCGCCACACGGCACAACACCAGCTGCAGTGAAGGCAAATAAAAATCAAAAATGAGTTCCTTTAAGAGCAATGAAAACATTCATAAGAAAGTAGATGGGTCATACTACGTAGTTTCGGCTAATAAAGCCTCATCAGTGACCCTGTAATGATCTGGCAAAGAAAGCCAGAGGAAACATACTGCAATTTTGCGAATTTCGAATAGGCAGTCGATACAAAGACTGATATAAATCAAAATGGGGTCCAAATAATTAAAAACCGGTCTAGAATATGAGTCTAAACCTCTAATTTATTTCTGATTTCTCAGAATATTCACGCTGATCTCAAAGGACCAAAAGTAAAATATAAACTGCACTATGGTTGATGTACGGGGAGACGTTTTACGGCCGCCACACGGCACAACACCAGCTGCAGTGAAGGCAAATAAAAATCAAAAATGAGTTCCTTTAAGAGCAATGAAAAGTTGCTAAATTCAACAATACTGTTTAATACATCACGAAAACATGCCTATACAATTTTGACCCCCTTAAACCGGCAATTGCATCGGTATATGTTATGTTTCTTTTTTCTACTCGGAGTATAAAATGCGAGGCTTCGCCGAACATTTTATAACTTTTCCTCAACGAGCTTAATAAATTTAATAATACATGAGCACGAATTCATCAAAGGACATTTAAAATGCATTTTCACATAAATGTTAATATTCCGCCATTAGAAAACGCGACGACGTTAAGGACGCCGTACGTATAACGTTACGGGGTGTATCTAAATATTGATGATTGATTTGAGGTTTAACGTCCCCGTCAACACTGTAAAGGTCATTTTGGAGACGTTGCTTCAAATTTTGTGGGACTTTTACTCGACATTGAGATGAAATGACATCTCAGTCCCTGCCGCCCAATGCAACTAATAGGGTTCATAAGCATGGACGGTCCGACTCTCGCACCGCTTTGCCCGGGCAGGCTTAGATCCTCTAAGCGGTTTACTATTACTCGTGTGCGGGTCGGTTTCAGCTCTGCGTGGAAACATCATGCCGCCCATCTATTTCTTCAAGCCCCGATGGGCGGGGGCCGGTGTTTCTAACTAATTTGCTTATCTAATCCAATAGAGGATTACCAAATTTTATACGTGCCGTTATTACATTATCAGATGCGACCTCATCTATGAGTCTATGCGTGTGCTGTACTAACACAATTTTACCTGTATTAGCTGAACAATTTTATTAGGTCGATTGTTTATAAATCGACCTAAAGTTACTATGTAAATCTGTGTTATGTTGCTTATGTCCGCGTGACTAATAGAAAAAATAGCGTTTCTACGAAATCCAGGTAACGACTATTTATAGCGGCCAAATTATTGTCCCTGTGACGTCAACGTGTTGTGTAAAAGGGTTGGTTTTCTGTAATATTTGGACTGCGGTCGTGTACTTGGACACTGGCAAACAGAACGTGACGTCTGATGAGGGTCTACAATGTTTGCTTAAAAGACTGGAATTTTAGATTTACACGAGGTAGTCGAAGTTTCAGTTCCAGCCTATCGACGCACCAGTGCTGCTAGTGCTTTGATAAACTCGAAAACATTTCACGCGAGTCTCCATTCCGTCACAGTATGATTCAATGTTGTTTTTATCAGGAATAATTCGACTAACATCCTTAGTATTATTAACAAACACTTTGGGGAAACTGTTTTGTCAGTTCTATTGTCAAGAACATGTTTATTCTTGTTAGTCTGCAGAATTAAGATGTTGCACTAATGTAAATTACTAAAACACATTTGAAAGCATGATTGGGGGTTTAACGAACTTGAAGTCTCTGAACGTCAATTTGGAAGATAGTATATGTTGATCTCTCGTTCTAAAATAGATCTGAGGTATGCTACACAAGACTGTGACAGGACAGGCCAGGTCCAAATTAGGCGACTCGTTAGCAGCATGCGAAGGAGGTGTCTGGCGAGCATAGCCATCAGAGTTGGCCACACATATTACTAAAGTTAAAAATTGTGAATGTTTTGCTCGACACAATTTTGACGTCATCGTGTCTGAATGACCCACAGTTTGCTCAATGAATTTCAAGTTAAAACAAATGTGTCAATAAATAAAATATCTTGACGAGAACACATCACGAAAACACGCCTATATGATATTGAACCCTTGAACCCCACTTTTATACAGTAAAACTGGGGTTTACAGGGGTATACTTTGTTGTTCTTATTTCTGCTCTAAAATATAGATTGTGGGGACTCGTTAGAACCGCCTCAATGAGGCGGTTCTAACAAGTACCCACAATCTATATTTTGAGCAGAATTAAGAAAAATATCATAATTTTTCATCTTAAAATTGTCGTTTTTTCGGCGGTTAAGTTTACAATGTATTTGTATAGGCATGTTTTCGTAATGATACCTTGTTTTAATAATTTAAAAATTAGAAATCCTCAAGCCAAAAAGTTAGTAGTTCAAAACTTTTTTGAACTGTATAAATGTGAATAATTTGGAGATATTCTTCCAATTTCGTCGATCAAACATATGTACAAGACACAACATACTACTGATTTAGCAAATTTACTCAAGTTATTTTTGGACAGAAATTAAGAGCAGTCATTATACTCTGTTTTCAAACATGTCGACTGCGAACAGTAGCAACAATAAGATCTGTTTCGCAAATGAAAGTCCCAGTTTCCGAATCGGCACCCATCTCTCTCATCTTTCGAACGATTTACGAGTTATTCCCAAAGTCCAAGCTAAGGATCGGGATATTTCATTAAGTCGGTTGAATTCAGCGAGAGATTACTCTATGTACAATAATATAGAAACGGACCATAGATATCACCGGTGACGCGCTTGCACAAAACTACTTCTGATTGGTCAATATTCTTGGACAGTAATAGTTCGTAATGACCAATCTTAGTCACACATGAGAAATGTTACTGTTTGTGTGTTCAAAGATGACTGCTGAGACCGAGTCTAGCTTTAAACTGTCTGTTCCAGATAGAGCAACAGAGGCCAGAGGAAGACAGCTCTCTTGGTGATGTCTTAGCGCCGGCTTTACACTGTGCGCGTTTCTGCTCAGCTTCACTTATTCTTTTTGCCTCGTATTCAGATGAGACCTCGCCACTTTGCTCTGTCCTGTGGCAAATGTTCCCACGACTCTGTTGGAATTTTGAGGTCCCTGAAGGGGTCTTTGATGGTGTCCTTGTAGCGCTTCTTCTGTCCGCCTTGGGAGTGTTGGTCCATTTCTAGTTCTCCATAGAGCATTTTCTTTGGCAAAGGTTCCTAAGGCATTCTGGTAACATAGCCTGTCCATTTTAACTGTGCTAATTTCAGAATTTTATGTACACTTTGCATCCCTGTCCTTTTCAGGACTTCCATGTCTAAAATCCTGTCTTGCCACTTAACTGTAAGAGTTTTCTAAGACAGGAAGTGCTTTTGGCATCGCGTTGGTAGACTGTCCATGTTTCGCATGCATACAATAGTGTTGGCAGCACCACAGTACTGTAGACTTTCAGTTTTGTGTTAAGTCTGATTCCACTTCGATCCCAGACACTTCCACGTAGTCGGCCAAATCATCAATTTGCACAGCTCTTGACAGATTGCTCCCAAGGTAGGTGAACTTGTCTACGACTTGCAATCTTTGACCTTTCACTGTGGTGGGCTCTTTGTAAGGTTTACCAGGTGCGGGTTGATAGACTACCTCATTCTATTTTATACTGATTGTGAGGTCATAGCTATCACAGGAGTCAAATACTTGATCTATACCTTTCTGCATCTTCTCTTCTGTTGGAGAACCTTTGGCCATGTCACCAGCAAAACGGAACTCATCTAGCACCTCTGTCTGCACCTTGGATTTAGCTTGCAACCTTCTGATTTGGGCTAACACATAGCCTTGCTTGACTCCGTTTGTCACAGGGAACGGAGCTGAAAACTCACCATCAATTTGAACCTGTGTAATTGCTATGAACGTGTCACCATGATCTTCTAAAGGCACTCACGACTGACTGTGTCAAATGCTTCTGTTAGGTCAACAAAGGTCTGACATGATTAGGTCCATGTTCTGTTCCTGGCATTTCTCTTGCAGCTGCCTTGCTGTGTTGTTCCTCTGTCTTTCCTAAACCCACACTGGCTTTCTGGTAGAAACCCTGACTGTCTAAGTGTTCGTTCAGTCGGTTTAGTAGGACTCTTGCAAGGACTGTCTCAGCAATTGACAATAAAGAGATGTCACGATATTTGCTTTACATGATTTTATCATATGACGTCGCGTCTGAGAGTGTAATAACGCCATGTAATATTTTCGAAAATCCACTAGTGGATTAAATATGCAAATTAGCTAGATACGTCCCGTAACGTTACACGTTTGATTTGTTTGTTGTCCCCCGCCTTTTCGAAGAAAAGCGAGGGGACATAGTATTCGGCTTTCCGTGGTGCGTGGTTCGTGGTGCGTGGTGCGTGATGCGTGGTGCGTGGTGCGTGGTTCCGAGCTTGTAGTAGGTACCTTTTGAGCGCAACTTCTCCTACAGTTTTAAACCGATCGTTCTGAAATTTTACAGGTGTCTTTATCATGGTTTGCAGTTGTGCATGTGCTTTTTTCAGAATCCTTGAATTAATTTTTTTCACTTTTTTCACATTTTTAACTTAGACTTTTTTGCATGCTTCCGAATTCATAGTAGGTACTTTGTGAGCGCAACTCCTCCTACAGTTTTATACCGATCGTTCTGAAATTTTACAGGTGTCTTTATTATGGGTTGAAGTTGTGCATATACTTTTTTCAGAATTCTTTAATTATTTTTTTTCCACTTTTTTCACATTTTTAACTTAGACTTTTTGCATGGTTCCGAATTCATAGTAGGTACCTTGTGAGCGCAACTCCTCCTACAGTTTTATACCAATCCTTCTGAAATTTTACAGGTGTCTTTATCATGGTTTGAAGTTGTGCATATGCTTTTTTCAGAATTCTTTAATTAATTTTTTTCACTTTTTTTACATTTTTAACTTGGACTTTTTTCGTGCATCAATTCTATGAAAGAGTATAATGTAGTAGGTACCTTGTGAGCGCAACTGCTCCTACAGTTTTATACCGATCCTTCGGAAATTTTACAGGCGTCTTTATCATGGTTTGAAGTTGTGCATATGCTTTTTTCAGAATTCTTTAATTAATTTTTTTCACTTTTTTCACATTTTTAACTTAGCCTTTTTTCATGCATCAATTCTATGAAAGAGTATAATGTAGTAGGTACCTTGTGAGCGCAACTCCTCCTACAGTTTAATGCCACTCCTTCCAAAACTTAAAAGTTGGTTGAATTATGGTCTGAAGATATGCATTTGCTTTTTATTACAGAATCTTAAAATACGGGTAATTCTGTTCACTTTTTTCACAATTTTAACTTCGAGTTCTTTTTGCCCATCTATAATATGAAACTGGATATGCAGAAGGTACATTGTGAGTGCAACTCCTCCTACAGTTTAAAACTGATCCTTCAGAATCTTTACAGGTGTTTTGATATGGACTGAAATGTGTATGTGCCTTTTACAGAATACTTTAATTATTGTTTTTCACTTTCAGCATTAAGTGATACCAATGGTTGCCTTGTTAACTTAACTTATTTTTTAACCTCACAAATGAAAATAAGGCGGGGGACATAAATTCTCTTTGGAATTTGCTTGTTTGATTTGGGGTTTAACGTCCCCGTCAACACTGTAAAGGGCAATTTGGAGACGTTGCTTCCAATTTTGTGGGACTTTTACCCGACATTGAGACGAAATGACATCTCAAGCCCTGTCGCCCAATGAAACCAATAGGGTTTATTAGCATGGGCGGTCCGCCTCGCACCGTGGTTCCTGGACAGGCTTAGATCCTCTAAGCGGTTTACCAGTACTAGTGTGCGGGCCGGATTCAGCTCTGCGTGGAAGCATCATGCAGCCCATATATTTCTTCACGCCCCTATGGGCGGGGGCAAAAACGTTACACGTACGACGTCCTTAACGACGTCGCGTTTACTGATGGCGGAATATTGATATTTATTGTAGACAATCGTAAATAAAATGCGTTTTAAATGTCATATGATAAATAGAATCTTCTATTCGTGCTCATGTATTATTGGATTTATTAAACTCGTTGAAGAAAAGGGATAAAATGTTCGGCAATGCCTCGCATTTTATCCCTTATCTTCAACTCGTTTAATAAATTCAATAATATATGAACACTCATGTAAGATTCTCTATATCCCCTAGGGGCTCGAACTACTCCTAACTCGAACACACTTTCATCGTGCCAAACGAGTTCGAGTCGCTCAAGTTTGGCATATAGAGGATCTTACATGAATGCTCATGTATTATTGAATTTATTAAACGAGTTGAGGAAAAGAGATAAAATGCGAGGCTTCGCCGAGCATTTTATGTCTTTTCCTCAACAAGTATAATAAATTTAATAATACATGAGCACGAATGCAAGATTATATTTATCATATGACATTTAAAACGCATTTTATTCAAGATTGTTTTACTAAAATGTCAATATTCCGCCATTAGTAAACGCGACGTCGATAAATTTGCATATTTAATCCACCAGTGGATTATCGAATTTATTACATGACGTTTTTACATTATCAGACGCAACGTCTCATATGATAAATATGAATATGTCCAGCAAATGCCACGGTAATAAATCATAGCCAACTAATGATAAACCATGCTATTTCGCAAAGCCTTGTAAGAAACGACATAAAATCACTTATTTAGAATGAGCTTTTCAAACGGGAAAAAATTCCTTCGATTCGTTGCAACGGTAAATAAAATAAAACGTACAGAAAGGAACACTCAAGAGTTTGTATTTTTGTGTTTTATATAATAATATTTTGCAAATGCATAACTTGACTTTTTATTGCACGTTTGCGTCATGACATTTGGATATTAAACCATGCAACATGCAAGCATAGCGTCGCCAAAATGGGACATTGGCATACATAGTAGTCCGAGTTGATCTGGGTCGACACTGTTTTTGTGAAGTAAAAGTATGTTTGAAAAACTTATCACAAACATGACAAACCTGATACCCCTATAAATGGAAATGGACCGGTTCAGAGGTGTTAAGTGGAATATTTTATGTGTCGTACATGGGAAAAAATGTTAACACCACTTATTCTAAGCGAAATAATATATTGCAAGCACTCGTACAAAGGCACTCAGAACAGCATAGTTGCGCAACAGTTCCTATTGTTTTTGGTGATGAGCTTTGAGTCGGGACAGAGTAAAACCTCCCAAAAGGCCTGTGCGGGCAGGACAGGCTCACTCTGACGGTTCGGCTACGCAGCAGCCTTTGCGGTGTCCTCTGTTTAGTTCATGTGAACAGCGAAGACTCGTGTAAGCAGCGAAGACTCAGATCAGACAGATCTGAGTCTTCGTATGTGGCAGTCGGTACATCTATGTTTTATAAAAGCGCAAACTTAAGTGTCTCATTGTTTGTAAATGTCAAAACATATAGAAGCAATTGTAGTCGACGCCATTCTGAATTCCAGAAAAATAAAAACGGTCTGGAAATACTCGTGCATTAAGTTTAGACACAACATTACCTCACAGTTACATTATGAAAACACGCCTATATAAATACATTATAACCTTTATCACAGAAACAAATGAAAAATTTTAGATGAAAAATTGTAATATTTTTCTTATTTCTGCTCCAAATATAGATTGTGGGCACTCGTTAGAACCGCCTCATCGAGGCGGTTCTAACGAGTACCCACAATCTATATTTTAGAGCAGAAATAAGAAGAATAAGGTTTACCCCTGCAAACCCCAGTTTTACTATATACAAGTGGGGTTCAAGGGGGTCAAAATTATATAGGCATGTTTTCGTGATGCTCACACCATTGTTGCTGCCACAGTCAGGCTGCACAGCTATGCAGATTGATGTTCTGCGTAAGAGGGGCTGACTGGCTGTTGTTTTTGCATAGAGGGCTATCCCGCGTAAGACAGAGCTTGTGGTTAACGACGTAAAAATAGGTAAAAATCGGCCGACTGTCGCCCACTCGTTACAGAAGGAGAAAAAATACCACCTATTTTCATCCAAAAATAAAACTAAGCATTACTAGCGGTATGGAAGTACTTAGGTACTTCCCGGGAAAATGAGGTTTACGCATCGACGTTACATACACGTTGAATACTTGCTGGGTTATCCAGACAGCCACGCATTGTGTATGCAACGTCGCGTCATATCGTCGATTGCGTTGCATCGAGTTTAAAATACGACTTAACATATATGCTGTATAGTTGGCCATCCAATCCCAAAAAGATTGATATTTTTACTTTTGATGGCAAAATTGAGTAGAGTATGGCACCCATGCTAAATGTAATCCTTGATGTGTGTCAACAATCATAGGGGTGGATGCCACGTCTGGAAATGCGTCTGAGGCTCAGAAGTAGGTCAAAGGTCAAATGAGTGCAAAATAAACATGCAACTACTTATAACTCTCTTTTAACACATATTTGGGGAAAATGTTCGCTTAAAATCACCATAAACTATTCAGGTGCAGTGAACAATGGAAAATCATTATAAATGTACCTTCAAAGTATGTCAGTCTTATAGGTCAGGGGTCATTTAAGTGCAAAGCTCGTGAAAAACGGATGTTTTCTGACCACATTTTGTTATATTTAGCATAAGGATGTGTTGCTGACCAGTATTTATTATACCCACGCCGTACGAAGTATTCTATGTGGGTATATAGTTTTCGTTCTGCCGTTCGTTCGTACGTCCGTCCGTCTGTCCGCACAAAAAATGTATAGTTAGGTGGCTATGTAAATGGACAGAATCAATGTAAGTCAATGGGATTTATTCCGTTAGACACCGAAAATACTTCTTTTCTGTGGCTAAAAGTAGCCACTTAAGTATCGATCCTGTCAAAAATATCCACATAAGTATACATCCGTGAGAACGTCCGTGCATCCGTCCTTCCGTCCGTCCATCCGTCTGTTAACATTTTGGTTAAAGTTATGCATTAAAGTTTCTAAGACAATGTATCTTCTGAACCCTTTGATAGATTTAGTTGATGCTTACATTGAAGTTACATACTGGTCTACAAATTTCATTGATGCATGTTCCACCACCCACAGTGACCTTGAGGTCAAGGTCACAGACTTAGAAATTTTACTTTTGTTTAAGTTTTATGACAGAGTTTATAGATGCTTGTATGTTCTAAACTCTAAGACAAATTCAGTTGATACTTGCATCAATGTTGCATACCAGTCCAAAGATTTTGTGATGCATGTCCCTTTTCCCACCCATTGTGACTTTGACCTCAAGGTCACAGACTTAGACTTTTACATTTGGTTAAAATTTTATGACAAACTTTATAGTTGCATGTATGTTCTAAACTCTAAAACAAATTCAATTGATATTTCCAACAATGTTGTATACCAGTCCAAAGATTTAATTGATGCACACCCCACCTGCTTCAGTAACATTGATGCCCCCATCCCTTCAGTAACTTTGATGCCCTCACACTCTTGGTACATTTAGAAATTTTATGTTTGGTTTAGCTTTTACAAACACATTTATAAATTCTTATAGCTTCTTGACTTCTTCATACAAGCTCGAAAGATAAATCAGAGGGCGGCTGGCCGGAGGTATACGTGACCCACTGGTCGCTTTCTCTAGTTATCAAAATGTTAAAAAAAAATACATTTGTAACGTGTATTTGATTAGAAAATCTGCTTGTTTACATGGATATGGGTTAAATGGAATAAAAAGGGATACTAATGTTACAGACTTGAATCATTGATGATCCCCGATATTGATATAGCATTGGATTCTTTCTTTGTGACTTTGTTTCTGTTATGGGCCTGAAACATTGCCTTTGCGCAACTACCGTAAGTCAACTCGCGACTTCCGTTGAGCTAGCCTGTCCGACAACAGGTTTTATTAGTCAGTACCCACCAGCTGACTGAATCGGGTTGGCAGGCTGGTTTTTATCACAACATAGACAGAATACTACGCTGTGCCATTTTTTAAAACAGAAATGGCGATATAAAATGGGTTTTGCAAGCATTAAATATTTTCAACTAAAATGTTACTCTATTATGAGCAGGGCCGATTTAAACACTTTCTTTGTGAAAGACAATTAAAATTCAAACTTTAACCTTATCTCCTAATTAAAATGTCGCATCTCTGATAACTGGCAATAATAGATAAAACAATTAACAACACATAAAAACATCCTTTATGCGTGACTAAGCAGGTGCAAAAAAGCTTGATATTTTTACGTTTGATGACAAAATTGGCTAGAGTATGGCACCCAGGCTAAATGTAATCCTTAATGCGTGTCAACAATCATAGGGGTAGGTGCCACGTCTGGAAATGCGTCTGAGGCCAAGAAGAAGGTCAAAGGTCAAATGAGTACAAAATAAACAGGAAACTACTCATAACTCTCTTTTAACATATATTTTGGGTAAATGCTTGCTTAAAATCACCATAAAACTATCCAGGTGCAGAGAACAATGGAAAATTATTTTAAATGTACCCTCTAAGTATGTCAGTCTTATAGGTCAGGGGTTATTGAAGTACAAAACTGTTGAAAATGGATGTTGTCTAATCAAATTTTGTCGTATTTAACCCCAGGATGTGTTGATGACAAGTATTTATTATCAAAAAATACACTTGTTACATGTATTTGTTTGAAGTGAAGGCAATGATCAGGAATCAATACAATTAACCCACAGCTCCAATCAAGGGCACCAAAGGGAAAGAAACACAAAAATGAAATGACTACCTAATGGAAATATCAATAGTGGAAAGACAAAAGGACAGTTACTTTTCCACAATGATCCAATTGGCTATCCAAAACAAAATAATATAAGCGATACACATATTTAAAGACAAACCACAACAAAAATACACCGCAACAGAAGAATGGCCTTGGAACGGTCAGTGAAGCGAATTCCACTGGTGGGGGGGGGGGGGGGGTCTTAAATGGATTTTATGCAGCTGCAATCCTCGCCCATACTTCCGTCGCGCTTTAGTGAGGACAGCAAGAAACCACTAAAATGCTCGAGCAAAAGAAAACCAAAAGTTGTACTCCGATGGGCCTGACCAGAGACAGAGCATCAGGCACCAACCAATATTACATAAAACTAAATTCTCTCTAATTCTCAGCAAGCCATTGCGCTGGGACGGTCATAGAATCTAAGGCCTGACCCATCAGCATGCAATTAAAGAGGGAAGCAAAGTTGTCAACTGTGCTTGGGTTAACTACCATGCATGCAGTCTGTCGTATAACCTTTATGTTGTACCCAATTTTTTTATATCGAAGAATGATTTTTACGAAGCTGGGTGCTGAAATTATTGAATTATATATATTTCTGAATATATATACTATGTCACCATAAATTTCGGGTTCCGATAGACCTTTTAAGTCCAACATTGGATTTTGGAATTAAATCGGAATGACGTCTTCAAAATTTTGAAAAGGCTTTGCCTAGTTTATGATACCGATAGCCCGGATTAAGAAGTTTAGCAGTTAACAATTTATATCGAGTGTTGAAGTCAGTCACATGACTAGGCACTCTGGTAAATCGAATTAATTGCGAAATATAAACGCCATAGGATGCCGCACAAGGAACATCACCATCCAACATAGGAAAATTTACAATCTCTAAGTCAAAATCATCGCGTTTATCATAAATTTTCCAGGAACCAAACCCATCTACAATAGACAGATGTAAATCTAAAAATGGGGCCTCGGTATCAGAAGAATTTGCTTTATTTAATGAAGTTCTGGGGATAAATCTGACTGATAAAACCATCGAAATAGGTATTGTTAATACTTAATAAACCAACAAAATATCTAGAAGTCGAGATACGAAGTTAAAATGGCTTGTTATGACTATGTCTATCATTTCAGATTATGCGGAAGAAAGCTTGTATCTGTGATATCGGAGAAACCCCTATTTGGTTTGCATTGCATAGACTTGTCAATATTGAAGTAAAATCATTAAATCATTTGGGCGCAATCGCGAATACATATTAGCTGTTACCCTTTACATTGTAGTGATCTAAACGGCTCTTAAAATGAAGTGGCATCTTGTAAAATACAAACTTTGAATACTGTCAAACACTTACATTAAGCGGCAGCAAATTTTGTGGCGTTTTATGAGAAGACCTTTTTGCGGATGTATATTTTGGTGGATTGTCGATTTCCGAAGAAAAAGAATCGATCGAAATCATCGGAGTTGGTCATCAACAGCTTCATGCAAAAACTGTAGTAATTAGTTAAATTTTTGTGTTCACCGCATGATTAACCCAACGTGCTACCTTGATAATCCACATGTCTGTCTGGAGGTGTGTCACTTTCCTCTTATCTGATTGGTTTACCCATCATATTGAGCTCACAGTTAAAGCCATCAATCAATTACTAATTACATCTACAATTTTGACAATAACTCTCAAGGTGTGTTTGTTTTCATTCAGCCGTTTTGAGCTGTCTTATGACTAGAACAATTCAGCTTCTAAAGAAGTAAATATACTTTTTCTTTTGTCACCAATGATGCCTATGTCCTATTGACACATTATAATTGTGATGTGTAGAATAAAGTTTCTTCTCTTGCATTCTTTTAGCTTTATTGGCGGATTTTTATTTTGGCGTTTTTTTTCCTTGACTACAAATAGCGCCAAAATAAAATGACCGCCAAATATAAGTGTTTTACAGTTGCTGCATGTGACCTTTGATGATGACCCACTTGTGTTATTATTAGATATATCTTCATCATATACTATATCCTTGATATATCACTGTGACATTTAGTAAGAACTCAGAAGACGGTGTATCACTTGTGTCTTTTAATTTTGGATGGCCATATGGCCATTTTGTGGGAAAGTAACTGTCCATATGGCCTTCCTTTGTTTAGGTTTCCATTATGGTCTGTTCGCTTAATGTTTGTATTTCTTTCCCTTTGGTGTCTTTTATGGATGGAGTAAGTTAATTGTATCAATTCCTGATCTTTGTTTTACTTCTACTTGGCATGTTACTTATAATAATGGATGGCATGTGAATAAACAACGTATTTTGCAAAATAAACATATTTTGCCAAATATGTACTTAAATGACCTTTGACCTAAGGCCAATTAGGTTGGTTATTATGCTGTTTGTATAATGTGTGGGTTTTATGCTTCCTAGATAAGGAAATGGCAACTCATTTGGCTTTGTTTCAGTTGACATACTAGATAACCCTTTGTACAATAACTATTGATGCATATTTAAAGAAAATTTGTACTTAAATGACCTTTGACCCTGGCCAACTCTATGATACAACATCTTTCTCACATATGATGCATAAACAATATGTCCTAAGTACATTGCTGGTGTTTTAATTAACTTTTTTCGGTCTGCTTAGATAGAGAGAGGGTACAAATGCCAGCATATACAAATTTTATTGTATTTTTGCTTTCATTTGACCTTTGACCTAATTCTGAGGCTCAGGGGCATTTTCAGAAGTGGCATCCACCCCTATCACTTTTGCATCACACTCAAGAACACTATTAGCATGAATGCCATACTCTACTCAATTTTGCCATCAGAAGTATTTTTTTGTGGTTTGGATGGCCAACTAGTATGCAATGCTGTATGCATGCTGGATGTTTCCTTAATGGTGGTCATATAATTAATTAATATGATTTAGTTTCTCACCTCTTGCCTTCGTAATTAGTATAATGTCAATATTGGCCAATTACTTGCTTTCTGACAGTGGATAACAAGGTTTTGACTGTGGCCATTGTGTGCGGGATATATGCAGCAGCAAGATGGCCGATTCGCAGGTTTCAAAGACTCAAATCATCGCTGAAAGGGTAATAGTGTTTTATTGCTATACAGAGCATGTCACACAAGTGGTAATTTCATACGAAATTTAAGTAATTAACCCAGTCAGCACGAAACAGCGTGCCATCGTCGGAGCGACAGCGTTACCACGTCGTATCGCCGTTGGCCCGACGTTGGCCCGGTATTTGTGGCTGGCTGGGAACCTTCGGCGTGTTTTCATAAAATTCATATAAAATGACAACGATTGTGAGATTCAATTTATCATGTGACTTTTTTTTCTATTTTCTCCGTAGAGAACTATACAAAAACCAGTGTTGAAACCGAAGCCATCGCGAAAACACGCCTATATAATTTTGACCCCCTTGAACCCCTTTTTTATGTAGTCAAACTGGGGTTTACAGGGGTATATGGGGATTAAAGGGATAAACCTTTTTTTCTTATTTCTGCTAAAAAACATAGATTGTGCGTACTCGATATATCGGGTCCCCGCAATCTATGTTTTGAGCAGAAATAAGAAAAATATCACAATTTTTCATCTTAAAATTTCTAATTTTTGGCCAAAAAATTGGCAATGTATTTGTATAGGCGTGTTTTCGCAATGAATGTCGCGAAACGTTACCACGCCGATAACATTTCGCGAAAATGCGATACTGCACATGTAGTCTAGCTCCTAGACCTTAATGTCATATATACCAATGACCAACCTTCCTGGTGTTTTTATCAAATATCTTTAATCTTGTCTCAGACATTAAGGATAACTTCCCAAGATAAAATCAAGTTGCTATCAGAGAGGGAAAAAGAAGTAAAAATATATAGAAGAATATTACTTATTAACTTTAAAATATGATATCCGACTAGTAGCTAGTCTACTGCACATGTAACCTGTGGAAAATATCTTACGACTTAACGACACTGGGCCCGAGTGCATGAAACAGGCGTAGTTTGCGCTGGCGTAAGCTACGACAGTAGGCGTAACTAATACCAGCGTACGACAGTCTTAAAATTGGAGTGAATACAGCGGGCGTAGATAGATATTAGCTCTTATCTTGCTGTTCACGACAACCCCTATCTTTACAAACTGTGTAGATCTAGATCAGATGAAGAAGCCATCAGATCAGGATCTACACTGTTTGACATTCAGTTCATGGAATTATATGAATAAATTACATCAAGTAATCTGATTGGTTCAAAGATAGAAATGGGTGTGGCTAAACGGAATATTCAGCAGGACAAGGGTTAGTTGCGACTGGCGTAAGACTGGCTTTAGACTGGCGTATAACCATAATAGTATGATGTATCATGTATATTATGTGCAAAATGATTTTTTATGCTTTATACGCACGATACATACGCTTCAAGTGTTGTACGAAAGAAATTTATTTACAACACATCTGCCGTGTATGTTCTGCAACAATGTCTGCAGAGAAAAGAATTTTGAAGAAAATGAAATTTTGAGACTGTTTGCCATCCGTACAAGGAAAATGCTGAGATATTAAACTCAAAATTTAGTAATGTGTCCACATCAAAATTGAAAAAGAGAAAACTGGAGACAGTGCAATGTGCTTTGAATTCTTTAGCAGCAAAGGACAATCGATGAACTTAAACACAAATGGAATGATCTGCTATCCCGCGCTAAAATATTATTCCAACAAAAGATATCCGGAATCTGGCGGGGGTTCCGACTCCGTATGACCTTAGCTTTTCTGGGAAGTAAAACTCAAACACACATACATACACCTGTTTTAGATGGTATTTCCACTGGGGGGAATGAATTGTGCAAGGGTTGGGTGATACATACTAAGTTGTCACCGAACACAAGCTATCATCGGCGAAACCTTTTACATTATCTGAGGCTGCGTCTGATGAAAGAAAGATATTTCGGGTGCACCAAAAGCTACTTCAGCTCTGTCAAGTAATTAATTCTGGGCACTGCAAAAAAAAATACGAGTGTTTCTACTCGAATTCTCATCACTGGTCAGGACAAAAATTCTTTCCAAAGTTCCGTACCATATTTCTTGGCCCAGAACCGACTGCCAATTCGGAACTGTTTGCTTGTTTGCGTTGAGGTTTTACGTCCCCGTCAACACCATGTCATTTTGGAGACATTGTATAAGATTCTGCGGGACTTTTACCAGATATTGCTATGGAATGACATCTCAAGCCCTTCCCGCCAAAAGAAACTGCTAGGGTTTACGGCAGCGAGCCCACTCGCATCATTTGTCCTGGGCATGTAGCGTCAAGTTTGGTCGGTTTTATTCAGCCCTGCGCCGAAGCGTCATGCAGCCAGTCTATTTCTTCAAGCCCCGAAGGGCGGGACCGTCTTTAAGGCATGGTTCACTTTATGCTAATGGAGCACTGCTATGCAATATGTTGATATCTTAAATGGCTTATGAAAAGAAAGAAAACAAAATAATAATAATAATAATAATAATAATAGTAATAATAATAAAAATAATAATAAAGATTGATTCTTCTAAAAATAGGCAGCAGTATCTTTT
Organism: Lucinisca nassula; assembly: GCA_963580285.1. Taxonomy (NCBI): domain Eukaryota; kingdom Metazoa; phylum Mollusca; class Bivalvia; order Lucinida; family Lucinidae; genus Lucinisca; species Lucinisca nassula. The sequence continues at coordinate 158,118,255 of OY757012.1, read as the reverse complement.
ACTATATCATTCTGACTAAAATAAATGTTTAAAAGCTAGGCAGAAGTCATTTGTGACATGCTTTTCACTAACATGGTCGTTTTCTGATCTTTCTGGGAAAACAGTTTTGTGTGATTCCCTTCTAGCTCAAATTACTGAAGATTCAGCACGGTGACACATGGTTTTTATTTCAAATGTGGTGAGCCAGTATATGAAAAACTCTTAAACAGTTTTTGAAACAGTGTAGGAAGTATTTCCCACCATATGCCCTTAAAGGGGTATTTCAGCATGTGTTGAATGATAAAGTACACGTTATGTCCCTTCTGTAAGACGCTTAACGTTAATAATCTGACTAAATTTTCTTCATAAAGTATCTAATATGAGAAAAGGCCTAACATCCCAAAAACATGACATTGGCAAAAAGAAAGCGTTGTCTAATCTTCGTCTACACTGCTTAATGCTCAAACTCTTTTGAAAACATTATCACTGACAAAACAAACCTCACACCCAGAACGTTCCAAAGCATTCTATTGTCATATGAAAGGTAAAATTGAGTCCATTTAAAAGAGTGGCGATGGTTCTCCTGCATAACTTTCGGTGGACAGAACATGGGAACTACCTGTTTACCCTAAATATTCGGACACCCTAACTCCTTTCCATACATGTTCTAAAATTTGAACAAGTACAGGTTACAACCCCATGTTTGTGCCTAAAATTAGTTGGATATGTAGCAAACAGTGTAGACCCCCGATGTTGATTGTTCGGGCCTGGCAAAGTGAATTCATACGGTTTTGTTTGTATTGCATGACAAAAAATGGTCATGAGCATGTGAAGGTTAAGAAAAGGCTCAGAAGTGTAGTGAAAGCTCACCACTGCGGCCGAAACTCGCACACATGATTAAAGAATTAAAGAGGTTTTGTTTGGTTGAAATGAGGTTTTACGTTCCCGTCAACACTATTCAGGTCATTTTGGAGACGTTGCTTCCAATTTTGTTGGAATTTTACCCGACATTGAGATGAAATGACATCCCAAGCCCTACCGTCCAAACAAACCAATAGGGTCGGAATCGTACCACTTTGCCTGGGCAGGCTTAGACTTTCTAAACGGTTTACCAATATTCATCTGCGGTCGGTTCCAGCTCTGTGGTGAAGCATCATGCAGCTCAATCTATTTCTCCAAGCTCCGATGAGCAGAGGCCATAATTATAGAGGTTAGTGGTATCATAATTCAACCAACTGGCTGAAAACCAGTATACCAGTATTTTGTGCATCTTCATCATGTTGAGAAGCGACCCTTAGTACCATTACGTCAAAATCATTATGAAAACACGCCTATACAAATAACCTTGACATTTTACCGCCGTAAAAATGAAAAATTTAAGATGAAAAAGTGTGATATTTTTCTTATTGCTGCTCAAAATATAGATTGTGGGTACACGTTAGAACCGCCTCGATGAGGCGGTTCTAACGAGTACCCACAATCTGTATTTTAGAGCAGAAATAAGAAAAATAAGGTTTACCCCTGTGAACCCCCGTTTTACTGTATAAAAGTGGGGTTCAAGTGGGTCAGAATTATATAGGCGTGTTTTCGTGATGTCCTGCGGATGTTGCAGCAATATACTATGGTGTACTACTGTATTTTTAATGTTGGTGCACTCTCTATTTGTGAACAATCTTCTGAAGGCCATATTGGCTTTTGGTCGTGGGATTTGCCATCTCCTCTGATGGCTATTTTTTCATTCTGGTTATCGAACTTATGATTCAGTATGTTGTTGACGTTTTTGGACGCTCACACTAGCAAGTTTGTAGGACAGGTTCCAGTAAACGACGCATTTATATATAATATTAGCCATGATGCTTTGTTAATTTTAAAATTATTTACGGGGTCTTAATCCTAAACTCTAAACTTGTAAAATCTAGCACATGTAAAGACGTCACTTCGAAAAGTGTTGCTAAACTTGTTTTGTATATAGATTTCTAAGCCGTAATTTGAGTATAATGAATGAAATCAAGAGAGAGAGAGAGAGAGAGAGAGAGAGAGAGAGAGAGAGAGAGAGAGAGAGAGAGAGAGAGAGAGAGAGATGGGAGCACGTTAACACATCCGTGTAATTAACACCCCTTTAAATCCCTTTTCATATAGGGGAAGTGTGGTCTACAAGTGTATAAATTATGCCTCCCATTCCCGCCCCAAGACACAGACCGTGGCAAGTCCTACTTCCGAGAACCGCCTCACGAGGCGGTTCCAACGAGCGCCCTAATCCATTACCGGAACAAAAGTAAGAAAAATATCAGAGATTTTCATCCGAAAAATAACCATTTTCATCCGAAAAATAACCATTTTCATCCGAAAAGTAACCATTTTGAAGATATGATATTAAAATGAGGTTTAATGGGCTGTTCTTGATCATATCACGAAAACACGCCCATATAATTTTGACCCCCTTGAACCAGACTTTTTATATAGTAAAACTGGGGTTTGCATAGGTAAACCTTATTTTTCTTATTTTTTGCTCTAAAATATAGACTGTGGGCACTCGTTAGAACCGCCTCGATGAGGCGGTTCTAACGTGTACCCACAATCTATATTTTGAGCAAAAATAAGCAAAATATTACATTTTTCCATTTTAAAAATTCATAATTTTGGCGTTAAACTTTACAATGTATTTGTATAGGCATGTTTTCGATATGACGTGATGATATATCGAATTGTACTTTCCGGGAAGCGGACACAAAAATGCTGATCAGAGTCTGGTCTGGACTCCTGTTGTTCTCAAATGGCTAACATTGGTTTTCGCATGATATAGCTCAAACATAATTATCCATGATATGAAAAAACTGACGATGTAATTCATATCTGGTAAAGCATATATTGAGATTTTTCGTAATTTTGGAAGAAATTAATGAATAAAACACTAACGAAGAGAAATCGCAAAATTCTAACATTCCTGTTCGGTCTTTCGACTGGTTCATTCCTGTGGTCTTTTACCACTAGACTATTATGATACAGCTATGCGATAAAATATTAACCCAGTAATGAAACTGGCGAAAAATATAGTTAGTTCATCTCATTGAGGGAATTCCAACAGTTACCCACAACATGCGTTTTTGGAAAGAAGAAAAAATAAAGAGTGATTTCATCAAGTACTTTTTCTTTAAGGAGACTGTATATAAGTTTCAAGGAAGAGTCTTCGAGTTTCGAGTGACAATTTTCAAATTTTAGTCAATATCAGTTTCAAACTATAGACTTTACGCTTCAAGCAAGCGGGTTTCGAGTAGATTTTCCACTTTCGAGAAGCAATTTTTCAAATCTCGATCCGTGTACTTAACATTGTGCATTCTGTCCTATCTCCGAAATGGTTAAGTCTCTTGAAAATTTTTGATATTATTCTTATTTATTGAGGCGGTTCTAATGAGCGCCTACAACCTATGTCTTGAAGCAGAAATAAGAAAAATAATAACTACTCCCGTAAAGCCAAGTTTTCTCTATTTAAAGTGGGGTTTATGGGGGTGTTTATTTCACGGACGTGTAAACGTGATGAGTTACATTAAATGATTTCTGAGTAAGATATGTTCTTACATGTATTTTGAAATTAATATTTCTATATAACTAGCTAGATAAAAGTTTGAAATTAATATTTCTATATAGCTAGCTAGCTAAAAGTTTGAAATTAATATTTTGATTATACTAGTTAGCGATTGTGATCAAGTTATTACGGTAACATGTCCTTTAATGAATCATTGTATAACATACATGTATATATAAATTGCGTTTTTGTTTTTGTTTTTGTTTTTTTTGTTTTGTTTTTTTTTTTGCGTATTTTCCTTGACCCCTAATAGCGCCAAAATAAAATAACGGCGCGAAATATAAATGTTTTCCAGTAACATAGTGCATTCTGTCCTATCTACGAAATGGTTAAATCTCTGATGAACATTTGTGACATTATTCGTATTTATTGAGGTGGTTCCAATGAGCGCCTACAACCTAAGACATAAAGCAGAAATAAGAAAAATAATAAATACTCCCGTAAACCAACATTTTCTCTATTTTAAGTGGGTTTATGGGGGTGTTTATTTCACGGATGTGTAAAACGTGATGAGTTTCAGTCAATAATTTCTGGGTAAGATATGTTCTTAGTTTAAAATTAATATTTCTTTTTAACTCCGTAGCTAGCGTTAATTTTGAAATTATTTGTTTGATTATACTACGAGGGCAAGTCAATAAGTAACCAGCCTATCCCATTTCATATTGACCGAGACAACCAAGATGTTCAAGCCTTGTTTCAATACATATTTTAGGCATGAGAGCAAAATTGCACCCTTTTCGTGTCATTCACTCATAAGATATTGAACATCAAGGGCTAGCGATGCAAAAGCAACTGTTTCGTCAAAAGTTTAGTACCGTGCTGTAAATCGGTACTTGTATTTGAAAAGGTAAACGGGTCAGGAAATACATTGCGAGTTGACCAATTGTTATGGGTCTTCTGCACCGTCGTATGCACAAGTTAAATTCTGGATTTGGGAATTCAAACGCGGTAGAACGTCTTCAGAAGACGAGACCAGGTCTTGACGCCCATCAGATGCCACCGATGACGAAATGTGTGACAAAGTACGAAATCTGGTTTACTCTGGTGGGCGAATTAAGGTGGAAGAAATAGCGAATGCATTACATATTACACATGGTAGCGTTTCAACAATTTCACATAATCGCTTGAGTATAGCAAGCTAACAGCCCCTTTGGCCCCAAAATCCCTTAACGACAAGCAAATGGCAACCAGAGCATCAGTATGCAGCGCATTGTTGAAGCGATTGCATCATAGTGTAGTTTATATTTTCTTGTCCTTTGGGATCACTGATTCAATTGTGGAATTTATAAAATATATGAGGGTCACTGATGAGGCCTAAATGGCCGAAAGTAGCTAGTCTGGCCCAGAAACATGTACACGCCATATTTTCCAGCTCTGTGGTGTATTCCTTGCTTCCAGAGGATAACCCTTTCTAGAACACCCTACCCTAGAAATTCTTCGACAGGTTTAGATATCAAACATTCAGAGATAATTTTGGGATATTGTATCTTCAATATGTAGGTTGTGTGTACTCATTAGAATCGCCTCGATGAGGCGATTCTAATGAGTAAAACAACATACATGTACCAGAGTTTTACAGGTCCAGAAGATATCGCCCAAACCATCCTCTATGCCTAATGGCCTGGCGCTTTGATTAACCCTTGGTGGCTCAAACGTCCCGTGTCTGGAACAAATTTTCATAATCCCAGTGTCGTTACAGCCATTCTTTTTGTTCTGTTTGAATTTAGGTTTAACGCCCATGTCAACACTTTTTAGGTCATTTTGGCGACGTTGCTTCAAATTTTGTGGGAATTCTACCTGACATTGAGATCAAATGGCATCTCAAGCTCTACCGCCCAAGCAAACCAAAAGGGTTTACTTGTAGGAACGGTCCGACTCGCTCCACTTGGTCTGAACAGGATTAGTCCCTCAGTACTCGTGTTCGGTCGGTTTTAACTCTGCTTGGAAGCATCATGCAACCCAATATATCTCTCTATGTCCTTATGAGCGAGGGCCCAACAGCGCCATTAAAGCTATACTACATGTATATGTACTTGTAGTATATATTGCACATCTATCTTCATTCACCTTCACCTTGTCCCGGCGAGCGATGCAGAACAAATTAGTTTCTTGTTATACATAAACCCATTTTGTACCGGAAACTCCAAAACGTCACGGTAACTGGCAAACAGGGCATGGCCAGATGAGACGCCACGAAACACAGTGTCTGAGCAGCTACACTGTTTGCTAAAAATTCAGTCGTTTCCCAAGTATATTTTGTAGAAAACCTAAATATTGAATTGCAGTTGTGTCATATAGAAGATGGACGATTCCATTCAGTACAAACGGGTTCATATTTGGATCAACAATATAGCATAGTACCTGCAGAATTACAGATGGTTTTAATTCTGAAAGATTTTTTCTCTGTCAGTTTATGAAAGAAATCCCACAATGTCAGTAGATTTATGTCCAAAATCATAAAAAAATTGGCAGTCCGTCAAAACTAATAGATCTGATTGTTCTGCTTCATATTCCATACTTGACTGAATTACACTTGTTTTTTTGCGGTGTCATGCGATTGACTAGTATATTGTTGCAGTCAAAAGGATGAGCCATAAGGAAAATGACAAACTTATAATGAATTGATGTGCAGATAATGTATTAACAGATGGCAAAACTCGGAGACAAAGTTTCAAAGGTAGTGTTATGTTTTTTACCAATTCAATTAGCTGACTTCTTTAGATTTAATCTAAACTTGGAAAATAATGGCTGTGAATTTTGTTGAGATTTGGATGATTATGTGCATTGCAAATCTGTTTTTCCACGTATAATGCATATCGCATGTGCTATGAAGAGAAATGAGGTAAAATTCCGATATTAAAACCACCTTTGGGACCACTTTTGAACAGTCCCAAAGGAGGTATCTTATTAGAAGACGCCGGGTGTAGAAAAAAAAAAAGAAAAAAAAAAAAAAAAGAAAGAATTACTGCAACCTTACCAACAAGCTTTTAAAAGTAGATTTAGTCTTAATTTTAGGTGGTCTATATAGCGGAATTTTATTGTATTAATAATAGTATTTTTCATTTCAAATGGAATAGACATTATCTTGGAAAAAGATTATGTTACATAGATTTTCATTGTTGTGCCTAATGATCTGCTGTAGGCAATTTTGCTGGGCTTTTTCGTCGCGTAACGGTGGGCCAGACTCCGGATCTAGTGATGACACCACCTCCAATCTTATTAAGAGAAATGGAACCTGATATGATGGCAATAGCAAATTACCTTGCCCATAGAAATTATCTGAAAACTAATGTTTTGTGTTAAAAAGTCCTTCACTACCGAGTTAGTTTTGGAGCAATTTTGCTTTTTTTTTTGGAACTTGTTTTTGCAGAAAATCCAATACTTACAGCAAATAGTTAAGACTCTGACAAGACGCTGCTTTTGCTTTTGTCAGTGCTTTTTTGTTTGTTTGATGTTTATAAATGCAATATCGGTGCTTGCGGCTCATTGCGCCCTGTTTATTGAATAGTACCTTGGCTTGATTGACAGCAATCCGCCCCAAAAGGAAACCAGAGCATAAGTTGAAACAAACATGTCTTCAGAAGTGTTTAAAAAAATCGTGCAAGCAAATCGTTTTGAAATTATAATAGGGACCCAGTCAAATGTTTTATTTTTGGTGCAGATTTATCAGTTAATTGCTATACGTATTGCTAGAGGGCGTGGTTCCAGAAGCAAACATAAACATACAAGAAAAGGACAGATATATAAACAGATCTCACCCAGTGTCCTCTATTAATAGACCACCCGTTTGGGACCGATTAAAAGTGGTTGCAAAGACTTGACTTGTAAACTCGGAGTTGAAACCCATCCCCACCCAACCACCCACTAACGTACACACACACCGCCACGACAACGATGCACATACGACATCACGTTAATATGTCTGTGTCATCAATACCCCTCTTAACCTCTCTTGATATAAAGAAACTGAGGTTTACAGGGTATTTTTTTTACATCTGCTCCAAGTTTGAGATGAAGTTTTACGTTCCCGTCAACACTATTTACTAATTTTGGAGAGGAGAAGTTGCTTCCGATTTGTAGAACTTTTATCCAAAATTTAGTAAAAATAAATTTCAAACTCTACCGCCCAAAGAAACCGCTTGGGTTTAAAGGGAGGTCTTAGCGGTACTTTGCCGCGGCGGCTGCGGTCGGTTTCAGCGCTGCGCGGAAGCATCATGCAACCCAATCTCTGCTCCAAGACATAGGCTGTGGGTACTAGTTAGAGCCGCCTCTTTGCATAATGTTAACAAGTCCTTGCAATTAACACCCCTCTATACCCAGTTTTATACAAAGAAAATTGGGGTCTACGGAGGTGTATATTATTTTCCTAATTTCTGTTCCAAGACATATGTTATGGGTACTCAATGAGGCGGTTCTAATGAGTACCCACAACGTATATTTGCCGTATATATAAGAAAAATATCACGGATTTTCATCAGAAAAGTAGCAATTTTGGAGATGTTAAAACATGCACTATGTCGTACGATTGTATTATCGTAATGGGGTAACCGCAACTTATGTTGGATTTCACAAGGTTTTATGAGAAAATTCACAATGTCACACGGTAATCTTATTTTGCTTTTACAGTTGGTCGTCCGAAGGCGGTTGTTCCTTCGCAGTTCCTTATTCAGTCAAACTTCAATGGTTCGAACACACTTGCACCCATTACGAAAACACGCCTATTATAATACATTGCCATTTTTGGGGCCAAAAATTACAAATTTTAAGATGAAAATTTGTGATATTTTTCTTATTTCTGCTCAAAAACATAGATTGCGGGGACTCGATAGAACCGTGCTCAAAAACATAGATTGCGGGGACTCGATAGAACCGCCTCGACGAGGCGGTTCTATCGAGTACCCACAATCTATGTTTTTGAGCAGAAATAAGAAAAAAAATGTATACCCCTACAACCCCAGTTTTACTATATAAAAGTGGGGTATGAGGGGGTCAAAATTTTATAGGTGTGTTTTCATGATGCCGTGAATAATTGTTCGAGACTGGTAATTGGGGCCACTGAGGGTTAACCCTTTTTGTACCAAATGAAATATTCTTCCTTATATATAGCAGGAGTCCATTTCAACCAGGCAAATGTTATTGCAATGAAATAACCATGTATGATCGTTAATCTTGTATTTCCTACGACAAATTGTGACGAAAACGCCCACAACTCCATATCAACTCTTCAGATAAGATGGTGGCTAGTTCACGACGTTAACGATAACGTCTGTTCAGCAATCGTTCTGACGTCATCATAAAACTTAAAAATGCTACATTCGTGCACGTGGCGACAACGTTACGTCGCACTAACGTAACCTAAACAAAGCAAGTCCCATTTTGTCATATCCAGAGTTCAAAGCTCATATTCAAACAGTACGTGAATTTCACGATTTCAACATGGATTTGTTGCTTGAACACGCAAACAGCTATTTTCATAGGATTTTATGCAAGAATACATCATTTATAAACCTGGTTTAAACTATCAACTATATAGATGGACAAAAATGACAAGCGCTATCCAAAGTCAACAAACAATTGCCCCTCCAGCACTCTCAGTGCAGTTTGATTAGTGGTATGTTTTGAAATAACGCGCTATGATAAGTATGCGGTTAATTCTGCTTTAAAAATCACCTTTAAGATTTAAGGTTTAAGAATAGACAACACCTTGACTTGTTAATTTTAATGACCCTGGCGTTGTGCATAATTTTTGGCAATATAGTGTTGAAGAATTATATGTACAAAAATAAATGAAAATTGTTGGATATGTTTTGCCATCTGTTTAATGGCAATATAAAATGTTCACGGTCAATAAAGGATACTATAGGTACCACGTTTCGTCCACGGGCCTCTGAGGTTCAATCAGAGCGCATACAATACTTTAAAAGTCACCCACCATACCCAAAATGCCTATCAGCGAGCTACGCTCGCCATATGCACAAATAGGGCGTTTAATCTTCTTGATCAGCCGATTTATTGCATTTATGTAACGTCAGACGCCCGTGTTTCGTCACAAAGTACCGTCAGTATGAAGTTGGTCTTTGTAAAATACTTCTTGTATACTAGTTCGCCCAATTATTACAGGTCTTTTTATCTCACCAGCTGTGATGTTCCGCTTATAAAAAGGAGTAATTTAACCAATATGGTTATAAAAGAATACCAGGTCTGAAAGAATTCCATTGGTTGAACTTAATGTTTTACTTAATTTACTCAAATTCAGTTTTACAAAAATCCATCAAAAATGAGAATAAGTAATAATCTACGCTGCTGATTGGTTCTGAGTAGAGACTATGGGTGTCGCTCCTGTCATTCAGCATCACGTAAACCCGCTTATATAATTTTGACCCCCTTGAACCCCAGTTTTTATTGTAAAACTGGGGTTAACAGGAATAAACCTTATTTTTCTTATTTCTGCTTTAAAATTTAGATTATTAGTACACTTTAGACCCGCCTCATCGAGGCGGTTCTAAAGAGTACCGTTAATCTATATTTTAGAGCAGAAATAAGAAAGATGAGGCGGTTCTAAAGAGTACCCATAATCTATATTTTAGAGCAGAAATAAGGAAAATATGACAATTTTCATCTTAAAACTTGCATTTTTTCGGTGGTAAAGTTTGCAATGTATGTTATAGGCGTGTTTTCGTAATGGGACATAAACAGCTTTTATTTGTTTAAACCAACTGAGTGTGCCTGGAAAGTTAACTTTTCATTTAGAGTGGTGTGTTTGAAGTGAATCACCATTATTTTTGGTCAAATTATATAATTTTTTTGCATACAGGTTCCTTGAAGACTGGGCTGAAATAGATATCACAGATTTTTTGTATCTTGTGTGGTTTCTGTTGTAATTAAGCTTTTGTCCAATGTGTCCAATTAATTTTGGTACAGAAAATTAAGCTTATTATACCTTTCTTTACAGACGTTTTAACCCTTATCTTGCTGAATATTCATTTTAACCACACCCATTTCTGACTTTGAACCAATCAGATTACTTAATGTAATTTATTCTTGTAAAGCCATAAACTTAATGTCAAACAGTGTAGATTCTGATCAGATGGCTGAAGCCATCTGATCTGGAACTACACTGTTTGCAAAGATAGGGGTTGTCGTGAACAGCAAGATAAGAGTTAAAGGAAATCCCTGTACATATTTAAAAGGCCAAAGGGCCCTTTTGAGCTGCTTGATAAAACTATGAACCATCAAGTAATCCATGGCTAAAATTCGTTTTTCAATTATGACAAAAATATCATGGAAACAAATAAACACCCAATAAGTTTGATAAAACGTCAGTGTCTTACCTTTAACGCTCTGCATGCTGGATATTTTCAGCAGACGAATTTTGAAATATTTTTCTCATTTTTGCTAGAAAAAAGGATATGACATCTCTTGCAAATTGTCTCCTGTATGAGCTGTTTAGAAAAACAAGAAAAATATCAACACATTTCTGCCTAATTAGCCTACAGTGTGGTAAGTGTAAATATGAGAATACACCAAGTAATAGTGGAGAAAGTGTCATATAAAGATTTCTACTGTAGTCTATTCCCAGCAGGTACTCAACGTTGAACTAACGTTGGAACAACGTTGAAAATATAGGGATCAACCATGGGTTTTCATGCATTAACATTCGACGGGTCCCGATGAAGCTGTTTGAACATTCGGCCTAGCGGCCTCATGTTCAAATATCTTCCGAAGGATCCGGCAAATGTTAATGCAATGAAATAACCATGGATAGTCGTTGTTCTTGCATAACTTACGATTCCGACATCAAATTTTGACAAAAACGCCCCAAAGCTCCATATAAATTCCATTTAAACTCTTCAAATGCAAATCAAAATGATGGCGGCCAGTTCAGAATGTTGTTTACAATGACGTTGAATTTCAAGATTTGAACATGGTTTTTGCTGTTTGAGCACGGCTTTGGTCCATTTGATTATAGAGATCGACCATGGTTTTTCATGCATTAACATTCGCCGGGTCTCGAGGAAGCTGTTTGAACATGAGGCCGACAGGCCGAATGTTCAAATATCTTCCGAGGGATCCGGCAAATGTTAATGCAAAGAAATAACCGTGGATGATCGTTATTCTTGCATAACTTACGATTCCAACAGCAAATGTTGATGAAAACGCCCAAAAGCTCTATATAAACTCCATATAAAGTCCTCAATTGTGACCGGCGAACCAACATGGCGGCCAGTTCAGAATGTTGTTTACAATGACGTTGTTACGCAGTAACCATCTGGCGTCATCATAGAACCCTAAAACGCTACGTTCAGGGCGATAATATCGTCGCTCAACGTAAGGTAACAAAGCAAGGCCCGTCTTGTGATATCAAAAGCTCAAAATCCATGTTCAAACAGCACGCGAATTTCATGATTTGAACATGTTTTTTTTGCTGTTTGAGCACGGCTTTCGGTCCATTTGACAATGGCTTCAAACAGCCATGCGCATAGATATTTATGCAAGAATATAGGGATCAACCATGGTTTTTCATGCATTATCAATTGCCGGATCCCGAGGAAGCTGTTTGAACATGAGGCCGCTAGGCCGAATGTTCAAATATCTTCCGAGGGATCCGGCAAATGTTAATGCAATGAAATAACCATGGATGATCGTTGTTCTTGCATAACGACAGTAAATTTGACGAAAACGCCCAAAAGCTCCATATAAATTTCATATAAACTCTTCAAATGCGATAGGCAAACCAAAATGGCGGCCAGTTCAGAATGTTGTTTACAATGACGTTGTCATGCAGTGACGTCATCATAGAACTCTAAAATGCTACGTTCAGGGCGATAACGTTACGTCGCTCAACATAACGTAAACAAAGCAAACCCCGTCTTGTGATATCAAAAGCTCAAAATCTATGTTCAAACAGCACGCGAATTTCATGATTTGAACATGGTTTTTGCTGTTTGAGCACGGCTTTCGGTCCATTTGACAGCGGCTTCAAACAGCCATTCTCATAGGTATTTATGCAAGAAAATGGCTTCAAACAGCCATGCGCATAGGTATTTATGCAAGAATATAGGGATCAACCATGGTTTTTCATGCATTAACATTTGCCGGATCCCGAGGAAGCTGTTTGAACATGAGGCCGCCAGGCCGAATGTTCAAATATCTTCCGAGGGATCCGGCAAATGTTAATGCAATGAAATAACCATGGATGATCGTTGTTCTTGCATAACTTACGAATCCGACAGCAAATTTTGACGAAAACGCCCAAAAGCTTCATATAAAATCCATATAAACTCTTCAAATGCGACAGGCAAACCAAAATGGCGGCCAGTTCAGAATGTTGTTTACAATGACGTTGTCATGCAGTGACGTCATCATAGAACCCTAAAACGCTACGTTCAGGGCGATAACGTTACGTCGCTCAACGTAACGTAAAGAAAGCAAGGCCCGTCTTGTGATATCAAAAGCTCAAAATCCATGTTCAAACGGCACGCGAATTTCATGATTTGAACATGGTTTTTGCTATTTGAGCACGGCTTTCGGTCCATTTGACAACGGCTTCAAGCGCTATTCGCATAGGTTTTTATGCAAGAACATTGTTTCAACGATAGTTCAACGTTGAGTCAACGTTTTGTGCCTGCAGGGTTCTTCCTACCAAGTGGGCTCTTGTAAAATATGCAGACAACATTTGGACTGTTCCAAAAGGCGGTCTCAGTGAATATATGAACTTCAGTAGAAGGCCAGTTCTTGCAGAAAATAAAACAAAAGAAACAAAAATAAAACGTTTCTCTGATTTTGCCCTAGCGTACGTTAATGAATATCAGAGCAAAAACTTCAGCTGTAGAAAACGATAAACATGAGATAGGAAAATAAACAAATGGCAAAATAGACGCCTCATTTGCTCAGAAGTAGGTAAAATAGATGTTATTTACATATAAACAAATGGCCAGAACTGTGTCAGAAGTGTTAATTAACAAGATTATGCGTGATTCATTGTTTTGTGTTAGTTAATTGCAGAGTGAATGCGCAGGAATATAACAGGAATCAATCGAGATTGTGCAAACTGTTATATTGTACTGCCATCCGTCTGATCGTAGGACGAAGTATCGCTCTTTGCCAATAATGTTATCGTCGTCGCTGCCGCCTCATCATCATCATCATCATCATCATCGTCATTATCATCATCATCATCATCATCATCATCATCATCATCATCATCATCATCATCATCATCATCATTATCATCATCATCAACAACAACAACATCATAACCACCGCCACCATCATCATCATCATCACCACCACCACCACCACCACCACCACCACCTCCACCACTACGAACGAATGTTTTCGTGTAAGGTACAGTTTTGTTGTTGTGGTTGTTACCGTTGCCACCGTCGCCGTCGTAATCATCATCGTTGTTGTTGTTGCTGTTTAATAAACGTATAAAAAATAAACAACGTGCTAGTTAACCCTTTTTGTACAAAATGGAATCTTCCTCCTTATATATAGCTCGAATCCATTCCAAAATTTAGGGGTGTCAGGTCGTGTTTTCATAAAAATTTATTTGGAAAATGACTGTTCTTTAAGCAAACAGTGGAGGCCCTGATCAGACGCCGCGTTCGGCGGCGTCTGATCTGGGCTTGCACTGTTTGCCAAGTACCCCTTTAGGGGTTTCCAGTACTAATATGTTAAAACTGCCTCCAACCCTTGATTCGCGTTAATCATATTTAAAATGTTATTTTGAGGTCAACGGAATATTAATGAGTACCTTTACAGTGTTGACGGGGACGTTAAACCTCAAATCAAACAAAAACAAAAAACCTGTACCCGAGCATAGGCAATAATCTATATCTTTTGCGATGTAGCATGCATAACTGTCAGTCAAAACAGACAAAGGTTCATCGACAGCTTATCATTGAATCCTTGAACGTACAGTATTTCTAAGTTTTGACACATCTTGATGTAGCAGTCAGAAAATGGCCATACTGTTTGCCATTCTGTCTGCACCCCTTGCTGGATCAAGAAACAAATTTGTTAAAATTTTAGGAGAATTACAGCAAGTCCTGAATGTGACAGAATTTTAAGGATTTTTACGTTATATTGTAACAGGACATGTCCAAGGATATTCGGTGAACGATTATATTGGTTATTAAAAGGTTAAATTGGACATTTTACTGCCGTTCTTTTTTTTTTAGGATTTTTACTGTATATATGAAAATAAAAGCATCACGAAAACACGCCTATATAATTTTGACCCTCTCGAACCACACCTTTATATAGTGAAACCTGGGTTTGTGTTATTTCTGCTCTAAAATATAGATTGTGGGTACTCGTTACAACCGCCTCGAGGCGGTTCTAACGAGCACCCACAATCTATATTTTGAAATTATCACAATTTTTCATCTTTCGGCCATAAAGCTTACTCTGTATTTGTACAGGCGTGTTTTCGTAATGGTCGGCAGTAAAATGTTCAATTTAACCTTTTAATAACCAATATAATCTTTCACCCGATATCTTTGGACCGGTCACCTTATTTAAGGACTTCGGAAACTATGGGGGGTTTTATGCCTCAATTTTGAAAGCTTCTGCAAGCGTCTGTAGTGTGTATATATGGAATTGACCTAATGTATACTAAAAACTGACGTATGTCGAACATCATGGCATTTACCAAATGTAGAAGGATGGCACACTAGTAGAAAAATTCCACATTGAAGTGGGCGGGGGTGATAATTTTTGAAAAAAATATAAGGTAAAAAAATGACAATTCCATGTTTCATTTTCAAGTTGATATCAAGTTAGGGCTATTACAACTCAAAATTTTAACATATAGTGCTATGCACACATAAAACGCAGGTGCACTACTTCAATGCATTTTACACCAGGATGTACAGTGCTCATCACAAATGGACACACCTGTACATAAATAATAATATTAGATATACACCTGTTATTTATAGAAGACAGGTAGCCTGCTCATTCAGGTATAACATACCTGTATTCTGTATGTACACTATATATGCTCAGCCAGGCATAAATATGTCCTTAGTTTAAAAATAAACCCTACTGTATAATGATACAGTATAGTTCCAAATCCTGTGAAGTTTTTCAATGATAGCGCTAAGCATGCATTTTACAATAGGATGTACAGTGCTCATCACAAATGGACACACCTGTACATAAATAATAATATTAGATATACACCTGTTATTTATAGAAGACAGGTAGCCTGCTCATTCAGGTATAACATACCTGTATTCTGTATGTACACTATATATGCTCAGCCAGGCATACTGTATAATGATACAGTATAGTTCCAAATCCTGTGAAGTTTTTCAATGATAGCGCTAAGCATGCATGTTGGTTTTTAGGATTTTTCACAGCCTTCCCCCCCTTGCCCAAACACGACAGTTGGTCAGAGGATGTATAAGTTAAAAATACAAATGTATGCCAAATTGTTTTATTGGGCAAGGGGGGGGGGGACATATACTTATTTAAAAGTTTCTGTTTCCTATGCAACTTTATAGAAACTTGACTCAATTAAGCCAAAAATCAACAAAATTAATATTTGAGCTGTAGACCAAAATGCATATCATAATAGAACAAAGTGTTACCTTTAAGTTGCCTCTGTGATGAGTTCGTTTGGTTAAATTTGAGAATTTTATCATTTCCGGGGCAAATGTCTTAACAAAGTTTCCGAAGTCCCATGACTTGTTGCAATATACCTTAAAAATCCTAGAAATTCGGACACCTTTAGGTTTTGCTGTAATTCTCCTAAAATTTTAACAAATTTGTTTCACAATCCAGCTAGGCGTCCGCAAAGTGCAGGCGAAATGGTAAACAAGTAGACCCTGATCAGGAGAAGTCTTATCTGCATATGCTCTGTTTGCTTAAGCCTCGGTCCTCCATATAGAGCTTGCGACTGCAATGCAATCACTTTGCGACACATTTTGTTTGTGATTGACTCACGACCTCTGCGGCTATTGAAACTACTTTTTCGCACCAAATACGATCGCCGATCAGTCACCTAGCAATCGGCGATTGATCGGCGACCTGTCGCCGTATGATCGCTGTAGAATCGGCGACTGGTTTGCATCTAGTTAAGAGTGATCGGCGACCAGTCGGCGATTAATAGGCGACTCTGATGAGACTGGTTGCAACAGAACGGCGACTGGTCGGAGACCGGCTGGCGACCGTTCTGCGATCAAAACAAGATTTTAATAATTTTTCGACGTGAAGACAGCTTATCCTTGTAGTTCGCACTGCAAACTTTCGGCGATCTATTGACGCACGTTTGAAACCTTGCAACCCTACGGCGAGTGGTCGCCCATCAGTCGCCGTCTCATCAGTGATCAGTCACCGAGCAGTCGCCGACTGATCGTCGATAGGTCGCAGCAAGATTGTCAGATTTTAGAGCCAAAGTGTTGATGAAATCGATCGGCAACCGATCGGTGACTTCCAGAAAACCATTGCAGCCAGTCTGCGATCAGAATCAGTTGCGGCTAGTCTGTTTTGCATGTTAAACAGACTGGTTGCGACTAATTTTGTTCGGCGACATATCAGCGACCATTATAAAACCTCGCCGCGACTTCTGCAGCCTCTCTGCGATTGTCATTTTTTTAAGTCACGGAGAGGTAACGCCGCGGTCGTAAGCTCTGTGGGACCAGGGCTTTTAGCATGCCTATCCCAATACTTAGAATCATAATGGACAATGGTTGTTGTTGTTGTTGTGGGTACTTTTAGGACCGTCTCGAACCGCTCGAATCTCCTTTTAAGGACCATACAAAATGGCTGACAACCTGTATTGAAAATTTGACAAGTGTGAAGATGAAAATTGTTTTAAAAAGAAATTATGACTAATATGATTTTTTGTGATTAATTCCATGAAAGCATAACATTTTGGCTTTATGTAGCTCTATTGCTACTAACATTTAGTTTTCAATCAGGATGAAAATTGTCAAATTTCAAACGTCACTGCAGAGCTGTCATTTCATCCAATGTTTCTTTTTAGCACAAATCAGTCCTTTGTATAACCTCTCCTAACAAAACCTACCAATGATTTTCAAAAATTCTTTTCCATTGCAAAATTGACCAAATGTTCATCTTGCCACCTCCATGCACTTGAAGGTGAAGAACCATGGCTGCTCTTGAGCACATTGTGAAAACATGTAAACAAAAAGAAAGTAGTTCCTTCTATTTACCGTGGTCTGAATTGGTCATAACCTCTAGAGAGTTTGTTTGAACTGAGGTTTAATGCCCCATCAGCACTATTGAGGTTATTTTGGCGATGATGCTTCCAATTTTGCGGGAGTTTACCCGACATTTGAGATGAAATGACATCTCAAGCCCTGCCACCCAATGAAACCAAAATGTTATATTCATAGGAGGGTTTGACTTACACCACTTTGCCTGTGCAGGCTTTGTTCTTCTAAGTGGTATACCAGTACTCGTACAATGTGTGGTCAGCGCCAGCTCTGCATGGACGCACCATGCAGCCTGCTGTATTAATCCAAGCCCCTATCGCCGGGGCCCCAACCTCTGGAGAGTAAAAAATGTACTGTTTTCATTCTTTACCTATTGTATACAAAATCAAATCTTCCACTTTACAGTCACTTGTTTCAAAGAGAAAAAAATCTACCCTCTACCTTCTCAAGGTAGAGGGTAGATTTTTTTCTCTTTGAAACAAGTGCCTGTTTCAAGGTAGAGGGTAGATTTTTTTCCTCTATGAAAAAAGTGCCCGTGTTCCACTTTATATAATAGCGCAAGTCCATGTTTTAAAATTTAGGAATGCCAGGTTGTGTTTCTCTTCAAAATGTATTTAAAAATTGGCTGAACTTTATGCAAACAGTGTAGGCCCTGATCAGATGCTGCATTATGCTCTCCTTCTTTTATGTGATGTGAGTTTCCACACTGTTACTGACTTTATCCTGTGGATCAAAAACAAACTTTCATGGAGACTGACTGTGAATTTTTTTTCTACTCTCATTCTATCACTTCATCCGATTCAAGAAGGGCAGTTGTCATTTTCTTACATAAACCGATCACATTATCAGTAGAAAAATAACAGTTTACCATGACACAATGCGACCACCATACATAATAATAAATTTCCTTGTTCAAGAACCGTGGCTAATTTTCAAAGGAACTTTTCCAGAAACAGTTAAAATAAAGAAATATTCCGGTCTGCAAAATTTATCGATAAATGCTGTTTTTATCTGTTTTAATGTTGCTTTTCATTTTCATAAAATTTGTCACGTGACAACAAATCTTCAGTTTCTGTTTACACTGCTAAAATACGCGGTTTCCATCTTCATTTCCAAAACCCATAGTGTGTGACATGGCTACCAGTGTGAAATTCGAAAAACTAAAATGATATCCCTATTACCGCAAAACTTATTTCATGATCAATGCCAAAACACTTACAAATACGAAGAAAACGTTATTGCTTTTGTCTGCTACATGTGTGTTTTTTCGCCATTCTTCTTCTTGTAGCTTAGTGTCCCCACGTTTATTTTGCGTGGCACCTTCACAGATTGTGAAGTGAATATTTATCACAGATTTAAATTCATTTCATTTGCACAGATAAACAAACTTGTGGTCTTTAAAGTTTTCCTATCTTATGCTCTCTGGTACTTTCAGCACTTCCTGGTCAGTTTTCAGTAAACGAACGCGATTCAGGTGTAACTCGTGAATCAGTTCCCGGGAATGTAACTCCAGAAGTTCTGTTTGTCTGTTGGTAAACTCAAGCCTCTGAGTAACATGCGGGTGACTTGAATCCAGTAGAAGCTGTACACACAGTTCGGGAGTCTCTAGAACGTGGTCAATTTCTCTGAAATAGTTAAACAAAGTCCTAATTTTGAGAATGTACGGTACCCTTACATAATTTAATCTTTCACAGATGACAATGAAGTGTTCTCTATCCTCAGGTTGCTTATTACAGAGAGGACATTGCGGATTAACATTAAATTGGTTAAACCTTGCCCTATTGGCCTGCAACGTATATGTTCCTGTTAGTAGCCTAGCCTTCGTTTCAGCCCTCGTGACATCAAAGATACTATTGTTTACGTATGCGTAAATTTGATGGACCTTGCCTACCTTTAAGGAGTCTGGGTTTAGGTATTTCAGAGAGGATTTACTAGCAATATCCTCCTTCCACAGGGTTTCCACGTGCAAGTGCACATTGGAGTTTACTAACTTTTTCCATTTCTCTTTCTTGGGAGTATTATTAAGTAACGTATATGCAGTTGGAAGGGAATAAATATCCAAGATTTTCCTAACGTTTGAGAAAAAACTTTTGTCATCGGGTGATTTGACAGCTAGTTGTCTGATTGCTATGTCATGCTCAATAGATTTGGGGTCACGAACAGCATTGCAGAACTGAGTCAGGATACACTTGTTAATACAGGCCTAAACAGGTAGAAGGCCAAGCAGGGCCAAAGCGGCAGAATTGGGGGTTTTTGTGGGTAATCCCTGGAGCTGCTTGGCAGTTCTTATTTGAAAAGCATCTAAGGCTTTTAGATCTTTTTTCAGTAGATTTTGGGCTTCAAGGCCATAAATCAGTCTGGGAATAACATATTTCCGCCACATATCAGCCTTTATGCTCTGCTTGATGCCTGATTTGCCATGAAAGCCTGCACCCATTAGTGAGTATGCAGTCCCACGGCCTAGTGAAATTTTCTCATCAGTATTTGGTTTACAATCTGCACTCCTGCAGACACCAAGATGTACTGTTTTTTCCACCACCGGGATTTCTTCGCCATACAAGGTTATGGTAGGGGTATCAGAAGCATCGTAAGCCACTATAACCGTTTTGGTCGGGTGAACAGTATAATGCTCCCGGTTAGCATATCCCTCAGAAGTGGACATCATTGGTTGGAGTTCACTCTTGGTCTCCGTCACGTAGCACAAATCATCAGCACATGTCACATGGGGGATGTTCACTGTCCCTATCTTCTTACCTGTAAATTTGTCTTCTATCTCCAAGAGAAGAGGATTATTGTATCTCTTATAGTGGGAGGCAGACAAATACCACCTTGACGGACACCTTGCCTTATAATGAAGGGAGAAGAAAGGAACCCGTCCCACTTGACACGTGCAGTCATATCATTGTAGAGATCCTTCAGGAGAAGCCAATCATCACCGGCTATGCCGTCAAGATAGAGCTTGTGCAAGAGGAACCCATGATTTACGACATCGAAGGCCTTTTGGACATCTAGCGCAGCGATGTACATGGGTTTCTTTTCGTGTTTGGACTCATTGATGCATTCACTCAAGATGAGGGCAGCAGTGATAGAAGAGGTTCTCTCTGTAAAGCCCTTTTGTAATTTTAACTGGGAATTTTGCAGTAATTGGTTATGGCGTTTGTTTAAAATATGTTCAAGGACCTTGAGAAGAATGGGAGTGACTGAGATACCCCTATAATTAGTGGGGTTAGTAGCATCGCCCTTTTTGTAGACTGGAGTAAGTAGTCCCTCCTTCAAGATCTCTGGAACCTTCCTTGACCTGAAAATGTTATTTATTATAACCATCAAGGGGACTTCAATGTACTGCGAACACAGGGTAAAATGTTCACTTGTAAGACCAAAGGAGTCGGCTGCTTTGTTATTCTTTAAGCAAGTCAAAGCTTTCCGAATTTCAGTCATAGAGACTGGGAGAATAGGACGGTTTTGTAATTTGCAAATGTTTTCTATGTGAAGAAAGTCATTTTCAACACAACCAGTGTACTCTTCATCCCAGTTTTTACTCTGTTTTGGTGTGGCCAGGCTTTTAAAATGTTTCGTCCATCCGTCACAAATTTCTTCGGGGGTCTCACAGAGAACACCGTCCACTTCAAGAGATGAGGTCTGAATACAGTTGGACTTTCTCTGGAGTCTAACCAAAGTGTGAAATGATTTGGTATTATTTTCAATGTCCATAATTGTACGTAGTTTTCTTTCTCTGTCTTTAGCATTCGTTTGGCGGATAGATTTCCTAAGCTTGGTCTTAGCATCACGCATGTTCTCATGGAGAGCAGGATTGTCCTGTTTACTAGGCATCCCAGCTATCTTCCAGTCTCCCCAAACTTTGCGAGACTGTCTAATGGCATTGGAGATCTGTACATTCCACTTCGGGGGTTTATTTGACGGCTTTTTTACTTTTTCAGCCACATATCCAGGGATGCGCTCCTCAGCAGCCGTTTTAAGTATATCAGTTAGGGCTCTTATTTGACATTGTATGTCATATGAACTAACTGTGTGCTTACTGGGAAAAGATTGCCGGACCTGTGAGCTCACAGATTCCGTGAACAAGATCTGATCACACTTGTGCCACTTTGGCTTTACAGGAATAGTCACACATTTACCCTGTTTAAGACAGTAGCTGACTTGCAGCTTCATGGAGAGCATAGTGTGATCAGACAAGTTTAGGTGGTGCCGGTCCTCCACTGTGGTAGGACACAAGATAATATAGGCGTCACATTTGGTAAATATATAGTCTATCTCTGAAACGTCCTTCATGTTTTCGTGAAAGAAGGTAGGCTTTCCACTCTGATGTGAAATTAAACCTGTAGACTGTAAGAAACGACAGAGTGCCTGATCTTGTTTGTTACCTTCTCGTTGAAGTAAAGAGGCATTGAGATCACCAATTATATTCTGCTGGATCCCGGGTGCTTTGATTCGACCCGTTTTATGACAATGGCGCTTCTAGTGCCGAAAACCAGTCCGAGAGAAAGCGGATACAACCGAATTACCATTTAATGGAGGGTACATACGCAAAAAAGTAAAACATAAAAACAGTCATAGTGCCGAAAAAGGTGGCCGTAAATCATTTTGCTAAAACAGAACTTAAAGAGCTTTATTAAATTGTAATTATTGTATGATATTCAAAGTTTTATCCCGTTTTTAATACATGCACAATAGCACAATTCAGCTTAAACAGTGATGAGGTCGTCAGGAAAATGACAAGATTTCTCTATTATAAACAAACCGAAGTCAATATTTTGAAAGACGTTTTAAACACCTAAAGCAAAATGACATGAAGATCAGGTTGATGATTCTGCAAAGTCATTGATTAAGCAATTGTAAGAGGTAACTGTCATCATCCGATCTCGACTGACAGGGAAATACTTGGGGTTTGAATTTCGTCGAAATCCAAGATGGCGATGAAATTTACCATGTGGTATTCGGTGAAATTTTCAAAAAAGTGCTTAAAAATGTAGAAAGTAAGAAAAGTATGCCTCGTCTTTGCTACTTCAGAGTACATAACAACTGGAAATGATAATATTTTAAGGGTGAGTCCTCCTGCCTTGTCGGTATCCTTGTTTGAAAATTTAGGGGATTTTGCCTCATTTTGGACAATAAATCTTCGTCTAGTAGTCTTATAGGACCATTATTGGGTCTTAAACTGTAGTTTTTGAATTTGCTTTACATAATGTATTTGCTTTTTGGACTTTGCAACACACAGTCCTGGGTAACAATTTGGAAAATCTTAGTTTATTTTGCATTGCAGTCTAGATGTGTGATTACTATATACCTTAATGACGAATTGTATTAGTTAAAGGAGAACAGACAGTATTACAGGTAAATTAAACAATCTATTACTGATGACATCACCAAAGTCGTTAAAAATGGTACTAGCTGCTCCTCGCCTGGCACTCAGATTTACGTGGAAGAGCTAGGACTGGTTGACCCAGTGTCAGGATAATGTGACTGGGTGTGGTATCATGTAATGTGTCTGGGACATGATACTACAGTGAGGCAGCACTATAAAAGTGAGCATTGAGCTCCCTGTCGCAACCAGACACCGTCGTGATATGACTGAAAAATTGTTGAAAGCGACGTTAAACACGAATTCACACACACACACACACACACACACACACACACACACACACACACACACACTGATGACACCAGGACCGGTCGTGTTATTTAATTTGAGTGCTTTCAATATATCAACCACCATTCGAAGTCGTGTATGTTCAGCATCTGAGCAATTATCGAAATGTGGTCTTTCGACATTAATATCGTCGATGGTAGATAAAGATGCGGCATAAGAATCGAGTTCTTCGACCTTTTCATCATCTGTAAATGCAACTGTATAAACGCATTTCTACAATCGCGTTATTATAATTGATGTGCCCATTATCACCATTAAGCGTCCCATAACTTGCTGAACTATTTTACAAGAGTTATATTTTGTTGCTGTTTCAAAAGAATGTCATCAATTTTATCAATGAAATTTTCTTTTGCGTATTGATCTTGTTGCTGACTTTGTTTCGTTGTCTTTTATAAGATTAGCGGTTGATTTCGCGTTTTGAAAAGTAACCTTTTCTCTATCTATCGCGTAGTCGTATGTTAGTTCAGAGTTAAACCATGGCTTGTCATTTTGTTGCATTTTAAAAACTTTCCTAATGGAAATGCTTTCCGTACAAAACTTTCATAAATAAATTTGTTAAGTCGATTCATGCCTGATCAAACGTAAATGTATCATTTATAATTACGTCGCAAGTTGTTTAGGTTTTCGGCATCTGCATTTTTATCATTCCAAATATCCCTATAATATGAGTTTGACAGGTTAGAATCAATCTGTATAGAAATATATATAGCTTTATGGTCACTAAGAAACCCTGCCTGAGATTTGGATTTAGCTTACAATACTTTTGGGTTAAAAAGCTTAGGCCAGATAATAGGTATAACATTGTCACTATCCTGAAAAGTATCTGTGAGCATGGCAAAAACAGCATGCTGAGTAGCACCGGCGCTAGTATACGGCCTTGCTTAACATCACGTATCACAGAGAATGGATCAGAAACTCGCCATCATTTTGGACCTTTACAAGCATACCATCTTATAACTGCCGCACCATTGTCATGAACTTGGCTTGACAGCCAAACTTTGTCATAATTTTTTCAAGGTCCCTCACGAATGACTGTGTCAATTCAAATGTTTTTGTAAGGTCGACACAGGTGATGTAGAGGTCCAGAATATTACTGGTATTTCTATGGAGGCTGCCTTGCTGTGAAGATCATGACGGTTGTTCCTAGCCTTACTTAACCCACATTGGCTTTCTGGCAGCAACCCTGGCTGATCAATGTATTCACTGGACTCTTGCAATGAGATTCGCAGCAGTTGACAGTGAATAAGATGCCCTAGTGAATGCCATATACCTGAGGATTCCTTTTACGTTTTGTTACGAGATGGAATAGGAAACCTCTCTGGTGCTTATGCACATCTAAATTATTTTAGTAGATATATGGTAGGGCGGTGCGAGTGAAATATTTTAGGTGAAATATGGTACGCAAACTATGCGGCTCCATGAACAAGTCATGCACATATCATACGATGTATGCATGAGTGGTTTATAGAGAGCTGTTTTTTACAATACAGGGGGCCGCTAAAAGGCAGAGTCCTATAGAATTTGCCTAAAAATCGCCAACCGCCAAATTGTGCCATATATGATTTTTATTCCCGTCACGTGTTGTGTGGGTGTTCGTTTTGACAGGAGTCATGTCATTGATTATAGGGTCGTTTCATCAATTTTTCCTATGGGAAATATACTATTTGAACGCAAATCCATGGTCTACTCGATTTTTGCTATCTAGCTTTGTTTGTGGCCGGTATCTCCACTTCCCCACGAACAAAGCAGGGTAATACGAGTAGGCATGATTTTCCGGTAGTATTCATAGATATATAAACCCTGAAAAAAGCGGACACTTTAGCAGCAGGTCAAGTTGTAAAGAGTAAACACAACATTGTGACGGGGAAATAGAAAGTATATTGAAAGGTATGTTAAATCTATGTTTAGTATTATTTTTGTATGAACATGCTTGTAGGTTTTGGAGGGGTTTACTTCTAGTATACCCCAACTTTCTGAAGCCTATTCTGAATTCACTGTTGTGGCCTGTAGTGATTAGGCTACTAGCTTTGCCAGCTAGACGTCGCAGAATTGATCCCAGGCTTCTCCAGTAGTAGAATGAGTCTTTCTAAGTGAGGTCCTGTCTCATGCTGACCCTAGATGTTGGTGAGACGTAAAGTTTGGACACCCGCTCATTCTAGATTCATTTAGGCTTTTAGACCCCTTTTGTAGAATGTAATTAATAACGCCGGGTCACTTGTTTGATCCATGACTTTTGACTAGCTGTGGTTAGAAAACCGTGGTTCCGTCCCAATATGATATTAGGTGTAGAGGGGACGTAAACTTAAGACGGGTTTAACCACATCTTCATCATCAGGGCAAACTCATACAAGAGCCTGTTGGGTTATCCGTGATGATGAACCGTAATGAATTTTATTTTACAAGCATGTTCACGTTGATTAGAAATAATTTTGTTCAAGAAGAATTACGAGTTCATTTTGTAATGATGCCGTTTTTGTCTGATAACTCAGTTTGTGCATGTATGTACATATAAAGAACGTGATGATGATAAGTGGGAGTATTTGGTCGCCACACGTCATAGCGGCCTGAGCGGCGGGGATGACGTCAGCTGCGTCATCGGCGTCGCGAGGACTGTTGTGACGGGGTGCCTACCAAATAGAGAGAATTTACGGCAAACAGTGTTGGCCCATATGAGACACTAACAAATGTGTGGATTATAGATGAAAATCTTCTGTTGTAGTTTCTATCTGTTATTAATGTATTGAATTTGTGAATAGCTATATTTGTGAGCCGTGTTGCGGAGAAGGATATGAAATAGAGATTGTTATGTTTCCTGTAATTGGCGGCTGACCAGGTAGCGCAAAGGCGTGGTCTGTTCAATTGCCTCTTACTTGTGATAATGTAGTGAGCACAAATTTGATGAGTATCATGCTCAGTAGTAGTGAGCATTAATTGATTTCTGTAGTGCTCAGTAGAGAAACTTGAACTTTGAGTATTATTGTGTCAAGCGCTGGGTGCTGATAATTTGATGCACAGTCAAGTTGAGTTCTGCTGTACGGTTATTCGTCGCATGCACTAATCAGCCTGTATGTCTGGTCGGCGCATGCGCAATAGCGGTATATGCATGAACATATTCTTACTTCTCCGGGAGGGGGATCATGATATAGCATGTATGTTTTGTGACTCGTTTCTAGTCCCGTTATCGTAATTTGCAGGCATAACAATGTGTGACCTGCTGCTCCCTGCTTCATAGCAGCAGGTACTGGTACGACGCTAGGCGTTAGGGTCCAGCAAGGGCGGACAGACCGCCGTAATCAGCGCCTACCAGGATAGAAGCAGATTCTTCTAAATCATTGTTCGTTGTAAACAAATGTGATCATGGAAAAGGTCAACTTACCTTATTTGGACGATCACTAAACGTCTGATCAGCAAACGTGATCGCTAATCCTAGGATAATCAACTATGTTGATAGACTAGTTTTACTAGTTCGCGAGAGGAAGTGTCACGCGAGTGGGGGATTCACCCCAAGTTATAAACTGGCCAGTCGCGTTTTGTGTTGATTCTTTTTTTGTTTTTGTTGTTGTTTTTATTGTTTGCTTCTGTAGGTATTCACGTCACCCGTTCCGAGCACAGAACAGTGTTTTGCCTTCGGAGCGGACGTCGTGAGTTGGCTACAGAAGCAACAAATTGTGATGTTTTGTGTTAGTAAGTGTTGTATGTAGATACTGTAAATAATTCATGTCATTCATTTAACATCTTTCTTGTGCCTTACCCCACAGCTGCCCGTACACCTGTCAGAGATCACGCTCGGTTGTCTTGTCAGCATGGGGGTTTGCGGGACGCCGTAAACCCACATGTAACATTTGGTGTCAGTGAAGTGAGGATTTGATCTCTGGCTGGTGTTCCCGGCTGTGGAACAGCACATTGATACTCTGAATAATCAATTTAAAAAAAAAAAAAATGTATTGACAGCTACATTTAGGAATTAACTTGAATCTTCCTTCCTGCGTTGATGAAGTGCGAAACCCATGTATTCAACTGAATGGATACTGACAAGTCGATAATTTCTGAGCAGGAAGGCAAGGCAAACCCCACTTTTTCTTGGTAACGAAAAATTTAAGTAGACCCCACTTAATTGTGTTACCTGACATTCTACTAAGTCAAATTGGAGCTACTAATTGATCTTACCCACACATGGTTCTGACGTAGTGACGTTAACAATTTACTGACGTTGACATAACGGTAGCGTTAATATTTACGCTGTGGCTTGAGGTTAGGTATGACGTAATAGAAACATTAATGGTGACTTGTTATGATCGGAGTTTTGTAATGTGATAAAACTTCGGATTGTAGCATTTTACTGTAAAAGTCGTCAGTTTATGACGTCGTATTAGACTACCAGTACGCAACGTCATACTGTGCTGAAAGCATTTGACATTTCAAATCGCGTGTGCTTTAATAACTAACGTTTTAGTTAGATTAACGCGTATAACACATATCTTAACGTTTTAGTTAAGCCCATTCAATCATCACTGATCATAACTGATCAGTTTATAGTGGTTTTGATAGTAACGTGAGATTTACGTTATCAATAATGGAGCGTTTAATGCAAATGGGAAAGGACTTAGGTTATGAGGGGAAGGAGTTACAAGGTTTTGTCAAAGAGCAGCAGGATATTGAGCGGGCAGAAAGGCAAGAGCAAAGGGATTTAGAAAGGTTAAGGTCTGAAGAAAAAGAAAAGGAAAGGGCAGAAAAAGAAAAGGAAAGGGCACATGAACTAGCTATGTTGAATGTTAATAAGGAACTTGAAATGGCACGCATTAAGACTGAAAGGGAGGCAAAAGAGATTAGTGAGGCCCATTTAGAAAAAATAAAACATGGGTTTGAGCTACAGCACCAAGAATTAAGGAATCAGTTAGAAATGCAGAGAGCGAAGCTCGAGCTAGAATTTGAAAAGCAAAAAGCTGAGAAGGTGGCGCATGCCCGGGATCCTAAGTTACCTTATTTTGAAGAGGGTAAGGATAAAATGGATAGTTATTTATCTAGGTTTGAGAAATATGCTACGGCTAATAAATGGGATAAGAGTGTTTGGGCCGCGTATTTAAGTGCATTGCTCAAAGGGCGCGCACTTGATGTATATGACCGGTTGTCAAATGAGGATGCGGCGGATTATGAAAAGTTAAAGGACGCTTTATTAAAGAATTTTGACATGACAGAGCGCGGATTTAGGAAACAGTTTCGTTATAGTAGGCCCGAGAAATCAGAAACGTTCATACAGTTCAGTAGTAGACTGAGAAGTTATTTAGAAAAATGGCTTAATATGGCAAAGATAGAAAAATCTTTTCCGGCTGTCTGTGATTTCATGGCAAGGGATCAGTTCCTGGAGTCGTGTAATAGAGAACTGTATGTACATCTGAAGCCAAAACAGTTTGGTAATTTAGATGAAATGGCTAGGGAGGCAGATTTGTTTGCAGAAGCGCGCGGGGGCGTATATAGTTGCATTAATAAGGGGCAACGCGATAATAGAGGCGCAGCGCAGGGTAAACAGGACAAAGTTGACTCGAACAAACCGAGTGGTAGACCGGATATCAAGTGTAGCATATGCGGTAAGGGGCATTTAACAATTAAATGTTTTAAGAACCCCGACAGGAAACAATTGTATAGCGCAGAGGTAGGAGCAACTGGAGTGGGGGATAGCGGTGTTAAAGAAAATTTTAACACGCGCGTAGAGACTCAAGGTTCTCAGGTTAAGAATGAGAATACGCAGAATGTAGGTCGTGGTTATACACGTGGTCGTGGTAATTTCAGAGGGTCTTTTCGCGGACGCGGTAAAAATAATAGCACACCACGTGGCGCAGCACACCAAGTTAGTTTTTGTCAAACGGAAGTAACTAGGAAAGGTGATGAGATTGGAAGTATTTTTGAAAATAAGGTTGGTGATCCTTTGATTTCGGATAGGGAGGAGTGTAGTAAGGAAACTAGGGAAGGTGTCTGTTACTTCTTAAAGGCAAGGTTACCGACGGCACAAGGTTTGGTTAATAATAAAAAGGTGGTTGTATTAAGAGATACTGGGTGTACAGGCTGTGTCGTTCGGAGAAGTTTGGTTTCGGATAGTCAGTTAATAGGGAAGGAATCAAATGTTACGTTGATTGATGAATCCACACAAAGGTATCCTTTGGCAATGATTGACATTGATTGTCCTTTTTTCACTGGGAAAACTGAAGCTTTGTGTATGGATGATACGTTGTACGATTTGGTTATCGGTAACATTGATGGATCAAAACTTCCTGATATGTCTCATTTCTCAGCTGCGGCTGTAACTAGGTCTCAAACTAGGCAGGATGAGAAGCCTTACAGAAAACTTAAGGTTCCCGATCAGATCATTAACGATGACAAGGAGGCTTTCAAGCAAGCTCAGGTTGATGATCCAACTTTGGAAAACATCAGGAAAAGGGTTGTATCTGGGAACAAGACTGTGAGTCGTGGTTTAAACCGAGGTGAAACTAGGTTTATTGAGAAAAAAGGTTTGGCATATAGGGAGTTCACCAATGGTAACAAAGTCTCTTTCCAACTTGTGGTCCCTCAAAGTTTCCGAGGAAAGGTGTTGAAACTGGCTCATGAAACGCTTATGTCTGGACATATGGGTATTAGGAAGACATTGGATAGAGTTGTAACTGAGTTTTACTGGCCCGGTATTTGCGGTGATGTCGCTAGATTTTGTAAATCTTGTGATATTTGTCAGAGAACTATTCAGAAAGGTCGGGTCACTAAAGTACCTCTAGGAAAAATGCCATTGATTGATACGCCATTTAAGAGGGTGGCAGCGGACATAGTTGGTCCAATTGAGCCTCGATCTGATAGGAAATCTCGGTATATTTTAACCATGATAGATTATGCGACAAGGTATCCAGAGGCGATAGCTTTACCGAGTATTGAGACGGAACGTGTTGCGGAAGCGCTTATTGAAATGTTTAGTAGGGTTGGCATTCCTGATGAAATGTTGACTGATTGTGGATCACAGTTTACTGCTGAGGTAATGAAGGAAGTCAGCAGACTTCTTTCTCTTCAACAGTTAACGTGTAGTCCGAGACACCCAATTTGCAACGGACTGATAGAGCGTTTCCACGCTACGTTAAAGCAGATGTTACGTCGCATGTGTGCTGAACGTCCAAAAGATTGGGATAAATATCTTCCAGCCTTATTATTTGCGGTAAGGGAAGTCCCACAAGAGTCTTTAGGATACTCCCCTTTTGAGTTGTTATATGGACGTAACGTCAGAGGTCCAATGGCAATATTAAGAGAATTATGGGCTGAAGAGGTACGCGATGAGCAAGTTCTTTCGACGTATCAATACGTTATTGAGCTTAGGGAACGGTTAGAGCAGACATGCAAATTAGCGCGTGATAATTTAAAGAAGGTTCAGATTAAGCAGAAAGCTTATTATGATAAAGGCGCGAGGTCGCGTAAATTTGACGTCGGCGACAAAGTACTGTTGTTACTACCGACAGACAGTAATAAATTATTGCTTCAATGGAAAGGTCCTTATGAAGTGGTTGAGGTAGTAAGCAGAATGGATTATAAAATTGACGTCAATGGAAATGTTAACACATATCACGCTAATATACTGAAACAGTATGTTGAGCGTCAGACTGTGACGTCTCATTGTCTGATCTCTAAACCTATTATGTCGACAGACAGTCATGACGGAAATGACGTCGACGAGCCTTCATTTGAAGACAGCAGTTTTGAAACTGCAGAGCAACAGGAAAGTGACGGTGACGTTAGCGTCCCACACACACTAACGTCAGTAGAGAGTGAGGAAACAGAGGAGAGTGAGGAGACAGAAGGGCTGAGAGAACAGCGCCTTGCAGGACTGACATGTCAGACAGACCAAATTATATGTACCACATTTATGTCAGAACCTGTGAAATCAATCAAATCTGTTAAGCCAGAAAGGCCACCTCCAGTAAGATTAAAACGATATCCGTTTTCTAACAAACAACAGAGTGTCAGGGGAACAGGAAAATTCTGGGGCAAACCACCTTGGCTTACTAGCTAAATTTTACTTAAGAAAATTTGGGGGCAGACTACCTTAGTAGGTAATTCTTCGCACGGTTGTTGTGTAAATAGCTGTCTTGTTTAGATAGGTTCATCCTATTCCATCTCTGTACACAAAGAAAAAACATTTCTGATTGTTTTTTCTCCAAAAGGGGAAACCTTTGTTACGAGATGGAATAGGAAACCTCTCTGGTGCTTATGCACATCTAAATTATTTTAGTAGATATATGGTAGGGCGGTGCGAGTGAAATATTTTAGGTGAAATATGGTACGCAAACTATGCGGCTCCATGAACAAGTCATGCACATATCATACGATGTATGCATGAGTGGTTTATAGAGAGCTGTTTTTACAATACAGGGGGCCGCTAAAAGGCAGAGTCCTATAGAATTTGCCTAAAAATCGCCAACCGCCAAATTGTGCCATATATGATTTTTATTCCCGTCACGTGTTGTGTGGGTGTTCGTTTTGACAGGAGTCATGTCATTGATTATAGGGTCGTTTCATCAATTTTTCCTATGGGAAATATACTATTTGAACGCAAATCCATGGTCTACTCGATTTTTGCTATCTAGCTTTGTTTGTGGCCGGTATCTCCACTTCCCCACGAACAAAGCAGGGTAATACGAGTAGGCATGATTTTCCGGTAGTATTCATAGATATATAAACCCTGAAAAAAGCGGACACTTTAGCAGCAGGTCAAGTTGTAAAGAGTAAACACAACATTGTGACGGGGAAATAGAAAGTATATTGAAAGGTATGTTAAATCTATGTTTAGTATTATTTTTGTATGAACATGCTTGTAGGTTTTGGAGGGGTTTACTTCTAGTATACCCCAACTTTCTGAAGCCTATTCTGAATTCACTGTTGTGGCCTGTAGTGATTAGGCTACTAGCTTTGCCAGCTAGACGTCGCAGAATTGATCCCAGGCTTCTCCAGTAGTAGAATGAGTCTTTCTAAGTGAGGTCCTGTCTCATGCTGACCCTAGATGTTGGTGAGACGTAAAGTTTGGACACCCGCTCATTCTAGATTCATTTAGGCTTTTAGACCCCTTTTGTAGAATGTAATTAATAACGCCGGGTCACTTGTTTGATCCATGACTTTTGACTAGCTGTGGTTAGAAAACCGTGGTTCCGTCCCAATATGATATTAGGTGTAGAGGGGACGTAAACTTAAGACGGGTTTAACCACATCTTCATCATCAGGGCAAACTCATACAAGAGCCTGTTGGGTTATCCGTGATGATGAACCGTAATGAATTTTATTTTACAAGCATGTTCACGTTGATTGGAAATAATTTTGTTCAAGAAGAATTACGAGTTCATTTTGTAATGATGCCGTTTTTGTCTGATAACTCAGTTTGTGCATGTATGTACATATAAAGAACGTGATGATGATAAGTGGGAGTATTTGGTCGCCACACGTCATAGCGGCCTGAGCGGCGGGGATGACGTCAGCTGCGTCATCGGCGTCGCGAGGACTGTTGTGACGGGGTGCCTACCAAATAGAGAGAATTTACGGCAAACAGTGTTGGCCCATATGAGACACTAACAAATGTGTGGATTATAGATGAAAATCTTCTGTTGTAGTTTCTATCTGTTATTAATGTATTGAATTTGTGAATAGCTATATTTGTGAGCCGTGTTGCGGAGAAGGATATGAAATAGAGATTGTTATGTTTCCTGTAATTGGCGGCTGACCAGGTAGCGCAAAGGCGTGGTCTGTTCAATTGCCTCTTACTTGTGATAATGTAGTGAGCACAAATTTGATGAGTATCATGCTCAGTAGTAGTGAGCATTAATTGATTTCTGTAGTGCTCAGTAGAGAAACTTGAACTTTGAGTATTATTGTGTCAAGCGCTGGGTGCTGATAATTTGATGCACAGTCAAGTTGAGTTCTGCTGTACGGTTATTCGTCGCATGCACTAATCAGCCTGTATGTCTGGTCGGCGCATGCGCAATAGCGGTATATGCATGAACATATTCTTACTTCTCCGGGAGGGGGATCATGATATAGCATGTATGTTTTGTGACTCGTTTCTAGTCCCGTTATCGTAATTTGCAGGCATAACAATGTGTGACCTGCTGCTCCCTGCTTCATAGCAGCAGGTACTGGTACGACGCTAGGCGTTAGGGTCCAGCAAGGGCGGACAGACCGCCGTAATCAGCGCCTACCAGGATAGAAGCAGATTCTTCTAAATCATTGTTCGTTGTAAACAAATGTGATCATGGAAAAGGTCAACTTACCTTATTTGGACGATCACTAAACGTCTGATCAGCAAACGTGATCGCTAATCCTAGGATAATCAACTATGTTGATAGACTAGTTTTACTAGTTCGCGAGAGGAAGTGTCACGCGAGTGGGGGATTCACCCCAAGTTATAAACTGGCCAGTCGCGTTTTGTGTTGATTCTTTTTTTGTTTTTGTTGTTGTTTTTATTGTTTGCTTCTGTAGGTATTCACGTCACCCGTTCCGAGCACAGAACAGTGTTTTGCCTTCGGAGCGGACGTCGTGAGTTGGCTACAGAAGCAACAAATTGTGATGTTTTGTGTTAGTAAGTGTTGTATGTAGATACTGTAAATAATTCATGTCATTCATTTAACATCTTTCTTGTGCCTTACCCCACAGCTGCCCGTACACCTGTCAGAGATCACGCTCGGTTGTCTTGTCAGCATGGGGGTTTGCGGGACGCCGTAAACCCACATGTAACACGTTTGAATAGATGAATAATCAGTACATACTTGGAGGACTCTGTTCTACACATACTGTGAAATAGAACACTGCAGGTAGCATGTATTGCACCTGTGATAGTCTGTTGATAGCCTAATCTTTGATAGATGGTGGTTGTAATTACACTAATTCAGAACAGACAATACAATGAGTGGTTGTCATGTAACTCGGACCATTTTGGTCTGCTCAATATCTATTATCAATGCCGCTCTGGAATGGGGCCCTTAAAAATTTCATTTTTAAGTTTTAAATATTAGATGCAAATATGGCTCTGGGTCCTAACATAAACAAGTAGTAAGGCAACATGCCCAATGAAAGAAAAGATATAAAAACAGCATTTGAGTTGCTATTCTAACTTCCCTAAGTCAAAGGCTTCGAGACAATTTGCAGAATGACTAGCCTCGTCGTCCGCCGTGGTCCATCAACCTGTACAAAGGACTTCTCCTCTAAAACCACTTAACGCCCTACGAGATGAGTAGTTTTGTTCAGAAGACAACATTTTGAAATATTTTCTTACTTTTACTTTTCTCAGGAAACAGAATTTAATATGAGATGTCAATTCCTGTTTTCTAGAAAAGTAAGATAAATGTCAACAATTTGTTGTCTTCTGGTGAATTAGCCCAGGGAGTGGTAAAGGTTAATTGATGTCAGTTAAAATCCTTGCACTATAGGAATGAAATCTTGTCCAGATGGTCCCAGTTAAATGACAGCTATGCCCATATACATATGTTAAAAGGCTATTGCAATTTTCTTCTTTAAAACCACTTGGTCGACGGTACTGGGAGATGTTATCTAACATCTGGGCCCAGTTGTTCAAAGCCATGTTAGCTTAACGAGCTCGTTAGTGGTCATATAGTTAATTGTTCTAAATATTGGTATTTTTGCTGAAACAATGGGAGCAGTTTTTGCATTTGCAAAAACTGCTCAATTTTTTTTTTTCAGCAAAATATTGGCATATTTGCCATATTGAATGATCAAAGTTTAAACGATATGTTAACCACCGATCTTGTTAGTTTTGAACAACTGGCCCCTGGTATCTGATTACTACCCATATTTTCAAATGATGGCTCTAGATTGAGCTTGACCCACTTGAGGACAAGGGCATATTTGTTTCATTGGGCTCTTGAAACGAGAACGTAAATAAAACAATGGATTTTCCGAAACTACTACAGTATGTCATATTGAAGATGACAAAAGCAGTCAGCTAAATGAGAAAATGGCCAAAGTTAAGGCTATTCGGTGACCTTAGTCCGAGGTCACTAGGGCTGAATATGTTTCAACTTATTTTATTTTGAAATTGCTAGACTGTTAAAGGTCATTTGTGTCTGGAGCCTGCTTTGGATGACGTAATGAAGCATTATTTAAGTTGTTAGACCACGTGAATAAGATGGTTGCAATGTCCGTATATAGTAGGCCCTTTAAAAATCTATATTTGGAATCAATAGGCCAATACTCTTTTAAACTTGACATGCAGCACAAGGTACTATCAACGTGTTATATGATGACCAAATTTGGCCTTCACCGAGTTTTCCCAAATCACCTTGAAACTTGCAGCACTGTGTACCAAATTTTACATTGCTTTTACATCGGGAAAAAGTGAAACAGTGAATTTTCCAGAAACTTCTTAAAGCTGGTCGATGCAGCCAGCTACAAGAGTATATCAATCGTTATAAGTATCAAAGGTCAAAGTCACACCGATTTGGCATAAACTGGTCAAATAGTGCACAGGTGAGCCATCAGGGTATCTTCGTCATCTTGTTAATGATTCCACAGTCTTCCAAAGTTATTCTAGATGGTAATATGTGAATAGTAAACAAAGCATCCTGTCAAACATGTTGAGTGATTGATTTATTTATTGATTGATTGATTGATTCATTCATTCATTCATTCATTGACCGATTGATTTGGGTTTAACGACACGCCAACCCTTTTGGAACATTTTGTGTCGTCTCCCAGAGAAAGGGAGAAAAGGGGTAGTAGAGGAGATGGAAGTGAGGGACAGAGGAGAAAGAGGAAAAAATGAATGGAAGTGTAGAAAGAGAAGAAATAACAACATTCCCTCTTTACCCTTACCTGCTGCAAGGACAGCAGGCCTTGTCCAACGGTTTGACGCCCCAGTGAAGCAAGATACACGTCACCTTTGCATCACCCACCTCGAACATGTTGAACACATATGCTGATTGCCATTGGGTTGAGTTTTATGGGCCGCAGCTGTTTACAAACATTCTCGTTACATGTTGGTTCATTTCGGTGTCGCATGTGGCATCACTAATTAACCCTTTTTGTAGCAAATGGAATCTTCCTCCTTGTATATAGCAGCAGGCTATCTCATTAGGTTTGGTTATTTCTTGTTCTTGTTTCTTTCCCTTTGGTGTCTTTGGTGTCTCTGGTGGGAGGTGTTGGGTAATTGTATATTCGCTTTTATTTTACAAGAGAATATATTATATTCCTTGCTTCTGCTCCAAAACATAGATTGTGGGTAGTCCGTAAATCCCCGACCCCATTTGAGGCGGTTCTAACGAGTGCTCCACAACCTACATATATGTTTAGGACAGGAATGAGAAAATTATTTTAAATATATCTAGACCATACTGTCATATCAATTTATGATATAGCCAGCCTGGTGCTAGTGATAACATAGAGTTTATTTGGTTGTTTTGATTGATTACGGTGAAATAATTCACCAACCTATGTCTTGGTGCAGAAATAAGAATAGTAATGTATACCCCCGTAAACCCCAGTTTTCTCCATATAATGTGGGGTTTAGAGGGTGTTCATTTCACGGGCTTGGTCACGTGATGATGAATGGAGATTCAGTCCAAAGAAAAATGTAGAAAATTTCTTACATTCTGGTCTATTGAATTTGGGTGTAATAAGTATCAGTTTAGTGTAATGCAATCGTGTTGTACTAAAAGGTCTTTCATAACCAAGAATATGTTTTAGTCTGTAACAGTTTATTAATTAGCAAAGACATTAGTTGTTCTAGCATCTGATGTTAATAATGTTTCTACGGGAGACTTGAAGTCAAATTGTCTTCGTGAAAGTGCTGTTTACTCAGTTTCTGTCATACTACATTTGTCATAGACAGTACAGACAATCGGCTTCACTCACAACATTCATAAATACAGCATAACGCGTTTCTCTGTAAAAAGTAGAATTTGTGAGTGGGGGTATTCATTATGTACTCTAATTATCAACCACAATAGTATAGCATTTATATAGCCTAAACTGTCTGCACAATATAGATGACAAACAGAGCCAGTACGGTAAAAGTGGACCACTACGAGAAAAGGAGTATCAATACGGAAAGAACAGGGTCAATACGATTCTTTATTAATTAGCTACAATAGTATAGCACTTATATACCAAAAACCGCCTGCACTATACAGATGACAAACAGGGGCAATATGGAAAAAGGGTCAACACGGGAAAAAAGCGTGCAAATACAAGAAAAGGCGGGCCAATTCGAAAAACAAACAGGGCCAATACGACTCTGCTGATACACGTGACGTTATATACATACTAATTCGCGGTGCACGTCATTTCGTCGAAAACCACTTGATCGAATGTTGCTTTCGGTCGAATACAACGTTTGGGCGAAAAAAATATTATAATTGGACAATTGGTCGAATATTATTTTAAGAAATGCGACACTTGGTCGAATTGATTGTTATAAGAAAATCGAGCCGAGCTCGGATTATTGGATTCACGAGTGGTCATTTTATAAGAAATGTTTGAAACGAGCCTTTGGCGAAATTCATGAATTGATATGAAATGATCAAAAGCATACTGGTGATAATTGTTTTAACTGTATGGGCTGGTGAGTAGGATTTGCCATTGTGACGAGGTGTAAAGAATATATAGGGAAATTCTCAGTTCAAATGAGAGAGACTCCAAAATTTTAATAAAATTAAGTGGGTCTTCATTTCATGGACTTGTATACCTGATGAATAGGAAATTACACGAAGCTTTCTGAATTTGTGTATTGAGAAAAATATGAAGCATATTTATAAGTTTGAAACAGGAATATGGCAGAAAGTTCGCCATTTCCAAAAGTTTAGAGTTTTTAGGTTATTCAATTTCGTTTTAGCGTCTATCAGTTTTTCGACGAAAATTCGACGATTCGTCGACCAAATGTCAATTCGACGATTGTTTTCGACGAAAATTCGACCAGACATTGGTTCGACGAAAAGTACCTTTCGACGGATAATACAATCGACCAAGTGGTTTTCGACGAAATGTCATGGAAGCGCTAATTCGCACTATTTGAAGATCAGTGAAACCACCGTGGTGGATTATGATGGGTTGCTACAGAAACAAGAAAAGTGTTCAGTTAATTTCAACAAAACAAAAGCAGATCAGCCACAAGGGGTGCGCAAATAGTAGCCTTCGGAATACCCACAACTTGTCTAAATAACTTTGTACCAAATCTTATGTAAATAATGTCAAGTAGAAAGGTGAGAGCTTCACACACTTTCTGACATGACAATAAAGTATAATTTTATGCTCTTCAAAAGTGAAAAAAAAGCATTTCTTACATAACATGCAAGATAGAGGGAGTCTTTCCTATGAAATGTCCAT
Source organism: Lucinisca nassula (assembly GCA_963580285.1). Lineage (NCBI taxonomy): Eukaryota > Metazoa > Mollusca > Bivalvia > Lucinida > Lucinidae > Lucinisca > Lucinisca nassula. The sequence goes on along the minus strand of OY757012.1, from coordinate 158,079,482 downwards.
TCAATTGAATCATTAAGTTTTTCTTTTATAAGATTATGAGGAAGTGTAGTGCGCAGTGTTGAAAAATCATAAGTAGACAGACATGAAGCACAGAAACGGCTGGATTTCAATTTATTTAAAACTTCATTAGAATTTTTTATAGACCAAAACAGATTTCTACCTGATCTTTCGAAGACTTTGTCGAAATATTTTGTCACATGTTTTTTGATGACAGTAAAACATGAAGTTAATAATTTGGAGAGATCAGTGGTGGAACAAGCGCTTGAATTTGCAATAAACAGTGCTAGGACCCCCCTGGACATTTCCCCTCCTGTTCATATTAGGTGGGTAGGATGATCCCCCCTGTGAAATGAAGTAAGTGGACGATTCCCCCTCCTATTTAGCAAAGGTAAGGCATCCCCCCCCCCCTATTTTGCTCTAGCTGGACATTTCCCCCTCCCACCTGGGGATCAAGGTATTTAAATAAATAGGTAATTGGTGTATCAATTAGACCCATAAAGTAGCTTGGGTCTTTTTACATGTATTAGTTAGACTCATTATAGAAGGATAAGTTGAACTTCAGTCAGAGACACTTGGGTAATTATAATTAAATAAATAAATTTTATTGATGAGGTCTTTTGTCATGTATTTTGAATCGTATTTTTCAGTCTTTCTCTCTCTCTCTCTCTCTCTCTCTCTCTTAGTTACTTCTGGAGCAGAAAATGGACGTAAAGCTCACTCACTCAACGGGGATGGGGGGGGGATGGATAGTCCTCCATATGCCAAAAATGAGGGAGGGGGTGGGAATTGTCCTGTCTGTGCAAAAAGATGGGAGGGGAAATGTCCACCCCTTATCATATTGCAGGAGGGGAAATGCCCTAACCCTGCCAAAAATAGGGGGGTGGGAATCGTCCTACCTACCTGATTTGAGCAGGGGGGGGGGATGTCCAGGGGGGGGAATGTCTGGATACCTGCTTTGTTTGGTCTTTTATGAAGTTTAGGTAACCAATATAACGTAGGAAGCTTGTCTTGGCCTTCTGTAACACAGACAGCAAACTTGGTGGCTGAATGACAAATGTGGTCATCAACTTAAGCCCTGTCTACAGCTAAAGCTGAAGTTCATAGGCCTTAGTACCACCAAGTTCTTGCTGAAGAGTGTTAACATAGTGAAGCCGTCAAACAACGACCACATAAGACTGCCTAAGAAATGCAAAATGGACCCAGAGAAAAAAAGCCAGTTTTTCCTTACCTTCTTAAGAAAGTTATTTTAGCTTTATCTAGTGAGATGCTTAAATCCATTTTCAATACTTTTATTTACATGTAGTGGATTAAATTCTTGAAGCGCTGTGGTGCAGTGGTAAAGCATCGAATTTGTGATCGAGAGGTAGTCGGTTCGATCCCCGCTAGCGCCAAGTGTTGTTTCCTTGTATCTACATTGCTTAACACTGGTTCCTACCCAGGAAAAGAGGGACACTGTTTGCTAAAAGTTCAGTCATTTTTCAAATAAATTTTGAAGAAACCACAACCTGACACCCCTAAATTTTGAAATGGACTCCTGCTATATATAAGGAGAAGATTCCATTTGGTACAGAAAGGGTTAAACAGAAACAACTGACAGAATAAAAAAAAACTTTTCAGTTTTGCAATGGAACCAAGGCACGGAACAGACAGTTTTGAAAACAGTAGATCCACAACATTGACTAATTTTTTTTATCAGACTGAGATAGGTATGAGACAAAGAAATGTAAAACGGCCATATTAACCCTTGTCCTGCTGAATATTCATATATGCCACACCCACTACCGATTATCAACCAATCAGATTACTTGATGCAAATTATTGCAACAAATTCACAATCTGAATGGCAAACAATGTAGATTCGATCAGAAGCCATCTGATCTGGATCTTCATTGTTTGGTAAATAAGGCATATCCGGGCTCAGCAGGACAAGGGTTAAGAGTTATTTTTGTCCCATGGGTGTGAAACGTCTCGTCGACATCGTTTACTGAAATTAACCTTTGCTAGTAATTGCCAACAGACAATGAAATCATCAAGTATTTTGTTTTTCTTTATTGACGTTAATTAATAAAATTATCATTTACCGAGTATTGGTTAATAAAATTATATCATTGAAGTTAATTGATAAAATCATTACGCTAACACACCCGTGCGACATAGTCCATTGTTCACATCTCCAAAATGGCTACTTTTCTGATGAAAATCCCTGATTTTTTTTCTTATAAATACTGCAAACATAGGTTGTTGGTACTCGTTAGAACCGCCTCATTGAGGCGGTTCTAACGAGTACCCACAACCTATGTCTTGGAGTAAAAATAAGAAAAATAATGTTTACCCCCGTAAACCCCAGTTTTCTCTATACAAAGTGGGGTGTAAGAGGGTATTCATTTCACGGACTTGTTCACGTGATGATTGTCACTGCCCAAGTAACTTCGTATTGGCCCTGTTACAGGCCCTTGGTCTGCTGTATTGGACCTCGGCCTCGGACCTTTAACTAGGCCAATATGAAATTACATGCACTTTGTTACTCACATTATAGAATTAATACTTATCATGATGAACAGGATAATCCCTAAAATTGCAAACAGTTCAGAATAAGCCATCTTATCAGGATCTTCACTTTTTGTCATGCATTTGTGGCTTGAACAAACATATGATGTCAACTTGAGTAATTTGATTGGTGGATAGTAAAAATGGTCCCGGCTAAATAAATTAATTCAGCAGGATAAAAGGGTTAAAGTAAGGGGCGCTAACAATGTATTTTATTAGTTGTTCAGTCGACCCTTATTTTTATTTTTATTTATTGTTTATTTATTTTGTTTGTTTGAGCTAACAGTATTTTAAGATAAATAAACATACTAGCAAAACTGAAACAAAATTGTCCCAAATTTTGATAGACTGAAACATTATTTGAATTATTAGATAATGAGCACTTTTTTCTTGCGTTTTTCATTTTGATTTGCAGCTTTGCTAAAAATAAGACATCTAAATCAAAAGAGGCAGAACAATGAGTTTCAAAGAAAGTAAGGTTCATTCTTAGACCTTACCAGAGAAGTCAAGTGAAAAATCTATGAGAAGCTTGGAAACGTCTCGTTCCTCTGTCTTATCCTATAGAAGCTATTGGTGATTTTATCGACTAGAAGAGTTTATTCAGATTCCATTGGGCACATTCAAAACATTATATACATTTGGCAAATATGACAGAGTACGTATACATTCACATACGCGTAAACATACTGATATAAAATTCTTATTTATACTATTTTGACCAACTTCTGACCAGCGCTAGATAGAGATAGCAGACAGCGGAGAAGGTGTATCAATAGACTGGGCTGCATGGTGCGTCAACGCAGAGCTGAAACCGACCGCAAATGAGTACTGGTAAACCGCTTAGAAGGCCTTAGCCCACCCACGCAAAGCGGTACGAATCGGACCGTCCCTGTATGTAAACACTATTTCATTGTAAGGGCGATAGGGCTTTAGATGTAATTTAATGTCAGTGTCGGGTAAAAGTCCCGCAAAATAAACCAGCACTTTATAAAGTGGGGCTTACGGCTGTGTTCACTGCACGGACTTGTTAACATGATGAGACTGAAACCGCATTACAGACGGGGAAGGTTGTGCCCTTACCCAGGGTTTAGGTCTGCGAGTCCGGTCTGCCGATGTTCGCTTGTCATGGCTATTGTATGTCAAAAACATTACGAAAACACGCCTATACAAATATATTGAACATTGTCCTAAAAAATGAAATTTTCAGATGAAAGATTCTCACATTTTTTTCATATTTGTAAGCAGAAATAAGAAAAACAATCTATACCCCTAAAAACCCCAGTTTTACCAAAATAAAAGTGGGTTTTAAGGGGGTCAAAATTATATAGGCGTGTTTTCGTGATGATACTCACCTACCTGCAACTTTGTCAGATAAGCATTACGAAAACATGCCTATACAAATTCATTGTAAATTTTACCGCAGAAAATCGAAAATTTTAAGATGAAAAATTGAAATATTTTTCTTATTACTGCTCAAAATATGGATTGTGGGTACTGGTTAGAACCGCCTCATCGAGGAGGTTCTAACGAATACCAACAATCTATATTTTAGAGCAGAAATAAGAAAAAGTAAGTTTACCCCTGTAAACTCCAGTTTTACTATATAAAGGTGGGGTTCAAGGGGGGTAGAAATATATAGGCGTGTTTTCGTGATGGTACCTTTTGTAACTATTTTTTATACAAATACAACAGAAAAATATCACTTGATTCATCAAACAGCGCTCTTCAGAATCATTTAGTGATGTGATGAGTCTAGATTATGTGGGATTTAACATTATTGCCAATTAAAATAGCAGGGGTCGTTGCCAAAATAATTAATAGTTTTTAATTGCTGCTTTTTTTTTCAGACAGCATCTGCAAAAACACTAAAATATGCTAAGATGCTATATCAGGTTCTTTTAGCTTTGAACTTGAAATGAGGGCAGGTATCAACAAAACACGAACTGGCACATGGGAATCTCCAATTTAGGTTCTTCAACGCGCATGCTCGGTCACTTAATTAAACTCATCACGAAAACAGGCCCATATAATTTTGGCTCCCTTGAATTTTGACTCCCTTTATATAGTAAAACTGGGGTTTACCGGGGTAAACCTTATTTTTCTTATTTCTGCTCTAAAATATAGATTGTGGGTACCCGTTATAACCGCCTCAATACAGAGAAAAATGGGGGTTACAAGCGTATAAATTTTGCTCCTCTTTTTCTGGAAACAATAGATTGTAGGTGCTCGTTCGAAACCACCTGATTGAGGCGGTCCTAAATACGCAACTGAAGGGTGCCATTGGCTGACTTGAACTCGCATTATATTGCACGGATATGTTGTCGTAAGGTGCGGTATGCATGCCAGGTTCACCTTAACAAACTATGTGTTTTAACGTGCCTCACATGAACCAGGGTGCATTATATACGAGTAATTTACGATCTGTATTACTTAGGAACTTGCCTTTTATTGCATCTTCATTTTTGATCCATAACCATCTGGCATTGCAAAAAATTATTCGCCTTCAAAAAGAATAATAGGGCCCCGTCAAGCGATTTTGGTACTTATCGCCTATGCGAGCAGCGAAGGTTCAGGCGAGCCTGCGCATCCGCGCAGTCTCGCCAGAACCTTCGCTGCTCGCTCATACAAGCAGTGAATCAAGAGGAACCTACAGACAGAAAGCCATATCCCTGGCCCCTCTGAATGGCTGGACATGCGCAGTTAAAATTTGTCAAAACGGAATGCTCGAAGACACAAATTCGCTTGGCGGGGCTCAATAAATCGTAACAAAATAGCAACACTTTTATCAGGCAGGTAGTGATCAACTTTCTCTGACGCTTAGGAAATACCGTAAAAATCCTAAAAATTCGGACATTTTGACGACTTGCTGTAATTCTTCTTAACTTTTAACTTATTTCAAGATCCAGTAAGGAGTCCAAGAAGTGCAGTCGAAATGGCAAACAATTTAGACCCTGATCGGACTGCTCCTTCAGGAGCAGTCTGATCTGGGTCTGCACTGTTTGCTTATGCCTGTCTGTCCGAATACTTAGAATCATCAGGCATATCCTAAAAAATTGGACATTTTGAGGACTTGCTGTAATTCTTCTAAACTTTTAACACATTTTTCACGATCCAGCAAGGAGTCCAAAAAGTGCAGATGGTCTTGCAAATAGTGTAGACCCTGATCAGACTGCTTAGGAGCAGTCTGATCTGGGTCTGCACTATTTGCTTAGGCCTGTCTGTCCGAATACTTAGAATCATTACGGTTCGCAGATCAAATGTCAGCCATCTTGTTAGAAAATACACGGTTAACATATCACGTAGCCACTGTGAGTCCCTGACTACAAGGACCTAGTGGGTCAAACGTCGGACCGACATCAATACGACATTGAAACGCCGTATCGATATCGACCCGACATTGGCCCGACTGGAAAGAAGCCTCGAGTAAAGCGAGCATCCATTATTTTTATCTCGCGGGCTGATCTGGGTCTTTCATATGCGTATATGTCGGAAAACTTGCCATATTTTTGCTTTTCGCGGTTCAAATGGCCTCGTTCTTCTTTGATGCTATATTTTTTTTTCTTTCGTGTAACCATTGAAGTAATTCTTTTGTGATGTGTTATATTTGTATCTTTTTTCATTCGATTATATTACGGCTGTTCTTTTAGAAGCCTTCGTGCTGAAGTGTTTATGTTACTCGCCTAGTAATCCAGGGGTCGTCGGTTCGATCTCGGGCTTCTCCAAACTTTGGATAAGTCTTTAAACCGAGGAACCGTATTCGTATAAACACACGGCTGCTCTTTCAAAAGGCTGTTGAAGTTCGAATATTTTGTGCTGGTTCATGATAATCTTCCGCCCTTTTTAGCTTTGGACTGGTCCATTTACAAATTAAGGGACCTCATCTGGGTTCAAAGTACATGCATTTTCAAATGTTTCTTTTAGAAGCTATCTCTAGGCATATAATTATTGGTTAAATTTCTGCTTTCATGATGTGTGTTTAGTGTTTCTTTTCTTCGTTCATAGAGGATCTGACATGAGTGCTCATGTATTATTGTATTTATTAAACGAGTGGAGGAAAAGGGATAAAATGCGAGGCCTGCCGAGCATTTTATGCCTTTTCCTCGACGAGTTTAATAAATTCAATAATACATAAGCACGAATGCAAGATTCTATTTATCATATGACATTTAAAACGCATATTATTCATGATTGTTTACAAAAATGTCAATATTCCGCAGTTTGTAAACGGGACGTCGTTTAGGACGTCGTACAAGTAACGTTACGGGACATATCTAGCTAATTTGCATATTTAATCCACTAGTGGATTATCGAAAATATTACATGGCGTTATTACACTCTCAGATGCAAAGTCATATGATAAATAAAGATAATGCCTGTGTAGGCTTGCTTAATATGTAACTGATGGGGCCTTATTGCCTGAAACTATTCAGTCAATAAAGATGTTTAGAGCATCTGTGAAGCAAAAGAAAAGGATTTTAAACAAAAGTTTGGCCATTTGATAGTTTTATTGACTATTTAAGTGCCTAGAAAGTATTAAAAGTGATAGAAAAGATAAATGTCGATAGGTAAGAAAATCTTTTGTATTATTTTTTTCCTTGATGACCATAAAAAAAAATAGCAGGGCCGGCGCACAACAAATAGAATCGATCGGGTTAGCGGAAATATGTACTCGATTTTTCATTTCATTGCTGATTCTTCTGGCTGTGACATTGCAACCATCAGTATTTGGCGATAAAGCCAATTCTGGTTAAAATGCTCTGTAATCAAGATGACGTTTTATCGGTTTTGAAGAAACATCTAGTCAGTCTCTGTTTTTCATTGGTCGCGAGCCGTGCATAGCTGCAAAAGCCATTTTGTTTGTTGAGCTGCAACTAAGTCGTCTTTATTATTATTATTATTAGTGGTAGTAGAAGTAGTAGTAGTAGTAGTAGTATTAGTATTATTATTATTAATCAGAGGTGGGCGAAAACCGGAGTACCCGGAGGAAAACCACGTGACCCTCCGTTGCAGAACTTGGCGTCTCACAAGCGACCCGCGAGAGGCTCGAACCACAGGGTAGTTCTAGGTTTCAGCTGTTATGATGACAATTGAGTCGATCATTAGCCATTTGTTTGATTTGAGGTTTAACGCCCCCGTCAACACTGTAAAGGTCATTTTGGAGACATTGCTTCCAATTTTGTAGGACTTTTACCCGACACTGAGATAAAATGACATCTCAAGCCCTGTCGCCCAAAGAAACCAATAGGGGTTATAAGCATGGGCGGTCCAGCTCGCACCGCTTTTTCTGGGCAGGCTTGGATCCTCTAAGCGGTTTACCAGTTCTCGTGTGCGGTCGGTTTCAGCTCTGCGTGGAACGTCATGCAACCCATTTATTTCTGCGGCCCAGATGGGCGGGGGCCGAGTTTTATGCATTTGATGCAATATAGTCTGTGATCGCCTTCATACAGAACGTGTAGGCAACCATGCAACTTCTTGGCATTGCATGGATGCTGATGGGACGTTGCAAAACTTATATAAAGCTATCAATCTGGCTCTTATGAGGATTTTTTGTAGGTAAGAAACATTATTTGCTCAGTTGGAGATACCCTTTCCCCTAGTTTTTCCAAATTAATATTGATCTGCAGCTTATTGTTTTTGTACGCTTTAATACCTCTGAGGTGAAAAGTACTTAACACTAAACCATATTCTAACACAGCGCGCCTATATAGGCAATGCAAAATAACTGTGTTTTATTCTGCAACAAATCACAGTTCGTGGGAGCGTGACGTGTGACGTCATTTAAACTGCAAATTTATGACGTCACTAGTCGATTTCCTTGACGTTAGACGGTGTAACGTCATTTTCTCGCATCGAAAACGTTAGAATAGGATATAAATGCATGTGTTTCAGTCGATAATTTTAGCGGGATTTCTTCTAACAATGGCGAACAGTTGTGAGATTTTGAAGGCAACAACAGCATTAGTGCCGATTTTCAGCCTGTTAGAATCGAAATAGATCAGCTCTAGTTTGTGATTTGTTGAGTAATAAATCACAGTTTGTCGGTCAGTTGTAAGTAGACAAATCACGCGCGCTTCGCGCTTGTGATTTGTCTACTTTACAACTGACCTCCAAACTGTGATTTATTACTCAACAAATCACAGTTAGAGCAGATCTATTTCTTAAATCTAATAAGTAAAGATAAACTATGAAAGCAGGTATAGTTCGCCGTCACATGGATTTCGCACAAGAACAAAAACAAGCCGTGACGTCACTGTCAACTATTCCTCGACGGACATGAGCTATTTTACCGTTAGCCCCATAAGCTTTGCATTGTTCAGAACAAAAACAAGCCGTGACGTCACTGTCAACTATTCCTCGACGGACAGTACTGTCCGTCGAGGAATAGTTGACAGTGACGTCACGGCTTGTTTTGTACCGTCCGTCGAGGAATAGTTGACAGTGACGTCACGGCTTGTTTTTGTTCTGAACAATGCAAAGCTTATGGGGCTAACGGTAAAATAGCTCAAATAGTCAGCTACGTCACTGCCAGCTATTTGTTGGCGAACTATACTCCATGAAAGATGTGTACGAAGAAGAGAAACAAAATGACGTGAGTTGTATTAATTACGAACAACGCCTTGTTTTAGCTCCAGTACAGTGATCACAGCGGTACATCTCATACAAAGCTATCGATCTGACTCTTATGAGGATTATCAGTATTCCACAAGCAGCAGGAGGCAAATCCCTGCTAGCATTCTACATAAATCTACAGCGGGCCGTTAGCGGCCCGTCAGCTACCCTGACGGGCCGCTAACGGCCCGCTGTAGATATATGTAGAATGCTTACTGGGAAATTGACCCTAACTGGGCCGACTGTGTGTCATTCGACCCAAAGTTACTAAGCACAGTTGCTTTACGCTACTAGTGTGTCCTAGTGACTATCACCGACTTGTGCGAAATCCCTGTGACTGTTATTTAAGGGGAGTGGGAACATATGTCAGATCTTTCGCCAATTTCTAAAGGGTTCGGTACTTCCTGAGCCTTGTCCAACTGAAAAAGGGGTCTACTCCTGAAGGAAAGAATTAGCTCCATACAGGAGCAAATTCTCTCCTTTAAGAGTTGACGGCTATTGACATTGAAGACAAAAATACTTTTGCAGGAATTGCCTCCCCTGACCCCATAAAGCCGCGCTTGTAATGTAACAGTGTTGGATAAAGAGGGTTACCTGAAGAATCGATCTCGAATGGACTCATTTGTTGGGCTTGGCCAACAGTGTAGATAGATCAGACGTAGAAGAAAGTGGCGTCTGATCGGGGTCTGCACTGTTTGCTTTCAGTACAGAAATTTACGGGTTAAACGGAACAGTCTATGTCCCTATATAGACCATTTTCACAGCCTTCGACCCATCAATGATGTCATTGCTTTGATTAAGAAATAGATCAGCTCTACTTTGTGATTTGTTGAGTAATAAATCACAGTTTTGAGGTCAGTTGTAAAGTAGACAAATCACGAGCGCGTAGCGCGCGTGATTTGTCCACTTACAACTGACCGACAAACTTTGATTTATTACTCAACAAATCACAAAGTAGAGCTGATCTATTTCGATTCTAGCACGTTAAAAATTGACAATAATGCTGTTGTTTCCTTCAAATTCTCACAACTTTTTGCCATTGTTAAAAGAAATCCCGCTAAAATTATCGACTGAAACACATGTATTTATATCCTTTTCTAACGTTTTCGATGCGAGAATATGACGTTACACCGTCTAACGTCAAGGAAATCGACTAGTGACGTCATAAATTTGCAGTTTTAATGACGTCACTCGTCACGCTCTTCTTTGCCGTGATTTGTTGTAGAATAACTGTAAAACACAGTTATTTTCCATTGCCTATATTGGCGCGCTGTCATGCATGCACTGCTCAAAACAATTAAAGTAGCGAAAACATATTTCCTCATAGTATAAAGATGTTGGATAATGATGATGAAACAACGATTCAGAAAGATGAATAACTTTATCGGCAGTTCACAAATCACGGCCTGTAACCTGTTAAGGAAGAATTTGCATAAATGTTTGGGAAATCATTTCAAATGTCATAGACATGCGCAAATCAGTCACTTTTGCCTGTAAGTAATGTATATGACAACCTCGAGCAGCACAACACTCCTGGCATCGCCGAGGCATGTTACGAACCAAATTTTGGACAGTTTGTAAAGCCAGTGATTCCGCCTCACGTCTAAGGATGTTTGTGAGTTATTGAATAGTCATTGGTGGATGGTCGCCCTGTGAGATACGTCTGTGAAGAATGTCCCACACATGTTCTATTGGGTTAAAGTCAGGAGAACATGCCGGCCAGTCCATTACTGCAATAGTCTCACGATTAAGATAATCCATGCACACTCTAGCAGTAATGGGGGCGCGCATTATCCTGCATCAGAATGAAATTGTCACCGATTGCCCAAACGAAAGGCCTGACAATAGGATCTAGAATTTCATCTCGATAACGTAATGCAGTCAATGTACCTCCGTTCATCACGTACAAGTCCGTTCGGTCTTCATAAGAAATTCCACCCCTTACCACCACTGAGCACCCCCCCCCCCCCCCCCCCCCACACACACACACACACACTTACATATATGTCTGTTTCCACAATGTTGCAGTCCTCGTATCGTTCTCCGGGTCGTCTCCAGACACGAACACGTCGATCACATGCACTCAGGTGAAATCTGCTTTCATCCGTGAACAGAACTGTTCGCCAGTCTTGCAATCGCCGGTTCTGATGTTCTTGGGCAAACTCATATCGCCGTGCACGATGTTGCCTGGTGAGAATAGGCCTTCTTGCCGGACGTCTGGCCCTCAGATCACCTTCATGTAATCTGTTACGTATTGTTTGATCGGATATCCTTTGGCCAATTGCACGTTGGAAATCGATTTGTAGCCTTCTGGCCATGTACTGCCGATTTCGAAGATATTGATCTTCCCTTCGTGACGTCATGCGGTGTTGGCCTTATCTTTCTCGTCTAGTAAACTCGCCCGTCTCCTGGTAGCGTCTCCATAGCCTGGCAACAACACGTCTCGATACATCAAAGCGCTCAGCAACGATATCGCTCCTTTGGGTGTACCCACTTCTAAGCAAAGCGACAGATTGAGCGACCTCAACTTCTTCCAAGAACCGCCTAACACCATATGAAATCACAATGAAGCCCAAAATAACGCATAACCGAATGACTGACATGTTTCTGACCCAAACTCAAATTTTGAACAGATCGCCCCTTACCAAATTTCAGCCGTTTTATATGGGCATCATGCTATACCTCACATTGTTGCTTTGCACGTGAACCTTGCTTTTTGACGTTTGCATGAACATTGTTAAGAGATGTCACTTTAAAATAGTGCCTTTCCTTGGGTTTGATAAGTGTCAAGCGGTGATGTTATACAGGCTTAAAAGTTTGCACCTTTAATTATTTTGAGCAGTGTAGTTACATACAATGAGCCTACGTGGCCTAATGGATAACAGCCGATGCGGTCGCTCGGGCCACATGTAAGACGTCAAGGTCTACAGCGGAAGGCCGGGTGATTTTTTCCAGGTACTCCGGTTTTCGCCCTCCTCTAATTAACAATCGGCTCGAAATACGAGGGTCCTTCAAAAAGTTGTGTCACTGGGGTTTTATTCCCTAAACGCTTCATTTAATACCTTTTCCTTATTGCACCCCCCCCCCCCCCCACACACACACATACACACATACACAAACACACACACCTCTACCGAAACCTTCGGATCCAATTTCTAAAAGCTGCAGCTGCCTGCTGGCTTTCTTAGAGTATCTGAAGAGGCGCTGATAAATGAGCCAGCGCACGATAAAACCTACAATAAGACATGCGTCCAGCGAAGAATCAGATCAGCCTGCGCATACATATTGTCTAACCAGAGACTTCTCTTGCTACATGAAGGAGCAATGGGCCCTTAGCTATCCTTAGAGCGCATAGCGAAGACTCTGATCAGACTGCGCGGATGCGAAGATTGATCTGAGTCTTCGCTGGGCGCACATGTCTTATTGTTGGTTTGTCGTGCACTGGTTCAAATCGCGCTGCCAAATGCACTTCTGGACTTATATTTCTTCCAGGAAGCATGATCTTGAGCCTTGTTAACAAGAAAAAGCCGCATGGGCTCAGGTCAGGAGAATAGGGAGGATGATTTACAACGTCGACCTTTACAGCAGCCAAATACGACCTCACAATCTCAGACTTGTGAGACGAGGCACTGTGGATCAGGTGCACCATCGAATCGCTCGCCCAGTGACTGTATGACCAGTAGGACAAGCTACTTGAATCACTGGCCCACTAGACTTGAAGAAGATAGCAAACATCATTTTCTTGGCGCTTATGGTTCTCTTGGCAATACACTTTGATCGTCCACTGTTTGTCTGTGGCTCAAACATGTGCACCCAGGATTCGTCACATGTTAGCAAGTTAAAAATAACTCGGGTGTCACAGTTTTTTGTATTTTTCAAGAGTTGTTGGGCGCATTTGAGGCTTTACTTCTTTTTCTCCTCAGTCAGCAAATCGGGCACCCCGCCTAGCTCAAATATTTGTCAGAATGGTATGGACGCGGCCTTCTGATAAGCCAATGCAATGAGCTATCTCTTTCACTGTCAGCCGCGGATCTTCTTCGACCGCTGCCTTTACAGCAGCGATGGTTGTCTTGATGATGGAGGTCTTGGCCTACTAGCACGGGCATCATCTTTGACCGATGATTTACCAGCTTTAAAAGCTTTGACTCACCGATAAACTGTGCGCTTTGAAATGGCAAGAGGTTCATAAATACCACACAATTCATCCAATATCTGACTTGAAACTATGTCAAGCCTAACACGATATTTAATGTCGCTGCGAATTTCAGCCTTTCTGTCCATTTTATAATGTAACTCCTAAATTGGCCAGTGTATATGACTGCATGTATTTCAATTTGACATATCTCGGTCATTATAAATTAAAGCAATTTGCACGAAATAAACTGTTATTGGTAGCTATTTGAAAGGCTATTCAAGTGCAATGATGCATACGATAAAACCACGGAAACCTATTAGTGACAAAACTTTTTGAAGGACCCTACCCCCCACTCCAAAAAAAACAAAAAAAAAAAACTTGCATGCAATAGGATGCGTGTCAGACGTAATGGCGTCTTTGACCATATGCGCCCTGTGAAGACTCAGATCAGCCCGAGCATCCACGCAATCTGATCAGTGTCTTCACTATGCGCTTTTGGGATTCCCGTTGACCAATCGTTTGTTCATACAAACAGGGAGGCCTGTATTTTGACTGAATGGGTAAGCAGGCTGAGCCTTGGGTCCCAAGTGTCTATCACTGAACTCCGTGTGCGAAATTAACGTTATGGTTATTCATAGCCCGTGCTATTGTTGTCGTTGTGACGTCATAATACTGATTTTTTTATTTTGGTTTTTCGGCCCTTTCAAGATTATTTCACTTATTTCGAGCCGGTCGTTAATCAGAGGTGGGCGAAAACAGGAGAAATGTTACCCGGACCTTCCATTGTAGCCCTTGGTGTCCCACATGTGACCCGAGCCAAGCTCGAACCACAGCGGTAAGAGTTTATTTGTTTGATTTGAGGTTGAACGTACCAGTCAACACTGTATGGGTCATTTTGGAGACATTGCTTCCAAATTCGTGGGACTTTTACCGACACTGAGATGAAATGACATCTCAAGCCCTGTCGCCCAATGAAACCATTAGGGTTTATAAGCGTGGACGGTCCTACTCACACCGCTTTGCCTGGGCAGGTTTAGATCCTCTAACCGGTTAACCAGTACTTGTGTGCGGTCGGATCAGCTCTGCGTGGAAGCATCATGCAGCCCATCTATTTCTTCAAGCCCCAATGGGCGGGGGCACACAGCGGTGAGAGGAGTGTGTGTGTCGGGGTGGGGGGGGGGGGGTGGGGGGGAGAGGTTGGGTTGGTAGGGTGGGTTTCGAAAAGAATACCTTGTCACTATCCTAAACAGCCTGTCATCAGTCTAATGAAATTCCGCTAAGAAAACCTAGGTTTCAGGTTTTCTTTCTTTGTGTTTTCTACACCCAGAGTTCCCTAGTAAGAGACCATATTTTGGACTGTTCAAAAGTGGTCCCAACGACCACTTTTGAACAGTTCCAAAGGTGGTCTGAATATATAAATTTCATTGAACATTGTATCAGTGAGCCGTTTCAAGCGAAAATTAGTCTTCTAGCAAGTGTAGTAAGAAAACTAATACGAATACACACATCTTGTAAACCCTATTATTATATTATTACCTTTCTTTCGAGGAGATTGATCATGAAATCTTTTCTACGGTCATTCTCTCCCTTCCGCTGATTCAAGAAGGGCAGTTGTCGGTTTCTGGCGAAAGAATGTGCACTGTACTGGTTAACCGCTTACGTATAAGCCTGCCCAGGAAAAGTGTGGATAGGTAAACTGACCGGCTCAAAATGACCTAAATAGTGTTGACTGGGCCGTTAAACCCCAATACAAACAAACAAACAAATTATATTATTATACCTATATAAATTAGGGAGGGTGTGTGGTTGGCGGGGGGAGGGGTTGCAATAAACATGGTGTTCATTTCACGGATACGTTAACGCAATGTGGATAGATTAAAGCGATCCACAGATACTTTCAGAATATATACCACTTAGTTTTATGATCACTTCTATCACATTCTGTATATCACTCAGTTTTTTGACCGCGTTTATCCCTTTCACAATATACAACTTATCATCGCAGGTATGCACTCTCGTAAATGCTACTGCTAGGAACCGAAGGGATTCATTCTCCTATCTTAAATATGGGATTTTTAGATCTAGACCGACGGGGGGGGGTGTAAATACCCCTATAACCCTTTTTTCCTCTCTAAACACGGACTGGTAAACGTGATGCATTCTTCAAAAGTTTCTAAATTATCGACACAGTTTCTTAGAATTGACCTACTCTTGTGACGTAAATCGCAGTATATTTAGTATCATTTTAATCCTTTTGTACTGCGAAAATGCCAGACAAACTATTAAAACTAATGATTCCACTGTGAATATAGATCAATGAGAAAATGAATTTTCAAGATGAAAACATGGTAAAATAATCCCCCTGGGGTCTCCTATCTCTGAAGCATAACTTAAGTCGAGCCAAGAGAGAAGGTACTGCGTTTTCATCTGAGACACAAATATATGTAAACAACAGATTTATTATGCTCCCCGAAGAATTTCGGGGGAGCATATAGTCGCCGCTTCGTCCGTGCGTCCGTGCGTCCGTGCGTCCGTCCCGCTCTTGTCAGCGCGAATTCTCAGAAACTACTGGGCGGATTTCAATGAAACTTCATGGGACTATTAAGTATCGAAGGTGGATGCGCATATCACCTGCGTGTTTTGGTTCGATGATTTTTCCAACAGTTATGGCCCTTTGATGAATTCTGCATGAATATATAGGGTACTGTTCATGTCCACGCGAATTCTCAGCAACTACTTGCAGAAATTCAACGAAACTTCAATGGAACCTTAAGCAGCAATAGAGGATGCGCATATTATCCGTGCTATCTGGTTAGATGATTCGTCACAGAGTTATGGTACTTTGTTTAAAGCTGCAGCGGTAGGTCACTGTGGCTATTTTTAGAAAAAACTTTGTCATCACTCTGGTGCCTACATTAATGGATGGATTTTAATATAACTTCACACAAATGTTGGGTATGATAATATCTTGAGCATGTTCGACTTTCAGGGTCCTGGGCTCAAGGTCAAGGTCACTGCAGCTATTTTTAGAAAAAACTTTGTCATAGCTCTAGCGGTGTCATTTGCTGATGGATTTTAATATAACTTCACACAAATGTTGGGTGTGATAATATCTCAAGCAAGTTTGACTTTCAGGGTCATGGGGTCAAGGTCAAGGTCACTGCGGCTATTTTTAGAAAAACTTTGTTTTTGCTCTAGTGCCTACATTTATTGATGGATTTTAATATAATTTCACACAAATGTTAAGTATGATAATATCTCAAGCAAATTCAACTTTCAGGATCCTGGGCTCAAGGTCAAGGTCACTGTAGCTATTTTTAGAAAAAAACTTTGTCATCGCTCTAGCATCGTCATTTGCTGATGGATTTTAATAGATCTTCACACAAATGTTGGGTATAATAATATCTCGAGCAAGTTCAACTTTCAGGATTCTGGGGTCAAGGTAAAGGTCACTGTGGTTATTTTTAGAAAAAAACTTTGTCATCGCTCTAGTGCCTACATTTATTGATGGATTTTAATATAATTTCACACAAATGTTGAGTATCATAATATCTCGAGCAAGTTCAACTTTCAGTGTCCTGGGCTCAAGGTCAAGGTCACTGTGGCTATTTTTAGAAAAAAACTTTGTCATTGCTCTAGCGTCGTCATTTGCTGATGGATTTTAATATAACTTTACACAAATGTTGGGTATAATTATATCTCGAACAAGTTCAACTTTCAGGATCCCTGGGTCAAGGTCAAGGTCACTGTGGTTATTTTTAGAAAAAAACTTTGTCATTGCTCTAATGCCTACATTTATTGATTGATTTTCATATAATTTCACACAAATGTTGGGTATGATAATATCTCGAGCAAGTTTGACTTTCAGGGTCCTGGGCTCAAGGATAAGGTCACTGCGGCTATTTTTAGAAAAAACTTTGTCATAGCTCTAGTGTCGTCATTTGCTGATGGATTTTAATATAACTTCACACAAATGTTGGGTATGAAAATATCACAAGCAAGTTTGACTTTCAGGGTCCTGGGGTCAAGGTCAAGGTCACTGCGGCTATTTTTAGAAAAACTTTGTCATCGCTCTAGCATCTACATTTGCTGATGGATTTTAATATAATTTTCGAACCCGTCTGATATTTTATATGCATGTAAAGGCACCCAATACCGAACCATACCTGGGGACAGTCCTATGAGGATTGCCTCTGTGTACGAGAGTAAGTTTTCAATAAGTTGTATTAAACAGTTCTTCCTTTCATTTTTTCGGACTTTTGTGTTGCTGATGTTTGTATGACAGTGCCATCAGGCAAGCTAATCTGTCCACTGACAGGTTTTGTTATACTCCATTTTGAAGTACAGTGAGTATACACAGTATACTGCTCTTTAACTCGGATAATGTTTCCTGTTCCGACTATTGCACGTTCGGGGAGCATCCATCGGTTTCACCGATATTCTTGTTTTGACTAGACATCCAATCTGAAACACTGAAAAACGCTGATCAACCATTTTGAAGTGGACTCGTTGAATCTTTGAATTTGGCATCACGAAAACACGCCTATATAATTTTGACCCCCCCCCCCACCCCCCACCCCCCCCCCCCCCCCCCCCCCAGCTTTGAATCCCACTTTTAAATAGTGAAACTGGGGTATACAGGGTTAACCCTTATTTTTTCGTATTTCTGCTCTAAAATGAAGATTGTGGGTACTCGTTAGAACCGCCTCAATGAGGCGGTTCTAACGAATACCAACAATCCATATTTTGGACAAACTAATAAAATTATCACAATTTTCCATCTTAAAAGTTTCGTTTTTCGGCGGTAAAGTTTACAATGTATTTGTATGGGCCTGTTTTCGTAATAGCAGTAAACGGGGGATTTTGTCGAAAGCATTAACATAATTGCAAACAATGTGGATCCTTATGAGACTAATCATTGTGAGCCATCTGATCTTGATCTTTACTGTTTGCGTATGTATCCACATTGGTTTACAGGGCTGAAACGGTTAACGGTTAAATACATGCCGGCGTAGTTCTTCAATTACAGTAGTTCTTAATTTTGCGACGTTGCACAAACATGAGCAGAACTCTATCTGAATTGAGAAGACCAACATACCAACTAGGAAGATACTCAGGGCAAAGACTTTGTTTGATTTGAGGTTTAACGTTCCCGTCAACACTGTAAAGGTCATTTTGGAGACGTTGCTTCCAATTTTGTGGGACTTTTACCCGACATTGAGATGAAATGACATCTCAAGTCCTGTCGCCCAATGAAACCAATAGGGTTTATTAGCATCGGCGGTCTGCCTCGCACCGCGGCTCCTGGACAGGCTTAGATCCTCTAAGCGGTTTACCGGTACTAGTGTGCGGGCCAGATTCAGCTCTGCGTGGAAGCATCATTCAGCCCATATATTTCTTCAAGCCCCTATTGGCGGGGGCATCAGGGCAAAGACTGGAAGACGGGCTGTGTAATATATATATTTGTAATGCTTTATACGACTAAATTCATTTCTTGGTATAAAGATCTGCGAAATAAAATGTCTCAAATCGTGGCTGTCATTTCAGTCTTAAAAAAGACATTTCATCACTTATGGCCTCTACAGATGATACTATCGTGAAATCAACTGGATTTGTAAGTTGATGCAATATATTATTATTATCTTCGTGTCATTGAAGAGTGTATTATATGTCATGTTTTTGAATATGCTTGCCATCAACCCTCATATGGTATAGTTGTGTAGTAAATAAAATTCAATTCTATTCTTGTATATCTGTAGGCTACGTTAACGAAGTAGAGGGAAGCGCTTTGCATCTTAAATCACTCATTACGAAAACACACCTATACAAATGCATTGTAAACTTTGTCGCCTAAAAACGAAAATTTTAAGATGAAAAGTTGTGATAGCTTTCTTATTTCTGCTTAAAATAGCAGAAATAAAAAATAAGGTTTACCCCTGTAAACCCCAGTTTTACTGTATAAAAGTGTGGTTCATGGGGGTCAAAATTATAAAGGCGTGTTTTCGTTATGGCAGTGAAAATAGTTTAGGGGGCAACTGCTTTAACTCTTAAGACGCACAAGGCGTCTAAAAAGGTTGTCTGTTTATATCATCTGTTGCGTATTCTTTTAAACATTTAAAACCTGTTTTTGCAAACAGGCTGACAGTGTGGACTCTGATCAGACTGCTCTCATCTGGGTCTACACTGTTTTCAACAATGACTTTGTAAGAAACCATTAGACAACAAAGCAGACGACAATCGTCGTTAAGGGTTAAAGGTACACAGCCGCAATGACTGCCGTGTGCATTTGTTTGTTAACATATGGACAATGCTCCTTAACTTTCATGGTATTGTAAGGGATACATCCTTGATAACGGCCCCCGCCCATCGGGGCTTGAAGAAATATATGGGCTATATGATGCTTCCACGTAGAGCTGAATCCGACCCACACACGAGTACTGGTAAACCGCTTAGAGGATCTAAGCCTGCCCAGGCAAAGAGGTGTGAGTGTCGGACCGTGCATGCTTATAAACCTTATTGGTTTCATTGGGCGACAGGGCTTGAGATGTAATTCATCTCAATGTCGGGTAAAAGTCCCACAAAATTGGAAGCAACGTCTCCAAAATTACATTTACAGTGTTGACGGGGACGTTAAACCTCAAATCAAACAAACAAAACATCCTTGATAAAGTGTGCATTTTCTGGTTTATTTTATGAAAATTACGATAACACACCCGTGCGGCAGAGTGCATTTTTTCACATATCCAAAATGGCTATTTTTCTGATGAAAATCCGTTATTTTTCTTATTTATACTGCAAACTTAGGTTGTAGGTGCTCGTTAGAACCGCCTAAACCATAACCTATGACTTGGTACAGAAATAAGAAAAATAATGCATTCCCCCTTAAACCCCAGTTTTTTCTGTATAACGTGGGGTTTTGCGGGGTGTTCATTTCACAGACTTGTTCACTTGAAGCAAATAAAAAGTGATATTTGCAGATTGTAAAAAAAAAATGTCATTTCCACATTGTGAAAAATAATATGACCAAGTTATTTTCACACAGTAGGAGCCCAGATTACTGCTTTCACATATAACGTCCGTAAGAAACAATGGCGTCCAACATGGTGTCTGAAAATGATAAATATTAGGTAAAAATGATAACATCTTTATTATTTCTGCTTTCAACATAGATTGTGGTGCTCGTTAGAACCGCCTCAATGAGGCGGTTCCAACGAGTACCCACAATCTATGTCTTAGATAAAAAAAATAAGGCAGATAATGTATACCGTAAACCCCACTTTTCTGTATATAAAGTGGGGTTTAGGGGGTCTTCGTTTCACGGACTTGTTATCGTGCCGACGTGAATCAACAAAATGTGATATTTGCAGATTGTGAAAAGATATGACATTTCCACATCGTGAAAAATAACATGACCAAGTTATTTTCACACAGTAGGAACCTAGATGAGGAAATGTTTCAGTTCGTGTGCTCGCATTCGTGAAAAATCTGGTCGGAAATATTTTTGGTATTCACCTCAAAAAAGTAATTATCTTGTATGTATTCTGTTTTGTCTTTTAGCGACGCCCTCGTGTAGACAGGGACTGTGGAGGTGCTATCTGTGAAAACAAAATAATTTTGGAAACAAAATGCTTGTAATGAAGGAGTGTTAATAAACATGTTTGATGAATAAGTAAAAAAAAAATCGCACAAAATTAAGAAATGGCTTACACAGGGCCATCAAACAAATCTTAATGTCACTTTATGCTTTCTTAACGCGCACGGATTTCCATCATAATGGTTTACTTATTAGGCGATAAGCAGTGTCTGAAGAGATGTGCTTCATGCACGGTAAAACTTTCCTGTAGATTTTATTGAAAAATAAATGCTAACTCTTATCCTGCTGTTCACGACAACCCATATCTTTGCAAACAGTGTAGATCCAGATCAGATGGCTTCTGGAGAAGCCAACTGATCAGGATCTACAATATTTGACATTCAGTTTATGAATTTGTAGGAGCAAATTAAATCAAATAATCTGATTGGTTCAAAGTCAGAGATGGGTGTGACTAAGATGAATATTCAGCAGGATAAGGTTAATTGGTTGCCAGGGCGTTTGTCGTGAATGTTACGGGCGCCAGTAGCTTATGTGCAGGAGCCATCCTGCAAGACAAGATAGGGTAACAGGAATAGTCTTTGGTATGAGGCAAGTCAATAAGTAACCAGCCTATTCCATTTCCAGTTGACCAAGACAACCAAGATTTTCATGCCTTGTTTCAATACATGTTTTAGGCATGAGGGCAAAACTGCACCCTTATCGTGTCATTCACTCATAAGATATTGCTAGCGATGCAAAAGCAAGCTTTTCGGCACAAGTTGAATACCGTGATGTATTTGAATCAGGAAATACTTTGCGAGTTGGCCAATGTTTATGGGTCTTCTACACTATCGTATGCACATGCTAAATTCTGGGTTGTGGAATTCAAACGCGGCAGAACATCTTTAGAAGACGAAACCAGGTCAGATGCCACCGATGAAGAAGTGTTACAAAGTATGGGATCTGGTGAACTCTGGTAGGAGAAATAAGGTGGAAGAAATAGCGAATGCATTACACATTTCACATGGTAGCGTTTCAAAAATTTTACATGAACGCTTGGGTATGCGCAAAATCCATTGGGGACGAGCAAATGGCAACCAGAGCATCGGTATGCAGTGCATTATTGAAGCGATTTAGCTCAAATGAAGCTGATTTTCTTTCACATCTGGTGACTGTATGTGAGACCTGGGCCAGAGAATAAAACTCAAAGTCGCCAGTGGGTAGGGCCGGGGTCTCCGAGGCCAAAGAAGTTCAAAACACAACCCTCTGCTGGCAAGGTGATGTCAACTGTATTTTGGGACGCACAAGGCGTTACATGTTGGACTTTCTAGCAAAGGAGAATACAATAACAGGTGCGTATTATGCAAATTTGCTCTACCAATTGAGAACTGCGATCCGTGAAAAACGCCGAGATAAACTCTCCAAAGAGATTCTGCTCCAACAGGACAATGCAAGAGTCCACACTTGCGAAATTCCAAATTTAAAAAAGGATATCTGTGGACGCCATTTCCGGTCCAACGTAGAAGTCGTGGCGGCGGTTGAGGAGTGGGTCGGAGACAAGGACCCTGTCTTCTTCAGTTCTGGGCTGATGGCACTGGAACAGCGTTGGTCCAAGTGTCTCATTCTACAGGACAATTACATCGAAAAAGAAAAGATCAATCTTACCCAGAAATACGTGCAGGCGCGCGTACTGCGTGTGCGTGTGCGTGTGCATGTGTGTGTGTGTGTGTGTGTGTGTGTGTGTGTGTGTGTGTGTGTGTGTGTGTGTGTGTGTGTGTGTGTGTGTGTGTGTGTGTGTGTGTGTGTGTGTGTGTGTGTGTGTGTGTGTGTGTGTGTGTTTTATAGACTCGCCCTCTTAATACATCACAGAGCTGGCAATTGTATATATAGCACGGTGTACAAGTGTTTTTTTTTTTTTTCTGGGCTAGACTTGATAGTTTCTGACAGTTTGGCTTTGTCACACTTGTCCACTTTCTGGTTAAATGCATGTTTTGAAGTTAAAAGTACTGGAAATTTTCGCAATTTCTTTTATAGCTATATAACTTAAGGGTTAGTGAATATCGTATTTCGCTTGGATATCGAAGGATGCGCAGTCAGATTTAACCGTTGCTTGCCGTCATTATCTACATCACGTCGAGTCGCGTGTGATGCGTAAGAGACGCTGTCATTTAACACATCTGGTTCTGCATACATATCGCATCTCGTATTACATAAACCAGGGATCGCAGGATCGATCCAAGGCTTCTCCAGACTTTCGGATGAGTCTTTAAACCGAGGTCCGTCTCCGTATGACCTTAGCTGTTGGTGGGACGTAAAACTCAAACACTCACTCTGGTATGACATGTAAAAGATAAGAAAAGATAAAAAAATCAATATGCGATCAAATAGGCCAGAGGCACTTGACCATAGAGCGCAAATACAAACTAACCAGGTCATCATATCACAAGGTGCATTATTTTCAAAGACAAGAAAAAAAATCCTCTGGAAGACGCACAGTATCTATGAATAATCACATTTAATTATTACGCGTCTCATTTGTGTATGGCGCCATGTTAGAATGAAGTTGCATTAAGACAGCCTCAACTTCAATCAAAACAAAACACTTGTTGCACGCACGTTGCACTTACAACCTGCAGACAAAACAGAATCAAAGAGGATATAAATAGTAAATCATTAGCTCTTTGGGAATAATAAACGGCTTCTTAGGCACCGTTCTTAGCAGCTGAGCGCACAAACACGAAGATACCTTTTCGCTTATCCTAGCCTACATTAAGTTAAGGGGAATGGGAACATCTGGCAGATTTTTCGACTATTTTGCAAAGGGAGACAACTTTTTGGACTTCCTGTTTGCTTTTCTGTAAGCCCTGTCCCACAGAGAAAGGGTCTACCCCTAAAGGAGTAGTCCTCTCTTTTAAGAGTTGACCCCTACGAGTTGACCCCTACTGAAATGGGAGACAAAAATATTTTGCTGGAGTTGCCTCCCATGAAGGTGTATCAATTAAGCCCGAAAACATGCTCGCAGAATGAAGACAAATTGAAGCATACAGACTCGTGCAATAAGTAAACAGCGTAGAAGACTCAGATCAGCCTGCACATACGTTTATCAGAGTTCGCTGTGTGCTATATTTGTGCCCTTCATACAGACTCTGAAGGTTGGAGACTGACAGAGCGGGTACTCAGGTTGACTTTTGTTTCCTTGTTTTCTTGTGTGCGCATGCTCTAAAAAGATAAAGATAAAGAAGTTTTATTTTATGCCGCATATCCGAAACAAATAACATTAGCTCTTATTGCGACAAGCAAAGTATCCTTTAGCAGAAACTTACTTGCCTTCATTTATCTTCCTAGGACTACCCCTGATAATGCGAGCGTCAGCCAAGGGAGCGCCTAGAACCATTTTCACGCCTTTGTTATGGCGCCGCCGGAGATCGAACCGGCGACCTCGCATTCCCGAAGCGGACGCTCTACTACTGAGCTGCAAAATCGGGGCTTAGAGACATAGATTTGGCTGCATGATGCTTCCACGCAAAGCTGTACTGGTAACCGTTTAGAAGGTCTGCCAGCTCAGGTAAAGTGCTACGAGTTGGACCGTCCATGCATATAAACCCTATTGGTTTCATTGGGCGGCAGGGATTGAGATGTCATTTCATCCCAATATCGGGTAAAAGTCCTACAAAATTGGGGGCAACATCTCCAAAATGACCTAAATTGTGTTGACGGGGACGTTAAACCTCAAATTTATCAAATGATATATACAATGTATGGTCCATGAAAATAATTATGTGCCTTTCACATGAGCGGGTAGCGAAGGCTATGTATGCTCAGACTGCCAATTATGGTAAGGGTTTTATTATATTTTGAGTGCTGTCTCCCGCAGAAAGGAAAAAATTAATAGAAAAGAGATAACAAAAATAGGGAGAATGAGGGACAGAATACGAAAGTGGAGAAACGGATTAAGTTAGAACACGCCCCTCCTACTCTACCCACAACCACGTGCACACAGCTTTTGTAGCAGTTCAAGGTTATGATTATTATTTATAGCCGCGCTGTTCTCAACGATGATTATTTTTCATTTTTCATGAATACCTAATAGTTTTTGAAAGGTCCAGTTACAGTGTTCGGCAGTTGTTTTTTTTACTTTTGACAAATCGTGAAAACCTTGTTCAGATACTGCGTTATGTTGCCTCTGATCAGGGTTTTCACTGTTTGCCAGTGTCTAAGTTAGGAATGCCAGCACAGTATCAGTTAACAAATAGCCCGACGAACACCATTACGAAAACACGCCTATACAAATACATTGTAAACTTTACCGACGAAAAATCGAAAATTAGAAGATGAAAAAGTGTGATATTTTTCTTATTTCTGCTCAAATGTAGATTGTGGGTATTCGTTAGAACCGCCTCATCGATGCGGTTCTAACGAGTATTCACTGTCTATATTTTTGAGCTGAAATAAGAAAAATTAAGGTTAACCCCTTTCAAACCCAGATTTACTATATTAAAGTGGTTCAAGGGGGTCAAACTTATATAGTCGTGTTTTTGTGATGCCCGAGCACCGCTGAGTGCAAGAACCGGACTGTTTGTTTTAATATCGAACTTGTTTGACGAAGCAGCCTTAGTCCAAGTTCAGAACCTTTTTTCCCATCCTGCACTCACAGGAAATCGACCCACCAGTGCGGTCAGTATTTTGATAGAATGTATAAATTTCAACACACGGTAGGAAATCCCTATTTTGCAAATTGGCTTCCCTTTTCACCCAAATTGTCCGTTTTGGGTCGGTTGTGTGTCAGTCGACCACAAGTTACTAAGCACAGCAGCTTAACGTTGTTGGTGTCCACGTGACTATCACTCCAGGTAACCGTTATTTATAGAACATAGCTGCGCTTTTCTTATCGCTGTGAGATCGACGTGTAGCGTAAGAGGGTTGTAGGCCTATGTAGAATCTGAACTAAACTCATGTGTTCGGTATGGCAAACAGTGTAGACCCAGTGTAGACCCAGATCAGACGCCGCAGAACGCGGCGTCTGATCAGGGTCTTCACTGTTTGCTAACAGTATCAGAATTTCAGGGTGAAAAAAAACAGTCTAATTCCCCGTTCAGGACCATTTTCCCAGCCTACTTATCATTATCCTTAAAACCTGATTCTTATTTTTTTCTGCTTATGTCGTCTGCTACGTCTTCTTGACAACTTTTTTAAAGATATTTTTGCATACAGGCAAACGGTGTGGACCATGATCAGACTGCTCCTAGAGGAGCTGTCTGACCTGGACCTATACTGTTTGCAATGATTAATTTTAAAGTAAACAGCAGGCAACAAAGCAGACAATAATTGAGGGTTGACTGAAACTACAGTCTGTTTTTTCTTTTCACAGCTAAGCCAGCTAACAGAAGACAAAATCCGGGGTAAGAATATCTTTCTCTCTCTTTCTCTCTCTCTCTCTCTCTCTCTCTCTCTCTCTCTCTCTCTCTCTCTCTCTCTCTCTCTCTCTCTCTCTCTCTCTCTCTCTCTCTCTCTCTCTCTCTCACTCGTGCGCTTTGTGTATTCTTGTTCACCATAGGCATCGTCGTGCAAACAGGCCTCTAAGTTATAAAACAATTTGCATGCTTATCTCAAATTCTGAGACCTCTAATGTTCATAAAATAAGAATACAAATAAGAGAAGCTATTTTGCCTCCCAATTCAGCATTTGTCCTGCTCACAAATTTAAAAAAAAATTGCCAAGAACTGTTTGAAATTTCTGTGCAGGCCAACTCTCTGAGCATGAAACGGCTTTATGACCTCAGAGCTCAGGGAAACTTTGATGCAGATGAAGGTTGATGTTTGTCTGCACGGCTCGTATTTGTTCGAAGAGGAATTTTGCGATTTATGTGGTTCATAATAAAAGCCAACCTGTGCCACCAGCCAATGCGCAGATCAGTCTGGGCATCTGCACCTGGTCAGAGTATTCGCTGTTCACAAACGCTCCTTCACAGAACATTGAACACCCAGACAAATCAGATGCGTCGTCAGATCTGTATCTACAGTGTTTGTTTAATTAACAGTCTTTTTTTAAGGGTACCACGCACAAAACAGTCCTAACATCCCTATAAATGGAAATGGGACTGCTCCCTGCCTATCAGGCAGAAGATTACATAGTCAAATAATATATAAACATTTTGTTTGTCGCACCGTCCTTTTACTTTTATACTGAAAAGCCAAAAGTAAAACTTGACACTATATCTGAAACCATATCTTTTAGAGCTAGAATAAAATAGACACAGACAACATGCACCTTTTTATTTTGTTTTACGAGCCGTTCAACATTATTTCACTCATATCGAGCCGATCGTTAAACAGAGGTGGGCAAAAACCGGAGTAGCCGAAGAAAAACCACCTGACCTTCCGTTGCAGAACTTGGCGGCTCACATGTGACCCGAGCCAGGCTCGAACCCACATTCGTGTGATACCTAATGATTAAGAGTCAGGGTTGTTATCAACTAGGCCACGGAGGCCCGCATACCATTTTTTAGCGTAGAGACGGGATTGTTTTTTCCAAAGTCACACTTGAGTTCTGGATTTAGTTTTCAAGCTCACTTTTCGGTATAAACACACTTGACTCCGAAAGCCAAAGAAACTGCTCGATCCATTCTAACCATCAACACGTAACACCGGATGATGGACTGCGGAATAGCTTGTCACACTTGGAAATCAGAGCCGCTTCTTCACTGGTTACACAGCCATTGAACGAACTCGCATCTCATGTTCTGTGTACAAATGCTCAGTTCGGGCTCATATCTCATATTCAATGACGGCTGTGGTAGAATACCGACTCGCTGCTGCGTAATTAGTCAGTAGAGGCCCGATGACGTACGGCATTACCTTGTTTAAATCGCCCTAAACTATGCTATTCCAAGAACGGAACCGCTAGTTGACACCGGCCCGCACCATGGGTTGTGTTTCATGACGCAGGACTGGGCGAATATTTCGCTTGCGCCAGTAAAAAGCACCTGACGCTATTGTTGCCTTCCCATCCTCTGGGCTAGTCGATTACGATGGTGATGCATTTTCAGAATGGGTCATTTGTTGGAACAGGTCGGCGTCGAATAGTCTGCGGGCTAATGCGACTATCATGGGTGCCCATAAGTGTTCCTTGTAGTTATCGTTGCTCGCTTAGACCGGCGTCTCACATGCTACAACCTGAGGCCAATTCTTCAAAATAACGATGTCGTTAGGTAACATATCGTTACAACTTTGTTCATTTAATATGGTAAATATGCTAATATTTTTGCTGAAAAAAATGTGAGTAGCTTATATTTTTTCAGCAAAAATACCACCGCATAAGATATAGTTCTTACTAGAACAGTTGACATTTTGACCACTACCAAGTTCGTTAAGCTAACAATGCTTTGAACAACTGGGCCCTAGTTGGACGTCATTACAGGCGGACGTTTCTCCAGGGCTTGTGCGGGCTGGAAACGTCTTCAGAAATTGATTATTTAGCCTTGGATTTTGTACATGTATGCGTTGCTGCTTTAAAGACAAATGCTACCAATTCGCCATTTTTGTATGATCATCAAAAATGAAAGTTATGCCAGAGCCAACATTTTATCGTTTGGGGGTAAGGAAATGATTGAAATTTGTGAAACAGATATTATTTTGGGTTCATTTCATTATTAAACATGTTCAGCTTGGCTTTAAACTTCACGAAAACAGTAACATTGCGACTTTTGAAAATTTTAATTTTTCGGCATTTAATCAAGGTCAGATCAACCTAAATGGTTACAGACTTACTTAAACGAATTGCTGTAATGCATATTATGCTCAGCTACTATTTACAAGTAAAATCCTAGTTATCTGTCATTGATTCACTTTCTTTTCTTTCACCATCTTTTCACAGAATTTATATGTATTTTACCATATTTTTCATCTGGGGGTAGGGGAACGGTTTGTTTATTAAAACAGAAATTAGCACGGTGACCCCAAGTTTTCTTTTAATTTTCTTTTCTCTGAAAACATCCCGCAGAGAAAAAACCTTGTTTTATGAAGATTTCAATGTAGCATTTTTCTGTAAGGTCCAAAATATTGCAGACAATGACTTATTTTTAAAGATATTTTGGTTGATGACCAAATTGGTTTTGCAATGTTTTTCTCTGAGCTTGAAAAATAGGCTAAAGATACGCAGCAGTATCTTTTACTATGTCATTCTGACTGAAAGAAATGTTTAAAAGCTGGGCAAAAGTCATTTTTGACATGCTTTTTACTAATATGGTTGTTTTCTGATATTTCTGGAAAACAGTTTGGGGTGGTTTCCTTCTAGTTGAGATTACTTAAGTTTCAGCTCGTTGACATATGGTTTTAATTTCAAATGTGGTGAGCCAGTATGATGCTGAACATATACAGACTCTTAAACAGTTTTCAATGAAGGATGTATTTTGTAGCATATGCCCTTAATCCACGGGTAGTCGTCTTTAGTCTTTAGATAAAATAGTTGTGTTATCGACAATTTCAGATTTGTATAGTAGTCACAGATAAGATTGGCGCGGCGGAGCTATCATTTGCACTGGTCTTTTGGAATATTCCAGTAACAAAAATGTAAACCAAGTCGCCCCATTATGTGAATTCAAATGTAACACAACGCAAACAAAGTTAAATGTAACAAAACAAACAAAGCTATGGTGTATATTGTCATTCGGTCGGCTTCCAAAAATCATGCGAAAGGCAACTACTAAATCCGCTTTTGGAATCAGCGTAACTAACATATATTGACAAGTGAACTGCTCCGACCTGCTAATCTTATCTGCGCATTACGTGAGGCATAGTACATTTTCCTATCTCAAAAAGGGACATATTTTCTGATGAAAATCTGTGATATTACTCTTATTTTTACTCAAACATAGGTTGAGTGTGCTCGTTAGAACCGCCTCAATGAACCCACAACCTATGTCTTATATTGAGGGTGCTCGCCAGAACCGCCTCATCGAGGCAGTTACAACGAGAACCCACAAACTATGTCTTGCAGCAATTAGTAATTAGTAAAATAATGTTCCCCCCCCCCCCCCGTAAACCCCACCTTTCTCTATATACAGTTGGGTTTAGAGGTGTTTTCAATACACGGACTTGTTAACCGTGATCGACTACTATACAACCAGCAAATTGGAAATATTTACCATTAAAACTGTAATGTTACTATATGAGCCAGCGCAACACAAAACCTACAGTAAGACATGTGCGCCCAGCGAAGACTCAGATCAGCCTCCGCATCCGCGCAGTCTCTAATGATAACTAAGGGTCCATTGCTCCGTCATGCAGCAAGAGAAGTCTCTGGTGCGCAGGCTGATCTGATTCTTCGCTGGGCGCACATGTCTTATTGTAGGTTTTTTTCGTGCACTGGCTCATATACGAGTATGTTCAGCCAAGGTAAAGCATAGTGAAATTATGTTCTGTTTTAGAATACAAGGAAGCTTTCAACTTGTATGACAAAGATAAAGATGGTATTATTGCCACACAGAAGCTGGGTCGAGTCCTGCGGGCGATGGGGCTCAACCCTACAGAAATTGAAATACAAGAGATGATTGATGAAATAGATTCCGAAGGTGGGTAAATATACACATCGTTTCTGTGGCGAAATGTGTTTGCGATATCGGAATATGTTTGGCTTAAACTTTATTTCTCTGTATAATACATACATCTTTTACATAAACATTGATAGGAAAAATACAACTACCATTCAAAGGGATTCAGAAAAAAGTCGAACGACTTATTCAAATCTGTATCTCTGGATTACAATTACAGTTGTGATTGTTAATTTTGTTCGAATTTGCAAGTTTTTGTTAAACTTTTGCAAATACAATTTCATTTGGGTTACAAAGTGATAAATGGTAGTGAAATAAACCATAGATATTTGGCTCCACGGGGTTACGTTTCTTAATCTTAAATAGACTAGTACCTTAGCCTTCACAAAGCTATATTATTTTTAAACAGTATAGATACAGATCAACTGACTCAGAAGCCAGTTCATCAGGATTTAAACTGTTTTCATTCTGCTTCTTAATCTAGTAAATTGAAATCATGTAATTCAATACCTAAAATTCGGGGAGGGGTAAGACATATTGAAATATTCAGCATGATTGAGGTTAATCATTGTATGTCATTAACTATCAGTCGTTGAGTGAATGACCCAACAAGGAAACGACGTAAATGCCGATGCAAAATGGAAGTGAAAGCCATGGTCATAAATCGATACAATTAGCTCACACCTCCCATCAAAGACACCAACGAGAAAGCATGACCAATATAAAACAACTTTGCCACAATGAAAATGTCACTAGGCCATTACAACAGAAGAACCCTGTTGGAATGGTCAGCCAAAAGGTTTTTTTTAATAGGGACCAAATCGATTTTACGTGGCCACTATACGTCATCGTTTAGACAAACAATTTGTTCAATCCACATGAAGCATGTCTAACTCATCAGTGCAACATTTCCGAACATAAAACTCGAACGAATACAGAGATAAAATAAGGACGAGGACTCGACAGCATGAAATAACTGAAATGCTGTACCAAAAGAAAACAGTTGGTCTCCGGTGGGTCCAATCATAGACAGAGCATCAGGCACCAACCGACCGTACTAAGTCTTTAGGCCGGAGCCGTCATAGGGTCTGAGGTCCGACCCACCGGCGCGCAATTAAAGAGGAAAGCAAAGATATCAACAGTGATGGGGGGGGGGGGGTTAACTACCATTCAAGTAGTTTGTAGTATAACATTTATGGTGTACCCAATCTTTAGTAAAATAAGAAAATGCTAAATATGAAAGTTGAAGATTGATTGCCTTTGTTATTTATATTTCACTCATTATGTAGGGTTATTTTTCTGTAAGTACAGTGAAAATGTAATTATAGAGAAATGCATGTCAAGTTTAGTCAGGGTTAAGGAACAAAAGAAATTAGCATAATTAATCACATTATGTATGTGTTTCGTAAACACAACCGTCCATTTTCTAGTGGAATTCAGCACACAAAAATGGTAATATCACGAAAACACACCTATATAATTTTGACCCCCCTTGAACCCCACTTTTATATAGTAAAACTGGGGTTTCCGGGAGTATACCTTATTTTTCTTATTTCTGCTCTAAAATATAGATTGTGGGTACTCGTTAGAACCGCCTCGATGAGGCGGTTCTAACGAGTGTCCACAATCTATATTTCGAGCAGAAATAAGAAAAATAACACAACTTTTCATCATAAAATTTTCATTTTTTCGGCGATAAAGGTGGCAATGTATATGTATTTGTTTGCGTAATGGTATTTTGCAGATACTGGTAACATAGACTTTGAAAGTTTTCTTAACATTGTGGCCAGTCGAGAGTTTGATGAGGAAGACCATGAAGGTGCCCTTAAAGAAGCATTCCGAATGTTCGACCGTGATGGGAACGGTTACATAGACGCCGAGGAACTCCGAATATGTATGATCAATCTCGGAGAGAAGCTTACATTAGAAGAAGTGGAGGAAATGATCAAGGAGGTTGATGTAGATTTCGATGGCAGAATGAATTATGAAGGTAAGCAATTGAAGGAAATGGAAGTATTTACAAAATATTTCGTCCTCTTTATCTACTATGCTCTACACTTGAAGAAAAGAATGTATTCATATGGGACAGTTGTTTCTTTGAGAGAAGAGCTGTTTGTGAAGTCCTCTATACGTAACCGGGTTTCTTCTTGTAATTTAATACCTGTCCGAGGGTACTATGGTCTTTGTACGCAAACAGCAGACATCTCTGTTGATCACCTGATTCTGGCTGGAGGACATATCGCTTTCATATTTATTTTAAAGCTCGAAAATATCATGAAAGTTTGGATAAAACATCGCATTTGAAGTGCATCAGAAACTGATGGTCCATGACCCCGTAGTAGAAATATATTGAAGTTACAGTATGCATTTGTGGAGGCTCCCATCTACCTGATATTTGATCTTAAATTTTTTTTGTAAGAAAATAAAACTCATTCAGCAAGGAGTTTTTTTCGTTTCCCGGCCAGGTGGGATAATTTGTATATCTTTGTTAGATCCTTTGATTTGTAATGCTGAGGTCTGTAATTCAAGATCAATGAATAAGAGTTCAAGGGAATCAAGGGAAGTTACTCAGGCATGCAGTGAGTTTCCTACCCATTATGGCTAGATCCAAGAGGAAAGTAGAAGTAAAACAAAGATCAGGAATCGATACAATTAACTTACTCCACCCATCAAAGACACCAAAGGGAAAGAAACACAAACATGAAGCGACCAGACCATAATGGAAACCTAAACAAAGGAAGGCCATAAGGACAGTTACTTTCCAACAAAATGGCAAAATGGCCATCCATAATAAAAAGACACAAGTGATACACACAGTAAGTAACAAACAACAACATAAATAAACCGCCTCAGAAGAACCGCCTTGGAACGGTCAGTGGAAAGAGCCTTTATTCGGAAAAGGATTAGGTATTTCTGTTACAGCAAGCACCCTCACTCTTGTTTACCTTTTCTTCCGAGAAGAGAATATTATTGGGGCCTTTATTGCATACATGTACTGTGTTTGTCTTTCGCTTTCGAATAAATAAATTCATGGTTTTCTCCGTTAGTATAATTATGAAGCCAGTTTTTTCTTTCAGAATTTGTGAAGTTGATGTGCACAAAATATGCTCTGTCCTGAGAAGTGAGGAACTGTTTCTGAAAACAACAACACCAGACATTATACCGGATTAAAATCATCATTTTCATTTTCACTGTCAAGCAGGTCGCGATCTAATTGAAATATTACTCTGTAACAGCTAAATGTGTAAGCACGGGCATGCCATTCCTATCCATTACATAGCAGTGGGCCAATGTGGTGTCGGTCCGACATTCCTTGCTGACTGGGCTTCTGACTGGGCTGGCATATTTACCTGATACTCCCATTTAAAGAGAATGGATATATCGTGATGGGAGGCAACATTTTCAAAATATTTTTCTCCCTTTCCAATCAGGGTCAATTCTTAAAGCAATTAGTTAGTCCTTGTTCCAAGGTTATAAATTGTTTTCCTGCTCATATTGAACTTGAAATGTGTTAAAATTCAAACAATGAAGCTTATCAAGGAAATATCAGTATTAATAATATGTTTTCCTGATCATATTGAACTTGAAATGTGTTAAAATTCAAACAATGAAGCTTATCAAGGAAATATCAGTATTAATAATATGTTTTCCTGCTCATATTGAACTTGAAATGTGTTAACATTCAAACAATGAAGCTTATCGAGGAAATATCAGTATTAATATGTTTTCCTGATCATATTGAACTTGAAATGTGTTAAAATTCAAACAATCGAGCTTATCAAGGAAATGTTACTAGATACTATATCGTCGCTCGGGAGTCAAAACCTCGTAACTCCGATTTTTTGGTAAAATGACATTTTGATACCATTAGGTTCATGAACCACAGATGCATCTTTTGCTCAAAACAGCGTAGCTCTTAAGCCAATCAGTTTCCATTTTACAACAGTAAAACGTATCTCAGCATAATCTTGATTGATGTAAAACCTGAATCTCAAAACATCGTATCTCAAGTATGGTGTGGTCAGCAGAACAGTATGTCCAGACAGAGGTTGAGATTTTGATGGCCAGTTGGCAATTCCGTAAGTAATTAAATGAAACAAAGATCAATTCAATTAAGTTACTGCAGATCTAAATAATACAGTCAACAAAAAGTGACAAAAGGATGTAACTCATGTATAATATGGTAGAAACATCGTCAAAAACTCGTACCTCCATAAAAATACAAAAATCTAGGTCTCTGAAATGACAAAATCAGCAGCTTATATATTGAATATTTAGGGGGTATTGGTAATTCACCTTTGCTGGAAGAAATTTTTGAATGGAGGCCAAAAAATGAGAAGAAACATGTATTTTTTTTTTTTTTTTTTTTCAAAAAAAAAGAGAAGAAAATCATCTCTCCTTAAAAGTTGAAAAATCTGAGTTAAGAGGTTTTGACTCCCGAACGACGATATTTGCCTCCATGGTTGGAGAGCATATCAACTACAAAGTGACAAAACTAACACATACAACACACGTGAATATGCAACTAACTAAACAAACATAATATACAGATATACACATGAACAAGAAGTGGAAACTATAGTTAGTTTAGTACATGTATGATACTTTTAAATATACCATGAAATCTATTTATAACAAGATTTTATTACTTGTGTAAATTTTTTATTTCCCCTTGAAAAGACCACACCGGTCACATTGTAACTCCTTGCTGTGGAAACACAAAGAAAGCCACAGCGTGACGCTTTGAAACTACTGATTTATATCGATTTAGCAATGAATAGCAGATTGCGTGCTGCCAAATATGAATTTCCTTACCGAAACGAAATGTAAGGGGAATCTTAGCAGAAACGATCTACTAGAAATCCCCAGTGTATCGCTTAATCTATTTTTGTAACACTGTGTAAGTACAGGGAAATTATGAAAGTTGTATATATTTTTAAACTGCCATTTTCTTGAACATGACTAGATTTGGAAATCAATAATTAGAAACCATCACACCCCCGTAACTTTCAAGAGATACAGCACAATATGCTGAAATCCATCAGATAATGGTACGATTTTAGCTCAGATTGCTTCCATGGTTTTCGGATAAGCCCCCAGTGTTACATTCTTATTTATTTATTTATTTATTTATTTATTTATTTATTTATTTATTTATTTATTTATTTATTTATTTATTTAATTATTTAATTTTGCCAGGAAATGTGACATTCTGTACAGATCTTGGTCCTGTTATTCAAAGCATTGGTAGCTTAACGAGCCTGTTAATGATCAAAATGATCAAAATGTTAACTTTTCTAGTAATTTCAATAGGGTGGCATTGCGAAACAAATGTGAGAAGCTTTTGCACATTATTTTTCTCAGCAAAATGTACTGATATAATTATTATTTACTATATGGGCCCCGTCAAGCGATTTTTGGTACTTATCGCCTATGCGAGCAGCGAAGGTTCAGGCGAGCCTGCGCATCCGCGCAGTCTCGCCAGAACCTTCGCTGCTCGCTCATACAAGCAGTGAATCAAGAGGAACCTTCAGACAGAAAGCCATATCCCTGACCCCTCTGAATGGCTGGACATGCGCAGTTAAAATTTGTCATGACGGAATGCTCGAAGACCCAAATTCGCTTGGCGGGGCCCATATGACAGTATCAAAGTTTTAGCAATGCTTTACGTAACTAACGAGTCGTTAGTTTTGAACAACTGAATTCTACCGGAAAATGTCCCCGTTTGTATTTTAACCTTTAAATTGATTGAGCCACACCCATTTTCTGGCTAACAACCAATCAAAGTACTTGGTGTAATATAGTCATTCAATTCACAAACTGCATGACAAACATGGTAGATCCTGATCAGATGGCTTTCTCATATCTGATCTGGATCTACACTGCTTGTAAAGGTTGGGGTTGTCGTGAACAGCAGGAAAATGGTTAAAAACTGCGAGCAATATAACTATCATGCTATGTCTTGCAACTTCTAGCCCAGAATAATATGCAAGGTGAATCACATTCTGAAGCGATTAGAGATTAGATTTCGATTTGCTTGACAGCCATTTGTATGGGAGTATTTGATGTTGTTTTCTACCTCTTAATGACTAACTGTTTTCCCTTTTTCAGAGTTTGTAAAGCTGATGTGCATGAAATACCCACTTGACTGACAAATGGAACATATTTTACTGTCGTACACATTCGAAGACGCACTTGCGTTGTATTCCGTGCGAGTTCGCGCGTGCTCAGAAGTTGTAAATATTCTTTCTTGGGTTTGTTGGAGCCAGAAATCCTGAATATCCACGAACCATTTTTATCAACTAAAAATCCCATCAAATATATTTAAAGTGCAATTGCTCGAACGTTCTCTGGAGTATGATAATTTGTTCTAGAGAGACGTGGTTCGACTTCGTGAGGGTAAATCCTTCAGGCAGGTCAGGAGTCATATTAAAGGATATCTTTACGGTCTTCTGTAGATGGAATGCTGTGTGTACTCATTAGAATCGCCTCGATGAGGCGATTCTAATGAGTACACACAACATATAATTTAAAAAAGAAAAAGGAAATTCACCGTAAAGTATCACTCAATATTTCTTTCTTGGGGCCAGGCGAAGGGTTTAAGGATACCTTTTCGGTCTTCTTTAGATGGTATGTTGTGTGTACTCATTAGAATCGCCTCGATCGTGGCGATTCTAATGAGTGCACACAAACAAATATTTTCAAAAAGAAAAAAGGTAATTCACCGTGAAGTATTTCTCAATTTTTCTTGGGGCTGGGGGAGAGATGGTATGTTGTGTGTACTCATTAGAATCGCCTCGATGATGCGATTCTAATCACTACAGACAACATATATTTTTAAGAAGAAAAAAGAAATTCGCCGTAAAGTCTCCCCTTGGGGCTTTGGGAAGAATTCTCTCGAGGCTCTTCATAATTACATGGTAATCTAGCTAGCGGTGTTTGATCGCGGGGCATTGCAGTACCCAGAAACATACCTCTGTAAGCCTCGAATGCATAGAAAAGGAAGTGTGCTTGACAGAGTGTTACTTTTTCAATAATCTTTAGAGCTTTCTGATGATGAACTGAGAATGCAGGTTAAGGCAGTATCACTTTTGAACACTGTACTCGAGTATAGTCTGGCAAAAAAATCATACAATAGATAAAATACAAAGGGTCAGTTGCTCAAAACTAACGATGTCGTTAGTTGATAAGGAAAACATGCTTATTTTTCTAAAAAGAAGTGTCAGTAGCTTTCGAAAATGAAAAAAAAAAATCCAGCAAAAAGACAAGAGTATTAGACTTTATACTTGCTTGAACAGTTGAACAGTAATCAATAATTATTCGGGCACTAATGAGCTTGTAAAGCTAGTGATGTTTTGGACAACTGGGTTCAGATAAGATGTTTCCATACTCAGTTCTTGTACCTTGTAGTGTTCATTACGAAAACACACCTATACAAATACATTGTAAATTTTATCATCAGTAAAAGGACAATTTTAAGCTGAAAAATTGTGATATTTTTTCTTATTTCTGCTCAAAATATAGATTGTGGGTGCACGTTAGAACCGCCTCATCGAAGCAGTCCTAACGAGTACCCGCAATCCATATTTTAGAGCAGAAATAAGATAAATAAGGTTTACCCCTGCAAGTCTCAGCTTTTCTGTATAAAAGTGGGTTCAAGGGGATCAAAATAATATAGGCGTGTGTTCGTGATTTACTCAGTATGTGTACCTTGTAGTGTCATTGTTTGACAAAACGATAACTTGTCTATTCAAATATATTGAAAACTTTACCACCAAAAAAAAAAGAGAGAGAAAAAATGTGCTATTTTTTCATATTTTTTCTTAAAACATAGATTGTGAGTACTCGTTAGAACCGCGGTTCTAACGAGTACCCACCATCTATGTTGTTAAGAAGAAGTAAAAAAAATGTATTCCCCTATAAACCTCAGCTGGGTCAAAATTATATGGCGAGGCGGTCCTAACGAGTAATCCGATCAATGTTTTAAGCAGAAGCAAAAAATATTGTATATCCCTAAAAACCCCAGTTTTACTATATGAAAGTGGATTTTAAGAGGGTCAAAATCACATTACGCAAACACGCCTATACAAATACATTGCCACCTTTATCGCCGAAAAAAATGAAAAATTTAAGATAAAAAATTGTGATATTTGTCTTATTTCTGCTCCAAATATAGATTGTGGGGACTCGTTAGAACCGCCTCATCGAGGCGGTTCTAACGAGTACCCACAATCTATATTTTAGAGCAGAAATAAGAAAAATAAGGTATACCCCCGGAAACCTCAGTTGTATTATATAAAAGTGGGGTTCAAGGGGGTCAAAATCATATAGGCGTGTTTTCGTGATCTATATGCGTAATTTCGTGATATTATCTTTCCATTATAGTACGTTTCGTAGCAACAAATAAGGTGGGTTTCTGGTGATAACTGACGAGAAATTTTCCTTATTTCTCCATATAATCCTATAGTGTGGGTATTTCAAATGAATACCCGCAGCATAGGTTTTTATGGCGGTAAGATGGTTCAAATAAATACCCACAAAATAGGTTTATATGGAGAATTGGCAAAACTACCCTTATACATTGTACCCATATTATCTTTCCTATGCGTTTAAAAACAATATTGTGACGTGTTTGTTTCATTGAACCCATGTTCATGTCTGAACAATTGTGTCTAGAAATGCATGTCCTTTTTGCACGCTAGTAGAGTATTTAAGTGCATTTTGTATTACGAAGTCTGGAAAACCCATTATGTAATTACGCTTAAACTGAGTCCGTGAGAACAATAAAATTTCTAGTCTTATCTCTTGTGCTGCTGAATAAATTCATTTAGCCACGCCCATTTATGACTTTTAGCAAATCAGTACACCATTGTAAACGTGACATTTTTTTCAAGGTTAAAATTGGTTTTCAGAATGAGGTGCTCATTACATTCGATACCTGCCGGGTTGGCAATATTCTTCCGTGGAGACATTTATACAGCCATTCTCTCACCTGATTCAAGAAGGGTAGTTGTCAATTCCTGGCAAAAGAATGTGCATTGTACTGGTTTACCCCTTTTGTATTGGCCTGTCCAGGAATTATGGTTTTCTAAACTGACCGGTTCGATATAATCTTTATAGTGGTGACTGGGCACTGGACTTGATCTCGGTAAATTGCGTCGACTGTGGCGCTTTTTTGATGCATTACGATAACACAATTTTTCTGATATCTCCGTGACTTTTTTGCTTAAAAATACAGCAAACATAGGTTGTGGGGTGCTCGTTAGAACCGCCTCATTGAGGCGGTTCTAACGAGTACCCATAACCTAAGATTTGGAGCAAAAATAAGAAAAATAATGCATACCCCCGTAAACCCAGGTTTATTCTATATATAGTAGGGTTCAGGGGGGGGGGGGTCTTCATTTCATGGACTTGTTTTTACGTGATGTCTATCTTTTCTTCTATCAAATGTGGTTAATAAATACAATTGTAAACCCCATTTTTACAGAAATTAATTGGATTACAAGGGTGCACATTATTTTCATTATTTGTGTTCAGATATGTAGAAGTATATTTAACGAACACCCACAATCTATGTTTGAGGAGAAAATGTCTCAAATTTGCATCGTTTATGTGTGAATTCCTTATGTGAACATCACGAAACCATGCCTATATAATTTTGGCCCCCTCAAGCCCCACTTTTATACATAGTAAAACTGTGGTTTTCAAGGGTATACATTATTTTTCTTATTTTTGCTCAAAAACATAGATTGTGGGTACTAGATTGAGCGAAAATATGAAAAATATCAGAGTTTTTATCTAAAAATTTCATTTTTTTTTTTGGTGAAAAAAAAAATCAATCTAATCGAATAGGCGTGTTTTCGTTATGTATGTAGAAAAACGG
This sequence comes from Lucinisca nassula, assembly GCA_963580285.1. Taxonomy (NCBI): domain Eukaryota; kingdom Metazoa; phylum Mollusca; class Bivalvia; order Lucinida; family Lucinidae; genus Lucinisca; species Lucinisca nassula. The sequence goes on along the minus strand of OY757012.1, from coordinate 158,039,188 downwards.
CAGCTTTGACAGTCCGTGTAGAGTCACCTTTCCCTGTTGTTTACATTAACTTTTAGCACAAACAACACCCATTCATTCATGGCTCTAAAAAGACTTTTTCTGGTAACAAATTTTGATGATTCTTTTTCTTATTTCCGCCCCAAATACACACTGTACTCGACAACACGTATCTCCAAATCGCTCCTTTTTCTGGTTGTATGCTCCAAACGTAAGTTGCGATGCCCGTTAGAACGGCCGCATCCACGATTAGGCGGTTCTAACGAATACCTACGATCTACAAGGATAAAATACTCCCGTAAACCCTCCTTTTCTCTATACATAAAGTGGAGTTTATGGTGATTTTCATTATACAAGCTTGTAAACATGATGTCGAGGCATTCTCAGAAAAAACACATACACACACAAAAAAAAAAAACAACAACTGAAGTACAGCCTCAAAAATTCCTGTTAAAGTACATAAAGTGGGTTTTACAAACTCGTTACAGTGATGTATACCCTTTTTTATATTGTGTCCCCCAATTTAAGGGAAACTGATAGACTTACAGGGAAGGCAGCTGTTTCAACTATATGTATCTACTCATTCCTTAGGGTCTTCATTACGATAACACACCCGTGCGACATGGGACATTTTTTATATCTCCAAAATGGCTACTTTTTTCAATGAAAATTTGTGATACTTTTATTATTTATACTCTACACATAATTTGTGGGTGCTCGTTAGAACCGCCCCATTGTTTCTAACGAATACCCACAACTTATGTCTTGGAGCAGAAATAAGCAAAATAATGTATACCCCAGTAAACACCAGTATTTCCTCTTTAAAGTGGGGTTTAGAGTGGTATTTATTTCAAGGACTTTCTAACATGATGTACTTCTTTTTAAAGCAGTCCCTTTTTGGGAGAGAGTGCAAGAACTTTCAAATTGAAAACACGTCAGAAAAATTAAGCTGTAGCAGTTTCCTTTAATGTTGTAGATATATCCCCGCAGGCACAAAACGTTGACACTACGTTGACTCATTTGACTTTGTCAATGTTATTTCAATGTTGATTCAACGTTGAGTGTTTGTTGGGATGAAACTTTTTGCTCTAGCTATGATTCTGCCCAGGTTGATTGAACGTTGAGTGTCTGTTGGGATGGTTTTAGAAGTGATTCTGCCCTTGTATGACTTTTTTGTTGTTCACTAACATAATTAAAACTAACTGTCATTTTCATATTAGAACTGTTACAAACCAAAATGTGCGAGAAGACCATGGAAATCGCTATAGAAAGTACAAGAACGTGTTGACATTAGAATCACACAGACATGTGAAGAAATCTCCAAAACTAACATTATGAAAATTTGTGATACTTTTCTTATTAATATATTCCAAACATACGTTGTGGGCATTCGTTCTAAGCGCCTCTTCTATGCGCTTCTAACGAGTTCCCAAAACCTATGTCTTGCATTGGTTGTGGGGCACTCGTTCGAACCGCCGCGACGAACCGCCTCGAGGCTGTTCGAACGAGTACACATAACCTGTGTCTCAAATTTAGTACAAGAAAGTATTTTACCCCTATAAAGCCATGTTTTCTCTATATAAAGTGGGGTTTACAAGGGTGTTCATTACACAGACTTCTTATGGGGAATAGGAACACCCGGCGGATTTATCCGCCATTTTTCAAAGGGAGACAACTTTCAGGACTTCCTGTTTGCTTTTCCATAAACCCGTTCCCACTGAAAAAGGGGTCTACTCTTAAAGGAAAGAATTTGCTCCTCAGGAGCAAATTCTTTCCTTTAAGAGTTGAGCCCTATTGACATGGGAGACAAAAATACTTTTGCAGGAGTTGCCTCCTATTCCCTTTAACATGCTGATACAATGCCAAACCTAAGTGTACTTACTGTGAATTTGCGTGGAATTAACCTTTGTTCTGCTGGCTAAATCAATTTTGACACATGCAATTTTGAATATCAACCATTCAAATTACTTGATGTACGTATTTTTTCCTATAACTGAATAACAAACAGTGAATATCCACAGAAGCCATCTGCAAAGCATTGTAAGCTTAACGTGCTCATTAGTGTTAATATCTAATACAGTAGTATTTTTACTGAAAATGTGAGCAGCTTTTGCAAATGCAAAAGCTGCGAAATTTTTCAGCAAAAATACTCAAATTTTTCTGTTAAAAAAATCTGTATTTTCCTATATCTAATAATAAAAAAATTAACAATACGATAACTAACAACACAGTTAATTTTGAACAGCTTGTCTGATCTGGATCTTCACTTTTTGTAAACGTAGAGCATATTCTTGTTCAGCAGGACAAAGGTTGACAAAGGTTGACCGAATCAAACTGTAAAATAAAGGGAATCTAAAAAAAAAATAGAAAACATTTCAGTGGGCGGTTGGTGTCTGCTATAAAGGAACGAATTTTAGACCGAATTAAAGGGAAAAAATCCTCGGTCCCTCGGAGCAGCTGCTATGGTTTCCAAGTTTTGTTGTTGTTGTTTTTGTTATCTTTGGCGCAATTTTTCATTCTGGAGATATATGTAAGCTAGAAAGGCAACTGCGTGCATTGTCTTAGTGTCTTCAGGTCAAGATTCCGACACCCAAAGAGGGAAAAAAAGAGAATATTACGTAAAGAGCTGTATTGTATTTTCTCCAAGAGTACAATGTCCTTGTAATGAATTTGGTTAGATTAAATAAAATACGGGTACACTCCGTAAGGCATGTTTGCCAATTTATGACTACAGACTAAAAGAACATCCTTTTATGTAGCAAAAAGTGCGTTTGTCAGTTTTGGGCGAAAGAATACGCATTGTACTGGTATGCCAAAGAAAACTATTGTTTGGTAAACTGACCAGCTCGACATGAGCTGGAAAGTGTTGAATGGGCTATTAAAATACACATTACGATAACACACCCGTGCGACATGGTGCATTTTTTCACATTTTCAAAATCGCTACATATGAAAATCCATGATATTATTCTTATTTATACTGCAAACATAGGTTATGGGTACTCGTCAGATCCGCCTCATTGTGGCGGTTCTAATGAGTACTAACAACCTATGTCTTGGAGCAGAAATAAGAAACATAATGTATACCCCCGTAAACACCAGTTTTTCTCTATATAAAGTGGGGTTTATGGGGATGTTCTTTTCACGGGCATATTCACGTGATGAAACAAACGAAAAGAGGAGTTTACAGGGCTTTATATTATAGTTCTTAAATCTGCTTCAATATCATTTTAGCAAAGACCCTTACCAGCCTACTGGTAAAAGCTTTAAACGCTTGTATTTAGCGTGCGCCATTAATTCTCAAAGCGCCTTGAAAATTGCGTCAAGCAGACGATTTGTTATTTTAATTTTTCAGATAAAATAAGGGTTGGAATCGGCTTTGGGCAGATGCTTCTCATAAAATATCAACGCTTATTTTCTCTGAATTTCCGAAAATGACTTCAAGGCGGTTTAGGGGTTTATAATTTTTCTATATATATTTGTTATACTGTAACAGTCGAACTTCAATGGCTCAACACCTTGGGACCATTTTGAGATACAGGGAGAGGGGGTGGGGGTATTTATAGCGCCAGCTTAGGAGCCCTATTTTGGGGATGCAAAATCTTATAAAATGCAGGTGTGCTTTGTGCAAAATTTAGAAAGTATCCTCAAACTATATCCCTAAAATCTTGTTATCTGAAGTTATTGGAAGACCCCTAGGGGCTCTCCCAGCAAGCACTCAACGTTGAACCAACCAACGTTTATTAAACGTGGTGTGCCTGCAGGGTCAAGAGCGAGTTCGACTCAGCTATAGTGAACGAGCTTCCCGTGTTCGTGTCATTGAATAGTCGCTGTATTCATGTTAGTGTCTATTACTAGATAGGTAACTAGAGGAGACAAATTAGTGGAAAGGATTTGCTTTTTTTTTTTTCTTTTTTTTGTATGGAAATAAAAAGGTCCCGAATATTGTCTACCTTGAAAGTTAGCCACCGTATCCAGCTCACTTAAGTCTTAATTTTGCCACACCTGTGGACATACTCTTTGCAAACTCCAAGGAAGTATCTTTCAATGAATCTCTGTGTATCAAGTTAGACTGACATGGAAATGTTTCCAACTGTATCAAGCAATATACATTGATTAGTGTAATTTTGGTAAGCATTTTCATGTCTGACTAGCATTTGAAATGTACTCGTATTTTGATTGGATAGTAATGAAATATACACCACTTTGAATAATGTTTCAAATCAAAATGAAATTAGGCCCATCAAAATCTTGCACAGATGTATTTTACCAGAAGAAGGGCTTGTTCCGAGCGAACAGTTTTAATTTCTCTTATATTTTGCTTTTCTTTCAACTTACAGCAGCTCTCTCTCTCTCTCTCTCCTACAAACATTTTCTGTCAGTAACTATAGTCTGATCATGTTAGCCATGACAGCGTGAGCATAGAAATACTGTCATAATGATCTGAGAACCGTCCCAATGCTGATGAAGCTTTGAGATTATTTATACTTTTGTATGTTTGTATTTCATTATATGTACCGGACATCAAGGAGAGGATACGTACAGGCTGAGCCTACATCCAATCCTTCGATGCATATGTACTATGTATGTATATATGTTGTCAAGAAATTACTAATAAATAAACAGCAGGTTAGTCAGACTGTGCTTAGAATCACTCACATAAATCAAATATTGTGTCTGAATGGTTGTATGAAAATCATTTAAAACGAAGAAGGAAGCCATACACTAATACGTTACTTTTTTGCTTAAGAAATGAGCTCAGCTGATCTGAAGTTAAAAGGGTCTTTTTTTTCTCTTGGGCACTGTCAAACTTCACTGGCTCAAACGCCTTTGGAGCCATGAAATATTGTTCGAGACAAGTTAGGCAAAATAGGGTTATCTTTCCGATTTTCTTTAAGGAGAATGGGAACACCTTCCGGGGAGGCAACTCCTGCAAAAGTATTTTTGTCTCCCATGTCAACAGGGGTCAACTCTTAAAGGAAAGAATTTGCTCCTGAGGAGCAAATTCTTTTCTTTAAGAGTAGATCCAATTTTTCAGTTGGACAGGGCTTATAGAAAAGCGAACAGGATGTCCCGAAAATTGTCTCCCTTTAAGAAAATGGCGAAAAAATCAGCCCGGTGTTCCCATTCCCCGTAAAATACAGAAAAATTGTTTGTTCGCATTAGAATCACCTCGATAAGGCGATGCTTATAAATACAAACAACATACATATTCAAGAAAATAAGACTTTTCTCCCTATAAATTATCCCAAATACATGTAGATTAATATTCGCAGCTATGGGATAATATTTTCTTGAGGACTCAAGATCGAGTTCGAAACAGCCATGGTAAACGAGCCATTGGTGTTCGAGCCATCGAAGTTTCACTCTATTTGCTCTCAACCACCTCGGTTACTGATGCGCTTCTAACAAGACCCAAATCCAATAATTTCAGTATAAGTACTGGTGGGTCGATTACCGCGGAGTGTAGCATCGGGATATAGTCTTCAACTGAGACTTAAAATGTTTCGCTTGGCCCTCTAGTTCCTGTACTGTAAGGAAACAGGGTAGTCCCTGGGCAGGATCTGGGTCTACACTGTTTGTAAATGACAACACACGAGCCCAATCCAAATTATTTTTTTAACACAACGCTCCGACGTCACAGAGATATTAAAGCCTAGTGCTGCTATAAATCACCTGGAACCGGGATTTTGTACATGGTCAGAGACAGTCACGCGGACAATAGCAGGCGGGAAGCTTGTGTAGTTAGTTATGTTTGGTTGATTGATAGACAATCTATCATAAAACACACAATCATCATTACAATAACACACCCTTGTGACGACGTGCATTTTTCCTATATACAAAATATTTCCCCTTTTTTTAAATTAAAATTTTCGATATTTTTCATGTTTTTACTTTATACATAGGTTGTGGGTCCTCGTTAGAGCCGCCTCAATGAGGCGGTTGTAACGTGTACCCACAACCTATGTCTTGAAACAGAAATAAGAAAAATAATGTATATCACTGTAAAACCCAGTTTTCTCTATAAAAAGTAGGAATTTAGGGGGTGTTTATTTCACGGACTTGTTCACGTGATGTAGCACCAGGCCAGACCGCTTTTGGTATGTCATTTCGATGTACTTTATTTTTATTTTTTTCTATAAATAAGGTATGTTGTGTGATTTGGAAACGAGCCATCGATATTCGAGACCTTGCTCAGCAGGCACGTGACGTAGTTTTAACGTCACATCAACGTCGGTGCAACGTCATGATGTATATGCAACGTCACATCTACGTCGACGTTGTACCGACGCTTATTTGACGTTGCCCTAGCCCTAGTTCCATTGTTTTTCATTTCCCTCAGATTTCACATTTTCCATTCCTAGATGCATTGAGCCATAGCTGGCAACTTTTTAGTGTTTTTCCCTCTTGAAATAAGTCACCATTGTCTATTTTTGATGCCACTTCGGCTATCATATCACACTGAAATCTGCAGGAAAAATGGGGACACAACCAAACTTTCACGGGGGTTTTGTTGTTACATGTACTTGTAACCCTTTCAACACTGAAAACCGATACAAATATCTATGCAAACAGTGTGGATCCAGATGAGAATTTCATGATTGTGTATCGTCATTGTAAGGGCGCGAAATTGGCCCCCGCACATCGGGGCTTGGAGAAATAGATGGGCTGCATGATGCATATACGCAGAGCTGAAACCGACCCGCACACGAGTACTGGTAAACCGCTTAGAAGATCTAAGCCTGCCCAGACAAAGCGGTGCGAGTCGGACCGCCCATGCTTATAAACCCTATTGGTTTCATTTGGCAGCAGGGCTTGAGAAGTCATTTCATCTCAATGTCGAATTAAAGTCCCACAAAATTGGAAGCAACGTCTACAAAATGACCTTTACAGTTTTGACGGGGACGTTAAACCTCAAATCAAACAAACAAACACATATGTTCTACGTCTTCGTAGACAGCCTGTCGTTTAATAATGATTTTCGACGAATCCACATATTTATTATCACTGGTGGGTCGATTGTCTCTGAGTTTAGGCCGGAAAAAAAGGTCATAAACGGGGCTAAGATTGTTTCTTTTAACCCTCAAATTCCCGTACTCTATGCTAACATTATAGACCCTGATCAGACGCCGCGTTGTGCGTCTTCGCTGTTTGTCAATGACTCAGCACACGAGCCTAGTCTAGGGAGAAAACTAGCGATGTTATAAATAAGCGGTACCAATCAGCGATAGTCACGTGGACAAAAGCAGGCGGGAAGCTTCTATAGTTTGTAACTTTGAGTCAGCCCAATGAAGAACGTCTTCGAATTCAAAGATGAAAGGTAAACACAGAAACTCAGGGGCTGAAAGGGTTACATTTTCAGGTCAGCAGCCTCATCCGGAGATTTCATTAGTCACATTTGTTATATACCTCACGAAAACACGCCTGTACAAATACATTGTAAACTTGACTACCGAAAAAAAACACGAAAATTTTAAGATGAAAAATTGTAATAGTTTTCTAATTTCTGCTCAAAATTGAGGCGGTTCTAACGAGTACCCAAAATTTATATTTTAGAGCAGAAATAAGAAAAATAAGGTTTACCCCCTGTAGACCCCAGTTTTAGTATATAAAAGAGCGGTTCAAGGGGGTCAAAGTTATATAGGCGTGTTTTCGTGATGCCTCGTTTATTTCATGTTTAATCATGTTTTTAAAACGATCATTACAGAGTTGTACATTTTTATTCTGTTGTACATTTATGAAATTAAAATTGATATCCCGGCTAAATTTGCATTGTTTCTTTTCCAAACCTTTCGTGCTTAGTAGGTGATATCGTTTATTCCGCCATGTTAACCAGAAAGGTAACTTTCCTGACAGGTTGTTTGTTTGATTTGATTTAACGTCTCCGTCAACACAGTATAGGTCATTTTGGAGACGTTGCTTCCAATTTTGTGGGACTTTTACCCGACATTGAGATGAAATGACATCTCATGCCCTGTCGCCCAATGAAACCAATAGGGTTTATAAGCATGGACGGTCTGCCTCCCACCGCGGTTCCTGGACAGGCTTAGATCCTCTAAGCGGTTTACCAGTACTAGTGTGCGGACGGTTTCAGCTCTGCGTGGAAGCATCATGCAGCCCATCTATTTCTTCAAGCCCTGATGGGCGGGGGCAGCTTTCCTGAAAGGTAACAAGGCGTCACCGGAAAAGTGAATAGAATGTGTTTCCTGAGAAGCATCTTCTTTCATTTAACGCCACACGGTGAAATTCCCCTACTATAAAGATCAACTAAACTTAAGACTAATTCTGCTTTTCATCACAAAAACATGATCCCCTCGAACCCCTCTTTTATATAGTAAAACTGGGGTTTGCAGGGTAAACCGTATTTTTTCTTATTTCTGCTCTGAAATATAGATTGTGGGTACTCGTTAGAACCGCCTCGATGAGCCGGTTCTAACGAGTACCCATAATCTATATTTTGGGCAGAAATAAGAAAAATGTCACAATTTTTCATCATCATATTTTAGGGGGGTTTTTTTTGGCGGTTAAGTTTACAATGTGTTTGTATAGGCGTGTTTTCTTAATGAAAAGCATATTTAGTAGGTAACATTTATTCTTTCTTTGTGTTTTTACACCCGATGTTCTCTATTAAGTGACCACCTTTGGAAATGTCTCAAAAGTGGCCTAAAATTCAACAGTCCCACAGGTGATCTGAATGTAGGAATTCTACTGCAGCCCTTTTCCGAAGGGGTTGAGTGAGTGGAAAACCAAAACTGCTCCTTTATAAAACAAAATGACAGAAAATGTTATAAGTATCCATTCCTCTGAAATTAAGCTTATCTTCCTTTGTAGGATGTTTCAAATAAGCTCTGATTACGGAAAAAATACCCAGCAGGATTACATTGCACGACCCGCAGAAAAAGCGACCGACTGAAGTCGGTTGATTTTCTAAGAGTGCCCTAAAATCACCGTGTCATTCTGTCAGTCTGTCAGTCTGTCTGTCCGTCCGTAACCCGTTTGTGAAAATTGGTGATAGTGACTTAACCGCTTGGAATATTTAAACATTTTTGGCATACTGATAGATATCAATGAGATCTAACCAACCAACTTGCGAAATATTACATTCCATTTAGTATAGCCTCGCCGAGGCGAAAAATGTGAAAATTTTCGAACTGCTTCTCCTCGGAAACCGTTGGGCCGATTGAAGTCAAATTTCATATGGAGCCTCTATGGGATGGGGGAAACCAAAATTTGCTCATGGGATCCAGGTCACATGACCAAAATGGCCGCCAAGCCATATATGGTCTGTCTGTCTGTCCGTCCGTAACCCGTTTGTGAAAATTGGTGATAGTGACTTAACCTCTTGGAATATTTAAACAAATTTTGGCATACTGATAGATATCAATGAGATCTAACCAATGAACTTGCGAAATATTACATTCCATTTAGTATAGCCTCGCCGAGGCGAAAAATGTGAAAATTTTCGAACTGCTTCTCCTCGGAAACCGTTGAGCCGATTGAAGTCAAATTTCATATGGAGCCTCTATGGGATAGGGGAAACCAAAATTTGCTCATGGGGTCCAGGTCACATGACCAAAATGGCCGCCAAGCCATATATGGTAAAAACCCTTCAAAAATAGTCTTCTCCAGAACCACTGGGCAGATTTTCACGAAACTTGATAAAAAGCATCTGGGACGTAGGCCCATCATAAATTGCTAAAATGGTGAACCTGGGTTGACCTTGACCTTCTTTGTGCCTAGGTCAAAGTTTGACACATATGCTTTTGTTGGAATATTTAAACAATTTTTGGCATACTGATAGATATCAATGAGATCTAACCAATGAACTTGCGAAATATTACATTCCATTTAGTATAGCCTCGCCGAGGCGAAAAATGTGAAAAATTTCGAACTGCTTCTCCTCGGAAACCGTTGGGCCGATTGAAGTCAAATTTCATATGGAGCCTCTATGGGATGGGGGAAACCAAAATTTGCTCATGGGGTCCAGGTCACATGACCAAAATGGCCGCCAAGCCATATATGGTAAAAACCTTTCAAAAACAGTCTTCTCCAGAACCACTGGGCAGATTTCCACGAAACTTGATAAATAGCATCTGGAACGTAGGCCCATCATAAAGTGCTAAAATGGTGACCCTGGACGGTTGATCTTGACCTTCTTTGTGCCTACGTCAAACTTTGACACATATGCTTTTGTAATTGGAAAAGTGAGAATGCATTTTATCCTGCAAACGATTCAGAATACAGTACTAAAGTATAAGATAAATTTTTGCTCCTTACGATAAGGCGCATTTATTTGGGGAACCGTTTTAGGTCCAGGTCACATGACCAAAATGGCCGCCATACCCATATATGGTAACACTCATAAAGCTAAAAGCATCCGGCGGGTCGTGCACTTCAGCTGAAGCACTGGTTCTGTAACATTTTCAAAACTGTGTTTTGTCTGGAGAAAATACATGCATATGGTCTTTTTGTTATTTCTGCTGCAAACATACACTGTGGGTTCCCGTTAGAACCGCCTCTTTGAGCTCAGGTATTTCATGCTGACGCCTCCTTGTTGTTGTTTCATCTCTTTTTTATGTTCTCGGAGATAAGTAATGTCTTTTATTTGCAGAGGGTAACCCATTTGGCAGAGCCAATCTTCCATTTTGCGCAGATGGGTTAAAATCCTTCATGCGGACAGAACCAAGGGCGAGGGTTGTGGCCTCGTAAAATCCATTTAACCCTTGTCCTGTTGAATATTTTAATCTGCCACACCCACTACCAGTTATCAACTAATCAAATTACTTGATGCAGATTATTGCAACAAATTCACAATCTGAATGACCAACAATGTAGACCCTGATCAGATGGCTTCTTCAGAAGCCATCTGATCTGGATCTTCATTGAATGAAAGTTAAGACATCTCCGGGCTCAGCAGGACAAGGGTTAGGACCCCAGTAAAAAAAATTGACTGACTGTTCGAGGGCGGTTCTTCTGTTGCGGTTTATTATTGTAATAGTTCGTCTTTGCATTTATGTATTGCTAATATATTTTTATTTTGGATAACCGTTTTGCCATTTTATGGGAAAGTAACTGCCCTTTTGGATTTCCGCTTGTGACGGTTTCATTATAGTGAAAAATAGAAGAGAAGCCAAAGATCAGGAATCGATACAATTACCTCAAACACGAGCATAAAATAACTTCACTACAGGCGGAAAGCCTAAAGGACCGTTACTTACCCACAAAATGGACGACTATCCAAAATAAAAATAAAAACATATGAGCAAAGACAATCTCTAGCAAACAATACACCACGACAGAAGAATCGCCTGTGGAGGGTCAGTAAAATTTTCTACTGCAAGGGGGATGAGGAGGGGCTTAAATCACGAAAACACGCCTATATAATTTTGACCCCCTCGAACCCCACTTTTATATAGTAAAACTGGGGTTTGCAGGGGTAACCTTATTTCTCTTATTTCTGCTCTAAAATATAGATTGTGGGTACTCGTTAGAATCGCCTCGATGAGGCGGTTCTAACGAGTACCAACAATCTATATTTTGAGCAGATATAAGAAAAATATCGTATTTTTTTCGTCTTAAAATCTTCATTTTTCGGCGATAAAGGTGGCAATGTATTTGTGTAGGCGTGTTTTCGTAATGAATTGCGTGGCCAAAATCCTCGTCCCTGGTTCTGTTGTGGTTCAGACAAAAATCTGTTCAATTCGCATGAAGGATTTCTAACATCTCAGAGAACATTCCAGAGATGAAACAACGACGAGGACGCGACAGCATGAAATAACCGAAATGCTGGGGAAAAAAAAGAAAACCAACAATTAGACTCCGGTGGGCCCGACTATAGACAAAGGATTAGGCAATAACCATAATTTAATAGATAAAATTTAAGAAAGTCTTTAGGCTGATGCCGTCATAGAGACTGAGGCCAGACCCGTCAGCGTGCAATTAAAGAGGGAAGTAAAGTAAACAACCGTGATTGGATTAACTACTATGCATGCCGTCTGTCGTAAAACATTTATGTTGTACCCAATATTTTTTTTTTTTTTTTTTTTTTTTTTTAATTTTTTAATTCCATCATCAGATTTAACAGAGATCCACAATTAACACACAAGAGCACAAGTTTCAATACCTTACCATATTATAGTAAAAAGATACAAACAGACCGGTATACCTTTTTAAGCCGGAAACTGTGGAGCACTTTGCTATCATTCCAATATTGAGGGGCCGCTGATGAAGTCACACATAGAGTTATCTTCCTTGCTAAAGACACTCAGAATCTTCTAGCACAGTTTTATGTACTTTCCAGAATACAGAATTATTAGGTACAGAAATCTGCCTAGTGTCTCCACTGTACACTGCACTTGAACGGTTATAAAAGACCCATTAATCATTCCTTCACTTCCATTTTCGGTAAAGTAACTGACTCCGCAGCCCCTCAATTATCGATGACACCAAAGAGTGCCCATTACGAATTCACTTCTATTCAAATATTTTGAGAACTTTTTCATCAAACATATGAAACTTTTGCGATAAAAAATCCAACATTTTGCGCCCCGGCTCCAAACAAAGACCGCGGGGACCCGTTGGAACCGCCCTGGCGAGGCGGCTCCAACGAGAACCCATAATCCATGCCCCAGAGCCGAAATAAGAAAACAGTGAACACCCCCGCAAACCCCTGCACTACCAATAAAAGCGGGGTTCAAGGGGGTCAAAATTATACATACTTAATACCACATAAACCCTAAGAAGTATAGCTCGTAAGAAGACAGTTGGCATATGATTCCTCTGCCTAATACCTTTTATCACGTTAACTATTCCGTGAAATGAAGACCCCCCACACCCCACTTTATATAGAGAAAACTTGGGTCCACGGGGGTAAACATCACCCCTCCCATTTCTGCTCCAAGACATAGGTTGTGGGTACTCGTTAGAACCGCCTCAGTGAGGCGGTTCTAACGAGCGCCAACACCCCATGTTTTGAACATTTATAACAAAATTATCAAGGATTCTCATCAGAAAAGTAACTATTTTGGAGATGTGAAAAATGCACTATGTTGCACGGGTGTGTTATCGTAATGCTACCAACCAGAGCAGTTCCCGATCTCGAGACTTCTAGAATCGATAAACAGTCAAACATCAGTAACTCAAACACCGTCGGGGTCCCGAAAGCCCGCCCGAAATACAACAGCCCGAGGCCCCGAGTGTCGAGCTAACAACCAGACCGGGAGACCGTATGCGTGTACTCATTAGAATCACCTCATCAGGGCGGTTCCAATGAGTTCACGCAACGAACAACCCAAAGACCAAACAGAGCAATTATTCACAAGTATCTATCGGTATTTGTAGTCCAGGTCTAGTCTTTATGGCATAGTTTGCCAAGTAGAAGTAAAACAAAGATCAGGAATCGATACAATTAACTTACTCCACCCATCAAAGACAGCAAAGGGAAATATCAGTATCCAAGAACCTCTGCAGTAGAACAATACAAAACAGTATACCGTAAACAATGTAGTTGTGCCACATTACTATTACTATGATGGATTTTAACATTTCAAATAACAAAAAGAACAACAAAAAGGACAAATTGTACAAAGTCAGGATGCATTTCTGAGAATGTCAATCATCAGACATCTTATCTTCCAAAGTTTAACAGTCATAAGCGACATTCCCTGTGCTTGCTTGGAGTGGGTGTTTACAGTTTTACATTTCCCTGTGAATTATTTTTGAAGTAGAATGAAAATGACAATCAAATTACCAGCAATGTTTTATATTTTTCCCATTCCTGTTCAAATTCAATATGTTTGTTGTTCAGTCTCGCAATATGCTTATCAACCATGTAAAAGTTGGTGATATTATGTGCGAATCCACTATAGTTTGGTAGTCTGTCTTCCATTTTCTTTCTATATATAAATTTTTTAGCATAAATTAATAATACATTCAAAAGTTTGTCATAGGCTAAATTACCAAATATAACATCAACTACTGTAAAATTTACATTCAAACCACAATTATCTCTAAGTATCATCTTAAATGTATCCCAGAAATACTGAACATATTCACAGTCCCAAAACAGGTGTATCAATGTTTCAGTGTTCCTTTTACAAAATGTACACCTGTCATTGGACTTGAGTTTCATTTTAAAAAGACGATGATTTGTCCCTAGTGTCCTATGGTTAATTCTGGTTTGAAACCACCTAATAGCAGTGTCATTAGAAAGTCTAAATGGCATATTGAAAAGCCCCTTCCATACCAAATCCATATTTAAACCTAATTCGATTTGCCGTTTAGTTAAAGATGTTGGGGTAGCATTATTTGCTACAAATGCATTATACATATGTCGACATCCTTTTTTATCTTTTATTATTAAGCTACAGTATATAGAGCAGATAGGTCCATTAATGAGGCTGTCACTTCCGTTATCTGTAAAACTATCTGAAATGAAGTTCCTTACACTTCTAATAAAACCTTCATACTGTAGAAAATTAGTTTGCAGCGAAAATTTTGTACAAAATGTTTCGAAAGCAAGGGGCTGACAATTTGGATCCAATACATCGTTTATAAAGATAATACCCTTATTTTCCCAGTCCCTGTAATATACCGTCGCGCCTCCGACCTTTATATTTACATTAAACCACACAGGAGTGGATAAAATTTCCATCATGTTGCTAGGTTTTACTATTTCTGTTAAGGATTTAAAACAATTCAAAACATCGCGCCAAAATGTATTATTAATACTATTAAGTTTTCTTTCGTTTATATATGCTCCTCCATATCTGAAGCACTTATTTATTTCCGGAAACATATTTATCACCGTCTCCAAATATTTATTTGATTTCGTCAGTATTCTTCGCATCCATGTCAACTTCATGGATCGCATAAATTTTTCTACGTTCACCATTTTTAGTCCACCATTTTCATATTTTTGCTCAATCACTACACGTTTTATTTTATCCGGTCCATTATTCCAAAGATAGTTATAACATAAAGATTGTATTTCTTTGATAATTTTGTTTGACGGAGTTGGAAGAGCTGAAATAAGATGGTTTATTTTAGGTAAAGCAAGACTTTTTATAACCGTTATTTTTCCTAGGGGGGTTAAGATCCGTTTTGACCAAGTCTGAAATAATTTTTCCATTTCCCCAATCTTTTTTCTATAATTTATTTCCACTATATTTGCCAAACTCTTTGGAAAAGTTATACCCAAAACAGTAAATTCTTCACTCTCCCAAGAAAGGTTATAATTTTCACAAAATCGTCTTTCACTAGCCTTTTCTGACCCTATCCAAACCACTTTTGTCTTTTCTAAATTTATACAAAGGCCGGAGGCGCTGGCATATAGTTTTAATATACTCAAGCAATTTTCTAATGATTTTTCACTTCCATCGAGTAGAATTGAGGTATCATCAGCATATTGCGAGATGACAAACACTGTGTTATTTATATTGATTCCTTTAATATTGTTATTGTTTCTTATAAGGACGGCAAGAATTTCAGCACATATAACAAATAGGTACGGAGACAAAGGGTCTCCCTGTCTACATCCACGTTCTAAATTAAACCAGTCTGACAAGTGACCATTCACTGCAACACACGATTGAATTTTATTATAAAACATTTTCACCCATTTTTGAAAGGATTCTCCAAACCTAAAATAATCTAACACTTTGAAAAGGAAGTCCCAGGATACCGAGTCGAAGGCCTTTTCAAAATCAATTAGGACTAGCATCCCCGGTATTTCTTGTTTTTCAGTATAGTTTATTATGTCATACAGGAGTCTAATATTATCACCAATATAACGACCCGAAATGAAACCCGTCTGATCTTCGTTTATAAGTTTTGGTAAAACACGTTTTAGTCTTTCTGCTATACAGGATGATGCTAGTTTGTAAGACGTATTTAGCAGCGAAATGGGTCTCCAGTTTTTCAAGAATTGCTTATCTTTATTCCCTTTTGGTAAGCATGTAATAACCCCTCGTCTTAAGCTTTCTGGCAACTCTCCTTTTACATAACTTGCGTTTATGGCGCGTAAAAGAAATTGACCGATATCCTTCCAAAAGAACTTAAAAAATTCATAAGTGAAACCGTCGAATCCGGGGCTAGTATTGTTTGAAGCCTTTTTCAGACAAAATAGCAATTCGTCATGAGAGATAGGTCCTTCTAGCAAAGCATTGTCAGAATGTTCCAATTTAGGTACACTAAAATTATCTAACAGTTTAGGTAAATCAATATTGGTGCTATCACGTTTAGAATATAGTGTTTTGTAAAACAACATAGTCTCTTGCAAAATATCATTTTGATCATTTATCTTAACTCCAAATTCATTGATCAAGCTATTCATGCATTTACTGACAAAGTTCCGTTTTCCCAAATTACAAAAATAATTAGTTGTTTTTTCTCCGTCACTGATCCATCTTGCTCTAGATCTAATTTTAATTCCTTCGATTTTCTTTTTCCTCAGTTCATATAATTCTGTACGTTTCAAATCTAAAAGTTCATAATTAATCTCTGTACCATTTTCAATTTTCTCAATTTCTTCAACTAACCCCTTCTCTTTATCATTTTCGTTCTTTTTTTTAAACGACGAGTATGCAATTGTCTTACCCCTTATTGCCATCAACAATACATCAAGAAATAGTTGATCATCAATGCTTAGTTGAAGATCTTTGACCTGTATTTCATTTATCGGAGTTGAACTATTATTTTCTGTTCTTAAACAATAACGCGTCTTAATATCTTCAATGACGGTTTTAACCTCCGTTACAAATATTTGGTCCTTCAAAAGGGAATTATTAAATTTCCAGAAAGATTTACCAGGAGAGAATTTGCCAAATTTTAAAGAAACATAGATTAGTGAGTGATCTGTTTTATATCCAGGAGCAATTTTCGCATCTGTAACATCCATAAATAGCGATTCCGAAATCAAGAAAAAGTCTAGTCTAGCCTGTTTATTGGTATTCTTTTTTCTCCATGTATACTGGTATGTTTCTATATTAAGTTCTCTCCAGCAGTCAACAAGATTACACTCCAAAATTATGTTTAGAGTTTCCTCACGTGCTTTTGGGTTGTTCACATTCACATAGTTTTTCATATCTATACCTGGTTCCAGAACCAAATTAAAATCCCCAGTCATAATGACTGGATTGGGGTTGCTTTTTAAAAATGTCAATATTTCATTATAAAATTCAGGGCTATCTCTATTTGGACCGTATATATTTATAAGGGTTAGGCGTTTCCCTTCTATCGTAATATCTAATATCAATTTATTACCATTGCAATCTTTAATGATATTGTGTATACTAAATTCGAAATTGCTATTGAACAATATAGCGACTCCTCTACTCTGGCTTGTAAAATTACTGAAATAACACTCAAAACCCCATTGTGTACGAATATAGTTTTCTTCCTTATCTGTGAAATGCGTATCTTGCAGAAAATATATTGAATATGTTTTACTTCTTAGGAAGTTTAACGTGTCAGCTCTTTTTAATGCGTTTGAGAGACCCTGGCAATTCATACTTACAAATGTAATAGTATTATTAGCCATCACTTATATTTAATATTACAAAGTGCTGTCTTGCCGTCACTATAACAAAGAAGTGCTTCAGTTGGAAAAGAAATTTATACTGATTTACCCATGAGTAATAAAATTTACCTGCACATCCCAAGCAAGCACACCTAGTTGAACAAAAAGTACATTTATCATAAAATAAAACAAACATTTTACGAACACAAACATAAAGGGAGTACACTTAACTCATATATTTAAGACTGATAAGTATATACAGTCGAACTTCGATTTCTCGATCCCCCCTGTGGCAGTGAAAATTTATGCGAGACAGCGGCAGTTCGAGCCGCGTAAAGGTACTATAAGCGTCATCCCGAGAGGCATAATGGAAACTATTGTGGGGTATATTTTCAGTATTTTATGTTTTGGATGTATGTTGCATACCGTGTGTACCCACTAGAATCGCCTCATGGAGGCGACTTCAATGCCCACACACAATATACATTTGTCAGCTAAAAGAAGCAAATCCCGCTAAACTATCCTAATATCGCATTCAAAAGAACACCCTGCGGACACAAGAACGGTTTCGACTTATCCATGACAAACAAGCCATCGGGGTTCGAGACATTGAAGTTCTATTGTACCAATGTAAATACATCTGTACGATAATCGTCCATTTAGGCGTGATCCTTTTGTCGCCGCCATCGCATGGACAATCCTATGCACAAATAATGATTAATCCATATACGCATAGCATCTCTTTTTTGGGGGGCACTGGCAAACCGTGTAGATCCAGATCAGACATCACAAAGTGTTGGGTCCAATCAGGGTCTACACTGTCAAAAAAAAAAAAAAAATGACTAGAAAAAGTCGAGCTTGCTTGAGTTATTATCATACCTAACAATTATATAAAGTTATTTTAAAATCCACTACTCAATATAGGTGACAAGGATGGTCTAAAAATATAAAATGACCCTGACCCATAGCCAAAGAACCCAAACGTCAAACACTATCAGAGTATTGAAAAGTCCATTAAACTAGAAATGTGTTAAGACGAAGATGCCCCCAACCAAGGAGCCCGCCTCAACCCGAAAAAGCATGTTGCAACAACAACTGCCATTGGACAGCACAGCTCACCTGCAAAAGTGTCCTACCCATAGATGGGGATATTGCTGATTCAACCTATGGACGAGTATCTATCATCATACCCAACTGAACTCAATCCATTAAATAGTTTAGTAAATGCGAGCTCTAAGAGACTTTCACATTATGAATTTTCTAAGTCTGTGACCCTGACCTTGAGGTCCTGGGCAGGGTCAGTGTTATGGCTGGAAGAAGCTTGATACCTGTATCTATCACCGTTCCAAATATGAGGTCAATCCATGGATACGTGCATGGTACCCAATATTTTTAGATCGCAGAATGATTTTACGAAATTGGGTATTGAAATCATTGCAAGCATATATTTTTTCTGTATCTATATACTAAATCACTATACATTTCAGTTCCGATACGCTTGTTGCAGGAAAGATTTAATTCCAACATTGAATTTTGAAACTTAAACAAAATGACGTCTATAAAACTTTATTAAGAGTGTTGAAGTCAGTTACATTACTAGACCCTCTATCAAACCGAATTAATTGGGATATACAAACACCATAGGATACCGAATGAGGAACATCACCATCCAAGAAAAGAAAAAAAATACTATCTATAAATCAAAATAATAAATTTTGCACGAAACAAACCCATCAAAAATAGATAAATGTAAATCCAAAAATGAGGCTTCGGTATCAGAAGAATATGCTTAATGTAACTGAAGTTCTGAGTGTTAAATCTGACTAATCAAACCATCGAAGTAGGTATTGTCAAAATTTTGATAAATCATAAAAATATCTAGAAGTCTAGCTAAAAACTTCAATAATTTCATATTGCTTTTCACTAGTAATGGACATTATGAAGTCTTCGGAATTCCCACAATTTGTCTAACCGGCCCCGATAGCTCAGTTGGTAGAGTGTCCGCTCCGGGGAACGGAAGGCCACGGGTTCGATCCCGGGTCGCGACATACCAAAGTCGTTAAGAATGGTACTAGCTGCTCCTCGCTTGGTACTCAGATTTACGGGGGAGAGCTAGGACTGGTCGACCCAGTGTCAGGATAATGTGACTGGGTGTGGTATCATGTAATGTGTCTGGGACATGATACTTCAGTGAGGCAGCACTATAAAAGTGAGCATTGAGCTCCCTGTCGCAACCAGACACCGTCGTGATATGACTGAAAAAAAATGTTTAAAGCTACGTTAAACCCGAATTCACCCACACACCCACAATTTGTCAAAATAACTTAGTACCAAATCTTATATAAATATTGTCAAGTAGAAATGTGAGAGCTTCAAACACTTTCTGACATGACCATAATGTATAACTTTTATGTTCTTTAGAACGGGGAAAAAAGCATTTCTTACATTACATGCAAAATTGAGGGAATCTTCGCTATGGAATGTCCATTCAATTAAATCATTAAGTTTTTTTTTTTCTTGACGTTGTGTAGTGCAAAGCGTCGAAAAACCATACGGAGACAGACTAAAAGCACGAAAAATGCTGGATTTTAGTTTATAAAAACACTCATTCGGATTTATGATAGACCAAAACAAATTTCTTCCAGATCTTTCATAGACTTTGTCGCAATATTTGACCACATTCTTTTTGATTGCAATAAACATGCAGTTGATAATTTAGAAAGTTCAGTAGTGGTAAAACAATTTACTGATTTGCAATAAACAGTGCTTTGTATCATATTTGGTATAATTCTTATGCTCTTCAGACGTGAAAGAAAGCAATTCTTATAGTCTATTACATGCAAGATAGAGAGAATCTTCTCTATGGAAAGTATAGTGTAAAGCACGGAAAATCATACGTAGACCGACTAAAAACACAAAAATTTCGATTTCAGTTTATTTATTTTTAATAGGCCAAAATAGATTTCTCCCTGGTCTTTCATAGACTTTGTCGCGATATTTAATCATAAGGCTTGTTGATTGCAATAAGGCATGACGTTAATAATTTAGAAAGTTCAGTAGTGGTATAAGAACTTGAATTTGCAATAAACCGTGCTCTTTATGGTCTTTTGTGAAGCTTAGGTAAGAAGCCGAGCCTATCTTGACATTCTTTATAACATACAGCAATGATAGACATTAACCACAGACCTCTCTTCAGCCAAAGGCTGTTGTTCATATGCCACCAAGTTCTTACCAAAGAGTGTTAACATTGTGGAACCGCCAAACAACAACGACAAGATGTTTTATGTTTGTGTTGCTTTCCCTTTTGGATGGTAGGTGTGAGGTTATTGTATCGTTCACTTCTGTTTTGCCTGTGTTTTTTTTTTTCGCCTTCTTCGACATGTACATAAGTTGAACTACAGTAGAACTTCGATGGCTCGAACACCGATGGCTCGTTTACCATGGATGAGTCGAACCCATTCTTGAGCCCCTAGCGAAATCCTCTACATAAGAAATAGTGGGGGATAATTAAGGGGATTTTAGTCTTTTATCTTGCAAATGTATGCTGTGTGTACTCATTAGAATCGCCTCGATGAGGCGATTCTAATGAGAACACACAGCATACATATTCATTATAGATCACCGAAAAGATGTCTAAAAGTATCTCGTTATGCCTCCTGACACTAACCTCAGTGGCTCGAACTACCCCTGTCTCGAACAGATTTTCGAGGTCCCTAAGGTGTTCGAGCCATTGAAGTTCGACTGTATATAACTCTACAACTGAAAAACCTATATACACCTCACAAACATATCGTATTTATTTTTACATTGTACATGTGTAAATGTTATGGTACTGTCACTGTCTTCACATCATGTTTTCGAGCAACAAGGGTCATTAAACGCCATAAAAGAATGGGGTACTATATAAGTTATACAGCAGACAGCATGTCTAGTTTTTAACCATGACCATGCTTCCCTCTTTCATTGCACGACGCAGGGTAATGCCTCTGACTCAATGACGGGCCCAGCATAAAACTGAAGATTATTTGGGCCCCGTCTAGCGATTTTGGTACTTATCGCCTATGCGAGCAGCGAAGGTTCAGGCGAGCCTGCGCATCCGCGCAGTCTCGCCAGAACCTTCGCTGCTCGCTCATACAAGCAGTGAATCAAGAGGAACTTTCAGACAGAAAGCCATATCCCTGGCCCCTCTGAATGGCTGGGCATGCACAGTTAAAATTTGTCATGACGGAATGCTCGAAGACACAAATTCGCTTGGCGGGGCTCATTTTATTAGTGGTTGGTGCTTGATGCTTTGTCTTTGGCTTGACTCTTCATGGTCTACCTGGTGTTTTTTTTTAGCTTCGGCTTACAGAACGTATGGCACAAGCTACGAGCCCTCGTCTTTTTTTTTTTCATCAAAATTATTTAATTTGATTTGTATTTCTGTTTATTCTAATTTGTATGCTATTATGTCATAGTCCATTGATTGAATTAGTTGCCTTTAGGTGGACCAACCATTTTGTGTGCTGTAAATAATATTAGAACCTAGAATGAATGTTGAGCCCATAGAATTGATTTAAATTGCTACTGACCGACCTAAGGTGGTGGTTCTGATCATCATGAAAACACGCCTATATAATTTTGACCCCCTTTAACCCACTTTTATATAGTAAAACTGGGGTTTCCGGGGGTATACCTTATTTTCCACATTTCTGCTCTGAAATATAGATTGTGGGTACTCGTTAGAACCGCCTTTTGAGCAGAAATAAGAAAAATATCACAATTTTTCATCATAAAATTTTCATTTTTTCGGCGATAAAGGTGGCAATGTATTTGTATAGGCGTGTTTTCGCAATGGTTGTTTACTTTTAATGTGGCTTTGTCGGATTGTTGCGTATTATTATTCATTTACTTTTCATTACCTGTGCCTGTTGCATCGTGATCACCTCTTGTGGGGAAGAGGAGGCTCGTTGCCATGGTTCATTTATTTCCTGTTTTGTTTTCTTCATTGTTAGTTACCCATCCTCTTGGTGCCATTGGTAGGTTGTAATCTTTCATTTTGGCTTTTCCTGGCCATCGATTTCTATAATTAACATGTCAAAACCAGCACAATAACATATCCTGTTGACATAGTGCATTCTTTCTATCTCTAAAACAGGTACAGTAAAATTCCGCTATTAAGACCACCTAAAATTAAGGCTAATTCTGCTTTGAAAAGCTTATTTAGTAAGCTGGAGTTATTCTGTCTTTGTGTTTTCTGCATACAGGGTCCTCTGGTCAGAGACCATCTTAATATAGGAATGGATTTTACTATATTTTCAGATGAAAATTTGTCATATTTTGCTTTTTAATGCCCCAATCATAGGTTTTGCGCTCTAAGTTTTCTCTATTACTTAGAGTGAAGCTGTGGTAATGTGCGTTTGCATGATGTTTATGCGATAATTACCCTTTTCTCGTGTACTGGCTGATGTAAAGCCAAATAATCAAACTCTTCCTGCCAGCTATGAATCCTCTCGGTATAGTTCCATCGGTGTTTTTCAACACTGACAAGTGTTTGGTCAGGGTTTATATTGTCTGCCAATGCCACCTTCAGCGGACGTTTATACTAGTTAATGGAAATAAATGGAACCATTTACTGATCGTCTGTTTTATTACAAATAACAGTAACAGTAGTTTCATTCAGTTTTTTTTTCTATACTGTCACATGATTTTCTCCGTTTCATTGCAAGTCTTCCATGGTTCAAAACTTCTCATGCCCTGGGTCGCATAAGAGGCGAATAAATTCTGAAAGAGAAGAAAGAAAACGATGCTTTAGTGGGGGCATCTACACGAAGCAGCACGTAAGAATATGAAACTAGACAAAGTGCCCAGTGGGGCACATATACCCTCTACCAGTGCCATAGGCTTTAATTTGAAATGACATTGTAGCGTTGATTCTTTCCGTACAGTCCAGTGAGAATAATTACTCTTAAATACAGTATAATTTATATCGAGAGATGAAGCTGTTTGTCTTTGCTGAATAATGGAAATCAAAGTTTGTGTGCAATTTGGCACAATTTTCCATGAAAAAAAAAACAAAACATAAAATAGGTTCCAATAGAACAGCAAAACTTAATTAACCCATTTAATACCAGAAACCCGAAAACGGGTACCCTGGCAAACAGTGCAGGCCCAGATCAGGCGGCGTCTGATCAGGGCCTCCACTGTTTGCTAAAAAGTTCAGTCATTTTCCGAATCAATTTTGATGAATACTCAACCTGCCACCCCTAAATTTTGAAATGAACGCCTGCTATATATAAGGAAGAAGATTCCATTTGGTACAAAAAGGGTAAAATTAGCTGTAGAATACCATATAAACCAATACATTTTTATTATTACTTGCCTTTATTATTGCCTGAATGCCATATGTAAAATTTAACAGTTCTATTCGCCATAGTTTCTAACAAGGGTCTTTGTATAAATTGACAAGTCAATGGAGCATGAAATATAGGTCAAGGTCACTGGGTCAAGCTGCATGCTGATGCAACAAGTCATGCAGAAACATTAAGTGAAGTATGTATAGTTGCTGAATTCCAAAGGGTTATGATGTAATCTGACAGTCAATGAAGCATGAAATATAGGTCAAGGTAACATTGTAAAAGGGTATGCAGAGACAGTAAGGAGAAACAGTAAAGTGAAGTTTGAATGTTCTAGTAACTATAATTGCCGAGATCCAAAGGGTTATGATATAATCTGACAAAATCAATGAAGAGTGAAATTTATATCAAGGTCACTGGGTAAATGTGTACGCGGAGGCAGCATAAGGTAAAGTTTGAAGGTTCTAGCAACCATAGTTGCCGAGATCACAACCCAGAATAATAGACTATGCCTGTGACCTTGACCTTAAGGTCATGTCAGCTGACATGGATGGTGGTAAATCCAACCGGTACTTTAGTCCTATGTCTTACAAAAGAAACCCATACCGAAAGAACAAACTAACTAACACGAGTCGTAATGAACAGATGGAAAAACAAAAACTATATAGCCTTTGATATAGTTTGTATGCCAGAGGTTTTCCATTAGGGTCTACTTATTTCATGTTTGTGTGTTTTCCCCTTTGGTGTCTCTGATGGGAGCTGTGGGTTAACTGTATCGATTCCCGATCATTGCCTTCACTTCTATTTAACACAAAACTTTGACGCAATCACAAATGACTAAGTCTTAATTATTGACCCATAGCCCCATTCAGGGGCTTGACCCAGGAGCTTAGATATTACATATGAAAAGTAATGCTATAGAGATATCCTGTACCGAATATGAACAGAATCCAATATGTGGTTACAGAGATATGAGTAATCAATTTGACGTAAAGTTTCATGTACGGACGAACGGCAGAACGAACTAACAAACGATCTGGTGAACGGACGGAAAACGAAAACTATATACCCCCTGACATACTTCGTATGCCTGGTTTCAGGAGATGATTAGTGTACATGTTTTACTTGTTTTCAGTTTAGATAAGAACGTTATGGTTGGCGTCGGGAATTACTTTCTTCGACTGCGGTTTTATATTTATTTTTTTATTTTTTATTTTTTTTTTTTATTTATTTATTTATTTTGTGTGGGGGGTTCGTTCTACCGCAGTTCTAATAAATCCGCACAATCTGTGTCTTTGAGCAGAAAGACAAAAATAAATAGAGAATCAGTAAGGAGCCAACGATCAGGAATAACACATCCCGTCTACACATCAAGCAATGAACACTCTCTAAACCCCACGTTATATATATAGAAAACTGAGGTTTACAGGGGTATACATTATTTTTCTTATTTCTGCTCCAAGACATAGTTTATGGGTACTCGTTAGAACCGCCTCAGTGAGGCGGTTCTAACTAGCACCCACAACCTATGTTTGGAGCATTAATAACAAAAATATCAAGATTTTTCATGAGAAACATAACCATTTTGGAGATATGAAAGAAAGCACTATATCAGACGGGTTTGTTATCGTAATGACGCCAACAGAAAAGAAAGATACACATAAAACAACAACATAATTATTAACCCTTGTCCTGCTGAATATTTATATATGCCACACCCACTACCCATTATCAACCAATAAGATTACTTGATGCAAATTATTGCAACATATTCACAATCTGAATGGCAAACAATGTAGATCCTGATCAGATGGCTTCGTCAGAAGCCATCTGATCTGGATCTTCATTGTTTGGAAAATAAGGCATATCCGGGCTCAGCAGGACAAGGGTTAAACTTTACAAGTAGAAAGCCAGAAGGACAGTTTCTTTCCCATTTCGATAACACACGCGTATGACACAGTCCATCCTTTCATATCTCCTAAAAAGTTACGCCCCCCCCCCCCACCCACACACACACACACACACACCGCCACCGGGACTTGAAGAAATAGACTGGGCTGCACGATGCTTCCACGCAGAGCTGAAACCGACTGTGTGCATGAGTACTGGTAAACCGCTCACAGGCTCTAAGCCTGCCCAGACAAACTGGTGCGAGTCGTTTATTCCATGCATATAAACCATTTTGGTTTCACTGGGCAGCAGGGCCTGAGGTGTGATTTCATCTCAATGTCGGGTAAAAGTCCCACAAAATTGGAAGCAACGTCTCCAAAATGACCTAAATAATGTTGATGGGGACGTTAAACCCCAAATCAATCAATCAATCCTATTAGTTAAGTTAGTGATACTCCAAACATAGGTTGTGGGTGCTCGTTCTAATTGAGGCAATTCTAACAAGTACCCACAGCCTTTGTCTTGTCACAGAAGCAAGAGCATTTTACCGTTGTAATCCACAAGACCGTCTCCATCGGTGTCAGCTTCTCTGATCAGTGCCGCTACTTCTTGGTCAGTAAGCCGATTTCCAAGGCTTGAAAATACAGTGCGCAGTTCCTCGCAGTTGATGACGCCGTCTTTGTTCGTGTCAAATACAGAGAAAGCCTCTTTCATTTCTACATCTGGATCAACGCGCCTCGTGTAGCCCAAAACCATCTTCAGAAACAGGTCAAAATCCACAGCCGAGTCATCTAAAAGAAGACATTTGAGCCAGCGCATGACAAAATCTACAGTCTTGAGCGACCAGTGAAGACTCAGATCAGTCTGCGCATTCGCGCAGTCTGATCAGAGACTTCGCTGATCGCATGCACCTACTATAGGCTAATACCTATGCAAAGAGAGATTTGCATAAGGTCTTAACATAGTGGATGGGTGCGCAGGTTGATTTGAGTATGTGCTGGTCCCACCGGTCTTATTGTGGGTTTTGTTATGCGCCGGCTTATTTAAGAACATGTAAAGCACAGACTCAGCCAATGCAATACCACATTCGGGTGCTAAAATGTGTCATCACGAAAACACGCCTATAATAATTCTGACCCCTTCATATAGTAATACTGGTGTTAACAGGAGTAAACCATATTTTTCTTATTTCTGCTCTAAAATATCGAGTTTGGAAACTCGTAAGAACCGCCTTGATAAGGCGTGTCTAACGTGTACCCACAAACTATATTTTGAGCGGAAATAAGAAAAATATCCCTTTTTTTCATCTTAAACTTTTCAGTTTTTCGACGGTACAATCTACAATGTATTTGTACAGGCATGTTTTCTTGATAACTTATCTGTAGAACTTGGATGTTCAATTGAAAATGTTTCATAGATTCGCATTTCTAGTCCAAATACTTACGCAAAATTAAGAAAAATAAACAATGAATGCACCCCCCCCCCCCCCCCCACACACACACACACACACACACCCGCCCCAGTGTCCCGTAGGCGTTCCAGGCTAAAAAGTATTCACGATCTATATTTGGAACAGCAATTAGAAAAATAGAAAAAAAAAAACTGATGCTGTCCATGGCAGAAACAATCAGAAAAATTATCCACATCTTGCCAAACCAAGGTGATTAAAGTACTAAATTTAGTCAACAATGCTTAAAATATCACAAAATATGGAAATGCTTGGTAAAAGGGAAACAAACAACATACAGCAACGATTCGTATCACAAGGCCCATCACTCTAGAACAAGCATGTGCATGTAAGGTATTTCAGTCTTAACAGTAGTTACTGAAAAAGTAATAACCGGAATGAAATAATTCTGCAAGCGATTTTAACCCTTGTCCTGCTAATCCCGGATATGCCTTATCTTTGAAACAATGAAGATCCAGATCAGATGGCTTCTGACGAAGCCATCTGATCAGGATCTACATTGTTTGCCATTCAGATTGTGAATTTGTTGTAATAATTTGCTACAGGTAATCTGATTGGTTGATAATAGGTAGTAGGTGTGGCATATATGAATATTCAGCAGGACAAGGGTTAAGGTAAATTCGCTATTGCCAGTTAACTATCAATAGCAATTTAAATGTAAAGCCGCTATTGCCAGTTAACTATCAATAGCAATTTAAATGTAAAACCGCTATTGCCAGTAAAATGGCAATAGCCCTTTCCTAAATAGAATCTTGCATTCGTGTTCATGTATTATTGAATTTATTAAACTCGTTCAGAAAAAGGCATAAAATGTTCGGCAAGGCCTCTTAGCTACAGATACATGTAATTACCTTCCACACCCGCTTGTGCGATGAGAGCCTGTATTTCCTTGTCATTCTGAATATGTTTTGTAGCCTTCATTAAGTGCCCGATGTCCTTGGAGCTGATTTCGCCCTTATTGGTTTTGTCAAACTTCTTGAATGCTTCCTTAAACTCTGTAATGACAGAATACCCAGCAGGCAATTAACGTAGATTCCACGTTGTGTGTCTGCTGGGATACAAACTATGAGTGTATCCTTCAAAGCAAAACAAATGAACATATGGGGCGGCATCCTTTCGCAAAAAAAACACACTTTCGTATTTCACTGGGGGGTGGGGGGTGGGGGGCTGATATCGATTTTACGTGGTCACAATCCTCGCCATTACTTCCACAGTGGCTAGAAATATGTCAATACCTCAAAGATGCCCCAACCAAGAGGCCATCCCCAACTGGAAACAAACGTTTCGAAAAAAAATGAAGTTGAAAAATGACCATAACTCCCATAATACAAGTAGATCTAATTGTAGGGTTTTTACCACAAATCAAACTGGACCGGTGTTTAATGGTATACACCTATGTATGAAATATGAATCCAGTATACTAATTTTTTCAAAAGATACCGAACGGAAACCATTATTCATATGTAAAAAATCAAGTTAAAACAAGATAATAACTCTCACAATGAAATATGAATTTTATGCTTAATAGAACTTGACATAATTTTCATGATTATTTTTATTTATTTATTTATTTATTTATTTATTTATTTATTTATACAATATTTATAGAGGGTGACACAATTAGCTAATAAGCTATTCTACCTTGCGGCGCTCTATAATAGCTATATACATATATACAAACAATCATGAACATTGGCACAAGATTCATGAAAACATAAATGATGAAACAATGCTGGAAAACAAATAGGAGGTTAAAATCATATAAGACATGGCACAAATGCAAAAATTTTAAAAGGACTTAGCATGAATGCGTTTAAAATGATAATCCTTTACAGTTAAAATGCACTTATCAAAGTACATAAGTATCTAAAGGGAGCGTATAAAACATCTACGTTAAGCATAAGATACTAGCATACAATCATAAGAATATAAATAGCATAGACAATCTTCAAGAGTTACAATCTTTAACTATCACAGTGGTCTGTTTACTAAAACAGACAGTCTTGTATCATTAAAGCCATTCAGTATCTGTACCGATGTAAAACCAGTGTACAGTCAAATGTCCAGTCTAGCAAGGAGCCCTGCATGACGGAGCCAATGTCCAGACAGCAGGTACCACTGCCAAACAGCTACATTATAGACCGCTGTCTCCCAGGCACAGAAACTGACAGGCTGTTCACTCAGGCATAAAAGCATAAGAATTAAGTTTATAATTATGTTAAATTTTGGTAAAGATAGCATGGAAGCCTATAAAAGTTTTTTGATACAATTTTTAAATGATGAAAGCGAATATATGTCTCTTACTTCTTGAGGAAGAGCATTCCATAGCTGTGGAGCTGAACAGGCGAATGAACCTTTGTATAATGAAGTTTTAGCTTTTGGGATGTATAGCGTTCCGTTTTCACTTGATCTCAAATGAGTGGGTTTCAGACATAGGCGACAGCAGATTTTTATATACCCAGCGGTTATATTATTTAGAGCTCTATATGTAAACACTGCCTTGTTATATTTTATTCTACCATCAACAGAGAACCAATTTTGTTCTTTGAAAATAAAGGCGGACGGTGTATTAAAGTCAGCTTTAAGTATAATTCGAGCAGCTCGTTTTTGCAATTTTGATAGGCGTTCCAGATTACTGCTAGATGTCGACCCCCATGTGACTGACCCATAGTCTATCAAAGGAAGAATATATCCTTGGTAAAAACGTTTTTGAATATTACTTGGAACGTATTCAGCCAGTTGTCTCAAAAAAGAGATCTTAGCTGATATAGTTGAGTACAAATGATCTATGTGTTTTATCCACGTCAAATTTTCATCGATATATAGCCCAAGTAATTTCTGGGAGGTGACGTTTTCAATACTGATACCGTCAACTTGTAAGTTTAGTTCGCGGCAGTTACTTAGACGCCTTCTTGTGCCCAACGTCATGTAGGTGGTTTTGTTTAAGTTCATTGGTAATTTATTATCTTTACTCCATTTCTTAGAATTGTAAAGTTCTCCCTGTAATCTACATTCAACAGCGTCATAGTGTTTGTTGTTGGTGTGAACTGTTGTGTCATCTGCATAAATATCAGATGAACACGTTTTAAAAGAAAGAGGGTAGGGCTAAGATGGAACCCTGAGGCACGCCTGCCCATACTTTCGCAAACTCAGTTAACCTGATTTCATATTGAATTGCTTGTTGACGGGATTCTAGATATGATTAAAACCCAACGAAGAGAGAAAGGATTAAATTTGTACAGTGACAGTTTATTAAATAGAATTTCATGATCAACCAGATCGAAGGCTTTCCGAAAATCAAGGAAAAGTGTCCCTATTATGTCGCCGTTATCAATACATTTCATCCATTTATCAATAAGTTTGAGAGGCAGTTTGACAACTATGTTTGGGACGAAAACCAGATTGATTCTCATATAAACGTTGATGCTTATTTAGATAGCCCATTAAATGTTTGTTTACGTGTTTTTCAAAAATTTTTGATACTGTAAGCAAAATCGATATTGGCCTATAATTCGACGGATCGGACTTTGACCCGCTTTTATGGATAGGGAGAATTTTGGCTCTTTTAAGTTGAGTTGGGAAGTTGCCGGTCACTATGCTTTTATTAATGAGATCAGAAATAGAAGGCGCTAAGCAACTACCCGCAAGTTTTAAAATCCTCTGTCCTAAACTGTCTAAACCGGTTGCTTTGGTGGAGTCCAATTTATCAATAAATGAAGTAACTTGCTCCGTTGTAATAAAATGAATTTGGAAATTGATTTCGCTAGGAACTTAGAATTAACAAAATGTTTTATCTGATCTGTACTTATATGAATTATACCAGAGTTGTCTTGAAATTGTTCGGCTACTGTCGAAAAATAATTTTTAAGTTCAGAAGGATTTTTTTCAGAATTGATTATTCGTTCACCATTTATAATAAGCTCTGTAGGAAGATTATTAGTCGTCGGTTTGGTCCCAGTGTTAAAACCTCGCAGATGTTTCCATATTGATTTGGCGTCTTTTGCGTTATCAACTTTTTCTGAAAAATATTTCCGTTTTACATATCTTATTAGTTGCTTGGTTTTGTTGCGAATTTTTCTATAGTCAGACCACATTTTTAAGCGCTTACGAGTATCTCTTTTGTTCTGCATTTCCGTAATATCCGCGTTGAACCACTTTGGTAAGCGTTTGGATTTCACACGTTTCGTTTTTAGCGGAGCATGATTGTCAATATGTTTGACAATAATAGACGACCATATGTCAAAATCTTTGTCTACGTGCGATTGGTTAACCTGGAAATTTTGCATGTCGAAAGAAAGTTCATTTAAAAATTGCTCTTCATTAAAGTTTTTAAAAGAGCGATAAGTAGTTGCGTAATGTTCATGTTTTGATAGTTTACAATTTATTTTTCGAGAAAAACACTGGGTAGTGATCGCTTACTGACAGCTGAGATACAAAACATTCGACTATATTACCTGGAGTATTGGTATAAACATGATCTATTATTGTGGATGACGTTTGTGTGATACGCGTTGGTTTAGTGACCATTTGTGTGAGGTCAAAGAGTTGTATTAAATTTAGCCAGTTATAGTTAGAACAGGAACGCATTATTTACTTCTGTATAAGATATGAATCCAATCTTCCGATAATTTCAAGAGGTACTGAATGAAAACCATTTTTGTATGTAAAACAACAAAAATTGAAAAGGGCCATTACTCCCATGATAACCGGTGGATTTAATCGAAATCAAACTTGACATATATTTTATGATTATATACGTGTGTATTAAATATGAATCCAATCTATAAATCCTTTTAAGGAAAAATCGAACGGAAATATTTTTTTCGTATGTAAAATGAAGTTGAGAAAAGGAGTTATATATAACTATCATATAAACGTGATTGTCATCCGAAATCTTTTTGGAGTATACGCCCGTGTATAAAAATTGAATCCAATATACTAATAGTTTCATAAGATATCGAATGGAAAACATTTTCCAGTGAAAGAAAATAAAGTTATAAAGGGCCATAACTCCTACAATGGTGGAATTTACCCGAAATCGAATTTGACCTATATTTTAAAATGTACCTGTGTATAAAATATGAATGCAGTTTACCATCATTTCAAAAGATAATATTTACATTTCCAGTGTAAAGTCTAATGTAAACCTTTGGAAAACAATTACGTTCAAACGCCCATGAACGCATCGAATCACATGATTTTCAGTGACGTTAAGTGACGTCATTCTAAACCATTGTTCTCTTCGGGCGTTGATGACGTCAACGCTGCTCCGCTCTTTGTAGAAAAACAGCGTGTAAATGTTTTTCAGCTTTAAAAGTTTGCCCTACAAGCATTTTTTTCGCCAATTGATGAGGGGCAAATAATGTAAATATAAAAAATAAACTTAATTTTTCTGCTTTTCATAAAAGTATGAACGACAGTGGGTCGCGAGCAAAGTTTACATGAACCCCTTCGGGGTTCACTTACTTTGCACGCGACCCACTGCGTTCATACTTCCATGAACTGCAGAAAAATAAAGTTCATTTCTTAAATATTTACATTTCCAGTGTAAAGTCTAATGTAAACCTATAGAAAACAATGCGGTTCATACTTTCATGAACGCATCGAATCACATGATTATCAGTGACGTCAAGTGACGTCATTCTAAACCATTGTCCTATACGGACGTTGATGACGTCAACGTTGCTCCGCTCCTAGCAGAAAAACAGCGTGTAAATGTTTTCCAGCTTTAAGAGTTTGACCTATAAGCATTTTTTCGCCCAGTGATGAGGGGCAAATTATGTAAAATATATAAAAAATAAACTTAATTTTTCTGCTTTTCATGAAAGTATGAACGACAGCGGGTCGCTAGCAAAGTTTACATGCACCCCTTCGGGGTTCATTTACTTTGCCTGCGACCCACTGCGTTCATACATCCATGAACTGCAGAAAAATAAAGTTCATTTCTTAATTGAACGTAAATAATTTTTCGTATGTAAAAAAATAGCCATCGGAAGAGATGGCAAATCCCCCGACCAAAAGCCAATATGGCCTTCAGAAGATTGTTCACCAGTAGAAAGTGCACCAGAATTAAACCAGCAATATATCACAAAAGTATTGCAGTTATGGCCATCACAAGATTAGTGTCAGGGGAGATAACGAAACAAGAGGCCCATGGGCCACGATGCTCACCGGAGCTCTGGCAGGCACTGCCCACTGGCAGCCATGTATGGTTTTAATTTATTGATTATAAAGTCTCCCAAATGAACCCCCATTTCATGAGAACTCTGTATCTGAAATATTAGGCCTTTTATGAAGTGGAGGGGTGGGAGATGACCCAACAGAGCCCAATTTGATATCATTGAATGCATCTTATCATAAGGAACAAGAAAATATATGGTTTATGGGTGGGTGGGGGGAGGGATCTTAACAGTTTCTGAGATATTGGGCCTTTTATGAAGTGGAGGGGATGGGGAATGGCCCGGGCACATCCCAAGAGACCCCCAGGTTGGTATCTCTGAATGCGTTTTATCATAAAAAAACAAGAATGTATATATGGTTTAGGGGTGGGAATCTGATAGGTTTCTGAGATTTATCGCCTTTTATGAAGTGGCAGGGTGGGGAATGGCCCCAGCACACCCCTGAAGACCCCTAGGTTGGACTCATTGAATGCGTCTTATCATAAAGAACAAGAATATATATGGTTAAGGGGTGGGGATCTGAACGGTTTCTGAGCTTTTGGGGCCTTTTATGGAGTGGAGGGGGTAGGACATGGCCCGGGCACATCCCAGACGACCCCCAGGTTGGTGTAACTGAATGCGTCTTATCATAAGAAACAAGAATATATATGGTTTTCGGGTGGGGCTCTGAAAGGTTGCCGAGATATATTGCCTTTTATGAAGTGGAGGGGTGGGGCAATGGCGCATCCCGGGGAACCCCTAGGTTGGTATCACTGAATGCATCTTATCATAAGAAACAAGAATATATATGTTTTTGAGTTGGGGATCTGAATGGTTTCTCAGATATATGGCCTTTTATAAAGTGGAGGGGGGTGGGGCAAGGCCCTGACCCATCAAAGGGGGCCTCCAGGTTGGTGTCATTGAATGTGTCTTATCGTAAGGAACAATAATATATATGGTTTAGGGGTGAGGATCTGTAAGGTTTCCGAGATATTGGGCCTTTTATGAAGTGGAGGGGGTGGGGCAAGGCCCCGGCGCATCCCGGGGGCCCATAGGTTGGTGTCAATGAATGCATCTTATCATAAAGAACAAAAATATATATGGTTTAGGGGTGGGGGTCTAAACGGTTTCTGAGATATATGGCCTTTTATGTTGTGGAGGGGGTGGGGCATGGCCCCGGCGCATCCCGGGGCCCCCAGGTTAGTGTAACTGAATGTGTCTTATCATAAGGAACAAGAATATATATGGTTTAGGGGTGGGAATCTGTACGGTTTCCAATATATTGGGCCTTTATGAAGTGGAGGGGGGGGGGCAGGTTGGTGTCAATGAATGTGTCTTATCATGAGGAACAATAATATATATGGTTTAGGGGTGGGGATCTGTAAGGTTTTGGAGTTATGGCCATCACACGGTTATATTGTCAGGGGAGATAACTCAAAAACCATGGCACCCAGAGTTGTGGTTCTTGTGCATGACACACGGTCTCGGCCTTGTGAACAACTGTGTCAGGTATCATCAATATATCTTAAAGGGTATTAGAGTTATGGCCATCACAAACTTGTCACTCTATTTTATTGGAAGGGGAGATAACTCAAAAACCATGACAACCAGAGTTGTGGTTCTTGTGCATGACACGCCATCTCAGCCTTGTGAACAACTGTGCCAGGTACCATCAACATACCTCAAAGGGTATTGGAGTTATGGCCATCACAAAGTAGTCATTCTATTTTATTAAAAGGGGAGATAACTCAAAAAGTATGCAATCCAGAGTTCTGGTTCTTGCGCATGACACGCCGTCTCAGCCTTGTGAACAATTGTGGCAAGAACCATCAATGAATCTCAAAGGGTATAGGAGTTAGGGCCATCACAAGGTTGCGTCTACGGACGGACGGACGGACGGACGGACAGACGGACGGACGCCAGGCTGATCGCTATATCCCCCGAACCTATTCGGTCGGGGGATAAAAAATAAAGTTGAAAAGAGGCCATAACTCCCACAATAACTTGAGGAGTTTACCGGAAATCCAACTTGTGATTTCCTGTACAAAATACGAATCAAAACTACTAATCTTTTTGGAACGGACGTACGGTTGGGGTGGTAATGTATGTTCCCTATTGAGGCGATTCTAACAAATGCCCGCAGCATTTGTTTCATGGAGAGATAAAGGAAAAATGCCCTTTATTACGCATTATACTACTCCTTATTGAGATTCTTTATAACGACATTTTTATAATGCTAAAATATTAGGAATCAAATACAACCGTTATAATGACGGTCTACTTACCAGCGACTTTCTCATCAGTCATTCCATTTGCCTGAAAAAGACAATATTCGGGTTATTATGAAGCTACAAAAATACTGCTGTCTACTTCCAGTTTTCCGACACAAAAAACAGGATCCCCTATCAACATTTTCGCGTTCTCCAATTCCGGCATATTCGCGAGCTCCGGCATTTGTTGCGACGTCAGGAAGCAGTCATGGGTAACGCGGAACCAGACGTGTAAAATGATGACGTCACTTACAACCACAGCGTAACGTCAAATTTTCTCGCTCATTTACGATTGAAAAAAAAATTACTTATGTAACCACTATATATATATATAACTTGATCGAGCCCCTATAATATTGTCCGGGCGAACCGATTATATTTTATTATTAAAGACACTAATCATGTATTTAGTATATACCGCAATTCAAAACAATCAAGGGTTTTGCAGTAATACAGCAAATTTAAGCAAAACGGACAGCAGACAGAGTGGCATGTTAAACGACATTCAGTGCCACGGCGCGCACACGTAGTATAACGTGACGTCAACGAGTGCAAAGTTTCTGACGTCACCGCGCCCTAAACACATAGGAAAGAACATGCACGCTCGATTAAAAGTTTCTCAACGCTTTACTTTCTATAAGAAAATCTGCAAACAAATAGTTTATTTTAGCTTTAAAAAATATTTTCGAGGTTGAGACGCAACTGCAGTAGCCATGCGCAGTTAATCCAACGGGCCATTCAAACCAGGAAAGGCCGAGATGGTCGGAATTTAGCTGACATTTCTGAGAATCTGTTCTAATTAATATTGCAAATATTTTAACTTTCAGTTTCGTTGTTTTCCCATGTATAAAAGGTTACATGTTATTGTTTACACTTGTAAATTAGGTACCTGAAAAGTAGCTCCGGACTAGACATATTATAGGTCAGTAGAAGGTATTATTAACCCATATATGCCTAGTGGCCCTTTTTTGGGACGTTGGCAAACAGTGTAGACCCAGATCAGACGCCGCATAACGCGGCGTCTAATCTGGGTCTACACTGTTTGCTCAAAGAACATACATTTTTGTACAACTTACATTAAACAAAACAAATCTGACACCCCTATAATTGAAAATGGGCAACTCCAAATTTATAAGATGGAAGATTCCATTGTCATATATGGGTTAATTGACTATTCTGTATTGTTCGGAGATCTTCCATATTA
This sequence comes from Lucinisca nassula, assembly GCA_963580285.1. Taxonomy (NCBI): domain Eukaryota; kingdom Metazoa; phylum Mollusca; class Bivalvia; order Lucinida; family Lucinidae; genus Lucinisca; species Lucinisca nassula. The sequence goes on along the minus strand of OY757012.1, from coordinate 158,002,345 downwards.
ACATTGAGGTAAAAAATCAATAATCATTTTTTAATTGACACAATTAATAAAATTATCATTAATCAAGTAATTTCGTATTGTCCGAGTTACAGGTCCTCGGTCTCGGGATGTTATTCCGTACACCTGTGACTTTTAAATATCAAGCTACCCACGGAACTGTAACCGGTAAGGCTTTTAACCAATTTCTATATGAATTAAACCTTTAAAAACGCAATAATGAATTATGAAATAATGAGGGTATGCTTGTAACATCTTGAATATCAGACTGCAACAATTTAGCAATCTGAATCTGAATCTCCATGTCACCCAAATGCCTCCCACCAAATTTCGACTCATTACGACGGACCATTCGGGAGCAGACAGGGTTTGAAGATTTTTAAGACAGACACCGTGACAGCCATGTTGGATAAAGGAACGGAATAATTTTAGCAATTCTGAACCGCCATATCGTCCCAACGCCTCCAATCAAGTTTCAGCTTAATTCGACTTTTAGTTTGGTAGGAGAATTTGTTTGAAGAATTTCAAGATGGCCGCCATCTGTATATCGGAATGGAATGAATTTAGTAATTCTGAACTGAATCAGACTTTCAGTTCACGAGATGTCACTTAAGGAGAATTGGAACACCTTTAGGAAAGGCAACTCCTGCAAAAGTATTTTTGTCTCCCATGTCAATAGGGGTCAACTCTTAAAGGAAAGAATTTGCTCCCGAGGAGCAAATTCTTTCCTATAAGAGTAGACCTCTTTTTCAGCGGGACAGGGCTAATAGAAAAGCGAACAGAAAGTCCCGAAAGTTGTCTTCCTTTGAAAATGGCGGAAAAATCTGCCAGGTGTTCACATTCTCAGCAAAGAATTCTGGAACAAACGGTTTAAGCAATTCTGATAGTCTGATTTTCCATGTCGCCCCGATACCTCCCATCAGGTTTCAGCTCAATCCGACAGTTTGTTTGGGAGAAAATGTTATTTGAAGAATTTCAAAATGGCTGACATCACGGACATCTTGGACATCGCAATGGAAAGATTTTCGCAAATCTGAATCTCCATGTCGACCCCGATGCCTGCCATCAAGTTTCAGCTCGGCTTTTGGTTCGGGAGGAGATGTACGTAGTTTTAAGAATTTCAAGATGGCCACCATGGCGTGCATCTTGTAAATCGGAATGGAACGATTTCAGCAAATCTTAATCTCCATTTCGCACCGATGCCTCCCGATGTCGATTAAAGAATTTCAAGATGGTCGCCATAGCGGTCATTTTTTGATATCGGAACGGACGTTTTAGCGCTTCTGAATCTCCATGTCATCCTGATGGATCCCATCAAGTTTCGGCTTCGTCCTACTTTCTGTTTGTGAGGAGACCCCGTTTTAAGAATTTCTTGGATAGTGGAACGGAACGAGTTAAGGAATTCTAAATCGCCATTTTGTCCCAGTATCTCCCACCAAAGATCTGCTCAATCCTTCACGAAAACATGCCTATATCATTATGACCCGCTTGAACACCAGTTTTATATAGTAAAACTTGGGTTTACAGGGGTAAACCTTATTTTTCTTATTTCTGCTCTAAAATATAGTTTGTGGGTACTCGTTAGAACCGCCCCATTGAGGCTGTTCTAACGAGTACCCACAATCTATATTTTGAGCAGAAATAAGAAAAAACAACACAATTTTTCATCTTAAAATGTTCGTTTTTTTCGGCGGTAAAGTTTACAATGTATTTATATAGGCGTGTTTTCGTAATGCATTCTAACGGTTTTGGAGGAGATGTCTAAAATGTTAAAAAGTAACGACGGACAGGTGGATGTCGGATGGACGCACGACGAACAACAGGCCACGACATAAGCTGCCTTTAAGCGAAAAGTGAGCTAAGAGGTCAAGAAAATAAACAATACCATACAAATGTCACCCCATGTATTTGAACAATGTATAGCCTTTAGAAACATTGCGGTTCAAACGAGCAACTTCTGGAAGGAAAAAATAAACCAAAGCAGATTGCACTGGTAGGCCGATCTTCTACCAGGCTGGAAAATAGCCCTGAACCGTGACTTAGACGGTTATGTTGTAAAACCCTGTATACTTAAAGCAAACAGTGTAAATCCTGTTCAGATGCCACTTTGACAAAACTCAACACATCAGCCCAGTGTAGCTCGATTCTACAGGTAGCCCTCTTTACCAAGCCCCCGCCCATAGGGGCTTGAAGAAATATATGGGCTGCATGATGCTTCCACGCAGAGCTGAATCCCGCCCGCACACTAGTACTGATAAACCGCTTAGGGGATCTAAGCCTTTCCAGGAACCGCGGTGCGAGGCGGACCGTCCATGCTAATAAACCCTATTGGTTTCATTGGGCGACAGGGCTTGAGATGTCATTTCATCTTAATGTCGGGTAAAAGTCCCAGAAAATTGGAAGCAACGTCTCCAAAATGACCTTTACAGTGACCCCCCCCCCCCCCCCCCCAGGTCGGCCCACCGAGTTGGGATGCCGAGGACATTTTTTTTTTTCATTAACGATTTAGAGATACAATGTTGGCCGGCACTTGACAAAACCTACAGTAGTATACATAATGAAGGTTCTGGAACAACCCCACACTGTGGGGCCAACCCACCCCCTACCCCACCCCCACCCCCGGGTCGGCCCCACCGAGAGGGGATGCAATAGAATAAAATATTTGTTTGCCTGCCGTATCGCGGGGGAATCCCCTGGTGTAAAATGATATACAACACCAACAGCCCCAGAGGGGGGTTTTATACCGAATAATTTAGAAATACTTAAATATAAGGATTATAAAGAAACAGGGGTCTATCCTTAAAAGAATGTATTTGCTCCTTATTGTTATTGTAAAATCAATTCATTCATTTTGTAGAGCAGTATATTTTGACTCTGTGTAAACAAACCTTGACGAAAATTTTATTTTAATGTCAATGTTGTTTACTATTGACCAGATATTTTTATTTTAGTCAAGACAGGAAAGTTTTGTCAAGGTAAACAAGAAATATCTTTAAAAACGATATGCGGCGTAGATTTAATTGGAAGGTTGTTTAGAAACCAGTGCTTCAGCTGAAGTGCACGACCCGCCGGATGCTTTTAGCTTTATGAGTGTTACCATATATGGGTATGGCGGCCATTTTGGTCATGTGACCTGGACCTAAAACGGTTCCACCAATAAATGCGCCTTATCGTAAGGAGCAAAAATATATCTTATACTTTAGTACTGTTTTCTGAATCGTTTGCAGGATAAAATGAATTCTCACTTTTCCAATACAAAAGCATATGTGTCAAAGTTTGACCTAGGCACAAAGAAGGTCAAGGTCAACCCAGGGTCACCATTTTAGCAATTTATGATGGGCCTACGTCCCAGATGCTATTTATCAAGTTTCATGGAAATCTGCCCAGTGGTTCTGGAGAAGACTATTTTTGAAGGGTTTTTACTATATATGGCTTGGCGGCCATTTTGGTCATGTGACCTGGACCCCATGAGCAAATTTTGGTTTCCCCCATCCCAAAGAGGCTCCATATGAAATTTGACCTTAATCGGCCCAACAGTTTCCGAGGAGAAGCAGTTCGAAAATTTTCACATTTTTCGCCTCGGCGAGGCTTCACTAGATGGAATGTAATATTTCGAGTTCATTGGTTAGATCTCATTGATATCTATCAGTATGCCAAAAATTGTTTAAATATTCCAAGCGGTTAAGTCACTATCACCAATTTTCACAAACGGGTTACGGACGGACAGACAGACAGACCATATATGGCTTGGTGGCCATTTTGGTCATGTGACCTGGACCCAATGAGCAAATTTTGGTTTCCCCCATCCCATAGAGCCTCCATATGAAATTTGACTTCAATTGGCCCAACGGTTTCCGAGGAGAAGCTGTTCGAAAATTTTCACATTTTTTCGCCTCGGCGAGGCTATACTAAATGGAATGTAATATTTCCCAAGTTCATTGGTTAGATCTCATTGATATCTATCAGTATGCCAAAAAATGTTTAAATATTCCAAGCGGTTAAGTCACTATCACCAATTTTCACAAACGGGTTACGGACTGACAGACAGACTGACAGAATGACACGGTGATTTTAGGGCACTCTTAGAAAATCAACCGACTTCAGTCGGTCGCTTTTTTCTGCGGGTCGTGCAATATGAGCTACAATAGTGACAGCAACAATTGTCTAGCTATGAAATGGTTTACTGTAGTCAAACAATTCAGATGTCACGCGAGGAAAAATAGCTTTGCAGAGGGCGGTGTCCCGCCTGTTTGAGCTAAGGTCAATGTAAAAGGTCAAGGTTAAAAACATGACCGCATTTCAAGAGCATATGATCTCAAGTACATATGCACAACAAATAAGAAAACTTTATCATTCACTGTTTTTGAACACAAATTCTAGGGTTAACATTTAGGGTTGTCGCTATGGTGAACGTAAACGCATAGACGGACGAACAAACGGACGAGCAGACAAACGGACGGAAACTTGATCTTATGTGCACCTAACTAAAACTCAAATTACATTTATTCCTTTTCAGAATTTATATAACATTAATGATATTCGAAAATGTCCATTTTGTGTTAAAATAGAGGACATAAAGTATGCTGAAGACAAATGATACACTGCAACTTCTATTTAGCATATATTGTAAATTAAACATCTGTCAATTTGTAATGCGATTATTACATGTTTTTGTCATGCTATATCTCTTTATTGGTTTCATTGGGCAACAGGGCTTGAGGTGTCTTTCATCTCAATGTCGGGTAAAAGTCCCACAAAATTGGAAGCAACGTCTCGAAAATGACCTACACAGTGTTGATGGGGACCTTAAACCTCAAATCAAACAAACAATTCCTTTCGCAGAAAATTCTTCCTTTCGCGAAAGGAACCTTCCTTTCGCGAAATGGTTCCTTTCGCTATATAGACCAACCACGTGAAATAAGGTCAAAATAGCTATTCACCGCAGCAGTTACAGAATTCACTAGAATCACAATTATACATATGACGTATGGCCATCAAAGGACAAGACGGTGAGCAAGCCGAAACTGTATATATTTTTCATTCATGTCTCACATAAAAAATGAAACATCTCCTAGGTTAAAACTTCGGTAAACTGTCGTATTTTTTGAGTAGATTTATTTATGCAAATCATTGACCAATGAAATGGTCATCTCCTTGGACATGTGGTTTTATTGACCAATGGAGTAACGAAAAATGTAGGACAAAAGCAAAACCATAACGGCTACGCCGTAAAAAGTTTTGTCAATGTTTTATCGAATACAACAGACGATTTGTTTCATAATAGTAATCTTGACTGAAGTAACTGATCGCTTACAAGCGAGTGAGGCCTATTCGATTCTAACTAGTCAGTTGTACCTATTTCATCCTAAAGACACTGCCCAGCCAGTTGTGCCCACTCGGTCCTAACCAGTACCCATTTCACCCTAAAGACACTGACCAGCCTGTTTACCCATTCGGTACAAACAAGTACCCATTTCGTCCTAAAGACACCGGATCAGATGTAACCAGCCAGCTGTGGTCCTACATAGTCGGTTGTAACACATTTCATCCTAAAGACACTGATCAGCCAATTGACTGTGCCCATTCCGTACTAACCACTCTGTGGTGCCCATTTCGTCCTAAAGACAAAACTTATGATCGGGATGAGGCCAGTTTATATGCCACGAAGCCAGTAACACCCATTCCCAAGATGATGAAGGCAATCTCGCGGTCTTTCTGGTCGTCACTCGGTTGGTAAAAGTCGGAGAGCTGGGGCTCGGGCCCCAGGTCAGCAAGGCTGACATTTTTCCCGGTGACCTGCGCATACAGGCGCATCGCGTCATCGACGTCTATGAAGGTTCGAACGGCGTGCCCCTAGCGGCGGAGTTCCTCAGTGATGAAATCATGTACGCTCGGTCCGTTTTCGAGACCATTCTGCCTATGCAGCCTATACCGCTTTATCATGACGCTTGCGTTCTTCGTCCACGCCAGAGCTCTTCAACATGGAGAACAAGTAGTTCGATCCCAAACTAGTTGGACAAAGATGGTCACAGTGGCACCTGAATATTTCTTGCTGGCGAGCTTAAAAGAGTGCAGGCTGCCTAGACAATTCCTCAGCAGTTGTTTCGTTAGAGACTAAATGCTAACAAAGCAACAATAAATACATGGATCGGCGCCTTGCAGATATTTATTACAGCCCTAAGGGTTACTGGAGGGGTCTTAAGGCCATAAAGAAGCTGGCTTCTGCGGCTTAGCCCTCAGAAGATGTGGCCCGAGCTTGGTTGAAGAAGCAGGCCATCTGGCAGATCTACCTCGCCGCCCCGCGGCACGTTCCACGACCCAACTTCGACATCACTAAGCCGAACGAGGTCCATCAAGCTGACCTGCTCTTTTTACCACACGACCGTGTTCGCAAGCGCACGTATAAATACGCCCTTACCGTGGTTGATGTAGCCTCACGTTACAAAAGAAGCTGAGCCTCTGGCCACTAAAGAAGCCAAAGAGGTTGCTGAAGCTTTGTCTCGCATCTATAGGCGAGGTCCGTTGAGGTGGCCCAAGTTGCTCCAGGTCGACCCCGGTCGTGAGTCAGCCAGCTGTTGGCAAAGCACTCTGTCCAGGTTCGGCGCGGTCGGGTTGACATCCATCGGAACCAGGGCATTGTTGAGCGCTTCAATCGTACATTGGCGGAGCGGCTCTCTGGCACCAGTACGCTCAGGAGATGCGCCTCACTTCTGGTCAGCGGTCTATAGAATGGGTGAAAAGGTTGCCTGCCGTTGTGACAGCCTTGAATGGTGAGGTCACCCGACTGACCGGCAAAAAGCCCTCTGAGGCTATAAGGGCGCGATCGGTGGCACAAAAGCCCTCCTCTGTAGTTCCTGGTCGTCCTGTTGGTCTCGAGGAGACAATAATCCCCTCCGGCGTCGGCGTTCGTTATTTGTGCCAGCCTGGCGAACTTGAAGGGGGCGCCGGCGAGCGACTGATCCCATATGGTCCCTGGATGTGCACCGGCTCGGGCACACAGTCACCAAGCCCGACGAGCCCGTGGTGTATTACTTGCAGGATGGACCTCAGCGCGGTTTTGTGCGCAAAGAACTCCTTGTTGTGCCACCGGACACTCAGCTTCCTCCGGATGGGGTTCTCAAGCGCTGAGCTCGAATCCATACACCAGGGTGACAATTTATCCGTTTGGTTTACGCCCTACTTCAGTGGTCCTTGGTCTCGGAACTTTCGCCTGCAGTATCTCGAGGTTCTGGGGGGTCTGTAGTTGCCGGCGTAGCAAACACCCCACAGACAATTGCTATGGAGAGACACAAGTATACCCATCTTTCAGCCATATCCACCAGTTTCTCTACTACCGAGGGGTTCGGCGGCTCGACCTCATATCCGTCTATAGCGGAAGACACACCCATCATCACATCTGCGGCCTGCTCTGTGAGAGATTTGAGCGACTTTAGGTTGTCGTACAGCAGGGTATAGAAGGTTCCGATGGATTTTCCAATATTCTCGGAGATCACATTGCCTCCGCTCGCCGCCTCGCGCCGCTTCAGAGAGGCAATTATCTCCGTCATCGAAATCGACACCTTCTCTGTGGTGGTTTCAAACCGTCTCAGGCTTTTCTTCAGGAGCTCATAGAATTCGTTGATGGTCGGCCCATTTGCCGACTTGGCTTGGCCGATGCTATCGCGTAGCAACAATCGTAGATCGTCGACGACACTCTCCTCTCTTTCTGCCTTCTCTGTTGCGGCATTGGGTGTCTCCTCCTCTGTTGTGGCATTGGGTGTCTCCTCCTCTGCCAAGAGCATCTGAACCCTCGCAGCGCCGACGCCGAACTGCTTCTTCACCCTACTCACAGGCGCCTTACCTCGCAGGGTCTTGATTTCCTGGATCTCCTCCTGGGTTAGAACTCTCTTGGGAGCCATCGTTTATCCTATGATTTCAGAGTTCTTTAGATGGACAGCCCCAGTTCCTCAACGAACGCGTCCATCTCTTGCTGTGTGATGTAATCTTTGTAACCATAAGCCTGTGTGTCAACTCCGTTTTCTGCGATCCAACGCTTGGAATCGAAGGGCGACAGCGACACCTTGTTGAGATGCTGCCCGTCGATGCGATGACGCTCCGACCTAAGAACGCCCATGCCATGGCGGAAGGTTTGCTTCTCAAAGAGAGCCTCTTTGAACTGCTCATGCCTGATGCGCTTCTTTACAGTTGCTTTTCTCAAACCATTGGCCTTCTTGATGTTCTTTCCAGATGTCTCGAGGATGGAGTACATCTTCGGCCGCAGGCCCACATACTCGGCGATTGACTGCCCGGCGCACTCGTCCTTCATCTTTCCGAGAACCTTCTTGTTCTCTGTGCTGTGCAGCGGGTGGTCTTTCGGGTAGTCGGACGTGTCGTAGATAGCCTGGTGCCTGGCCATGTCCTCGTAGACATCCTCTGCCTCGATTTTCAGGAGCAGGCTGTCGGTGTCCGTGCAGAGGAGCTGGCAGCGGTCTTCGTACTGACTCTGGAGCCGTTTGTAATAGAAATCGTACATCAGGGTTTTTGAAAGGTCCAGAATGCTCATACCTACGTAAATCGGGCGTTTGAGCACTAGACGGCTCTTTTGCATCTGGACTGCTTCAAGATCATCGTCGAAGATGTTGGCTCTGGCAAAGGCTGGGCTGGCGATGAGACGCCTGAGTTTATCTTCCTCGTTGGCGCGGACCAGCTTGACGTAGACACGCCTGCAGAGGTTCTCCATCGTCTTGACGAAGACCGAATTGTCCATGAGTTTGTAGAGATCCTTCTCAAAGTCACTGGTGGCCTTCTTCCGGAGCTCAGTATTCATCCGGATGTAGGGCTCCATCCAGGGCTCTGCTGGAACCGGAGGGCACGATGAATCTTGGTCAGACGCATACCCAGAGACATGTATAGCTGGAGATTCCGATAGTGGAGCACGTAACGGTCTTTGTTGCGAAGGTTGGGTACCAACTTCTCAACCTCTGTAGGTGCTCCCCCCAAAGCTCCATAGAGAAGTTCGCGCTGGTACTCCAACATCCACTCCTTCTTGACCACTAGGCGCTCTGGTGCTAGCGGGTAGGCATTGTGTGCCTTGTGCAGCTCTGCTGGATATTCCATATCTACCTCTAGGATATAGCCCTCTTCATTGTCTGCGGGTAGTTCTGCAATGGTTTCTGCGAGTCCCGATACATCGACCCACTGGAAGTCTCTGATTGGGAGGGCCTGGCTCATAGCCCATACATAGAGATTGTTCGCATCGAGATATAAGATATGGCTACTGGGTTTTTCTGGGTCATAATCCTCGACCTGAGGATTGTTGGCCTTGGCATACCGTTTTGATACCATCGAGATACCTCCGCGCATCCCCTTCTCGACAAACAGGTGTTGGTCGTAGTCTGTAAGCAGCTCGAGCTCCACTCCTGTCTTTTTAGGAGGGCGTCCCATGAAAGCCCGGGACTTGTGTAGTAGTGCGCTGGGTCTAAACCGTACTGCGTCAGGGATGTCTTTCGGAATTCCTCAAAGACATCTGCCAGCAGGAGAACATCTGTAGAGGTCGTGGTAGTCCCCCAGGGTCTTACACCCACAGACCTCCCATACTCTATGCGCGTGGGCGTAGTCGTCGTCGCCGATGTGCTCTTCGGTGAGCTTGATGTAGAATACCTCTTTCGGAGGGAGCTTGGTCTCGGCGAAACGGTCCCAGGAGTCCATATACTCGTAGGGGTAGACGCCCGGTTCAAGAGCTGGAGCCTCTGACGGTTTGGTTCGTATTGGGACGTGATCTTGGAAGACTCTGGCCGGTTTGACGCCACCAGTTTGTCGAGGGAAGCGAGCAGGAACTGGGCGGTATCGATGAAACGGAGCTTCCCGAGAGAGAAGGAGATGTATTTTTCTGTGTTACTGGGGATGCAGGAGACTCTGCCTTCGACCCTCGAGATGGCCTGCATGAGCAGGTGGGAGTCGTACCCTCTGAGGTTTTGGAACACCACGGGAATAACGATGGTCTTTGGGCTTAGCCTCAGCTTAAGGTTGCAGGCGTTGTGAGCTGCCTCGATATTTACCCGTGATATGGCAGTGGTCGCGGACAGTCACTGTTTAGCGGTTTTTCGCATATATAGCAATTCGCGGCATTGTTATGGGCCTGATAGTATTTTCGTGTCATCCTTATGTTTTTAGGGCTGGCTAGCACGCTCTTAATCTTGCGCTCCTCCTCCTGGAGTGATTTTAAGAAGTGCTCTGTTGCATTTGGGCCGCGATACTCGACAGGCGGCTTTGTCGTTCCATCACACCGCACCACGATATAGAAGTAGCTGCAAGCCTCATGTTGTTGTGTTCGTTGGGTGTTATTTTTTGTAAGATCGCGTTCGGGGCCCTCGATCTTGGTGGTGAGAACCTCAAAGTCTGCATAGATGACGAATGGGGTTGGTTGCTGCTTGTGGTGGTTCTGGAAGGTGAGCTTGTTCTTACCCTCCTCTGGCATCTCCATCCGGACAGCCGTCTGGCCGATGCCTTCGCACTCAAGCTTATGGGCCTCCAGCAGATCTTTTCCCGTGTATCCATATAGACATCGCTCACAGAAGTGCTTCTTATTACTGTGCTTGCTCTGGTCAAATAAGAGGCGGCTGAAGTGCTTGATCCAGGTGTAGTGGAATTTACCGGCCTTTTCGATCAGCAATAGGTTGATCCTTGGTATTTCTTGTGGCTGCTTGCTGAGGCGGTGTATGGTGATACCCTTGTCCCAGCCAAAGACATTGATGGCTAGGTTGTTCTGCCGCTCAAATTTTAGTATCTGTGAGATGGGTGTGGGACTATCAATCCCTTCAAAATTCAGACCATCATTGGTAGGATACCAACTTGGTCTCTTTGGGTTTTGTGGTGGTGGCGGATTTGCCAGAGCCGCTCGGAGCGTCCATCGAAAGCAGTATTGGTCCCTGTTTTTTATGTTAACCAGTGCCTTCTTATATCTTAATTCTGCTGGGAGTGGAATGTAGGACCTACCCCGAAGAGGCTGATATCTGGCAATGTCCAGCCAAAGGGTCTGTACCTGATCTACAACCCAGCCAGACCCTCTCTGCGTCCACTTTTCAAGTGTTTCCTGGATCTGTGGAAAGGTTTTATCGAGAGCTCCCTTGATTTCGCTGGCCTGGAGAAGGGCCTCCTGTTTGTGGCGCAGCACGGGGGTTGTGTACTCCTCACTACCGGCTGGGTTGTCCTTCCGAAGCTGAATCTTGAGAGCCAACTGGAACTTCACACCACCCAGCGCCCCGATCTCTTCCTCGAGCTTGCTACTGATTTGGGGCACCACAGCCTCGAGGATAGTCCTGGGGTCTGCACTATGAGGATTATTGGCAGGCACGTTCATCTGCCAGCCCCTCAAGAAGTCGCCAATAACCCATGGGGTCTGCTTGAAGACTAGCTTTTCTTTTATCTGCTCAGCAGATGTAAACAAATCCAAGATCTCATCCTGATATTCCTTGACGGATCTCAGGACTTTCTCGCGGGGGATAGGGTCAAATTCCTCTTCGATGGCTTTTCTTTTGGCGGCCTTGTGTGGTGGTGGGGTAGGTCGATATTTTTCAGGCTGTAAGGGTTTTAACAGGCGCCCTTTGACAGAGTCTGGGATAGGCTCATCCAAGATGTTTTGAACCACATGATGGAGAGTCGAATTATTATCAGGTATTTCTGCCAGTAACTGCTCTATGGATTCATCCATAGTAGCCATGTTACTGTATCTTTAACTTTACCTATATATTAACAATTCTCTAATAGGAAATACAGTAGAAAATCTTTCAGCATTTATCTTTAACTTTACCTATATACTAACAATTCTCATTGGAAATACAGTAGAAAATCTTTCAGCATTTATCTTTAACTTAGGCCCCCGCCCATGGGGACTTGAAGAAATATATGGGCTGCATGATGCTTCCAAGCAGAGCTGAATCCGGCCCGCACACTAGTACTGGTAACCCGCTTAGAGGATCTAAGCCTGTCCAGGAACCGCGGTGCGAGGCGGACCGTCCATGTTAATAAACCCTATTGGTTTCATTGGGCGTCAGGGATTGAGATGTCATTTCATCTCAATGTCGGGTAAAAGTCCCACAAAATTGGAAGCAACGTCTCCAAAATGACCTTTACAGTGTTGACGGGGACGTTAAGCCTCAAATCAAACAAACAAATCAAATTTATCTTTAACTTTACCTATATACTAACAATTCTCTAATAGGAAATACAGTAGAAAATCTTTCCGCATTTTTGTTGGACTTTACCTATATACTAACAATTCTCTAATAAGAAATAAGTTAGGATATAACCATCTAAACTCTTTTTAACCATACTAGATAGAAATGGCAGATAGTCGTCTAAACTCTTTTTGAGTCCTTCGATTTCTGTTTATGTAATTTATGGTAATAACTGATTTAACACCACATTGCATATAAAGTAGATGGTGTGTTTTCACCGACATTCCACAGTTTGTGCATAGTAGTGGTTCTGTTCTTCCTACCCTCTTACTGACACTATTGTGTCGCCCACAGAATTCTCCGCGGCAATTATTGTTGCAGGGTTCTCTCTTCCCCACAGGAATCCAAGGACACTTGTACAAACACACCCCGCCCGGTGAGGCTGTTGGCGAGCGCAGGCTGGTCACGTGTTGGCCATGCGATATGGCAGGCAAACAAATATTTTATTCTGTTGCATCCCCTCTCGGTGGGGCCGACCCGGGGGGTGGGGGTGGGCGCCTCACAGTATTGCGGGGATGAAAAAAAAAAATGTCCTCGGCATCCCAACTCGGTGGGGCCGACCTGGGGGTGGGTGGCCCCACATTGTGGGGGTGGGGGTTGTTCCAGAACCCTCATTATATATACTACTCCTACAATAAGATCCGCGCAATCTGAAAAGAGTTGAACGGCCCAGTCAACAATAATCAAGTCATGTTGAGCCACTGAGTTTACCCAGCCATACTTTTCCTGGGCAGGCATAAACGTAAGTGAATAAGTCCAACATCCTTTCATCAGAAAAATGACCGTAGAAAAGACTTTCATGATCGATCTCCGCGAAAAATGTTGCCGACCAGGCAGGGTTCGAACCCGCGGCCTCCTGATTAATAGAGTCTTATCAGAGTTTTCGCTGTTCGCGGCAGTTTTCAGTTTAGTCTCTATAGGCTATTTAAAGACTTGCGATGGGCACACAAATCTTGTTAAATGGTCTTGCGCTTGTGTATTTTTTTGTAACAGTATGCAAAATGAGCTGAACTTACAAGGGTTATTGTACTTGTAATTAAGACTCATCAGAGAGACGGACGCCTCTATATGCATGCCTTCACGCTTATAGAATTGTGTCATGAAATTTGGTAACTTCATATATGTAAAATGTCCAATTTGAATTTCTGAGCAATTTTCTACCATGACATAAACTTCTTCCCAAGCCGTCGATTTAGGTCAGTTGAAAAGGCTTAGATGATTTCAAATTGGATATGCCCACCTGCCGACCACCCAACCACCCGCACCCTTGTTGATTGACTTGGATACAGTTATGTCAGGCCGTACTCTTTAAAGGACAGCGTATGGTCGGGGCATAGTATTACAATATTTTCTAGTTTTATCGATTTATCATCGAATGGGAAAATGCCGGTCAAAATACCAAGCAAAACTGAAAACAAACTCACCAAATCCCTCTATCTCGTTAACAAAAACTAGAACACCCGTATGAATGCGTCCAGAAGTAGACCCTTGTTTTATTATGTACAATTTCCAAATCCCCAGTTAGTCGAGTTAAGGGGATGCCCCCGATCGGCAAAGCTGATCACGTCCCGCGTAAAATATATCTATATAAACGTGCGGATATGGTCTGCGAGACCATATGGCGCGATTTAGGGTTTCGTTTCTTTCCTCTGACCTTTAACCTTGGCAGTTAATAATGTGTGTGTGTCAATTTTAAGACCTAATTGATTACGGCGATGGAAAGGTTTATTCCAGCGAAAATGACCAAAACAAAGCATGCGGCCTCTGCCCATGGGGGCTTAAAGAAATAGATGGACTGCATGATGCTTCCACGCAGAGCTTAAACCGACCGCTCACGAGTAATGGTAAACTGCTTAGAGGATCTAAGCCTGCCCAGGCAAAGCGGTACGAATCGAACCGTCCATGCTTATAAACCCTATTGGTTTCATTGATTGACAGGGCTTGAGAAGTCATTTCATCTCAATGTCGGGTAAAAGTCCCACAAAGTTGTAAGCAACGTCTCCAAAATGACCTATACAGTGTTGACGGGGACGTTAAACCTTAAATCAAACAAACAAAGCATATTGCGCCTTGGATCGACAACACGATCAAACATCTAATCAGAAGACGCAATCGAATGTACTTTCGTGCTCGTAAATCTAGCAGCCCTGATGTTAAGATCCATTACAAACAGTTCAGAGCACACGTACAAAAGGTAATAAGAGCTGCATATTGGAAGCATGTTTCCAGCAGCTTTACCTTTAGAGATGCTATAGTCCCCAGAAAATGGTATGGTCAATCGTAAAGTCCCTGAAACAACTTCGCTTAGAAATCAGATTCAAGGCTAAGGCTAACATATGTAACAAACAGTTTCAATCTGCATTTTCGCGTGAAACTGGTGGTGAGCTACCGTCTAAAGGTAATAGTCACCACGGGGGACATAACAGTTGACCCAAAGGGGGGTCGCTAAACTGTTGGGTAAGCTCAAGATACAAAAGACATCTGGGCCGGATGACCAGATTGCCAGGGTGCTTAAGGAATGTAGTGCTGAAATTTCTCCCATGCTGGCCTTTATCTTCACTTGTCCAGAGAACTGTACCAGACGGCTGGCGACAAGCAAATGTTACCCCGGTCAATAAGAAAGGTGAAGAATATTATAGACCATTGTCGCTAAAAATGTTGCAAAACCCTGAAGTATATAATAGTTCGCAATCAACAAGCACCTAGCGTTTGAGAGCACTCTTGCTTATTGTCAACATGGTTTTCGAAGTCAAAGGTCACTTAGATCAATTTAACATGACAATGTGAGCAATCTGGACGGGGCCATAAACTGTGGCCACAAACAGACTGGCTTGACCATCATGGACTTCGCCAAAGCCTTTGACAAGGTACCTCACAGAAGGCTTTTGTATAAATTGAACTCCTATGGGATAAGAGGATCCACACATAGCGGGTTAGCTGATGGCTTTCTTGGCGCTCACAAGTTGTACTTGATGACCAAACGTCTGATCAAGTCCCTGTTTTATCTGGTGTCCCCCAAGGTTCGGTCTTTGGGCCGGTCCTTTTCTTGGTGTTCATTAATGATCTCCCTGATATTATAAGGTCATCTATCCGTTCGTTTGCTGATGATTGCATTCTTTATAGGAACATATACTCTCCTTCTGAAGTCTTATTTTACAAGATGACCTGTATCGACTAGCACAGTGGAAGGCGGATTGGCAGATGAAGTTCAATGTGGCCAAATGTCATTCAATGAGGGTGACACGACCCCCTCCGGACAAGCAAATCAAGTTTGATTATACACTACAACAGCAAATCCATCCGCCAAATAACTTGGTGTCACAATCATTGACGATCTTGATTGGGGTCAACACATTTCAGAGATAACATCGAAAGCAACTAGGACTTTAGGATTTCTTAGACGTAAATTGGCTTTTGCGCCTACGCAGACAAAGGTTGTCGCATATAAAACATCGGTTCTCCCTAAGCTTGAATATGCATCACCCATTTGGCATCCCTATGTTAAAACTCAGATTCCCAGGTGGAGAAGGCGCAGGGGACAGCTGCGACGATGGCGATATAGAAATAGCGTCGGTGACATGCTTAACGAGCTAGAATGGCCGTCCCTAGAGGCCGGTCGTGAGCAAATGTAAATACTTGACCCCTGCGACAGATTCAACCCAAACAAGGGCATCAAAACTAAACAACTCACAACATCGTAGGTACTAGTCCTATAGTGATGCCCTGAAAAAAAATCCTTTTTTTCCCTAGAACTATTCCCCAGTGGAATAGTCTTGCCTCTTCTGTGGCGAATGCTAAGACTGCAGAGGAGTTCAAGCCCGTAAAGTATAAGATTGAGACTCAGAGCCATGCGTTTTAGAATACCTCTGTTATTCAGAGTGTAAATAGTTTTAAGGACACATCCAGTGAGAAGTAAATTTGGCTACGCACCCAACTGAGGTTATGGTCGAATATGACCGACTCAGTATAAGAAAGAAAGAATGATCGATCGATCGATCGATCGATCGATAGATAGATAGATAGATAGATAGATAGATAGATAGATAGATAGATAGATAGATAGATAGATAGATAGATAGATAGATAGATAGATAGATAGATAGATAGATAGATAGATGAGTTATATTTGGTATTTTGTATTTTTATGCCCCCGCCAGGGCTTTAAGTTTTTAAGTACTTCGTGCAAGCGTACTATCTATTTTAGTTCTTTCCAACTGGTACTTTTGAAACCGCAATTTAAGTAACAAGCATATATCTATAGAGAGCACAAAGTGATAACTTACACGAAGCGATATTTTTTAAAATCAAATTTAAAAAAAGAGCAATTAAACCAGTGCTTCAGCTGAAGTGCACGACCCGCCGGATGCTTTTAGCTTTATGAGTGTTACCATATATGGGTATGGCGGCCATTTTGGTCATGTGACCTGGACCTAAAACGGTTCCCCCAATAAATGCGCCTTATCGTAAGGAGCAAAAATATATCTTATACTTTAGTACTGTATTCTGAATCGTTTGCAGGATAAAATGCATTCTCACTTTTCCAATACAAAAGCATATGTGTCAAAGTTTGACCTAGGCACAAAGAAGGTCAAGGTCAACCCAGGGTCACCATTTTAGCAATTTATGATGGGCCTACGTCCCAGATGCTATTTATCAAGTTTCGTGGAAATCGGCCCAGTGGTTCTGGAGAAGAATATTTTTGAAGGGTTTTTACCGTATATGGCTTGGCGGCCACTTTGGTCATGTGACCTGGACCCCATGAGAAAATTTTGGTTTCCCCCATCCCATAGAGGCTCTATATGATATTTGACTTCAATCGGCCCAACGGTTTCCGAGGAGAAGCAGTTCGAAAATTTTCAATTTTTTCGCCTCGGCGATGCTATACTAAATGCAATGTAATATTTCGCAAGTTCATTGGTTAGATCTCCTTGATATCTATAAGTATGCCAAAAATTGTTTAAATATTCCAAGCGGTTAAGTCACTATCACCAATTTTCACAAACGGGTTACGGACGGACAGACTGACAGAATGACAGAATGACACGGTGATTTTAGGGCACTCTTAGAAAATCAACCGACTTCAGTCGGTCGCTTTTTCTGCGGGTCGTGCAATTTAAACAAGAGGGTCATGATGGCCCTGGATCGCTCACCTGATCCATAGAGCAACAAGTGGGCCCCGTGGAGGGCCATTACTGACCCCAGGGCTACAATGTGTATAATGTTGAGGGAGGTCTAAAAAGGAAAAGCTTCATACCAAACATCAACAAGGGCTATAATTTGAACAATCTTGGCAAAGGTCCACAAGATGAATCTACACATCAAATATCAAAGACCTGGGCCTTGTGGCTTCAGAGAAGAAGGTTTTTTTAAGCTATTCCCTACATAAGCCTATGAAAAACCAAATGGCCCCGGGGCGGGGGCATTTTTAGCCCCAGGGCTATAATTTAAACAATTTCTTTATAGAGGTACACTAGATGAAGCTTCACACCAAATATCAAAGACCTGGGCCTTGCTGCGTCAGAAAATAAGATTTTCAAAGATTATCTCTATATAAGTCTATGCAAAACCAAAGGGCCCCGGGTCGGGGACATTTGTGGCCCAAGGGCTATAATTTGAATAATCTTGGTAGATGTTCACTAGATGAAGCTGCATACCAAATTTCAAAGACATATGGGCCTTGCAGTTTCAGAGAACTTTTTTAAAGATTTCCTTATATAAGTCTATGTAAAATCAAAGGGTCTCGGGCGGGGGCATTTTTGGACCTAGGGCTATAATTTGACTTATCTTGATATAAGTCCACTAGATGAAATTTCACACCAAATATCAAAGACCTAGGCCTTGTGGGTTCACAGAAGAAGATTTTTAAAGATTTTCCCTATATAAGTCTATGTAAAACAAAAGGTCCCCAAGGCATGGACATTTTTGGTCTCAGGGCTGTACTTTGAACAATCTTGGTAGAGGTCCACTAGATGAAGCTCCATACCAAATATCAAAGAAAATGGGCCTTGCAGTTTCAGAGAAGACGATTTTTTAAAGATTTCCCTATATAAGTCTATGTTAAACCAAAGGGTCTTGGGGCGGCGGCATTTTTAACCACAGGGCTATAATTTGAAAATCTTGATAGAAATCTAGATGAAATTTTACACCAAATATCAAAGACATAGGCCTGTGGATTCACAGAAGATTTTTAAATGTTTCCCTATATAAGTCTATGTAAAACAAAAGGGTCCGGAGGTGGGGGCATTTTTCGCCGCAGGCCTATAATTTAAATAGTCTTGGTAGCGGTCCACAATATGAAGCTTTATACCAAATATTAAAGACCTGGGCCTCGCGGTTTCAGGGAAGAAGATGTTTTAAAGATTTTCCCCTTATAAGTCTATGTAAAACAAAAGAGCCCGGAGGTGGGGCATTTTTGGCCGCAGGGCTATAATTTGAACAGTCTTGGTAGCGGTCGACAAGATGAAGCTTCATACCAAATATCAAAGACCTGGGTCTTGCGGTTTCAGGGAAGAAGATTTTTAAAGATTTTCCCCATATAAGTCTATGTAAAACCAAAGGGACCCGGGGCGGGGCCATTATTGGCCCCAGGGCTATAATTTGAACAATCTTGGTAGGGGTCCACTAGATGTAGCTTCAAACCAAATAGTAAAGACCTGGGCCTTGCAGTTACCGAGAAAATGATTTTTAAAGATGTTCCCTTTTTTAGCCCATGTAAAACCAAAGGGCCCTGGGGCGGGGGCATTTTTCGCCCCAGCACTATAATTTGAACAGTCTTGGTAGGGATCTACAAGATGAAACTTCATACCAAATATCAAAGACCTGGGCCTTATGGTTTCAGAGAAGAAGATTTTTTAGGTTTTCAGTGAAAAAAATCTATTTTTGGCCCCTGTGACCTTGATGTGCAGCAGACCAGAACCATTTGAAGAACTTTGAAAGGGGACCACCTAAGGAACATTCCTGTGAAGTTTTGTCAAAATCGGATCAGTGGTTTAGGAGGAGATGTCGTTTGAAGAAATTGTTTACGCACGGATGACAGACAAAAAGTGATCCTAATATAAAACACAAGAGGGCCATGATGGCCCTGGATCGCTCACCTGATCCATAGAGTAACAAGTGGGCCCCGGGGAGGGCCATTATTCACCCCAGGGCTATAATGTGCATAATGTTAAGGGAGGTCTAAAAAGGTGAAGCTTCATACAAAACATCAACAAAGGCTATAATTTGAACAATCTTGGCAAAGGTCCACTAGATGAAGCTACACACCAAATATCAAAGACCTGGGCCTTGCGGTTTCAGAGAAGAAGACTTTCCCTGCATAAGCCTATGTAAAACCAAATGGCACAAGAGAGGGGGGAGTGGCATTTTTGGCCTCAGGGCTATAATTTAAACAATCTTGATAGAGGTCTACTAGATGAAGCTTCACACCAAATATCAAAGACCTGGGCCTCGCTGTTTCAGAGAAGAAGATTTTCAAAGATTATCTCTATATAAGTCTATGTAAAACCAAAAGGCCCCGGGATGGGGGCATTTGTGATCCGGGGGCTATAATGCGAACAATCTTGGTAGAGCTCCACTAGATGAAGCTCCCTACCAAATATCAAAGACATGGGCCTTGCAGTTTCGGAGAAGATTTTTAAAGATTTCCCTTTATAAGTCTATGTAAAACCAAAGGGTCTCGGGGCGGGGGTATTTTTGGCCCCATGGCTATAATGTGAACAATCTTGATAGAGGTCTAGTAGTTGAAATTTCACACCAAAAATCAAAGACCTAGGTCTTTTGGTTTCCCAGAAGAAGATTTTTAAAGATATTCCCTATATAAGTCAATGTAAAACCAAAGGACCCCGAGAAGGAGGCATTTTTTGTCCCAGCACTATGATTTGAACAATCTGGGTAGGGGTCCACTAGATGAAGCTACATATCAAATATCAAAGTCCTGGGCCTTGGGGTTTCAGAGAAGAAGATTTTTAAAGATTTTCCCTATATAAGCCCATGTTAAATCAAAGGGCCCCGGAGCGAGGGCATTTTGGCCCCAGGGCTATAATTGGAACAATCTTGGTAGCGGTCCACTAGATGAAGCTACATACCAAATATCAAAGACCTTGGCCTTGCGGTTTCAGAGAAGAAGATTTTTAAAGATTTTCCCTCTATAAGCCCATGTAAAATCAAAGGGCCCCGGGGCGGGGACATTTTTGGCCCGAGCACTATAATTTGAACAATCTTGGTAGCGGTCCACTAGATGAAGCTTCATACCAAATAGCAAAGACCTGGGCCTTGCAGTTTCAGGGAAGAAGATTTTTAAAGATTTTCCCTATATAAGCCCAAGTAAAATCAAAGGGCTCCGGGGCGGGGTGCATTTATGGCCCGATCACTATAATTTGAACAATCTTGGTAGCGGTCCACTAGATGAAGCTTCATATAAAATAGCAAAGACCTAGGCCTCGCAGTTTCAGAGAAGAAGATTTTCCCTATATAAGCCCATGTAAAACAAATGGCCCCGGGGTAGGGGCATTTTTGGCCCCAGCACTATAATTTGAACAATCTTTGTAGGGGTCCACTAGATGAAGCTTCATACCAAATATCAAAGACCTGGGCCTTGCTGTTTCAGAGAAGAAGATTTTTAAAGATTTTTCCTATATAAGCCCATGTAAAACCAAAGGGCCCCGGGGCGGGGTCATTTTTGGCCCCAGCACTATAATTTGAACAATCTTGGTAGGGGTCCACTAGATGAAGCTATATACCAAATATTAAAGACCTGGGCCTTGCGGTTTCAGAGAAGAAGATTTTTAAAAAATTTCCCCATATAAGCCCATGTAAAAACAAAGGGCCCCGGGGCGGGGGCATTTTTGGCCCCAGCACTATAATTTGAACAATCTTAGTATGGGTCCACTAGATGAAGCTTCATACCAAATATTAAAGACCTGGGCCTTGTGATTTCAGAGAAGAAGATTTTTTAAGTTTTCGGTGAAAAAAAATCTATTTTTGGCTTCTGTGACCCAGATGTGCAACGGACCGGAACCATTTGAACAACTTTGAAAGGGGACCACCTAAGGATCATTTCTGTGAAGTTTGGTCAAAATCCGATCAGTGGTTTAGGAGGAGATGTCGTTTGAAGAAATTGTTTACGCACACACGCACGCACACACGCACGCACGACGGATGACGGACGAAAAGTGATCACAAAAGCTCACCTTGTCACTACGTGACAGGTGAGCTAAAAGAGTAATTAAATTTAAATAAAAAAGCGTACGGCTGTAGGAATATACCTACGTCATTCGGTACGTGCGTGTATACGAACGTACGTAAGTACGTCCTTCAGAACGTATGTGCTTCTGTTCGACTCAGGATAAGGCATTTGTATCAGGTAGAGCCTGGCCTTTTATTTAAGATAGTAGCTTGAAATTTTGTAAAACGCATATGTTTATGAGTACGGTTGCAACATACATGTCTTTCTCGTATAACATATATTTCATGCTCGGTCAATTGATTTTGCACTTTAGATTAAGGGGAAAGGGAACACCTGGCAGATTTTTCCGCCATTTTTCAAAGGAAGACAACTTTCGAGACTTCCTGTTCGCTTTTCTATAGGCTCAGTCCCACCGAAAAAAGGTGTCTACTCTTAAAGGAAAGAATTTGCCCCTAGTGACATGGGAGACAAAAATACTTCTGCAGGAGTTGCCTCCCCTGAAGGTATTCCCATTCCCCTTAAGTTGTAAGGTTATGGTGGTATTTGTACCAAGTTGACTCTGGTCTTATATTGGTGATACTGCGCTGAAACGTGTTTATTCCTTAATAATTTGGTATTAATGTTAACTACCTTTAGACGGTTTATTCCTTGTTGATAACTTTGTAGTTGCTTTGTCATTCCCTGATGATTTTTTAATTCCTTGGCAGAACTAGTTCTAACCAACATTAGATGAAATACATGTATCGCCCTTAAAACTCAGGCCTGTAGCTCTAAGGTTCAGATTAGAGGGTCAAAGTCAATAATAGGGTCTTGATTAATTTTGAAACTACTTGGCAGAAATGTTAACCATCATGCATGAGACGATATGTCGCAAGCAAAACTCAGGTCTATTGCTTCAAGGTCAATGTCAAATTTATGGTCAAAGATTGAAAAATAGTTTTTCCAATCCAATGGAATCCCAATGAAGAAAGATCGACACAGTTACGCAGAAATTCGAATAAAGGAGGATCTGCGCAAAATTCAGAATACTGACACCAGCGAGAACTCCAAAAGCAAGATCTGGACACTTGTGTAGCAATCCAAATGCAGGGAATTCTGTGCTTTACACATAATGATATTTGCGACAGAAGTGATTCTGCATATTGGCGCCAAATTTCTGAATCAGGAAGATCTGCACAAAATTCAAATTTCATCACTTTCACAAGGCCATATCAGGGACACCCCAGCAAACCCCACTTTTTATACAGAAAAGTGGGGCATACATGAATATACATTATTTTTCCTAACTTTTGCTAGACAACATAGCTTGCGGGTACTTGTTAAATAAAAGTGAAGGCAATGACCAGATCAGGAATCGATACAATTAACCCACAGCTCCCACCACTGACACCCAAGGGAAAGAAACACAAACATGAAACAACTAGACCCAAATGGAAACACCAATAGCGGAAAGCCAAAAGGACAATTACTTTCCCACAAAATGGCCAATTGGCTATCCAAATCAAAATAATATAAGCGATGCACACACTCAAAAATAAACCGCGACAGAAGAACAGCCTTGGGACGGTCAGTGAAACGAATTCCACTGGGGATGGGTGGGGCTTAAATCGATTTTACGCGGCTGCAATCCTCGCCCTTACTTCCGTCGCGATTTTGACAACTAATTTGTTCCGTCCGCATGAAGGCCTCCTAACTCGTCAGTGCAACATCTCCGAGAACACAAAAATCAAACAGCCACAGAGATGAAACGGTGAGTACTCGACAGCAAGAAACCGCTGAAATGCCGGAGCAAAAGAAAACCAACAGTTAGACTCCGATGGGCCCGACCAGAGACAGGGCATCAGGTACCAACCAACAGTTAAATTCTCAGTAATTCTCAGTAAGCCTTTATGCTTGAAACCGTCATAGAATATGAGGCATCACCCACTGGCATGCAACGGGGAAGCAAAGTTGTCAACCGTGATTGAATTCAGAATCAGAATTGTTACTGGTGACACGTCAAATGACATTCATACACCAGGATTAACTAGCAGTCTGTCGCACTCGCCTCAAAACTTATTTTCTTTCTATATACATAGATCTACGGGACTACTCTTCAAGGACAGAATTTGCTCACTTTAAGTGATGTTACCTTTCGAAAACGAAATTAAACTTTTTTTTTTGTTGTTCAATAATTTGAAGTCCGTGTATGAAAGACCTAAAGGTATAAGGTCACCTTATAAAATTTTATGATAAATAGTTCATATTTTCTAAACCCCACAAGCGGCCCACGGAGCACATATCTTGTATCCACAGATACTTGGGGCCTGGACTCAGGTGAGTGATCATAGGCCGAACTGACCTCTTGAAGTTCGATTTTTGCACAGTTTTTTCATAGTAAACATGACTGAGTACTAAGATAACCTGTCCAAAAAGCTTAATCATGTCTAGAAAGCTTATAAATGAAAGCAGTTGTGATGGCTATATAGCCCCATAAAGGGCTATATAGCCATCACAACTACTTTCATTTATAAGCTTTCTAGACATGATTAAGCTTTTTGAACATGTTATTCTAGTGCTCAGTCATGTTTAACTGTGGAAAAACTGTGCAAAAATCGAACTTCAAGAGGTCAGTTCGGCTCATGATCACCCACCTGAGTCCAGGCCCCAAGTATCTGTGCTTGTATCTTGAATCTATCTAAACCATAAGATGTATTTGATTCATCTTTGATATGAAGATAGATAAAGCTATGTCCAAAGTGTCATTTACTCACGCCCTCTCTCACTTTAAAATTATTGGAGCTGTTTACTTTACAGACATATTATCTATCCTTCAACAGATGGTGCGCAGAAGAAACATGACAATTTTACTTTTACACGTGCCTCCATGGCCTAATGGGTAAGAGCGACAGTCCAGGGACCACTGTTTGGTTCGGGAAATGGTCCCGTTCGAGAAATGGTCCATCCACCGTACTTACCCGCAATTTCATGCAGAATTAGGTCAAATTATGTTACCCTACATATACCTGGACAAGAATCAATAGAGGGAGTGCATATCGAGCTTGAATGAGTAGTGCTGTTTTCCGACCAGGCCCTTTCGCTGTAGCTTTACTGGAAAGACATCCCATTTCGCATAGATTTATTTTCAGTCGCACCACAACTCGATGTCAAATTTCGGAGACCCTCGGCTAAAAATGTTTAACGTCATCATGACGTCATGACTGAAAATTGTTGTTCAAAACAATTAGGCGCTATTCATTTGTTTTGTTTGTTTGATTCCCAACAACGCTGAATAGGTCATTTTTGAGATGTTGCTTCCAATTTTGTGGACTTTTATCCGACATTGAGATGAAATGACATCTCAAGCCCTGTCGCCCAATGAAACCAGTAGGGTTTATAAGCATGGACTCACACCGCTTTGCCTGGGCAGGCTAGGCGCTATTCATTAACATCTCAGTTTTTACGCCCTTTTGAAGAAAAAAAAAAAAAAAAACAGGTCGTATTATGTTATGCCCCTCGGCATCCGTCCGTCCGTCTGTAAACTTTTCGTTTCCGCATAACTCCTACATTTTACATCCCATCAATCTGAAACTCGATATATACAGTCAAGTAGGCTACCCAGTTCCGGATCAGTCACGCGTCAGCCAATACGGTTGCTTGCTGTTCAGAATGTTTCGTGCCATTTTCAAGAAAAGTATCCCTCCACAAAATGCACATAATCATTCTTCCTAATCTTTTTCGGCTGCCGTTCAGGATTGCAGAATATGAGACCACGGCTAGACCCCAGTTGCGGATCACGGTACCCAGTTGTGGATCATGAGATATCGAATAGCGTTAAGCTATTTGGAAACGATCAAAATATGTCAGTTTCTTTTCAGTGGCATCAGTAAACATTAAAAATCAATTTGTGATTATACCTCCCCTCCCCACCCCCGATGGGGTCGAAAGACATTGTTTTGTCCCGGTCTGTCGACCCGTCTTTCTGTCTGTGTGCCACGTTTTCATGTCCGCTGCGTAACTTTGAAACTATCTGAGATACTCTCATGACATTTTATAGAAATTAAAAATCACCATGAGACGACGTGCAGAAGACAAAAATTATAATTCTTGCTTTACTGATTTTTGAGTCACGGCCCTCTGAGCATTGAAAATAGTGAATTGGTCATTTAATCGCGCCCTCTCTCACTTGAAAACTGTGTGGGATATTTTCATGCAACATTACAGACACGTCAACCTTCAACAGATGACGCGCAGAAGAAACATTGCAATTTTACTTTTGCACGGACCTCCGTTGCCTAATGGGTAAGAGCGCCAGTGCGGGGATCGACCCACCGATAATCGACATAACCTATATGACTCGCTACTGACTGCAGTAAGCAGCCTGGCATTCTGTCTTCAAACTGTCCCCTCTCCCTACTTAATTGGACGCTGTGACCAAGTATAGGTAAGAACGCTGAATCTTAATTAGGTCTCTCGCCGCTTTGGTTGGTTCTAGCATGGCTCGGGTCACATGTGAGATGCCAAGTTCTACAATGGAAGGTCAGGCGATTTTTCTGGGTACTCCGGTATTCGCCCACCTCTGATTAACGATAGTTGAAACAATCTTGAAAGGGCCGTAAAACAAACACCAAAATCAAAAAAGCAAAACCCTTTTCCTACTTACGCAGAGAATGGAGGGATAGGGTGCACATTCACCCCATTTTATCTAGTGGGGCATTGAAGTCGTGCATTACAAAAGATTATAGATCTCTCTCTCTCTCTTCTTCTCTCTCTCTCTCTCTCTCTCTCTCTCTCTCTCTCTCTCTCTCTCTCTCTCTCTCTCTCTCTCTCTGTTGTTTGGAACGGTGGTGGTATATAGGGCATCGAATGTCAAATGTGCAGTTTGATCGGAGCCTTCGCCAGTCCCATGTCCATGTAATTCATGGTGCCGTTAGTGTAGTCTCTGATTGAAATGTGGGATATATGAAAGTCGGTATCCAGTATCACAAAAAATGCCTATATTTTGATCCAATTTTATATCCATTTTTATATGAAAAGGGTATTACATTATATTTCTTATTTCTGCTCAAAATCGATTGAACCGTCTCGCCAGAGCGGTTCCATCTATATTTTTAGCCAAAAGATGAAAAATTTCATTCTTTTATATTTTGGTGGTAAAATTTTCAATACACATGTATTTCAAAAGATGTTTTCTTAACATAGGGAGCTGGTACCTGGTCCCTTCTCTGATTTGCACTGATCTGCACGTGCGTTTGCATTTGGTATAAGACTTGCCCTGGACAGATACCAGGCCCTTTCCTGGAATTTCGATGCTGGACAGACAGAAAGTGTTGTTGTTGTCAGTATGAGCTCAAGTTTTATCTGGGGACCGACAGGGGACTGTTCTTGGTCCGCTGCTATTCTCCCTGTACATTAATGATATTTCCCCTGACATTGACTCAGAAACAAGACTGTTCGCAGACGACTGTTTTCTATCGGGAGGACTCAGTGGAACTTCAAAAGTTTATAGATAGATTAGGATGTTGGTCAAGAAAATGGGGCATGAGATTTCAGCCTGTTAAATGCAATATTATGCAGATAACTAGGAAAAGAACAAATAAAATTGAGGCTTCTTACACCTTAGAGGGAACGGTACTCGAAAATGCGAATTCCTTTAAATACCTTGGTGTGACAGTCGCACACGATTTGATATTGAATACACACAATAGCAACATGTGTACTAAGGCGAATAGACCACTTGGTTTCCGGAGACGAAATCTTCATCAGTGTCCTCAGGATGTGAAGCATATAAGGGACTTATTCGCCCAATCTTGGAATGTTGTAATTGCACCTGGGACCCCAGTGGAGACGTCCTCAACAAATAAATTGAAAATGTTCAGAATAGAGCTGTTAGATTTGTAACAAGCAATTACTGCTTTGAAAAATCTAGGAAAATTGAGGTGATGGTCTCTCAAGAAATGGAGAAGAGACCGTAGGCTCATACTCTTTTTCAAATTTCTAAAGGGTACTGCCAGCATTCCAACAGTTGACCTTGTTACCACAGCTAGGGCTTTCCGTTTTTCGCCAACTCAGATTAACGATCGCCTCGAAATAAGTGAAATAATCTTAAAAAGGCCGTAAAGCAAAGAAACAAGAATTCCACCGAATGCTATGTCGCGCCTGCGGGAGCACAAAGTCAGCAAACCTTGAAATGTAGGTCAATGTCAAACAACGGATGCATAAAAGTTGCCATTCCTAGATGCAACCTTGTACAAAGTATCATTAAAAAGCCTCATATAGTTCTTGAGAAATGAACTTAAACAGATTGGGGATAACGCTATGATTCACAAAGTCTGTGAACCATGAAATGTAGTCAAGGTCAAATATGGGTGCTTGCATTAAAGTTGCCATCCCTCGATACAAGTTTGTACCAAGTACCATAAATGAATCTCTTATAGTTCCTGAGGAATGAATTTGACCCTTTGGGTGAATGCTGGGGTGGTTGCAAATTTTCACATAAAGTCAGTGAACAATGAAATGAAGGTCAAGGTCAAGCATTGATGCTTGCATTAAAATTGCCATCCCTCGATACAAGTTTGTACAATGTAACATTAATAAAGCTCTTGTAGTTTCTGAGAAATAAACTTGACCATTTGGGTGGACGCTAAGGTTGTCGTAAATTTTCACAAAGTCAGTGAACGTCAAGGTCAAATATGGATGCTTGCATTAAAGTTGTCATCCCTAAATACAAGTTTATACCAAGTAACATTAATTTAGCTCCGATAGTTCTTGAGAAACAAACTTAACCATTTGGGTGAACACTAGGATGGGCCTAATTTTTCACAAAGTCAGTGATCCATGACATGAAGGCCAAGGTCAACTATGGATGCTTGCATTGAAGTTGCCATCCCTAGATACAAGTTTGTACCAAGTAACATTAATTAAGCTCTAAGTAAACTTGAACATTTGGGTGAACGCTAGAGTTGTCGAAAATCTTGACAAAGTCAATGAGCCATGAAATTTAGGTCATGGTCAAATATGGATGATTGCATTAAGGCTGCCATCCCTAGAGACAAGTTTGTACCAGTATCTTTCATGAAGCTCTTTTTGTTCTTGAGTAATAAACTAGACCATTTGGGTGAAAGCTAGGGTGGTCGCAATTGGTGACGGATTGTCGAACGGACGGACAAACAAAAGGACGAAATTTGGACACCTAATACCAGGCAGGCTGAAAGAGATCAAGGTGGGATTTATAGGGTACAAACTATTTAATAATCTTCCTAGAACATACATCGTTGGTACCGGTTAGAACCGTTCCAGTGAGAACACCAAGCTCAAACGTCGCAGAGCATGAATTTATATAGATGTTTTTGTTGTTTGTCTTTGGTAAGCGTTCGACTCCTTCTTCTTCTCGCTTATCGCATGCTTTTTGCAAGCGGACATATACACCAGTTTTGAGCAGTGGTCAGGTCTTTGGTTCGATTACGGGCTCCTAATTTCTTTCGGGTGAGTATTTAAAATTAAGGTCCCATCTCCTTATGACCTTCAGAATCAGAATCAGATTAGTTACTGGTGACACGTCAAACGACATTCGTACACTAGGACCTGTGATAGGAAGTTAGTTCTTAGCTCTCACCAGAGATAAACCATCCTTAGCTACACAACCTTAGTTGTTGGTAGGTCATAAAACTCAATACGGGTTCGATACCTGCAGGGGTTGGCAACATTCTTTTGTGGAGATTGATCATGAAATCTTTTCTACGGTCATTCCCTCCCTCCCGCTGATTCAAGTAGGGCAGTTGTCGGTTTCTGGCGAAAGAATAAGCACTGTACTGGTTAACCGCTTACATCCATAACATCAAAATAATATGCGCTGCCCCACATTGTGTTCGAACTATATATCAAGTTCAGTTTATTATGTTATTATGTTTAGAATGATAACTGTAGGAGTATGGTTATAGAAATGTTCAAAGGGACATAACTTTGTTAATATTTGGTGGACCGTAACCTCTAAGCAATATGCACTGTTCCACTTCATGGTTTAACTTTATATCAAGTTTGACCAGGTCTTGTCCATCATCCGTTTCGGTTTCAAAACTTTGGGGTTTAGACACACTGATGAAGATTAAATATCAGAATGGCCTCTGTGTCACTAAATTTGGTATAGTTACGCATTAATTGCAACCACTGGGTCGGTATCTCTGCTGGTGGATGATTCGTTCGTCCCCGAGGGTATCATCAGCTCAGTATTAGTTCCTTAGTGCTGAGGTTGATACTGCGGTGTTGACGTCAGTACTCAAGTACTTTTTGTAATACTATACATTTTGCAAGTTTCGCTACTTTGGGCATCTCCTTCCTGATGCCCGGGCCTTCCGTGGAGTGTGGGCCATGTTTGCTGATGTTGGCTCGGTGGGGGACTCCTATAAGTTCCCTGGTATGTGTCTCTTGCCTGAAGCCTCCAGTTGACCTGTCTCGTGAGCTACGTCGGTTGGTGTGTGCTCGGAGGGGATGTGCTGTGTTTGCCTGGTCTTGTCCATCATCCGTTTCGGTTTCAAAACTTTGGGGTTTAGACACACTGATGAGCTAGGGACTAACTTCCCACATCACAGGTCCTGGTGTATGAATGTCATTTGACGTGTCACCAGTAACAATTCTGAATTTGATTCTGATGAAGATTAACCAGAGGACCAGTGGTCCTGTAAACGCTCACCTGACACCTGGTCCTGGTGTACATTTTAATGTTTTTATATATGTATATAGCCTCAGAGCAGGGGTACACAACTTGTGGGGACAAAATTTTGATGTCTAACAATGTGATAAAACTTTCCACCTATTCCTACCTTTCTGACAGTTCGAAGGCCATCCTACTGAAGCTCCACATGAAATTTGGCTTTGATTGGCCTCCCTTTTTTGGAGGAGAAGATTTTTGAAAATGGTGGACGGACGGACGGACAACGGATGGACGGACGACAGACCATGGCTATACTAAAAGCTCACCTATGAGCCTAAAGGCTCAGGTGAGCTAAAAATCAATTATTTTCACTTTTTCCCAAGCAAAAGCCTAAGTCCGCAAATTTGACATTGCCGTAAAATAGGTAAAGGTCAACCCAGGGTCACCATTTGAACAAATTATGATAGGCCCGTGTACAAGATGCTTCCTGCCAAGTTTCAAGGTCATTTGCCTTACGGTTCTGGAGAAGAAGAATTTCGAAGTGTTTTTACCATATATGGGCATGGCCACCATCTTGGTCATGTGACCTGGACCATATGAGCAAATTTTCATTTGTTCATCATATAAAGGATCCATATCAAATTTCATTTGAATTGGGCCAGCGGTTTCTGAGAAAAAACTGTTTGAAATATGGAACCTGGTTAATCTTGGTCCCAGGTCACTGAATGATGACTTTTCTTACCCATGAATCTTCATGTATTCATTTACTTTACCTGATCTAACAATTTGGTGACATTGTCTTCAATGGTTTCCTAAAAATCCATTATTTTCACTTTTTCCCATGCAAAAGCCTAAGTTGACAAATTTGACACTGCCATAAAATAGGTCAAGGTCAAACCAGGGTCAGCATTTGTAAAAACTATGACGAGCCCGAGTACCATATGATATATGCCAAGTTTCAAAGCCATTGGCCTTACGGTTCTGGAGAAGAATATTTTTGAAGGCTTTTTACCATATATGGGCGTGGCGGCCATCTTGGTCATGTGATCTAGACCGTACTGGCAACTTTTCATTTGTTCAACTCACAAAAGCTCCATATTGAATTTCATTTAAATTGGCTCAGTAGTTTCTGAGAAAAAATGTTTTTTTTGAAATATGAAATCGGAGTGACCTTGGTCTAAGGTCAATGAATGACCTTGACCTTTCTTACCCATAGATCTTCATGTATTCAGTTACTTTACCTAATCTACAAATTTTGGTGACACTGTCTTCAATGGTTTCCCTAAATATCCATCATTTTCACTTTTTCCTATGCAAAAGCCTAAGTCAGCAAATTTGACATTACTGTAAAATAGGTCAAGATCAACCCAGGGTCACCATTTGAACAAATTATGATAGGCCTGAGTACCATATGCTACATGCCAAGTTTCGAGGCCATTGGCCTTACGGTTCTTGAGAAGAAGAATTTCGAAGTTTCTTTACCATATATAGGCGTGGTGGCCATCTTGGTCATGTGATCTAGACCATGTTGGCAGCTTTTCATTTGTTCAACTCCCAAAGGCTCCATATTGAATTTCACTTCAATTGGCTCAGTAGTTTCTGAGAAAAAATGTTTGAAATATGGAACCTGCGTGACCTTGGTCTAAGGTCAATTAATGACCTTGACCTTTCTTACACATAGATCTTCATGTATTCAGCTACTTTACCTTATCTACTAATTTTGGTGACACTGTCTTCAATGGTTTCCTAAAAATCCATTATTTTCACTTTTTCCCATGCAAAAGCCTTAGTCGGCAAATTTGACATTGCTGTAAAATAGGTCAAGGTCAACTCGGGGTCACCATTTGTACAAACTATGATGGGCCTGAGTACCATATGCTACATGCCAAGTTTCAAGGCCATTGGCCTTACGGTTCTGGAGAAGAAGAATTTTTAAGGCTTTTTACCATATATATAGGCGTGACGGCCATCTTGGTCATGTGATCTAGACCGTATTCGCATTTTTTCATTTGTTCAACTCACAAAGGCTCCATATTAAATTTCTCTTAAATTGGCTCAGCAGTTTTGGAGAAAAAAATGTTTGAAATATGGATCCTGAATGACCTTGGTCTAAGGCCAATGAATGACCTTGACCTTTCTGACCCATAGATCTTCATGTATTCAGTTACTTTACCTGATCTACAAATTTTGGTGACACTGTCTTCAATGGTTTTCCTATAAATCCATTATTTTCACTTTGCCCCATGCAAAAGCCTACTTCGGAAAATTTGACATTGCTGTAAAATAGGTCAAGGTCAACCCGGGGTCACCATTTGTACAAACCATGATGGGCCCGAGTACCATATGCTACATGCCAAGTTTCAAGGCCACTGGCCTTATGGTTCAGGAGAAGAAGATTTTTGAAGGCTTTTTACCATATATGGGCATGGCGGCCATCTTGGTCATGTGATCCAGACCCCGCGAACAAACTTTCGTTCCCCCATCCCACTGAGGCTCCATATGAAATTTGGCTTTGATTGGCCCTGCAGTATAGGAGAAGAAGATCTTTGAAAATGGTGGACGGACGGACGGACGACGGACCATGGCTATACTATAAGCTCACCTATGAGCCTAAATGCTCAGGTGAGCTAAATATCAGAAACGCCTCTGTGTCACTAAATTTGGTATAATTACGCAATAATTGAAACCACTGGGTCGGTATCTCTGCTGGTGGTTGATTCGTTCATCCCCGAGGTTATCATCAGCTCAGTATCATGTCCTTAGTGCTGAGGTTAATACTGCGGTGTTGACATCTGTACTCAAGGACTGATTTAAATAACTATATTATATCTTGAATTTTTGCAGTATAAATTTCTAATTTTTCTAAAATTAAGACTGACTTGTCAGGTGGGACATGTATCTTAGCGGATTTGGTTGTCACTTTTTGTAATATAAATTTTGCAAGTTTCGCTACTTTGGGCATCTCCTTCCTGATTCCAGGGACTTCTGTGGAGTGTGGGCCATGTTTGCTGATGTTGGCTCGGTGGGGGATGCCTATAAGTTCCCTGGTAGGCGTCTCTTGCCTGATGCCTCCAGTTGACCTGTCTCATGAGCTACGTCGGTCAGTGTGTGCTCGGAGAGGGATGTGCTGTGTTTGCCGGGTCTTTTCCATCATCCGTTTTGGTTTCAAAACTTTGGTGTCTAAATTTGGTATAGTTACGCATTAATTACGGGTGGATTAGCTGGAATAAAATGTTTACATGGGCCTCTGTGGCCTAGTGGTTAAGAGCGCTGCCTTTTGATTATTAGGTCTCTCACCACTGTGGTTCGAGCCTCGTTCTGCAACAGAAGGTCAGGAGGTTTTTCTCTGGGTACTCCGGTTTTGGCGCACCTCTGATTAACGATCGGCTCCATATGAGTGAAATAATCTTGACAGGGCTGTAAAACCAAAACCAAAACAAAAAATGTTTACAGAAATTTTAAAGCGACATAACTGTTTTTATTTGGTAGACCATAACTTCGAAACAATATATGGTGCTCTACATCATGGTATAACTTTATATCAAATTTCTGCTTGATCCAGTGTTTATTGTAAGAGGAGTTAGTCAGAAATAAAATGTTTACAGACATTTTCCAAGGGGCATAAGTCTGTTAATATTTGGTCGACAGTTAACCTCGAAAGTTAACGTGCTACTCCACATGATACTCTTACTTTCTACCAGGTTTCAGCTTGATTAAATGAAAACTGTAGGAGGAAGTATCCAGCAGGGAAAAATTTATGGAAATTTCAAACGGGCATAACTTTGTTAATATTTGGTGGATAGTTAAACTCAAAACTTTACATGCTACTCCACATCATAGTCTTTCCATCTACCAAGTTTCAGCTTGATCCAATGAAAAGTGAAGGAGTTGACCGGACACACACACACAAAAAGTTAATGGAAATTTCAAAGGGCCATAACTCTGTCAATATGTGATGGATGGTTAATCTCGAAACTAACGCACTACTCCACATCATAGTCTTACTATCTACCAAGTTTCAACTTGATCTAATGAAAACTGTAGGAGGTATCCGCAACAATTAAGTAAGGAAAATTCAAAGGGGCATAACTATATTAAATTAATTTAATATTTGTTGGATAGTTCACCTTGAAACTTTTTATGCACTACTCAACATAATAGTCTTACTATCTACCAAACTTCAGCTTGATCCGATGAAAACTGAGTTATCTAAAAATGAAAAAAAGTTTTCTGAAATTTCAAAGGGCCATAACTCTGTTAATTTTTGGTGGACTGTTAACCTCGAAACTTTACACCCATCTCCACATCATAGTCTTATTATCTACCAAGTTTCAGCTTGATCGGATAAAAACTGTAGGAGGAGTTATCTGGAAATGAAAAAAAAATTGAAAATTTCGAAGAGCCATAACTCTGTTAGCATTCGGTGGAAAGTTAACCTCGAACCTTTACTCCCTACTCCACATCAGTCTTCTACCAAGTTTCAGCTTGATCCGATGAAAATTAGGAGTTATCTGGAGGACAAAGTTTATAGTCGGATGGATGGATGCCAACCCCATAGCATAATGCAACTGAGTTTTCAAAACGGGTGAATAACAAGAGGCCCAAGAGGGCCTGTCGCTCCACTGGCCAACTTCAGACAATTGTCATATTTATTACATTACCCAATTGTATACTAGTGAACTCTTCTATTGCTATATGTTGGACCAGTCCATTTGTCATATAAGGGGTGTCAGGCCTATTTTTTTTTATTTTTGATGGAAAATTCGGTTAGCAAAATGTGCAGGCCCTGATCAGACACGGTGTTCTGTGGGGTCTGATCTTGGCCAGCATTTAGGGTTTTCCTGCTTGCAATGGGTAAAAAAAAAACAAGTGATCCACCCAAGGAATGTCCATTCTATATTTTTGGACCCCTGAGCCATGGTTGGCAGGATTTATGTGAGTGACCATTTGGCATTGTTCCGTTCTAAATATCTAAAGCTCTGGGCCTTATGGCTTTAGAGAAGAAGACTTTTTTTAAGTTTTTCCTATTATAAGTCTATGGGAACTAACAAGCCTCTGGGCATGGCCAATTTTTTACCCCAGGGGCATTGTTGGCAGGATTTATTTGAGTGACCACTTGACGTTGCTGCATACTAAATATCTAAGCTCTGGGCACTGATGGTTATAGAGAAGAAGATTTTTGTCAGTTTTTCCCAGTATAAGTCTATGGGAGCTTATGGGCCTCAGGGTGTGGCCAATTTGGACCCAAGGGGCATGGTTGGCAGGATTTATGCAGCTGAATACTTCAAGCTGCTTCATACTAAGCTCTTGGCCTTATGGTTTCAGAGGAGAAAAGTTTCAAGATTTTTTCATTATTAGTCTATGGGAGCTACTAAGCACCGGGGCATTGCCAATTTGGACTCCAGAGGCATAGTTCGCAGGACTTAGTAGGTGACCACATAACTTTGCTACAAACTAAATGTCATAGCTTTAGGCTTTATGGTTTCAGAGAAGAAGTTTTTCCCTTTATTGGTCTATGGAAGCTAATGAGCCAAAGGTGGTGGCAATGGCGGCCATGTTTTTGTCTGATCAAAATTTCTTCAATGAATCTGACAATGGTGTACACAAGGAACATTCATGAAAATTAAGAACGAAATCCATTTAGCGGTTTTGGAGGAGAAGATTTAAAAAAAAAAAGATCCCTTTATAAGTCTATGGAAGCTAATTAGCCAATGGGGGTGTCCATGGCGGCCGTGTTTTTTGTCTGATCAAAATTGCTTCAAGGAATCTGACAGAGATCCAACCAAGGAACATTCATGCAAAGTAAGAATGAAATCCATTAAGTTGAGTGGTTTTGGAGAAGGTTTTTTAAACTTTTCCCCTTATAAGTATTTGATAGCTAATGAGCCAGGGGCCATGGCCATGGCAGCCATGTGGGGCATGGCCATGGTGGCCATGTTTTTTGTCTGATCCGAATTTCTTCAAGGAATCTGACAGAGGTCCACCCAAGGAACATTCATGCAAAATTAGAATAAAATCCATTGAGCGGTTTTGGTGGAGAAGATTTTTAAATATTTTTGGGGGGTTTCGATGCCATTTTGTTCTGCATGTATCAAAATTCTTTGAAGGAATTTAGAAGAGGACTATGTGAGAAACATTCCTGTGAAGTTTGGTTACTATCGACCAAGTAGTTAAGGAGATGTTTAAAGAAAAAAGTTAACGCACGGATGCACGACGGCACGGACACACAATGGATACAGGGCCATAACATAAGACCCGCGTGTCTTCGGCCAGTGGAGCTAAAAAATGAACAGGCTCATTTGTGTTTATTTATTTATGTTTTGATTTATTTGTTTATTTATTTTTTCCTTTCCTCCGTCGAATTCGGTATGTCTCCCTTTTCAACTAAGCCATTTTAACCCTCAGGGATCTGGCTCATTTGTGTTTATTTATTTATGTTTTGATTTATTTGTTTATTTATTTTTTCCTTTCCTCCGTCGAATTCGGTATGTCTCCCTTTTCAACTAAGCCATTTTAACCCTCAGGGATCTGGAGAACTGTTGACACTGTAGTATAATTAGGTCTAATAAATCAATCTCCTTCAGTATTTGGAATTTATTTTGAAACATAAAGTCGTATAAATAGTTTGCTAAGATTGAGTTGAAAACATCAGTTCTATCAAGAGTGTGATGGGCAAGTGAAATTTCTGATGTTTTGAATATGAAGAATGATAATTTGTAGATGGACCTCTATAGATATGTGATAGGCAGCAAAATCGGAGGAGATAATTCAGATACAGGAAGGTACATTTACATAAATAAATAAATAAACAAGAACTTTTGAAGAAGAGAAGACTTTTTTAACATTACACTATATGTTATATAGTGAAAATAAACCCCGCCCATGGCAGCAATGTTTTTTGTCGGATCAAAATTTCTTCAAGGAATCTGACAGAGGTCCACCCAAGGAACATGCATGCCAAATAACTATGAAATAAAACAAGAACTTTTGCAGAAGAAGATATTTTCAGCATTACACTAGATGTTATATAGTGAAAATAAGCCTCGCCCATGGCGGCCATATTTTTTGTAAGATCAAATTTTTTTCAAGGAATCTGACAACAGTCCACCCAAGGAACATTCATGCCAAATAACAATGAAATCCCACAAGTACTTTTGCAGAAGAAGATTTTTTAGCATTACATTATATGTTAAATAGTGAAAATAAGCCCCGCCCATGGCGGCCATGTTTGTTGTCGGATCAAAATTTCTTCAAGGAATCTAAAAGAGGTCCACCCAAGGAACATTCATGCAAAATAAAAATAAAATCCAACAGGTGGTTTTGGAGGAGAAGATTTTGAACGATTTTTAATTTTTTGTGTGGTTTTGTTGCCATGGCAACCAGAGTTCAGGGTGTAACAAAATTCTTTGAAGGAATTTAGAAGAGGACTAAGTAAGGAACATTCCTGTGAAGTTTGGTTACAATTGGCCCAGGAGTTTAGGAGGAGAAGATGTTTTAGCATTACACTATATGTTAAATAGGGAAAAAAAGGCCCCGCCCATGGCGGCCATGTTTTTTGTCGGATCAAAATTTCTTCAAGTAATCTGAAAGAGGTCCGCCCAAGGAACATTCATGCAAAATAAAAATGAAATCCAACAGGTGGTTTTGGAGCAGAAGATTTTTAAAGATTTTTAATTTTTTGTGTGGTTTTGTTGCCAAGGCAACCAGAGTTCAGGGTGTAACAAAATTCTTTGAAGGAATTTAGAAGGGGACTAAGTAAGGAACATTCCTGTGAAGTTTGGTTACAATTGGCCCAGGAGTTTAGGAGGAGAAGATGTTTTAGCATTACACTAGATGTTAAATAGGGAAAAAAGGCCCCGCCCATGGCGGCCATGTTTTTGGTCGGATAAAAATTTCTTCAAGTAATCTGAAAGAGGTCCGCCCAAGGAACATTCATGCAAAATAAAAATGAAATCCAACAGGTGGTTTTGGAGCAGAAGATTTTTAAAGATTTTTAATTTTTTGTGTGGTTTTTGTTGCCATGGCAACCAGAGTTCTGGGTTTATACAAAATTCTTTGAAGGAATTTAGAAGAGGACTAAGTAAGGAACATTTCTGTGAAGTTTGGTTACAATTGGCCCAGTAGTTTAGGAGGAGAAGATGTTTTAGCATTACACTATATGTTAAATAGGGAAAATAAGCCCCACCCATGGTGGCCAGGTTTTTTTCGGATCAAAATTTCTTCAAGGAATCTGAAAGAGGTCCACCCATGGAACAATCATGCAAAATAAAAATGAAATCCAACAGGTGGTTTTGGAGGAGAAGATTTTTGTAGATTTTTAATTTTTTGTGTTGTTTTGTTGCCATGGCAACCAGAGTTCTGGGTGTAACAAAATTCTTTGAAGGAATTTGGAAGAGGACTAAGTAAGGAACATTCCTGTGAAGTTTGGTTACAATTGGCTCAATAGTTTAGGAGGAGAAGATGTTTTAGCACTACACTATATGTTAAATAGGGAAAATAAGCCCCGCCCATGGCGGCCATGTTTTTTGTCGGATCAAAATTTCTTCAAGGAATCTGAAAGAGGTCCACCCAAGGAACATTCATGCAAAATAAAAATGAAATCCAACAGGTGGTTTTGGAGGAGAAGATTTTTAAAGATTTTTAATTTTTTTTTGGTTTTGAGAGTTCTGGGTGTAACAAAATTCTTTGACGGAATTTAGAAGAAGAATATGTAAGGAACATTCCTGTGAAGTTTGGTTACAATTGGCCCAGTAGTTTAGGAGGAGAAGATGTTTAAAGAAAAAAGTTAACGCACGGACGCACAACGGACACAGGGCCATTACAATAGCCCCGCTGGCCTTCGGCCAGTGGAGCTAAAAATTCATCACTATAGTGTGGCGAGGCAAAAAAATGCTTATCAGATACAAGTCTTCCTTGTAAGATTTCTTTGACAGGTGTACCACACAACAAACAAATGCAATACAAAATATGAGATTTATTTCACAAACAACCTGTTTACATAATGACAGTAAATGTATGTGTTCCCTCATTAGGATATGGGTGGGGAATGGATGTATCTGCCAAATAAATTAGTTTAGCCACACCCATTCCTGACTATCAGCCAATCCATTGCTTGACATAATGTATTCATTCAAAGTCAAACATTGTAGATCCCGATCAGATGGCCATCTGATCTGGATCTACACTGTTTTCCAAATCAGGGGTTACTGTGTTCATTGAGATAAGGGTTAAGGGGAATGGGAACACATTTAGGGGAGGCAACTCCTGCAAAAGTATTTTTTGTCTCCCATGTCAATAGGAGTCAACTCTTAAAGGAAAGAATTTGCTCCTTTCAGTGCCTAAACAAACCTCCCAGTGCCAAATTTATTTTTAGTCCCTAGCATTTTCTACCATTTAAACCATATTTGTAAAATACAATCAAAACCATTTTTTTTTTTTGTAAATCAAAAACTTGTTTTTGCCAAATACAGGTCTTACCTAATGATTTGCAACATACTCATGCTAGTTATTTCCCTTAATGAATGAATCACATTGGTATTCCAGTTCGCAAAAAATGCGACTAGGGCACTCTGCTAGGCAGTCACATCGACTAGGGTTAACTATTTTTATGAGAAGCTATGTGGGGAATTCCCTAGAGCTCAAGAACAAGTTCATATTTGCCATGGTCAACTAGCCATCAGTTTTTCATCATGAAAACATGCCTATATAATTCTGACCCCCTTGAACCCAAATTTTATACAGTAAAACCGGGGTTTACAGGGATGCACATTATTTTCTTATTTCTGCTTAAAAATGAATACCCACAATCTGTGTTTCGAGTAGAAATATAGAAAATATCAGAAATTTTTAGATAAAAATTTCCGGTTTTGGTGGTAAACTTTTCTATGTATTTGAATAGGCGTGTTTTATAATGCATGCATTTTGGATTTCACTGCAATTTTGGTTCCCTTGTGATCTATAGAGGCCTACTTTTAAGGGAAAGAATCTGCTCATAGCAATTTCTTTCCTTTAAGAGATTGCATTGAAAATGTTTAGTTGATTGGCTGAGAGACAAGATACTTTGCATTTCAATATCCAATAGACTTTCATATAAAAACTGTGCATTCTTACATTTCAGAGGTCAGTGCACCAAGACACAACAAACTCTCATCTATTTCTTTGTACTTTGTGTTAATGTGGCCATTTCCAGAATTATTTCTGTGTTTGCCAATGGAAAGCCATAGGAAGACTTCCAAAATCTCTGACATACCCTTCTCGGCATTTACTCCTTTTCTTCGTTCAGGTTGATCTGAACATTGATATTTGCCATTTGTCTATGGATTAATGATTTTGGATTAACGCTTTGGTACTACGACCTAAACTACTGCAGACTTGTCACAGGTGTAGTTCTGATGATTGTCATGTAATAGAACTATCTCTTATTGGACATGCGCTGATTGTATCTGACTGGATACTTGCACACTTGCTTGTGTCATAACTTGCCTAATATTTTTTATCCTCATCAGTTTGTGACTTTGGTGATCAAATTGAAATTAGCTGGGGCTGGACAGTCATTGAGTATCATGTCCATTCCAAAGTCTAATGAATACTGAAATCTGTAGTATCACAGCATTTGTTTCCTTTACAAAAATGGTGCAAACTAACATGTCTCTACTCCCCTTCACTTATTTTTATACACCTCCAGGGTAGGTGGGATGGATGCTATTTTCCATAAAATACTCAAGGAAAAGAGTTTGCTCCTTTTCGGTTGTAAAACTGACAGCTTATTTACAAGTGTATCTACTCACCTAAACACTTAACTCTTATCACGCTGTTCACAACAACCCCTATCTTTGGAAACAGTGTAGATCCAGATCAGATGGCTTCTGAAGAAGCCATCTGATCAGGATCTACACTGTTTGATATTCTATTTATGAATTTGTAGGAATACATTACATCAAGTAATCTGATTGGTTCAAAGTCAGAAATGGGTGTGACTAATCTGAGTATCCAGCAAGAGGAGGGTTAAAATGAGTTTATGAAGATAATAAACCATGCTAAATAAAAATGAAGAAGTCTTAATAGGGTTTCTAACTGCATGGACTTGCAAATGTAATGTCTTGTGTTAATGGAATGTTAACAACATCAATAATAAATCCTACAAGCTCAACATATCTGCTCAGACAGCTTATGCTTTTGTACATAACAAACAGACAATGTATTTCAAAATTCACATCCCAGCTGTGATTTATTCCTGAAAGCATCACAGCAATATTAAGAGCCGACAACAATTTTAATTTTCTAAGACATTATTCAGAGAAAGGGCTTCAGAGGAAACTAGAGCTGTCAGTGAAACTGACTAGGGCCCCGGCAGCGCTATCAGAGGAGTAGGAAAATTTGTGGATGGACAGACGGACAGACAGACAGACAGACGGACGGACAGAGTGATTACTATAGGGCACCCACACTTTCAGTGCGGGGCCACCCACTTTCAGTGCGGGGCCACCCACTTTCAGTGCGGGGCCCTAATAATAATGCTTACATTTCAGGTGAATCGTCAGTCCAGCAAACAGTTTTTGAAAACGATAATGTTAATTTGCTTCTAATAAATATCAATTCTGATGTTATGAAAGATATAGAGGATCTTACATGAGTGCTCATGTATTATTGAATTTATTAAACGAGTTGAGGAAAAGGGATAAAATGCGAGGCTTTGCCGAGCATTTTATCCCTTTTGCTCAACGAGTTTAATAAATTTAATAATACATGAGCACGAATGCAAGATTCTATTTATCATATGACATTAAAAGCGTATTTTATTCACGATTGTTTACAAAAATGTCGACATTCCGCCGTTAGTAAACGCGACGTCATTAAGGACGTCGTACATGTAACGTTACGGGACGTATCTAGCTAATTTGCATATTTAATCCACTAGTGGATTATCGAAAATAATACATGACGTTATTACACTCTCAGACGCGACGTCATATGATAAAACGCTATACAGTGAAACTAAACTAGCTCAAATACCTTTTGGAAAATAAAAATTAGTCTGAGACAGGGGTGGTTTGAACACTTGAGAGTTACCCATACAACTTGGCCTGGAGGCATAATGGGGTAATTTAGGTACATGTGTATCTTTTCAATGTTTTATATTTATATACTGAATATAT
The DNA here is from genome assembly GCA_963580285.1 of Lucinisca nassula. Lineage (NCBI taxonomy): Eukaryota > Metazoa > Mollusca > Bivalvia > Lucinida > Lucinidae > Lucinisca > Lucinisca nassula. The sequence continues at coordinate 157,960,165 of OY757012.1, read as the reverse complement.
GCTGTGTGTACTCATTAGAATCTCCTGATAGAGGCGATTCTTATGAGTACACCCAACATACATTCTGAATATATGCTGTGTGTACTCATTAGAATAGACTCATAGAGGTGATTCTAATGAGTACACACAACATTTACTCTCAAGAAGTAAGTACAAAAAACTCCGTAAAATTGTCCCTCACCTTTTCTTATATGTGGCTATGGGAAGAATGTTCTAGGGACTCAAAAACAGGTTCAACTCAACCGTGAGTGTCCAAGCCAGCGAAGTTCTAATGTGCAGTCTAGATAAAATATTCGATTGAAATCGGCAATTTGTGACATAATAGTTATAAAATCAGCATGATGATACACCTATCATTGTTTTCCCCCAAAGGGTGGGGTGGGGGTGCGAGGGACAAACAGGACCTTAGACACCCAAACAATTCCAGCTCTTGGCAATCTGACAGAATACTTTGAAACTGGGCCAAGTTTTTAGTATGCATATAACCTGAATTTTCTACACAAAGCATCTGCTACATCTTGCACCCACCTCAGGGATTTCTGATCCAAACTTGTGACCCCTGATATTAAAGGAAATTCGGCACTAGTTTTCTAATTGTCGAATTCTCCAAGGTAATCCCACCACCCCTTTATATAGGTGCATAACTATGATATCTAAAACACAACAAAAAGGTATAAATTCTTAACATAATAAATTTTACATCAATAAAGCATTATTTTAGGAAGACAAATTTTATGGCCAAATCTACCACTTTGAAGCTTTGACAAGAATCATAAAGCTTAACCCTTGTCCTGTTGAATAAATTAATTTTATCACACCCATTCTGACTATCAACCAATCAAATAGCTTGATATGATATATTCGCTTAGTTCACAAATTGAATGACAAACAGTGTAGATCCAGAAGCCATCTGATCTGGATCTACACTGTTTGCAAAGAAGACAGGGGTTGTTGTTTTCAGCAGGACAAGGGTTAAAATAAGGAGTAATTGTTTTCAGCAGGACAAGGGTTAAAATAAGGAGTAATTGTTTTCAGCAGGACAAGGGTTAAAATAAGGAGTAATTGTTAAAAGTAATGTACATGTTTATCCATGAACTCATTAGATACAAGTTTTCAGAATAATCATCAACCTTTTCATCATCATAGGGCCCCCACCTATCGGGGCTTGGAGAAGTAGATGGGCTGCATGATGCTTCCAGGCAGAGCTGAAACCGTCCGCATACGAGTACTGGTAAACTGTTAAGAGGATCTAAGCTTACCCAGGCAAAGCGGTGCGAGTCGGACCGTCCATGCTTATAAACCCTATTGGTTTCATTGGGCAACAGGGCTTGAGATGTCATTTCATCTTAACGTCGGGTAGAAGTCCCACAAAATTGGAAGCAATGTCTCCAAAATGACCTATACAGCGTTGAAGGGGACGTTAAACCTCAAATCAAACAAACAAGTCAACCTTTTCATAGACTATCAAGAAAACAATACCTCTAAATTATCCTCATCACTATAATGCAGCTCTGCTGCAACAGTCCTTACTCTAATAAGGAGGAGAAATGAGGATACTTAAGGGGAATGGGAACACCTGGCAGATTTTTTCAGCTATTTTTCAAAGAAAGACATCTTTGAGACTTCCTGTTCACTTTTCTATAAGCCCTGTCCCGCTGAAAAAGGGGTCTACTCTTAAATGAAAGAACTTGCTCCTCAGGAGCAAATTCTTCCTTTAAGAGTTGACCCCTATTGACATGGGAGACAAAGATTCTTTTGCAAGAGTTGATTCCCCTGAAGGTGTTCCCATTCCCCTTAAGGGCACTTTAAATTGCCTTAAACAGGAAAATCGCCTCAATGATACAATCTATTAAGTAGCAACAATGTATGTCTATAACAATTATCCTTTAATTACAGTCAACCCTCTTTATACCAACATTCATTGGAATGACAAAACACATTATAACTACAGATTTAACGGTATGAATCCTTAGTTAAGGCTTAGCCTCTGTTCCAATCAGAGTGAGCATTCCTCAGGCTGGAAATGTATACAGTGAATCCATATTCTTGTTATCCATTACTCCAAGAAACGAATGTTGCCGATAATTGTTATAATCGCCTCAGTGAGGCGATTCTAACAAATAATCGCCTCAGCAAGGTGATTCTAACAAATAACCATAACATTTATTTTTACACTACTTCTTATTAGGCTTCCTTACAGTGACAAATGCTTTATAACGGTTAAATGTAAGGGAACAAATTCTCTTGTTACAACGAGCCCAGCCAGCAAAGAATGACGGGCCAACGTCTGGCCGACAGCGATACGATGACAACGTGGCAATGTCCTATCGCTGACTGCCAGATGTTGGCCCAATGTTGCATGCTAGCTGGGGAGGGTCCTCCGTATCCATATTACACTTCCCTATCCCGAGCTAAGTGTTCGTTCTTCTTAGAACTGTTCTATTATACATATATGCTCTGCATGGAGAAATCAGCAAAATCATTTCAATATTTCTACCAAGTACTAACCAATTACCAACCTTAAGTGATATAACAATGTAAAAAGACTATTTTAAAAGCCCTCAAGACAAACTAAACAATATCACACTTATTACATGGTCCTTATAGTGCACTATTACCGGTTTTAGCAAACTATATTAACATATGAAAAGGCTCCATAGCTACAGATAAGGAGTAAAAAAAAATAATAATTTTGGGATAAATTTTCTTCAACAAAGCATATGTTGTAAGTACTTGGTAGAACTGCCTCAATGAGGCAATTCTAACAAGTGCCAACAACTTTTGTTTCTTATATGAAATAATGTATATTACATCTGTAACCTAAAAACATGTATTGTTTCTAACAGTACGTAGAGGATTAATGAGTGGTCATTTCATGTGCAATTTATGAAACGTGCTTCATTTGAAATGAGCACAAGCAAGTTTCTGTTTATCATATAAGGACTCTGTATCAGATTTTTGCCAAAGAATTTCAAAAGAATTTCAGTTCAAAACTAAGGGTTGCCACGGATGTGTCATGACCATATGGGGAATGGGAACACCTGGCAGATTTTTCTGACATTTTTTCCAAGGGAGACAACTCTTGAAACTTCCTGTTCGCTTTTCTATAAGCTCTATCCCACAGAAAAAGGGGTCGACTCTTAAAGGAAAGAATTTTCTCCTGAGGAGCAAATTCTTTCCTTTAAGAGTTGACCCCTTTCTGAGGAGCAGATACGCTCCTTTAAGAGTTGACCCCTATTGACATGGGAGACAAAAATACTTGCCTCCCCTGAAGGTGTATCCATTCCACTTAAGTGCCAGTAACCATGTGTTAATGCATGTGTGGTCATATCATATTTATTACATGACGTTGTCCATTAAATAACAGTGATATAGGATACAGAAAATCATCCCAAAGTTATCTTTGACACTCCTTATCTGGAGTAACGAAATCTTTTTTCAGTCTAACAATTATATACAGCTACTTAAGCATGTAAACTTAACCCATAAGATGACAATAGGCGTCTGCTTTATCATCTGCTGGTAACTTTAAAAATCATTTCTGCAATCATGAGTGTGGACCCAGATAAGACTGCTCCTCTAGCCTCTCGAAGCAGTCCGAGTAGGATAGACACTGTTCGCCTGCATGCAAAAGTATTTTTAAAAAGTTTGCAATAAGATTTAGCAGACAACATAAACAGACAACATTTTCAGATGCAGTTTTTCATGGCATCTTAAGGGTTAGCATAAATATGAAACAAAATTCTGATTTACTTAAAATATGTCAAAGATAATGATAACTAGCATATATCAAGTGAATAAAAAAACTGAACACTAAATTTTGCATGAGGTCAGTTATTTGGAGCAGAGCCTTCCACTCTTTTTCTAGCATACCAGTCAAGATTTTCTCCTTTTATCATCATTGCTGCAAAATTTATTGGTACAACCAGAAAAAAAAATTATTATACGCAACAAGGAAAATCAAAAACAAACTCATCTTTCTTCCAGAGGGGGCTACTCTTAAAGGAAAGAATATGCTCGCAATGCGAGCAAATTCTTTCCTTTAAGAGCAGTCCCCAAAGATACAGAAAGAAAATGATTTCATTTTATACTTAGCCATGAAGTCAATGCATCAAATGGATCCAAAACATTTTCCATCAAGTGTGTTGAAACATGAGAAATTTGCACTAATGAGAATCATGTTACGAGTGAGTGAGTGAGTTTTACGTCCCACCAACAGCTAAGGTCATACTGAGATGAAAAAAAAATTTAGACTCATTCGGAAGTCTGGAGAAGCCCGAGATCGATCCTGCGATCCCTGATTTTAAAAGGCGAGTAGCGTAACCACTACACCACGGAGGCTTCTGAATCATGTTACGAACAGCTGTCCCAACTCATGAAACATCGGATGTTTTTAACAAACTTGATGAAATACTTTTGGTTTACATGTCTAAAAGCTAAATATCCTCTCTATATTGAGGTGATATATCTTCATTGCAAAATGTCTTCATAATATGAAATATCCCTTATGAATGCCACACCTATGGGATTTATCTGTCTTGTAGCCGACTGTGTAAATCAAGCGACTGCCGGTACTTTGGACAACAGGGAACCACCATCAAAATGAATTCATTTCATGGAAATACACAAAAAAATGATGTAAAAGTAAGCAGCCAATCAATGCTACTTTCATGTATGGTTGTATAACTTACATACAATCCTTAAAACATAGATGTGAATAAAATAAATTTCCTCTGATGTGAAATGTGGAAATTTAATGTGTATGTACGAAAGGAGATTTATTACTGGTGTGAGCTGTAGGCAGTAAAGTTTGAGAAACTTTTTGTAGACCTATTTTTCTTGAAGGTTTCACTTTAAAGAAAAGAAAAGAGGAAGCCACAAAAGTTGTCCCCCTTCTTCCATATACATCCAGTGTACCGATAAGCATTTCCCTTAAGGGGAATGGGAACACCTTCAGGGGAGGCAACTCCTGCAAAAGTATTTTTGTCTCCAATGTCAAAATTGGTCAACTAATAAAGGAAAGAATTTGCTACTGAGGAGCAAATTCTTTCCTTTAAAGATTAGACCCCTTTTTCATTGGAACAGGGCTTATAGAAAAGCAAACAATAAGTCCCGAAAGCTGCCTCCCTTTGAAAACTGGCAGAAAAATCTGCCAGGTGTTCCCATTCCCCTTAAGGGCACATTTTCTCATGGCAAGGATCAAATAAAAACAATGGTGACAAAAAAGCTGTAATAATTTTTAACAACCTGGCCCAAAGTTAGAAAACATTTTTCAAGTGGTAAAACTTAGTAAGATAGTTTTCCTGCTCATAGATTTTTAAATGCAAACGATTCTTGGTGTTATAAAAATTATGAACAAGACAAATAATATTCTTTGCTGATCTCACTTTAATATAAGTTATTTGTACTTTATTGCATATTTTCGAAAACTACAAATTTTATACCCAATTAAATTCATTACGGAAACACACTTATACAAATTCACTGTGAATTTTACCACCGAAAAGCAAAGATTTAGAAATGAAAATTTGTGACATTTTTCTAATTTCTGCTCAAAATATAGATTATGGGTACTCTAACGAGGACCAACAATCTATATTTTAAAGCAGAAATAAGAAAAATTAGGTCTACCCCTGTAAACCCCAGTCTTCCTGTATAAAAGTGGGGTCCAAGGGGACTATATATGCATGTTTTCTTGATGTGAGCATGAAAAATGTTGTATAACCTCTAGGTCGGACTGATGCTAAAATATTAAAATGTCCAAGTTTTTTTGGCATAATCAGATGCAATCCTGACAAGTTTTCTCATGTACAGGCTGATCAAAACTCATAATTGTGTCAATGTCTTGTTACATGCGATTTCATCTGAATGATAGTAAAACCCCTCTCACTATTATATAAATTGTATAAATAAGTCTTGGGATGCTCACTTCACTGGTAGTTCAAACTCAAAATTTTCCGTATAAACTCTGAAAAAGAGAAGAAAACAACATTATTTATCATATCAGCTAGTGCACAGCTAAACCTACTTTAACCCTTATCTTGCTGAATATTCATTTAAGCCACACCCATTTCTGTCTTTTAACCAATCAAATAACTTGATGTAATTTATTGCTACAAATTCATAAACTGAATGCCAAACAGTGTAGATCCTGATCAGATGGCAGAAGCCATCTGATCTGGATCTACACTGTTTGCAAAGATAGGGGTTGTCTTGAACAGCAAGATAAGGGTTAACACACAAGATGCCAATCACAACAATTGTCATCTGCATTGATGTCTGCTGGTAACTTAAAAGTTAGTTTTACAAACAGTGTGGACTAGGATCAGACTGCTCCTCTAGGAGCAGTCTGATCAGGGTCAACACTGTTTGCCTGTATGCAAAGGTAGGTATGAAAAGTTTGCCAGAATATGCAGCAGACTACATAAGCAGACAACATTGTAGATGTAGTTTGTTCCTGGTATCTTTTAGGGTTAAGGCTTGTGTGACCACATTCGCGTAGTCTGATCAGAGCCTTCGCTGATCGCATGTACCTTCTATAGTCTGCGGGCTATTCAAAGACAGATACACAGTGTGTGTGTGTGTGTGAATTCGGATTTAAAGTCGCTTTCAACAATTTTTCAGTAATATCACGACGGTGTCTGGTTGTGACAGGGAGCTCAATGCTCACTTTTATAGTGCTGCCTCACTGAAGTATCATGTCCCAGACACATTACATGATACCACACCCAGTCACATTATCCTGACACTGGGTCAACCAGTCCTAGCTCTACCCCGTAAATCTGAGTGCCAAGCGAGGAGCAGCTAGTTCAATTCTTAACGACTTTGGTATGTGGCAGCCCGGGATTGAACCCTTGGCCTCCCATTCCCCGGAGCGGACACTCTACCAACCGAGCTATCGGGGCCGGTGAGAGATACACAGTATCTCTCGTCTTATAATATAGTGAGTAAATGAGCAGACTGATCCGGGTATTTGAAGGTTGCACGTCTTTATGTGGTTTTTGTCATGCCCTGGCTCATATAGTACCATAATGACATCACAGAAGAGTATGACCACAATTTGCTGGTGGTTGGGCCAGCTACTGTGGCTCAGTCGGATGTGTGGCTGACTGGTGATCAGGAGGTTCCGTGTTTTATCCTCATGGGTTGGCAACATTCTTTCGTTGAGATTAACCCATTTTGTTCCAAACAGAATCTTTAAACATGTATATCACAAGTCCATTTCAAAATTTAGGGGTGTCAGGTTGTGTAATCTTCAAAATTTATTGGGAAAATGGCTGAACTTTTGGCAAACAGCTTAGGCCCTGATCAGACATCTGATCTGGGTCTGCACTGTTTGCCAGATACTCATTTTGTGATTTCCCATACAGAATAGGATAATCCTGAAGTCTTTTCTACAGTCATTCTCTCCCTTCAGATCATTCAAGAAGGGCAGTTGTCAGTTTATGGTGAAAGAATGGGCACTGCACTTGTTATGAATAAGCCTGTCAAGGAAAAGTGTTTTTAGGTAAACTGACTGGCTCAAAATGATCTAAATAGTGTTGACTAGGCCATTAAACTCCAAACAAAACCAAACTAGTGGTTGAGTTTTTGTGATTGATCATTGGTTTATTAACCTTTAACACTTGGTAGCCACATTCAGCACCTGACAAACTGATGGCATTTCTTATTTTTCCCTGAAAGCAGGTTTTGAAATTTCATGCAAATTGTCCCGAACAGAGACAAGTTGCATAAAATGCCAAATCCCCTTCCTTTCTGGGAAAACTAAGAAAAATATTTCAAAATGCTGTCTGCTGAAAAAAAAAAACAATGCCCAGCAAGCAGTGTGCAAAAGTGACAGAGGATCAATTATTCCATGCAGTTCATTTAAGTGACTGAAGATCAATTAATTCATTTTATATGGGTAACCCTACAATGGGCCACTGGCAAATAGTGTAGACCCAGATCAGATGCTGCATTTGAGGCCATCACTGTTTGCACCATGTTCAGTGCTTTATTTCTAAAATCAATTTCTAAAATCAACCCAACATGGTATCTCTAAATTACGAAATGGACTCTATGAATAAGGTGGAATATTTCATTTCAGTACAAATGCGTTAAAAATTGATATACGAAAGTACCAGAAATATATATAAAGCACTGTATGATTCCTAATATATGGGTTTTAATAGATAAAATAAGTGGAGGCCTATTTTGAAAATGTACAGACCATAAATTGTCATTTTCCTACATAGTCTATTCATTTTAACTTTTAGCTATTACACCTGTGTTGAATTTATTTGTTTGAGGTTTAACGTCCCCATCAACACTGTATAGGTCATTTTGGAGACACTGCTTCCAATTTTGTGGGACTTTTACCTGACATTGAGATGACATGACATCTCAAGCCCTGTCGTCCAATGAAACCAATATGGTTGATAAGCATGGACGGTCCGACCTGAACCGCCCTAAACCGCTTTGCCTGGGCAGGCTTAGATCCTCTAAACGTTTTACCAGTACTTGTGTGCGGGTCGGTTTCAGCTCTGCGTAGAGGCATCATGCAGCCCATATATTTCTTCAAGCCCCGATGGGCGGGGGCCTACAGCTGTGTAGTAAACACAAAAAGCCTTTGGATTAGTGCATGTATTATGAGACCTTGCTATGTATAACGAGACAAAACTCAAATTTACCTTCATAATTTATCTGATTATCACCAGTTATGTCACATTCCCGGATCATTTCATCTACCTCATCATCTGAGAGCTTTTCACCCAGATGACACAGCACATGTCGGATTTCCCCAGCATTGATGTAACCGTTACCATCTCTGTCGAAGATTCGGAATGCTTCACGGAGAGTATCTTCACTCTCTGGTGGCGGTGCTTTTGTGGCAATTATTTGCTTTAGTTCTTCTAGGTCAAATAGTCTTTCTCCTGCATAAAATGAGATTTAAGGTGAATGGGTACACCTTCAGGGGAAGCAACTCCTGCAAAAGTGTTTTGTCTCCCATGTCAATAGGGGTCAACTCTTAAAGGAAAGAATTTGCTCCTGAGTAGCAAATTCTTTCCTTTAAGAGTAGACCCCTTTTTCAGTGGGACAGGGCTTATAGAAAACAAACAGGAAGTACTGAAAGTTCTCTCCCTTTGAAAAATGGCAGAAAAATATGCCAGGTGTTCCCCTTCCCCTTAACATGAGGTTAATTATGACTGATACTATAACATATAGTACTGTAATGACACTAAGTAATGGGACAGACAGGCCTAAGCAAACAGAGCAGACCCAGATCAGACTGCTCCTGAAGGAGCAGTCCGATCAGGGTCTACACTGTTTGCCATTCTGTCTGCACCTTTTGATCTCCTTGCTGATCATGAAACAAATTTGTTAAATTGTTTTGGAGAATTAAAGCAGGTTCCATATTAACCTATGTTGTGGGTATTCCTGTCAACTACCTCTGCAGGGTTATCCACAACATAGGTTGTCAAGGAGAATCAACAAAAATTATCTTCAATTGTCGCCAAATATCCAACTGATCTGTTTCTATGACTACTGAGTGTAGAGCACATTCTTTCTCCAGTAACAGACAACTGTTCTTCTGGAATGAGTGGGTGAGATCTGGGCTTGGTTTAGAGTTAATGGCCTAGACAAGACTATTAAGGTCACATTGATGATTGAGCTAGTCAGTGAACTGATCTGTTTCTATGAGTACTGAGTGTAGAGCACATTCTTTCTCCAGTAACAGACAACTGTTCTTCTGGAATGAGTGGGTGAGATCATGGGTGGGTCATAGAAACAGACATGACAATCGTCCTGTAAATTTAACCCATTTTGAACCGAAAAAAAACCAAAATGGGTAGTTGGCAAACAGTGCAGGCCCAGATCAGGCTGTGTCTGATCAGGGCCTACAATGTTTGCTAAAAGTTCATCTATTTTATAAATAAATTTTGAAGAAAACACAACCTGACACCCCTAAATTTTGAAATGGACTCCTGCTATATATATAAGGAGGAAGATTCCATGTGATACAAAAAGGGTTAAGGGATCATTTTCCTTATTTCTTGTTAAAAACATACATGTTCATGTACTTATTAATCACTTTATTTGAAAGACTCCCCAATACTCACACCTGCTTTACACAGTTATACTAGCAAGTCAGTGTAAGGTCTCTCTTATCAATAGGGGTCTACTCTAAAAAGTAAAAAATGCTCACATGGAGAAGACTTTCTTGTAACAGTAGAAAACAATGATGTTCAAGTTTGCTGTGATTCCAACCCAGGCACAGATGCGGAGACATCGCCTAGCGCTGCACTGTCCAGATGTTGTAACAAGGATGTCCGGCCATTGCAGTGCTAGACGACATCACTACATCTGTGCATGGGTTCAAATCCCAATATTGCAAATACATGTACTTATTTATCCCTGATTATGTTTACACTATGGTTGAAAAGACGAAAAGTCACTTCCAGAAAAAAAAAAACTAATGATTATGATGTTCAGTTTGCATGAAAATTAACTCCTTTGCAACTAAGATTTTATGGTTTAGGGTCCAGGCTGCCATACATGGACATGTTCACAGATATAAGCATTTTCTCCCAGAAATATAAGTTTAGTTTGCAAGAGTATAAGTAATGATGTTTAGTTTGCAACAGTTATGAAAGTTAGCTCCTTTGCAACTAAGAATCTATGGTTTAGGGTCCCCGTCTGCCATAAATAGACCTGTCTATAGATATAGACATTTTCTCCAAAAACTTATGGGGCCCAGTCAAAGATTCAGATTTATGAAAGTTGCAACCCCCCCACATACACACACACCACGAACACACACCCCTCTTTTTTAACAGGTTGAAAATGCCAAACATCAGGTTTTATTGCCTTGGGGTCCAGGCTGTCATAAATGTATACAGCCATTTTCTACCAAATTTATTGGGTACAGGAAAAATTTAAGGTTCATGCACAATTGGACCCTTTTTAGTCTTTTTCCATGGGTGTTTTTATTCCTTTTTTAATGTAAGTTTCTCGAGTATACATAACTATTACACCTGATGAGGGCCACTAAAGGCTGAAACGATGTGTAAATGTAAAAATATGTTGACATTTTGAAGTTTCTCTCTGAACTTCTTTCATCAGGTATACGTACGTTCTCCTAGCATAATGACTAGATCTTCAAATCTAGGACAGAGGCCAATACTCCGGATGATGTCTGTGGCTTGGGCTCTGTTTACTTTCTGGTCTCTGTCTTGGTCATAGATAAGGAAGGCTTCTTTAAGCTCTGAAAAACATTGAAATCTATTAGAACCCAGGTTCAAGTTGTTCAAAGCATCGTGTTAACTTTTCCAGCAGTACTATCTACCGTAAAAACTATATATTCAGTTATTCACAAAGACGGGCCTAAGCTGCAAACAGAATGCAGCATCTCATCAGGTTCTACAGTGTTTGTCACTCATCCTCCTATGTTTAAACACAACATCGGGTAATAAATTGTACTTGTTCAACTTTTAGAACAAGTAAGGAGTTGATTTGTCCAAATATGGAAAATACGGTATTAGAGTGGTATTTTTTATGAAACAAATATTTGTAGCTTTTTCATTTGTCTTTTAAACAAAAATATTTTTTTTGTCATACAGAATGTTGAACTTGAATATACAGTTAACATAAATTATTTCTTAACTATGTTACCTTTAAACAACTGATACCAGTTGTTCTAAGCATAGTTAGCCAAACAAACTTGTTAGTGGTGGCTTTCATTTGTTTAAGGGTTTACATACCTGTCAACACCATTTAAGTCATTTTGGAGTTGTTGCTTCTGACTTTGGGGGACTTTTACCCAGCACTGAGATGAAACGATATCTTAAGCCCTACTGTCCAAAGAAACTGCAAGGGTTTAAGGAGCTGTCTAACGCTCATCACTTTTCCTAGGAAGGCCTATACGGTTTACCAATACCCCAGTTCGGTCGCTTTCAGCTCTGCGTGGAAGCACCATGCAGCCCAATCTATTTCTCCAAGCCCCGATGAGCCGGGGTGGGTGGCTTTTCAAATCTGATTCAACAGCCCAGTCAACACCAAAAAGGTCATGCTGAGCCAGTCTATTATCCTATGCACATTTTTCCTGGGCAGGCTTAGTACCCCGATTCAAAGCATGGAAACATTAAATGTTTTAACAATTCCAAATTTCTAATACACTGATATTTTTGCTGAAAAAAATGAGATGCGAAGACTATATTGTGCCAGTGGGGGCCAAATTCGACTTGAACATTAAAGTTGGGGCTAATATTGTTGGCTGGACCAATGGACAGATAGAAAAACTGGTCCCAGTATTGTGCCATGCTTAAAGTAAGCAGTAAAGATGCAGATCATATTCCTCATTTGCTCAGGTCTTCACTGATGACTCACTGGATCAGTCCAGCATCCATAAATGGCTCATGCAGACAGCAAAGAGTCTGTTCAGACTGTGCAGATGTGCAGGATGACTCTTTACTGATCACGCAGGTCACATAGCTCCTCCAGATAAGGGTGGTGATTTTGTGATAACTGGAGGATAACTTCCCTTATTTCACCATATAAACCTATGTTGTGAGCATTCATTAGAACTGCCTCATCAAGGCAGTTCTAATGAATACCCACAACATAGGTTTCTATAGAGAACTGATATTGTGGGTATTCTTTAGAACTACATGTACCTCAACGAGTCTGTTGTGGCGGTTCTAATGAATACCCACAGCACAGGTTTTTTTATGGAGAACTGAGTGAGTGTTTGAGTTTTACATCTCACCAACAGCTAATGTCATACAGATACAGTACCTCGGTTTAAAGACTCATCCAAAGTCTGGAGAAGCCCGGGATTGATCCTGTGACCCCTGGTTTACAAGGCAAGTAGCATAACCACTACACCACAAAGGCTTACATTTTATGGAGAACTGACAAAAGCTATCCTTCAGTTGTGGCAAAATACCAGTACCAACCTTACCTGCTGCTATGTTTTATTTTACTCTCCCTCAACACACAGTAAAACCTCAGTGGCTTGAACACTGATGGCTCATTTACCATGGTTGTTTCAAACTTAATTTTGCGTCCCTAAGATTTCATCCAAAAGCTCCAGATACAATAAAATTCCGCTTTTTAGACTACCCAAAGGTGGTCTCTGACCAGAGGACACAAAGAAGGAGTAACTCCAGCCTGCAAAAAAAAAAAAACTTTTTAAAACAGTTTTTGTTGGTTTGATTTGATGTTTAACGTCCCCATCAACACAGTATAGGTCATTTTGGAGACGTTGCTTCCAATTTTGTGGGTGTTTTACCCAACATTGAGATGAAATGACATCTAAAGCCCTGTATACTATATTATAGAACATCAATAAAGTGTTGGAACCATTCAAGTTTGACTGTAAACACATGACATTGTAATTTATATTGAAAATAAGGAAACATACCATCCATTTTCTTGCCTTCGAGCTTTATTCCCGAGCGAGACTGAAATATATAATATGAATGTGTCAACCCATTTTGTCATGAAAACAATCTTCCATCTTATATATAGGAGTACACTTCAAACGTCAATAGTGCCAAACTGTGTCATTTTACATTCAGTCCACTTCAAAATTGGGTCACTTTACATGCAGTCCACTTCAAAACTCAACAGTGCCAGCCTGAATTATTTTACATGTGCTTTATTTAGAAAGTGCCAGGCTGAATGTTTTGCAAACAGAGGAGGCCCTGATCAAACACCGTGTTCTGTGAGGGGTTGACTTGTGATATGGACCTGCACTGCTTACCTTTTTTTTTAGAGGGCTCCTCATCCTTAAGGTGCTGATGATTGTGTAGCTAAATTTACCTCTTTGGTTAGAGCTAGGGACTAACTTCCCACATCACAGGTCCTGGTGTATGAATGTCATTTGACGTGTCACCAGTAACAATTCTGATTCTGATATAAAATGAGTTCAAGGAATTTTAACTAAACTAAGACTCATGATAGACTTGTTTTGTTCCTCTGAGTACAAGTGAATATGCTTAACTTCAATGTTAGCCTTACAACTTTTGGGTGTCATTCAGTCCACTAGCTAGAATGACTATAAGGTACATGTTATACCAACTGTGTGTAATGCTAATTTTTGACTTTTGAAGATTTTATGTGTTTATCCTTTATCTTGCTGAATATGACAACCCCTACCTTTGCAAACAGTGTACAGGTAGATGAAATGGCTTCAAAGCCATCTGATCTGGATCTACACTGTTTGTTATACAGTTTGTGAAACAAACTAATACGTAATATCAAGCAATTTAACCCATTTTGTACCAGAAACCCCAAAACGGGTACCCTTACAAACCGCGCAGGCCCAAATCAGACACCGCAGAACACACACATAAAAGACCCGAAAGGGGAGATTTTTAGCCCTTTTTGTGGATATACAGGATAACATACCCCAGTGACAAGGTGAACTCTTTCATGGCTCTTAACCCTTTTTGTACCAAATGGAATCTTCCTCCTTATATATAGCAGGGGTCTATTTCAAAATTTAGGGATGTCAGGTTGTGTTTTCTTCAAAATCTAAATTTGGAAACTGGCTGAATGTTTTGCAAACAATGTAGGTTCTGATCAGACGCCACATTCTGCAGTGTCTGATCTGGGCCTGCACTGTTTGCCAGGGTACCCGTTTTGGGGGTTTTGGTACAAAATGGGTTAACCTATTGTATACTAGTGGACTCTTCCATTGCTATATGTTGCTATATGCTGGGCAAGTCCATTTGTCATAAAAGGTGTGGTAGGCCTATTTTTTTCAATCTTATTCTATTCTTGACAGAAAATTCTGTCAGCAAATAGTACGAGACCTGATCAGACTGCGGTGGCTGATCTGGGCTTGCACTGGTACCCCTTCAGGGTTTCGCGCCTACAATGGGTCAAAATGGAAAATCGGTTAACAAGTCTGTGCAATGTACACTCCTCTAAACCCCACTTTATAAAGAGAAAACTTGGGCTTACAAGGGTTTAGGCCTGAAACAAAAATAGCTGAGATTCCGCTAACCCAACCGACCCTGATTTTTTGTTCCAACACTGCA
This sequence comes from Lucinisca nassula, assembly GCA_963580285.1. Classification (NCBI taxonomy): domain Eukaryota; kingdom Metazoa; phylum Mollusca; class Bivalvia; order Lucinida; family Lucinidae; genus Lucinisca; species Lucinisca nassula. Next base: position 157,945,139 of record OY757012.1, on the reverse strand, counting down.
ATGTTTATTGTCATCCAGAAAAAAAAAATTTCTTACCTACCAACCTTAATATTTTCTAGCACTTTTTATATTTATACCAGAAATTCAACTTCGGTGAAGTTGATGTTGCACCTGCTCCCCACCTGCCCCACACAAAAAATATAAGTTTATTTAAGGCAGAAGAAATGAATATAGGGCTTTGAGAAGAATCCATAGCCTATATATGTGAGGTAAAAACAGACTAAGTTCACAATGTGGAAAAAGTGATAAAAATTGATCCCAAGATAAAGTCAAAACCACATGCACATCCTCATACCATAGCAAAAACACACACAAAGTTTTAAAATGATCAATATAAAACTGTAAGAGAAGTTGCGATGACAAGAGGTACCTATTGTATATCAACTGAAGCTTAAAATTGGCTAAGTTCACAATGTGCAAAAAGTGAAAAAAAAAATTCTGAGAATTATGTCGAAACCACATGCACAACCTCATACCATGGCGAAAGCACACGCAAAGTTTCAAACTAATCGGTATAAAACTGCAAGAGGAGTTGCGATGACAAGAGGTACCTATCATATATCAATTGAAGGTTAAAAATGACTAAGTTCACAATGTGGAAAAAGTGACAAAAAATGATCCGACGATAAAGTCCAAACCACATGCGCATCCTCATACCATGGCAAAAGAACACGCAAAGTTTCAAAATTATCGGTATAAAACTGCAAGAGGAGTTGCGATGACAAGAGGTACCTATCATATATCAACTGAAGGTTAAAAATGACTAAGTTCACAATGTGGAAAAAGTGACAAAAAATGATCCGACGATAAAGTCCAAACCACATGCGCATCCTCATACCATGGCAAAAACACCCGCAAAGTTTGAAAATAATCGATATGAAACTGTAAGAGGAGTTGCGATGACAAGAGGTACGTATCGCATACCTAAAAATGACTAAGTTCACAATATGGAAAAAGTTACAAAAATTGATTTGAAGATTAAGTCCAAACCACATGCGCATCCTCATACCATGGCGAAAGCACATGCAAAGTTTCCAAATGATCGGTCTAAAAGTGTAGGAGGAGTTGCGATGACAAGACATCCAGTGTAAAATGTTGACGGACGGACGGACGAACGAACGGACGGACAGACGGAAACTTGCACGCCTATGTCTTCCTGCTAAAGCAGGTGCGACAAAAACTGTCAAAACAGCTAAACTAATACAAATGTACTTGAAATCCTGTTCTTTTGCTTCCTTGATGTTTTTAGACTTGTTATTTGAATGTTTTCAGGTAATATAGTTAAAATTTAGTCATTTTTATTTTTGTTTTCCATCGAAAAAATTTTGATAAAAAATAAAGTTTTTTTAAACCTACCCATTTAAATTGAGGTCCCGTCTCCGCATGACCTTAGCTGTTGGTGGGAAGTAAAACTCGAACACGCACATAAAAGACCCGAAAGGGGAGATTTTTAGCCAAGCCACGGGGCTAGCATTATGGACCCATATTCCTAGCTTCTACTGGCTGGGAATCAGGACCCATACCTTAGATTATCTCTAGCCTACATGCCTAGACAGATATGGACCCATACCCCTGGCCATTAGCAAATTAACCTATTAAAATTTCTTCTTGCTAATCAGGCGTGGTATATATATTTCTTTTCTTTAGTAACAACTTCAGTCATGTTGGGACGGGTCCCAGCAGACAAATGAAGTAATTGTGACGCCACACCAACGTCGGTACAACGTCATGGTGGCCTCATAGTGTTGCTTTATCACATCCATGTCAGGATATTGCACCGATGTTGATTTGACAAAACTGATTTGACGTTGCCGTTGCGATGTTTGCCTGCTGGGTTGTATCATTTTGGTTTTGTTTGTTTGATTTGAGCTTTAACGTCCCCATCAACACTGTGAAGGTCATTTTGGAGACGTTACTTCCAATTTTGTGGGACTTTACCCGGCACCGAGATGAAATAACAACTAAAGCCCTGCTGCCCAATGAAAACAATGGAGTTTATAAGCATAGACAGGCCGACTCGCACCGCATTGCCTAGGCAGGCTAAGAACCCTCTAAGCGGTTTACCAGTTTTCGTGTGCGGGCTGCGTGGAAGCATCATGCAGCCCATGTATTTCTTCATGTCCCGATGGGCATCATTTTGGTATGACCAATTCAGTTTAAGAAGAGACATAAATGCCTTGTCATATGGAACAAAACAGTTGGTGTGCATTATGATTTTGATAACAATGACCACATCTAATGACACATCATGCCCTAAAGTGACACACCTTTACTTTAGCAGGTGTAACAAAATGTAAACAAGTATCATCAACCTCCACAAACCAGCAAAATTGGCACGTGAAAAAATAAATACAAATCCCTAAAATGGCTGATACTTTACCATTTTATCAACGACTGGATTCAACAAAAGGAAGACTTGTTAATTATAATTTAAGACCGGTTTGAATTTTTGCCTTCTTTCGCTTCAAAAATACCTTGACAGACAAATTGTTTGAGGCTCAGAGTGGGGGAAATTTTGGGTCTTTCTTCCATGAAAGATAATCGGTATGTTTGTTTGTGTTGGTGAGTGAAGGATTTGGTTAAGTAAGTCTAAAGTGATCCGAAAAAACATAAAGCGATTAATGAAGAGCTAAAAGTAATAAACACTAATTGACTAATTCCCTTTGGTACCCTCAATTACACGCTTCAGTGGCAATAGACTTTTTAGTGTAACCGGCACGCCATTAAATGGAACGCAAGGAGTTCGTGAAAGCCACATACAGATAATCGGACCGAAAGACTTGTTGCCCATGGGGCGTATCGCCAGTCTTCTTTTTCTTCTTCTTCTATACAAAGGTGTAAAGGATACCGGTTACCCTAAAGTGCGAAAAGGACTCCTTTTCGCGAAAAGGATTCCTTTTCGCGAAAAGGACTTAAACTAAAATGCGAAAAGGACTTTTTTTTAATATGAAAAGGACAATTACTGTAAGCGCAAAGGACTGCTCTATACTTTTGTTGCGAACGAGATGGGACATGGAAGTTCTTGTAGTAAGATTTCTCTTTCAATTAAATGAATATTTTTTTTTTTAATTTGATTTTGATGATGTTCCTTGCACTTGGATTGATTTGGGGTTAACGGCCCCATCAACAATATTTAGGTGATTGAATTAATAAGCGTATTGATTTAATTAAGAATTATTAAATGAGCTCATTTCAACCGGTTTAAAACTTCATCACGTGAACACGTCCGTGAAATGAACACCCCCTAATACCCACTTTATATAGACAAAAATGGGGTTTACGGGGGATTTCAATATTTTTTAATTTCTGCTTCAAGAAATAAGTTGTGGGTACTCGTTAGAACGCCGTTCTAACGAGCACCAACGACCTATGGTTGCAGTAAAAATAAGAAAAATACCACGCATTTTCATCAGAAAATTAGACATTTCGGAGATATCGATAATGCACTATGTCGCACGGACGTGTTATCGTAAACCCCACTGTATTTAGAGAAAGCTGGGTGTACGGGGGTATTCAATATTTTTCTTATTTCTGCTCCAAGACATATGTTGTTGGTACTCATTAGAACGCAGTTCTAGCGAGCACCCATGACTTCTTATAGCAGTAAAAATAAGAAAAATACCACGCATTTTCATCAGAAAAGAAGCCATTTTGAAGATGTAAAAAATGCACTATGTCGTACGGGTGTGCTAGCGTACTGATTATTAGATATTCATAAAATAATTAAATCATCACGAAAATACGCCTATATAATTTTGACCCCCTTGAACTGCACTTTTATATAGTAAAACCGATGCTTACATGGTTATACGTTATTTTTCCTATTTCTGCTCTAAAATATAGATTATGTGTACTCGTTAGAACCGCCTCGATGAGACGGTTCGGTTCTAATGAGTACCCACAATCTATATTTTTGTTGAAAAGACTATCGGTCTCTTCCTTCCTTTACGTCTCTCTCTCTCTCTCTCTCTCTGTCTCTCTCTCTCTCTCTCTCTCTCTCTTTGCGACTGTCTTTCTGTCTCTCTCGGCCTTTTGATTGCAAATCAAAAGAAATACCTTCGCAGACAAACTGCGTACAGGTGGATTATATAATCCGATGGACATCATTACTATTGGATTAATAATTGAAAAAGAGAGACCTTCAAAGCAACACAAATTAAAGGTAGATACTGCTCTCGGCCTTCAAACCATAAATGAGCAATTTTAATTAAAATTGAAACTGCCGTTAAAAGCATGGTTTACATTGAGTCCTTACATTCGTTCATTTCACAATGGCGAAAACAGACATATGTTCAGTTTGTTCTGATAAATGTGTTACGGATTGTATATTTAGTCTCTCTCTCTCTCTCTCTCTCTCTCTCTCTCTCTCTCTCTCTCTCTCTCTCTCTCACACACACACACACACAGAAAATAAAATATATATATATTTTCCAAGTTTCTTCTCGGCGAGTTAAGTCTTACGAGTACCTACAATCTATTTTTTGGAACAGAAATAAATAAAAATAATGTATACCCCTAAGCCTCATTTTTTTGCCATATAAAAGTTGAGTTTATGGTTTCAATATTATAAAGGCGTGTTTCGCGGTGTAAGTGCTCTTTAGAATTCACTAATTCAGGCGGTTCTAAGGAGTACCCTTAACTTCGCGTGTATATTTCGAGAAGTTAGTCTCTCTCTCTCTCTCTCTCTCTCTCTCTCTCTCTCTCTCTCTCTCTCTCTCTCTGTCCCGTCCTCGTATTTCAGTCGTTTCATATAGTTGCGTATGTTTAATTCTCTCTCTCTCTCTCTCTCTCTCTCTCTCTGACAATACTATCCGTGTCGCCCCCGCCCATCGGGGCTTGGGAAAATAGACTGGGCTGTATGATGCTTTCACGCAGAACTGAAACCATTATAAACGGCTCACTGAGGCTGTTTTAACGAGTACACACATCTCGGACAAGAAGAAAAAATGTATACATAATCTATGTCTCTCTGTCTCTCTCTCTCTCTCTCTGTTTTTCTCTCAATGTTTGTCATGTAAACCCAAAACAATCTCTCTCTCTCTCTCTCTCTCTCTCTCTCTCTCTCTCTCTCTCTCTGACTATACTATCTGTCTCGCCCCCGCCCATTGGGGCTTGGAAAAAAGATTGAGCGGTTTTAATGAGTACACACAACAGCTTGGATAAGAAGAAAAATAAAGTATACATATCTATGCCTCTCTCTCTCTCTCTCTCTCTCTCTCTCTCTCTCTCTCTCAGAACAGTTTTCATTTTTGTTTTGTTATGGTTTCTTCTTTTTCTTTCTCTTCAACATCACGAAAACACCCATATAATTTGAACCCCCTTTAACCCCACTTTTATATGGTAAAACTGGGGTTTACAGGGGAACACCTTATTTTTTATTTTTCTTATTTCTGCTCCAAAATATAGATTGTGGGTACTCGTTAGAACCGCCTCGATAAGGCGGTTCTAACAAGCATCCACAATCTATATTTTGAGCAGAAATAAGATTTTGAGCAGAAATAAAAAAACAATCACAATTTTTCAAAATAATTTCTTATATAAAATTAGAATTACATTGCATAAACGGCGGTTAAAGTAAGATAGTCATTAATGTCAACAGCTTTATTAATACAATTTTGATGACACGTGCCGTATGCAATAATCCGTTATCACAGGTAAAAAAACTTATACAAGAATGCTTACCGGAAAGAAACCATACGCGTGCCTAGGAAAAGTGTGGATATAAAATTGATACGCCCATAGGGGCTTGAAGAAATATATGGGCTGCACGATGCTTCCACGCAGAGCTGAATCCGGCCCGCACACTAGTACTGGTAAGCCACTTAGAGGATCTAAGCCTGTCCAGAAACCGCAGTGCGAGGCGGACCGTCCATGCTAATAAACCCTATTGGTTTCATTGGGCGACAGGGCTTGAGATGTCATTTCACCTCAGTGTCGGGTAAAAGTCCCACAAAATTGGAAGCAACGTCTCCAAAATGACCTTTACAGTGTTGACGGGGACGTTAAACCTCAAATCAATCAATCAATATAAAATTGATATTATATTCCATAGGCGGCGGTAAACTATCTATCTATCTTCTGATACTGCGTCGGTCACATTTGACCATTACCGCAGGTGTATATTACATACACTCCAGGTAATGTCAACAGCTTTAATAATACGATTTTGATGACACGTGCTATATTCTAAAACACAGCAAAACTTCTTTCTTTGGTCAGTTGTGACGCGGCCAACTCCAAAATACAGCAAAACTTCTATGGCTAGAATTCAGATGGCTCATTTACCATGTGTGAGTCGAAACATATTTTTTGTCCCTGTTGGATTCCTTCAGCTTCGATATAGTGATGGATATAGGTTGATGGATATTACAGAACACTGAAAAGATTTCCCAAAATTATCTACATTATGCTTTCTGTGTGGCACTATTAGTAACACTCCTTGGAGCGAACTACCCTTCTATCAAACAAGCTGGCTGGCGTGGCAGGGCGAAAATGCAAGCGCCTTTTCACTAAATTGACAAACTCTTTCAATGCAATGACCCATTTTCGTATAAAAAAAAGTCCTTTTCGCATTTTAGGGTAAGTCCTTTTCGCGTCCTTTTCGCGAAAAGGACTCCTTTTCGCGAAAAGGGCTCCTTTTCGCATTTTAGGGTAACCCTAAAGGATACAGACAGCTTTCCAACAGATGAGCCGTGAGACTTGTTGCCTTAACTTGTTGTCCTAATGAATGAATGAATGAATGAATGCATTACCCCAACTGAGGTAATGGCCAAATTTATATGACCGACTCAGTATAGGAAGATAGATAGATAGAATGCCATTGGGCATATCACCAGTCGTCGTCTTCTTCTTCTTCTTCTTCTTCTTCTTCTTCTTCTTCTTCTTCTTCTTCTTCTTCTTCTTCTATACAAAGGTCTAATGGGTACAGCCAGCTTTTCAACTTTTGAGGTTTTTGACACCCCTCCTCATGAACTGCTTAGATCCAAATTATTTGGTTATGGAATTGGAGGGCAGACTCTCAAATGGATAGATTCCTTCCTTTGCTACAGAAAACAGCGTGTTGTTGTTAATGGTGAATCTTCAGTATGGGCGCCAGATTTATCTGGGGTCCCCCAGGGGACTGTTCTTGGTCCGCTGCTATTCTCCCTGTACATCGATGATATTTCTACTGACACTGACTCAGAAATAAGGCTGTTCGCAGACGACTTTGTTTGCTATCGGGAAATCAGAGATACTGAGGACTCAATGAAACTTCAGAAGGATATAGATAGACTTGGATGTTAGGCACAAAAATGGGGCACGAGATTTCAACCCGTTAAATGCAATATTATGCAGTTAACTAGGAAGAGAATAAATAAAATTGAGGCTTCTTACACCTTAGAGGGAACGGTCCTCAAAAATGTGAATTCCATTTTATACATTGGTGTGACAATCACTCACGATTTGAGTTGGAATACACACATTAGCAACATGTGTACAAAGGCGAATAGAATACTTGGTTTCCGGAGGCGAAATCTTCATCAGTGTCGGGACTTGTTCGCCCAATCTTGGAATATGGTAGTTGCATCTGGGACCCAAGTGGAGTGGTCCTAAATGAAGAAATTGAAAAAGTTCAGAATAGAGCTGCTAGATTTGTAACAAGCAATTACTGCTTTGAAACTGGGAGCATGACTGGAATTCTAGGAGAATTAAGATGGGAGTTTCTCAAGAAAAGGAGAAGAGACAGTAGACTCATACTCTAATACAAAAGTCTAAAGGGTGCTGCCAGCATCCCAACGGATGACCTTGTTCCCCCAGCTAGGCACTTTAGAAAGCACCATTCAATGACGTTTCAGACTCTTACTGCAAGAACTGACATTTATAAAGAATCGTTCTTCCCCCGAACCATTAGAGTTTGGAATGCCTTTCCCGATTAGATTATTTCGACGACTGAAGGTGCTGAGGATTGTGTAGCTAAGTTTACCTCTTTGGTTAGAGATAGGGACTAACTTCCCATATCACAGGTCCTGGTGTATGAACGTCATTTGACGTGTCACCAGTAACAATTCTGATTCTGATTCAACAGATGAGCCGAAATCTACATGTTTCCAGATTTCATGGAACATCACATAGAGGAGGTTCTAACAAGTACCCAAAGTTTATGCCTTTGAGCCAAATAAGGAAAGTTACGTTCTTTACGTCACTTCACTTATCCTGTAACCTTGCCGTTCGTAGCCCTGTGCAACTTTGATGACTTCATGACAGATTCCTTTCACTTTTTCCTGTCTTCCATTGCCCTCTGAGATGCTGTAAAGCTCAATCCTTTCCATTCATATCATATAGTAAAATTCTTATATTAAGACCACCTTTGGGACTGTTCAAAAGTGGTCTTTAAGACCACTTTTGAACAGTCCAAAAGGTGGTCCATGACAAGAGGACACTGTATGCAGAAAACACAAAGAAAGAATCGTTGTAACCTACTAAATAAGCTTTTTAAAGCAGAATTAGACTTAATTTTATGTAGTCTTAATAGCGAAATTCTACTGTATATCCATGTATCAATAGCCAGAAGAAAGACGGGCAAGGTATCCCGCCCCTTAATAAAAGAGGAGGGAACGGGGTTGCTGACTCTGAAAGGGCAGAGGAACTAGTTAGTCGATTCAACGATGCGTTTAATAAAATTGAGTTCATGGAGGTTCCAGTGACTGGAAGATCGGCCCCATTAATGGATAATATTGTTATGTCAGCTGCAGGAGTGATCAAGTTACTTCAAGGCTTAAACCCCAGTAAGGCCTTAGGACCTGATGAGCTTCATCTTAGAGTCCTGAAGAAACTAGCACATGAGTTAAGTCCAGTTTTTGCACACTTGTTTCAAGAGTCTCTTGATGCGGGTGAAAACCCCAAAGCATGGCTCTTAGCAAACATCTGCCCACTCTTCAAAAAAGGAGATAGGGCTCTTGCCCGTAATTATCGCCCTGTGTCTATGACTAATGATCTGTGTAAATTGCTTGAACATATAGTCTGCTCAAACATCATGCCCACTTGGATGAACATAAACCTTTGTCAGACAGACAACATGGAAAAAGGAATAGCTGTGAAACTCAGCTGAGCACAGTTATTAATGACTGGGCAAAAATCTTGGACAAAGGGGGACAGGTGGACACATTTATTCTGGACTTCGAGAAGGCTTTTGACACCCCTCCTCATGAACTACTTAAATCTAAGTTATTTGGTCACGGGATGGGGGGGGGGGAAGACCCTCAAATGGATAGATTCTTTTCTTTGCTACAGAAAACAGCGCGTTGTTGTTTATGGTAAATTCTTGGTCCACTATTGTTCTCCCTGTACATCAACGATATTTCCTCTGAGATTGACTCAGAAATAAGACTGTTCGCAGACGACTGTGTTTGTTACCGGGGAATTAGAGATACAGATGACTCACTGAAACTTCAGACTGACAGATAGATTAGGATGTTGGGCCCGAAAATGGGGCATGAGATTTCAGCCAGTTAAATGCAATATTATGCAGGTAACTAGGAAGAGATCAAATAAAGTTGAGGCTTCTTACACCTTAGAGGGAACGGTCCTCGAGATGTGGACTCCATTAAATACCTTGCAGTGACAATCACACACAACTTGAGATGGAATACTCATGGTTGCAACATGTGTACTAAGGCCAACAGAAAGCTTGGTTTCCTGAGGCGAAATCTTCATCAATGCCCCCAGGATGTAAAAGAGGCAGCATATAAAGGTTTTGTTCGCCCACTCTTGGAATATGGTAGTTGTAGCTGGTATCCCAGTGGAGTGGTCCTTAACGAAGAAATTGAGAAAGTTCAGAATAGAGCTGCTAGATTTGTGACAGGCAATTAAATTACTGCTTTGAAACTGGGAGCATGACTTGAATACTTGGAAAATTAAAATGGGAGTCTCTCAAGAAAAGGAGAAAAGATAGTAGGTTCATCCTTTTATACAAAGGTCTAAAGGGTGCTGCCAGCATTCCAACAGATGACCTTGTTCCCCCAGCTAGACACTGTAAAAATCACCATTCGTTGGCGTTTCAGACTCTTACTGCAAAAACTGACATTTATAAAGAGTCGTTCTTCCACCCCCCCCCCCCCCCCAGAACCATTGGAGATTGGAATGCCCTTCCCGATTCGATTATATCGACAGCTGAAGGTGCTGATGGTTGTGTTGCTAAATTTACCTCTTTTGTTAGAGCTAGGGACCAACTACCACATCACAGGCCCTGGTGTATGAATGTCATTTGACGAGTCACCAGTAACAATTCTGATTCCGATTCTGATTCAATCTCTTCTTTCGTCTTCCACGCCTTCCTGTTCAATTAACTGTTCCCTTGAGTCACGGTATTGCATTGGCGACACATGATGAGCGGGAGACATGTCCATACCATCTCAGCTTGCTTTTCTTTTTGTGAGGAGCTCTTCGTTAGGGCCAATCAGTGCCCAAACTCGACTGCGGACCTCTTCATTTGTGATGTGGTCTTTGCAAGGGATGGATAGGATCCTTCTGCGACTTCTCATGATGCCTTGGGATTGAATTTGAGCCAGCGCACGACAGAATGTACAATAAGGTATGTGCGACCAGCTAAGACTCAGATCAGCTTGCGCATCCGCAGTCTGATCAGAGTCTTTGCTGTTCGCAGGAGCCTTGTATAGCCTTTGGGCTATTTATAGGGCCACAAGAGAATGCTCCGACGAGGCTGACGTGACGAGCCGGCTGAACTGAGTCTTCGACCATAGCACGTGTCTTAATGTAGGTTTTGTCATGCGCCGGCACATTTTATAGATATATACCACTTCTAGTGACATGGTTCTGTCTTTCCGACTTAGTGGAGCGCAGTGGTGCAGTGGTAAAGCATCGGTTTGTGATCGAGAGGTTGCCGGTTCGACCCCCGCAAGCGCCAAGTGTTGTTTCCTTAAGCAAGAGACTTTATCCACATTGCTTAGTACTGGTTTCTACCCAGGAAAAGAGGGCCACATGGAAGATTAGTACTTGTACTAAATGTGTTACCCTCTATAAATAAGGCCAATAATAATAATAATAATAATAATAATAATAATAATAATAATAAGGCCGAGCTACAGCCTTGGTAAAGGAGCCGACTCTTTTGGCACTCTTTTGGCGACGCGACGCGGGTAGCGTGGTTGGCTTTTTCGCGAAGTTAAGCCACTACGCCCAATTACCAGACATGACCAGTATCGAGAAGCGTCAGAAGAAGCCGAAAGCTTACCTATTGACGTCTTTAAGGTATTACAGTTATTACAAGATCGGGGTTAGTACCTGGATGGGTGACCGTGTTGCTTGACTTCGTGGACGACCCGGCTAACGCTACATTAATGACAGCGGTGGGATAGAAACAGTGCCGCTGGTGACTAGTGAGACTTGTGTGACTTCGGGACGAAGTCAAGGGATAAGGGGTAGAAATGTAACGGTTATTGATATATATACCACTTCTACAGCCTTGTCGTAGGAGCAGGCTCTTTTGGCGACGCAGGTAGAGTGATCGGCATTTTCACCAAGTTAACCAACGGATATCGCGGTTAATACCTGGATGGGTTATCGTGTTGCTTGACTTCTTGAACGACCTGGCTTACACTACAAATTCTTCTCCCCAGTTCCGCCGCCAGTGTCCAAGTTTCACAAGCATACAGGAATATTGAGATGGCAAATGAGACCAAAAGTCTCACATTGACGTGGAGTGACATGGTTCTGTCTTTCCGAATTAGTTTAAGCTTTGAAAGAGCAAGAACTTAGAACCTTCATCTGTCACAATAGACCCTAGGTTCTTGAATGCTGCGTATACCACACTCTGCCAGAAGCTTTCCTGGAGTCGGTAATAGCATGATGGAGATCTTGCTGATGCTGCAGGTACTTCTCACAGAGTATTCTGAGGTTTAATATCGGTTCTGTTGTACTGCGCCCACCACTGAATCCAGCTTGTTTCTCTTCTGCTTGTGGTTTCCGTCTATTCAAGATGGCTTTGAGCATGCCTTTGCTTCGACCACTGATTCTGGCATTGTTGAAGGTCTCCTTTCTTAAACTGGGAAGTGTAATGACCAGCGATTGTGTCCATGGAGTGGGCAAGACTCCGGTTTTCCTCATCTTAGTGCAGACTGTTTGTCAGTACATCTGTTGCATGGTCACTGCCAGAGCTGGTATACTATCAACTCGCGGTGCGTTTCGCTTCTTTACTGTCTTGACTGCTATCTGTACTTCTTCTCTGAGGATGGGAAGAGGGTTTTCTTGAGCTGAATCTGGGCAATTTATTACTCTTGGTTCCCAACTGTTGGATGGTTGTAGAGCTCATAGTAGTACTCGGCACATCTCTTAAGGATGTCCTGTTCCTCTCGAACATTTCCCCGACTTGTTTTTCACAGTTGTTACCTTAGCATCCTTTTCCTTGGTAAGGTCTTTCACCAACCGGTACACTTTTTTGATGTTATTTCTTGTCAAGCTGTTCTCAATCTTGCCAATGAAGTTTGTTATCCAATTCTCTTTGGCATCCATCGTCCTTACTCTGCATTTGACCCCTGTACTGCACCGCGCCTTCTGGCTCAAATCGCTTGTCCTTCAATGTTCTTCTTTCATCGCAGCATCAGGTCATCACGAAAGCACGCCTGAATAATTTTGACCCCCTTGAACCCCACTTTTATATAGTAAAACTGGGGTTTACAGGGGTAAACCTTATTTTTCTTATTTCTGCTCTAAAATATAGATTGTGGGTACTCGCTAGAACCGCCTCGATTAGGCGGTTCTAACGAGTACCCACAATCTATATTTTGAGCAGAAATAAGAAAAATATCATAATTTTTCATCTTAAAATTTTCATTTTTTTTTGGCGATAAAGGTTACAATGTATTTGTATAGGCGTGTTTTCGTTATGCTGTTTGATGTTACTGCTTGTTGCCAATGAAATTAGTTATCCGATTCTATTTGGCCTCCTTCATCACCGTCTTTACTCTGTTTTTGACCTCTCTGTATTGCACTGCGCCTTCTGGCTCAAATCGCTTGTTCTTCAATGTTATTCTTTCATCGCAGGCATCAGGTATGTCTGATGCAACCCAAGGCTTCCTTGCATGTCGCCGTTTTAGTTAAACCATCATTACACGCCTATGCTCATCTCTTCAACACCAAGAATGGACAAGAGAGCAAACCTGTCCCCTATATCTACTTGGAATGCATGCAGTATCTTGGAACCTTTGAGCGTTTTAGTGTTGCTGATGGTCTTTGGATTCTTGAGGCGCAGTTTGAATATCATCCCCACAAAGTCGTGGTCCCCCACCGACATGTCGGCTCCAGGGAAGCTTCTTGTTCTCGTGATGTTCGCGCCAGTTCGGCTCCAGGGAAGCTTCTTGTTCTCGTGATGTTCGCGCCAGTTCGGACGCAGGGAAGCTTCTTGTTCTTGTGATGTCCGCGCCAGTTCGGAAGCAGTTCTTGATTAGGATGTAATTGATCTGGTTATGATCACGGTCCGGGCTATGCCAGGTCTATTTCCCGGATGGTTTGTGGGTGCTAGAGTATTGGTCAGTACCAAGTTGTTGGTGGTGGCAAATTCCAGGAACTTGAGCCCTGTCATTGGAAATCCCATTACAGTATGGTCCACATGTGCTACTCCAGTCTACGCTATACGACAAGCACATCTTTCTTGAGGGTGTGGTCGATCTGATATATCCGTGCTCTCCTTTCAGCGGAACCCATTCCCCTCCAAGCTTGTTGCTTTCAGCTGAGATCAATGAATTCTTAGGGTTCGCCTTGGCCCTGAACACATGGCCGTTAAATTGTTTTGTTTGAGCTGAGGTATTACGTCACCATCAACACTATTTAGGCCATTTTTGAGGCATTGCTTCCGGTTTTGTTGGACTTTTACCCGAGATAAGATTAAATGACACCTCAAGCCCTACCACCCATAGAAACCGCTAGGGTTTAAGGAGCGGTCCGACTTGCATCACTTATAGGGAGGGGGGGGGGGGATATTGTTTTTGGTGCGTCGGCGTCGCCGTAGTTTTTTGAAGCGCAATATCTCCTGAACCCATGGATGGATTATATTCAAACTTGCGTATATATTTCGCAATTAATTCAATTTGCAAGAGTGTGTAGTCATATAACTGACTTCAACACTTGTAATAAATCGTTAACGGCTAAACTTCTTAATCAGGGTTATCGGTACCATAAACTACGCAAAGCCTTTTCAAAATGTTATAGACGTCATTCTGATTTAATTTCAAAATTCAATATTGGACTTAAACCTCTTCTGCTATAAGGTCTATCGGAACCCGAATTTTATGGTGACTTAGCATATAAATTTAGAAAATTATATAACCGTACTGACTTCAGCACCCAATTTCGAAAAACAGAAGGTGTAGGTCTGCCCAGGCAAAGTGGTGCGAGTCAGACCGTCCATGCGTATAAACCCTTTTGGTTTCATTGGGCGCCAGGGCTTAGAAGTCATTTCATCTCAATGTCGGGTAAAAGTCACAAAAATTGGAAGCAACGTCTCCAAAATGACCTTAATCGTGTTGACGGGGACGTTAAACTTTGGGTCGTAGGCTGGAAAATTTGTTTGTTTTGTTTGAGTTGAGGTTTAGGGTCCCCGTCAACACTATTAAGGTCATTTTGATGGCGTTGCTTCCAATTTTTAGGGACTTTTACCCGACATTGAGATGAAATGACAGTTTAAGCCCTGCCGCCCGGTGAAACCAAAAGGCTTTCATACACTGGACGTTTTGACTCACACCACTTTGCCTGGGCAGGCTTAGTCCTTCTAAGCGGTTTACCAATATTAATGAGTGGTCAGTTTCAGCTCTGCGTGGAAGCAACATGTAGCTCAATCTATTTCTCCAAGCCCCGATTGTCGGGGACGAAGTAGGCTGGAAAATGATCCTGAATGGTGGCTAAGACTATTAACATTTCCTTTAACCTTTACTTTCCTGTACTGTAAGCAAACAGTGAAGCGGACCCTGATCTGACGCTGCATTCTGCCGCATCTGACTCTTAAATGTCTGTACTGTAAGTAAACTGTGTTGCTCCAGATCAGACACTGGCGTCTGATCTGCCTCTGCACTGTTTGGCAAGCCCAACCCATGATAGATAACCTTATTACGCGCATGTTGACCCCACAGCTATAAAATGAATGCGGCTGTTTTCTGTAAAGAACCGTTACTTGGAGTGACAGTCACATGGACTTTAGCACTGATGAGTTTCTATGCTAAATAGGGCTTTGTGTCGATTGACAAACAATCGACCCAATCTTTTGTTTAAAAACATGCACTACAAAAGCGGGTTGCTGAGATATCCGCACACTCCCTTAATCTTTTGGGTCGTAGGAACACAAACATGGTTGGTTTCACTCTGTTTTAACTGACTTCAACTACTCTATGTGAGATGGCGAAACAAAGACCTATCCGATCTTCCCATCTCTGTTTTCTTTCTTCTGTCCGGCTCTTTTTTTCTGTCAAGTTCTACTGTTCACTAGAGAAGGCTTCACCAAGCCAAACGAATGCGAGATATTTCCATTCCGCACCAGTTTCCATTTCTGGCCCATGGTAGGGATGTCATGACTACAAATGGCATCGATTGCCGAAGTGACCTAATTGTGCAATGGTTAGTTTTGTTTGTTTGTATTGGAGTTTAACGGCCCAGTCAACACTATTTTATGTCAATTTTTGAGCATCCACACTTTTTCTTGGCAGGCTTATATATACGCGGTTAACCAGTACAGTGCACATTCTTTCGCCAACTGACAACTGCCCTTCTTGAAACAGCGGAAGTGAGAGAATGACCTCTTTTTTTCTGGTGTTTCAAAACAAAAACACGCCTATTTAAAGAAATTGAAATTGAAATTTTTACCACCGAATAATGAAACATTTCTGATATAAAAAATTCTGATATGTTCAAAACATAGATAGTGGGCACCCGTTAGAACCGCCTCGGCGAGGCGGTTCTAACTGGTACCTACAATCTATGTTTCTAATTTATGTCCAAATTTATGTCCAAATTTTGACCCAGAGTCACCGTTTCAAGGCGATAATGCAGTTTGTCAATAAAAATGGCCTATTTTTTTTCTTTCTTCATCGGGGTCTTATTAGTGAAAAAGAAGAAGCAATATTTATTCAGGAATGATCAAACAATAAATTGCTAAAATGTTTAAATGGCATAACTCGATGATAAAATAAACTGTTCCATAGCTTTAGGCGTTACCTATAGATATACCCACAAATTTCGAGGCCATTTCTCGGGGCGACGAGTCGAATTGAAATATCCACTGACAACATTTATGTATTTTTATGTCCCCGGTTGCGATAGCGGGGGCATATTGTTTTTGCCCTGTCTGTTTGTTGTGGTTTGTCTGTGTTTGTACGCGGACAACATTAACGTTGGTCATAACTTTTGAACCGTTTGAGATAGAGCATTCATATTTGGCATGAAGGTTCCTTGTGACAAGAGCTTCATATTCATTTTAAAAAAATGACCTGTGACATTGACCTTGACCTTTGACATACTTAAAATAAAAAAAATAACATTGGTCATAACTTTTGATACAGCCTTCATACTTGACATGTATGTTCCTTGTGACAAAAGCTTTACATTCATGCAAAAAAAAATTGATCTGTGACCTTGACCTTGACCTTTGACCTACTTAAAATAAAAAATAATATTTTGGACATAACTTTTGAACCGTTTCATATTTTACATGTAGGTTCCTTGTGAGCTTTACATTCATATATATTTTTTTTACCTTGACCTTTGACCTACATAAAAGAAAAAGTTAACATTAGTCATAACTTTTGAACCGTCTGAGATACAGCCTTCAAATTTGGCATGTAGTTTCCTTGTGACAAGAGCTTTACATTCACACAAAATTTTTGACCTGGACCATGACCTTTAGCTTTGGCCTACTTAAAAGAAAAAATAATATTTTGTTCATAACTTTCTAACCGTTTCGGATAGAGCCTTCATATTTGGCATGTAGGTTCCATGTGATAAGAGCTTTACATTCATGTAAAAAATTGACCATGACCTTGACCTTTGACCTACTTAAAAGAAAAAATAAAATAGTTCATAACTTTCTAACCGTTTAAGATAGAGTCGTAATATTTGGCATGTAGGTTCCTTGTGACAAGAGCTTTACTTTCATGCAAACTTTTTTGACCTGTGAACTTGACCTATGACCTACTTTATTTTTTTTTATTGTTCATAACTTTTGAACCGTTTAAGATAGAGCCTTCATATTTGGCATGCAAGTTCCTTGTGTCGAGGGTTTCCCACTCAAATAAAAATCTTGACCTTTGACCTTGACCTTGAACTGTGACCAACTTAAAAAAAATGACCATGCCCGGGGACATGTTTGCTTTTCACAAACACTTCTTGTTTTTTCTTGAAACCAGACTGTCATTTCAATGTAACAGAGATATAAGGCAATAAAATGTCAAGTCCTGTCCGACCCGAGAAGGCCCGATGTCTATGCTGGTCCTCAGAACTGTATACAGTATTCATCGAAACGCCAGAAGGGTAACAAAATCTGAAAATAAAAGAAATATATCCATTATAAATCTTACAGTTGAGCCAGCGCACGAGAAAACCTATAATAAGACATGTGCGCCCACCGAAGACTCAGATCAGCCTGCGAATCTGCGCAGTCTGACCAGAGTCTTCGTTTGCGCTCTAAGGATAGCTAAGGGCCCAATGCTCCTTCATACAACAAGAGAAGTCTCTGGTTAGACTATACGGATTCACAGGCTAATCGAATTCTTCGCTGGGTGCACATGTAATTTGTAGAAAACACTGTGCCCTGGCTCATTTCATAACTACATAACAGACGAATACAGTCGAACTTTAATGGCTCGAACACGTTTGGGACCATATATTCGTTCGAGACAGAGGTAGTTCGAGTCTCTGAGGGTTCCTAATAGTGTCGGTAAGCATAATTGGGGGTAATTTTTGGATATGTAATATAGTAAGTCAGTAAATTCGACATGTTAAAAAATTGTAATATGGAGCAAAAAGCATCTGCAAAACACATGGTTGAAAGGTTAAACGGGTACCGTAAGCTTCATCAAAATGTCAGACAATATGACAATATTTTCAATTCATTGCGCGGTCACTGACGGCGAGATAACGTTACACTACGAAACTGTGATACATATAGTAATTCTAGCAAGCATTCAACGTTGATTCAAGTTGCTCATCAGGCCAACATCGGGCCGACAGCGATTGTCGGCCCGATGCTGGCCCGCTGTTTTGTGTCAATTGAGTCAACGTTATATGCCTGCAGGGAATGAGTCTATGTAGGCCTACTCTGGCATGTACATAGTCGGAGACTGAAATCATCCTGCAGACCCATACAAGCAGATGCGTCAGGATTCATCAATAGTTCTTGAAACTTACAAAGAGTACCATAACCCTGTTTATGCACAAAAAAAAATTGTTGACACATGCGGCTCGCGAAGATTCAGTTCAGTCTGCACACTATGATCGGCATTCGCAGGCTGAAATGAGTTTTGTTTGATTTGAGGTTTAACGTCCCCGTCAACACTGTAAAGGTCATTTTGGAGACGTTTCTTCCAATTTTGTGGGACTGCTGAAATGAGTATTCGCTAGCCGCACGGTCCAATTTTGTATATCCGTGCGCCCGGGGCACACAAAGTGTTTGCAATGTCGTATCAACGTCGATCGACGTTGCTTAGACGTCATGTAAAACATTTATGGACTTCAGCAAACTGTTTCAGAGCTTGTGGGTGGTCCATTTTTGGCTGCTCTGTGAACTTAGGTCCCTCGCCAGAACCAGGTAGATCTACGTCAAACAGATCATCTAGCCATTGCTTACCGTCATATACAACATAGCCAAGTCCTTTTCTCTCCGCTTCCTTTTTCATGTCAGTTATTTCTTGATCTGTGAGTTTTAAACTGCCGAGTATATATTCAAAGTGCTCCATAGGAATTCTCCCATTTCCTTCTGTATCGTAGATACTAAAGGCAAGTCGTATCTCCTCTTCATGCTTATAATCCCTGGTCTTCTTGAACACAATGTCTAGGAACTGACCGAATTCTATCTCACCGTTTCCTGTAGAAGAAGAAAATTGAAAACGTAATAAAAAAGGAAATTGAAGAAAAAAAAAAGCCTTCTTTCTTTCTGACCCGAATACCCGAATTGATTGCAATGAAAATGTAAAGAAAACTGATCATTAGAAAAACAACGCAATCTCTTCCGAGTCTCGATCTAGTGAGATTCGTATACCAGTAAAATGGTCAATTAAAGGTTTGTCATTTTTTTTTTTAATTAATTTTCGAAGTGATTTGATTTTGTTTTGGCCAAACAGTAACAGACCCGTTTGCCAGTGACCCTTTTAGAGGTTTATCCTATAAAACGGGTTGACTAGAGCTTACCCTCAGGGTCTGTTTCATTTAGTATGTCCATCAGTTCGTTATCAGTAGGAAATATTCCCATACTTCTCAAGGCTGAACCCAGGTCTGTCGTAGTGACAAATCCATCGCCGTCTCGATCATACAACCCGAATGCTGCTTTACATTCTGTGGGAGAAAGCAAGTAGCGTGGTTTAGTGGTTTACCATGCCATAGACGTTTTCCGTCGACACTATTCAGATCATTTCTGAGACGTTGCTTCCAATTTTATGGGACTTTTTCCCCCGACAATGAAATGAAATGAAACCAATATCCCAGGAGGCACATGTCGCTAGCACAACGTCACATCAACGTCGGTGCAACGTCACACATTGAAGTGACGTTGCATAAACGTCATGATGTTGCACCGACGTCGATGTGACGTCACAATAACGTCAAGTGCCTGCTGGGAATATGGCTTATGTGCATTGGACATAACTCGCACCACTTTGCCTTGGTAGGCTTAGTCCTTCAAGGTGGTTTACCAGTACTCATGTGCGGTCGGTTTCTGCCGGCGTGGAAGAATCATGCAGTCCAAGCCTCGATGGGCGAGGGCGTATAGAGCTCATTACGTCTTTAATAGGACAGCTCTAACGATCGATGCGCCCAGAATCTATGTTTCAAACAAATTTAAGGTAAAAAATTACAATTTCATCAGAAAAAACAGACTTTTTCTTGCATACCAGATAAATATATCCTACATTTACACAGGATGTAGAATTTATTATCTGAACCTGCTTATCTCAACCTCCTTATCCGAACCTGCTGTGTACTATATATTTGAAAGGCATGGTGGCAGAGACCGGCGACAAAATTAAGCAAGGTTTGGTAGTTTGTTGACTTCTGCGTTCTACCGTATCAACAACAAACATGCGGTTCGCAAAAGGAAATAATCGTAAACCATAATGAATAATTAGAAAAGAAAAAAGGCTATGGTATGCGTGAAAAGAAATCTTTCATCATGTTGAAAAGTCCGTGCAATGACCCCCACCTCCCCACAACACACACAGACGCACCTAAATCCCACTTAAAAAGAGAAAACTGGGGTTTACGGGGGTACATTATTTTCTAATTTCTGCTCCAAGACATAAGTTGTGGGTACTTCTAACGAGCACCCACAACCTATGTTTAGAGTATAAATAAGAAAAAATATTACAAATTATCATATGACGTCGTTGATAAGCGGTGGATAACGTCGTGTAATAAAAATCGTATGACCACACGTATAATAACACTTTGGCGGGATTAAGTAACGTCATGACGACGTTCATGTCAACAATGCAATTTTCGTAGAAAAATTGTCAAATTAAAAGGCGATAAAATCCAATTTAAAGTAGTCATATGATAAAGAGAATCTTACACTCGTGGTCATTTCATATGATATTTATGAAACTCGCCAAAGGCTCGTTTCATTAATATCATATGAAATGACCACTCGTGTAAGATCCTCTATTTTCCATTAGAAAAATTACCTTTTTTGAGATGTGAAAGAATGCAATATGTCACACGGGTGTGTTATTGTAATGTCTTTGTATGGATTCGATATGGGAGTTTCCAGTCGTCTTGGTGTGGGACTGACTCGGTTCCCCGCACCATCTTGGGCATTTCTCGGGCTGGAAACCTCTATATCGAATCCATACATTACGATAACACATCCGTGTGATATAGCCCATGTTTCACATCTCCAGAATGTCTACGTTTCTGATGAAAATCCGTGATATCTTTCTCATTTGTACTGCAAACATAGGTTGTGTGTGCTCGTTTGAACCGCCTCAATGAGGCAGTTCTAACGAGTACCCACAACATATATCTTGGAACAAAAATAACAAAAATAATGTATACCTCCGTAAACCCCAGTTTTCTCTATATGAAGTGGGATTTAGTGCGTGTTCATTTCACGGACTTGTTCACGTATATTCATGTAAGTTTCTCATTAGAACTGCTCCAACGAGGGCTTCTACTACTACCCGCAATCTATGTTTAAAACAGAAATAAGAAAAATATCACAAGTTTTCAACTGAAAAAAAAAGTCAATTTTAGAGCCATCGAAGTAGGCACTGTCACCGTAATGTAATGAGTGTTTTGAACAAGCGACATACCCGATATTTCTGCATCTGTTAGCTGCTCTCCCTGGAAGATTATAAATATCATATGAATGAAACTATCAGAATTTCAGTTTGTTAGAGAAAATGTGTCATATGTTGCAGCGTTGCATCAACGTTGGAGCAACGTTTTCAATGTTGTTTCAAGGTTGAGTCAACGCTGTGTGTCTGATCTAAAGTTACAGGGTCAAAGTAGCATAGGGTTAAGGGAAAGGGATACCCCTTCAAGATAGGCAAATCTTCTAAAAGTATGTGTCTCCCTTATTAATATGTGTCTACACTTAAAGGAAAGAATTTACTCCTATGGGAGAATCAAATTCTTTCCTTTAAGTGTAGACCCCATTTTCCATTGTGCATAGGAAAATGAAGAGGAAGTATCTTGTAAAATGGTGGAAAACATGATAGGTGTGTCTGTACACGTTAAGGGCACTATGTTTGCTCTTCTTTGAATGGAAACCCTTGACAGCAAGCCCCGCGGTTATAAAACGGTTTTCACGCTCAACGCACTTCAGCATCAATATCTTAATTGATGTGTTTGAGTTTTACGTCCCACAAACAGCTAATGTCATACGGAGACGGGACCTTAGTTTAAAGACAAATCCGAAAGTCTGGAGAAGCTCGAGATCGAACCCAAGAACCCTGGCTTATGAGACGAGTAGCATAACAACTACACCACGGAGGCTTCTATACTATCTTATTCATAGTGTTGACTGGGCCGTTAAACTCCAATACAAACAAACAAACAAACAAAACTATATTATTTGTTCATACTTTATCATTTGAGCCGGGGCACAGCATTTCCTACAATTTACGTGTGCGCCCAGCGAAGACTCAGGTCAGTCTGCGCATCCGCGCAGTCTGATCAGTCTTCGTTGAACACTCGAATGATAGCTAAGGATCCAATGCTTCTTCATGCAGCAAGAGAAGACTCTAGTTAGACTATATGGATAAACAGGCTGATCTGATTCTTCGTTGGGTGCACGTGTAAATTGTAGGAAATGCTGTGCCCTGACTCATTTCCACCTATGAACCGCAACAAGCGTACATGTCTCTTCGGATATTAGTTCACAGCGATGTCTGAGATCAGACTGCGCATCCCCACCCATAGTTTCTTCATTCAGACATGCAGGGAAGGTGCTACATGTCTGCAGGACTAGCATTTTTTTTTTATGATAAATTTTGATATTTTCCTTATTTTTGCTTCAAATAAAGATTTGGATGCTCGTTAGAACCCGCCTCATTCTAACGAGTGCCACAAGCTAAGTTTTCAAAGTACATGTATATATGTTACATATGTTTTCTATGTATACCCGGGACGATTGAGTTATCAGCCGTTTCGCAATTTCAGGGAGCCATGGCGATGAGATTCAGCTTGTAAAATGTCAACAAGTCCGTGAACCCCACTGTATATAGAACAACTGGGGTTTACAGGAGTGTACATTATTTTGCGCCAAGACATAGACTATGGGCACACGTTAGAACCGCCTCAACCTATATTTTGAGTTGAAATAATAAAATATCATAAGACTTTCATCAGAAAATTAACCAAAGAATGCAGTGATACCATAATGTTCAGAGGGGTTTCGGAGATTTTGAGAGCCATAATGATGCGATTTTCGTTTTTTTTTTCTCAGTTCGAGGTGGGATGGGGCACAAATTATCCAGGTTTACTGAGTATGGGAAATTAAGTTTACACTGATTTTCCCCATTTTGCATTTTGCATATCTCCAGATAAGGAGCAGTAAGGGGAACATTCAATTATTATTACGGGCCTCCTTGGCCTGGTGGATAAGAGCGCTGACTCTTCATTAATCATTAGGTCTCTCACAGCTGTGGTTCGAGCCTGGCCTGGGTCACATGTGAGACGCCAAGTTCTGCGACGGACTGTCGGGTGTTTTTTTCTCCGAGAACTCCGGTGTTCGCCCACCCTGATTTACGATCGGCTCGATATGAGTGAAATAATCTTGGAAGGGCCGTAAAACCAGAAACGAAAACAAATATATATATATTATTATTATTATTTTTGTTGTTGTTGTTAAGGGGAATGGGTACATCTTCATGGGAGGCAACTCCCTCAAAAATATTTCTGTCTCCCTTAAACGCATCTCTGTGGATCAGATACTCTTAAAGAAAAGGGAGCAAATTTTCCTTTAAGGTTAGACACCTTTGTCAGGGGGGGTTCAGCTAATACTAAGAAGCAAACTGAAAGTTTTCCTTATGTGAAAAAATAACGGAAATATGAGATACGAATCCAATCCCCTAAACATACATTTGCATATATTCATAGATTATGTTTGTCTGAAAAAAAATATGGGCAGTGACGTTCAAAATCAGAAAAAAGGACAAAAATAGCATTATAAATCTCACCATTTTATATTTATTCCTCGTACAATTTTCTGCAACAATGATGTCCTAATGATTTGCATGATACAAGGGACCGTGTAATATTACATTTCAATACCCTTTTTGTTATTAACCCATTTTGTACTGAACAGAATTTTCCGCCTTATATATAGCAGGTATCCATTTCGAAATTTACGGAATTATTTTTTTTTGAAACTTGTTTGAAAATGGTTGAACGATTTTCGCAAACAGTGAAGGCCATGATCAGACGCCACATTCTGTTGCGTCTGATCTGGGCCTACACTGTTTGCCAGTGCCCCGTTCTGGGTTCCCAGGATAAAATTGGTTAATGATTGTAACTATACATATATTTGATATACCATTCTTTTGTTTACGAGTATAAAGAAAAAATAGTCTATATTCATACTGAAAGGCCCCTTATTTCTTTGCAAAACACAAACTAAGGCAACCAGTTGATCATTTAGACTTCACCGTCTTCTTTGTTCCGTGTCCTATAGCTGGACAAACGAAAATACTCTAGGGTCGATTAGCATTGTAATTTCCTAAAACCACTCTTGACAATCAAATCTTTGACGGGGTCCATTTTCATTTATAGGAATATCAATTTAGTTTTGTTTGTTGTATATTTTACAAAAAAAAAAAATATATATATATATAATAATAATAAAACAACTGCCTTACTTTCAGCAAATACATGTAGTATATATAGAACCAGATCAGACGTCGCAATCTGAGACTCTACTGTCCCGACAAATATGGAACATTACGAAAATACGCCTATACAAATGCCGCCGGAAAAATGAAATTTTAAGATAAAACTAAAATTGTGATATGTTTCCTATTTCTGCTCAAAATATATAGATAGTGGATACCCGTTAGAACCGCCTCGATTGAGGCGGTTCTAACGAGTACTCACAATCTATGTTTCAGAGCAGAAATAAGAAAAAGTTTACCCATGTAAACCCCAGTTTTTCTGCATAAAAGTGGGGTTTGGGGGGGGGGGGGTCAAAATTATATAGGCGTATTTTCGTGATAATGGATTAACTGTGATATGTGACACAAGGAAATCTGTAAGATGTCATTACCGACCATCTATGACTCAAATCAACCTGCACGTCCATCCATGCAGATGTCCAACATCTTCAGAAGTACAATACGAACAGCAGTGACGGAACAGAGTATGTGTGGACCGCGTCTTTACTAATCGCATTAATCCTCAATGGTAGATTTTGTTATGTACCGACTTAAATTATTTAAATGGCATGTAACAGACAATGACAACTTTACCCATATCCCGCTGAACACGACAGACCCTATACCTTTGCAAACGGCGTAGATCCAGATCAGATGGCTTATGATCAGGATCTACACTTTTTGTCATGCAGTTTGTGAATTGAACAAATACATGTACGTTATATCAAGTAATTTGATTGGTAGATAGTCAGAAATGGGTGTGTCTAACTTAATTAATTCATCAGGACAAGGGTAAAGGGGAATAGTTATATTTATTTATATAAGGAAGACAACTTCTGCGACTCCTGTTTTCCTTCCTTCCTGTCAACCGATCCCTTTCGGAAAATATAGTCCTTTCGGAAAATATAGTCCCCCATGAAGGTAAAAAAATGCCACCAAGAACCATTTTTTCCTCTATGGATTCTTATTGATTAGGCATGAAAGAACAGCTTTCCCTGAAGACGTACTCAGTTTCTTACTGAACGGAAATGTGCCCACCTGGCAGATTGTTTCGCCATTTTAAAGGGAGACAACTTTCGGGACTTCCTGTTCGCTTTTCTATAAGCCCTGTCCTACTGAAAAATGGGTCTACTCTTAATGGAAAGAATTTGCTCCTCATGAGCAAATTCTTTCCTTTAAGAGTTGACCCCTATTCACATGGGAGACAAACATACTTTTGCAGGAGTTGCCTCTCCTGAAGGTATATCCAATCCCATTAAAGTATGCTGTTTGTAGACTCATTCAATCAGGTTATTTGTCAGTGTTGAGATGCTATTTTTGTATTGTTTGGTTGAGGAACAACACAACAACCTTTGTTGGTCATTTTGTTTCGTGTCCCATCAGCTAGAGAGAAAAGAGCTAAAAGAGATAGTAGAGGAGATGAAAGAGAGGGACAGGGAAGAAAGAGGACAAAGAATGAAAGTAAAGAAACAGAAGAAATACAAACATTCTCCCTCTACTCTTACCTGCAGCTGCTACGAGGATAACAGGTCTAGCCCAACTGTAAGCCAATATCAGCTGGGCGCCATATATAGTTACGTAAGATTCACGAACCCTTCGCCACACCAAACCATCCCTCCTTCTTTTGTAAAAAAAAAAAAAAAAAAAAATGCGGTTGGGTCGTACTACGGAACCCGGGAAGGGACATGATTTTTTTTATTTTATAAGTTGTGCGCACAAGATACTATCTTGTGCGGACAAGATATTATCTTGTTCGGACAACATATTATATTGTGCGCAAAAGATCTTGTGCGGACAACATATTATCTTGTGCAGACAAGATATTATCTTGTCCGCACAAGATATTTAGTTGTGCGAACAAGATATTATCTTGTCCGCACAAGATAATATCTTGTCTGCACAACATAGATCTTGTGCAGACAAGATATTATCTTGTTCGCACAACTTATTATCTTGCGCGCACAAGATATTATAATATCTTGTGCGCACAAGATAATATGTTTTCCGAACAAGATAATATCTTGTCCGCACAAGATAATATCTTGTTCGCACAACTTCCCAAGATCTATGTTGTGCAAACAAGATAATATGTTGTGCGACAAGATAATATCTTGTCCGCACAAGATAATATGTTGTCCGAACAAGATAATATCTTGTCCGCTCAAGATATTATCTTGTTCGCACAACATAATAAAAATAAAAAATCATGTCCCTTCCCGGGTTAGTTGGGTGAGGCTAAGGTGATGTGTATCTTGCGTCACTGGGCGTCCATCTAAACTGGCTTACAGTTGGACAAGGCCTGCTGTCCTTGCAGCAGCTAAGGGTAGGGGGGGTTGTTATTTCGTCTGTTTCTACACACCCATTCTTTTTTCCTCTTTCTCGCCTGTCCCTCATCCTCATCTCAACTACACTGCTACCTCTTCTATCTCTTTTCTCCATTTCTCAAGGAGGCGATACAAAATGACCCAAAAGGGTTGACGTGTCGTTAAACCGTAAAATAATAAAAATGCCTTTGAAAATAGATAACCGAGCTGAAAAATACCCTAAGAAACTTCTAGTCAGTGGCTTCAGACAGCTCCAGTGGCTTCCGTTGCAAGTTTAACACAAATTTTCATACTTGAAGCAAACAGTGCAGACCCTGTTGTGTGGCGTCTGACCAGGGTCTTCGCTGTTTGCCAATATTCCTTTTTAGTTGCAAAGTATACGTATACGGGTTAAATGAATTATTGTTGACAAATATCTATAACCAGTTAGAGTAACAGTTTTACATGTCGCTCGTGTCACCTGTCCAATTTAGAAGCCTCCGTGGTGTAATGGTTACGCTACTCCCCTTGTAAACCAGCGGTCGCAGGATCGATCCCGGGCTTCTCCAGACTTTCGGATGGGGTCTTTAAACCGAGGTCACGTCTCCGTATGACCTTAGCTGTTGGTGGGACGTTTGCTTGTTTGTTTGTTTGTTTGATTTGACTGAGGTTTAACGTCCCCGTCAACACTGTAAAGGTCATTTTGTAGACGCTGCTTCCAATTTTGTGGGACTTTTACCCGACACTGAGATGAAATGACATCTCAAGCCCTGCCGCCTAGGGTTTATAAGCATGGACGGGCCGGCTTGCGTCGCTTTGCCTGGGCAGGCTTAGATCGTCTAAGCGGTTTACCAGTACTCGTGTGCGGGTCGGTTTCAGCTCTGCGTGGAAGCATCATGCAGCCCATCTATTTCTTCAAGTCCCAATGGGCGGGTGGGACGTAAAACTCGAACACTCACTCACCTGTCCAACTTCCAGAAATACGCACGGGTGCGAACTTCATGTACAAGTTTATTATACGACGTAAAAGAAAATTTGGATATAAAATTGATGGCCGACGTCGAAACACACACGTGCGCACGCACGCGCGGGTAGTCCTGACAATTTGACAAAAAATATAAATAAATACAATAAAAAATAATAATAATCATAATACATGCAAAGTATTTCCATGCAAGATATGCTGGCTTTCATGTCCCTGAAAAATGATCATTATCTTATGATAACATATTTTCTGGAATTTTCTGCTTCAACTATAGATCGTGGTGCTCGTAAGAATTGAGTCGGTTCTGGCGATTAACAAGGGGCTCATCACGCATGTGACATTACAATTTTAATATGTTCTGGAGCAATTTTTTTATGAGGATTTAGGACTACTAGTCTTTTATAGTGTATTTCAATTATATTGCCAGTCTCGCTACTTTGGACATCTCCTTCCTGATGTCCGGGACTTCCGTGGAGCGTGGGCCATGTTGGCTCGGTCGGGGACGCCTATCTGGATCGGGCGTCTCTTGCCTGATGCCTCCAGCTGACATGTCTCATGAGCTACGTCGGTCGGTTTGTGCTCGGAGGGGATGTGTTGTGTTTGCCGGGTCTTGTCCATCATCCGTTTCGGTTTCAAAACGTTGGGGTTTAGACACACTGATGAAGATTAAATATCAGAAAGGCCTCCGTGTCACTAAATTTGGTATAGTTACACCTTAATTATAAATATCACTAAAAGGTGGGCGAAAACCAGAGTAGCCGGAGAAATACCATCTGACCTTCTTTTACAGATTACCCTAGCAGGTCTCGAACTTACCTAATGCTCGTAACCACTCAGCCAGTGAGGCCCATGTATATGCTTCTAAACCCCTCTTTTCTCTCCATAAGGGTATTGGTGATGCGGATGTTATTGCTTCATGTTATGCCATAAGAAAAACTGTTTTGCCATTTGCGACCAACAAAAGTGCAAATCAGTCTGTTCAGCGTGTTTACCTTCCGGCCTCGGTAGTGCAGTCGGATGCACGTCTGACTGATCAGGAGGTCACGGGTTCGATGCCTGCCGTGGAGATTGATCATGGCATCTTTTCTACCGTCATTCTGTCCCTTCCGCTAGTGGTCAGTTTCTTCCGAAAGAAGAATATTCACTATACTAATTAACCGCTTATATGAGTCTAAAAAGTGTTGACTGTGCCGTTAAGCTTAAAAAAAGACATACTTCGTGTGCAGGATTAATTATGCAGACGGTGACATTGTGCTGTAAGATGGGGTAACTTTTTATCTGTCGCATTATCCCCCATTCCTCGTTTTACTTCCCAGATTTGGGGGACTTTAACCCTTTCCCACTCAGATGCGTGTTTTTACGTGTCTGCCAGAGGATATGGCAACCGTGGTCATTTTAGTTTATACTGTATGAATCGAACTTGCAATGGGTAAACGAGTGCGTGCGTATGAATTTGCTAGCCTGGCGTGCCGTGCGTGCGTGCACGTGTGTGTGCTCTCTCTCTCCCTCACTTGCTCTTTCACTCACTCGCTCACTCATTGTGTAAGAGTGAGGGAGTGAGCGAGTGAGTGTAGGAGCTGCAGAAATCATCACTCTCTGGCATTTCAGACCCCGGGCCCAAAGTACTGCAAGAACTGTATTGGCCATCCAGCACTGAATGTGCAAAGATTAAAGAATCCATCTATCGATCTATCTGTCTATCTATGTGTGTGTTTGAGTTTTACGTCCCACCAACAGCTAAGGTCATACGGAGACGGGACCTCGGTTTTAAGACCCATCCGAAAGTCTGGAGAAACCCAGGATCGATCCAGCGATCCCTGGTTTACAAGGCGAGTAGCGTAACCACTGCACCACGGAGGCTTCTATCTATCTCTCTATCTATCTATCACATTTGTCAGTTATATAGCTACTACCAATTTTGTTTCAGCTTTAACATTCCATCCCTGGCACTGCTGCCATTTTTTTTATGAAAAGACCAAAATCTAAATAGCAATCTAGTTTTTTATATGAAAAAAGGTTCGCTGTAATAGATCAAGTGCACACCCACTTGTCAGTGTCAGATGACCACGGATTGGTCAATGTGCCACCAGCAGCACCAAAAGCATTGTTCATGATGTTAATTGTTACATCAAGCACTGTACGTACTGTTTTGAGATCACAGGTACAAAGTCGGCTCACTTGACTGTCAAGGTGGCGAATGTCGAAGTGCATTCATACCATCAAAGACACAGGGGTAAATCAAAACCTTTTGATCTGACAATTTGGAAATCAAAGTTTTTTGGTTGAATGAAGAACGTGAAAATTATGGGGCGCCGTTTTACTATTTAATCCGTATTTATAGATATCCATAATTATTTATGGATATCCATAATTCGAATTATGGATATCCATAAATAATTATGGATATCCATTATTATTTATGGATATCCATAATTATTTATGGATATCCATAATTCGAATTATGGATATCCATAATTCGAATTATGGATATCAATAAATCGAACTGAATTAATGATATCCATAGACCGAATAATGGCTATCCATTATTCGATTTATTGATATTCATAAATCGAATTATGGATATCCATTATACGGCTGATTTAAGGATATCCATAAATCGATTTATGGACATCATTAATTTAGATCGAAATCGAATTATGGATATCCATTATTCGGCTGATTTAAGAATATCCATAAATCAAATTATGGATATCCATAATTCGAATTATGGATATCCATAAATCGATATATGGATATCATTAATTTAGATCGAAATATGGATATCCATAAATCGAATTATGGATATCCTTAATTCGAATTATGGATATCCATTATTCGGCTGATTTATGGATATCCATAAATCGAATCATTGATATCCATAATTCTCCTCTGCAAATAAACCTAATGAATAATGACTGCTCCCTTTGCAAAAAAAAAACAACAAATAAAAAAACTCGACTATTCCCGTCAGGTTTCCGATTTAGGTGTGTAATAAAAGGCGGGTTGGCGGTGGAGGTAATGTAAGGTAGGCTTAGTGGTGGCCTATGGTGTGGGAGAGATATGTTTTGTTTGATTTGAGGTTTAACGTCCCCTTCAGTACTATTTAGGTTATTTTGGAGACGTTGCTTCCAATTATGTTGGGCATTAAGCCTTCATTGAGATGAAATGACATCTCAATCACGCCGCCCCGGTAGCTCAGTCGGATGCACGTCTGACTGCGATCAGGAGGACGCGGGTTCGATACCTGCCGGGGACGGCAACATTCTTTCGTGGAGATTGATCATGAAATCTTTTCTACGGTCATTCTCTCCCTTCCGCTGATTCAAGAAAGCAGTTTTGTTTTGGAATCATCAAAACATTTACACACCACTTTTACAAGTCCGTGAAATGAATACCCACTTACACCTAGCCTAGCCACTAGGCGTTAAAATGGATAATATCGAATTAAAATCATCTTTTGCGTGTATAAACGTTCAGCTAGTCTAGTCTCTCTGGCTTAATTTTGAGATTACTAAGTTTGGAGATTCCACCAAATAGACTAGGTGATAATTTTTAATATAATAAAAAACCAGTGCTTCAGCTGAAGTGCACGACCCGCCGGGTGCTTTTAGCTTTATGAGTGTTACCATATATGGGTATGGCGGCCATTTTGGTCATGTGACCTGGACCTAAAACGGTTCCCCCAATAAATGCGCCTTATCGTAGGGAGCAAAAATATATCTTATACTTTAGTACTGTATTCTAAATCCTTTGCAGGATAAAATGCATTCTCACTTTTCCAATACAAAAGCATATGTGTCAAAGTTTGACCTTGGCACAAAGAAGGTCAGGGTCAACCCAGGGTCACCATTTTAGCAATTTATGATGGGCCTACGTCCCAGATACTATTTATCAAGTTTCGTGGAAATCTGCCCAGTGGTTGTGGAGAAGACTATTTTTGAAGGGTTTTTACCATATAATACTTGGCGGCCATTTTGGTCATGTGGCCTGGACCCCATGAGCAATTTTGGTTTCCCCCATCACATAGAGGCTCCATATGAAATTTGACTTCAATCGGCCCAACGGTTTCAGAGGAGAAGCAGTTCGAAAATTTTCACATTTTTCGCCTCGGCGAGGCTATACTAAATGGAATGTAATATTTCGTAAGTTCATTGGTTAGATCTCATTGATATCTATCAGTATGTCAAAAATTGTTTAAATATTCCAAGCGGTTAAGTCACTATCACCAATTTTCACAAACGGGTTACGGACGGACAGACAGACCATATATGGCTTGGCGGCCATTTTGGTCATGTGACCTGGACCCCATGAGCAAATTTTGGTTTCCCCCATCCTATAGAGGCTCCATATGAAATTTGACTTACATCGGCCCAACGGTTTCCGATGAGAAGCAGTTCGACAATTTTCACATTTTTCGCCTCGGCGAGGCTATACTAAATGGAATGTAATATTTCTCAAGTTCATTGGTTAGATCTCATTACTTGAGTACTGTATTCTGAATAGTTTGCAGGATAAAATGCATTCTCACTTTTCCAATACAAAAGCATATGTGTTAAAGTTTGTCCTAGGCACAAAGAAGGTCAAGGTCAACCCAGGGTCACCATTTTAGCAATTTATGATGGGCCTACGTCCCAGATGCTATTTATCAAGTTTCGTGGAAATCTGCCCAGTGGTTCTGGAGAAGACTATTTTTGAAGGGATTTTACCATATATGGCTTAGCGGCCATTTTGGTCATGTGACCTAGACCCCATGAGCAAATTTTGGTTTCCCCCATCCCATAGAGGCTCCATATGAAATTTGACTTACATCGGCCCAACGGTTTCCGAGAAGAAGCAGTTCGAAAATTTTCACATTTTTCGCCTCGGCGAGGCTATACTAAATGGAATGTAATATTTCGCAAGTTTATTGGTTAGATCTCATTGATATCTATCAGTATGCCAAAAATTGTTTAAATATTCCAAGCGGTTAAGTCACTATCACCAATTTTCACAAACGGGTTACGGACGGACAGACAGACAGAATGACAGACTGACAGAATGACAGAATGACACGGTGATTTTAGGGCACTCTAGAAAATCAACCGACTTCAGTCGGTCGCTTTTTCTGCGGGTCGTGCAATACTAAAATTGATCAGACTTTAATTATCAGACTGGTAGAGATTGGTCATGAAATCTTTTCTACGGTCATTCTCTCCCTTCCAGTGATTCAAGAAGGGCATTTGTCAGTTTCTGACGATAGAATGTGCAATGTACTTGTTAACTGCTTACGTATAAGCCTGCCCAGGAAAAGTGTGGATAGGTAAACCGACCGGCTCAAGAATGACCTAAATTATTGACTCGCACGACTTTAACCCTTTCCCACTCAGATACGTGTTTTTACGTGTCTGCAACCCCCCCCCCCCCCCTATTTTAAGCCCCAGAAGCACCTAAAATCTTTATTTCTAGCCCTGGATAGTTATGTTTGCTTTAGGATTTGTTGGGCAAAAAAGTGACCTGTTTTTTCGCGCGTCTCCCCCCCCCCCCCCCCTAAAAGCGCTTTGGTGCAGAGTGGAGCGCTTTGGTGCAGTGGTAGCGCATCGGATTAGTGATCAAGAGGTTGCGGGTTCGAGCCTCACGCTGATCAAAGTGTTGTGCCCTTGAGCAAGGCACTTCATCCACATTGCTTAAAAAAAAAAAAGAAAGAAAACAGAAAGTACTGGTTACCACCCAGGAAATCCTGCTCGTAATGCTCAGATGTGAGCGAGTAGCAGTAATAGGAGAAAAAAAAAAAAAAATATTCTGTGGGGAGATTGAAGGGGGGCAGCGCCCCCCTCACATCCCGAAAAAGTTTGGGTGTATGGCCCAAACGGCCGCTAAAATTTATATCTGAGGGCGTCTGGGGTCAAAAACGCCTGAAAATTGATGCTGATAAAACATGCTGCAAACAGTGAAAATGGCCAGTGCCAAACACCTTAATTGTTGCCTTGACAGCTGTGTGAAGATTAAAATGTGGTCAAAAATTCATGTGAAAACACACTTTTTGCCAACTTTGAGATGCCCCCTCTTTACCATGACAACAATGATCAAGTCATGAAAGGTTGCATTTGAAAGGCTACTGTCCAATGAACATTCATACCGAGTTTGACGTAAAACAGACCATCCATTATGAAACAATGGCTAGTTGAAGTTGCTGTCGGGTGCAACACTGTGAAAATCAGCGAAATTCACAAAATCCCTGAGTGGTAAAGGGTTAAATTGTTTGGACAGGCTTAGACCTTCTAAACAGTTTACAAGTACTCTCAGCCCGTGCAGCCAAATCTATCGCTCCAAGCCCCAATGGGCGGTGGCCAGGAGATATATCTGAATCTGCCTGTTACTCCATACATCTCGAGTAGAATATTATATGGATATATGCTAATACTATATATAACGACCATGTGCATTTTTCTCCAGAAAGCATCCACGGGTTGCCTGTTTGGATCATTATAATCTTA
Source organism: Lucinisca nassula (assembly GCA_963580285.1). Taxonomy (NCBI): domain Eukaryota; kingdom Metazoa; phylum Mollusca; class Bivalvia; order Lucinida; family Lucinidae; genus Lucinisca; species Lucinisca nassula. The sequence continues at coordinate 157,910,821 of OY757012.1, read as the reverse complement.
CATCCGACTTTCAGTGTCCTTAGGTGCGCAGTCCTCATAGAGGTGATTCCAGAGGGACGGATGCGTTGGCCGAAATTTCCAGATCTAACGGCTGGTTCCGATATTTAATTGCACACATGGCGGGCGTTCAGCGTATGGCTTCCGTTGCTTTGGAAGACTTACGGGCTGAAAATGCTGCACAGCAGAATTGTCCTTTTGACCAGCGACGATGAAGACCTTGGAGATTTTTCACAATAAACAATCACGTGTCTTAGGGAGAAATCATTAAACCAAAAGCTTTGGCGGTGATTTATGAATATCCATAATTCGAATTATGGATATCAATAAATCAGAGGAATAATGGATATCCATAAATCGAAATATGGATATCCATAATTCGAATTATGGATATCAATAAATCAGAGGAATAATGGATATCCATAAATCGAAATATGGATATCCATAATTCGAATTATGGATATCCATTATTCGGCTTTGGATATCCATAATTCGATTTATGGATATCTATAAATACGGATTAAATAGTAAAACGGCGCCCCATAGAAAATGGGTAGAGCTGTGCCGGATAAATCTGTCGAATATCCCTATTCATGTCCACACCTAATTCACTGTTATTCGTGACACCGGTTGATGCAACGTGCGAAGTTGTAAGGAAATTTCTCCGAAATTATTAGTGATTATTGGGCTGTCATGGCTGTGACTATTTCCATTGATAAAAATAAACCAGCTTTAGGTAATGCTACCTTTAATATTTTTACAAACATTCTCTCCTTTGATTTCACGCGAACTTGTACAGCGGCTTCAAATGATTCTGAGTGTTCGTACTATTTATGGACATCTCGGCCCCTATCAAACTCGGCCCCTGACAAACCCGGCCCCTGACAAACTCGGCCCCTAGCAAACTCGGCCCTTATTCAACTCCGCCCCTAAAAACTCAGATTCTAGCAGCATTTAGGTCCTAAAATACAATGTTTTTGTTTCCGAGAATCAATTTGGATAGGTAGTTTCACTGAAAGTTTGAGCATATTTATCGTTTCTAATATGAAACCTTATCCACGATAAAAGATCGCAGAAACCAATGCTGTAATTGGGACGGTGTTGGAATTGGGACGGTGTTGGAATTGAGTGTGGCATCGCGAAAACATGCCTATGTAATTTTGACCACCTGCAACCACACTGTTAATATAGTAAAACTGGGGTTTACAAGTGTTTATATCAATTTACATTTTTCTTCTCAAAAACATAGATTGTTGGTTCTTGTAAGAACCGCCTCATCGATGCCGTTTTTACAAGTACCCCAATCTATAGAGTGTTGGTTCTTGTTAGAATCCTTCTTCTTCTTCCTGGTGAAGTGCAGGGCCCCTCTGGAGCATCGACGCACTTGGTGACTATTTACAAAGTGACTGTGAGGCGCAAATGTTGTGCAGATTAAAAGCTGGTAAAAACATGGTGTGCGTCTAATGCTGTGAGCCCAGTCCCGCCTTGAAGCTGTCCAAGGTCTGGGAGGTGGCAATGTGTTCCGGCAACTGGTTCCACAGTTGAATACCAGAAGGGAAGAAGGAGTGTCTGTGAGCATCTGTGCGACTGAAGGGCACTAGGTAACGTAGGGAGTGACCCCTTGTCGACAGTCCTGTGGGGTGTAGGTACTCTGCAGCAGGAATGTCGATCAGTGCATGTGTAATCCTGTACACTAAAACCAGCTTGGCATCGCTTCTACCCTGCTGTAGTGTAGGCCATCCTAGAGTGGCTAACATCTGGCTGGTGCTACTGGTTCGCCTGTAGTCCCCTGTTACAAAACGTGCTGCTCGCCTCTGGACCGCTTCCAACTGGTTGATGTTCGTAGTGGTATGAGGGTCCCATGCCGGTGCTGCATACTCCATGATGGGTCTCACCAGCGTCTTGTAGCACTGTGCCTTTATGTCTGATGGACAGCTGGTGATGTTTCTCCGGAGGAATGCAAGACTGTTGTTAGCCTTCTTGGTGACAGCATCGACATGGTCGTTCCAGAGGAGCTTTTCGTGTATGGTGGTGCCCAGGTACTCGCCGCTGGTAACTGTGGCTAAGTCATGTCCGTGTATGTTGTATGTGGTCTTAATTGGGTTGAACTGCATCTGCCAGTCTGTCTCCCATTTTTCAAGCTTCCGCAGATCTTCTTGTAAGATCGAGGCGTCTTGCTGGGTCCTGATTGTACGGTAGAGCAGGCTGTCATCAGCAAAGAGTCTTGACGTTGAGGCTACTTTTCCTGGCATGTCGTTAAAGGACAGAGCCCTGGGGTACACCTGAAGTGACTGGAGCAGACGGAGATTCCTGGCCTTCAACAAGGACTTGATGGTGTCTTCCTGAGAGAAAGCTCTCAATCCATTGGAGGAGTTCGCCTCTGATGCCGTAGTGATGTAGCTTCTGTGCTAGTCGGCCATGTGGTACCTTGTCGAAGGCTTTGCTGAAATCCAGCAGGATGGCGTCCATTTGCTCCCCTTCCTCAATGGCGGAGGCGAGGTCCTGGATGGTAAGGACAAGCTGGCTTTCGCATGAGCGTTTCTTCCTAAAGCCATGCTGTTGGTCTGTAAGGATGCTGTGTAGGTCTAGGTGGTGCATGACCTGGCTATGGATGATATGTTCCAAGAGCTTACAGCAGACCGAGGTCAAGGATATTGGCCTGTAGTTTGCAGGTACAGTACGGTCGCCCTTCTTAAAGACTGGTGTTACTAGGGCAGTCTTCCAGTCATCAGGTACATGTACTTTACCCTGTTCAATGGAGGCCTGAAATATCAAGGTCAGTGCCGGTGTTATTTCAGTGGCGAAATCCTTGAGTAGTCTTGTTGGGATGTTGTCAGGTCCCTGTGCCTTGTGTGGATCTGGGTTGAGCAATAATTTCTTGACGCCCTGGGGTTCAACATTAAAGGAGCCCATGGTAGGGTAGGGATCTGTGTCCATTGAGGGAGTGCGGGATGTGTCTTCCTGTGTGAACACACTGCTGAATTGCTCATTCAGGATTCTGGCTTTGGGTCGCTGTACCCTAATCCGTCTTTTTTCAGAAGTGGTACGCCGCTACTCTCGCATCGTTTCCCATTGATGAAGGTATATAGCTTCTTTGGGTTCCTGTCAGTGGAAACGAGGTCTTTCACGTATGTGTTGTACGTCTTCTTGCATTCCCTCTCTGTGTCCTTCTGAAGTTGCTTGTAGGCGTCTTGATGCTCCTGTGTGCCACTTTTCTTTGACCTCATGTATGCTCGTTTCTTCCGGCGTGTCAATGATCTTTTCAGTTTGCTGGTTGAAACGGCTGGAGGTTTGCTTGGTAGGTACCTGCTCATCCATGATGGAAACGCATGTAGTCTTGAAGGTACTCCATAGGACGTTGATATCGGTGGATGTGGTGTATTTCTGGATGAAGTCCGAAGTAAATTTGTCAATCTCTGTCCCCATAGCATCAGTGTTGACATATTTCCAGAGGAGGATCTTGCGTTTTGGAAGTTTCTTCCTGGCTGCTTGTGTGCCGGCTTCAACAAATACAATGTCATGGTCACTCAACCCTGGAGCTGGCTTGGTCTTAACTATGAGTGATGGTCTGTTAGTTATGAAGAGGTCTAGAGTGTTGTTACCTCGTGTTGGGAATTTTATCATCTGTTCCGAGCCTGTGTCATAGAGTAGATCAAGAAGATGTTGGTTTATGCTACGGTTATAGTTATACGAGGTGATGGTGTTGTATTCCCAATCAATATCTGGCAGATTGAAGTCCCCGGAAGTCCAAATTGTGGCTTTAGGGTACTGTATGTGTATGCCATTTATCGTGTCCCGTATGTTTCATCACTGCTGGGAGGACGGTAAGCGGACACTACAATAAGTTCATGCTTACCTACGCACTCTATTTTTGTGGCGGTTACTTCAGCAGATGTTTGAAGGTGCAGGTCTCTTCCAGAGATGCTTTCCTTCGCTATGATGAATACTCCACCATGGGGGTCGCTGTCTCGATCCTTCCTAGCTATGATGTGGTAGCCACTTGGAACAACCTCACGCTCATGTATCCCACTGTGAAGATGAGTCTCACTGCCAATGATAATATCTGGATCAGCTTCTGAGAGCAGTAGCCAAAATGGTTGACGCTTAGCTCTTATACTTTGGAAGTTGATACACAGGATCCTATATGTTGATCGCTGTCTCTGTCCCGTAGCTGATTGCGGTACTTGTTTATTTGGCGAGGAGGTATGTTGTGGGGAACCAATAGAGGTGTCGAGCGAGTGAAGGCTACTACTAGTACTTGAGTCAGTGTGGGTGGGGGTTGATGGGACGGACTCATCTAAGATGCTATAAGAATTCTGCGTTGCAATGGATGTGGCAAGGGAGTCAGCCATAGTAGTCTGGAAGAGTGTAGTTGAGAAGTTGGGCAGGCCACAGGTGCAGCATATCCAACTAGTGTTTGTAGTTATACTCTCAAACATGGCAAGTGGCATACTCAGGCATTTTATATTGTACCAGGTGTCGCAGTTGTCACATTCAACGCAGTTCTGGTTTGTCTTGCATGGTCCACCGCAGTCCCCGCATGGAAACCTGTAGTTGTGCTTATTAGTAAGATGCAGACCTGGAGGTAACCTCTGACGTGTGGTATCCGAATTCATGCTACAGTCGGTTACTGGTACACTTATGACGGACTGGACTAGTAATAGGGCATACATAGAAGTTTGACGAAGATTCTTGGCGTGACGAGAATGTGGGGGTTCATCATGGCTTACAGTGGTGTCAGTCTGACAGATAGTCTTTCTAAATGTCCAGGAACAGCTTGAGAAAAGTCCAGGAAAAAATTCAAAATGTCTGCCAAAAATGTCAACAAAGGAACCCAAAGGCAGGAAAGTGACGAAAATGCTAAGATCTGTGATGCTGGAGCCAGTAGCTGCCAGGGACAGGTATCTGGGATGTTTGTAGACCAATATCACCCGATTGTGGTGCTCTGGGCTGGCTATTTTCCGCAGAAACCAAAACTTTTAACGCTCCAATCTGAACAATATGTCCGCGCCTCACAGTGGCCTTGACCTTGAATCACCCTGTCAATGTGGTTCTAAGAAGTACCCAAAATCTATGTTTATAGCAGAAATAAGAAAAATATGTTCCTGTTTCATCTGAAAATTTTCATATTTCAGAATAGGCCTGTTTTTTTTTTTTTTTGTGATGTTGACAAACCAAATGTAAACCTATAGAAAACAATATTCATCCCCGCCCATCGGGGCTTGGAGAAATAGTTTGAGCTGCATGATGCTTCCACGCAGAGCTGAATCTGACCACACACAAGTACTGATAAACTGCTTAGAAGGACTAAGCCTGCCCAGGCAAAGCGGTGTGAGTCAGATCGTCCAATGCATATAAGCCTTCTGGTTTCATCGGGCGGCAGGGCTTGAGATGTCATTTCATCTCAATGTCGGGTAAAAGTCCAACAAAATTGGAAGCAACGTCTCCAAAATGACCTAAATAGTGTTGACTGTGTAGTTAAACCCCAATTCAAACATATAAAAACAAATAGAAAACAATATAGTTCATTGTATACATGGTTCTCCACAATCTGATTGTGCGTTGGCGATGTTCATTACGAAAACACTCCTATACAAATACATTGTCAATTTTTTTTTTCCAAAATGGAAATTTTAAGATGAAAAATTGTGATATTTTTCTTATTTTTGCTCGAAACATAGATTACGGGGGGTCAATAGAACCGCCTCGACGGTTCTATCGAGTATCACAATCTGTTTTTTGAGCAGATATAAGAAAAACTTAATTTTTGTGCCGTTCATGAAAGTATGAATGACAGCGTAGCGCTAGTAAAGTTTATATTTACGCCTTCGGTGTTAAGTTACTTTGCAGGCGATCCGTTGCTTTCATACTTTCATGATTTGTTTTTGTTTGATTTGAGGTTTAACGTCCCCGTCAACACTGTAAAGGTCATTTTGGAGACGTTGCTTCAAATTTTGTGGGACTTTTACCCGACATTGAGATGAAATGACATCTCAAGCCCTGCCACCCAATGAAACCAATAGGGTTTATAAGCATGGACTCGCACCGCTTTGCCTGGGCAGGCTTAGATCCTCTAAGCGGTTTACCAGTACTCGTGCGCGGGTCGGTTTCAGCTCTGCTTGGAAGCATCATGCAGCCCATATATTTCTTCAGGTCCCAACAGGCCGAGCCGTCATACGTTCATGAAGAGCAGAACAATAAAATTCATTTCTTAAATGAACACACCAGTACCTCATGGGTTTAGGTCGGGTAAAAGCCCCACAAAATTGGAAGCAACTTCTCCAAAATGACCTATACAATGTTGAAGGGGACGTTAAACAATCAAAATCATCGGTATTAAAGGTGCATTATTGAGCTATCGGGTCTCAAATTTTTTTTTTCTGGTTTTTATCTTCAATGCATACTCCTTTGTCATGTGTACAATTTTGGAGCCAAATACAGCTTCAGAACTTTGTGAAAATGGTCGTTTTCATTCGTGTTTACCCTTGTTCGTGTTGGAAGTTAAACTGCCAGTCAAACAAAAACAAACATGCTCTTGCACTCCCTCATCATGTAAGGAAGCTACATAATGTACCAAATTTGGTTGCCTCCGACCAGTATTACGGAGGATATAGGGTGACAGACTGAGGAACAGATGGATGGAACGAGCTTTCACAATATCCCCTTTTGCTGTTTTAAAAGCTTGGGGATAAAAAATTATAACAAATTTTCTGAGGAAAAAAAAAGATAATTTTGATTTGTAAAAGACTGTCTTATCTATAAAGGTTGTGTTCTTGTAATCTTGTAATGGCCATTATAACATCACTTATTCCTGTCCTTTCAGCTGCCCTGTTATGTGCAGAGTATATTAAACCATCTTGCACTGATCTCTCATACCAGATCGGCATAGCCAATGAAGTGTCAGTAAACAAGTAAGTACCCTTATTGAGTTCACATCTGCTGAGTGAGGTAGGGTCACCATGATTAAATATTGTTGAACTTTATTGTTGAACTTAAAAAGTTCAACACTATTAATTCATGGCATTTGATTGAGAGGACAGCTGTCCAACATTTTTAGTTAACCCATTGCATACAGGAAACCCCTAAAGGGGTATCTTGGCAAACAGTGCAGGCCCAGATCAGACGCCGCAGAACGCGGGTCTGTTCTGTGGCGTCTGATCAGGGCCTGCACTATTTGCTAACAGAATTTTCCGTCAAAACTGGAACAAAAAAATAGGCCTGACACCCCTTATATGACACATGGACTTGTCCAACATATAGCATTGGAAGAGTCCACCAGCATGCAATGGGTTAAAGTAAGTAAAGTTGAATTTTAGATGCATGTGTGCTGTCATAGCACCAGATATATGAGATAAAAGAGTTGGTATCCCCATATTATTTTTCTTATTTCTGCAAGAAAACATTTGTTGTGGGTACTCTTTAGAAGTTCCTTGCCAAGGAGTTCTAATGAATACCCACAGCATAGGTTTTTGTGCAGAAATAAGAAAATTTCAGTACTTTTTGGTGATAAAAAGCACCTTATGGGAAACTATGGTACACCAGACTGGTGTGTAATCTGAATTCAGCGGTTTGACAGTGCAGACACAGCCTAAGGTCCTTACAGGTAATCCTTAAAGCACCACTGAAATTCCTTCAAGCACCACTGAAATGTTAAGAGCAGATATCAGTTTATATTTTTTTTTTCAGAGAAAGTAAAGCCTCATATTACATGTGAATTGTCTTACCAGCAGACGATTCACATGTAAAGTCAAGCGTTACTTTCTCTGAAAAACAGATAAAGGATATTTGAAAATGATGTCTGCAAATGTCATGATTGGCAGCAGTTTTATGGCAAAACATGATTTCTGCTAGAAAGCCCTTCCATTGAGTTAAGTAGTAGGCTGCTAGTATTGAGATTAAAAAAAAATGTGACTCTGTATTTAGCTGTGTAAAACATGCTCTTATTATATGCACCTGCAGGTTTTTAGCATCATATTGATATTGGCGGGAAAAAATCCTGTTTGCATACATGTATAACTTGCACCAGGTTAGGGACATTGGTTCTTTTGTGCTTTAGCTTGGAAATATATCACAGTTGAATAAAAAAAGAAACAGCAAAAACAAAGCAAAATTGTGTCTCCGCTTTACTGATTCTGAAGGTACGAACTACTTAAGACAGGTTCCAGTGCTCTGTTACAATGTACTTGGCAAAGTTGATGACAGTATTCTCTTTCATTGTCGAGATATTTCTCTGCTTCCATGTTCTGGAGGGCCTAAGCCCACCACACTCACTCAGTTTTATAGCCTAGTGTTGGTTTCTTATTTCAGGATTGCACTATTTACTAGTGCTGCCTCTATCTGTCGGTATTTGGGACGTCTTTATCCTAATGCTGGTCTGGTTGGAAGTACAGTTCTTGAGAGAACAGAGGTAAGTTTCTTCCACTGGATTCATCAAACAGGGTCTGCCTCTGTGGCTTAATGAATATTAGGTCTGACTCTGCTGTTGTTGGGTAGTAGCTTATGAAACCACACTTTCTGCAACATATCAGCCAGATCAAGAGACAGTTGTTCAAAACTTTGTTAGCGAAAAATTGGTCCACTGTTCTAGCTAGTACAATATTTTTGTTGGAAAAATGTGAGTAGCTTTTGCAGTTGCCAAAAAACAGAAAAAAAAAACCTGTAAAAATCCTAAAATTTTGGACAGCTTGAGGATTGGCTGACTCTGTAATTCACCTAACAACAAATTTGTTTCACAGACCAGCAAGGATCCAAAGGGTGCAAACAGAGTGGCAAATAGTGTAGACCCTCATCAGACTTGCAGCCTAAGCCTATCTGTCCAATACTTTGTATCATTACGGAACTAAAATTTAAATTTTTTAGCACAATGTTATTGGGTATGCCATATTAAATTGTCAAATTTTCAGAATATGTTAACTAACAATGTATTTAGTTTTGAACAACTGATCCCAAGTGTTTTCTTCAGGTTCTCGACTTCTTACTTCTGATCAAACATTGGCTGAAATGATGATTTTTAAATGGCAGTAAATCCCAAATAAAAAAGCCCACCTCAGTGGCTCAACTGACTGCTGATCAGGAGGTTGCTCTCCGCCGGGTCGGCAACATTCTTTCATGGAGATTGATCATGAAATCTCTATGGTCATTCTCTCCCTTCTCGCTGATTCAAAAAGGGCACTTGTCAGTTTCTGATGAACTTGTGTCTAGGGATGGCAACTTGAATGCAAGCTTCCAAGTTTTATCTGGACCTACATTTCATGGTTCACTGACTTTGTGAACAATTGTGTCGAGCCTAGTGTTCACGTTCACTGACTTTGTGAACTATTGTGTCGAGCCTAGTGTTCACCCTAATGTTCAAGTCCATTTCTCAAGAACTAAATGAGCTTCATTATGATACATGGTAGGGATAACAACTATAATGCAAGCATCTATATTTGACCTTGACTACATTTCATGCTCAACTGACTTTGTGAACTATTGCGTCAACCCTAGCGTTCACCCTATTGTTTAAGTTCATTTCTCAAGAACTATAAAAGCTTCATTAATGATACTTGGTACAAGCTTGCATCAACTTGATCAAGCAGTGGCAACTTTTATGCAAGCATCCATGTTTGACTTAGATTTCATGATTCAGAGACTTTGCGCCTCCACATGCATGACATGGTTCTCTGATTTTGTGAACTATTGCATCAACCCTAGCATTCAACCAGGGGTCGTGGGTTTGATCCCAGGCTTCCCCAGACTTTAGGATGAGTCTTTAAACCGGGTTCCCATCTCCATATGACCTTAGCTGTTGATGGGATGCAAAACTCAAACAAACTTACAACCCTCGCATTCACGTCCATTTCTCAAGAACTGTAAGAGCTCTTCATTACTGTTACATGGTACAAGCTGACATCTGAGGATGACAACTTTAACCCATTGCATGCGGGAAATCCCTAAAGTGGTACTTTGGCAAACAGTGCAGGCCCAGATCAGATGCTGCAGAATGCAGCATTCTACAGGGCCTACACTAGGGTCAATGTAGGTACGTTCGGACAGATGGGTACATTCGGACACTTTTATTTATCATATATAGTTTCCGTGTGTTACTATTGTCATCCTTAATCGAGCATGCAATATAAAACCCAATTAAAACATTTGTTACTTGTCTAATTCTTTTACCTTCAGTTCATATTAAATATACTTTTTTATTGGTTGAAAAATGCTTACGTCAGAACAACATCTCAAACTGCCAGTTTTTAAAAAACCAAAACACAATCCGAACGTTCCCAAATGATTTACCACTGACCACTTTATGGGCATTTTTGGAGTAAAGTAGCTTCAAAATGTACCCTTATGTTCTTTTGACATTAATTTATGTAAATATTATATTCTTTTTGCGAAAACTATTTGAATTTAAGTTGTAATTTCGCTAGAAAAAGTGTCCGACTGTACAAGCTTATTGGAAATCTTAAAGCGGGTACAGTCGGACACCGTGTACTTGATTGTTTTTTCAATACACAGCGAGGATGCAATCCGCACCTAAGTTAACCCTATCTTTGATGTAGAAAATATTGAGACGCGACAGAAAGAAAAAAAAAAACACATACCAGGTTCTGAAGATCATGTGCACATCGGTAGAATGAGCCTTAAAGTAAAATAAAGCTCGCATGAGTATCCTTCTCAGGAGGGCACTGGGGAGAGTAGGCTTGGTGGTCAGCCATATACCGTTAAAGTGTCCCTTTCCAAAATATGTAGTCATATAGGCTATAAGAATTCTTTGCGAAATCTCAAGGTAGCAAAATGGCGTAGAATTATACTAGATCCACAACCCAAAATTATAGCGACTGTACTAGACTTTAGAACGGGGCTACCCCTTTACACCACAGAATTTGTTTTATAAACTGTACTGCCGCTTTTATCTGTAGGGTCAATAATCTCTAGGTGTAAGTTGGTAAAATAGTTCTGAACTGAATATTTAAGTGTTAAGTTTAACACTTAAATGCAGATTTGCAAACAGAGCAACTCTGATATGATAACATGGCGTCTGATCTGGATCTATACTGTTTGGCAATGACCCGATACACCAGCCCGGTCGAGTCTTTATTTTATACACAGCACTCTCTCGTGCAGTGGAGAAGACTAGCGGATCTATAAATATAACCGTTCTGGATTTTGTACATTGTCGGTCATAGTCATGTACATGTGAGCAGCCGGACGCTACTGTGCTTAATAAAATTGTGTCTATGGATAAACATTCGACCTATCAAGTAGGCTACCATTGTTTTAGCATCGCTACCAAACTGAGAAGCAAATCCCACCCTCACTCTTACCCTACCTGCCTAGCTTATAATAATATACCGTATTCTTATGTCGAATTTCAAATATATGTTAAAAATTAAATCTTTTTCTGATTATTATATTAACCAACAGATTGAAAAATGCAACCGGTCTGTGCAAAATTTAAATTGAAATTTACGATCAAAAATGCTTCTTCGAGCATGAATGGCAGATCAGCATGCACATCTGCGCAGTCTAATTTCTGAATATCTCCTGGGGATTATATATAGGCCTATATTATAAAAAATTATGTGACACAGAAATATGGTAGATGAACGCATACATGTACAAGAAAATCTGAAACGGCACTGAAGCGTCTTTGAGTATGTGTGCCCAGTGAAGCCCAGTGGAGACATGGTTCAGCCTGTGCAGTCTGATATCTGAATCCCTGCTGGAAGCTGTATACATTTTAAAGAGAGACTGAGAGATTTAGTAGATCGACACACATGTACATTCTCTTGTCACCTGCGGGAAGAAAATCTGTAGAGACAGTGGTACGTTTCTGCTTGGTGGGTCTAACTTGTATGAAATTCATTTTAGGTATGAACACATCATTTGGCAAGTCATTACAAGACATAATTTAGTTTAAGACCGGGATGTAGTCATAAATTAAACAGGCTTTAATATGTATGTGAGCGTTTGCATTTCTCTGGCTTTTCTCTTTGGTCCTACTTAGCTGCAGGGCACCATAGGAGTCTAAAAGGAATTCAGAAACTTGCAAAGATGTTTAATATATCACATTTTACTTTTAAAAATGCCGCAAATGCGTTTTAATACTTCTTGTCATCATAAAATACTTTTTGTCACCTCAAGTCACCAAATACCGAGACCGCCCCCGTAAACCCCAAAATTGAATAAAACAATGACTCCAGATACAGACGAGAAAGTGACCATTTTTCCTTGAACATAAATGTTATTGACGTGTCTATGCAATATAATCTGATTTTTTACAATGATGAACACTGTTTGAAGAAAACAACTTCAATAATTTTACTGTACTCTGAGTAACAAGACCTAGTCACAGCTCCCCGAGTGGCCATTTTTAAGGTATGGTGTGGCCGGTAACTAAGGATAAAGTTATCATTAGGCTGACGTGACATGGCGATGACGCTATCCTGTTAAAGATGAACAAAAATTCTAGAGTGGAAAAAATTAGTTTTACCTTGATTAGTGGTCGACATGACTATGGGGCTGAAACGACCGTGTGTGTGTGTGTGGGGGGGGGGGGCACTAGGAGGAGGGGGGGGGAGGGGGTAGAGACCAGGGAGGAAACGTCTTGGGGGCGAAACGACTACGGGAGAAATGTTTTGGGGGCGAAACGACTCGGATTCAAACGTATCAGTATGTCCGAATGTACCAACTAATATGTCCGAATGTACCACCATTCGTCCGACAGTACCAGCATGCTGATCGTTGCCAGTCAATGGAAGAAAAATAATGATTTTTATCATATATTCTCTATATTTTGTTCTTAAAAAACATCCTGAATAATATAAGCAGCTATACATAATTCAAAATTTGAAATAATACGCATGATCTCGCAGGTACAGACGTTCGTATATAAATGTGTCCGAATGTACCTACAGTGACCCTATTTGCTAACAGAATTTTCTGTAAAAAAATAGGCCTGACACCCCTTATATGATAAATGGACTTGTTCAACATATAGCAATGGAAGAGTCAACAATGGGTTAATGCAATATCCTCATTTGAACTACATGGCCTTTTGCGGTTGTTTTCTGTCATACATGTGGTTCCAGATAAGAAGGTGTAGCGATAATTGCTGTAAATACTGCAAAAATCCTAAAAATTCTGACACCTTGAGGACTTGCTGTATTTCACCTGAAAGTTTAACAAATGTGTTTCATCATCCAGAAAGGAGTGAAAAAAATGTGCAGACAGAATGGCAAGCAGTGTAGACCCTGATCAGACTGCACAGACTGATCTGAGTCTTCAATGGGTGCACATGTAAAATGTAGGAAATGCTGTGCCCTGTCTCAATTATGAGTTTTATACAGTCGAACTTCAATGGCTCGAACCCCTTTGGGACCATGAAAATTTATTCGAGACAGCGTTAGTTCGAGCCACTGAAGGTTACTGCCAAGAGGCATAACGAGATACTTTTGAACATATTTCGATGTTATATAATGAAAATGTTTGCTGTGTGTACTCATTAGAATAGCCTCATCGAGGCGATTCTAATGAGTACACACAGCATACATTTGTAATATAAAAGACTAAAATCTCCTTAATCATCTCCCACCATTTCTTATCTTGAGTATTTCCCTAGGGACTCAAGAACGAGTTCGACACAACCATGGTAAACGAGCCATCAGTGTTTGAGCCATCGAAGTTCTACTGTATGCATTTTCTATTTGCATCTTCAAATGCTTACCATATGTGATGTTACAACCCATCTATTTATAGGTTGACCACTGGTTGAGTTTTGCCTATGGCGATTTGTCCTGTGCTACAGGGGTTAAAGCAGGAGTTGCCTACCTGGACAAAGTCTTGGGGACAGTCACCTACCTTGTGGGGTCAGCCCCTACAGTGGCAGATTTTGCTGTCTGGGAATGTCTTTACAGTAAGTATGGTATTGTAGCAATGTCAGAAATATGCATTCCGGAATAATAACAATCCAAGAATGTAGCCACCAAGGCCTATTGTTCAAATCAGTGTTGGCTAAATGGTCAAAATATTAACTTTTCCAGCAAGTACAATATCTAATAGAATGGTATTTTTTCTGTAAAACTGTGAGTAGCATTTGCATTTGCAAATAAAATTATCAAAGTTTCAAGGATATGTTAACTAAGCGCTGCCAAGCGAATTTGTGTCTTCGAGCATTCCATCATCTCAAATTGTAACTGCGCATGCCTAGCCATTCAGAGGGGCCAGGGACATGGCTTTCTGTCTGAAGGTTCCTCTTGATTCACAGCTTGTATGAGCGAGCAGCGAAGGTTCTGGCGAGACTGCGCAGATGCGCAGGCTCACCCGAACCTTCGCTCCTCGCATAGGCGATAAGTACCAAAATCGCTTGACCGGGCCCAACTAAGGACATTGTTAGTTTTGAACAACTAGTCCAAATAGAAAAGGAATACTTAGGCTTTCATAATGATGACGTACTGCTGGTAGACAAGGTGCAAACATGCAAGTTAATTTATCTTATGACAACTCTTGTTACCCAAAAGAACCTTTAGAATGCGGCATGTGACAGAAATGATAACGATACCATACCTCCTTTAACCCTTGCAACCCGGTAGACCTATGCAGACATTGAGACCCAGGTGAGATGACTCATAATGAGACATCACAACAGGATCTGAACTGTTTGTAATCCTGTAAATGATTTTTTGTAAATGCCCTATTTACAACACTGAGAAGGATGGATGAGTCTGCCTCGGAAACTCAAAAATGAAAGCAAGAACCAGTTGTAGGTTTCCATTCAAAGAAACAACATCATGCATATTCCTTCATAAATGACACTTCCGCCTTCCTTATTTTTCATAAAAAAAAGGATGGACATTGAGATTTCAATCCCTATTTTCTTGAAGAAGAAAAAATAATACAGTCTCCAAAAATATCTGTGGCTCTTCCAGGGTTAAACAAAACAATTTAATACATCTTCTGACAAAATTATACAAAATATTCCTTTAGGGCTCAATAAATAAATGCATGATATACATATTACTGAACTAGTAAGGGACAGGGATATACCTGATCAATACAACATATTTGAAACATGTTATAAAGATAATTGATTTCTGTGATCTTTCTTCTTCAGAACGTAATGGCGAAATGCGCCGAAACACAGTAAAAGTGTGTGTTAGACCACATGCAGGGGTCAAACATGCAACAGAGGTTAATTCCAACCAATCAGACAACTCCCAAACCAATTAAAATCAAATAATTCCTCACTGATTGGCAAATATTCAAAACATAAAGTAAAACTTTGAACTTTCGAACAACCGGAAGTAATAAACAATAACAACTGACGAACAAGACAGTTCACCGCAGACAAGACAATACTGCGGATATGACAGTACACCGAAACTTAGTGTTTTAGATAAAAAGTACATCGGTGACATTTGTTTTAAAAGTAGCCCATTCTCTGAGAAAGATTTTATTCTATTTTTTTTTTGTGCATAATATTTTTCAACTAGCAATGTCCTGAATCAGTATTGGCTGTCAGCAAGGTTGGTGTGTAATACCAGTACTGAATATATTTGCAGCAAGCTCCACCTGGGAAACTCTAGTGGCTAAAGATAAAGCGCCACCAAATGTCAGTCGATACTTCAACTTCCTGTCAGCTCAGCCCATCTTCAAGACGGTTCAGGAACTTTTCCCAAGACCAAAATTAGAGGAAACACAGGATAAAAAGGCTGACTCATCTGTAAGTACATTTAACCGATTTTGTACAGGAAACCCCAAAACGGGTGATTTGCAAACAGTGTGTGTGTAGAACGCGGCATCTGATCAGGGCCTACACTCTTTCGAAAAATTCAGCCATTTTCCAAATAGATTTTGAAGAAAACAGGACCTGACACCCCTAAATTTTGAAATGGACTTGTGCTGTTCATAAGGTGGAGGATTCCATGTGGAACAAAATGGGTAAAAGGAGATAAAACGGCTGATCTGGGTCCATTGCTTCAGAACTTAAAATGTTGTTAGTTGATATATTGTTAAAACTTTGATCATTTATTATGGCAAATATGCTAATGTTTTTCATCACGTGAACAAGTCCCGTGAAATGAAGACCCCCTTATACCCCACTTTATATAGAGAAAACTGAGATTTACGGGGGTATACATTATTTTTCTCATTTTTGTTTCAAGACATAGGTTGTGGGTACTCGTTAGAACCGCCTCAATGAGGTGGTTCTAACGAGCCCCCCACAACCTATGTTTGCAGTATTTATAAGAAAAATATCACGGATATTCATCAGGAAAATGGCCATTTTGGAGATGTGAAAAAATGCACTAGGTCGCACGAGTATGTTATCGTAATGGCTGGGAAAGTGTATATAGCTTTTGAAACAGTAGTGTCCTGTTTTGGGGATTTCCCATATTAAATAGGTTAGACCAACTTGTTTTGGAAAAAATTTAACCCATTTATGACATATACAGTTAATCATCCTCATATCAGCACTGGTCAGATCTAGGTCTTCAGTGTTCACCATTGTGCCTTTTTGGGGATACTTATCATATATAGTTTAAGCACACAGTGGTCTTGTGCTATTAGACAAAGCAGGAACACAGTTATTTAGTATAGGCTACTGTAATGACCCTAAGTAATGGGACAGATAGGCCAAAGTAAACAGTGAAGACCCAGATCAGAGACCAGGGTCTACACTGTTTGTCATTCTGTCTGCACCTTTTGGACTCCTTGCTGGATCGTGAAACAAATTTGTCAAAATTTTAGGAGGATTACGGCAAGCCCTTAAGGCATCCAAACTTTAAGGATTTTTATGGTTATCAAACTCGGGTGAGATACTATTATTGAAGTCAATGTAAATTTAATGGCACTATTTGTTTAGTGGGCTATATATTTTTCTTAATTTCAGCACCTTTATCTCTCAAAGCAAATGTTTCATTACCTTGGACTTTGAGATAACAGGGGTACCTGTATAAGCAGATGACTGTCTTATGTTAGTGGAAGTGGGGAAAAAAAAAGAAATCTTCAATTTTTTACCACAAAATTTCTGTCTTACAAAATGTTCTATTCTGGTAAACTGGATCCATTTGTTTAAAACTAATGATGTCATATGTCACCTTATTGTTGAAACTTCAGCCATTTAATATGGCCAATATGCTCATATTTTTGTGGAAAAAATGTGAGTAGCTTTTGCAAATGCAAAAGCTACTCACATTTTTCCATCAAAAATACCGAAGTATTTGATATTGTACTTGCTAGAAACCTGTCTTAGTGGCTACCTCTAATAAGCAAGCATGTATTTGGTTCCCAAAAGAGGAAAATGCATTAAAATCCACCTGTATTAAGCAAGCACCTGTCTTAAGCAACCAAATTTTGAATTTGTGTAGTTTAACAGTTTGATTACTGACAAGTTCTTTAAGCAAACAGTGTTTTGAACAACTGGTAAACTGACATTTTTCAGGTGAAAAAGGATGAGGGCAAATTTGTTGACCTCCCAGGAGCTGAAATGGGCAAAGTTGTGGTACGCTTCCCTCCTGAAGCCAGTGGGTGAGTTTGTGTTGACAAATATCGGGTATTGAGACACCAAAAGGGTGTCAATACACTGCAAAGGTAAATAACCACATGGAAATACTTAGAAAATTCAGTGACCCAGACACAGGTCATCCTTGGCTGATTTGAACAGGTTCTTTAGTTCCGACACAATTCTTCACATAGCTCAGGATAACAAACCGGCCCCGATAGCTCAGTTGGTAGAGTGTCCGCTCCGGTGAACGGGAGGTCACGGGTCGATCCCGGGCCGCAACATACCAAAGTCGTTAAAAATGGTACTAGCTGCTCCTCGCGTGGCACTCAGATTTACGGAGTAGAGCTAGGACTGGTCGACCCAGTGTCAGGATAATGTGACAGGGTGTGGTATATTGTAATGTGTCGTGGACATGATACTTCAGTGGGGCAGCACTATAAAAGTGAGCATTGAGCTCCCTGTGGCAACCAGACACTGTCGTGATATGACTGAAAAATTGTTGAAAGCGACGTTAAACCCGAATTCACACACACAGCTCAGGATAACAATGTGTAAGATATATATATATATAGGGAAAACCTTTAAAAATCTTCTCATCTGAAACCAGAAAGCCCAGGTCTTTGATATTTGGCACAATTCACCAGTGCTAAGGAGAAAATGCTTTCCTTTAAGAGAAGACCTCTTTTTCAAATTGGATTTGTTTACACGAAAGCAAACAGGAATAACAAAACTTGTGTCCGCCCCTCATGAAAATGGCGATCAATATGACAGATATGTCCAAACCTGCTTACCTTGATGAGACTGAAATTGTTTTGTCTTCAACCCTTTAGACACTGAGTAAAACTACATCTGAAAATGTCGTCTGCTTATGTCGTCTGCTGAATCTTCTTGCAAACCTTTTAGAAATATTTTTTATATAGGCAAACAGTGTGGACCCAGATCAGACTGCTCCTTGAGGAGCAGTCTGATGTGGGCCCACACTGTTTGCAAAAATGACTTTTAAAGTAACAGGCAGGTGGCAAAGCAGATGACAATTGTTGTGATTGGCATTTTATGTGTTAATTTTCAGGTACTTACATATAGGTCATGCGAAAGCAGCCCTGTTAAACCAGTATTACCAAGAAAACTTCAAAGGCAAGTTCATTATGAGGTTTGATGATACCAACCCAGCCAAGGAAAATGCTGAATTCGAACAGGTAACTAACTTGCACATCAAATTTTTTTTGTTTGATTTTAGGTTTAACGTCACCGTCAACACTGTAAAGGTCATTTTGGAGACGTTGCTTCCAATTTTGTGGGACTTTTACCCGACATTGAGATGAAATGACATCTCAAGCCCTGTCGCCCAATGAAACCAATAGGGTTTATTAGCATGGACGGTCCGCCTTGAACCGTGGTTCCTGGACAGGCTTAGATCCTCCAAGCGATTTACCAGTACCAGTGTGCGGGCCGGATTCAGCTCTGCGTGGAAGCATCATGCAGCCCATATATTTCTTCAAGCCCCTATGGGCGGGGGCAGTTGCACATCAAATGGTTTAATCCATTGTATGCTTGTGGACTCTTCCATTGCTATATGTTGGACAAGTCCATATATCAAATAAGGGATGTCAGGCCTATTTGTTTCGTTTTTATTAGCTCACCTGTCACGTACTTTTCGTCCGTCGTCAGTGCGTGTGTGCGTGCGTGTGTGTGTGTGTGTGTGCGTAAACTTTTTCTTCAAATGACATCTCCTCCTAAACCACTGATCGGATTTTGACCAAACTTCACAGCAATGATCCT
The DNA here is from genome assembly GCA_963580285.1 of Lucinisca nassula. Lineage (NCBI taxonomy): Eukaryota > Metazoa > Mollusca > Bivalvia > Lucinida > Lucinidae > Lucinisca > Lucinisca nassula. The sequence continues at coordinate 157,891,554 of OY757012.1, read as the reverse complement.
TAGGTGGTCCCCTTTCAAAATTGTTCAAATGGTTCCGGTCCATTGCACATCTGGGTCACAGGAGCTAAAAATAGATTTTTTAAACAAAAACTTTAAAAATCTTCTTCTCTGAAGCCGCAAGGCCCAGGTCTTTGATATTTGGTATGAAGCTTCATCTAGTGAACCTCTACCAAGATTCTTCAAATTATAGCCCTGGGGGCCAAAATGCCCCCGCCCCGGGGGCCTTTGGTTTTACATAGGCTTATATAGGGAAAATCATTAAAAAATCTTCTTCTCTGAAACCACAAGGCCCAGGTCTTTAATATTTGGTGTGAAGCTTTACCTGGTGGACCTCTACTAAGATTGTTCAAATTATAGCCTACGGGCCAAAAATGCCCCCGCCCCGGAAGGCCTTTGGTTTTAAAAAGGCTTATACAGGGAAAATCTTTAAAAATCTTCTTCTCTGAAACCGCAAGGCCAAGATCTTTGACGTTTGGTGTGAAGCTTCATCTAGTGGACCATTACCAAGATTGTTCAAATTATAGCCCTGGGGGCCAAAATGCCCCCGCCCCGGGGGCCTATGGTTTTATATAGGCTTATATAGGGAAAATCATTAAAAAATCTTCTTCTCTGAAACCGCAAGGCCCAGATCTTTGATATTTGGTGTGAAGCTTCATCTAGTGGAGCTTTACCAAGATTGTTCAAATTATAGCCCTGGGGGCCAAAATTCCCCCGCCCCGTGGGCCTTTGGTTTTACATAGGCTTATATAGGGAAAATCATTAAAAAATCTTCTTCTCTGAAACCTCAAGGCCCAGATCTTTGATATTTGGTGTGAAGCTTCATCTAGTGGACCTTTACCAAGATTGTTCAAATTATAGCCCTGGGGGCCAAAATGCCCCCGCCCCGTGGGCCTTTGGTTTTACATAGGCTTATATAGGGAAAATCATTAAAAAATCTTCTTCTCTGAAACCTCAAGGCCCAGATCTTTGATATTTGGTGTGAAGCTTCATCTAGTGGACTTTTATCAAGATTGTTCAAATTATAGCCCTGGGGGCCAAAATGCCCCCGCCCCGGGGGCCTATGGTTTTACATAGGCTTATATAGGGAAAATCATTAAAAAACTTCTTCTCTGAAACCGCAAGGCCCAGATCTTTGATATTTGGTGTGAAGCTTCATCTAGTGGACCTTTACCAAGATTGTTCAAATTATAGCCCTGGGGGGCCAAAATGTCCCCGCCCCATGGGCCTTTGGTTTTACATAGGCTTATATAGGGAAAATCATTAAAAAATCTTCTTCTCTGAAACCTCAAGGCCCAGATCTTTGATATTTGGTGTGAAGCTTCATCTAGGGGACCTCTACCAAGATTGTTCAAATTATAGCCCTGGGGGCCAAAAATGCCCATGCCCCGGGGGCCTTTGTTATTACATAGGCTTATACAGGGAAAATCTTTAAAAATCTTCTTCTCTGTAACCGAAAGGCCCAGATCTTTGATATTTGGTGTGAAGCTTCATCTAGTGGACCTCTACCAAGATTGTTCAAATTATAGCCCTGGGGGCCAAAATGCCCCCGCCCCGGGGGCCTATGGTTTTTCATAGGCTTATTTAGGGAAAATCATTAAAAAATCTTCTTCTCTGAAACCGCAAGGCCCAGATCTTCGATATTTGGTGTGAAGCTTTATCTAGTGGAGCTTTACCAAGATTGTTCAAATTATAGCCCTGGGGGCCAAAATCCCCCAGCCCTGTGGGCCTATGGTTTTACATAGGCTTATATAGGGAAAATCATTAAAAAAATCTTCCTCTCTGAAACCACAAGGCCCAGGTCTTTAATATTTGGTGTGAAGCTTCACCTGGTGGACCTTAACTAAGATTGTTCGAATTATAGCCTTAGGGCCAAACAAGTCCCCGCCCAGGGGGCCTTTGGTTTTACATAGGCTTATACAGGGAAAATCTTTAAAAATCTTCTTCTCTGAAACCACAAGGCCCAGATCTTTGATATTTGGTCTGAAGCTACATCTAGTGAACCTCTTTCAAGATTGTGCAAATTATAGCCCTGGGGCCGAAAATGGCCCCACCCTTGGACCCTTTGGTTTTTCATAGCCTTATATAGGGAAACCTTTAAAAAATCTTCTTATCTGAAACCACAAGGCCCAGGTCTTTGTTATTTGGTATGAAGCTTTACCTAGTGGACCTCTACTAAGATTGTTCAAATTATAGCCATGGGGCCAAAAATTGCCCCCGCCCAGGGGGCCTTTGATTTTCACCTAAGCTTATGTAGGGGAAATCTTTAAAACTTTTCTTCTCTGAAACAGCAAGGGCCAGGTCATTGATATTTGGTGTGAAGCTTAATCTAATGGACCTCTACCAAGATTGATAAATTTATAGCCCTGGGGCCAGAAATGCCCCCCACCCCTGGGGCCTTTGGTTTTACGTAGGTTTATACATGGAAAATCTTTAAAAATCTTCTTCTCTGACTCCGCAAGGCCCAGATCTTTGGTATTTGGTGTGAAGCCTCATCTAGTGGACCTCTACCAAGATTGTTCAAATTATAGCCCTGGGGCCAAAAATGCCCTCACTCTGGGACCCTTTGGTTTTCATAGGCTTATATAGGGAAAGCCTTTAAAAATTTTCTTGTCTGAAACCAGAAGGCCCAGGTCTTTGATATTTGGAATGAAGCTTCATCTAGTGGACCATTACCAAGTTTGTTCAAATTATAGCCCTTGGGCCTAGAATGTACTGGAAACACTGATTTTCAGGTGAGCGCTTCAGGGCCCTGTGGGCCCTCTTGTTCTATTTTTAACAGAAAATTCTGTTAGCAAATAGTGCAGGCTCTGATCAGACGCCATGTTCTGAGAAGGCGGCATCTGATCTGGGCCTACACTGTTTGCCTAGGTACCCCGTTAGGGGTTTCCGCATTCAATCATAATCAATGGGTTAAACATGATATTATGTTTTCAGTATTTACAACAAATACAAGTTTAACAGGAGACATGACAGGTCCAGAACATTTAATGAGGAATGTAATTCTCTCCCTTCCACCTATTTATGAAGGGCAGATGTGAGATGTTAAGTGCTTATGAATAATCATGCTCAGGAAAAGTGTGATTACGTAGAATGACCCACTCTGTATGACCTAAATAGTGTTGACTGGGCTGTTAAACTCTCAACAAACAAATAATCTGATGAGCTTATTAGTGTTGACGGGGCCATCAACCCTTTCAACCCAGGGGCCAGTTAACGGGCCTCCGTGGCCTAGTGGATAAGAGCGCTGACTCTTAGTCAGTAGGTCTCTCACCGCCGTAGGTTCGAGCCTCGCTCTGGCCACATGTGAGATGCCAAGTTCTGCAACGGAAGGTCAGATGGTTTTTCTCCGGGTAGTCCGGTTTTCGCCCACCTCTGATTAACCATCGGCTCGATATGAGTGAAATAATCTTGAAAGGGCCGGAAAACCCAAACTAAAAAAAAAAAAAAAAAAAACCAGGGGCCAGTTGTTCAAATCCAGCGACATCATTAGTTTACATGTCGTTAAAACTTTGATCATTTAATAAATGTATTTGCAAAAATGACACTATATGCTTGAACAGTTAACAAGTTAACAATATGACCACTAACGAACTTTTTAAGCTAACGATGCTTTGAACAAATGCTGCCAGTAGAGAGACCTAAACAAACAGTGAGATCCAGATGGGATGGCTCATAAATGATTAAATGAGCCCCGCCAAGCGAATTTGGGTCTTCGAGCATTCCGTCATGACAAATTTCAACTGCGCATGCCCAGCCATTCAGAAGGGCCAGGGATATGGCTTTCTGTCTGAAGGTTCCTCTTGATTCACTGCTTGTATGAGCGAGCAGCGAAGGTTCTGGCGAGACTGCGCGGATGCGCAGTCTCGCCTGTACCTTCGTTGCTCGCATAGGCGATAAGTACCAAAATCGCTTGACGGGGCCCAAATGATCATCTCCTCTGTTCACCATCCTGTTAATGAGGATAGACATGTGCACATTTAGAGATGGAATTCAGAGACTGCGTTTTTAACAAGGGAGATAATTTTTGGGACTTTTCACTATCTATTTTCTTATTTCTTCACGAAAACATACATTATTGGTACTCATCAGAAGCGCCTCACTGTGGCGCCTCTAATAATGTTTCATGCAGAAATAAGAAAATTATCAGTACAGTAGAACTTCGATAGCTCGAACACGGATGGCTCCTTTACCATGGATGAGTCAACCCCTTCTTGAGCTCCTAGCGAAATCCTCTACATAAGAATTAGTGGGGGATAATTAAGGAGATTTTAGTCTTTTATCTTGCAAATGTATGCTGTGTGTACGCATTAGAATCGCCGCGATGAGGCGATTCTAATGAGTACACACAGCATACATATTCTTTATAGAACACCGAAAAGATGTCTAAAAGTATCTCGTTATGCCTCCTGACAGTAGCCCTCAGTGGCTCGAACAATCCCTGTCTCGAACAGATTTTCGAGGTCCCAAAGGTGTTCGAGCCATTGAAGTTCAACTGTATATTTAGGCCAAGGTTAAATTAGTAAACCATTCAAAAATAACTGTTAGAGGTTATAAAGCAGCATTTTTCCCATACTCCTGATCTTCAATAGCCTTGGGTACAAATTTCTAAACAATTTGTACAGAATTTTATTGCTTCATCATAAGATACAAAAGAAATCTGTCAGCAAAAATTACCTGCCAGTCCATAAAAATTATGATAACTTCAGAATATGAAGGTGAAAAATGACCATATAACTTCATTAAATTGTATTAACCCATTTGGTACCAGAAACCCCAAAACGGTTACAGTGCAGGTACAATGCAGGCCCAGATCAGACACCACAGAACTGATCAGGGCCTCCACTGTTTGCTAAAAGTTCAGTCATTTTCCAAATAAATTTTGATGAAAACACAACCTGACATCCTTAAATTTTAAAATGGACTCCGGCTATATATAAGGAGGAAGATTCCATTTGATACAAAAAAGGTTAAGTTAAAAAAATAACTTGCAGAGGTTATGCTCGTGTCATGACTAATGGACGTTTTTGGAACTTAAAATTAAATGTAGTATGGACACTTACTACATCCTATAATTATCCTCATTATTCTTATTCTGCAATCAGTTTTTTGCAATTACAGTGAAACTTAGGTAGTTCGAACATCAATGTTTCGTATACCATGGTTGAGTCGAACCCGTTCTTGAGTCCCTAGGGAATGACTCTTCATAAGTAAACGTGCAGGATATTTAAGGAGATTTTCGACTTTTATCTTGCCAATTTATGCTGTGTGTACTCATTAGAATCGCCTCCATGAGGCTATTCTAATGAGTACATACAGCATACATTTTAATTATAGAACATTGACAAGAAGTCCCAAAATTATCCCCGTTATACTCTCTGGCAGTAACCCTCAGTGGCTCGAACTACCCCTGTCTCATACAGATTTTTGTGGTCCCAAAGGTGTTCAAGTCATTGAAGTTTGCCATTATGTTTTTTCGTCAGGTAATCCTGCAGGATGTAGCAGACCTAGGAATCAAGTATGATCAATTTTCGCACACCTCAGACCATTTTGACACGATGCTAGAACTATGTGAGAAGATGTTACGACAAGGAAAGGCATACGTTGATGACACAGATCCGGAAACAATGAAGAAAGAAAGGGAGGAGAGGAAAGAGTCAGCAAACAGGAGTAACAGTAAGTTGGCTTTTTTTCCGTTTTGATATGGGTTTTATGGCCCCCTCAAGACCATTTCACTGACAGCAAGTCAATCATTAATCAGAGATGGGGGAAAAAACTGGAAAACGCTGGTGAAACACCACCTGACCTTCCATTGCAGAACTCGGTGTCTCACATGTGAAACAGTTGTTGATTGATAGGGTAAGAATATACCTGACATTTCCCACTATTTCTTGCAGGGATGAGTGATGGGAGGCAATTTTTGTGACTTCCTATTTGCTTTGAGCCGGCGCACGACAAAACCTACAATAAGACATGTTCTCCCAGCGAAGAATCAGATCAGCCTGTGCATCCATATAGTCTAACCAGAGACTTCTCTTGCTGCATGCAGGAGCAATGGAGCCTTAGTTATCCTTAGAGCTCACAGTGAAGACTGATCAGACTGCACAGATGCCCAGGCTGATCTGAGTCTTCGCTGGGTGCACATGTCTTACTGTAGGTTTTGTTGTGCGCTGGCTCCTTTTCTGTTATCTTTTCCCACCAAAGAAAGAATTTGCTCTTAAGGAGCAAATTGTTTCCTTTTAAGAGTGGATCCCTTTTGATATGGGAGACTAAAATATTACCTCCCCTGAAGAATATGCATTCCCCTGAAATGGAATGGGAAGGCAACTCATGCTTTCGATTTGGTTTAATTGTTTGTTATGTGATGTGAAAACTGGAATAAACATTCTTTAGTTATCTCCTTTTCTCTTAGATATGAGGTAGAATCTTCTATTCTAACAGGTATAGAAAAGAATTTATCTCTATGGAGTGAGATGGTACAGGGTACAGAGCTTGGTCAGAAGTGTGTTGTGAGAGCTAAGATAGATATGTCATCAGACAATGGCTGTCTGAGGGATCCCACCATGTACAGATGTAAGAATGAGACCCATGTGAGAACAGGAGATAAATACAAGTAGGTTATTCATAGCTCCAGGTAAAGACAAATTATGAGGATAATTAAGGGATTATTTTCTTTATTTCTAGAATCACATGTTGTGGGTACTTCATTACGAAAACACACCTATACAAATACATTGTAAACTTTACCGCCGAAAAAAGCAACATTTAAGATGAAAAATTGTGATAACAAGTACCAACAATCTATATATTGCAGCAGAAATAAGAAAAATAAGGTTCACCCCTGTATACCCCAGTTTTTAGCTCACCTGTCACGTAGTGACAAGGTGAGCTTTTGGGATCACTTTTTGTCCGTCGTCCGTCGTCCGTCCGTGCGTCCGGGCAGACTAGAGGTACCTAGTGGGGTTAGGATTCTGCCCAATTCAACTTAATGAGGTTTATTCCGTAAGGCACAGTAACTTTTCAGTTAGTGGGGTTAAAAATTTCGTATGTGGGGTTAAAACTCTGTGCAGTGGTGCGTTATGGGGTTAAAGTCTCCATAGACTTTACATTAGTAACCCCACAAGGTACCTCTTCTAAGAATGTCCGTGCGTGCGTCCATGCGTGTGTCCGTAAACTTTTCTTCAAACGACATCTCCTCCTAAACCACTGATCAGATTTTGCCCAAACTTCACAGGAATGATCCTTAGGTGGTCCCCTTTCAAAGTTGTTCAAATGGTTCCGGTCCATTGCACATATAGGTCACAGTAGCCAAAAATAGATTTTTTTCACCGAAAACTTAAAAAATCTTCTTCTCTGAAACCACAAGTCCCAGGTCTTTGATATTTGGTATGAAGCTTTATCTAGTGGACCCCTAACAAGATTGTTCAAATTATAGTGCTGGGGCCAAAAATGCCCCCGCACAGGGGCCCTTTGGTTTTACATGGGCTTATATAGGGAAAATCTTTAAAAATCTTCTTCTCTGAAACCGCAAGGCCCAGATCTTTGATATTTTGTATGAAGCTTCATCTAGTGGACCCCTACCAAGATTGTTCAAATTATAGTGCTGGAGCTAAAAATGCCCCCGCACGGGGGCCCTTTGGTTTTACATGGGCTTATATAGGGAAAATCTTGAAAAATCTTCCTCTCTGAAACCGCAAGGCCCAGGTCTTTGACATTTGGTATGAAGCTTCATCTAGTGGACCCCTACCAAGATTGTTTAAATTATAGTGCTTGGGCCAAAAATGCCCCCGCATGGGGGCCCTTTAGTTTTACATGGGCTTATATAGGGAAAATCTTTAAAAATCTTCTTCTCTGAAACCCCAAGGCCCAGGTCTTTGATATTAGGTATGAAGCTTTATCTAGTGGACCCCTACCAAGATTGTTCAAATTATAGTGCTGAAGCTAAAAATGCCCCCGCACGGGGGCCCTTTGGTTTTACATGGGCTTATATAGGGAAAATCTTGAAAAATCTTCTTCTCTGAAACCGCTAGGCCCAGGTCTTTGATATTTGGTATGAAGCTTCATCTAGTAGACCCCTACCAAGATTGTTCAAATTATAGTGCTGGGGCCAAAAATGCCCCCGCACCAGGGCCCTTTTGTTTTACATAGGCTTATATAGGGAAAATCTTTAAAAATCTTCTTTTCTGAAACTGCAAGGCCCAGGTCTTTGATATTTGGTATGAAGCTTCATCTAGTGGACCCCTACCAAGATTGTTCAAATTATAGTGCTGGAGCAAAAAATGCCCCCTGCACGGGGGCCCTTTGGTTTTACATGGGCTTATATAGGGAAAATCTTGAAAAATCTTTTCTCTGAAACCGCAAGGCCCAGGTCTTTGATATTTGGTATGAAGCTTCATCTAGTAGACCCCTACCAAGATTGTTCAAATTATAGTGCTGGGGCCAAAAATGCCCCCACACCAGGGCCCTTTTGTTTATCATAGGCTTATATAGGGAAAATCTTGAAAAATCTTCTTCTCTGGAACCACAAGGCTTAGGTCTTCGATATTTGTTATGACGCTTCAGCTAGTGGACCTCTATTAAGATTGTTCAAATTATAGCCCTGAGACCAAAAATGCCCCCGCCATGTGGTCCTTTGGTTTTACATAGACCTATATAGGGAAAATCTTTAAAAATCATCTTCTCTGAAACACAAGGCTTAGGTCTTTGATATTTGTTATGAAGCTTCAGCTAGTGGACCTCTACCAAGATTGTTCAAATTATAGCCCTGGGGCCAAAAATGCCCCCGCTCCGGGGCCCTTTGGTTTAACATAGACTTATATAGGGAAAATCTTGTTTTACATAGACTTCTATATGCAGGGTAAACCTTTAAAATCTTCTTCTCTGAAACCAGAAAGCCCAGGTCTTTCATATTCGATATGAAGCTTCATCTTGTGGACCTCTACCAAGATTGTTCAAATTTTAGCCCTGGGGCCAAAATTGACCCTGCCCGGGGCCCACTTGTTATGCTTTGGATCAGGTGAGCGAACCAGGGCCCAGAGTACCGTAAAAAATCGGCTATAAGACGAGGATTTTTCCCTCCAAAATGAGTCCAAAAAAGTGACCCCGTCTTATAGCCGAGGTCATGGACTGCAGGCTTTTTTCCGGCAATGTGCGCCGAAGACCAGACATACGGAAAAAGCCGATCGGTGATTTTTGAATTGATATAAATCGCCGCCCACAAACCACCGTTACGATTTTTCTGTATGCGATCGGTAAATGACGTAATCCTACGCCATTATCCCCACACATGTTTAATGTCATTGCATGTATCTCTTTCATAAAAAAAAAATGCTTGGAACCGGTAAAAAATATTTTCCTGATAGCTAAGCGGTTGTGAATTGAGGTGGATAGAAAATCAGTGCTTTGCACAGCTCCCGAATTATCCCTAGAAGCTCCATGTCAATAACCAACAACAGCATTCGACTTTTCCCGCCAACGTCTGCTATTTGTTGCCAAAACATAACCATTCATGAGATCATAGATTAGTCCGATTTTATAATGCAAACATCTACCGTTAGATGTAGCTAATAGTCTGAGGAGCAATTAAATCATTTTCACATTGATTGTGGATTAAATTTTATGACTGGAGGATTAACGCAAATTAGAGACTTAACTTGACCATATTTTCACACCTTATCGACACGCACCGCAGGGTGGCAATTATACGACAGGGATTTACAATAGTGACATACTTGAACCGTAATAAATACACAGACGGTTTGTCTCTGAATTGACAGCGATTTACTTACTGGTCTAGTTTTACCGTATTTAAGAACTCAAAAAGACTAGCAGTTGTAGACAATTTTTTTTTTTTTTTTGCACTTGTCCCGATCGAGCGTCATAAGGTCAAAGTGCACCTGCCCGGCGTGATTTCGGTCTTGTCCCGGACGGCCGGGAAATGGATTTGTCAGGCCCTGTCGTCTATTAAATAGAAGTCTGTGTAGCCTAAGCCAGCAAGGCATGTACCGGGCCGACAACGATACGACGTATTGGCCCGATGTTTGTCGCTATTTTGTGCTAGCTGGGGTGTTGGTTCTGAAACTGAATAGCTAGGTGTTGTGCTCCGCGATGAAAAAAACACTCAGTTACTTCTAAAAAAAGCTGCAACAAATATTTCTAAATTTTGTGGATGGAAATGAATTTCCCCCCTTTCCCAACGCTTAATAGACGTACCTATTCAGATTCAATAAGAGTTGTCTCTCTTTGTAACTGTTACAAACGAATGTCAACAGACATAAACAAGCGGCCAAACAAGCCATGTTAGGGGTAAGTAGAGAGGTTTTCTGACAAAAAAGGCCGATTTCTCACATCTAAATGGCATCTGGCGGTAGCAGATAGGCCCCGACAGATATGGCAAAAATTTGACCCGTCTTATAAAAGAGTATAAGCAAAATCCCACCTTAGAAAAACTGAAAAAGGGGTCCCGTCTTATAGCCGAATCGCCTTATAGCCGAATCTTTACGGTATATAAAACTGGGGTTCAAGGGGATCAAAATTATATAGGCATGTTTTCGTAATGTGTTTGAATCACCTTAATGAGGCTATACTAAAACGTACCCACAACATGTGCTTTTATGGAGAAATAAGGAGAATTGTCCTGAAATTATCCTCATACTTTCTCCTTTCCCGATTACTCTATACTTTGAGCTATGGGTTATTCTATAACATAGGTGTAACCCTAATTACCGTTATAATCCTAAGTATTGGGCCTAAACAAACAGTGAAGACCTAGATCAGACCGCTCCTAAAGGGTCAGGGTCTACACTGTTTGCTAATCTGACTGCACCTTTTGGACTCCTTGCTGGGTCGTGAAACAAATTTGTCAAAATTTTAGGAGAATTAATTCAAGTCCTTAATCCATTGTATGCTAGTTGACTCTTCCATCGCTATATGTTGGACAATTCTATTTGTCATCCTTAAAGGTGCATTATTGAGCTATCGGGCTTCAAAAATGAAAAGCGTGTTTTTCGGTTTTATTTCTTCTATTCATGTAGCTTTGTCATTTGTAATCTTCTGAAACCAAATACCACTTCAGAACTTTGTGAAAATCGTCGTTTTCATTTTTGTTTATTTGTTGTTTTTGGGAATTTCAATCTAAAAATATTCCTGTCACGTGACAAAAAGCCGGGCAACATCACTGCGGCGAACAATAAGATGGCGACCTCCGGTTCATCTGAGGAAAGTAGAATTTTTAGTCCAAATTACAAGTATTTGACTTTCAACTGCACTGACACAATACTATCATGTATGTTAATCTGTTATCAAATGCTAACGCATCAATTTATAGGCAAGAAGATCATTTTACCGTCAATATCTAAAGATGAATTTCTGAATCGATGAGAATTGACATGGGGTCGTTTCAAAGATACACAAAAACCGCATACATGTGAGAGTACATGTATGATGTGGGTATTTGTTAGAATTAGACGATACTAGCAATAACCTTTTGATTTGTTTGATTTGAGGGTTAACGTCCCAATTAACACTGTTTAACGTCCCCATCAACACTGTATAAGTAATTTTGGAGACCTAGCTTACAATTTTGTGGGACTTTTATATACCCGACATTGAGATGAAATGAGATCTCATTCCCTGTCGCTTACGGGCCTCCGTGGCCTAGTGGTTAAGAGCGCTGACTCTTGATCATTAGGTCTCTCACCGCTGTGGTTCGAGCCTCGCTGAGACGCCAAGTTCTGCAACGGAAGGTCAGATGGTTTTTCTCCGGGTACTCCGGTTTTCGCCCACCTCTGATTAACGATCGGCTCGATATGAGTGAAATAATCTTGAAAGGGCCGTAAAACCAAAAAAAAAAAAAAAATCCCTGTCGCCCAATGAAACCAATAGGGTTTATATGAATGGGCGGCCCGACTCGCACCGCTTTGCCTGGGCAGGCTTGAATCCTTTAGGCGGTTTACCAATACTCCTAAGCGGTCGGTTTAAGCTCTGCCTGGCACCATCATGCAGCCCACCTATTTCTTCAAGCCCCGCCATGGGAGCCGAGCAAGAACTTTTTAATACCGAAACAAAAGAGAAACACTATCCATATTCGTACCGCCCATCGGGGCTTGAAGAAATATATGGGCTGCATAATGCTTCCACGCAGAGCTGTAACTGACCCGCAAACGAGTACTGGTAAACAGCTTAGAAGATCTAAGCCTGGGCAAGCAAAGCGATGCGAGTCCGTCCATTTGTTTCACTGGGCGACAGGGCTTGAGAAGTCATTTCATCTCAATGTCTGGTAAAAGTCCCACAAAATTGTTATCAACGTCTCCAAAATGACCTTTACAGTGTTGAAGGGGACGTTAAACCTCAAACCAAACAAACAAACGTGCACCAGGACCTACTCACTAATACTGGGATCGGCCACAGTTTACCATTACATGCAGATTTACAGCACACATCAATCTTGCAATTACGGTAGAGGTCTTAACCTGCACAGCGCTGGCCTCGGTAGCTCAGTCGGATGCGCGTTTGACTGCTGATCATGGGGAAGCAGGTTCGATACCTGCCGGGGTCGGCAATATTCTTTCGCGGGGATTGATCATGAAATCTTTCCTACGGTCATTCTCTCCATTCCGCTGGCTCAAGAAGGGCAGTTGTCAGTTTCTGGCGAAAGAATGTGCACTCTCCTGGTTACCTCTTACGTATAAGCCTGCCCAGGAAAAGTAAACTGACAGGCTCAAAAACGGCCTTAATAGTGTTGACTTGGCCGTAAACCCCAAAACAAACAAACAGTTAACCTGCATAGGGGATGACTCTCCCTGAACAGGGCGCCTCCAGTTTGTTTGTTTGATTTGAGGTTTAACGTCCCCGTCAGCACTTTAAAGGTCATTTTGGAGACGTTGCTTCCAATTTTGTGGGACTTTTACCCGACATTGAGATGAGATGACATCTCAAGCCTTGTCGCCCAATGAAACCCATAGGGTTTATTAGCATAGGCGGTCCGCCTCGCACCGCGGTTCCTGGACAGGCTTAGATCCTCTAAGCGGTTTACCAGTACTAGTGTGCGGGCCGGATTCAGCTCTGCGTGGAAGCATTATGCATCCCATATATTTCTTCAAGCCCCTATGGGCGGGGGCCGGTGCCTCCAGTTAAACGTTCCGATCCAAAGGGCGGTGCGCAGTTTGACATTCATCGCTGTAAATGGTGTTCAGACACCGAAATAATCATCGCCGGGTCGAACCGAGGGCCTCTGGCATCTGAGTCAAGTGCACTAACCACTCTGGGCTTAACCACTGAGCTGTCACGCTCAGTTTATTACATAAACTCCAGGTTTGCAGGATGAGACTCTGCACAGTAATCGGCTCTTTCGTTGTACATTGGGTCGTTCTCCCTGCTCGGGGGGGGGGGGGTCATGTGAGTACCAGCTGATAGCAAGCGGCGGAATGAACAACTGACAGCGCATAAATGTCATCATACTAGATTTCAGTAAGGCCTTTCACGAGGTTCCGCACAATTTCATTTCTGATGGATACCAGAAAGTTGTAATTGAGGATTTCTTCGTCTGCGCCCGTTACTTCTGGTGTTCCACAGAGTACAGTGCTCGGCACTCTCCTCTTCCTCATATACATCAACGACTTGCCACCACGCGTCTCCCCTGTTCGCTGATCACTGCCTGTTGTACCGAGTTGCTGTCGCTCAAGAGGACTTTAATTATTTACAAGCATGGGAGAGGGACTGATAGATGCGTTTTCACCCAGACAAGACTTAGTCTGAGTACATCAGAATCGGCAACAAAAGCAAGATAATGGAGTCATCATTTTTTTTTTTTTTTTTTTTTTTTTGGTTTTGGTTTTACGGCCTTTTCAAGATTATTTCACTCATATCGAGCCGATCGTTAATCAGAGGTGGGCGAAAACCGGAGTACCCGGAGAAAAACCACCTGACCTTCCGTTGCAGAACTTGGCGTCTCACATGTGACCCGAGCGAGGCTCGAACCACAGCGGTGAGAGACCTAATAATCAAGAGTCAGCGCTCTTAACCACTAGGCCACAGAGGCCCGTAATGGAGTCATCATACAACATCCATTGCCAGAAGTAAAGCAAAAAACCTGGCTATAGACAGTACACTGGTGTGAAATAGTCACACTGACATGCTTAGACTAGCTTCTAGTCGGATATCATATTTTAAAGTTAATAAGTAATGTTCTTCTACCCCTTATTTGATCTTGGGAAGATATACTCTGACTAAAATGCCAGTTTGCCTTATCAGTTGGTGTTCGGTAAGGGGTACAGAAAGGCAATAAACATTTCATGACTGTAGCTGTAATCAATCATTTACCAAGGATCTTGCGAGGTAAAATTCGCATTGTACTAGACCTTGGCGTCTGAGACAAGATTAAAGTCTAACAAGGTTTCATATTTGATAAAAACACACATGAAGGTTGGTAATTGGTAAATATGACATCAAGGTCTAGTAGCTAGACTATGACATGCTATCTACGACAGACAGCCAGACAGCTGCTTTCCTATCCTGCGCAGGAATCTCTCTGCATGCCCAATGGACATCAAGGCAACAGCATACACGTCACTAGTTAGACCTAAACTAGAATATGCTGCCACCCCCTGGGACCCCTACAAACAAACTAGTCCAGTTCAATCGCAATCTTCCGCTCACATCGTCTATCTTACTGGTCATATGCATATTGGAAATGAAAAAAGGGAGATTGGTAAAACCTAGTATTCCTTGAATTTCTCGAATCAAGGTCTGCTTTATTAAGGAAATTTCGTAATCCCGGATCGTTTTGTTATTGACGAAGAGCTCTGTGTGAATGATCCATGTCCCTGTCTTGAGATAGATATAAGAGCTTTATTTGTTTAACCGTCATTCATGAAGGCTTACAAAAGTATTTAGGCTGATGAAATATATATATTTGATTTTTCAAGTACGGCAACTTGGATTTTTTTAAGTACGGCAACTTGGAAAAAAAATGCTGAATTAACTGTACGGTTACTTGCGTCACAAAATTGCAAATTTGGAAACTACTGACACCATTTTGACATCGTTTGGAAGGAAAGGCCGTGGTTATTATCATGTTTGGTTTCATCACATAGGGATCGATTATAATGCTAGTGTTGATCGTAAATCAATCTATTTTTGCATGAAACAGATGGAGATGTGAAATCTACACCAGGGCCATATTTCCTTTTGAGAATTCTTTGTCGTTGCTTTCGCTTTGTTTCATTACTGAAAATACTTTGGAAGAAAGTCTGTCCCCTATTGGTCTATTCAACGGAAGGAACTTTCCTTTCGTGATGGGAAGTTTTTCTTTTTTATTTTTCTTTTTGTTGTTTTTGTTTACGAAATAAAGTTTGTTTTTCAGTGAGCTGAAATAGTTTCTACTTCGTTCTTGTGAAACTTACAACTAGAATAGACGTTAGTTTATGCTTTGAGAAGTGTTTATTCCTTTGACGAGAGTTTATTCAAACGAAGGTCCTGTAATATGCATACTATACTCCAGTTATTTAAGATTATGAGTGAGGCCATTATTATTATTATTATTATTTTTTTTTTTGCATTACGAAAACATGCCTTTTAAAAATAAATTGAACATATTTCCACCCAAAAAATGAAAATGTTCAGATAAAAGATTCTGCTATTTTTCATAATTCAGCTCAAAACATAGATTTTGGGTACTCGTTGGAACCGTCTCGACCAGGCGGTTTCTGAGGAGTACCAAAAATCTATGTTTTGGGCAGAAATGCGAAAAATAATGAACACCCATACAAACCCCATTCTACTGGATTAAAGTGGAGTTTAAGAGGGTCAAAATTGCATAGGCATGTTTTCATGATGGTCTTCTGTTTTTTTGTTTTGTTTTTCGAAATGGGCCACGTGCACACATGTTGCAATTTTTATCTTGTATATTCTAACCATTTCACATTTGTACGGTTTAGTAACGCCACAGACAACAAAAAGCTACTTTAAAGAAGGTGATTTAAGGTTCCTCAATACAGTTATTTCACTACATTTGAGGTACTGAAAAAATCATATTTGCAAATAGTTACCCAAACAGATTTTTCATCAGATGGTAGTCCATGTAAATGTAAGAATATGAAAGCAAAATATTTTTATTGGAAAGTCACCATGTTAGTAATTTATTGCATTTTTCCATGGTTTTGCAAAAATGATATCTTAATCCACAGAACAAAAATGTGTAAAATACTATCATAGAATTGTGGCTAAAGGTTGCCTTTAGGCACTGCAAGAGTGGAATTTCAAGTAAAATACCTAAATAGTACTGAAAATTAATGATTCCTCCCCCACCCCCAAAAAATGTAATTATTTCACCTGGTACTATTTTTAAATTCAGTGTATGGTAGCCAAAAATGACCAGTTCTACCAAGTTGGCAGTAAGATCACTGATTGGGTTGAGGTGTTGCAATCTCTTGCATTTAGCTTGTAAAATGATTGAACTTCTTTGGTGCTTTTAGTATTTCATTTTATATATTTCATTCATGCAATTTATAACAATTTATGAATCACTGCACCAAAGTTTCACTGTATTATTGATTGTGTTTACTGGGTGGATGATTTGATACTGGAATAAAATCCAAAACCAAAAAAAAAAAAAAAAGATAAAAACAGTTTATCCCCATATTTGAACTGAAAGAATGAAAGCAGCCTGTTCAGCACCAGGATTTTTGTGCAAAAGGCTTCTGATCACTTCCAATAACTGCTATGTTATAGCAGTGATTTTTATCCATTGATTTGTTACATAAGAATCAGAATCAGAATTGTTACTGGTGACACGTCAAATGACATTCATACACCAGGACCTGTGATATGGGAAGTTAGTCCCTAGCTCTAACCAAAGATGTAAACTTAGCTACACAATCATCAGCACCTTCCGCCGTCGAAATAATAGAATCCGGAAGGGCATTCCAATCTCTAATGGTTCGGGGGAAGAACGATTCTTTATAAATATCCGTTCTTGCAGTAAGGGTCTGAAACGTCATTGAATGGTGCTGTCTACAGTGCCTAGCCGGGGGAACAAGGTCATCTGTTGGAATGCTGGCAGCACCCTTTAGACCTTTGTATAAGAGTATGAGCCTACTGTCTCTTCTCCTTTTCTTGAGAGACTCCCATCTTAATTTTCCTAGAATTCCAGTCATGCTCCCAGTTTCAAAGCAGTAATTTCCAGTTACAAATCTAGCCGCTCTATTCTGAACTTTTTCAATTTCTTCATTTAGGACCACTCCGCTTGGGTCCCAGATGCAACTACCATATTCCAAGATCGGGCGAACAAGTCCCCTGTATGCTGTCTCTTTCACATCCTGGGGACACTGATGAAGATTTCGCCTCAGGAATCCAAGAGTTCTATTCGCCTTTGTACACATATTGCATATCTCAAATCGTGAGTGATTGTCACACCAAGGTATTTAATGGAATTCACATTTTCGAGGACCGTTCCCTCTAAAGTGTAAGAAGCCTCAACTTTATTAGATCTCTTCCTTGTTATCTGCGTAATATTGCATTTAACTGGCTGAAATCTCATGCCCCATTTTCGGGCCCAACATCCTAATCCATCTATGTCAGCCTGAAGTTTCAGTGAGTCATCTGTATCTCTAATTTCCCGGTAACAAACACAGTCATCTGCGAAAAGTCTTATTTCTGAGTCAATGTCAGAGGAAATATCATTGATGTACAGGGAGAACAATAGAGGACCAAGAACAGTCCCTTGTGGGACTCAAGACAAAACTGGCGCCCATACTGAAGATTCACCATTAACAACAACACGCTGTTTTCTGTTCACATGAGTCACCATAAACAAATAATTGATGTTTGGACATATTTATCTAATCCAATTAATGATCTGTTGTGTCACCTACTTATCAATGTGCGGGTTGGTAAAATTTCATAGAAGCCCAATATGCTTTTAATATGTTTTGCTGAAAGAAGTTAAAAAAGAAATCTACCCTTTTCAACTTGTTTACTTGGGAACAGGGGTGAACAACACAAACAGAACAATGTTACACGTAGAAACTAGTTCAGAAATGAAAGCATACTATTATTCATGAATTAACGAACAAATTATGTTAGAAAGTATGTGAAAGTAGGCGCAAGACAGTTTCAAATATGAATATTATGTTTTAAATTTAAAGCAATGGTGTACTATTGTTTTTTTTTTGGGGGGGGGGGGGGGGGGGGGAATTAGTTCCAAGGCGTATGAATACGTTTTTGCATTTGGCAAGATGGAAATCTCTTCAATTTGACAGCTACACTAATTTATCAATGATGAAAGGCTTCCAAGATAGGCGATTTCATTATGGTATACGCAGGAAGAAGGCTACATAGCTGACTTTTCAAGGTATTTTCATTGATGATGGAGAAAATAAAATGTGGAAGGCATAATTGATGAAATCTCAGCATTTCAGATTTACCGCAAGAAAAGGAGATGATGGCGCCCATCGAGAATAAACATGTCAAAAAAATCTGGTTTTCAATTCAGGTAGCCTTTTTGATAGAAAGCTTTGACCGAGTCGTTAGTATTTGATGTGAACTATTGATCTGCAGCTGTTTTAGTAACTTTTAAAAAGTCTATAAAGCGGTTTCCTTTTTTCCTGGTAAAAGTGAAAAATACAGAATTTCATTTATTTTCAAAGGCACAGGGATGTTGCTAATGCAAGAAAGTACTTGCTGTAATAACCGTTTATACCTCCAAACCTTTTTCTTGTGGGACATGGATTTTTAAACGGAAATCAGGATTATATTTTGGGGAAAATCAACTTGCAAATCTTTCATCTATATTTTTCTTGTGCAAATGTATTGAGGAAACTTAAGATGTCCTGAGATAAAAGTACTTTCATAAATTTCTTTTCCGTTCACAAAAGGTTATTTTCGCTGTAATATAAAGGGCAGCTAAAATAATTTTCATCCTAGTTGTAATCTAAAACTGTTAGTTTAACACTTAAATACCAGCATTTTAAACAAGAAGTGCAGATCTGGTAAAACGCAGCATTATGCCGCCTTTCTATGTTTGGATTCCATGTCCCAGTGAGATTCTATGGTGGGGCGGTCTAAGTCCCTCTGGAGGGTGACCGAATAATCAGGGAGAATTATGGTCAGGTACACTCCAGTGTCACCAGCAAATAGGCGAACCCGGGACCACACATTGTCGGGTAGGTCGTTAAGGTATAATAACAATAATATTGTGCCTAGAACTGATCCTTGTGGTACACCTGAAGTAACTGGATCCTCATCTGAGTACTCACATTCAAGTGCAACTGTCTGACTTCTCTCAATCAGAAAAGACTTAATTCACTGGATAGTTAATCCATGTACCAGTAGCTTGCGAAGAAGCTTCATGTGATTCACCTAGCCAAAGGTCATGCTAAACCCAAGATAAGATCTATTTGTTGACCATTTAATCATGATCTGGTATGGTCATAAACAAGCAGAATCACATGAGTGTCACAAGATCTGCGCTCCCAGGCTGATGAGTATTTTGTGATCATAAGGTATGTCCAAACCAAATCTTATGCGGCGAAATTTAGTTTCAACCTACAAAAATCCATTTTTTGAAGGATTTTCTGCTTGTCGGAATTTTGTAAACCTGTCCCCGTAGAAAACCTAAAGCAAATTCGTATATGCCCATTATGACATAAAGACCACATTGGTAATGGGAAATTGTTTTTAAGAAATAGGTGCGATATGGGCATAAGAGCAATTTACGATCTTACTAGTGAGGAAGTGGTATTTTATAGTTTTGAACAGTTAAAGGCGAAATATGATATAAGGGCCACATTTTTAGACTACCACCATGTAGTAAATAGTATTTCTCAAGTATGAAAAGATCAAATTCACATGAATCGTGTATTTGCTGTTAAATTTAAACAAAATGTAGTTTGTAACATATACTTTCAAGACTTGATTAGTTCAAAGAAAGGGAGTAGACTATTTATGATATTTTGGTTAGAGTAAACGAATACATTACACAAACAAAATGGCAAACGGAGATAGGAGATAAAGTGGAAAAAGAGCATTAAAGACATTTCACGAGACAAAACTACGCGACTTTCAATACAAAATCAATAATAAAAATTTAGTAACACATTCATTTCTTTTTAAAATTAATAAAATCAGGGTTGTAGTTACTGTAATGAACAACCAGAAAAAATCCATTATTTATTTCTTAGATGCCCAAAAGTAAGAACGTTTTAGACTGAACTTTAATCATGGTTGACCACAAATGTAAATCCAGAAATATCGCTAGAGGATCGTAAAATACTATTTTCACACGGTGGTAAAGCAGAAGTGGTCAATTACATATCTCTCTCTCTCTCTCTCTCTCTCTCTCTCTCTCTCTCTCTCTCTGTTTTAGCAAAATATTGTATATATGAAAACAAATTTGTTTCTATGAATAAAGTGCTTAGCGAGAGATACATTTCACTCATAAACAACAGGTTAGATAAATTCTTTAAGATTAAAGCCCCTCTCTCGCCCAGCCCAGTGGATCGTTTCACTGACCGCTCCAAGGCGGTTCTTCTGTCGCTGTTTATTTTTGTTATGGTTTGTCTTTGAGTGTTTGTATCACTTATTTTATTTTGTTTTGGATATCGAATTGGCCATTTTGTGGAAAAGTAACTGTCCTTTTGGCTTTCCGCTATTGATGTTTCCATTAGGGTCTGTTGTTTCATGTTTGTGTTTCTTTCCCCTTTGGTAACTCTGGTGGGAGCTGTGGGTAAATTGTGTCGATTCTTGATCATTGCCTACACATCTATGTTCTACATATAACTACTTTTACCCAAACACTGATGATTCATGAGGCCTATTCCGACTTTATGTTTATGTTTGGTGTCAGGGTTCTGTTTTCCGTCGACTATCTGCCACACATATAGTGCAGTAGACTTGTACCATTAGCTATAAAAGGCACATCTTGTAGAAAATACATGTACATTGTTACTACAGTTTGTTTTCTGCTCTCCCATGAAAGAAATTTATTATTATTATTATTATTTTTTTTTTTTTCAAATTGATTATCATCGTCTATTAGCCAATACGATGTTACACCCGTATGACTTTGTGCATTCTTTCATATCTTAACAATATTTACTTTTCTGGTGAAAAATTGTGATAGTTTTCTCATTTATGCTTCAAACATGGCTGTTGGTGCTCGTTGGAACTGCTGCAGTGAAGTGGTTCTATCGAGTACCCACGGCGTATGTCATGGAGCAGGAATGAGAAAAATATTGTATACCCAGTCAGACGCGCATCCGACTGAGGTACTGAGGCCGACGATTATCATACGAGATATTTTGGCCAGCAATAATCGAGTGTATGTAAACGTAAAGTGCAGATAACTCCATGTAAACAGACATACAACGTCTAAACAACGTCGTGTCAACGTCAATGCAACATCACTGCGATGCATTGACGCTGACGCAGCAAATTGTATACCCAGTTACAAAATATTGTAACCCCCAGTTCTCTCTCTATAAAGTTGGGTTTAAAGGGGCGTTCATTGCACGGACCTGTTATCGTAATGAATCGTCTTATTATTAACATTGCTAGAGATACTCGCCTACCAGTCGAGGAAGACAGAAGACCAACTTCTATCGTACATGTTGTCTAAACTGAAAAGCACTCACACAACCTTTCAATAATTCCCTGTCCCCTTTTTGTACTTTCTCTCATCTACTTACTTCTAAAATATGTTCTAGAAAGGGTTGTCCTTTGGAAACAAGGAATACACCACAAAACTGTAAACTAGATCGCGCAGTCGATGGCGCGCCATCGCAAATCCCCACGTTTTGACCGCTTCACGGGACCCTTGGGGGCTGGTCCAAAAATTAATGTGCTCTTGCAGAAGCCATTCATGTATGTAACTCACACACCAAATTTGGTTGAATTCCAATGAAAGGTGTAGGAGGAGATAGCCGGACAGACGGACGGACGAACGAACGGACAGACGGAGGCGATAACAATATCCCCACTTTTCTTCGAAAAACGTGGGGATAAATATGGAGTGTACATGTTTTCTGGACCAGACTAGCTAGTTTTGCCCAATTAGGCCTCATCAGTGACCCTCAAAAAGTTCAAAATTCACCACTGGAAGGGCAAGAAAATATAAACTACACTATGATGTTGGGCAGGGAGACATTTTACGACCTCCACACATTCCCAGACACCAGCTATAGTGACGTTAAATATGTTCTAGAAATGGTTATCCTTTGGAGTGAGTGAGTGAGTGAGTGTTTGAGTTTTACGTCCCACCAACAGCTAAGGCCATACGGAGACGGGACCTAGGTTTAAAGACTCATCCGAAAGTGTATATCCTTTGGAAGCAAGGAATGCACCACAAAACTGGAACATATGGAGTGTACATGTTTTCTGGGCCAGAATAGCTAGTTTCGGCCAATAAGGCCTCGTCAGTGACCCTCAAACCTTTTCAAAGCTTTCCAAAATGTCTGCACAAGAATTTCAGAGAAAGTAAGTTCAGTTAATATGGCATTAGGATAACACATCCGTGGGATATAGTAAATTTCTCAAACTTTAAAAAAGGCATCTTTTTCTGATGAAGATTTGTGATATTTTTCCTATTTAACTCCAAACATAGGTTTTGGATGCTCGTAAGAACCACCTCATTGAGGCGGTTCTAACGAGTACCCACAGCCTATGTCTTGGAGCAGAACTAAGGAAATTAATGTTATTCCCCGTAAACCCCAGTTTTCTTTATATAAAATGGGGTTTAGTGGGGTCTTAATTTCACGGACTTGTTCACGTGATGGGAAGTGGTTTTAGGTTCTAGCTTTACGTAATAACGCCAAATTAGGTCATTACCTGCCGTCCGTATTTTTTTATTTTATTTTTTTTTTTGGTTTTGGTTTTACGGCCCTCTTAAGATTATTTTACCCGTATCGAGCGATCGTTAATCAGAGATGGGCGAAAACCAGAGTACCCGGAGAAAAACCACCTTACCTTCCGTTGCAGAACCTGGCGTCTCACATATGACCCGAGCGAGACTCGAACCACAGCGGTGAGACACCTAATGATCAAGAGTCAGCACTCTTAACCACTAGGCCACGGAGGCCCGTTACCGTCGGTATGATCATTTTCCACATTAATCTGGTACTTTTGAGTAACAAGTTCCGGAGCCGATGCTACACGCTATGTCAATTTTGTTGTTGCATCGACTTTGCTGCGTCAGCGTCAATGCATCGTTGTTTAGACGTTGTATGTCTGTTGACTTGGACGTTGTTTAGACGTTGTATGTCTGTTGACATGGAGTTATCTGCACTTTACATTTATATACACTTGATTATTGCTGGCCAAAATATCTCGTATGATAATCATCGGCCTCAGTACCTCGGTCGGATGAACGTCTGACTGGTGATCAGAAAGGCGCGTGTTCGGTACCTGCCGGGTCGGCAACATTCTTTCGTGGAGATAGATCATGAAATATTTTCCACGGCCATTCTCTACCACTGGGCATCCGCTGTTTCAAGAAGGGCAGTTGTCAGTGGCGAAAGAGTGTGCACTGTACTGGTTAACTGCTGATGCCTCGGTCACAAATTCGGCGTACCCCGGCGGAGCTATACTATACGTTGTGGTCGGCCGAGCAGTCCAAGCCAAGAAATGGGTGTCTGGCTCGGTTTTGACAAAAAGTATGCCGTGTGGGGCCTAGAGAGACATGCGCCGGGAATCGGGAGGTGTCAGCCTAAGTTTTGCGGGGAAGCATCGGCGTATACGCCGGGCGGAAATAGAGCGGTGCACTGCAGGTTACCGACCGTATACCCGGCGATTGTTACTAGTCCCCGAGCATCGGTCGATGTTCCGCAGATGTCCGCCCAGTTCCTGGCCGCCGGACAAGGGACGGTTTTACCCCAGCCGGGAATTGTCCAGTTGTTCAGGGGTATATAAACTGCATCCTCTCCTGCCTATACAACAAATGGGTCAGCTCTGTTGGTGGGTGAGCATCCTTTTTCTTGACGTCGAGGAAAACTTTCGAAGAAAAGCGGAACAAGATGCCTCTTATCCCACCACTGCACCTACCGTCACCCCAGGAAAGGATCCGGAGGTTACAGGAGTGGCTGCTTAGGGCTCGGCACCGTGCCAATGTGGTCTTTGCAACCTTGTGTGCGGGAGAAGAACTGCTACCGCTGATGGTGGATGAAGCAATGGATCGTGTACCGTCCTTTGCATGGGCAGTTATCAAATGTTTATGTACAATGCTCCCTACTGGTCTGCTAGAAACTGGCACCCATCGGAGATCGGGCCCTTATATAGTCGAGCGTCAATCAGCGATCGAGCGGCGCCAGTCGAAACCGGGATTCGTCCAGCGGATTCCGCTTGATCATCTGTCGGGCCTCGGCCGATTACTGCCCGATTATCTGATTGGTCGGGGTCCGCTTTACGACTACCGGATGCCAGCCGATGCCATCGACATCGACGTCGGTACGAGCTCTGCTCGACTTTTATCGATGTGCCACCAACCTAGAAGTCGGTGAGTTTTCGGGGAGAATTTTAACTACGAGTTAAAATTTAACGGGGCCCCTCCCGACCACCACCGACGCCCCAACATCCGGCGGGACGCCGACCGGACTCCAGCCCAATCTCATCCCATCGCAGTCCCCGAGTAGTCGGGCGGGGATCGAATAGTGATTTGTGACCGTGGCTTTACGTATAAGCCTGCCCAGGAAAAGTGTGGACAGGTAAACTGACCGGCTCAAAAATGACATAGAATAGTGTTGACTGGGCCGTTAGTCCAATACAAAACTAAACTGAGGTAGGGGTCTTTAACTTTAATGGAAGACACCCAGTCAGCGTAGAATGTCGGTCAAGCGTCGGCCCAACGATATATACATAGAATATTTATTTTCTGTCTTATACCGTTAACAAATAACAATAACATTAGCCCTGTATGGCTTTTACTTCTACAAAAACAGTGTAGAAGAAAAACAATCTTTTTGGTGCTGTTTGGGCAGGATCAAGATTTTCACCTTACATCCTCATTAGAAGGATGGAGCAGGTCAAGGCATTCATCTCTGCAACTAAGTTTGACAACGCTGCCAGAGAGAGAGAGAGAGAGAGACAGAGAGAGAGAGAGAGAGAGAGAGAGAGAGAGAGAGAACTACACCTACGTCGGGCCGACAGCGATGGCCCGATGTTGGCCCAATGTGGTGCGCTAGCCCATAATGAGAGAGAGAGAGAGAAAAAACACTGAGCAACATGTTGGACATGGCACTTTCAGAGCCCATATGGGCTGCAAAATGCTTCCACGCAGAGCTGAATCCGGCCCACACACTAGTACTGGTAAACCGCTTAGACGATCTAAGCCTGTCCAGGAACCGCGGTGCGAGGCGGACCGTACACGCTAATAAACCCTATTGGTTTCATTGGGCGACAGGGCTTGAGATGTCATTTCATCCAAATGTCGGGTAAAAGTCCCACAAAATTGAAAACAACGTCTCCAAAATGATCTTATGACCTTTACAGTGTTGACGGGGACGTTAAACCTCAAATCAAACAAAAACACTTTCAGAGAGAGAGAGAAAGAGAGAGGAGAGAGGGGAGAGAATGACGTCATTCACGGAGTTCTATATTTTTGTCGCGAAATTAAAAAAAAAGACCTAACTGGGATCCTCTGGCACCGTCAGAACCTAGATACCATGCACTTAGCTACATGCGCGTCACACTCAGAGAGAGAGAGAGAGAGAGAGAGAGAGAGAGAGAGAATGGACAATATGTAGGCCACGATAAGAAAGCAATGAGCAACATGTAGGCCACGGAGAGAGAGAGAGAGAGAGACGAATGAGCAACATGAAGGCCACAGAGAGAGAGAGAGAGAGAGAGTAAATCGCCTGAACGGTGCGTCTGACCGAGAGCGATACGACATGGCGACGTCGTATCGCTGTCTGCCCGATGTTGACCCACTGTTTCAACATGTAGCCCATAATGAGTGAGAGAAAAAAAAACTTAGCAACATGTTGGCCATAGCACTTTCAGAGAGAGAGAGAGAGAGAGAGAGAGAGAGAGAGAGAGAGAGAGAGAGAGCACTGGGGAACGTGTACGCCATGGCATGCTGAGAGAGAGAGAGAGAGAGAGAGAGAGAGAGAGAGAGAGAGAGAGAGAGAGAGAGAGAGAATGACGGAATTTCATTCCATTTTACACATTGGAATTCGCATAAAAAGTTTAAAAGAATTTCACTATACTACGATCTACGATTTCTGTCACAACAATTGTGTGTAACGATGTTGAGATGATCCCTGCGTACCTTTCTAGGTATTTACCGCATGACGTCATTATTCACGCGCGTTGTAGTTTTGTCGCGAAATTAAAAATAGACTAACTGTGTTCGTAGCATAGTTAGGAAAACCGTCTCATAAAACTTAACCTGTGATCATAATTGTTCGCAATATTACATAAAACTCATTCATTTGTATTATTTAAACAAAAAATACCCGATATATGTAAAAAAAAAATTAAGCACTTTTTTTCCGACAGCTCAATAATGCACCTTTAAGGGGGTGTAAGGCATATATTTTCATTTTCATTCTGTTTTTGACAGAAAATTCTGTTAGCAAATAGTCCGGGCCCTGATCATTCTGCGACATCTGATCTTGGCCTGCACTTTTTGCCAAGGAACTCCTTTAGAGGTTTACTGCATACAACAGGTTACGGTGTCCAAATTTTTAGGAGTTTTATGGTATGCACACCATGCACATGCAGCCCCCGCCCATAGGGGCTTTAAGAAATATATGGGCTGATGATGCTTCCACGCAGAGCTGAATCCGGCCCGCACACTAGTACTGGTAAACCGCTTAGAGGATCTAAGCCTGTCCAGGAACCGCGGTGCGAGGCGGACCGTCCATGCTAATAAACCCTATTGGTTTCATTGGGCGACAAGGTTTGAGATGTCATTTCATCACAATGTCGGGTAAAAGTCCTACAAAATTGGAAGCAACGTCTCCAAAATGACCTTTACACTGTTGACGGGGACGTTAAACATCAAATCAAACAAATCAAACAAAGCATAATGAACAATATGTGCAAGGAAGAGAGCAAATTCTTTACTTGAAGAGCAGCCCTTTCTTAGAGAAAGATGTTTTTCCGAGATTTTCACGATATAGGAGTCTGGGTTTCTGCCTGCTTGTCCATTTGTCAGTCTGAAAATATTTGCATCAACCAGAATATTTCTCAAGAACTACAGGCGTGACATAGTCTTCAGTGGACATGCGGAATTCTTGTTTTTTTAAGGGGAATGGGAACACCTTGCAGATTTTTCTGTCACTTTTCAAAGGGATACAACTCTCGGGACTTCCTATTTGCTTTTCTATAAGCTCTGTCCCACTTAAAAAGGGGCCATCTTTTAAAGGAAAGAATTTGCTCCTTAGGAGCAAATTTTTTTTCCTTTAAGAGTTGACCCCTATTGACATGGGAGACAAAAATAATTTTTCTAAAGAGTACCCACAACCTATGTTTTGGAGCAAAAATAAGAAAATTAATGTGTACCCCCATAAACCCCAGTTTTCTCTATATAAAGTGGGGTTTAGTGGGGTGTTCATTTCAAGCACTTGTTCACATGATATGTATTACAACGTTATTTTTCAGAGCATACCCTACATATGACTTTGCCTGTCCAGTAGTAGATAGTGTGGAAGGAGTAACACATGCCATGAGGACTACAGAGTACAAGGACAGAGACCAACAGTATTTCTGGTTTCTTGATGCTCTAGGTATGAAAAACTTTCAACCTTTAGTGGAATGGGAACACATGGCAGATTTTTCTGCCATTTTTCAAAGGGAGACAACTTTTGGGACTTCCTGTTCGCTTTTCTGTAAACTCTGTCCTACTGAAAAAGGGGTCTAGTCTTAAAGGGTTCCTTCTCTGTCCCATGAGAAATGGGTCTACTCTTAAAGGAAAGAATTTGCTCCTTTAAGAGTTGACTCCTATTGACATGGGAGACAAAAATACTTTTGCAGGGTTGCCTCCTGAAAGTTTTCCATTCTTCTTAATTGCTTAGAATAGACTGAAGTGGTTGGGTCAAACAGATATATAGTTTTGAGCTGAGCTGGACAACTCCAGGAAGAGCCATTGTACTTACTACTACCCCAACCCCCAGTTGTATTCAGCAATACACTAATCCCATGACCGCAGGATCACAGGCTATGACTTTCCTAGGTAAGGTATGCTGTGTGAAGACAGCTTTTGAGCTTTTCAGCATTAGAACATCTAACTGTCATTGGCTGTAACCAACTTCGTGCAGGTTAAGGGGGAATGGGAATGACCTTGGTGCAGGTTAGGGAGGAATTGGAATGACCTTGGTGCAGAATTAGGAGGAATGGGAATGACCTAAGTGCCAGTAAAGCTGGAATGGGAATGACCATGGTGCAGGTTAAGGAGGAATGGGAATGACCTAAGTGCAGGTTAAGGAGGAATGGGAATGACCTAGATGCCAGTTATGGGGGAATGGGATTGATCTTGGTGCAGGTTAAGGAGGAATGGAAATGACCTTGGTGCAGGTTAAGGAGGAATGGGAATGACCTAGATGCCAGTTAAGGAAGAATGGGATGACCTTGGTGCAGGTTAAGGAGGAATGGGAATGACCTTGTTGCAGGTTAAGGAAGAATGGGAATGACCTTGATGCGGGTTCAGGAGGAGTGGGAATGACCTAGATGCAAGTTAAGGAGAAATGGAAATGACCTAGGTGCAGGTTAAGCAGGAATGGGAATGACCTAGGTGCAAGTTATGGAGGAAATGGGAATGACCTAGGTGCAGGTAAAGGAGGAATGAAAATGACCATGATGCAGGCTAAGGAGGAATGGGAATGACCTAGGTGCAAGTTAAGGAGGAATGGGATTGACCATGGTGCCAGTTAAGGAGGAATGGGAATGACCATGATGCAGGTTAAGGAGGAATGGAAATGACCACGATGCAGGTTAAGGAGGAATGGGAATGACCTAGGTGCAAGTTCAGGAGGAATGGGAATGACCTTGATGCAGGTTAAGGAGGAATGGGAATGACCTAGGTGCAAGTTCAGGAGGAATGGGAATGACCTAGGTGCAAGTTAAGGAGGAATGGGAATGACCTAGATGCAGGCTAAGGAAGAATGGGAATGACCTAGGTGCAGGTTAAGGATGAATGGGAATGACCTTGGTGCAAGTTAAGGAAGAATGGGATTGACCTTGTTGCAGGTTAAGGAGGAATTGGAATGACCTAGGTGCAAGTTAAGGAGGAATGGGATTGACCTTGGTGCCAGTTAAGGAGGAATGGGAAAGGCCTTGTTGCCAGTTAAGGAGGATTGGGATTGACCTGCAAGTTAAGTAGGAATGGGATTGACCTTGGTGCAAGTTGAGGAGGAATGGGATTGACCTAGGTGCAAGTTAAGGAGGAATGGGATTGACCTTGGTGCCAGTTAAGGAGGAATGGGAATGACCTTGATGCAGGTTAAGGAGGAATGGGAATGACCTAGGTGCAAGTTAAAGAGGAATGGGAATGACCTACGTGCAAGTTAAGGAGGAATGGGATTGACCTTGGTGCCAGTTAAGGTGGAATGGGAATGACCTTGTTGCCAGTTAAGGAGGATTGGGATTTACCTGCCATTTAAGTAGGAATGGGATTGACCTTGGTGCAGGATAAGGAGGAATGGGAATGACCTTGTTGCAGGTTAAGGAGGAATGGGAATGACCTTGGTGCAAGTTGAGGAGGAATGGGAATGACCTAGGTGCAAGTTAAGGAGGAATGGGATTGACCTTTGTGCCAGTTTAGGAGGAATGGGAATGACCTTGTTGCAGGTTAAGGAGGAATCGGAATGACCTTGATGCGGGTTCAGGAGGAATGGGAATTACCCAGGTGCAGGTTAAGGAGGAATGGGAATGACCTAGGGCAGGTTAAGGAGGAAATTAGAATGACCTAGGTGCAGGTTAAGGAGGAATGGGAATGCTTTTATGCCTTACTTTCATTTATTTTTTCCTCTTGCTCTTCCTTTCATTTCTCTAATGCTGTGCATGCAGTTTTTTTTTTCAGCAAATTACATTTTGAAATATTTTTCTAATTCTTCCAAGAAAGACATTTTATTCAAATTGTCTCCTTTATAGACAATATGCATGAGATGTCAAATCCTGTTTTCTTGTTGTCTGCTGAATTAGCCTAGAGAGTGGCATGACTGGAAAATTCCACTCGTCCGCGCACCATGAACAGTAAACGTTTTTGAGAATGATTAAAAAATTTTGCTCAGTTTCTATGAAATTTATGAAACTCTACATGCCCTTGCTCATGCAGGATGAGTGAAATTTTGAAGAAGTTTCCAGCCCTGGAGCGGTAAAGATTAATCTCCTTTATTGCCTTTGGTTAAAATGATATAGGAATACTGAAAAGGTAAAAGATCAGAATTCCCCACCCACCACCACCCCGATTGCAAAGGAAAGAAGTTGAAACATAGAGTTGCCAAGTAAACAAAATAGACGGCTGGTAAACCGAGTCACCAGTGGTTATCTAAACGTAACTAAAAACATAACTGGAGAAAGAATCAGAATCACCAGCATAACAAACAGTAAACAGGAAGGAACCACAGCAAAAGCACCAACTTGGAATGGTCAGTAAAAATTACTAGTGGGTTTGAGTATACCTTAGGGGATCCTTTAGGAGTCCATTTCATCTGATTGATCATCCCTCTGTTTGTAAATTCATCAAGTTGCTAACATTTGTGACAACCCTAACTTTCACCCTAATGTTGAATTGGATACAGGCCCGAGAAGGCTTTGGCTGGAATTCTTATTCCTTTTCTTTCTCAAGTGACATGTCATTTATCCACAACACAACATCTCTCAAAGGTTCAACTGCTGTATGAATTAATATGCCACACCTATCTGTGACTGTCAACCAATCATACTTCTTGATACACAGCTCAACAACATTATAACGCTGAACTCCGGGTCAAACTAAAGGACCATCTTAGTTAACAGAATCATGTTATAAACACCAACCATATTTGTCATCAGACTATTCTACTGTTACATTGTAAGCACATGCCTCCAGCATTATCAATAAACCTACAATAAACCTGCATCTGCGCAGTCTGATCAGTCTTCACTGTGCGCTCTAAGGATTGCTAAAGGCTGAATGACCCTTCATAGAGCAAGAGAAGTCTCTGGTTAGACTATATGGATGTGCAGGCTGATCTGATTGTTCGCTGGGTGCACATGTAAGTTGTAGGAAATGCTGTGCCCCGGCTCAATCGTCTCTGCTTCATGTTTTCGCGCAGTCTGATCAGAGTCTTCGATGTGCGCTCTAAGGATAGATAAGGGCCCATTGCTCCTTCATGCAGCAGGAGAAGTCTCTGGTTAGACTATATGGATGTGCAGGCTGATCTGATTGTTCGCTGTGTGCACATGTATGTAGGAAATGCTGTGCCCCGGCTCAAATCACAGGGAAAAACATGATGCAATTAGCCGCCATTTTATGATATTACCCAAAGTTTATATGACTTTAGGTAATGAAATCTTATTTTCTTGCAATGAAAAAAAAATACAAAACCAAAAAACATCAGGACGTAAATGTGTGTCATACAGTCAATAATGGTGGTGGAATTTCTTCTGACCATGGCAAAAGAATGGGACAATTAGGAGGAAACACCAAAATTACTGCCAATTTTTAGTCTGTTAGGATCGAAATTGGTCAGCTCAGATGTGTGATTTGCGGAGTAATAAATCACAGTTTGTCAGTCAGTTGTTGGTAGACAAATCACTCGCACTACATGCTCGTGATTTGATCCACTTTACAACTGACTTTCAAACTGTGATTGATTACTCAACAGATCACTGCTTGAGCTGATCTATTTTTTAGACAGTTTTTGCTCTTAGCAGATGGCTTTTTTTGGCACAGTCTTGTATAGTTCTAATCGGTTGTTCAGCCTGAATTATCCCCATTTTAACCCATTTAGTACCAGAAACACCAAAACGGGTAGCCTGGCAAACAGTGGAGGCCCAGATCAGACGCCGCAGAATGCGGCGTCTGATCAGGGCCTCCACTGTTTGCTAAAAGTTTAGCTAGTTCCAAAATAAATTTTGAAGAAAACACAACCTGACACCCCTAAATTTTTAAATTAACTCCTGCTATATATAAGGAGGGAGATTCCATTTGGTACAAAAAGGGTTAAAGATTTATTGTCCTGGTTGATTTGTAGGAATGAGAAAACCTTACATCTACTCATATAGCCGACTGAACCTTCAGAACACAGTACTGTCTAAAAGAAAACTGACATGGTTTGTTGACAATGGTTATGTGGATGGCTGGTATGTATACTTTATTATTTGCTTGTTTAAACCTTTTTTGTTCTGATAGTCAAACTTTTGTTCAACAGTTGCATTTGCAGCTTTCTTTGACAAATATGTTCTAGAAAGGGTTATCCTTTGGAAGCAAGGAATCCACCACAGAACTGTAAAATATGAAGTGTACATGTTTTCTGGGCCAGACTAGCTGGTTTTAGCCAGTTAGGCCTATTCAGTGACCCTCAGATATTTTCAGAATTCAACAATGGAATCAATGAACCCAAAGGACAAGAAAATATAAACTACACAATGATGTAGGGCAGGGAGACATTTTACGGCCGCCACACATTCCCAGACACCAGCTGTGGTGACGTCAAATATGTTCTAGAATACGTCTGTAGTGACGTCAAATATGTTCCAACAAATAATTATTGCACTACCCCTGGCACTGTCACTGGCACTAGAGTTGGTGTTGGTGTTCACATTTGTGTTCAAGAATTTTAGGAGCTCATTTTTTTTGCTAACCATATGATGTATGTGGTTCATATTTATTGTGCAGGGACTTGTTTACAACTAACGATGTCATTACTTAACGAATTGTTAAAACTTGGTCATTTAGTATGGCAAATATACTAATATTTTTTGCTGAAAAAATGTGAGTAGCTTTTGTGTATACAAAAGCTACTCACTACACAAAAGCTACTCACATTTTTTTTAGCAAAATAACAAAATTATAGATATTGCACTTGCTAGAAGAGTTAACAATTTGACCACTAACGAGCTTGTTAAGCTAACAAGACTTTGAACAACTGCCCCTGATTGGTAAAGAGCTAACGCTTTATTAAGCTAAACTAATGGCCTTTCAGTCAAGGTAGTGAATTGAGAAGTTTTTCATTTGTTCATAGCAGCTCTTATTTTCCTAATCAAATAATAGATTTGGTTTATATTTGGTTTGGTTTGATAGTAGGTCCACAGTTTTATTCATTAATCTCTCCATCCCTACCCTGACCTAAAGGTCTAAGTCAGAAACTAATAGTTTTAATTTATAAGTAAGTTTTAAGTCGTTAACAGCTCAAATTTTCCAAACTATAATGATGGATTTAGTTTTTGTACCCATAAGATGTGTTTGTTTAATAGGGCAATGAAACAAAATTGATTCAGACCTATCAACAAAACCATCCCAGTTTGCTATTATTATACATATATTACAGCACATATAGATTGTGGGTACCATTAAACTGCCTCATCTAGCATCCACAGTTTATGTCAGGGGCAGCAAAGTATCAAATTTTTCACAGAAAATAAAGCGTTTTAAAGTTTATGGAAAAGAAGAAAAGAATATCTCACGGATGTGCTGTTAACTGTTACAGGGATGATCCAAGATTCCCTACAGTACGAGGTGTGCTCAGAAGAGGCATGACAGTGGAGGGATTGAAACAGTTTATTGTGGCTCAGGTATTGTTACACTTTCACCACTGAACATGTATATTTGTTATACTTGAAAATTAAGTGATTTATTTGAGAGATGTTGATCTTAACCCATAGTATACAAGTGGTTTCTTCAATTGCTATATGTTGGACAAATCCACTTGTCATATAAGGGGTGGTAGCCTATTTTTTTATGCACCCGCATCAGATGATGCCGGGGGCACATAGTTTTTCTGTTTTCCGTACCTGAGTCTTTGGGTAAGTGCGTACGAATGTACGTCCGTCGGTACGAATGTTTGTACATACATAGGTAATCCTGTGAGACTCGGGTTAAGGCATTTGTACCAGGTAGAATCTGAACTCATATTTTCCAAACCATGTGTTGGATTTGGTTCATATTTGGTATGATGATAGATATAGGGCCAAAGTTTTATTCAGCAGTATCCCCACCCATGCCTAGGACCTCAAGGTCAAGGTCAGAGACTTCGAATTTTTTTTTAAATGGGTCAAACCCCTGGGTCTGTATGTCTGTCTGTCTGTCTGTCTCTGTTCATCTACTTTTACGTCAAAGTTTTGTGTTAAACCTTTTTATGCCCCCGCCATTCGAAGAATGGTGGAAAGGGCATATAGCGTTGCCCCTGTCCGTCCGTCCGTCCATGTGTCCGTCCGTCCGTGTGTCCGTGCGTCCGAAACTTAAACGCAGTCAATAACTTCCTTATTTCTTGATGGATTTTAAAATTACTCAGCAGAAATGTTAACCATCATGAGACGACGTGTCACATGCAAAACCCAGGTCCGTACCTCCAAGGTCAAGGTCATACTTAGAGGTCAAAGGTAAAAAAAAGGGTCCGAAACTTAAACGCAGTCAATAACTTTCTTATTTCTGGATGGATTTTGAAATTACTTTGTAGACATGTTAACCATCATGAGACGATGTGTCATGTGCAAAATCCAGGTTGGTACCTCCAAGGTCAATGTCATACTTAGAGGTCAAAGGCCAAAAAAAGGGTCCGAAACTTAAACGCAGTCAATAACTTACTTATTTCTGGATGGATTTTGAAATTACTTTGAAGAAGTGTTGACCATCATGAGACGATGTGTCACGTGCAAACCCAGATCCGTATCTCCAAGGTCAAGGTCATACTTAGAGGTCAAAGGTCAAAAAGGGTCCGAAACTTAAACGCAGTCAATAACTTACTTATTTCTGGATTGATTTTAAAATTACTTTGAATTATTAATAACCATCATGAGACGATGTGTCACGTGCAAACCCAGATCCATAGCTCCAAGGTCAAGGTCATACTTAGAGGTCCAAGGTAAAAAAAATGGTCGGTCAATAACTTTCTTATCTCTGGATTGATTTTGAAATTAGTTGGCAGAAATGTTGGCCATCATGAGACAATCTGCCTCACACAAAACCAAGGTCCTTACCTACAAGGTCAAGGTCATACTTAGAGGTCAAATGTAAAAAAGGGTCCAAAACTTAAACACGGTCAATAACTTTCTATTGATGAATACGAACAGACATATTTTCAGGCGGGGGCATCCGTGTCCTATGGACGCATTTCTAGTTCATTGCTGATATCTCTGTAATCACATGTTAGATTCTCTTCATGTTTGGTAAAGGATATCTCTATAGCATTACCTTTCATGTGGAATATCTAACCCCTGGGTCAAGCCCCTAGGTTGGCTGTCCGTCCGTTTGTCAACTTTTACGTCAAAGTTTTGTGTTAAACCTTTTTCATTGCTCATATCTCTGTCACCACCTGTTGGATTCTCTTCATATTTGTTAAAGGATATCTCTAAAGCATTACCTTTCATTTTGAATATCCAAGCTCGGGGTTCAAGCCCCTAGGTGGGCTGTCCATCCGTCAGTCTGTCTGTCCCTTCATCAACATTTACGTCAGTGTTATGTGTTCAACCTTTTGAATTGCTCATATCTCAGTAACAACATGTTAGATTCTCTTAATATCTCTATAGCATTACCTTTCATATAGCATATCTAAGCCCGGGAGTCAATCCCCTGGGTGAGCTGTCCGCCCGTTTGTAAACTTTGACATCAAAGTTTTGTGTTAAACCTTTTGGATTGCTTGTATCTCTGTAACCACATGTTAGATTCTTTTCATATTTGGTAAAAGATATCTCTATAGCATTACCTTTCATATGGAATATCTAAGCCCCCGGGTCAAGCCCCCGGGTGGGCTGTCTGTCTGTTTATCAATTTTTATGTCAAAGTTTTGTGTTAAACCTTTTTGATTGGTCATATCTCTGTAACCTCATGTTAGATTCTCTTCATACATGGTACAGAATATAGCTGTAGTATTAACTTTCATATGGAATATCTAAGCTCCTGGGTCATTCCCCAGGGTTGAGCTAGGGGTCAATTAAGACTTAAGCATTTTGATTACGTCCAAGTTTTGTGTTAACTGCTTTTATTATACTCCTTGTTGTTGAAATGCAATAGTTATTCTCAGTGGACTAAATGGTTATATGGAAAGGTTCAATGCTACAGACAAATTGTCATTTCCACTAAAAGGGAATGGCACTGGCCGGGGGGTATACGTGCCCCACTGGGCATTTTCTCTAGTATTTGGTACGGTGATAGCTACAAGCCCATAGTGGTATTCAACAATACCCCACCCATGCATATTACCTCAAGGTCAAGGCCACGGACTCTGTGAATTTTTTTATTGTTAAAGACTCTGGTTAAGGTATTTGTACAAGGTAGAACCTGACATGTTACGATTGATTTGGTTCATGTTTGGCATGATGATAGATATAGGTCCAAAGTTTTATTCAGCTATACCCCCACCACCAATGCCCATGGCCTCAAGATCAAGGTCACAGACTTACAAGTTTTTAATTTTAAACTTTTTAAAGAGCTCATATTTTCCAAACCATATGATGGGTTAGGTTTAAATTTGCTATGAGGATAGATACAGATCCAAAGGTTTATTGGGCAATACCTCCCACCCATGCTTAAGACTTCAAGGTCATGGTCACAGACATAGAAATTTTTAATGTTAATTTAATACTTCATATTTGCCAAACCATATGATGGATTGTGTTTATATTTTGTATGATGATAGATACATGTCCAAAGTGAAGACCTGATATTTTCCAAACCATATAGCGGATTTGCTTCATATTTGGAATCATGGTAGACACAGATCAGAAGTTTCATTCACCCATACCCCTGCCCCTGCCTTATGATCTCGAGGTCAATGTTGTAGACTTAGAAATTTTTTTAATCTTAAAGTTTTTAAGAACTCATATTTTCTAAACAATTTGATGGATTGAGATCATATTTGGTATGATTATAGTTATTTTTTCAACAGTTTAATGAGCAATACCCCAAGCTATGCCAGTGACCTTATGGACACTTTTTCATGCGAGTTATGCTGCCTGATGACAACTGTTGTTGCAGCATATTTTTTGGGGGTGAGGTGGGCCCCTGGGTGGGGGCATCCGTG
This sequence comes from Lucinisca nassula, assembly GCA_963580285.1. NCBI lineage: Eukaryota > Metazoa > Mollusca > Bivalvia > Lucinida > Lucinidae > Lucinisca > Lucinisca nassula. Next base: position 157,854,406 of record OY757012.1, on the reverse strand, counting down.
TCATATTGACACATTTCTAGTTTGTTTTTATTCTGTTTTTGACAGGAAGTTGGATTAGCAAATAGTGCAAGCCCTGATCAGATGCCGCATTGTGCGGCATCTGATCTGGGCCTGCACTGTTTGCCTAGGTACCCCTTTAGGGGTTTCCCGCATGCAATGGGTTAAAAGTAATGATAGTCATGACAAATATAATTTTCTAATTAACCCTTTCAGCCCAGTAAGCTGGTATGGATACCTTTGCAAAACGGTGTAGATCTAGATGAGGTGGCATCTCATCAGACATCTAGATCTCCTATTAATGATTCTGACTCAAACTCCCTCAACAAGCAGTGTTGTCAGGTGTTAGATGCCAAGCTATGCAACGGAAGGTCGGATGGTTTTTCTCTGGTTCTCGTCCACTTCTGATTTAAGATCGCCGCTAAATAAGTGAAATAATCTTGAATGGGCCATTAAACCAAAACAAACACTGTTGTCCAAGATCAGATGTTGCAGAATAAACAAGTTCACCATACTGATATTAAGAGTGAGTGAGTGTTTGAGTTTTACATCTCACCAACAGCTAAAGTCATGCGGAGACGGGACCTCGGTTTTAAGACTCATCAGATAGTCTGGAAAAGCCTGGGATTGATACTGCGACCCCTGGTTTACAAGGCGAGTAGTATAACCACTGCACCACAGAGGCTTCTCATATTAAGATATTAATAAAACTTTAACAATGCTTTGTTTTGGGGGGGTGGGTGGGTTTAATGCACATAACCTCTTTACAATACCGTTCAGTATAATCCGGTTTAATATGTAACACATTTTGAAATTGGAATCGCAAAATGGTCATTTGTCTATACAGTCTGTACATTTTTGTTTGTTTGATTTGAAGTTTAACGTCCCCATCAACACTTTATAGGTCATTTTGGAGACGTTGCTTCCAGTTTTGTGGGACTTTTATTCGACATTGACACATTTTTGTTTGGATATATAACGGTTGTTTAAGTTACACAGTTTTGCTTTGGCTGCAAATGTTTTGGTAGTAAAGATGTTATGGTATACTACATGTGTCTGTCTCTTTGTCTTATTATACTGAAACATAAACACAATAATAGTGTGCAGATCATTCCTTAAACCCCTGTCACACAAGGGCTGCGTTCTCACGGCGTCCAAGAAAAATGCAGAACGCCGAGGTGCGCGCAGTACGATCGCAAACATCGCCGTAGCAACGCAGTGGCGTCGCCAGTAGACGCGTTGGGATCGCATAGAACGCCAGGCGACGGCGCGCATTTTGGGCATGCTCAAAACAAACGCCGTCGCTCGGCGTTCTGATCAGAGCGCAGTGAGGTTGCCGTAAGGTTGCCATAGCAGCGCAGTAAGGTCTCCTACAACGCTACAGGAGCTCGGCAGGGGCGCACAGAGGTCTCCTACAACGCCGTATAAGCTCTGCTTGTATAATAGATTAACTGATTGATTGATTTGATATTTAACGTCCCAGTCAACACTGTATAGGTCATTTTGGAGACGTTGCTTCCAATTTTGTGGGACTTTTACCCGACTTTGAGATGAAATGACATTTCAAGCCCTGTCGCCCAATGAAACCATTAGAGTTTACACGTATAAGCATGTTTACATTAATAGAGTTTCATATATCTCGCACCGCTTTGCATGGGCAGGCTTAGATCCTCTTAGCGGTTTACCAGTACTCGTCTGAGGTCGGTTTCAGCTCTGCTAGGAAGCATTATGCAGCCCATCTATTTCTTCCAGTCCCGATGGGAGGGGGCCGCCCGCTTGTATAAACAGTGGCTAGAGTAGAGTTTGATTGTGTACTGTCCCGAAAAACCTACTTCTGTGGTGACTCATTCCGGGTAAGGTAATGGCGATGGACTTGCTCCTGCTTGCGGTGATTGCGCTGGACTTGCTTCCGACGGCACAGGAGTACTGGTAAACCGCTTTAATAGGGGATCTAAGCTTGCCCAGGCAAAGGGGCGCGAGTCGGACCATCCGTGCTCATTAACCCTATTAGTTTCATTGGGTGACAGAGATTGAGATGTCATTCTCAATGTCGGGTAAAAGTCACACAAAATTAGCAGCAACGTCTCCAAAATGACCTATAATGTGTTGATGGGACGTTAAACCGCAAATCAAACAAAACTGTTCGACTGATGAAGATGTCTGTTTACACTTTGAGAAAGTCTTCAACATGTGAGCGCCGTAAAAGCGCAGTGCACGCATTGAGAGCGCCGTTAAAGCGCAGTGCACGCATTGTGAGCGCCGTAAAAGAGCAGAGGAAGCGCCGAGAGAGCGCATACAATCGCCATCAAGAACGCGGCAGGATCGCGATAGATCGCCATGTAAGCTCCGTAGCAACGTCTGGGTCGCTGTAGGGACACCATGACAGGTCCATGTTCACAAAAATATCCCATATTTCTTGCGATCTCGCGGCGTTCTGAAAAATTAAACAACGCCATCCCATCGCAGTGAAAACGCGGCATAGTGTGACAGGGGCTTTAATAATTAGAAACCATGGAATATGTCTTCTATTTGCAGGGTTCATCCAAGTCAGTCAACATGATGGAATGGGACAAGATATGGTCTGTCAACAAGAAAGTAAGTTTAATTATTTGTTTTAATTTGAAAACTTAAGTCCATTTTGACCCATTTTGTACTAAATGGAATCTTCCAACTTATATGTAGCAGGTCTCCATTGCAAAATTAGGGGATATCAAGTTGAGTAATTTTTTATAGCCCCGCTTTGAAAAAGTGGGGCTATATTGGATTTGCCATGTCCTTCTGTCATTCCGTGATTCCGTTAATTTGTGTTGGCTCCATAACTTTGTATCTGCTTAACATATTTTCATGAAACTTCACACAAATGTTAAACACCATAAGACAATGTGCAGAGCGAAGGAATTATAACTGTGGATTGCCTACTTTTGGAGTTATTGCCCTTTGAACATTTTCCGTAATTCCGTAATTCCGTGATTCCGTTAATTTGTGTTGGCTCCATAACTTTGTATCTGCTTAACATATTTTCATGAAACTTCACACAAATGTTAAACACCATAAGACAATGTGCAGAGCGAAGGAATTATAACTGTGGATTGCCTACTTTTGGAGTTATTGCCCTTTGAACATTGAAAAATGGCAATTTTAATTGTGTCCGCTTCATAACTCGAAAACCGTTTGAGATATTTTTAGGAAACTTCACACAAATGTTAAGCACTATGAGACGATGTGCAGAGCGCAGGAACCATAACTCTGCATTGCTTATTTTTGGAGTTATTGCCCTTTGAACATTGAAAAATGGCAATTTTAACAGTGTCCGCTTCATAACTCGAAAACCGTTTGAGATAATTTCATGAAACTTCACACAAATGTTAAGCACTATGAGACAATGTGCAGAGCGCAAGAACCATAACTCTGGTTTTCGTATTTTCTGTGTGTCTGTCTGTGTGTCTGTCTGTGTCTGTTAACAATTTTTGTGTCCGCTCCATAACTTTAAAACCCATTCACATATTTTCATGAAACTTCACACAAACATTAAACACCATGAGATGGTGTGCAGAGTGCAGGAACCATAACTCTGGATTGCCTAATTTTTGAGTTATTTCCCTTTGAATATTGAAAAATATCAATTTTAGCCGTCTTTGCTCGATAACTCAAAAACCGTTTGAGATAATTTTATGAAACTTCACACAAATGTAAAGCACCATATTACGTGTGCAGAGCGCAGGAACCCAAACTCTGGATTGTCTACTTTTTCAGTTATAGGCTTTTGAATATTAAAAAATGGCAATTTTAACTATGTCCGCTCCATAACCGTTTCTGATATTTTCATGAAACTTCAAATAAATGAAAAGCACCTTGAGATGATGTGCAGAGTGCAGGAACCATAACTCTGGTTTGCCTACTTTAGGAGTTATTGCCCTTTGAACATTTAAAAAGGCAATTTTGACTGTGTCGGCTCCATAACTCACAAACCATTTGAGATATTTTCATGACACTTCACACAAGTGTAAAGCACCATGAGACAATGTGCAGAGCGCAGGAACCCTGACTCTGATTTGCCTACTTTAGGAGTTATTACCCTTTGAACATTGAAAAATGGAAGATGAAATTTAGTATAAACATGGACATTCTGGTAATGTATCATGCTCATTGAAATGAGGGACAAGGGCTCACAACTCTTAGAGTTTTTCCAGATAATGTAAAATTTTCAACAGTTATTTCTTGTTCATAACTGTTTTCTCTGCAGCTTAAATAACTTTCTTCTCTGACAGCGCTGAAGCGGGGCTATAGTCAGATCCTCTGACAGCTCTAGTTTAAATTTATATAGAAAGTTGGCTGATTTTTTTTTAGCTCACCTGTCACATAGTGACAAGGTGAGCTTTTGGGATCACTTTTTGTCTGTCGTCCGTCGTGCGTCCGTGCGTGCGTCCGTCCGTCCGTAAACTTTTCTTCAAACGACATCTCCTCCTAAACCACTGATCGGATTTTGACCAAACTTCACAGGAATGATCCTTAGGTGGGCCCCTTTCAAAGTTGTTCAAATGGTTTCGGTCCGTTGCACATATAGGTCACAGTAGCCAAAAATAGATTTTTTTCACCGAAAACTTAAAAAATCTTCTTCTCTGAAACTGCAAGGCCCAGGTCTTTGATATTTGGTATGAAGCTTCATCTATTGGACCCCTACCAAGATTGTTCAAATTATAGAGCTGGGGCCAAAAATGCCCCCGCACGGGGGCCCTTTGGTTTTACATGGGCTTATATAGGGAAAATCTTTAAAAATCTTCTTCTCTGAAACCACAAGGCCCATGTCTTTGATATTTGGTATGAAGCTTCATCTAGTTGACCCCTACCAAGATTGTTCAAATTATAGTGCTGGAGCTAAAAATGCCCCCGCACAGGGGCCCTTTGGTTTTACATGGGCTTATATAGGGAAAATCTTTAAAAATCTTCTTCTCTGAAACCGCAAGGCCCAGGTCTTTGATATTTGGTATAAAGCTTCATCTAGTGGACCCTTACCAAGATTGTTCAAATTATAGTGCTGGGGCCAAAAATGCCCCCGCACGGGGGCCCTTTTGTTTTACATGGGCTTATATAGGGAAAATCTTTAAAAATCTTATTCTCTGAAACCGCAAGGCCCAGGTCTTTGATATTTGGTATGAAGCTTTATCTAGTGGACCCCTACCAAGATTGTTCAAATTATAGTGCTGGAGCTAAAAATGCCCCCGCGTGGGGGCCCTTTGGTTTTACATAGGCTTATATAGGGAAAATCTTTAAAAATCTTCTTCTCTGAAACCACAAGGCCCAGGTCTTTGATATTTGGTATGAAGCTTCATCTAGTGGACCCCTACCAAGATTGTTCAAATTATAGTGCTGGGGCCAAAAATGCCCCCACACCAGGGCTCTTTTGTTTTACATAGGCTTATATAGGGAAAATCTTGAAAAATCTTCTTCTCTGAAACTGCAAGGCCCAGGTCTTTGATATTTGGTATGAAGCTTCATCTTGTGGACCTCTACCAAGATTGTTCAAATTATAGCCCTGGGGCCAAAAATGCCTCCACATGGGGGCCCTTTGGTTTTACATAGACTTATATAGGGAAAATCTTGAAAAATCTTTTCTCTGAAACCACAAGGCTTAGGTCTTTGTTATTTGTAATGAAGCTTCAGCTAGTGGACCTCTATAAAGATTGTTCAAATTTTTGCCCTGAGACCAAAAATGCCCCCGCCATGTGGCCCTTTGGTTTTACATAGACTTATATAGGGAAAATCTTTAAAAATCATCTTCTCTGAAACACAAGGCTTAGGTCTTTGATATTTGATATGAAGCTTCAGCTAGTGGACCTCTACCAAGATTGTTCAAATTATAGCCCTGGGACCAAAAATGCCCCCGCTCCGGGGCCCTTTGGTTTAACATAGACTTATATAGGGAAAATCTTGCTTTACATAGACTTCTATATGCAGGGTAAACCTTTAAAATCTTCTTCTCTGAAACCAGAAAGCCCAGGTCTTTCATATTCAATATGAAGCTTCATCTTGTGGACCTCTACCAAGATTGTTCAAATTATAGCCCTGGGGCCAAAATTGACCCTGCCTGGGGCCCACTTGTTATACATTGGATCAGGTGAGCGAACCAGGGCCCTCTGGGCCCTCTTGTTTCTTTAAACAGTGATGGACCTGATCAGATGCTTTAGCATGAGGTAACGGTAAAGACATACCTGTAAAAAGTGCATAATTTTTTGCACGAGCTAACGTGGTAGAGATACCTGTAAATTGCATCATCTTATGTAATCTTAACTGGCACTTATTACAATAAAAACAACTTTATGCAATCATTTGAGATTTACGACACTGCATAGACCCGAAACAACAAGTAGATCAAAGGATTTTCGGCACCAATCTGTCACTTTACCATTACTGACAAGTGATTTTTTGTCTCAAGAGATAAAGGTACCGCAAAGGTATTTTACTAAGGTGAACACTAAAATGGTTGACCCCCGAAAAACAACTGTCAGGAGATAAGGGCCGTCAGGAGGGAGACCGGAAGATGGTGTTCGAAATCGGGATATCCTGACGTAATCGGGAGATATCGCATGTATGGTATTGTGATGAGTTTAGTGACATCACGTAATGTGCTGTGGCATCAACCTTAGAACCAAGAACAATTACTATCCCAAGCTAAAACTATGAATTTCTTTACCTGGTGAAGAAGAACATTTCTATGTTTGCTGCTAATTAAATTCTTGCAGAGATGCAGCGACTACCCAACACTGCAGTATTCTGCATCATTACCATCCGAGAAAGGGACAAAGCAGGTGACAATTGTCATGATAGGCATCTTGTGTGTTGAAAGATAGATATTAAAAGTGTCATTGTGTGTGTGTCTGGTTACAGGTGATAGATCCTATTGTCCCAAGATATACTGCTTTACTGAAGGATGAGTTGGTTGTTGTCAATATAAAAGGAGCTGAAGAGGGGTGTAAGCAGGTCGCTAAACATCCAAAGGTAAGCCATTATGTATATTTTATGAACCAAGCTAGGGATAAAATAGTAGATTGAAAACTGACTAAAAGCTATTCCTTGTGTTTGTACATCACGTGAACAAGTCCGTGAAATGAAGACCCCCCCTATACCCCACTTTCTATAGAGAAAACTGGGGTTTACAGGGGTATACATTATTTTCCTTTTTTGCTCCAAGACATAGGTTGTCGGTACTCGTTAGAACCGCCTCAACGAGGCGGTTCTAACGAGCACCCACAACCTATGTTTGCAGTATTTATAAGAACAATATCGCGGATTTTCTTTAAAAAAAAGTAGCCATTTTGGAGATGTGAAAAAATGCACTATATCGCAAGGGTGTGTTATGTTAATGAGAATTGTCAAGGTAAAAACTGAATTGAAGTATCGATGCGACTGGACAGGCTTTAGTGTGTAAAATATAGAAGAGGTGCCAAAAAATGCATTATATTTGAATAAGTTTTTCTTAATAGTACATGTAGTGTACGGACATTTCATCAACATGATTTTGGTTACAAAATGATTTATTGTTTGAAACTATGATTTGGTCCCAATTACAAGAAAAAATTTCTTTGGGTTTTAGACCAGGTGAGGCACAAACCAACCTGCTCAGCGGCACACACTAGCAACTTGTCTACTCGCCATGAAGAGTAAAAATTTTAGAGGATGAGTAAAAATTCTGACTAGTTCCTATGAAATTTACCAAAATCTACATGCCCTTGGTCATGCAGCACAAGTGAAAGTTTGAAGAAACATCACGCAAACAAGCCTGTATAATTTTGACCCCCTTGAACCCCACTTTTATATAGTAAAACTGGGATTTCCGGGGGTATACCTTATTTTTCTTATTTTTGCTCTTAAATATAGATTGTGGGTACTCGTTAGAACCGCCTCAATGAGTGCCCACAATCTATATTTGGAGCAGAAATAAGAAGATTATCACAATTTTTCATCATAAAATTTTCATGTTTTCGGCGATAAAAGTGGTAATGTATTTGTATAGGCATGTTTGCGTAATGTTTCCAGCCGTGATCAGCTGTGAAATTTTAGATATAGAAACTAGAGAGACTGTATGACAGTCAACCCTCTTTATACCTAGATTCTATATAAAGACAAAAGACAGGAGCAAATTCTTTCCTTTAAGACTTGACCCCTATTGACATGGGAGACAAAATTACTTTTGCAGGAGTTGTTTCCCCTGAAGGTGTCCAAATTCAGGGGTGTTCCAACTTCCCTTAAAAGTGTCAAGCCATGCTTTCAGGTAAAGAACAGGAGCCAGCTCATGAGAATAGGGTTCTTATCACAAACATGACCAGCAAAGGCTCAGACAAGCCATAGCCTTTGCCGCTCTCAGACATGAGGTAGTATCATGCAGACAGTCATTCAGCAAGCCCTATAATATGCTGCATGGGCACATTTGAAGAACATTAATCAGGGTATAAGGATCTTCGCTGCTCAGTGGGTAAAAGCACTGACTCTTAATCTGACATTACGTCCCTCACTGCTGTGGGTTCAAGCCTGACTCAGGTCATGTGAGATGCTAAGTTCTGTAATGGAAGGTCAAATGGTTTTTCTATGGGTACTTTGGTTTTCGCCCACCTCTGATAAATGAATTGCTCAAATAATTAAAATAATCTTGAAAGGGTCATAAAACCACAACCCCAAAAATAAAACAATGCTAATGGCCCCTATGTTTCAGCCGTTTATGATGTCAGCAACACCAGGAGCCTTCTGATCTTGATCTACACTGTTTGTTAACCCTTATCCTGCTGATCATGACAACGTCTACTTTGGCAAACAATGTAGCTCCAGATCACATGGCTTCTGATCAGGATCTACACTGTTTGACATTCAGTCTGTTAGTTTTCAGGAATAAATTTCATCAAGTAATCTGATTGGTTCAAAGTTAGAAATGGGTGTGGCTAACTTAATTATTCAGCGGGATAAGGTTTAAAGTAAATTTTGTGTGTAATTTTTCAGAACTCTGACATCGGTGACAAAGTGCTCCACTACTCATCCCGGGTGTATATAGATGGAGCAGATGCTCAGGTTCTCCACCCAGAGGAAATAGTCACCTTTATCAACTGGGGAAATATGAGGATTCTTAAAATAAACAGGTGGGTACATACTGGTACTGAACACCAGATAAGGAAATCCATCTTTTTAGCTTGGGATAGAAATTCTGTTCTAACCCTGGTGCTCATACCCAAAATCGAATATTCTCGTGTGTTTGATAAATGTACAGGTTGAATACAACCTCATTGTTGTTATGGTTGACGTCACAGCATATTATGTGACGTCACTAAACATCCACAATGTCTTCACAATATGGTGGACATCGGGAACGGAAGTGACTGCAGCATTAAAAATCTGCGCTAAGAAATGGAAGGCATGCAAGAAAAAGAATCCTATATGGGTGTGAGGGGTGGATAGGAAAATCCGTCCCTCGGGATCACTGTCCGGCATCACTCAGCAAGCCTCGTGACACCGGACAGTGACCCTCTGGACGGATTTTTCCATCCACCCCTCACACTAATATAAAATTCTTATATTCTCTCTATAACATTGTTGCAGTGATCAATATGAACAGAACAATTGTGTCATAATTGCCAAAAAATTAAATAAATAAAAAAAATGTCAGTGATGTTGTAGAAAAAATTACCATTAAGTCAAATTTTTTGTCATGAGTGCTTCAGCAAGCAGGAGCAACATAGAGGTTACTTTCCAAAGTCATTGTGTTGGTGTCACTGTCAACAATCTTAAGTCTGTGCATTTAACTGTGCTTCTTGAACATTCAGGCCTTTAAGCTAATGAATTTTCATACCCCCATCCACCATGATGCACTCGGCCCAGTGCAGTCGATTGTTACTGACGTTGACCTACTTTTCATACTTGACTGAACAGTGTTTAGTGTGTGCATTTAGCCCCATTTCTTGAACACAAGCAGCTGTTGGGACATACTGTATTGATCCTAAGTATTGGGACAGATAGGCCTAAGCAAACATTGAAGACTCGGTGAGGTGCTTCTAATGAGTACCCACAACATATGTTTTCATGCAGAAAAAAAAGAAACTTAATGTGTTTACCCCCTCTTTTCTGGGGCTATGTTGACTTGTCAACTGAAATGAATAAATATTGTTTAAAGGTGCATTATTGAGCTACTGGGTCTCAAAATTTTTTTTCTGGTTTTTATTTTCAACGCATACTCCTTTGTCATGTGTACACTTTTGGAGCCAAATACAGCTTCAGAACTTTGTGAAAATGGTCGTTTTCATTCATGTTTACCCTTCGCTCTGAACATGTGTTCGGAATTTCTGTTCTAAAAATAAATCTGTCACTTTACACATACATGGCGACAGTATCGTCTCTGAGTGTCGTTACTTATGGAATGGTATTCAGCGTCATATTTTTTTCCGATTCAGGCATGGCCTCCGCAAACAAGGCCAAAAATGAACGTCGCATAACGTCCTATGTGGGGATTCTATTTTTGTCACGAACTAAAAATAGATCTAACTAGTGTTCGAAACCTAGTTAGGGAATCCCTCTCAAACTCGTTTACCTGTCATCATAATTGTTCGCATTTTTGCATAAAATGCATTCATTTGTATTGTTTTAAAGAAAAATACTGGCTATATGTATTTTATTTTTGGAAGCATTTTTTCCAGATAGCTCAATAATGCACCTTTAACCTATTCCGCACTGGAAACCCCTAAATGCGTACCGTGGCAAACAGTGCAGGCCTAGATCAGACACCGCAAAACATGGCGGCTGATCAGGGCCTACACTGTTTGCAAAAAGTTAAGCCTTTTTCCAACAAATTTTGAAGAAACCACAACCAGACACCCCTAAATTTTGAAATGGACTTCTGCTATATATATATATATATATATATATATATATGGAGGAAGATTCCATTTGGTACAAAAAGGGTTAAACCTAACCCCAAAGACACGTATTTGTCTGACAGGGCTCATTTTTAGCTCACAAGAGCCAAAGGCTCCGGGGCAGCTTATAGGATAGGCAGTTGTCCGTCGTCGTCTGGCGTCAACACTTTCAAACGACATCTCCTCTGAAGCCACTGGGCCAATTGGGCCCAAATTTTATCTGTAGCGTCCTTGGGCTGGGGGATTGAAAGTTTGTGTTTTTTATCCAAATCGGCTCATTAGTTTGGTTGCTATGGCAACTTGTAGTTTCCATAGACTTATAATGGGGAAAATTGAAAAATGGCATTTACTGCCAAGCCTCTGCAGATATTTTGACAAAACTTTCATAGAAATGTTCCTTAGGCAATCTACTATCTGCCGTATGATTTTAGGCCTTCTGCCCATTTTTAGCTCACCAGAGCCGAAGGCTCCAGGGGAGCTTATAGGATAGGCAGTTGTCCGTCGTCGTCGTCTGCATCTGTGTCTGCGTCGTCTTCGTCAACATATTCAAACGACATCTCCTCTGAAGCCACTGGGCCGATTCAGCCCAAATTTCATCTGTAGCATCCTTAGGCAGGGGGATTGAAAGTTTGTGTTTTTAATGAAAATCGGCTCATTAGTTTGGTTGCTATGGTAACTTAGAGTGCCCATAGACTTATAATGGGGAAAATAGAAAAATGGCATTTACTGCCAAGCCTCTGCAGATATTTTGACAAAACTTTCAAAGAAATGTTCCATAGGCGATCTACTATCTGCCGTATGACTTTAGGCCTTCTGCTCATTTTTGTTGGTTGCCATGGAAACCAAAATGCAAAAAATAGACAAAAAATACTTAAAAAATCATCTCCTCAGAAACCGTATGCTCTAGGAGGCTGAGACTATATGAAAATATTCACCATATTTGCCTTTACAGGTTTTGTGTTTTTTTTGTCGCACCTGCTTTAGCAGGAAGACATAGGCGTGCAAGTTTCCGTCCGTCCGTCCGTCCGTCCGTTCGTCCGTTCGTCCGTCCGTCCGTTCGTCCGTCCGTCCGTCCGTCCGTCCGTCCGTCAACATTTTACACTGGATGTCTTGTCATCGCAACTCCTCCTACACTTTTAGACCGATCATTTGGAAACTTTGCATGTGCTTTCGCCATGGTATGAGGATGCGCATGTGGTTTGGACTTAATCTTCGAATCAATTTTTGTCACTTTTTCCATATTGTGAACTTAGTCATTTTTAGGTATGCGATACGTACCTCTTGTCATCGCAACTCCTCTTGCAGTTTTATACCGATCATTTTGAAACTTTGCATGTGCTTTCACCATGGTATGAGGATGTGCATGTGGTTTCGACATAATTTTCAGAATATTTTTTTCCGCTTTTTGCACATTATGAACTTAGCCATTTTTAAGCTTCATTTGATATACGATAGGTACCTCTTGTCATCGCAACTCCTCCTACAGTTTCATACCGATTATTTTGAAACTTTGTGTGTGATTTTACCATGCTATGAGGATGCGCATGTGGTTTGGACTTTATCTTCGGATAAATTTTTGTCACTTTTTCCACATTGTGAACTTAAGTTATTTTTAACCTTCGATTGATATATGATAGGTACCTCTTGTCATCGCAACTCCTCTTGCAGTTTTATACCGATCATTTTGAAACTTTGTGTGTGCTTTCGATATGGTATGAGGATGCGCATGTGGTTTGGACTTTATCGTCGGATCATTTTTTTTCACTTTTTCCACATTGTGAACTTAGTCATTTTTAACCTTCAATTGATATATGATAGGTACCTCTTGTCATCGCAACTCCTCTTGCAGTTTTATACCGATCATTTTGAAACTTTGCGTGTGCTTTCGCCATGGTATGAGGTTGTGCATGTGATTTCGACATAATTCTCAGAATATTTTTTTTTCACTTTTGCACATTGTGAACTTAGCCAATTTTAAGCTTTAGTTGATATACAATAGGTACCTCTTGTCATCGCAACTTCTCTTACAGTTTTATATTGATCATTTTAAAACTTTGTGTGTGTTTTTACCTATGGTATGAGGATGCGCATGTGGTTTTGACTTTATCTTGGGATCAATTTTTATCACTTTTTCCACATTGTGAACTTAGTCAGTTTTTTACCTCACATATATAGGCTATGGATTCTTCTCAAAGCCCTATATTCATTTCTTCTGCCTTAAATAAACTTTTATTTTTTTGTGTGGGGCAGGTGGGGAGCAGGTGCGACATCAACTTCACCGAAGTTGAATTTCTGGTTTATGAAATTTGGCCTTTTAGTTTTGTTGCTATGGCAACTTAGAGTTTCCATTGACTTATAATGGGGAAAACTGAAAAATGGCATTTACTGCCAAGTCATTGCAGATATTTTGACAAAACTTACATAAACATGTTCCTTGAGTAAACTTCTCTCAGCCATATGCTTTTATGTCAACCTGGGGGTCCCCTAGGTTGTGCCGGGGCCATGCCCTGCCCCCTCCACTTCATAAAATGCCTTATATCTCAGAAACCTTACAGATCCCAACCCCTAAACCATATATACTGACCGGAAATAGAAACTATACACTTTTAAATTGTTTTTAAATTGTCTCGCCTGACAAAACAAGTGGATAATTCAGTTAAAAGTTACTGATTAAGGATTTGACTAACTATCGACATGAGTCCTGTAACAATTTAAAGAACTCTGTTGTTCAAAATAACTGTTTTGGGGGAAAATGTAGAAAAGTGCATTTTTCACAAAATCTGTTTGTAATCGAATTTTGACTTCAACATTTTTGCGTGTAGGTAACAAGTGGAAAGCAAGAAATAAAAAAAATAACATAACATCTAAAAATTATCGAGAAGCAAACATTCTATTGAAATCTCAGAAATTGTTTTTTTCCGCGAAATTTTCAAAGTAATGTTTCAAGCCAAAAATCGACCAAAAAGTGCCTTCAATCGTCTTCAGCTGTGTCTTAAATATTGATAAAAACAAAAACCGCACTCAGAAATGCCATACTTTTCGCTCACTTCCGGTGGTTTGGTCCAATATTTAAACGTCGATAACATTTCAGCCATTGTGAAAATTTTCATTTTGTTAACAATATTTCCAACGTTAGATGATGCGTAATAACTGGTAAAAATGGGAATCACATTCGCGACACAAAATGTTTGACTCAATGGAAACTTTAACAGCAAGATTTGGACCCTTGCTTTGTACCTGTGGCTCTACCCGATAAATAGTACTTATCATTAAAAAATTTATTCGATAAATCAGACATGCCAGTGATGATACGTTATATAATTGAAATTCAAAGTTCATTAAAATGTTTCGCCAGTGACAACTCAAAATTGAGTGTATAGTTTCTATTTCCGGTGAGTATATATTCTTGTTCCTTATGATAAGATGCATTAAGTGACACCAACTTGGGGATCCCCCGGGATGTGCCGGGGACATGCCCTGCCCCCTCTATTTCATAAAATGCCATTTATCTCAGAAACCATTCAGATCCCCACCCCTAAACTATATTATATTCTTGTTCCTTATGCTAAGATGCATGAAGTGACACCAACCTGGGGCCCCCCCGGGATGTGCCGGGGACATGCCCCACCCCCTCAACTTCATAAAATGCCATTAATCTCAGAAACCATTGAGATCCCCACCCCTTTACCATATATACACATGTACTTTTATTCTTTATGATAAGATGAACTCAGTGACACCAACCTGGGGGCCCCTAGGTTGTGCCAAGGGCAGGCCCCACCCCTCCACTTCATAAAAAGCCTTATATCTCAGAAACGTTACAGATCCCAACCCCTAAACCATATATATTCTTGTTCCTCATGATAAGATGCATTAAGTGACGCCAACCTGGGGGTCCCCCGGGATGTGCCGGGGACATGCCCTTTCCCCTCTATTTCATAAAATGCCATTTATCTCAGAAACCATTCAGATCCCCACCCCTAAACTATATATATTTTTGTTCCTTATGCTAAGATGCATTAAGTGACACCAACCTGGGGTTCCCCTGGGATGTGCCGGGGACATGCCCCACCCCCTCCACTTCATAAAATCTCATTTATCTCAGAAACCATTGAGATCCCTACCCCTATACCATATATACTTTTGTTCCTTATGATAAGATGAACTCAGTGACACCAACCTGGGGGTCCCCCGGGATGTGCCGGGGCCATGCCCCACCCCCTCCACTTCATAAAAGGCCCAATATCCCAGTAACCTTACAGATCCCCACCCCTAAACCATATATATTCTCTTTCCTTATGATAAGTTGCATTCAGTGACACCAACTTGGGGGTCCCCCTGGATGTGCGGGGGCCATGCCCAACCCCCTCCACTTCATAAAAGGCTAAATATTCAAGAAACCTTACAGATCCCCACCCCAAAACCATATATATTCTTGTTCCTTATGATAAGACACATTCAGTGACACCAACCTAGGGGTCACCCAGGGTGTGCCCGGGCCACACTTGACCCCTCGACTTCACAAAAGACCATATATCTGAGAAACTGTTCAGAGCCCCCCCCCCCCCCCCCCCCCCAAACCATATATATTCTTGTTCCTTATGATAAGACACAAACAGTGACACCAGCATGGGGGTCCCCCCGGGATGCCACGGCCATGCCCCACCCCTTTACTTCATTAAAATCCATATATCTCAGAAATCTTTCAGATCCCACCCCCTAAACCATATATATTCTTGTTCCTGATGATACGACTCCACTTAATAATAGGCCATATATCTCAGAAACCATTCAAATCAGCATCCTATAATCACATATATTCTTGTTAATTGTTATTAGAAACTTTCAGTCAACTCTGTCTTTGGGGGTCAGCAGGGGCCATTTCTCTCTCTTCCATTTCATAAAAGGGCCTCATATCTCAGAAACCATTCAGATCCCCACCATTTAACCATATATATTCTTGATCTTTATGATAAGACATATTCATTGACAACAATCTTTGGCTTTTCTGGGATCTGCCATGTCGAATCCCTCCATTGCTTAAAAGGCCTTACGTCTCAGGAACCATACATACAATTTACATGTATCCCCACCACTAAACCATATATGTCTCTGTTCCATTTTATAAGACCCTTTTAGTGACACTAATCAGGGCTTCATTGGGCAGTGCCCACCTGAGCTTTGGTTTATGAAATTTGGCTCTTTGGTTTGTTTGCTATGGCAAGTTAAGAGTTTTCATTGACTTATAATGGGGAAAAATTGAAAAATGACATTAATGCCTCTCAAGATATTTTGTCAAACTTTCATAGAAATGTTCCTTTAATAATGTTCTTTTTGGCCTATTGCCACAGATGGGAAATTGTCAATTGTCATCTGTTGTCTTTAAGCGACATCAGACCTCTGAAGTCACTAGTGTGATTGGGTCGAAATTTTATCTGTAGCAGCCTTTGCAGCAGGGCTTCCATGGTTAATTAAAATACATTGCTGCCAGTGGGCAGTGGCCCCCTGAGCTCTGGTGAGCATTGTGGCCCATGGGCCTCTTGTTATTGGTTGCCATGGAAACCCAAATGCAAAAAATAGACAAAAAAATACTTAAAAAAGCATCTCCTCAGAAACCATATGCTCTAGGAGGCTGAAACTTTATGAAAATATTCACCATATTTGCCTTTACACGTTTTGTGTTTTTTATGAAATTTGGCCTTTCAGTTTTGTTGCTATGGCAACTTAGAGTTTCCATTGACTTATAATGGGAAAACTGAAAAATGGCATTTACTGCCAAGTCATTGCAGACATTTTGACAAAACTTACATAAACATGTTCCTTGAGTAAACTTCTCTCAGCCATATGCTTTTATGTCAACCTGGGGGTCCCCTAGGTTGTGCCGGGGCCATGCCCCGCCCCCTCCATTTCATAAAATGCCTTATATCTCAGAAACCTTACAGATCCCAACCCCTAAACCATATATATTCTTGTTCCTTATGATAAGATGCATTAAGTGACACCAATCTGGGGGTCCCCCGGGATGTGCCGGGGACATGCCCTGCCCCCTCTATTTCATAAAATGCCATTTATCTCAGAAACCATTCAGATCCCCACCCCTAATCCATATATATTCTTGTTCCTTATGATAAGATGGACTCGGTGACACCAACCTGGGGGTCCCCCGGGATGTGCCGGGGCCATGCCCCACCCCCTCCACTTCATAAAAGACCCAATATCCCAATAACCTTACAGATCCCCACCCCTAAACCATATATATTCTCGTTCATTATGATAAGACGCATTCAGTGACACCAACCTGAGGATCCCCAGGGATGTTCTGGGGCCATGCCCCACCCCCTCCATTTCATAATGTGCATTATCTTGGAAACCTTACAGATCCCCACCCCTAAACCATATATATTCTTGTTCCTTATGATAAGACACATTCATTGACACCAACCTGGGGGTCTCCCAGGCCTTGCCCCACCCCTGCACTTCAGAAAAGGCTTTTTATCTCAGAAACTGGTCAGAGCCCCACCCCTAAACCATATATATTCATCTTCCTTATGATAAGACTCATTCAGTGACACCAGCTCGTGAGTCCCTGGGGCATTCCCGGGCCATGCCCCACCGCTTGACTTCATTAAAAGCCATATATCTCAGAAATTGTTCAGCTCCCCACCCCTAAACCATATATATTCTTGTTCCTTATGATAATACTCGTTCAGTCACACCAACTTGAGGTCTCTTTGTGCTGAAGCAATGTGCCCGGCCCTTCCACTTTCTAAAAGGCCATATATTTCAGAAACCATTCAAATCCCCAGCCCATAATCATATATGTTCTTGTTCCTTATTATTAGCACACCTACTGTAGGGGTGTCCGCAGGGGCCTTTCTACTTCATAAAAGGGCCTCATATCTCGGAAACTGTTCAGATTCCCAGCCCTAAACCATATGATAAGATTCATTTAGGGACAACAATCTTGGGCTTTCCTGGGATCGACAGGGCATGCTCCAACCCCTCCACTGTTTAAGAGGCCTTATATATCCAGCCATACAGATCCCCACTGCTAAACTATCCTAGTGTGATAAGACACATTTAGTGATACCAACCAGGGCTCCATTGGGTCCATGCCCCACCCCTCTACTTCATAAAAGGCCTAATGTTTCATATACTGAATCCACATGGGTGCTCATTTGTATATGGGGGTTCTCTTAGCAGATTAAAATGATATCATGGCTGCAATTGGGCAGTGCCCACCTGAGCTCTGGTGAGCATAGTGGCCCATGGGCCTCTTGTTTTTATTTATTGCAGGCATGAATCAAAGGTGACATCTGTGGATGCTGAGCTAAACTTGGAGAACAAGGTAAGGACTCACAGGATGAAACTGTTTAAAATATGTTTCTTATACTGATTTATTTTTCCACATTTTTGTGTTGCTATTGATCTTTAACCCATTTAGTACTGGAAATCCCAAAGGGGGTAATTGGCAAACAGTGCAGGCCCAGATCAGCCGCCACGGCATCTGATCAGGGCCTACACTGTTTGCAAAAAGTTCAGCCATTTTCAAATAAATTTTGAAGGAAACACAACCTGACACCCTAAATTTTGAAATGGACTCCTGCTATATATAAGGAGGAAGATTCCATTTGGTACAAAAAGGGTTAAATAGTGTTAAAGAGACGTATCAAATAAATATAAGAACACTGCTTGACAAAATTAACAGATTACATCACGGACTCCGCCCAACGGGGCTTGAAGAAATATATGGGCTGCATGATGCTTCCACGCAGAGCTGAAACCCACCCGCACACGAGCACTGGTAAACCGCTTAGAGGATCTAAGCCTGCCCAGGCAAAGCAGTGCGCACGAGTCGGACCGCCCATGCTTATAAACCCTATTGGTTTCATTGAACGACAGGGCTTGAGATGTCATTTCATTTCAATGTCGGGTAAAAGTCCCACAAATTTGGAAGCATCGTCTCCAAAATGACCTTTACAGTGTTGACGGGGACGTTAAACCTCAAATCAAACAAACAAACAAACAAATTACATCTGCAATAGAATCACTGAGAATGATGCATAATTTCAGCACTAAGAGAATACAGAATATCACATCGGGCTTGAAGAAATAGATGGGCTGCATGATGCTTCCAGACAGATCTATTTCTTAATTCTAACGCAGCGCGCCTATATAGGCCTATATATAATGCAAAGCGGTGCGAGTTGGACCATCCATGCATAATTTCAGCACTAAGAGAATACAGAATATCACATGACTAGAGCATAGCCCCTGCCCATCCGGCTTGAAGAAATAGATGGGCTGCATGAAGATTCCAGGCAGAGCTGAAACCAACCACACACAAGTACTGGTAAACCACTTAGAGGATCTAAGCCTGCCCAGGCAAAGCGGTGCGAGTCGGACCGTCCATGCTTATAAACCGTATTCGTTTCATTGGGCCACAGGGCTTGAGATGTCATTTCATCTTAATGTCGGGTAAAAGTCCCACAAAATTGGATGCAATGTCTCCAAAATGACCTATTCAGTGTTGACGGGGACGTTAAACCTCAAATCAAACAAACATGACTAGAGCCAAGGCAGGAGAAGTTCTGATTGAGTGTGAGCAGGAAAGGAGTAAGAGTAAGAAGGAATTTTGTAAGGGAAATAAAAGCATTTGAAAAAAATATAAAGAGGATCTTACATGAGTGTTCATGTATTATTGAATTTATTAAACAAGTTGAGGAAAAGGGATAAAATGCGAGGCTGTGCCGAGCATTTTATCCCTTTTCCTCAACGAGTTTAATAAATTCAATAATACATGAGCACGAATGCAAGATTCTATTTATCATATGACATTTTAAACTCATTTTATTCACGATTGTTTACAAAAATGTCGATATTCCGCCGTTAATAAACGCAACGTCGTTAAGGACGTCGTACATGTAACGTTACGAAACGTATCAAGCTATTTTGCATATTTAATGCACTAGTGGATTATCGAAAATAATACATGGTGTTATTACACTCAATATAATCTGTTTGTTTAGAGTTAACAGCACAGGCAACACTCTTTAGGTCCTCTCGAGCTGGTCAGTTTAACTAACCACACTTTTCTGGGGCAGGTTTATACGTAAACGGTTTACCAGTACTGTGCACATTCATTTGTCAAAAACTGACATCTGCCCTTCTTGTATCAGTGAAAGGGAGAGAATGACCAAAGAAAAGACAAAAAAGACTAAAGAGATATGGGTCTGCTCTTAAAGAAAAGAATGACTTACTGCTCCAGAATGAAGTAGTCCATTCCCTAGAATGAGATAGTGTTTATTTTAAGGACTATAAAAAAAAAAAAAAAAAAAATACGGTCATGTATATTTTAAGGACTATAAGAAGACACAGAAGATCACCTGGCTAGGGGAGACAAGCAAGGCGAAGTTCACACCGACAGTGTGCGTACACTACGACCACATCATAGCCAAAGCTGTTCTAGGGAAAGATGAAGACTTCAAGAGCTACATCAACACAAACTCCAAGGTACGGCTTGTAGAAATGTTATGTGCAGTAAGTCATTTGTTAACTACTATATTCACGCCATGCTATATATACAAACATTTCAACCCTTAAGCTGCCAAGAAAAACAACATCTGAAGATTGGCCCCCACCCATCTGGGCTTGAAGAAATAAATGGGCTGCATGATGCTTCCACGCAGAGCTGAAAATGACCCGCACACAAATACTGGTAAACCGCTTTTAGGAACTAAGACTGCCCAGGCAAAGTCGTGCGAGTCGGCCCGTCCAAGTTTATATACCCTATTGGTTTCATTGGGCAACAGGGCTTGAGATGTAATTCCATCTCAATGTCGGGTAAAAGTCCCACAAAATCGGAAGCAACTTCTCCAAAATGACCTTTACAGTGTTGACAGGGACGTTAAACCTCAAATCAAACAAACAAATATCTGAAGATGTCTGCTTATGTTGCCTGCTGAATCTTGTTTTAAACTTTTTAAAGATATTTTTGGACATGGCCAAACAGTGTAGGCCCTGATCAGACTGCTCTGGGTCCACACTGTTTGCAAAAATTGACTTTTAAGGTAACCGGCAGACGGCAAAGCAGACGACAATTGGTTCAAATTTTAGAACAAGTTTGTAGGGAGTTCAGGTGTCTGAACACTTGGGGTAAATATGTACAGCTCCAAGGCTATACATCTTAGGAAGTGTCCTGGTTGTATTCTATGCCAAAAGACATATTTCTTGCACACTAGATAATAAGAATCTTATATGGGTGTGAGGGGTGGATAGAAAAATCCGTCCCGAGGGACACTGTCCGGCATCACCAGGCTTGCCGAGTGATCCCGGACAGTGATCCCGAGGGACGGATTTTTCTATCCACCCCTCACACCCATATTGGATTCTTTTTCTTGCATACCTTCCATTTCTTAGCGCGGATTTGTAATGCTGCAGTTACTTCGGTTACCAACGTCTGCCATATTGTGTTGACACTGCTCTGACGTCAACCTTAACGACGGCGCATACGAGGTCGTATTCAACCAGTGCATTTGTCAAACACGCGATTATATTTGATTTTGGATCTGAACACCAGGGTCAGAACATAAATTTCCTTGTCTGGCGTGCAAGAAAAGGAAATCCATAGTTTTAGCTTGGGATAGAAATTCTGTTCTAACCCTGATGTTCTTAATACCTAAAATCGAATATTCTAGCGTGTTTGATAAATGCACTGGTTGCATACGACCTCATAAGTGCTGTCGTTAAGGTTGACGTCACAGCACTTTATGTGACGTCAATAAACATTCCTGTAGTGTCATCACAATAAGCAGTTGTCTGTAACCGAAGTGACTGCAGCATTAAAAAACAGCGCAAAGAAATGGAAGGTATGCAAGAAAAAGAATCCTATATGGGTGTGAGAGATGGGTAGAAAAATCCATCCCTCGGGGTCACTGTCCGGCATTACTTGGCAAACCTTGTGATGCCGGGCAGTGACCCTCGGGACAGATTTTTCCATCCACCCCTAACACCCATATAAGATTCTTATAAACTATCACCATGCAGACAGACATACAAGTATAGACTGGTTCAGTATCATTGAAGAGATCATATAACCTCATCTCAACTGTATGGGATGAAGGGCTATTTAACCCTTGTCCTGCTGAACCCGGATATGTCTTAGCTTTCAAACAATGTAGATCTAGATCAGATGGCTCCTGCTTCTGTAGAAGCCATCTGATCAGGATCTTCATTGTTTGTCTTACAGTTTATGAATTTGTTGCAATAAATTGCATCAAGTATTCTGATTGGTTGATAATCAGTAGTGGGTGTGGCATATATAAATATTCAGCAGGTCAAGGGTTAATTTAGAGAGATTGTTAACAAACACATTAAGTTAATAATACATTTCCAGGCTGAGTTGATGATGGTAGGAGACCACTGTTTGACTGAGTTAAAGAAAGGTGATATGATACAGCTACAGAGAAGAGGTTATTACATCTGTGATCAGCCATACTCACCTGTCAGGTAAATATTCCTCCCTCAAAGTAATACAGATTTCAATATCTATTAGACTTTTGAGTGGATGTGATGCTCAATAACTGTCTAACCCCAACCAATTTCAATAGTGCTATGCATCCTTTGATCACTAAACTTCAGATTATGACGTCACAAACTGACAATGATAGTAGGCCAACTATGACACAACAGGTGTGCAGGTATCTTATCAGATACATTACACTTTAAGTCATTATCACATGTCCAGTAAGAGATACTTTTATCAGAAGTAAGGCTGACACCATTAATAGTATAATCAATTAATCGATCGATAAATTCCACAAAAATGATTATCATTTCTGATTTGCTTTTAATCGGTTACTTGATAGGTACAATTTACTACCCAAAGGCATGCCTAAAATAGCTGGATGTGTGGCAAACAGTTCAGACCCTGATGAGACGCCGCATTATGCGGCGTCTCATCTGGGTCTACACTGTTTGCTCAGGCCTGTCTGTTCAAATATACATATGGTAAAGTGCAACATATGGTAAGAGTCATGCTCAGACAGAAAGTCAGACAGGTAAAATCATGACAGAAACCTTAGCGATTACTAATCGGTTATCGATGGCAATGACAGAACTGATAATCGATTATCTTTTCAGCTCCGATTAGCCAGCCCTAATCAGAAGTCAATCATCAGAACTGCCCTTGTGACAACTCTGCAGTACAAAGTGTTTGATGTATCTTTCTGGTGCACTTACCCTGAAATTACATCAGAATGCACCACTTCGATCTGCTCCATTTGACTGAAAGTCTAATGGATATTGAAATGCGAGTATAGGTTACTGGGGTGTCCAACTGATATCAGCTTACAGTTGTACAAGGCCTGCTGTTCTTGCAGCAGGTAATGGTAGAGGAGGAATGTTGTTATTTCTTCTGTTTCTTCACTTTCATTCATTTAGCTCTTTCTCCCCTCTGCTATAACCCTTTTTGTACCAAATGGAATCTTCTACCTAATATTTCATTTCAAAATTTAGGGGTGTCAGGTTGTGTTCTCTTAAAAATTTATTTGAGAAATGGCTTAACTTTTTGCAAACAGTGTAGGTCCTGATCAGATGAAGCATTCTGCGGCATCTGATCTGGGCCTGCACTGTTTTCCAAGGTACCCCTTTAAGCGTTTCTGGTACTGAATGGGTTAACCCCCCTTCCTGTGGGAGATAACACAAAATGACCCACAAATCAATTTCTCAAAATTTTATCACTGTTTGCATTCTCAACAAACCCTTTTATCAATAATATTTGTCAATGGTGAGGAATAGAGTCACTTCCAGGGGAGACAACTCCTTAAAACTATGACTGTCTTCCTTATTAATAGGAGTCTATTCATTCATAAAGGAAAGAATTTGCTGCTCAGCATACCTTAATGGTCCTAAGTATTGGGACAGACAGGCCTTAGCAAACAGTGCAGACCCAGACCAAACTGAAGGAGCAGTCTGATCAGGGTATACACTGTTTGCCATTCCGTTGGCACCTTTCGGACTCCTTGAAGGATCGTGACACAACTTTTGTTAAAATTTTAGGAGAATTACAGCAAGTTCTCAAGGTTTCCCAATTTTTAGGATTTTTACGGTATGGCTCCTTATAAGACAAAAGAGTCTTCCACCAAATAACTTGGGACCAGTCTGGTTTGTATTTTTTGAATGTGAGTTTTTTTTTTTTTTTTTTTTTTTCTTATTGTTCTTTTGTGATTTGTGATGCCAAAACGCTTTTCTTTATGCAGACAGTGTAGACCCAGATCAGATGCCACATTTTGTGGCATCTGATCTGGGTCAACATTTTTTGCCAATGTAAAAAATAGGAAACCAGGCATATATATTTATAAGTTGAAAGACTGTATACGTAATACAAAACTTTTTATCATGGTGTGTCCTGTATTGTTACAGCCGGTACACAGGGAAGGAAAGCCCCTGTGTCCTGATACAGGTTCCTGATGGCCATACAAAAGAGATGAAAACAAGTGGCTCCAAACATAAAGATCTTAAAGAAATTGGCGAGAAAGAGGTTAGCAGCTGTGTATTTACAGTAAAATTCCTATGTTAAGACCACCTTTTGGACTGTTCAAAAGTGGTCTTTAAGACCACTTTTGTACAGTCCCAAAGGTGGTCTCTGACAAGAGGACTCTGTATACAGAAAACACAAAGAAATAACTGTAACCTACTAAATAAGCTTTTTAAAGCAGAATTAGTATTAATTTTGGGTGGTCTTAACAGGGGAATTTCACTGTACATTGAGAAGTAAATTATAATGTTGCACCTGCTTTTAGCATGACAAGATGCAGGAATCCATTTTTGTGTCTACATTATTTTGTTTGTTCGTCCATAATCAACATTTGCATCGGCAATGTCAACCCTAGCATTGGCCCTAATGTCCAACCAGATTGGACCCCACAGGAGAGACAGCCTACAGCGGAATTCTTGTTATTTTGTATATGAATAAAAAGCTGAAAGGTTGCCATTGGAAACTACTAGCTTACTAGCTTAAATACTTATTAGCTCACCTGAGCACGAAATGTGAGTACGAAGTGCTCATGGTGAGCTATTGTAATCAGTGAATGTCCGTCGTGCATCGTCCTGCGTCTGTCTTCAACAACTTGCTTTAAAAGACTACTCCTTCTTAACCCTTGGGCCAATTTCATTTTAACTTCATATTAATGTTGCCTAGGTGGCTCTCTAATAAAATAGCTAAAATGGTTCAGCTTCGATAAACAAGATGGGTGATAGAGCTAAAAATAGAAAAAAATATTTAAAAGACTACTCCGCCACACCCCTGGGCAAATTTCATTTAAGCTTCATAGGAATGTTGCTTAGATGACCCTCTACCAAAATAGCTAAAATCGTTTTTCGCTCTGATGAACAAGATATCCACCAGAGCTAAAAATAGAAAAAAACATCAATGATTTGCTTAAAATGCTAACTCCTAATGACTTCTCCTCCCATTCCCTGTTGGTCAATTTCATTCAAACTTCATAGGAATGTTGCTTGGGTGACCCTCTGCCAAAATAGCTAAATCTATTGTGGTCGGATGAACAAAATGGCCACTGGAGCTAAAAATAGAAAGACTTAAATTTGGTTTAAACGCGAATCCTCCTAAACCCTTGGGCCAATTTCATTTAAACTTCACAGGAATGTTGCCTAGGTGGCTCTTTACCAAAATAGCTTAAATTGTTCTGCTCCATTCAGCAAGATGGCAGCAAGAGCTAAAATAGAAAAATCTTCAAAACGTCCACTTCTGCCATACCCCTGAACCAATTTCATTCAAACTTCATAGGAATGTTGTTTAGGTGACCCTCTACCAAAAAGTTAAAATATTTTCACTTCCATGAAAAAGATGGCAACCAGAGCTAAATATAGAACAATATATGGAACGACTATACCTCTGGGCCAGTTTCATTCAAACTTCATAGGAATGTTGCTCAGGTGACCATCTGCCAAAATAGCTTAAACCATTCCTCTCCAATGAGCAAAGTGGCCACCAGAGCTAGAAATATAAAAACATTAATAATTTGCTTTAAATGCTAACTTTTCTAAACCCTTGGGTCAGTTTTGCTTAAATTTCACAGGAATGTTGCCTAGGTGGCTACCTACCAGAATAGCTAAAACCATTCTGCTCAGATGAACAAGATGGCCACCATGTCATAAAATTGAAAAATGTTTTAAAAGACAGCTCCCCCTATATTCCTGGGCTTTTCATTAATACTTCATAGGAAGGTTGCATAGGTGACCATTTACCAAAATAGCTATAACGGATCTGCTCTGATGAGAAAAATGGCCGTCAGAGCTAAAAATAGAAAAAGTCTACTTGAAATCAGGTGAGCAATTCAGGGCCGTCTTGGCCCTCTTGTTTTCTTCTCATGCTCTGTGAACGAAACTTCTGATCCCTTGGTGTGTCTGTGAAACTACAGGTAACTTGTTCAACCTCAAGCAGTATTAGAAAAAATATCTAAAAATTATCCTCATTACTCATCCTTATCTAGAGCTATGATGTACAGAGGACTCGCGCTAAAATGACAGTATTTGTTCCCTATTATTGTGCTGTTGTAATGAATTTGCCTTTGTAAAGAATACCAGTTAGGTTATAAATTGTCTTTTCCACATTACTCCAAGAAACAAATGTTGCAGATATTTGTTAAAATTGCCTCGACGGCCCCCGCCCATAGGGGCTTAAAGAAATATATGGGCTGCATGATGCTTCCACGCAGAGCTGAAACCGACTGCACATGAGTACTGATAAACTGCTTAGAGGATCTAAGCCTGCCCAGGCAAAGCAGTGAGCCTGCCCAGGCAAAGCAGTGCGAGTCGGACCGTTCATGCTTGTAAACCCTATTGGTTTCATTGGGCGACATTGCTTGATACCGGCCCCGATAGCTCAGTTGGTAGAGTGTCCGCTCCGGGGAACGGGAGGTCTCGGGTTCGATCCCGGGCCGCGACATACCAAAGTCGTTAAAAATGGTACTAGCTGCTCCTCGCTTGGCACTCAGATTTACGGGGTAGAGCTAGGACTGGTCAATCCAGTGTCAGGATAATGTGACTGGGTGTGGTATCATGTAATGTGTCTGGGACATGATACTTCAGTGAGGCAGCACTATAAACGTGAGCATTGAGCTCCCTGTCGCAACCAGACACCGTCGTGATATGACTGAAAAATTGTTGAAAGCGACGTTAAACCCGAATTCACACACACACACACACATCTCAATGTCGGGTAAAAGTCCCACAAAATTGGAAGCAACGTCTCCAAAATGACCTATACAGTGTTGACGGGACGTTAAACCTCAATTAAATAAATAAATAGAATTGCCTAGATCATTACTCCAAGAAACAAATGTTATAGACATTTGTTAGAATTGCCTCACCGAGGCGATTCTAACAAATTATGCATTTCCAACCCAAGAGAAGCCCAGCTGCTCGTAACCGATGCTAAGCTTTTAGCTAAGAAGTCATTCCATTGAAATTGACATTATAACAAGTTTTGCCATTGTAACGAATGTGGGTATAAAGACGGTTGACTGTACATGCTTTTACGCTTTTTCCTTCACAGAAGTTGCAGAGCAAGAAGGGAAAGGCAGCTGAGAAATCGCCTCAAGATGAGCAGCCACCAGCTGCAGCAGTGGATGTTTCCCAGCTTGATGCTAACATTACAGAGCAGGGAAACAAAGTGAGAGAACTGAAAGCTGCAAAAGCTCCCAAGGTAAGTTCATATCAGGCATAAAATGCTAGAATTAGTGCCAATCTGGCACAGTGGTTATAAACCATATTCAGCTCACCTGACATGTTCATAATTATTAGAATACTTGTTCGTACAAACAAATCAGACTATTTTCCTGCTTAGATCAGCAAAGAATGCTGTTTGTCCAACATTTGTTTGGCATTTTAAAATTTATGATCAGGTGAGTTGAAAATGAAAACAATTTTTATCCCCCGACCGAATATGTTCGGGGGATATAGCAATCAGCCTGGCGTCCGTCCGTACGTATGTCCGCAGGAACGAATGTATACTTGTGTGTTTAAAAGTATGGACACTTCCATTAAACTCAATGCCATTTATTCCGTCAGTGTTTTGTGTGTCTAAAATAGTTACTTGTGTGTCTTTTTTTCCAAGAAATTCCTAGAAATTTCCTGGAAATTTGACACACAAGGGTACTTTGTAGGGATGAAGACACACAAGTATACATCCGTAAAGACGTCCGTCCGTCCGTCCGTAGACTCAACCTTGAGATGGCCATAACTCCTATACCCTTTGAGATTCATTGATGGTTATTGGCACAATTGTTCACAAAGCCGAGACGGCGTGCCATGCGCAAGAACCAGAACTCTGGATACCATACTTTTTTAGTTATCTCCCCTTTTAATAAAATAGAATGACTACTTTGTGATGGCCATAACTCCAATACCCTTTGAGATATATTGATGGTACCTGGCACAGTTGTTCACAAGGCTGAGACGGCGTGTCATGCACAAGAACCACAACTCTGAGTGCCATGGTTTTGGAGTTATCTCCCCTTCCAATAAAATAGAGTGACTACCTTGTGATGGCCATAACTCCAATACCCTTTGAGATTCATTGATGGTTCTTGGCACAATTGTTCACAAGCCTGAGACGGCATGTCATGCGCTAGAACCAGAACTCTGGATGCCATACCTTTTTTGTTATCTCCCCTTTTAATAAAATAGAATGACTACTTTGTGATGGCCATCACTCCAATACCCTTTGAGATATATTGATGGTACCTGGCACAGTTGTTCACAAGGCTGAGACAGCGTGTCATGCACAAGAACCACAGCTCTGGCTGCCATTGTTTTTTAGTTATCTCCCCTTCCAATAAAATAGAGTGACTACCTTGTGATGACCATAACTCCAATACCCTTCAAGATATATTAATGATACCTGGCACAGTTGTTCACAAGGCCGAGACGGTGTGTCATGCACAAGAACCACAACTCTGGCTGCCATGGTTTTTGAGTTATCTCCCCTTCCAATAATGTAGAATCACTACCTTGTGATGGCCACATCTCCAATACTCTTTGAGATATATTGATGGTACTTGGTACAGTTGTACATGAGGTTAAGCAGGTGTGTCACATGCAAGAACCACAACTCTGGATGCCCTGGTTTTTTAATTATCTCCCCTGACAATATAACCTTTTGATGGCCATAACCAATACCCTTTGGGATATATTGATGGTACTTGGCACAATTGTATACAAGGTTGAGATGGCGCTTCATGCCTAAGAACCACAATTCTGGGTGCTTTGATAAATATTTGAGTTATCTACCCTTCCAATTTAACAGTATGACCAGCTTGTGATCTCAAACACCCTTTGAGACATATAGATGGTACTTTGTCCAGAAATGCATGAGCTTAAGCAGGCATGTCATGTGCAAGAACCACAGTTCTGAGTACCCTGGTTTTTTAGTTATCTCTCCTGAGGTATAATCTTGTGATGACCATAACTGCAATACTTTTGTGATATATTGCTGGTTTAATTCTGGTGCACTTTCTGTTGGTGAACAATCTTCTGAAGGCCATATTGGCTTTTGGTCGGGGGATTTGCCATCTCTTCCGATGGCTATTTTTTTATAACATTGGGGACCTAGTGGTGAGTGAGTGAGTGTTTGGGTTTTACGTCTCACCAACAGCTAAGGTCATACAGAGACGGGACCTCGGTTTAAAGACTCATCCGAAAGTCTGGAGAAGCCTGGGATCGATCCTGCGACCCCTGGTTTACAAGTTGAGCAGCATAACCACTACACCACAGAGGCTTGGGGGGGAAGGTGGTGGGGGGGGGGGGGGTGTCTAGTGTTACTAAATGGAATGAATCCTATACACTCACTGTTGTGCTAGCAGAGCTTTCTAGTTGCTGAGAGATTGAGTCTTTGACTTTTAGTACCAATGGTATTACTTTTTTTTCTCTTATCCCGAATGTGTGACTGCATCATTTTGCTTAACTGCTTATGTATAAGCCTGCCCAGGAAAGGTGTGACTGGCTCAACATGACATTAATAGTGTTGGCTGTGCATTAAAGTCCAAACCAAAACTTGAATGCATGTCATAAATTTTCAGTCTAGCCCTGCAATTTCAGTTTCTTACAGTCAAATTGAAGATTTATCCCCATGACCATCTTGAAGCCTTTTATGTACAGTAGAACACCAATGGCTCAAACCCCGATGGGTCATTTACCATGGATGAGTCAAATCCGTTCTTGAGTCCGCAGGGAATTCCTCCAAATACGATATAGGGATATTTTAGGGAGATTTTCTTCTTTTATCTTGCAAATGTATGCTGTGTGTACTCATTAGAATCCTAATGAGCACACACAACATACATTTATAACATTGAAAACTGAAAAGATATCCCACAATTATCTCCATTATGCCTCCTGGTATGGCACTAACAGTGACCCTCTGTGGCTCAAACTACCGACCGCTATCTCGAACAAATTTTCATGGTCCCAATCGAAGTTCAACTGTACATTGAAACTTCAGTAACTTAAACATGGAAAGTTCACTTAACATGGCTAATTCGAACTTGTGTTTGAGTCCATAAGAAATTCTTCTGATAACTTCAGATAAATGTTAAGAGTTAATTTAAGGAGATTTTTCCATATTGTTTCATGAGAAATGTTTGTTGTATGTTCTCATTAGAATCACCTCATTGAGGTGATTCTAATGAGAACATACAACATACCTTTCTCTTCTAATGAGAACGAACAACATACATTTTCTCATATAAAAGATGGAAAAGATATCCCTACACTGTGCCCATTATACCTCCTGATCTAGCACTATAAATAACCCTCAGTGACTCAAACTACCGTTATCAAAAACTAAATGGTCCCAAAAGTGTTTCAGTAATTGAAGATTTACTGTATATTGTTAGTTTGTAATCTTGACATGAAGAAATCCTGTCATAAAAGATAAATCCCTTTCTCTGGGAAATGACTCACTCACAAGGGTCGACTTATTGAAAAACTGCAGCACACAACATATACCTGACAATATTTTGCCATTTTTTGGAACGAAACAACTTATAATATTCTGTTTTATTTCCAATAATAATAATGATAATAATAGTTTTCTGTCATTATTGACAATGACCAATCTTAACACATGCGAGAAATGCTACTGCTTGTGTGTTCTTAGTTGGCTTATGAGACCATTGTCTGTTGCAGATAGAGCAACAGAGGTTAGAGGAAGACAACTCTGTTAGTGATGCCTTAGCTCTGGCTTTGCACTATGCACATGTCTGCTTGGCTTGGCTGATTCTTTTTGCTACTGACTACAACAAGCCCTTTGAACAGAAGGTCTATTCTTAAAGGAAAGAATTAGATTTTCTCCTCAAGAGGTGGAGCAAATTCTTACCTTTAACCCTTTTTGTACTAAATGGAATCTTCCGCCTTATATATAGCAGGAGTCCATTTCAAAATTTAGGGGTATCAGATTGTGTTTTCTTCAAAAACTATTTGGAAATTGGCTGACAATTTTGCAAACAGTGTAAAGGCCCTGATCAGATGCCGCGGCATCTGATCTCGGCCTGTACTGTTTGCCAACTACCCGTTTTGGGGCTCCCGGTACAAAATGGGTTAAGATACTCTCACAATTGATAGATGAGACAAATATAATACACATGTACCTACCCTGAAAGTGTATTATTTCTCATTCCCATTTTTCAGCCTGATATTGATGCAGCAGTGAAAGTTCTGCTGGATCTGAAAGCCAAATACAAGTCTGCCACAGGAAAAGACTGGAAACCAGGTCAAGTTGTTAACCAGTCTAAAGATGTGAAACAAACAGCTAACAAGTCTAAAGAAATAGATGACTTGAGTAATAGGATAACAGAGCAAGGAAACACTGTGAGAGGTCTAAAAGAGAAGAAAGCAGCAAAGGTGAGTCATTAGGCCCAGATAGGAGAGGGTATCCACATATTATTTTTCTTATTTCTGCAAGAAAACTTACGCTGTGGGTTCTCATTAGAAGCGCCTCAGTGAGGTGCTTCCAATGAGTACCCACAACATATGTTTTCGTGCAGAAATAAGAAAATAATCAACTTTTTGCACCTTATCTGGACCTATGGAGTGAAAAACTCAAGAGGAAGAGATAAGGTGTATTCTAAATGATAATAGTGAGATAATTGTCACCAATGCTTGAAGCTTTTTTCATCCATGTACATGTCTCAGAGGTCATTTTAGAGCACTGGCAGCCATCACATTGAAAACTGTGCAATACCATAATAATTCTAAGCTTTGGGACAGATACCGTAAACATTCTACTGTAAGACGAGGATTTTTCCCTTCAGTATGAGCCCAAAAAATGACCCCATCTTATAGCTAGGTCATGGACTGCAGGCTTTTTTCCGGCAATGTCAGGCGAAGACCAGACATACGGAAAAACCCGATCGGTGATTTTTAAATTGATAGAAATCGCCGCCCACAAACCACGGCTACCATTTTTCTGCACGCGCTCGGTAAATGACGTCATCCAACGCCAGCAACCCCACACGTGTGTAATGTCATTGTTAATTGGGCGGAGTGTTAAGGACAGACAGACGGACGGACGCTCCCCTTCGCGGCGGGGGATTTAATCCCCCGCCGCGAATAGGAGCATCCGTCCGGCGGCGGGGGATTTAATCCCCCGCCGCAAATGGGAGCATCCGTCCGGCTGTCTGTCCATAACACTTTCTTGTCTCTGTCTGTACGTAACACTTTCTTGTCCGCTCCATATCTCCTGAACCCTTTGATAGATTTTCATTAAACTTCGGTCAATTATTTGTCTCAGTGAGCTGGTGTGCAGAACCTATAAATGAACCATGCCGACTCATGGTCAAGGTCACAGTTGAAGGTCATGATTTTGAAACTTGGAATTTTTTGTCCATTCCATATCTCCTTTACCCTTGGAAGGATTTTCTTTAAACATTGGTCAAATATTCTTCTCAGTGAGATGATGTGCAGAACCCATGTCCGTCCGTCCATTTACCTGTCCTCCTGAACCCTTTGATAGATTTTCATTAAACTTTGGTCAATTATTCGTCTCAGTGAGCTGTTGTGCAGAACCTATAAATGAACCATGCTGACTCAAGGTCAAGGTCATGGTTGAAGGTCACGAGTTTGAAACTTGGAATTTTGTGTCCCTTCCATATCTCCTGTACCCTTGGAAGGATTTTCATTAAACTTTAGTCAAATATTCTTCTCAGTGAGCTGATGTGCAGAACCCATAAATGAACCATGCCGACTTGAGGTCAAGGTTACATTTGAAGGTTAAGAATTTAAAAGTTTGATTTTTGTGTCCGTTCCATATCTTCTTTACCCTTCAAAGGATTTTCATTAAACTTTGGTCAAATATCCCCCTCAGTGAGCTGATGTGCAGAACCCATAAATGAACCATGCCGACTCAAGGTCAAGGTCACATTTGAAGGTCATGAGTTTAAAACTTTGAATTTTTTGTCCCGGATTTTCATTAAACTTTGGTCAATAATACCCCTCAGTGAGCTCATGTGCAGAGCCCATAAATGAATCATGTTGACACCAGATCAAGGTCACATTGGAAGGTCACGAGTTTGAAACTTTGAATTTTGTGTCCGTTCCATATCTCCTTTACCCTTCAAAGGATTTTCATTAAACATTGGTCAAATGTCCCAATCAGTGAGCTGATGTGCATAACACATAAAAAAACCATGCCGACTCAAGGTCAAGGTCACATTGGAAGGTCACGAGTTTGAAACTTTGAATTTTGTGTCCGTTCCATATCTCCTTTACCCTTCTAAGGATTTTCATTAAACATTGGTCAAATGTCCCAATCAGTGAGCTGATGTGCATAACACATAAATAAACCATGCCGACTCAAGGTCAAGGTCACAGTTGAAGGTCATGAGTTTGAAACTTTGAATTTTGTGTCTGTTCCATATCTCCTTTACCCCTAGAAGGATTTTCATTAAACTTTTTGTGAAATATCCCCCACAGTGAGCTGATGTGCAGAACCATAAATAAACCATGCCAACTCCAGGTCAAGGTCACCGGTGAAGGTCACAATGTTGAGCCTTGATACAAAGTGCGGCGGGGGATTTGGCTGTCCTTCAGACTGCTTTCTTGTTTTATTTTAATGGAGTGTATCTCTTTCATAAAAATGTTTGGAACCGGTAAAAAATATTTTCGAGATAACTAAATGGTTATGAATAGAGGTTGATAGAAAACAGCTCTTTGCACAGCTCCCGAAGTACCCCCAGAAGCCAACAACAGCATTCGACTTTTCCCGCCAAGCGTCGGCTATTTGGCACCAAAACATAACCATTCATGAGATAGTAGAATTGTCCCTTTTTAATATGCATACATCTACCGTTAAATGAAGCCAATTGTCTGAGGAGCGATTAAATCATTTTCACATTGATTGTGGATTAATTTTATGATTGGGGGATAAACGCAAATTAGAAACATAACTTGACAATATTTTCACACCTTGTTCAAGTTGGTTTATCAACACCCACCGCAGGGCAATCATGTTTAATTGGCAATTATATGACAGGGATTAACGATAGTGTCATAAATGAACCGTAATAAATACACAGATGGTTTGTCTCTTAATTGTCGACAAAGCGGGACAGTGCAGCAATTATTGGGTTTTACTTACTAGTCTAGTTTTACCGTGTTTAAGGACTCAAAAGACTGACAGTTGTAGGCGATTTTTTTTTTTGCACGTGCCTGACTGGGCGTCAAAGTTCACCTGCCAGGCGTGATTTCAGTCTTGTCCCGGGCGGCCGGGAAATGGATTTATCAGGTTGTGTTTTCTTCAAAATTTATTTTGAAAATGACTGAACTTTTAGCAAACAGTGGAGGCCCTGATCAGACGCCGCATTCTGCGGCGTCTGATCTGGGCCTGTACTGTTTGCCAGGGTACCCATTTTGGGGGTTCCGGTATAAAATGGGTTAAAGAGGGTCAGTGAAGGTCAATAAAAGGTGGGGTTGTTTTGATAGATGGTGTACACCAGTATTAGCAGCTGCGGCAGTCATTACATATTTAAGCTTGATAAAGATCACATTGCTTGTCTTACTAAGATGCTGAAATGGCTGATATGTCAGCTTGAATGGTAGAAAACAGGCCATCATTTATGGATACTGGGAGGGGTAAAATAGTGTCTCTTTTTTTGTCGCACCTGCTTTAAGCATGGTGTGATATAGGAGTCTGGTTTTCTGTCTGTCCATTCGTCCGTCAAGCCGTCTACATTTGCGACCACCCTAACTTTCACCCTTATGTAAGAGTCCATTTCTCAAGAACTATAATAGCTTCATTAATGTTGCTAAGTACAAGCTTGCATCTAGGATTAGCAACTGCAATGCAAGCATCCATATCTGACATTGACCTACATTTCATGGTTCACTGACTTCTTGAATTATTGTGACCACCCTAATTTTCACCCTAATGTAAGAGTCCATTTCTGAAGAACTATAATAGCTTCATTTATGTTGCTAGGTACAAGCTTGCATCTAGGAACAGCAACTACAATGCAAGCATCCATATCTGACCTTGACCTACATTTCACGGTTCACTGACTTCTTGAATTATTATGACCACCCTAACTTTCACCCTTATGTAAGAGTCCATTTCTCAAGAACTATAATAGCTTCATTAATGTTGCTAGGTACAAGCTTGCATCTAGGAACAGCAACTTCAGTGCAAGCATCCATATCTGACCTTTACCTACATTTCATGTTTCACTGACTTCATGAATTATTGTGACCACCCTAACTTTCACCCCAATGTGACAGTCCATTTCTCCAGAACTATATGTGATTCATTGATGATACTTGATACAAGCTTGCATCTAGGAGTGATAACTTTTATGCAGGCATCCATGTTTTGACCTTGACCTAGATTTCATGGTTCAGTGACTTTGCACCCCCACAGGCGTGACATAGCCTTTGGCAGAATTCTTGTTGGGACTTCCTGACTGAAACCCACTTGGAAATCAGCCTACTCTTTAAGAAAAAAAATTCTCCTTTGGATTAAATTCTTTCCTTAAACAGTAGACCCAACTGATGGTGTGGGTGGGATGAAATATTTTTAAAGAGAGGTCTCGCTTGGATTTGGAATCATGCCTCTTAATTTGCACTAAACTCCTCTTTAACCCTTACCTTGCTGTTCACGACAACCCCTATCTTTGGAAACAGTGTAGATCCAGATCAGATGGCTTCTGAAGAAGCCATCTGATCAGGATCTACACTGTTTGACATTCAATTTATGAATTTGTAGGAATAAATTGCATCAAGTAATTTGATTGGTTGATAGACAGAAATGGGTGTGGCTTACATGAATATTCAGCAAGAGAAGGGTTAAAGTTAGAGGTATCTCCAGGGGTCCAGTGATAGGACTTACATTTTTTGACACCAAAAAATTATATTAGATTTTCCATACTATGTGATCAAATTTTTAACAATATGTTAACTAATGACATCGTTAATTTTGAGCAACTGGCCCCAGATCTACTTTTTAGATACCAAGATTTGAATTCAGAACAATAAAATACCACTGTATAACATGTGGCAGTATGACCAGACTGCTAATTTTGATCTTTGCTATATTTCTTACAACAAATTTTGCCTTCTTGCGTGTATTTGATTTGAATAATCCTTTTGTATCATTATGCAGTGTGTCTATGTTGACACTGCAGTCTCAAAAATACAGTCATAAGCTCAGTTAAGGGATATGGGAACACCTGGCAGATTTGTCCGCCATTTTTCAAAGGGAGACTTCTTTTGGGATTTCTGTTCACTTTTTTGTAAGCCCTATTGAAGTCTACTCTTAAAGGAAAGCAAATCCTCAGGGGCAAAGTCTTTCCTTTAAGAGTTGACCCCTACTGACATGGGAGACAAGAATACTTTTGCCCCCTTAAATGGTTCAGTTGAAAGTTAAAATTAGGGGTGTAACGATGCATCGATAGTTCGATGCATCGCGATAGGGACTGCCTCAATAGCAATGCATCGATAGTACTTTGGACTATTGATAGCTATCGCCGATAGTTCATTCAACTATCGATAGTTTCGATTGTTTTTTTGTTGTTTTTTTTTCTTGAATATACTTTGAAAATATACCTGTACCTTTGTGTAATGATGCAAGTATTTTTGCTTAGGATATCCATTCAGCTGTAATCAGGACAGACTGATAGGCCTTCACATATGTGCATGATGATCTGAGTCTTCGCACATGTGTATCATAGTTTTTTGCCGTGGGGTGAATTTCTCGCGGCAATGAATTTCCCGCCGTCATTTTTGCACATGCAGTTGAGGCAGTCAGAAATTTTCCCGTGTTTTTCAATAACAAAACGTCAATGATAGTTTGCTCACGCGTTTGTTGCATGCAACTTTTTGAAAACATGATAGTGAAACCTGTGCGACATGTGAAGGCTCAGATCAGCCTGTGCAATCATATATAAATGTTTGCTGTTTGTATTAGCCTTGCATAGTATGACTTCTGGGACAAACGCAATTTCCCTGTTCAGTTTCGAAGACATTTGCAAGATGCACAAGCTGATCTTTTGTATGAAGAAATGTTTGTTTTTGTTGTGTGCTGACCCATTTACATAGGTATATGTATAATAAACGACGGTATAATGCAGTTTAACTTGTTGTATATGTGACTCTTTTTGCGTATTAGGATCAGACTGTTAAACCGCCCTTTTGTGGTCTCATTAGAAATGTTTCTCGAAAACTGCACAGAATGTGCATGCGAGTACATGATGGACTTAGTCGGTAAGTATGCACAAATGCATCAATGTTGATGTCATCAGTCGGCTGGCCGGACCGATTGGGATTGAATTCTTGGGGGAATATTTAAGCAGATAAAGTTTTATTTTCCTGTCGTCATTCTGTAGGGAAAAAAAAACGTGCAGCACAAGGCCTTAGGTCTCCGTCTATCAAGTACTTTCTTAAGGTGATTCTGGACATTTTGATGGTGGACACTGGACAACCTGGGACAAATTGGCATTTTTATTTTTCGTGGGTCTTTCTTATTTTATTTTTGTATGTCTTTGTATTATAATAGAGGGATATTCCAGAAAAATATAACAGGTCAAAATGGCCAAATTTCATTACATGAAAACTCTGCATTATTATTGCTGCTTGTCTTAGCTGTCTGGTGTGCAAGGACTAAATGTCCACAGAGTCAGAGAGCCCAGGTTGAGCCCTGTACATATTGCTAAAATGAAAACACTGACTTGATCATTGCTTTACTTCTATTTTGATAGTCTAGCTTTTGATGCTAACTTCAAATAAAAAAAATATATAAATTCAAGTTTTAATGCAGTTTGTTAGATTCATGTCACCCTTAAAGAGGTGCTAAAATAGCGTGCTGTGATTACGTAATTCTATGTAATAATTAATCGGGTTACCTAATTAACTGAATCCACAGATTAATTTAACACAGGCGGCAAACATCAAACAATCGAAGAACGATCAGCATGTGTCAGTTTCCACAAGCAGAAAATCTCAAACACTGCAAAGGTATTAAAGCTATGATAACCATCACTTACAGGAATATTTACTGGAAGCAGCGAACTATTTTGAGGTGGTGGTGGGGATATATAAAGAGCGGTCTCTCCATGATGTTTTTTCTGGAATAGCCCCAAGGGAATGAATGCTGATATTGAAACACACAATAAACATACAATTTTAGGCCATTGCAGTTTTCCTAACTCGTTCTGTCACTCTTAGCCATTTTATGTGAGTGATAAAACATCTTTGAATCATTTATAAGTGTACTCGATAGTATCACGATAGTATCGTGATAGTATGCCACGATAGTGCTAGTATCGTGATAGTAGTTTCCACGATAGCAATACTATCACTATAGTCAAAATTGGCCTCGATAGTCAGCCCTAGTTAAAATTCTGGGCCACATTTAGCTGATTGGGCATATTATTTGTGATATCAGTATGGCAACAGAAATATTGTGTTCATATCTGAGATGATACTACCAGCATTAACGCTAGCTATTTCTATTTTGCATCCGCAGATGCAGAGGCTAGAAAATTTGCATCCTGGACTCATTATTTCACATCCTGGAGTCATTTGACAAAAACTTGTTGCTAAAAAAAGAATGGCACCTCTTGTTTATTTCTTACACAAGCCGTTTTCTGACACATGCATGAAAATTGCACATTTGATGATTAACACCTTTGGTTGTTGCATCATGGTGGTTGTTCACTTTTGACATGCTCCATCTACTCATTATAAATTCACCATTTTGGTCGATAATCACACTATGAAGAAAAAAATTATTTCTATCTCACCTTATGTAATGGAAAATAACTGATAATCTGACATTGTGGCCAGTAATCCTAACAAATTGGGTATTAATGAAGTATGTGGCGGCATCCTACGATCTCACATCTTAGTTTTGTTTCAGGTTGTCAAGAGTTCTGGCT
Organism: Lucinisca nassula; assembly: GCA_963580285.1. Lineage (NCBI taxonomy): Eukaryota > Metazoa > Mollusca > Bivalvia > Lucinida > Lucinidae > Lucinisca > Lucinisca nassula. The sequence goes on along the minus strand of OY757012.1, from coordinate 157,815,072 downwards.
ATCCACTATTTATTCTTTGTTTGATGCAGCACAATAAAAATCATATAAATATATCGTCAGCATGTTACAATTGCAACAATTAAAATTTATTTCACTTTTATAAACATTTTATGCCTGCAACAGAAGGTCAGGTGTTTTTTCTCCTTGGTTTTCAGATATCGCCCATTAGCTCGAAATAGGTGAAATTATCTTGAAAGGGTCATAAAACCAAAGCAAAAAAAAAAAACCTTTATGCAGAAATAAACGAAACAAATAAATAAAGCAACAGGGGTCATCCTAGGCCCAGAAAGTAGGGCAAAGTGACCTCCTTTCAGCCCTGACAGGGTGAAGTGAGGGCAAGACGGAGAAGCAGGGCTCGAAACAATATTACGTAGATTGTCGAGCCGAATTTTCATAATTCCATAAATATAGAGATAACAAAGGTATACTAAAGGAAATAAGTTTAGCAATTTTTAGCTCACCAGAGCCGAAGGCTCAGTGGAGCTTATAGGATAGGCAGATGTCCGTCGTCTGTCGTCCGTTATATGTCGTCTGTCATCTGCGTCAACACTTTCAAACGACATCTGCTCTGAAGCCTCTAGGCCGATTGGGCCCAAATTTCATCTGTTTTATCCCTGGGCTGGGGGATTGAAGTTTTGTGTTTTTTTATGAAAATCGGCTCTTCAGCTTGCTTGCTATGGCAACTTAGAGTTTTCATAGACTTATAATGGGGAAAAATGGCATTTACTGCCAAGTCATTGCAGATATTTTGGCAAAACTTTTATAGAAATGTTCCTTGAGTACATGCCTCTCAGCCATTTGCTTTTTATGCCAGCATGGGGGTTCCCCAGGTTGTGCTTGGGCCATGCCACACCACCTCCATTTTATAAAAGGCCATATATCTCAGAAACCATTCAGATCCCCACCCATAAACCATATATATTCTTGTTCGTTATGATAAGACGCATTCAGTGACACCAACCTGGGGTCCCCTGGGATGCGCCAGGCTACGCCCCACCTCCTCCATTTCATAAAAGGTCCAATATCTCAGAAACCTTACAGATCCCACCCCTAAACCATTCTTGTTCCTTATGATAAGACACATTCATTGACACCAACTTGGGGGTCTTCCAGGGTGCGCTGGGGCCTTGCCCCGCCCCTCCACTTCACAAAAGGCCATATATCTCAGAAACCATTCAGGTCCACACCCCTAAACCATATATATTCTTGTTCCTTATGATAAGATGCATTCAGTGACACCAACCTGGGGGGCCTCCCTCCAGCTCCATTTCATAAAAGGCCATATATCTCAGAAAGCTTACAGATCCCCACCCATAAACCATATATGTTCTTGTTCCTTATGATAAGACATTTATTGACACCAACCTTAGGGTCTCCCGGGTCACGCCGGAGCCTTGCCCCCCCCCCCCCCCCCTTCACAAAAGGCCTTATATCTCAGAAACTATTCAGAGCCCCACCCTTAAACCATACATGTTCATCTTCTTTTTGGTAAGACGCATTCAGTGGCACCAGCTTGGGAGTCCCCGGGGATGCCGGTGTAACAGGCCGGTTCTTCCCCCCAGTCAGTTTCTTCCCCGGGGAAGAACTGGGCCGGCCCGTTTCTTCCCCGGGGAAGAAACTGACTAGTCAGTTTCTTCCCCACCCAGTCAGTTTCTTCCTCACCTGAATTTTTTTAGAACCATAGAGAACGAGTAATTTATGCCTCACAGATTGTTAAAAATTCAAAAAGAAACCATTCTGAATTAGTTTTGGGTCTTTTCAACTTGAATGGCAAAATTTTCTTTATGCCATACAATATATGGAGATCCAAGGAAATTTTCATCCCAATTCCGGTATCTATGATTAATTTTCTTATTTTTTTTATGACATTAACTTGTATTAACTAAACAGATTTAATAAGCAACAACCCTTTAGTGCCCCATTCTAAATATAATTTGGAAAGTGGGGGTGGGGAAGAACTGGGCCGGCCCATTTCTTCCCCACCCCAGATTTTTCTGTTTACTAAAAATTATTTTGATAAATGTTCTTCACTTTTAAAGACATAAACTGGTATGAACTACGGAGCTATAATAAGCAACAAATGTTTGGCCCTTAAATTTCAATAGAATTCAGAGACTAGGGGGTGGGGAAGAACTAGGCCGGCCCAGTTCTTCCCCACCCCAGATGTTTCAGTTTACTAATAATTCTTGTGATAAATTTCCTTTGCTTTTTAGGACAAAAATTGGTATAAACTAAAAAGATATAATAAGCAACAAATGTTTGGAGCTTTATTATCAAGAGAATTTGGAGGCTGGGGTGGGGAAGAACTGGGCCGGCCCAGTTCTTCCCCACCCCAGATGTTTCTGCTTACTAATAATTTTGGTGATAAATTTCCTTTGCTTTTTAAGACATAAATTAGTATAAACTAAACAGATATAATAAACAACAAATGTGGAGCTCAAATCTTAATAGAATTTGGAGACTGGGGGTGGGGAAGAACTGGGCCGGCCCGTTTCTTCCCCACCCCAGATGTTCTGTTTACTAAAAATTCTTGTGATAAATTTTCTTCACTTTTAAAGACATAAATTGGTGTTAACTAAACAGATATAATAAGCAGCAAATGTTTGGCACTTAAATTTCAATAGAATTCGGAGACTCAGGGGTTGGGAAGAACTGGGCCGGCCTGTTTCTTCCCCATCCTCGGGTAGTGTTGTACAGTTATGTCAGTTATATTGCTAAAGATGTCTTGGGTGGGGAAGAACTGGGCCAGTCCGTTTCTTTCCCACCCTTGGTAAGTATTGTTCTGTTAAGTCAATTATGACATTGAAGGTGTCGGGTTGGGGAACAACTGGGTTGACTCATTTCTTCCCCACCCCTGGGTAGTGTTGTACAGTTATGTCAGTTATATTGCTGAAGATGTCCGGGGTGGGGAAGAACTGGGGTGGCCCATTTCTTCCCCCACCCTTGGGTAGTGTTGTACAGTTATTTCAGTTATATTGCTGAAGATGTCTTGGGTGGGGAATGACTGGGCCACCCGTTTCTTCCCCACCCTTGGTAAATGTTGTACTGTTAAGTCAATTATGACGTTGAAGGTGTCTGGGGTGGGGAAGAACAGGGCCTGCCCGTTTCTTCCCCACCCTTTGGCTAGTGTTGTACAGTTATGTCAGTTATATCAGAGGATGTCTGAGGCAGGGAAGAACTGGGGAGACCCTTTTTTTCCCACCCTTGTGTAGTGATGTACAATTGAATCAGTAATGATGTTTAAGTTTTCTGTGTTGGGGAAGAACTAGGCCGGCCCAGTCCTGCCCCACCCCAAATCTCCATTCTATTTAGATTTGAGCTCCAAACATTTTTTTGCTTATTATATCTTTTCAGTTTATTCCAATTTTTGTCTTAAAAAGCGAAGAAAATTTATAACAAGAATTTTTATAAACAAAAAATCTGGAGTGGGGAAGTACTGGGCTGGCCCAGTTCTTCCCCACCCCCAGTTTCTAAATTCAATTGATATTTGAACTCCAAACATATTTGTTGCTTATTATATCTTTTTAGTTTATACCAACTTTTGTCTTAAAAAGCGAAGAAATTTTATCACAAGAATTTTTTGCAAATAGAAAAATCTGGGGTGGGGAAGAAACGGGCCGGCCCAGTTCTTCCCCGTCCCCAGTCTCTAAATTCTATTTAGATTTGAGTTCTAAACAATTGTTGCTTATTAGATCTTTTTAGTTTATACCAATTGATGTCTTAACAAGAGGCTCAATGAGCCTAAACCGCTCACCTGAGGAACTTAAGTTTTAACAATTCACAGACTTGACTACTAAATCTGCTAATAGAATCCAGCCCATTGACCCTTACAGGATATAAGTCATCATTATTGCATTGCATTCCAAGTTTGAGACTTCTAGCTTCTATAGTTCCTGAGAAATCTTTGACGAAAATTTAACATTGGTCAAAATGGAGAGAAATAAGAATGAAAGAACAGATGAACAAATAAGCTGAGAAAGCCCAATGTCTCTTACACAAAATAAGTCATCATTATTCTATTGAATACCAAATTTGATGCTTCTAGCTTTTATAGTTCCTGAGAAATCTTTGATTAAAAATTTAACATTGGTCTATTATCTCTATATGGAGAGAAAGAAGAATGAAGGAACAAATGAACCAGACTAGCTCCAAAACCTAATGCAGCCTTTCCCCTTGCCCAATGGTGCTACACATAAAATTTAAACAAGATTGGTCGACTGCCTTCTGAGATATGCTTCATTGAAAGTGTGGACGACGGATGGACGGACGACAGACGACGGACTCCGGAGCCTTGGTATACTATCAGCTCACTGGAGCCTTTGGCTCAGGTGAGCTAAAAATTCAAGTCGCTATTTCTGTCACAACATTTTCCCTACGTTAAGTCTACGGGCAAATTTTTTTGTCTCTCAAGGTCACGTAACTCCGAGGTCAATATTCCGATTCGGCCCAAAATCGAACTTAACTGAGATTTTATGCCTGTCCTCGTTACCTGCAAGTTTGAAGCTGATATGAATAAAAATAAAGTTGCTATCATGGTCACAACGTATTTTTTTATGCTCAAGGGCAGGTAACTCCAAGGCAAATATTCCGATTCGGCCCAAAATCGAACTTAACCGAGATTTTATGTCTGTCCTCGTTACCTGCAAGTTTGAAGCTGATCTGAAAAAAATTCAAGTCGCTATCGTAGTCGCAACATTTTCCCTAATTAAGTCTATGGGCAAATTTTTTGTCGCTCAAGGTCACGTAACTCCGAGGTCAATATTCCGATTCGGCCCAAAATTGAACTTAAACGAGATTTTATGCCTGTCCTTTTTACCTGCAAGTTTGAAGCTGATATGAATAAAAATAAAGTTGCTATCGTGGTCACAACATAGTTTTTTATGCTCAAGGGCAGGTAACTCCAAGGCAAATAATCCGATTCGGCCCAAAATCGAACTTAACCGAGATTTTATGTCTGTCCTCGTTACCTGCAAGTTTGAAGCTGATCTGAAAAAAATTCAAGTCGCTATCGTAGTCACAACATTTTCCCTATGTAAAGTCTATGGGCAAATTTTTTGTCGCTCAAGGTCATGTAACTCCGAGGTCAATATTCCGATTCGAACTTAACTGAGATTTTATGCCTGTCCACGTTACCTGCAAGTTTGAAGCTGATCTGAATAAAAAAAAAGTTGCTATCGTGGTCACAACATATTTTTTTATGCTCAAGGGCAGGTAACTCCAAGGCAAATAATCCGATTCGGCCCAAAATCGAACTTGACCGAGATTTTATGCCTGTACTGGTTATCTGCAAGAATGAAGTCGATCAGAAAAAAATTGACGGAGCTAGAGTGATGACAAGCTTTTTCCTATGTGAAGTCTATGGGAGCTAGATGTTGCCATGGCAACCAGAGTTCCACTCAGATCTTCCTGAAAACCTAATGAAGCCTTTCCACTTGCCCAATAATGCGACACATGAAATTTGATCAAAGTTGGCCAAGTAGTCTTTAAGATATACATTTTTGAAATTCCCAATAACCCTAATGCAAAAACACACAAGGGCAGGTAACTCCTAAGTGAATGATCCGATTCTGCCAGTTATCGAACTTGACCGAGATTTCATGGCTGTGCTGGTTATCTGCAAGAATAAAGCCAATCTGAAAATAATTGAAGCAGCTACGGTGATGACAACATTCTCCCCATGTTAAGTCAATAGGCAATTTTTTCAATGCTCAAGGGCACGTAACTCCTGAGTGAATAATCCGATTCAGCCCAAAATCGAACTTGATCGAGATTTCATGCCTGTCCTCGTTATCTGCAAGAATGAAGTCGATCAGAAAAAAATTGACGGAGCTAGAGTGATGACAAGCTTTTTCCTATGTTAAGAACGCTCAAGGGCACGTAACTCCTGAGTGAATAATCCGATTCAGCCCAAAATCGAACTTGATCGAGATTTCATGCCTGTCCTCGTTATCTGCAAGAATGAAGACGATCAAAAAAAAATTGACGGAGCTAGAGTGATGACAAACTTTTTCCTATGTTAAGTCTATGGGAGCTATTTGTTGCCATGGCAACCAGAGTTCCAATCCGATCTGCCCAAAAACAGTATGCAGCCTTTCCCCCTACCTGATAATGCTTCACATGAAATTTGATCAAGATTGGCCCACTGGTTCCGGAGATATACTTCTTTGAAAGTGTGGACGACAACGACGACGACGGACGACGGACGCCGGCTCGTGGTATACTAATACCTCACATGAGCCTTCGGCTCAGGTGAGCTAAAAATTTACGGAGCTAGAGTGATGACAAGCTTTTTCCTATGTGAAGTCTATGGGAGCTAGATGTTGCCATGGCAACCAGAGTTCCACTCAGATCTGCCTGAAAACCTAATGAAGCCTTTCCACTTGCCCAATTATGCTACACATGAAATTTGATCAAAGTTGGCCAAGTAGTCTTTAAGATATACATTTTTGAAATTCCCATTAACCCTAATGCAAAAACACACAAGGGCAGGTAACTCCTAAGTGAATGATCCGATTCTCCCAGTTATCCAACTTGACCGAGATTTCATGGCTGTGCTGGTTATCTGCAAGAATAAAGCCAATCTGAAAATAATTGAAGCAGCTACGGTGATGACAACATTCTCCCCATGTTAAATCAATAGGCAATTTTTTCAACGCTCAAGGGCACGTAACTCCTGAGTGAATAATCCGATTCAGCCCAAAATCGAACTTGATCGAGATTTCATGCCTGTCCTCGTTATCTGCAAGAATGAAGTCGATCAGAAAAAAATTGACGGAGCTAGAGTGGTGACAAGCTTTTTCCTATGTTAAGAACGCTCAAGGGCACGTAACTCCTGAGTGAATAATCCGATTCAGCCCAAAATCGAACTTGATCGAGATTTCATGCCTGTCCTCGTTATCTGCAAGAATGAAGTCGATCAGAAAAAAATTGACGGAGCTAGAGTGATGACAAGCTTTTTCCTATGTTAAGCCTATGGGAGCTCTTTGTTGCTGTGGCAACCAGAGTTCTCATCCGATCTGCACGAAAACCTACTACAGCCTTTCCCCCTACCTGATGATGGTTCATAGGAAATTTGATCAAGGCCGACCCACTGGTTCCAGAGATATACTTCATTGAAAGTGTGGACGACGGACGCCGGCTCGTGGTATACTAATACCTCACATGAGCCTTCGGCTCAGGTGAGCTAAAAATGCACAAGGGCAGGTAACTCCTAAGTGTATGATCCAATTCTGCCAATTATCGAACTTGACCGAGATTTCATGGCTGTGCTGGTTATCTGTAAGAATGAAGCCAATCCGAACAAAATTGAAGCAGCTACAGTGATGACAACATTTTCCCCATGTTAAGTCTATAGGCAATTTTTCGGGCGCTCAAGGGGACGTAACTCTTGAGTGAATTATCTGATTCGGCCAAAAATCGAACTTGACCGAGATTTTATGCCTGTACTGGTTATCTGCAAGAATGAAGTCGATCAGAAAAAAATTGACGGAGCTAGAGTGATGACAAGCTTTTTCCTATGTGAAGTCTGTGGGAGCTAGATGTTGCCATGGCAACCAGAGTTCCACTCAGATCTGCCTGAAAACCTAATGAAGCCTTTCCACTTGCCCAATAATGCGACACATGAAATTTGATCAAAGTTGGCCAAGTAGTCTTTAAGATATACATTTTTGAAATTCCCATTAACCCTAATGCAAAAACACACAAGGGCAGGTAACTCCTAAGTGAATGATCCGATTCTGCCAGTTATAGAACTTGACCGAGATTTCATGGCTGTGCTGGTTATCTGCAAGAATAAAGCCAATCTGAAAATAATTGAAGCAGCTACGGTGATGACAACATTCTCCCCATGTTAAGTCAATAGGCAATTTTTTCAACGCTCAAGGGCACGTAACTCCTGAGTGAATAATCCGATTCAGCCCAAAATCGAACTTGATCGAGATTTCATGCCTGTCCTCGTTATCTGCAAGAATGAAGTCGATCAGAAAAAAATTGACGGAGCTAGGGTGATGACAAGCTTTTTCCTAATTCCCATTAACCCTAATGCAAAAACACACAAGGGCAGGTAACTCCTAAGTGAATGATCCGATTCTGCCAGTCATCGAACTTGACCGAGATTTCATGGCTGTGCTGGTTATCTGCAAGAATAAAGCCAATCTGAAAATAATTGAAGCAGCTACGGTGATGACAACATTCTCCCCATGTTAAGTCAATAGGCAATTTTTTCAACGCTCAAGGGCACGTAACTCCTGAGTGAATAATCCGATTCAGCCCAAAATCGAACTTGATCGAGATTTCATGCCTGTCCTCGTTATCTGCAAGAATGAAGACAATCAGAAAAAAATTGACGGAGCTAGAGTGATGACAAACTTTTTCCTATGTTAAGTCTATGGGAGCTATTTGTTGCCATGGCAACCAGAGTTCCAATCCGATCTGCCCGAAAAAAGTATGCAGCCTTTCCCCCTACCTGATAATGCTTCACATGAAATTTGATCAAGATTGGCCCACTGGTTCCGGAGATATACTTCTTTGAAAGTGTGGACGACGACGACGGACGCCGGCTCGTGGTATACTAATACCTCACATGAGCCTTCGGCTCAGGTGAGCTAAAAAGCGAAGAAAATTTATCAGAAGAATTTTTTGTAAACAGAAAACTCTAGGGTGGGGAAGAAATGGGCCGGCCCAGTTCTTCCCCACCCCCAGTCTCCAAATTCTATTTAGCTTTGAGCGCCAAACATTTGTGGCTTATAATATCTTTTTAGTTTATACCAATTTATATCTTAAAAAGCAAAGAAAATTTATCACAATAATTTTTTGTAAATAGAAAAATCTGGGGTGGGGAAGAAATGGGCCGGCCCAGTTCTTCCCCACCCCCAGCCTCCAAATTATATTTCGATTTGAGCTCCAAACATTTGTTGCTTATTATATCTTTTTAGTTTATACCAATTGATGTCTTAAAAAGCGAAGAAAAATTTATCACAAGAATTTTTTGTAAACAGAAAAATCTGTGGTGGGGAAGAAACGGGCCGGCCCGGTTCTTCCCCACCCCCAGTCTCCAAATTCTAATTAGATTTGAGCTCCAAACATTTGTTGCTTATTATAACTTTTTAATCTATACCAATTTTTGTCTTAAAAAGCGAAGAAAATTTATCACAAGAATTTTTTGTGAACAGAAAAATCTGGGGTGGGGAAGAAACCGGCCGGCCCAGTTCTTCCCCACCCCCAGTCTCCAAACTGTATTTAGATTTGAGCTCCAAAAATTTGTTGCTTATTATTTTTTTTTAGTTTATACCAATTTTTGTCTTAAAAAGCAAAGGAAATTTATCACAAGAATTATTAGTAGACAGAAAATTCTGGGTTGGGGAAGAACTGGGCCGGCCCAGTTCTTCCCCACCCCCAGTCTCCAAATTCTATTTAAATTTGAGCGTCAAACATTTGTGGCTTATTATATCTGTTTAGTTAATACTAATTTATGTCTTAAAAAGCAATGAAAATTCATGAAAGATGCTTGAATTGGGATGCATATTTTATTGCATCTCCATGAATGGTGAAGTCCCTTACGAAAATTGATTGGAATTTTCCAGAAATTACCGGAATTTTCAGGCACAAATGATTTGTCAATTTCTGGAATTGGAGACTGGAAATTTCTGTTTCTATTTGGAATGTTAAATGGAACGGCATTATTTGTCGGTATTTGGCACTCAATTCCAAAAGATGATAATAAATTCCAAACCAAAAATGATAGAAAATTCCAAATAATGTCAGAAAATCTGCATTGGAATTTTCTGACATTATTTGGAAATGTCAGAAAATGACAAATATTTCCATTTCTCGAATGACAGAAAAAAAAACCCCAAAAATTTTATTCCTAGAATGACAAAAACTGACAAATAATGCCAGTCTGAAAATGCCATAAACTGACAAATAATTCCATTAGTAGTGTTACGGCAGTTCCAACAGTATTTCAGTCGTATATGTACATTGACATTTGGAAAGGTGTTTAAAAAGGGCTTTGCTCAAGCTCAATATTTTAAATTTGGGAGAAAAAAATGATCAGGAAATCTGCATGCAGACAAATTAGCAATCAGCACACTGAGCATGCCCATGCTTTCAGCTGTGTGCTCAAAAGCTTTAACTGGGTTATAAATGAGTGTATTGACCTTTTATATATTTTTCAAGCAGTTGACTTTAGGTCTCTTTAGGTACTTTGAAGCTTAATGTGAGTTTTTGTTGTTGTTGTTTCACAGTCCATTTAAGATTTTTCACTCATGTTGAGCCAGTTGCAAATCAGAGGTGGGCAAAAACCCAAGTGCCTGAAGTAAATCCACCTGAAGAAGAACTTGACATCCCAAATATGACCGTTGTGACCTTCAGCACAATGTTGACAGACCTAATGTTTAAGAGCCAGCCCACTTCAACATCAGGTCACGGAGATCTGCATTGTGAGAAATTAGAAAGGTACAGGCTGTGCCACAAGATGAAGTCGACCCAACAACACTCTGAGGATGAATAAAAAAACACACACAAGGGACAAATAAAAAGTAAGAAGTGACTATTTAGCAAATAAATCAGCCCTTTATCAGCAAATAGATCAATACCTTGCCCCTCAGCCTTCACTGTTTGCATATATGATAAATGCCACTATCAGATGTTGGCTCATTTAGACTCGATCTGTGCTGAACTTTAGAAAAAAGAACATACTGATTTGGATATATATTTATATCTAGTATACTGTTCACCAAGACCTATCTATCCAAATACTGATGATTTTTGCAGTAAAAGCAAGGGTATGATGTATAACTTTTAATTTTCAGATATTGAAAGCAATAATAGTATCCTATCCAATTGTCCCATTTTATACAATAACAGAAACAAAAATAACGGTATTCACATACAACTGAAGGATGTAATAATATTGGAGAACTTACTTGAAGCTGCAACACTATCACATTTATATTTAAATAAGAAAATTCCATTTAAAACTGAGACTAAAAGCATGTAAAACTTGTACGTATATTGTTGCCTTTCAAACAAAGGCCGCTGTTTTGAAATTCAGCAAATGAGAGCAAACTGGGTCATATAAATGTATTACTCATCCTTGTACACAAGAGTTTGATGTTAAAGTAGTGGGAACCTGTCAAAGGTGAAGATTAATGGTTCCAAAAAATGACAGAAAATTCCACTCAGTGATGACAGGGTTTATAGTAGTGTCTGTTTGTAGTGTAAGTTCCAGAAAATGACATTTCGTGACAAATGTTTACCATTGTCATTATTAGGAATTATTTGTCACTTCAAGATTCCAAAAGATTCCATAAAATGACAGGACTTAGAGTTTGTCATTTTATGGAAATATTTGTCAATGACAGAAAATTCCATTGGTCACATGAATGACAATTTATTCCAAATAGTTCCAAATGCATTTATGGAATATTTTGTCAATTTCTTGAATATTCCGGACAATGACAAATCTTGGAGATATTCGGAATTTATTTTCGTAAGGGCATAGTATAGAGAAAATTTTATCATTCAAGCTAAAAGGACTCAGAACTTATTCAGAATGGTCTCTTTTCTCATTTACAACAAGCTAAAATTATTCGTTGACTATGGTTCTGAAAAAAATTCAGGTGGGGAAGAAACTGACTGGGTGGGGAAGAAACTGACTAGTCAGTTTCTTCCCCCGGGGAAGAAACGGGCCGGCCCAGTTCTTCCCCCGGGGAAAAAACAGGCCGGCCCAGTTCTTCCCCGGGGAAGAACCGGGCTGGGGGAAGAAACTGACGGTTACACCGGGGCCATGCCCCACCGCTTTACTTCATTAAAAGCCATATATCTCAGAAATTGTTCAGATCCCCACCCCTAAACCATATATATTCTTGTTCCTTATGATAAGATTTGTTCAGTCACACCAACCTGGGGGTCTCTTTGTGCTGGGACACTGTTCTCCACTTCATAAAAGGCCATATATTTCAGAAACCATTCAAATCCCCATCCCATAATCATATAAGTTCTTGTTCCTTATTATTAGCACACCAACATGGGGGGTGGGGGGGGGGGATGGGTCCGCAGGGGCCATACCTCTCCTCTCCATTTCATAAAAGGGCCTTATATCTCAGAAACTCTTCAGATTCCCACCCCTAAACCATATATATTCTTGGTCCTTATTACAAGACATATTTAGGGACAACAATCTTGAGCTTTCCTGGGATCGACAGGGCATGCCCCAACCCTCCACTGCTTAAGAGGCCATATATCTCTTGCCATACAGATCCCCACTGCTAAACTATATATATTCTTGTATCTTATGATAAGACGCATTTTGTGATACTAACCAGGGCTCCATTGGGTCCATGCCCCACCCACTACTTCATAAAAGGCCTGATGTTTCAGATACTGAGTCCACATGGGTGCCCATTTGGATATGGGGGATCATTTGGGAGACTTTATAATTGGTATAGTAGTAGCAGATAAGATTGACTAGATGGAGCTATCATTATCCCTCGCCGAAGGCGGAGGGATATAGTTTTGGCGTTGTCCGTCCGTCCTTCCGTCCGTCCGTCACACTTTTTTGTCCGGAACCGTTTCTCAGCAACTATTGCATGGAATTAAATGAAACTTGAAATAAATATGTATTATTATGCTGTGGTGATGCACGCGCAATTTTTTTTCGGATTGACTTTTTACATCCAGAGTTATGGCCCCTTGAATGATTGAAATTCTGGATTTTTCGTCTCACTTTGTCCGGAACCGTTTCTCAGCAACTATTGCATGGAATTAAATGAAAATTGAAATAAATATGTATTATTATGCTGCAGTGATGCATGTGCAATTTTTTTTCGGATTGAATTTTTACATCCAGAGTTATGGCCCCTTAAATGATTGAAATTCTGGATTTTTTCGTCATCTCACTTTGTCCGGAACTGTTTCTCAGCAACTATTGCATGGAATTAAATGAAACGTGAAATAAATATGTATTATTATGCTGCGGTGATGCACGCGCAATTTTTTTCTGGATTGACTTTTTACATCCAGAGTTATGGCCATTTAAATGATCGAAATTCTGGATTTTTTGTTGTCTCACTTTGTCCGGAACTGTTTCTCAGCAACTATTGCATGGAATTAAATGAAACCTGAAATAAATATGTATTATTATGCTTTGGTGATGCACGCGCATTTTTTTTCCGGATTTACTTTTTACATCCAGAGTTATGGCCCCTTAAATGATTGTAATCCTGGATTTTTCGTTGTCTCACTTTTTTGTCGGGAACTGTTTCTCAGCAACTATTGCATGGAATTATATGAAACTTGAAATAAATATGTATTATTATGCTGTGGTGATGCACGCACAAATTTTTTTCGGATTGACTTTTTACACCCAGAGTTATGGCCCCTTAAATGATTAAAATTCTGGATTTTTCGTCGTCTCACTTTGTCTGGAACGCTTCTCAGCAACTATTGCATGGAATAAAATGAAACTTGAAATAAATATGTATTATTATGCTGCCGTGATGCACGCGCAATTTTTTTTTCGGATTTACCTGGATTGACTTTTTTATCCAGAGTTATTTCCCCTTAAATGATTGAAATTGAGGAATTTTGTCTATTCGGTGATTATATCGGGTTTTTTTAATATTCGCGAATTTTATTTTGGTATCCTTGAAACCACATAACAGGTAAATAAACCTCAACTTTGACAGACAAGTTAATCTCTACTAATAATTAGGTCAGTAGGTCAGGGTACAGCCTCTCATCCAGGGAGTAAATGTTCAGCGGGGCCCTTCCTCATTGTCTCTAGTTTGCTTCTTAGAACCATCCTCAATTTTGGCCAGATATATTTTCTTGCCATTCTACACGAAAAACCCATTCGGCGGGGGATATCAATTCAACGAATTTGCTTGTTTGTACCTGCCTTAGGAATATTCCATTAACAAAAAGGTAAACCAAGTCACCCGATTGTGTGAAGTCAACTGTAACACAAGCATAGCTGTGGCGTATATGATCATTCGCTTTTAGAAAGGGTGTGAAAGGCATTCTACCGAATCTTCTGGTGGACTCAGTGAATTTGACATATATTGACAACACCTGAATAGCTCCGCCTAGTCAATCTTATCTTGGAAGCAAGTATCATCGCTATTTAACATGTGACAGTACTATTATAAATAGCCTTGCGATTCAATGCATTTACGTTTGATATTATTAAAATTCCTTTATGTTTGTTGGGAATACCAGCGATTGTAGGCCATTCGTTACAGAGAGTTAGCTAAAGTTGACCAATTTCCAAGGGCAATTCTGATCATGTGATCCAGTGTGCATATCCGAAATATTTTATAATGACCTCATTTCTATATTTATTCCCTTTACTCATTAAAAAAAAAAGATTCCAGTTTGATTGGTTGATTTTTAATGAGCATGTACAATCAAGTGTGGCCGGCCTCGGTAGCCGAGTCGGATGCGCGTCTGACTGGTGATCAGGAGGACAGGGGTTTGATACCTACCAGGGTCGGCAACATTCTTTCGTGGAGATTGATCTTGAAATCTTTTCTACGGTCATTCTCTCCCTACTGCTGATTCAAGAAGGGCAGTTGTCAGTTTCTGGTGAAAGAATGTGCACTGTACTGGTTGACCACTTACGTATAAGTTTGCCCAGGAAAAGTGTGGATAGGTAAACTGACCGGCTCAAAAATGACTTAAAATACTGTTGACTGGGCCGTTAAACTCCATTACAGACAATCAAGTGTCCGGTCGGCACACATGCAAACAAAAATCATTTATTTCAAATCATTGTTTAAAATTTTAACTTGCACATCTGATAAAATCTACATCAGATATAAACAGTTACCGGTAAGTTTTGAAGTTTAATAGCGAAAAATTGATTTTATTTGCCACTTTAACACAATTTGTTATTTTCTCGAGCATGGTTTGTATGGTGGCATATATGGGAAATGCAATATTGGCGATTCTTGTATTATCATAAGTAAATCAGTGTAGACCAACCTGATTTCTTAATTAGGGCCCCGCACTGAAAGTGTGGGTGCCCTATAGTAATCACTCTGTCTGTCTGTCTGTCCGTCCACAAATTTCTGATAGCGCTGCCGGGGCCCTAGTCAGTTTCACTGACAGCTCTAGTTATTGAGTAAAATCCATATTGTTTTGTATTATAAACCCTCAAAGAACATAGGATAAAACATTTCATTGTAGCAATGCTTGAAAGAAAATACGAGCAACCCTTAAATCAGTGGCAGTAAAAGCGCTGAAATCTCTTGATGGACTTTTACAGATGTATATATACATATCAGCAAAAGAAGCATATTATGGTAAAGGTCCATCACCCTGACAATTCTAGTTATGGAGTTATCTGCCTTTGATACATATGAAATATGGTTTTTGGTCCATAGCTCTTTTTTGTGGAATAGGTGGATGAATTTTTATGGATACTGAGCAATAAAGATGCCACATGATGGGCAAGAACTGCTACTCTGGCTTTTCCACTGCTGAGTTATCTGTCCTTAAAAAGTGTCTGAAAACTACCTTTTAGGCCTGTATTTCTGTCTACATAGAATAGTTTAATGAAACTTTCAGATGTACAGGGTATTTAAGGTCGCCTATTGTGGCAAATGACATAAAGTTCTGGAGTCATCAGCTCACCTGAGCCAAAGGCTCAAGTGAGCTATTAGAATACCAATGCTCCGAAGGCTCAAGTGAGCTATTAGAATACCAATGCTCCGGCATCTGACCACAATTTCAAATGAGTATATCTCTTATACTAGATGGCCAATCTTGATCAAACTTCATTTCAAGCATTATCAGGTGAGGTGAAAAGATTTTAGGGCTCATTCAATTGGAATTCTGGTTGTTCTGGCAACATATAACTCCCATACACTTATAATGGGAAAACTTCAAAAATCTTCTCTGAATCAGAAGGGCCAAAGCTAAGATATTTAGTATCTAGCAATGCTAAGTGGTCACCTACATTAATCCTGCCAACCATACCCCTGGGGTCATAATTGGCCTCGCCCCCAGGCTCTTTTGCTCTCACAGACTTACAAATGGCAAAAAACTTCAAAAAATCTTCGTCTCTGAAACAATGAGGCCAAGAGCTAACATATTTAGTATAAAGCAATGTTTAGTGGTCTCCTACCTAAATCCTGGAGAAATAGAAAGTTATTGTCACATTTTGTATCAAAGCTTTTGGATACTAGCTATCCCATCTGAAACACCTGAAAAACACATGTTATTGGACTGCAGTGGTGGGTATCGTGCAGTGTTTGTGATGCTTTTATATTGAATTGACATGGGGGAGCTTATAGGATGGACATTGTCTGTTGTCGTCTGCGTCGTTAACACTTTCAAACGACATCTCCCATGAAGCCACTGGGCCGATTGGACCCAAATTTTATCTGTAGCATCCTTGGGCTGGGGGGGGGGGGGGGGGGGGGGGGGGGGTCAAAATCAAAGTTTTTAGTACCGGTACATGATAGTGTAACATATCAAATCAAACAACTTGATGAGTCAATTACATGTACTTTGCAATCAAAATTTGACCCATCTGGTCAATATGGAGGTCACCAGAGTTAAAAAAAAAATAAAAAAACATAATAACCCCTCCATAATGAATACCGTATAACTCCTCCTAGTACGTTAGAGATTGAAACTTGAATCCTTAGGACCTGATAGATCTTTATTCTATGGAGTGCATGACACTTTCGGAATTTTGGTCCCATCCCAGGGGGAGGGTCCCCGGGAGTCAAAAATCAAAGTTTTCATAACATGGTCATGTAACATATCAAATCGAACGTAAGCGTGGGGATATGTGATGGCATGCCATTGACTGGACGATTCTAGTTTTTGTCTGTAGGTACTTTACTATATGGAATACATTGATAAGAAGGAAGCATATTCTGGTCAAAGAGACCTAATCTTAGCATTTTGGGTCTTATCTTCCCTTGATATACCGGTATGCTAAAAATGGTTTTGACCCATAGCTCTTTTCTATATGGAATAGGTTGTGTGTGTGTGCATTCAGGTTTAACGTCACTTTCAACAATTTTTCAGTCATATCACGACGGTGTCTGGTTGCGACAGGGAGTTCAATGCTCACTTTTATAGTGCTGCCTCACTGAAGTATCATGTCCCAGACACATTACAGGATACCACACCCAGTCACATTATCCTGACACTGGGTCGACCAGTCCTAGCTCTACCCCGTAAACCTGAGTGCCAAGCGAGGAGCAGCTAGTACCATTTTTAACGACTTTGGGATGTCGCGGCCTGGGATCGAACCCGTGACCTCCCGTTCCCCGGAGCGGACACTCTACCAACTGAGCTATTGGGGCCGGTATGGAATAGGTGGATAATTTGATTGTTTGATTTGAGGTTTAACGTCCCCATCAACACTGTAAAGGTCATTTTGGAGACGTTGCTTCCAATTTTGAATAGGTGTAGATATTGAGCACTAAAGCAAGAACTGCTACTCTGGCTTTTCCACTGCTGAATTGTCTGCTCTTATAAAGAGTCTGAAAACTAGTTTTTAGACCTATATTTCTGGAACTGCTTAAGCACCTTTTCTACATAACCCAAAATGCTTAAAACTTTCTAAATCCAGTTTGAAAAGCTACTACTTGTGTTCAGTGTGTGTACTATATTAAGACTGAACGACACGCTTAGTTAAACTTGACACATGTTTGTAGTATAGAAGTAAATATTTAATCCATTCATTAAATGAGCCACGTGGATGTGTGTATTGACTGTATTTTTTGTCAAAAAAGAATGTGATTTTTCTTATTAGAAGAAGTAAAACCTTTTTTTTTTTTTGTAAGTACATGTAATTTCTTTTATCACTTTTGAATAAAAGTTAAGTATTTACTGTAAATATATAAATATGTAACATAAAATAAAGGCTTATCCCTTAAACCATGTTGACCAATATAGATACCTATGGAAATAGTGTAGATCCTGATCAGATAGCTCATAATGAGCCAACTCATCAGGATCTGCATTATTTTCCATTCTGTTACAGAATTTGACTAGAACACCTTATTTGTAACAATGGATGAGTCCAAATTCAAAGGTGGAAGAGTTCATAATAGACACTTTGGGTTGCAAGGGTATAGAAGAAATTGATTCTTAATACATGTATTATGGAGTGGATGAAATTTTGTACAAGTGGTATACCTCTGTTAAGGATACTAAATTATTTGCCGTAATGATCCTAGGCAGACAGTGCAGACCCAGATCAGACTGCTCCTGGAGGAGCAGTCTGATCAGGGTCTACACTGTTTGCCATTCTGTCTGCATATTTTGGACTCCTTGATCAATGGATCATGAAGCAAACTTGTTAAAATTTTAGAAGAATTACAGAAAGTCATCAAGTTGTCCAAATTTTCATGAGTTTTACAGTACTTAAGATACCTTTCTTGCTGAATATTCATTTAAGCCACACCCTTTTCTGTCTATCAACCAATCAAATTACTTGATGTAATTTATTGCTACAAATTCATAAACTGATTGCCAAACAGTGTAGATCCTGATCAGATGGCTTCTTCAGAAGCCACCTGATCTGGATCTGCACTGTTTGCAAATATAGGGGTTGTCATGAACAGCAAGATAAGGGTTAAGATACCTTCTTATTTGTTGATGCAATACAGGTGTAATGGTCATATTTCATTCAAAGCATTGCTGATAGCTTATTATCTTGACCCCATAGTACAATTTTGTGAATGAGAACTGCTTTTGGCCTTTGGTGATGAAAGAAACCTTATCTGCTGTAAATTACACTTAGCTGTGAAATATTTCATCATCATATAAACCATAGACAATATAAAACCATTAACATGCACAGGTCTTGTCACTATGACTTGTAAATTGTCAAACATATCACTGAGTTCAGACACTTCATTGTTTATAACATAGTTTATATAGTGGTAGTTATGTGTTTAAGTTTTATGAATCATTTTTATATGGGATATATTGTATGGACAAATACAACAGAGCTGCTCAGAAACTGTAAAATTGCTGGCTTTCATATTAGCTATTTTCAGAGGTACGCCAACGCAAGTGTTCACATTTTATTTCATTTTTATGACACACTGACTGGTGGTGCCCCCGGGGCCAAGGACTCAACACCTATGCCCTATATTATGCCATGCATAAAGGGTTTGAGTATGGGGGTGGAGGTGCTTTGGAGACTTTAAAATCAGAAGATTGTAATCATATCTTGTGTTATCTGGAGAGTTATGCTGTGTGTACTGTTTAGAACACGTCAATGAGGCAATTTTAATGATTACATACAACATTCTTTGATTTTAACCCTTGTCCTGCTGATCCCGGATATCTCTTATCTTTCAAACAATGAAGATCCAGATCAGATGGCTTCTGAAGAAGCCATCTGATCAGGATCTACATTGTTTGTCATTCAGATTGTGAATTTGTTGTAATAATTTGCATCAAGTAATCTGATTGGTTGATAATCGGTAGTGGGTGTGGCTTATATGAATATTCAGCAGGACAAGGGTTAAAGAAGATGAAAAAGATGGTCCATTGTCAGAGTACCGTAATGGTCCTAAGTATTGGGACAGATAGGCCTAAGCAAACAGTGCAGATCCAGATCAGACTGCTCCTGAAGGACTCTGGGTCTGACCTGTTTGCTTAGGCCTATCTGTCCCAATACTTAGGATCATTACAGTATAGAAGTTGGACTATGTGCTATTCTGTTTTTCTTAAGATTTTGAAGTGTTAAATGTTTTTTTTTTTGTTTTAACAGCAAGAGATTGATGCTGCAGTGAAAATTCTTCTGCAACTGAAGGCAGAATACAAATCCTTGGCAGGTTCTGACTGGAAACCATCTTCAGCATCTGGTACCACTCCCAAGAAACAGGACAAGGGTGCTGGCAGCACACCAAAGAAACAAGACCTGGAACCAGAACCACTGAAGGGTGCCAGTATGGATGGTCTTCCAGATGTGGCCCTGCTCATGGAGAAGATTGATAAGCAGGGCAGTAAAGTTAGGGAATTGAAAGCAGCCAAAGCCCCAAAGGTAAGCTTGTTGATTGTCATGGATACTTACCATGTTTACACTTCTGTGTAATGATGAAAACTTGTACACCTCTCTTTTCCCCGGCCTCGGTAGCTCAGTCGGATGCGCGTCTGACTGGTGATCAGGAGGACCCAGGTTCGATACCTGCCGAGGTCGGCAACATTCTTTCATGGAGATTGATGATGAGATCTTTTCTACGGTCATTCTCTCCCTTCCTCTTATTGAAGAAGGACAGTTGTCAGTTTCCGACAAAAGAATGTGCACTGTACTGGTTAACCGCTTACGTATAAGCCTGCCCAGGAAAAGCTTGGATAGGTAAACTGACCAGCTCAAAAATGACCTAAAATAGTGTTGCCTGGCCATTAAATTCCATTACAAACAAACACCTCTCTTTTCGATCAACCCCCGCCCATCGGGGCTTGAAGAAATAGTTGGGCTGCATGATGCTTCCACGGAGAGCTGAAACTGACCTGCACACCAGTACTGGTTAATTCACTTAGAGGATCTAAGCCTGCCCAGGTAAAGCGGTGCGAGTGTCAGACCATCCATGCTCATAAACCCTATTGGTTTCATTGGGCGGCAGGGCTTGAGATATCATTTCAGCTCAATGTCGGGTAAAAGTCCCACAGAATTGAAAGCAACGTCTCCAAAATGACCTTTACAGTGTTGACGGGGACGTTAAACCTCAAATCAACCAACCAACCACTCTTTTCGAGGAAAAACTGGATTTGCAAAGATACAACTGAATTTTCTAATTTTTGATCCAAAATATAGACTGAGTACTTGTTTAAACTAATTCAGTATGTTGGTTCTAAAAGGCACTCTAGAACAATTTTTAGCTCACCAGAGCTAAATCTTGCAAAAAATTTCACAAGAAAGATGTCTTACATAGGTCCAAAGAAAATCCCATATGACACATACATGTGATTAACAAATGTAAACTTAAATTTTGTTTGGAAATGTTAGACAATATTTTAAATTCAATGGTTAGCATATTAATAACAAATAATAATAATAATAATAATAATGTTAAGAAATACAGTATATGCAGCTGGTAAACTGACCTGCTCGATATGGCCTAATTAGTGTTTACTGGGCTGTTAAACTCCAAGCAAACAAAGAAAGTAAAAGTTTTACAAAAATGGTAACCTTTGTCCCGCTGAATAAATTAATTTAGCTAATTTAGCATTTACATTTCAACCAATTAAATTATTTGATGTAATTTATTAGCTCACCTGAGCCGAAGGCTCATGTGAGGTATTAGTATACCACGAGCCGTCGTCCGTCGTCGTCCACACTTTCAAAGAAGTATATCTCGGGAACCAGTGGGCCAATCTTGATCAAATTTCATGTGAAGCATTATCAGGTAGGGGGAAAGGCTGCATACTGTTTTCGGGCAGATCGGATTGGAACTCTGGTTGCCATGGCAACAAATAGCTCCCATAGACTTAACATAGGAAAAAGTTTGTCATCACTCTAGCTCCGTCAATTTTTTTCTGATCGACTTCATTCTTGCAGATAATGAGGACAGGCATGAAATCTCGATCAAGTTCGATTTTGGGCTGAATCGGATTATTCACTCAGGAGTTATGTGCCCTTGAGCGTTCTTAACATAGGAAAAAGCTTGTCATCACTCTAGCTCCGTCAATTTTTTTCTGATCGACTTCATTCTTGCAGATAACGAGGACAGGCATGAAATCTCGATCAAGTTCGATTTTGGGCTGAATCGGATTATTCACTCAGGAGTTACGTGCCCTTGAGCGTTGAAAAAATTGCCTATTGACTTAACATGGGGAGAATGTTGTCATCACCGTAGCTGCTTCAATTATTTTCAGATTGGCTTTATTCTTGCAGATAACCAGCACAGCCATGAAATCTCGGTCAAGTTCGATAACTGGCAGAATCGGATCATTCACTTAGGAGTTACTTGCCCTTGTGTGTTTTTGCATTAGGGTTAATGGGAATTTCAAAAATGTATATCTTAAAGACTACTTGGCCAACTTTGATCAAATTTCATGTGTCGCATTATTGGGCAAGTGGAAAGGCTTCATTAGGTTTTCAGGCAGATCTGAGTGGAACTCTGGTTGCCATGGCAACATCTAGCTCCCATAGACTTCACATAGGAAAAAGCTTGTCATCACTCTAGCTCCGTCAATTTTTTTCTGATCGACTTCATTCTTGCAGATAACCAGTACAGGCATAAAATCTCGGTCAAGTTCGATTTTGGGCCGAATCGGATTATTTGCCTTGGAGTTACCTGCCCTTGAGCATAAAAAAATACGTTGTGACCACGATAGCAACTTTATTTTTATTCAGATCAGCTTCAAACTTGCAGGTAACGTGGACAGGCATAAAATCTCAGTTAAGTTCGAATCGGAATATTGACCTCGGAGTTACATGACCTTGAGCGACAAAAAATTTGCCCATAGACTTTACATAGGGAAAATGTTGTGACTACGATAGCGACTTGAATTTTTTTCAGATCAGCTTCAAACTTGCAGGTAACGAGGACAGACATAAAATCTCGGTTAAGTTCGATTTTGGGCCGAATCGGATTATTTGCCTTGGAGTTACCTGCCCTTGAGCATAAAAAAATACGTTGTGACCACGATAGCAACTTTATTTTTATTCAGATCAGCTTCAAACTTGCAGGTAACGTGGACAGGCATAAAATCTCAGTTAAGTTCGAATCGGAATATTGACCTCGGAGTTACATGACCTTGAGCGACAAAAAATTTGCCCATAGACTTTACATAGGGAAAATGTTGTGACTACGATAGCGACTTGAATTTTTTTCAGATCAGCTTCAAACTTGCAGGTAACGAGGACAGACATAAAATCTCGGTTAAGTTCGATTTTGGGCCGAATCGGATTATTTGCCTTGGAGTTACCTGCCCTTGAGCATAAAAAAATACGTTATGACCACGATAGCAACTTTATTTTTATTCAGATCAGCTTCAAACTTGCAGGTAACGAGGACAGGCATAAAATCTCGGTTAAGTTCAATTTTGGGCCGAATCGGAATATTGACCTCGGAGTTACGTGACCTTGAGCGACAAAAAATTTGCCCATAGACTTAATTAGGGAAAATGTTGCGACTACGATAGCGACTTGAATTTTTTTCAGATCAGCTTCAAACTTGCAGGTAACGAGGACAGACATAAAATCTCGGTTAAGTTCGATTTTGGGCCGAATCGGAATATTTGCCTTGGAGTTACCTGCCCTTTAGCATAAAAAAATATGTTGTGACCACGATAGCAACTTTATTTTTATTCATATCAGCTTCAAACTTGCAGGTAACAAGGACAGGCATAAAATCTCGGTTAAGTTCGATTTTGGGCCGAATCGGAATATTGGCCTCGGAGTTACGTGACCTTGAGAGACAAAAGAATTTGCCCATGGACTTAACGTAGGGAAAATGTTGTGACAGAAATAGCGACTTGAATTTTTAGCTCACCTGAGCCAAAGGCTCCAGTGAGCTGATAGTATACCAAGGCTCCGGAGTCCGTCGTCTGTCGTCCGTCCATCCGTCGTCCACACTTTCAATGAAGCATATCTCAGAAGGCAGTCGACCAATCTTGTTTAAATTTTATGTGTAGCACCATTGGGCAAGGGGAAAGGCTGCATTAGGTTTTGGAGCTAGTCTGGTTCATTTGTTCCTTCATTCTTCTTTCTCTCCATATAGAGATAATAGACCAATGTTAAATTTTTAATCAAAGATTTCTCAGGAACTATAAAAGCTAGAAGCATCAAATTTGGTATTCAATAGAATAATGATGACTTATTTTGTGTAAGAGACATTGGGCTTTCTCAGCTTATTTGTTCATCTGTTCTTTCATTCTTCTTTCTCTCCATTTTGACCAATGTTAAATTTTCGTCAAAGATTTCTCAGGAACTATAGAAGCTAGAAGTCTCAAACTTGGAATGCAATGCAATAATGATGACTTATATCCTGTAAGGGTCAATGGGCTGGATTCTATTAGCAGATTAAGTAGTCAAGTCTGTGAATTGTTAAAACTTAAGTTCCTCAGGTGAGCGGTTTAGGCTCATTGAGCCTCTTGTTCATTCAAATTTGCAAACTGAATGACAAACAGTGCAGATCCTGATCAGATGGCTTCTTCAGAAGCCATCTGATCTGGATCTACACTGTTTGCAAAGGTAGAAATTGTCATGAACAGCAGAATAAGGGTTAACATCCTATTAAAATGTTAATTTCAGAAAGTTGAAGTTAGAAGCTACTTTAATTTTCAGGAAGAGATAGACAAAGAGGTCCAGACATTATTGTCCCTGAAGGCCGAGTACAAGAACTTGACAGGGGAAGAGCTTGGGGGTGGGGGTGGTAGGAAAGAGAAAAGGAAAGAGAAGAAAGGAAAAGAAAACAAAGCAGAAGACACAGGAGATAAGAAAGACAAAAAGGCTGATAAAAAGGCAGACAAGGAAGATCATAGTCGAGAAGTGAAGAAAATTACAAGGTATGTTTGCTTGTTTGTTTGATTTGAGGTTTAACGTCCGAGTCAACACTGTAAAGGTCGTTTTGGAGAAGTTGTTTCCAATTTTGTGGGACTTTTACCCGACATTGAGATGAACTGACATCTCAAGCCCTGCCTCCCAATGATACCAATAAGTTTTATAAGCATGGACGGTCTGACACTCGCACCGCTTCGCCTTGGCAGGCTTAGATCCTCTAAGCAGTTTACCAGTACTCGTTTGCGGGTCGGTTTCAGCTCTGCTCGGAAGCATCATGCAGCCCATCTATTTCTTCAAGCCCCGATGGGCGGGGGCCAATACAAGGTATGGTATTGAATGTCTAAGAAGAATAGAATTTATTTAGTGTGTGTGTGTGTGAATTCGGGTTTAACGTCGCTTTCAACAATTTTTCAGTCATATCACGACGGTGTCTGGTTGCGACAGGGAGCTCAATGCTCACGTTTATAGTGCTGCCTCACTGAAGTATCATGTCCCATACACATTACATGATACCACACCCAGTCACATTATCCTGACACTGGATCGACCAGTCCTAGCTCTACCCCGTAAATTTGAGTGCCAAGCGAGGAGCAGCTAGTACCATTTTTAACGACTTTGGTATGTCGCGGCCCGGGATCGAACCCGAGACCTCCCGTTCCCCGGAGCGGACACTCTACCAACTGAGCTATCGGGGCCGGTGAATTTATTTAGTTCAGGGTCTTTCAACATTCAAGTTGTAACAAAGGAATGAAAAACAGATGAAAATATCATTGCCTGCAGGCGGATTTGAACCAGGGCCACTCAAGTGAAAGTCCAGTGCTCTGACCTCTACTGTCTAATGCAGTTGTTAGAGATTGGTTATAACCTATGAGCTACGCATAATCTACCAAGGTAGATAATTGAAAGTACAAGAAAGTCATCATTTGAGCCCCGCCAAGCGAATTTGTTTCTTCGAGCATTCCGGCATGACAAATTTTAACTGCGCATGCCCAGCCATTCAGAGGGGCCAGGGATATGGCTTTCTGTCTGAAGGTTCCTCTTGATTCACTGCTTGTATGAGCGAGCAACGAAGGTTCTGGCAAGACTGCGCGGATGCGCAGGCTCGCCTGAACCTTCGCTGCTCGCATAGGCGATAAGTACCAAAATCGCTTAACGGGGCCCATTTATGATTGATGCTGCAAAGCCATATTAGGCGAAGTAAAGCCCAATCCTGGATGAGCCTCCATCTTATAACATGGAAGTCATGACAAAGGAAAGAAGCATAGTTGAAAAAAATCCTTGCTACCATGGGGACTCAAAATGGTGTGTCGTTATAAAGATTTTGCCACTATAAAGAATCTTCAAAAGGAGTAGTAAAATAGGTAATACATGGCCTTTTCTACTCAATGGCTCTGAATAACAAATGCTATGGACATTTATGAGAATCACCTTCCTGGGTGGATTCTAACAAATATTCACTTTTTTTTTTTTTTTTTTTTTAGTGCAGATACAATATTCTTGAATATCTCCATTAACACCTCCCATCTTGCGCTGTTCAATTGAAATTGACATAAATCATTATATGTCAGTATAAAGAGCATTATCTGTTTGGAGATATAGTTGTTTATATACAGTAAAATTCCTGAATTAAGACCACCTTTGGGACTGTTCAAAGACCACTTTTGAACAATTAAGACCACCTTTGGGACTGTTCAAAGTGGTCTTCAAGACCACTTTTGAACAGTCCCAAAGGTGGTCTCTGACCAGAGGACCCTGTATGCAGAAAACACAAAGAAAGAATAACCGAAACTTTCTAAATAAGCTTTTTAATGCAGATTTTAGTATCGATTTTTGGTGGTCTTAATAGCGGAATTTTACTGTAGTTGTAGGTAATCCTCCAGATTTGGTGTACTAACATTTCTTGTAAGAAAGATATGTTGTGTGTGCTTTGTTAGAATTGCCTCAAATCAAACAAACATAAAACAAAACTCCTTGATAGAGAAGAAGAAAAACTACAGTCAAACCTGTCATAGCGGGCACCTCTGTTAAGCAAGCAACCTGTCCTAAGCAAGCATGAATTTAGTTCCCAAAAAAGGTAAATGCATTAAAATTCACATGTATTAAGCAAGCACCGGTCTTAAGCAAGCACATTTTGATTATCCCTTAGGTGCTCGCTTAATACAGGTTGGACTGTATCACCAAAATGTCCTCATTACTCCTAATTATTTTGAGCCATGGTTGAAGGCTGCCGTGTTTACCATATGTATTTGGACAAATGCCTGAACAGTGTAAACCCAGATGAGATGCCACAGAATGTGGAATCTCATCAGGGTCTACACTGTTTACCACTCATCCAGCTATTTTTAGGTGCAAGATTGGGTAGTAAATTGTGCTTGTTCAAATTTTAGAACATGTACAGTAAGGAGTTGAGGTGTCCAAATATTCAACCCTTATCTTGCTGTTCACGACAACCCCTATCTTTGCAAACAGTGTAGGTCCAGATCAGATGGCTTCTGAAGAAACCATCTGATCAGGATCTACACTGTTTGGCATCCAGTTTATGAATTTGTAGCAATAAATTACATCAAGTAATTTGATTGGTTGATAGACAGAAATGGGTGTGGCTTAAATGAATATTCAGCAAGATAAGGGTTGTGATAGATACCGTATTTCTATTTTTCCAGACTTGGTCTTGAGGCTAAGAAAGAGGAGGACCTCTCAAACTGGTACTCACAAATCATCACCAAAGCAGAGTTAGTAGAATACTACGATGTGAGCGGCTGTTACATATTAAGGCCATGGTCGTACTCTATATGGGAGGTCATTAAAGAGTTTTTCGACAAAGAAATTAAGAAATTAGGAGTTGAGAATGCGTATTTCCCAATGTTTGTGTCACAGCATGCTCTGGAACAGGAGAAGAAACATATAGAAGACTTTGCTCCAGAGGTAAATATAGTTCTGTTTGTTTGTTTTTGTTTGATTTGAGGTTTAACGTCCCCGTCAACACTGGAAAGGTTATTTTCGAGATGTTGCTTTCAATTTTGTGGGCTTTTACCCGACATTGAGATGAAATGACATCTCAAGCCCTGTCGCCCAATGAAACCAATAGAGTTTATAAGCATAGTTACCATAAAAATCCTAAACAATCGGACACCTTGAGGACTTGCTGTAATATTGTACTTATTTCTGCTCAAAATATAGATTGTGGGGACTTGTTAGAACTGCCTCATTGAGGCGGTTCTAACAAGTACCCACAATCTATATTTTAGAGCAGAAATAAGAAAAATAAGGTTTACCCCTGTAAACCCCAGTTTTACTATATAAAAGTGTGGTTCAATGGGGTCAAAATTATATAGGCGTGTTTTCATGATGTAGAATCATGACGTTGAGGCAGTTCTAACTGTGGTGTGGGTACTCCTTAGAATTGCCTCTATGAGGTTGTTTATGCAGAAATAAGAAAAGTTACCCTTTGTCTTTGTTACTACCCTTTATCTGGAGTTATTGGTAATACATAGACTACCTTACATCAGTGGTATTTTCATATGAAATTGAAACACAAAATGGATATTTCAGTTCCTTGCAAATCTTGATGACAGATAAGCAAAATATTAACCCTTTCCATGTTAAACCCGGATATATCCTTTTTCTTGAAAGCAGTATAGGTCCAGATCAGCTGGCTGAAGCCAGCTGATCAGGATCTATACTGTTTTCCATTCTGCTTCTAAATGCCTGGTAAAAATTGAAATCATGGAACACAAGTAGTGGAAAATTGGGGAGGAGTGTAGTAAATTGAAATATTCAGCATGACAAGGGTTAGACTCATATTCTAGACAGTTTTTTAATTATTTGGACCCCATTTTGATTTATATCAGTCTTTGAATCGACTGCCTATTCGACATTCGCAAAATTGCAGTATGTTTCCTCTGGCTTTCTTTGCCGGATCATTTCAGGGTCACTGATGAGGCTTTATTAGCCGAAACTACGTAGTATGACCCATCTTCTTTCTTATGAATTTTTTCATTGCTCTTAAAGGAACTCATTTTTGATTTTTATTTGCCTTCACTGCAGCTGGTGTTGTGCCGTGTGGCGGCCGTAAAACGTCTCCCCGTACATCAACCATAGTGCAGTTTATATTTTACTTTTAGTCCTTTGAGATCAGCGGGAATATTCTGAGAAATCCGAAATTAATCATTGGTTTAGACTCATATTCTAGACAGTTTTTTAATTATTTGGACCCCATTTTGATTTATATCAGTCTTTGAATCGACTGCCTATTCGACATTCGCAAAATTGCAGTATGTTTCCTCTGGCTTTCTTTGCCGGATCATTTCAGGGTCACTGATGAGGCTTTATTAGCCGAAACTACGTAGTATGACCCATCTTCTTTCTTATGAATTTTTTCATTGCTCTTAAAGGAACTCATTTTTGATTTTTATTAAAATACATAGCCTTACATGCACTATATGAGCATCCTTTTATTTGGGATACCTCTGTAACACAGTTGGTAAAGATCTTCGGCCACTGCAGTGCTAGGCGACATCGCCTTATCCATCCATGGTTTCAAATCACAGCAAACACAAAATATTAAGTCTTCATTAAATTATGATTCTGTCACGCTTGTTTTAATCATGTCACAATAGAGGAGCCAGGTTTTCCATTCATTTGTCTATCTGTCAACATTTGCGACAACCCTAGTCTTATCAACCTAGATGTTCAAGACCATCTCACAGGTGAGGCATAGCAGCATGACTGTTTGCCTGTAACTACTTCATTACAAAAACATGCATACCACATGGTGCATTTTTTTACAACTCTAAAATGGCTACTTTTCTAATGAAAATCCATCATATTTTTCTTTTCTATACTGCAAACATAGGTTGTGGATGCTCGTTAGAACCACCCCTTTGAGCAGAAATAAGAAAAATACTGTATACCCCCTTAAACCCCAGATGTCTCTATATAAAGTGGGGTTTATGGGGGTGTTCATTTCACGGACTTGTTCAAGTGATGTTAAAAAGTTTGCAAGAAGATGTAGCAGAGGACAATATTCTTGGATGTAGTTTTTCTTGGTGTCTTAAAGGTTAAATTTGTTTTATTTCACCACAGGTTGCCTGGGTAACGAAATCTGGAAAGTCAGATTTAGCTGAACCAATTGCAATACGTCCCACCAGTGAAACAGTCATGTATCCATCTTATGCCAAATGGATCAAGTCCCACAGAGATCTACCATTGAAGTTGAATCAGTGGTGTAATGTTGTGGTAAGTTGTATTAGAATTTTGCCATGCCATAAATTATAGCCCAAATACTAATTTAACTCATTTTGTACCAGAAACCCTAAATGGGTACCCTGGGAAACAGTGCAGGCCCAGATTAGACGCCGTAGAAGGCGGCGTCTGATCAGGACCTACACTGTTTGCGTAAAGTTAAGCCATTTTCCAAGTAAATTTTGAAGAAAGCACAACCTGACACCACTTAATTTTGGAATAGATGCCCATTATATATAAGGAGGAAGATTCCATTTGGTACAAAAAGGGTTAATATTGTGTTGGTCCCTGTACCTTGGCAAGTTTGATTTAAGAAATAGATCAGCTCCAGCTGTGATTTGTTGAGGAATAAATCACAGTTTGAAGGTAAGTTGTAAAGTAGATCAGTGATTTGTCTACTTACAACTAACTGACAATACATGCGTAATTTGTCTACCTACAACTAACCTACAAACTGTGATTTATTACTTATCATAAAAAATCACAGACTAGAGCTGATCAATTTTGATTCTAACACTTTGAAAATCGGCAATAATGTTGTTGTTTCCTTAAAATTCTTTCACCATTGTTAGAAGAATTCATGCAAAATGTTTGATTGTGACACATGTATTTATGTCTTTTTATAACGTTTTTGGTGCAAGAAAGTGACATTACACCATCTAACGACAAGGAATCTAAGAGTGACATAAAAAAATTTGCAGCTTTTAAGGACGTCACTTGGCATGCCCTTACGTTCCGTGATTTGTTGCATAATAGAACACAGTTCCTTTCCATTTCCAATATAGGCGCGATGTGTTAGAATAATCCATTTTGTGATAAACCGAATCTTCCTCTTTATATATAGCAGGAGTTATTGTAAGAAATTTAGGGGTGGTGTCGGCTTGAATTATTTGTAGAAACATATTCAGAAAATGGCTGAACTTTTTGCAAATAGTGTAGGCCCTGATTAGACACAGGCCTGCACTGTCGGACCGTCCATTCATATAAACTCTATTGGTTTCATTGGGCGGCAGGGCTTGAGATGTCTTCTCATCTCAGTGTCGGGTAAAAGTCCCACAAAATAGGAAGCAACATCTCCTAAATTACCTAAATAATGTTGACGGGGATGTTAAACCTCAAATCAAACATAAGAAAATGGTTGTTAAACTAACAGTTTCTGCTTTGGTCCCCAACAGAAGAGCTATAAAGAAAGTGTGGTGTATTGTTGTTGCACCTGCTTTGAACATGACTTGACATAGGAGTCTGGATTTCTATCCATTTGTCCATACATTCATCCATTCATTCTTTCTTCAGTCTGTCCACATTTGTGACAACTCTAGCTTTCACCCTAATGCTCAATCCATACAGGCACAACATAGCTTTTGGTGGAATACTTGTTGTTATTTTCTTGTTCATTTATTTCAGAGATGGGAATTTAAACATCCGCAGCCATTCTTGAGAACTAGAGAGTTTTTATGGCAGGAAGGTCACACAGCATTTGCTGATCAGGAGTCAGCTGTTGAAGAGGTAGGCACTGTCAAGTGGTTTAACCTTTTTTGTACCAAATGGAATCTTCCTCCTTATATATGGCAGGAGTTCAGTTCAAAATTTAGGGGTGTCAGGTTGTGTTTTCATCAAAATTTATTTGGAAAAGGACTGAACTTTTAGCAAACAGTGGAGGCCCTGATCAGACGCCGCATTTTGCGGCGTCTGATCTGGGCCTGCACTGTTTGCAGGGTACCCGTTTTGGGGTTTCTGGTACTGAATGGAATAATATACTTGTGCAGTATATGGCCCATTCTAATGCACTTGCATATTTAATGCAACATATGATTGGATAACCTCAAAAATATGCAACACTATATTCTGCGATATACTGTCGGAAACCCGACTTCATCACGTAACGTCACTTTTCATTAGCGGTCATTTGGTTTTACCAAGCTCACAGCGCTTGCTGTTTTGTGCAAAATAGTACAATTTTTAACAAAACAACTGAATAAGTGCATTAGAATGGGAATAACTGTATTTAAAATTGTCATTTTGGGAGGTTAATATTCATTTTTACGGTAGCATGTTTTATGGCTCCACTGTCAAAACTCTGATTTACCTCCCCACATCACGTGAACAAGTCTGAAATAAAGACCCCCCTAAACCCCACTTTATGTAGAGAAAACTGGGGTTTGTGGGGGTAAACATTATTTTCCATATTTCTGCTCCAATACATAGGTTGTGGGTACTCGTTAGAACCGCCTCAATGAGGCGGTTATAATTGAGGCGGTTCTAACGAGCACCCAAAACCTATGTTTGCAGTATTTATAAGAAAAATATCACAGATTTTTATCAGGAAAGTAGCCATTTTGGAGATGTGAAAAAATGCACTATGTCACACGGGTGTGTTATCGTAATGAAATGACAATTTTGAATACAGTTATCCCCTGATTCGTGGCATGAGGAATGGCAGTTGCAGGTGTCAGTGATATTTGCAAGCTTATGTTCCAGAAAAAAGATTGTGGAACTGGGTAATACTGCTTAACCTCTATAAGTTTTTAAGGGGCTTCCGTGAAAGGAAATAATTGGTTGCGACAGGAAGCAGACACCTTTCTTTTACCCATTCAGTACCAGAAACCCCTAAAGGGATACCTTGGCAAACAGTGCAGACCCAGATCAGATGCAGCAGAATGTGGCATCTGATCAGGGCCTACACTGTTTGCAAAAAGTTCAGGCATTTTCCAAATAAATTTTGATGAAAACACAACCTGACACCCCTAAAATTTGAAATGGACTCCAGCTATTTATAAGGAGAAAGATTTCATTTGGTACAAAAAGGGTTAACCCTTATCTTGCTGTTCACGACAACTCCTATCTTTGCAAACAGTGTAGATCCAGATCAGATGGCTTCTGAAGAAGCCATCTGATCCGGATCTACACTGTTTGACATTCAGTTTATGAATTCGTAGGAATAAATTACATTAAGTAATCTGATTGGTTCAAAGTCAGAGATGGGTGGTGCTAAAATGAATATTCAGCAAGAGAAGGGTTAAGATAGCTCCAGATATCAAAGGAGGAGTACCATAAGAGGATAATTATTGGATATTATTCTTATTTCTGTATGACATGCATACTTGTTAGAATCACCTTGCAGGAGCCTTGTTATATGACAGTATTTGTTCCATAACATTTTACTGTTATAAACAATCTGCCACTTAAAAGATTAACAGCGAGTTGCTAAACAGGTAATTAAGGATCTTTTCATTTAATTACTCCATCACATCAACAAGTCCTTGAAATGAACACCCCCCACCCAAACCCCACTTTATATAGAGAAAACTGGGTTTACGGGGGTGTACATTATTTTTCATATTACTTCTGCAAGACATAGATTGTGGGTATTCGTAAGAACCGCCTCAGAGGCGGTTCTGATGAGCACCCAAAATCTATGTTTGCAGTATATCATGTATTTCATCAGAAAAGTAGTCATTTTGGAGCTGTGAAAAAATATATATGTCGCATGGGGGTGTTATCGTAATGCTAAGGGGATTCTAATAAATTCAATAGTATATGAACACTCATGTAAGATCCTCTATATATTGAATGTCAGTATTAAGAGGATTAAATGTAAACAACCCTTCTTGGTTAGAACAGGCCACCGTGGCCTTGTGGATAAGAGCGCTGAATCTAATCATTAGGTCTATCACCGCTGTGGGTTCGAGCCTGGCTCGGGTCACATGTGAGACGCCAAGTTCTGCAACGTAAGGTCAGCTTTTTCTCCGGGTACTCCAGTTTTCGCCCACCTCTGATTAACGATCAGTTCAATTTGAGTGAAATAATCTTGAAAGGGCTGTAAAACCAAAAAGAAAACAAAAAAAAAAAAAAAATCTCTTCTTGGTTAGACTGACACATTTTACCAGCCACCCAAGCACATACCTGTAAAAAAGTAAAATCATGTCAAAACATTCACCCTGTGATTAACAGAAATCATTCTTACAGGTGTACACTATATTAGAACTTTATGCTAGAGTATATGAGGAATTGCTGGCAATTCCTGTGGTGAGGGGCAGGAAAACAGAGAAAGAGAAGTTTGCCGGGGGAGACTTTACAACTACTGTTGAAGTTTACATATCTGCCAGTGGGAGAGCCATTCAGGTATGTAATATAAAAGTCCTATTACTCCAGAACGCAAGCCTTAATTGCAGTTACATAGCAGTTATATTTTATTTGACATATCTCGGGCCAGTTGTTGAAAACTAACAACGTCATTTGTTAACATTTCCTTAAAACCTTGGTCATATATTATGGCAACAAATTCCAATATTTTTGCTGATAAAAATGGCAGCAGCTTTTGCAAATGCAAAAGCTGCTCCCATTTTTTCAGCAAAAATAACACAATATTAGATATTGTACATGTTGCGATAGTTAACAAGATGACCACTAACAAGCTTGTTAAGGCCAAAACAAACTATATGTGTGGTTCCTATTACATGGTTTTCAAATATAGGGTAGGTAGGTAGGAAAATTATTTTATTTTTTATTTTTTTTTTTTTTTCTCACCCTCTATACTATGCTACACACCGCACTTATTTTTGTTATATTATTTTGCTTTTGTTGTATAATTGTACTTGAAAACAATGTAAACAAATAAAAGTATAATAAATAATGCTTAGTTTTCATCCATATTGTCCTAACTTACAAAAAAGGGTGTTCTTCAGTCAGAACAAAGTATTTTGATTGGACATCCTGTGTACCAGTATGTGTTTGCGTTTTACAAAAGGTCAGCCTTTTGGACTTGCTGTTCTAGTGAAGGTTGCTTTATAACTTTTATTGTACCATATATACATTGAAGATAAATGTAAAAGTTCAAAAGATCAAGATTAAATGACAGAGTAAACGGATATCAGAAAGTTTCTTTTAACGGCTTAATGCTGCAAATTAAACATCCAGCAATTAGCACCAGCAGAAACTATTTTATATAGTCTTTTCAAATCGTAGTCCTTGTGCCATTTGTATCTGTATTACTTTGTCTTAAAGCTGAACATGATAGATAGATAGATGGTTCTGAAAACAGGAGTCCAAAATCCTTCATTTTGAAAAGTTAAGTTCCTGATCTTGATTGCACAAAAAACATTAACAACATTTCCACACACATGTGTGCACTACATCATATTTGCATGTTTCCCTAACTGCCTCTTTCTTGACTTCAATCCAAACTTGTTCAGTGTGGAAACTCAATAGAACCATGCCATTGAGGTGGTTGTAATAAGAAACCACAATGTACATGTATGTTCTGGAGCAGAGATTGGGAAAAAATATATCCCCAGTTGAGTCTGCTTTCCCCTTTAACTAGGGGCATGCAAGGGTGAGCAGGGATAAATAAGTTCTGAATAGTTAGATCCGCCGGAAGCAAAGAATACACCAAATAAACGAAAATAGCAGACTCGGTTTTATTAGGGCCCCGCACTGAAAGTGTGGGTGCCCTATAGTAATCACTCTGTCCGTCCGTCTGTCTGTCCGTCTGTCCGTCCACAAATTTTTTTATCCTCCATAACTTTTTATTATTCCTGGATGGATTTAAATATTACTTGGCATCACTCTGTCCGTCCGTCTGTCTGTCTGTCCGTCTGTTCGTCTGTCCGTCCACAAATTTTTTTATCCTCCATAACTTTCTTATTCCTGGATGGATTTAAATATTACTTGGCAGAAATGTTTACCATAATGTGATGGAGTGTTGCGCGCAAGACTCAGGTCCGTACCTCAAAGGTCAAGGTCATACTTAGAGGTTAAAGGTCAAAAAAGGGTCTTTCCTGTGTCCAATTAATAACTTTGTTATTATTCCTGGATGGATTTAAATATTACTTGGCAGAAATGGTAACCATAATGTGACGAAGTGTCACACGCAAGACCCACAGCCGTACCTCAAAGGTCAAGGTCATACTTAGAGATAAAAGGTCAAAAAAGCGTCTTTTTTATTGTGTCCAATCTATAACTTTCTTATACCTGGATGAATTTAAATATTACTTAGCAGAAATATTAACCATAATGTGACAGTGTGTCACGCGCAAGACCCAGGTCCCTACCTCAAAGGTCAAGGTCATACTTAGAGGTGAAAGGAAAAAAAAACGTCTTTTTTAACATCAACATTTTCCTACTCCTCTGATAGCGCTGCCGGGGCCCTAGTCAGTTTCACTGACAGCTCTAGTTGAGTCTGTTCATCTCAATGTCGGGTAAAAGACCTACAGCATTGGAAACAACGTCTCCAAAATGACCTTTACAGTGTTGACGGGAACGTAAAACCTCAAATCAAATGACCAAAATATAACAACGTCATGCCTGTTTAAAGAATGGATATTTTAGACACTTTTTAGCAATAGATTGTTGACTGTTTGATGGTTTACCGCTAATCAGTCCCGCTGTTTATTGTTCCAAATTATCTCACTTTAAGATTTGATGACCAGTGTACATGTAAGTGATACCAATTAAACGATTAGGTGTGAAAGGTTACCTGACCAGTGTTATCATGTGCATATGCGGCCAGTTTGATCGGCGAGTGTCTAAACTTTCCGAGAAATGAAACCTTGTGAGCAATAAACTCAGATCAGACTGTGCAGAACTTCCAGCTGATCTGAGTCTTTTCTGTGCGCGCATACGCATTTAGTGCATTTCTAGGAAAGCATTTCTGATGTCACCACCATATGACATCCTAGGTCATTAACTACCGTCTTTGTCGGACATATATTACAACATGTTAAACTGCTTCCTGCACTCACGAAAAAAATATTCTTTTAGCGTAAAATCAGCCTGTACATCGAGCTCTTCATTTGCTGCGATCTGCATATCCCAGAAGCCATACTACAACAGGTTTGAACAAAGAGCAAAGACTGATAAGACTGCGCAGGCTGATGATCTGTGACTTCACCTGTCTCACAGTTTTACTGTCATGTTTTCCCAAAATTGGATGCGAAGACCGTGTGTGCAAACTATCGATGACGTGTTATTGAAAAACGTGGGAAAATTTCAGATGCAACAAATGCACGTTCAAAATGACGGCGGGAAATTAAGCGCGGCATGAAAAAAACTATATATGTGTGACCAGCGAAGACTACGATCATCCTGCGCATCTGTGAAGGCTTAGCTTTCTGTTCATGGAGATAGTGAAAATACTTGAGAGATTTACACAAGCTGTCTGCATTATTTATGTTTGTTGAAGCGTGCACACTTGTCTGATTATCGCTACAGGTGGTAAAACATGATTTGGATAATTGTTATTGTCACAAAAGTAATCTGATTATTGAGAGGGGTCATACCGTCAAGAAATGTGCGCCATTGTCCTTTTTTATGCCTCCGAGACATGGGTTTTATGCATCTTGCGCTTCCGAAAACAAATTGCATTCATAATTTGTGGTTTCCGACCGCTTCTTAATTTTGCCTCTCTTACCGGTATATGGAAAATACCTGTTGATCACAGGAGACAACAGACGTTTTACCCTCTGGTAGTATTTTTTTTCTTATTTATTTTGTTTCCGGTGGTGGTTCTATTGGCTTGCATGAACGGTCTTGAATGTGCTAAGTACTGGAGATTTTGGATTATAATTATGGGTTACTTCAAAGAGTCGGCTTCTTCAGAAGTAGCCACGTGCCATATCCCTGACCCATTTGAACTGTAACTGGCTAATTGTTATTATTGATTAGCACAGGCCACTTACCGTTAACTGACAGCTTGCGGCAATTGATAAAAACAGCTTTTAAATAGCGATGCTTACGATATGCATTTTTATTCTAGGCTCACAGTTATTTAGAGACAAACACGGATGTTTTTGATGTTTTTTTTTTGGCAGACGCACACCATTTTCATGCGTAAATACGACCAGATTGTCCTTTAATGAAAGCGCTTTTTAATGAATATGTACTTAAATACTTTAACCATGAAAAATTGAAAGACCGTTTTTGCACATAAAATGTTTGGAATATTCATGATAGAAAAAATAATTAGGGTCGGCGGGAAAAAGCTAGGCACGGTCGGGTAACCGGAACCACACATATATTTTATATTGGCCTAAGCTAAAGATGCTTTGAACAACTGGCCGCTTGTGTAGTTGTTTTTTTTGGCACTGCAAGAATTTTATGAATAACAAATAGGAGAAATTCCCTAATCTGCAAATTTGAATACTCGTGAATATGCATGAACCTGGAAAATTGCAAACATTTGTATATGCAAAAATAAAATGGGTACAATCACAGTGCATATTCCACATGTTTTTCTAGGGTGCAACATCTCATCATTTAGGCCAAAACTTCTCCAAGATGTTTGAGATAGTATTTGAGGACCCGGAGACTCAGAAGAAGCGATATGTGTTCCAGAACTCGTGGGGTCTTACAACAAGAACTATAGGTGTCATGTGTATGGTGCATGGAGATAACCAGGGTCTAGTCCTACCTCCCAGAGTAGCTTGTGTTCAGGTTAGTTTTAAAATATGATATTGTACACTTTTTATGCAGTTCCCTTGCAGGGGCAAGAACATTGAAATAAACTTTTAGGTTGGAGCATTTGCTGGAAAGTGACAAGCAAAACTTGGCCCAGTTTATTTGGAAAATGGCTGATTTTTTTTTTTTTGCAAACAGTGCAGGCCTTGATCAGACGCTGCATTCTGTGGTGTCTGATCTGGGCCTGCACTGTTTGCCAGATACCCTTTTTGAGGTTTCTGGTAAAAATTGGTTAACAAAGTGACCAACATAATGGTCTAGCAAGAGCAATATGCAATACACAGATATTTTGCTGAAGAATTGGGAGTAGCTTTTGCAAGCTACACAGCTTTTTCAGCAAAAAAAATATTTGAAAGCATATTAGCTATACATGTATTTATGTTGAAAGGTTCAAGAATTTGTTAACTAATGTCATTGTTTGGAAAGACTAGACTCTAGTGTTCATTTTAAACTGTTACATAACCCTTATCCTGTTGAATATTTTAATTAGCTACACCTATTTCTGATTATCAGCCAATCAAATTACATGATATAACGTTTTATTTCAAATTCACAATCCGAATGACAAACTGTAGATCCTGATCAGATGGCTTCTTCAAAAGAAGCCATCTGATCTGGAACTATTCTGTTTGCAGAGGTAGGTTTTGTCGTGGACAACAGGATAACGCATTAGAAGCTGGAAGCTGTATAGATATCATTACGAGAACACGCCTTTATAATTTTGACCCTCTCATACCCCACTTTTATATAGTAAAACTGGGGTTTAAGGGGATATACATTATTTTTCTTATTTCTGCTCAAAAACATAGATTGTGGATTGATAGAACCGCCTCGTCGAGGTGGTTCTATCGAGTCCCCGCAATCTATGTTTTGAGCAGAAATAAGAAATATATCACAATTTTTCATCTTAAAATTTCTAATTTTTGGCCAAAAATTGGCAATGTATTTGTATAGGCGTGTTTTCGTAATGTGAGTTCTTATCATTGACAAAATTCAAGAATAAGTATGTGAAAAGAAGAAGATACAATTGGAAAAAAAGTAAATATAATTTGAAAGAAAGCTTTCAGGGTTCTTAAATGTCTGCTGATGTTATTTATCTCCTAACTAAAATAAGAACAAGGTAAAAGCAGTGAAATAGGTGGTTGTTTGTCATGG
This sequence comes from Lucinisca nassula, assembly GCA_963580285.1. NCBI lineage: Eukaryota > Metazoa > Mollusca > Bivalvia > Lucinida > Lucinidae > Lucinisca > Lucinisca nassula. The sequence continues at coordinate 157,775,729 of OY757012.1, read as the reverse complement.
TTAATTCAAACATTATTGAGTCCATAGAGAACTTTACAGCTCCAGGTGAAGAATAGGTAAAGATAATTTAGGGAGATTTTTCTTATTGTATGTTGAAATTCCTTAGTTCTATGAGGTGGTTCTAATGAGTACACACAACATAACTCTATTTCATAGAACACCCTACTTTATCCATATTATTCCTCCCTACCGGGTGCTAGGATTAACCCTCAGTAGCTCAAACTACCTGTGTCTGGAACAAATTTCTTTAACCCCAACATTGTTTGAGCCATTGAAGTTTGACTGGTACCCTGAAATCCTAAAATTTCGGACAATTTGAGGGTTTGGTGTAATTGTCCTAAAAATTTAACGAATGTTTCAAGATCCAGCAACGAGTCCAAAAGGTACAAACAGAATAGCCAACAGTATAGCCCCTGATCAGACTGCTCCTTCAGGAGCAGTCTGATCTGGGTCTGTACTGTTGGCTTAGGCATATCTGTCCCAATACTTAGGAACATTACTGTACACTATTTACACTATTCTGAAACCTGGCAATATTTCAGTGTATGATCGTGCCATGTGGAATCACCGCAAGTCTGTCAGAGGATGAGAATCAGAAACTGTTAACAGCCTGTGAAGATCTCAGTAAAACATTGTGCGACTGTGACATCAGAGCTAAAACAGATCTGCGAGATAACTACTCTCCGGGATGGAAGTTTAATCATTGGGAGTTGAAGGTAAATATGAGTGAGTGACTGGCATGCTGGAGCCAGTTGTTCAAAGCATCGTTAGCTTAACGAGCTCGTTAGGGGTCATATTGTTAAGGGTTCTAGCAAGTACAATGTCTAAAATTTTGGTATTTTTGCTGAAAAAATATGAGCATATTTGCCATAATAAATGATCAAAGTTTTAACGATATGTTAACTTACGACATTGTTAGTTTTGAACAAGTGGCCCCTGGTTTTAAAGGCAACGAGACGCTAAAAGCACACAGGGGCTATCCTATTTGAGCAGATAATATGAGTAACCTAAACATTATGTGCTGAACCAGGATTAATCCTACTTTTGCAAACGCAGGCCCCGCTAGCTCAGTCGGCTGCGTGTCTAACTGGTTATTGATCATGAAATCTTTTGTATGGTCATTCTCTCCCTTCCAAGAAGGGCAGTTGTCAGGTTTTGGCGAAAGCATGTGCACTGTACTGGTTAACAGCTTACGTATAAGCTTGCCGAGGAAAAGTGTTGATAGGTAAAATGACCAGCTCAAAAATGACCTAAAATATTGTTGACTGGGCTGTTAAAACTCCAAAACAAACAAACAAACTTTTGCAAACAGTGTAGAGCCAGATCAGAAGCCATCTGATCAGGATTTACACTGTTTGTCATTCAGTTTGTGAATTTGAAGGAAGATGGATTTTGATAGGCTGATAGTGTCAGAAATGGATGTGGCAAAATTAATTTATTGAGCTGGACAAGTTTTAAACTAATGGCAGAAAGACGACAGTGGCAGAAAGAGGACCCTACATATAGTTCACATATATTTCACATATATGCAGATGATTTGTTGATTTTTGCTTTCTTTGGAATCTAATCTATACTCATTAGTTTCGTGAGAAAAATGTGACGCATTAACAGTGGCTGTCCTTTGAACCTGTCACCCCTGATTTTCTGATTGGTCTTTCACCTCCGGTTACTATAAAAATCCTAAACATTCGGACACCTTGAGGACTTGCTGTAATTCTTCTAATTTTAACAAATTTGTTTCATGAGCCAGCAAGGAGTCCAAAAAATGCAGATGGAATAGCAAACAGTGTAGACCCTGATCAGCTGAAGGAGCAGTCTGATCTGGGTCTGCACTGTTTGCATAGGCATGTCTGTCCCAATACAGAGGATCATTATGGTATTAGTTAAAATTATTATAGCCCCGCTTTGAAAAAGTGGGGCTATATTGGATTTGCCATGTCCTTCTGTCATTCCGTGATTCCGTTAATTTGTGTTGGCTCCATAACTTTGTATCTGCTTAACATATTTTCATGAAACTTCACACAAATGTTAAACACCATAAGACAATGTGCAGAGCGAAGGAATTATAACTGTGGATTGCCTTCTTTTGGAGTTATTGCCCTTTGAACATTTTCCGTAATTCCGTAATTCCGTAATTCCGTAATTCCGTGATTCCGTTAATTTGTGTTGGCTCCATAACTTTGTATCTGCTTAACATATTTTCATGAAACTTCACACAAATGTTAAACACCATAAGACAATGTGCAGAGCGAAGGAATTATAACTGTGGATTGCCTACTTTTGGAGTTATTGCCCTTTGAACATTGAAAAATGGCAATTTTAATTGTGTCCGCTTCATAACTCGAAAACCGTTTGAGATATTTTTAGGAAACTTCACACAAATGTTAAGCACTATGAGACGATGTGCAGAGCACAGGAACCATAACTCTGCATTGCTTATTTTTGGAGTTATTGCCCTTTGAACATTGAAAAATGGCAATTTTAACAGTGTCCGCTTCATAACTCGAAAACCGTTTGAGATAATTTCATGAAACTTCACACAAATGTTAAGCACTATGAGACAATGTGCAGAGCGCAAGAACCATAACTCTGGTTTTCGTATTTTCTGTGTGTCTGTCTGTGTGTCTGTCTGTGTGTCTGTCTGTGTCTGTAAACAATTTTCGTGTCCGCTCCATAACTTTAAAACCCATTCACATATTTTCATGAAACTTCACACAAACATTAAACCCCATGAGATGGTGTGCAGAGTGCAGGAACCATAACTCTGGATTGCCTAATTTTTGAGTTATTTCCCTTTGAATATTGAAAAATATCAATTTTAGCCGTCTTTGCTCGATAACTCAAAAACCGTTTGAGATAATTTTATGAAACTTCACACAAATGTAAAGCACCATATTACGTGTGCAGAGCGCAGGAACCCAAACTCTGGATTGTCTACTTTTTCAGTTATAGGCTTTTGAATATTAAAAAATGGCAATTTTAACTATGTCCGCTCCATAACCGTTTCTGATATTTTCATGAAACTTCAAATAAATGAAAAGCACCTTGAGATGATGTGCAGAGTGCAGGAACCATAACTCTGGTTTGCCTACTTTAGGAGTTATTGCCCTTTGAACATTTAAAAAGGCAATTTTGACTGTGTCGGCTCCATAACTCACAAACCATTTGAGATATTTTCATGACACTTCACACAAGTGTAAAGCACCATGAGACAATGTGCAGAGCGCAGGAACCCTGACTCTGATTTGCCTACTTTAGGAGTTATTACCCTTTGAACATTGAAAAATGGAAGATGAAATTTAGTATAAACATGGACATTCTGGTAATGTATCATGCTCATTGAAATGAGGGACAAGGGCTCACAACTCTTAGAGTTTTTCCAGATAATGTAAAATTTTCAACAGTTATTTCTTGTTCATAACTGTTTTCTCTGCAGCTTAAATAACTTTCTTCTCTGACAGCGCTGAAGCGGGGCTATAGTCAGATCCTCTGACAGCTCTAGTTTACCATGTACAGTCGAACTTCAATGGCTCGAACACTTTTGGGACCTCGAAAATCTGTTCGAGACAGGGGTAGTTCGAGCCACTGAGGTTACTGTCAGGAGGCATAACGAGATACTTTTAGACATCTTTTCGGTGTTCTATAATGAATATGTATGCTGTGTGTACTCATTAGAATCGCCTCATCGAGGCAATTCTAATGAGTACACACAGCATACATTTGCAAGATAAAAGACTAAAATCTCCTAATATTATCTCCCACTATTTCTTATGTAGAGGATTTAGCTACGGGCTCAAGAATGGGTTCAGCTCATCCATGGTAACCGAGCCATCGTTGTTCGAGCCATCGAAGTTCTACTGTATTGGATCAGTTACAGAATTATTCCAATTTCAGGGTGTTCCGATCCGTATTGAACTGGGACCGCGTGATCTGAAGCAGGGTCAGCTGGTGGTGGTCAGGAGAGACACAGGGGAAAAACTTACACTGAAAAAAGAGAATGCGTCACAACAGATCAAAGAAATCTTGGAACAGATTCAGACTAATTTATTTACAAGGTAATTTTAAGCATGAGGCATGCTCTTTCAGTATAGAATGAGTGATTTGTTTGTTTGATTTAAGGTTTAACATCCCCATCAACACTGTAAAGGTCATTTTGGAGACATTGCTTCCAATTTTGTGGGACTTTTACCCGACATTGAGAAGAAATGACCTCTCAAGCCCTGCTGCCCAGTGAAACCAATAGGGTTTATAAGCATGGACGGGCCGACTCTCACCCCTTTGCCTGGGCAGACTTAGATCCTCTAAGTGGTTTACTAGTGCTCGTGTGCGGGTCGGTTTTAGCTCTGCGTGGAAATATTATGCAGCCCGTCTGTTTCTTCAAGCCCCAATGGGCGGGGGCTGTAAAGAATGAGTGATGAGGATTATCAAGGAGGGGACAGTTTTCTGTATTTCTTGTTAGAAACATGTTGTGGGTACTCATCAAAACTGTCTCATTGAGGCATTTCTTTATGTTGTGGGTACTTGTAAGAATCGCCTCAATGGTAAGAAATAAGAAAAATAATGTATACCCCCATAAATTCCCGATTTCTCTATATAAAGTGGGGTTTAGGGGGTGTTCAATTTATGGACTATGGACCTGTTAACAGGATGATAAGAAGAAAAAATTTGATTATCGTCTGTTCTAGAATTTTCTATTGTGCTTGGAGGATTAGTTAAAACAAGAACTAAGGAGTAAAGCGCAGAAATTAAACTTTGTTCTGCTGAATTTATTAATTATGCCACACCCATTTCTGACTATCAGCCAATCAAATTATTATACCCCTGGCATACGCAGTATGCCATGTGGGTATATAGTTTTCGTATTTTCTGTGTGTGTGTTTGTGTGTGTGTGTGTCTGTTAACATTTTCGTGTCCGCTCCATAACTTTTGAACCGCTGGACATATTTTCATGAAACTTCACATAAATGTTAAACACCATGAGACGACGTGCAGAACAAATGAACCGTAACTCTTGTTTTTCTACTTTCAGAGTTATTGCCCTTTGTATGTTTTAACTTGCATTTTCATGTCCGCTCCATAACTTTTCAACCGCTTGATATATTTTCATGAAACTTCACATAAATGTTAAACACCATGAGACGACGTACAGAATACATGAACCGTAACTCTGGCTTTTCTACTTTCAGAGTTATTGCCCTTTGTATGTTTTAACTTGCATTTTCGTGTCCGCTCCATAACTTTTCAACCGCTTGATATATTTTCATGAATTTCACATAAATGTTAAACACCATGGGACGACGTGCAGAACACATGAACCGTAACTCTTGCTTTTCTACTTTCAGAGTTATTGCCCTTTGTATGTTTTAACTTGCATTTTCGTGTCCGCTCCATAACTTTTCAACCGCTTGATATATTTTCATGAAACTTCAAATAAATGTTAAACACCATGAGACGACGTGCAGAACACATGAACTGTAACTATTGCTTTTCTACTTTCAGAGTTATTGCCCTTTGTATGTTTTAACTTGCATTTTTGTGTCCGCTCCATAACTTTTCAACCGCTTGATATATTTTCATGAAACTTCACATAAATGTTAAACACCATGAGACGACGTGCAGAACACATGAACCGTAACTCTTGCTTTCCTACTTTCAGAGTTATTGCCCTTTGTATGTTTTAACTTGCATTTTCGTGTCCGCTCCATAACATTTCAACCGCTTGATATATTTTCATGAAACTTCACATAAATGTTAAACACCATGAGACGACGTGCAGAACACATGAACCGTTACTCTTGCTTTCCTACTTTCAGAGTTATTGCCCTTTGAATGTTATAACTTGCATTTTTGTGTCCGCTCCATAACTTTTAAACTGCTTGACATATTTTCATGAAACTTCACATAAATGTTAAACAACATGAGACGACGTGCAGAACACATGAACCGTAACTCTTGCTTTCATACTTTCAGAGTTATTGCCCTTTGAATATTACGAGTTTTACCATACACTTGTGTCCGCTCTGTAACTTTAAAACCGTTTGAGATAATTTCATGAAACTTCAAACAAATGTAAAGCAAGATAATAGGATGGGCAGAACACAAGAACCATAACTCTTGTTTGCATGCATTACAAATTATATCCCTTTGAAGATTGTAAATTATGTGTCTGCTAACATCTTCGTGTCTTCTCCATTACTTTTAAATGGCTTGACATATTTTCATGAAACTCCACACGAATGTTGAACACCATGAGACGACGTGCAGAACACATGAACCGTAACTCTTGCTTTCCTACTTTCAGAGTTATTGCCCTTTGAACCTTGAAAATGGCCATTCTATGGAATATGGCCTGTATATGCAAAGAAGCTTTTGACATTGCTATTTTCAGCTGAGGTGATGGCACTGGCGGGGGTATACGTGCCCCACTGGGCACATTTGTCTGGTTTGATGTGTCCTATAAATTCACCAAATGAATGACAAACAGTGAAGATCCAGATCAGATTGCAATCTGGATTTACAATCCAGATCAGGGATGCATTTGATTAACCTGAATCAGAATCAGAATTCGAAATCATGTTTCTGTTTCAGTGTTCTATCTGTGCAAAACAGAGACATGACACTGAATCAGGTGATTCATACTCCATTCATGTTTCAGAAGCCACCTGACCTGAATTTACACGGTAAAGGTAGAGCATACACTAGTTCAGCAGGATAAAGGTTAACCCTTGTCCTGCTGAATATTTAAATATGCCACACTCACTACTGATTATCAACCAATCAGATTACTTGATGCAAATTATTGCTACACATTCACAAATTGAATGACGAACAATGAAGATCCTGATCAGATGGCTTCTTCAGAAGCCATCTGATCTGGATCTACATTGTTTCAAAGAAAAGGCATATCCGGGCTCAGCAGAACAAGGGTTAAGATTGTTTCCAGACTCTATGATAATCATTTTATAATTTTACAGAGCTAAGAAGGACCTTGATTCCTACGTAGTTGTCTCTTATGATTGGGAGGATTTCTGTAATAGTCTCGACCATAAGAAACTGATCCAGGCTCCGTACTGTGGAGAGATGTCCTGTGAAGATAAAATCAAGACTGACAGTGCTAGGTAGGTACAACAGCTTATTCTAGGAATTCTGGGACTGAATGTTGTGATGGATTTTCTAATAAAGATGTAAATTGATTGATTGATTGATTGATTTGAGGTTTAACGTCCCCGTCACGACTGTAAAGGTCATTTTGGAGACGTTGCTTCCAATTTTGTGGGACTTTTACCCGACATTGAGATGAAATGACATCTCAAGCCCTGTCGCCCAATGAAACCAATAGGGTTTTTTAGCATGGACGGTCCGCCTCGCACCGCTGTTCCTGGACAGGCTTAGATCCTCTAAGCGGTTTACCAGTACTAGTGTGCAGGCCGGATTCAGCTCTGCGTGGAAGCATCGTGCAGCCCATATATTTCTTCAAGCCCCTATGGGCACACAGTCTGATTTTTCAGAGAAAATAAGGCTTGATATTTCATATGAATCGTGTGTCCAGCCGACAATTCCCATGTAATGTCAAACCTTATTTTGTCTGAAAAATCAGAAATGAATTCTTTGAAACTGCTATGTTCTAGTTCTGATTGGTTATGTGTTAAGGCAATGCTAGTGCTCTAATAACGTCTTGAAGTTGGCACATGTCATTATTATATACACCACAACTTTGTCGGCCTCGGTAGCTCAGTCGGATGCCGTCTGACTGGTGATCAGGAGGATGCGGGTTCGATACCTGCCGGGGTCGGCAACATTCTTTCATGGAGATTGATCATAAAATCTTTTCTACGGACTTTCTTTCCCTTCCACTGATTCAAGAAGGGCAGTTGTCAGTTTCTGGCGAAAGAATGTGCACTGTACTGTTTAACCGCTTACATATAAGCCTGACCAGGAAAAGTGTGGATAGGTAAACTGACGGGCTCAAAAATGACCTAAAATAATGTTGACTGGGCCATTAAACTCCCAATACGAAAAAAACAATACATCACAACTTCTTTGTAACACCATTGTGAGGGTCGAAAGCAAAAACCATGTTAGTTAAACAACTAAGTAATATCCAAAACATGTATAGATTATATAGTCATTATAAGTATGTATTATATTTATGGTCATTTTTTCCATATAATCTACATATTTTTGGGATCCATATTCAAACCATGATATATCCAAAACCATGTTATAATGAACAGTGCCCATTGGGGCTTGAAGAAATAGATGGGCTGCATGATGCTTCCACGCAGATCTGAAACAGACCTGCACACGAGTACTGGTAAACCGCTTAGAGAATCTACGGCGGTGTGAGTCGGCCCGTCCGTGCTTATAAACCCTATTGGTTTCATTGGGCGGCAGGGCTTGAGATGTCATTTCATCTCAATGTCGGGTAAAAGTCCCACAAAATTGGAAGCAACGTCTCCAAAATGACCTTTACAGTGCTGACGGGGACGTTAAACCACAAACCAAACAAACAAAAAAAAGTTGTGTAATATGAAATCTTTTCTCATTGCCATTTATTTGAAACTGAAGGAAAAAATTGGCATCTGAAGGCATTCAAGATACAGAAATTATCCAATGTTTCATATAAATTCACCACTCATATAAGTTCCTTCATTGCTGTTTCAGAGATGCTGTGGTGGAGGAAGGAGCCCCGTCAATGGGGGCCAAGGGACTATGTATACCCTTTAAACAACCGGAGGAGCTAAAACCAGATACTAAATGTGTATATCCGAAATGCAATAATAAGGCCAAATTCTTTACACTATTTGGAAGGAGCTATTAGGACATAAAATTAAAGTTTGAACAAACTGTCTCTTAATGTGAAACATAGCTGCAGATAAGGATTTTTAGTGATTATTCTTTATAAAAACATAAGTTGTGGATACTTGTTAGAATCGCCTCAATGAAGCGATTCTAACAAGTATTCACAACATATTCACAACCATAGCAACAGATTAGGTAAGTATTTTGTGATAAATGAAGGATAGTTTTCCTTATTTCTCCATATAACCGTATGTTGTGCTCAGCGAGGTGGTTCTAATGAATACCCACAACATAGTTTTTTATGGAGAATTGAGAAAAACTATCCTTTAATTATCATAATTTGTGATAAATGAAGGATAGTTTTCCTTATTTCTCCATATAACCCTATCTTGTAGGTACCCATTAGAACCGCCTGCTGCAGAGACATATTTGGTGATAATTGAAGGATAGTTTTCCTTGTTTCTCCATATAACCCTATGTTGTGGGTACCCATTAGAACCGCCTCGGCGAGGCAGTTCTAATGAATACCCATAACATAGGTTTTTATGGAGAATTGAGAAAAACCATCCTTCAATTCTCATATTTGGTGATAATTGAAGGATAGTTTTCCTTGTTTCTCCATATAACCCTATGTTGTGGGTACCCATTAGAACCGCCTCGACGAGGCGGTTCTAATGAATACCCACAACATAGGTTTTTATGGAGAATTGAGAAAAACTATCCTTTAGTTATCACAAAATACTTATCCTTATCTGTTGCTATGGTTGTCAACCTTGTTGCTCCTCTTTGTCTAGAGCTCTTGTGAAGACAATTAACATTTAGCTAAAGCCTTTGTTAAGACTAATTACATACAGTTGCAGAAGAAATCTCCATACAAGTGCTGTAGTTGTTAAGTTTTTGTTCTGGTGAACCAGAACTTTCCCTTACAAAAACACACCCGTGCGACATAGTGCATTTTTCACATCTCCAAAATGGCTACTTTTCAGATGAAAATCTGTGATATTTATAGCCCCGCTTTGAAAAAGTGGGGCTATATTGGATTTGCCATGTCCTTCTGTCATTCCGTGATTCCGTTAATTTGTGTTGGCTCCATAACTTTGTATCTGCTTAACATATTTTCATGAAACTTCACACAAATTTTAATATCAAATATAACTACCCATCACTACAATTATAGCCTTTTCACCAGACGCAGGTCTGGGACAGTCTGACACAAAAAAAATCTAGCCAGAAATGCCACCGGCATGTCCCTTTTCCCGTGACCTCCCCAGCGTCGAGTCCTGATTGGTCGCTGATGTCACATGACCTATCAGACCAATAGGCAGACGATACAGGTCACGTGACCGCGATTTTCGCGCCGAGAAGATCATTATTTTTTCAGACTTGCTTGGGATAGGATGGTCAAACTACATTCCATGGAAGAATGAATAAACGGATAAGTGTTTTATTCTTTTTTTGATTTTGCACTTACCTTGAGTTTCCACAACGTACTTAGGCTTTTTAAGCTTACTGTTTATTCCGAAATTCTTAGAGACTTTATTTCGTGTGTTTCTGCCGACATTGCATGTGTAGTGGTTGTCCGCCATTTTGAAATTTCACTTGGAAGTTTTGTTTATCATGTGATCAACCGTTTTTGGTTTTTGATAAGCACCACACTTCTTTTCATGTTATGTGCCAGGGTATACGCTCGTATTATTCCTGGTAATGTTTTAATAGAAGTCGGCGTTGTGGAAACTTAAATTGCCAGAAAAGAGGACGTTTTTTGTACGTGTTCCTTCCACTTCCGGTATCTATCTATCTTCTGATACTGCGTCGGTCACATTTGACCATTACCGCAGGTATCGGAAGACGTTGTATCGCTGAATAAAAATTCTCAGCATTAATTTAGTTTTGAACATGTGCAAGACCCGTCTTTGTTTAGCACTTATAAATCCCACGATGCAGATGGATAATATTCAGGTCCCTTTGTGGCCTTTCTATAGTATCTTCTAAACAGAATCCATCCAATTCGTGTGGGTCACCATTGCCGAATCAAGATGAGCCAGTCTATGTCCCCTCCTCCCATTTGGGCCTGGGTTGACTAGGATAGGTTCGTCGACCGCCCCGTAGAGACCCTGCTCATAATTGCGGGGACTCCGGGGTGCGGGGAACCTATGCCCAAAAATTTTTTCCGAATCCATGTTACATACGAATTTTGGTACGGTTCCGATCCCGGTTTTTATCGGGTAACCTTTCCGGACCTTCGGTACTTAGTTTACCTTGGTCATATGCTTCTTTCCTCTTATTATGATAAATTTTTGTTATCATAATCATTAAATTGGATTGTTTTCCCTTGTAAAACATACAGATTTGGGCATCGTTTATTGGAATACCGTAACTATTGCAAGTGAATCCGGGACGTTTCGGTACTGAGTCGTTTCGGCCTGGGTCGTTTTCGACCCGATTTTGCACCTGGATCGATTCGGCCTATTTCGGTGGGTCGTTTCGGCCTTGGGCCGATTCGGCCTTGATCGTTTTAGGCACTGCTCCTTGAATGCTCAATTTTGATTCGGCAATTTCGCATGTTCAGTGCACTATATACAATAAAGGGCCTAACACTGGGGAAGTTTAATTGAGCCTCAAGTGTTTTGCCCCTAGAGCTGAATCTGGGCCTAGTGATTTATCCTCTGGGGATATATCAATACTCAGAGGTTGGTCCTTTTTCGTCCTTACTATTTAGCGATTATGAGAAGGACATATTTAGAGCCTCATCACCTATTGATTCTAAAACTATGAGCGGACCATGTCTTCCCAACGTTTTCAGAATCAAGCTTCAAGACCGGGGGCACTCGTGCGAAATGAACTTGGAACATTGGTTCTAACAACAAAAAACATCAATTTTTTGTTCTTATGAAATTCCTAAATTCGACCCAGATTCAGTCTCTGTATATATGACGTCAGGGAAATTGGCATTACTTCCTGTTTCGACGCTCTAACATTGGAGCTTCTTACCAGGACTATTATTAAGTGGGTTCTCATTATGACTGGTATTCTAGTTCTACCCACTTTGCCTTCAAACAAGAGCATTCCGACCATATAGCTGCTATTCTAATGCTTTTGTTTATTTCCCGGTCATTTTTTACATGCCATGGCTGTCTACCACCATGTTGCATGTTTGGCGCAACTCTGCTCTTTATAACTGGTTCAGTTTTTACTGAGCATAGTAAATGAAAACTTAGAGCCTCAGCGCCTCTTGATTCTAAAACTACAAGCGGACCATGTCTTCCCAACGTTTTCAGAATCAAGCTTCAAGACCGTGGGCACTCGTCTTTTTTGAAGTCTTCGGAGAGCGTATCAAGTACAGGTACCGCAACCAAGAGACGCTCTTCGACTACTTCCGATGACTTTTAAGTGCTTATCACCCTCGACTAGAAGATCTCAATCAGTCCTCGTCTACTAATAGATCATTCTCAGATCAGGGTACACGGTCCTTTCGTTCCAGAGGTCGGACTGGAACGAAATCTCCCAATAGAGGAAGACACAAGTCTAACAAATGACTTTCTTCCTTCCCCTCCTCTTCATCTTCTCCCAGTAGGAGCCGAGCTTTTTCAGTTCTATCAAGCCTTGGCTTCTTTTATTAAATATTTTTTGAGTTTTATGAGTTGTGAGAAAGGGTTACTGGATTGCGTTCGTTAGGAATCCTTTCTCTTTCTCACATGCAAATACTATTTCTGGTAAATAGTATCAAGAAAAGAAATCTTTTTATTGGAAGAGGAAGGGTTCTTCTCCAAAAGAAAGCCGTGTAAGTAGAAAAATTTCTCCTTTCCCCAGGCTTCTACAGGCGGATCTTTCTGTTCGAGAAGAAAATGGGAAAATCGACTCATCATAGAGTTCTCACACTTAACACAGATGATGCAAGTCGATCATTTCAAAATGGAAACTTCGTCCTCGATTAGTCAGGTCAATTCTCCCAAATTCGGGGACGATTTCCGTAGTTTTTAAAGGACGCTTACCTTCACATCTCCATCCATAGGTCATTACGCAAATTCCTTCGTTTCACCTTGGATGGAATTTTGTGTATCAGTCCGTTGCCTTTCCTTTGTTGGATTTGTCAACGGATTAATGAAAGGAAAAGGAGAAAATGGGGAAATCGACTCATCATCGACTTCTCACACTTAACAAGATGATGCGAGTCGATCGTCTCAAAATGGAAACTTCGTCCTCGATTAGTCAGGTCAAATTTCCCAAATTCGGGGACGATTTCCGTAGTTTTAAAGGTCGCTAGCCTTCACATCTCCATCCATAGGTCATTACGCAAATACCTTTGTTTCACCTTGGATGGAATTTTTGTGTATCAGTCCGTTGCCTTTCCTTTGTTGGATTTGTCAACGGATCAATGTTTTCCCTGTTCACCAACTTATTGGAAATTAATTAAGCAGCTCTCATCATATAATTAGGCCCCAATCTCGTGTAGTGTTCCGATGATGGGTTTTGTCATCATTTTTACAGATACTGTTTATCATACCTTGTCCTAACGTGTACAGGTTATTGTGAATTTAGATTTCATACACTTTATCGAGAAGTTGAAATTGACTCTACCTCAAAGATACTTCTCCAAATTTTTTCACGCTCCGAAAAACTTTCGATTTATGTCAGGGGTTTGTTTCCCCTTTTTAGAACTTAGTAATTGGATCCAGTTTCCCTGGACAATCTCATCTTAGACCTTTCCAGGTTATTTTTGCTAATATTATCACTGGAAATACCATACGGTCTAAAGGAGCAATAAATTCCATTATCAAGATTGCTCTCTACGATTTATTAATCCCTCAGTATCAAATGGGGTCTCCTCTTTTAGAGACTATTCCCTATTTGTTTTTTCGCATGCCAGCCTTTCAGGTTGGTTTTCCACTTCGAACCTCAGGGATTAGTTGTTCAGGGAACGTGGGGCCTATATTAGGCGGGGCTATATATATATATATATGTGTGTGTATGCGTATATGTATGTATATATGTATATGTGTATAAACATTCTGAAACTTCAGAAAAATTTCCTTGGTTTATCAGTTCTTCATAGCTCCAAACTGAGGAACAGCTTCATTATTGTTACTCCAGACAAATGAATAGTGTAGTTTTTTCTACTTATCAGGGAGTGACTCATTACTCTTCCCTGTTGGTTTTTACATGGAAGATTATAACTTGGTGTCTTCAGGAAGGTATGTCTATCCTTGTCGGACACCTCCAGGGCAGATTATGTCATTGGGATCGCCCCTATAGACCAGTTCACCATCCGTTCTCTACAGGGCGTTTTCTCAAATGGAGAGAACCTTTATTGGGCCTTTTTTAATCAAATGTCCAAACAACTCGGTTCTCCAATCAACTTCCTTTGTGTTTCAAGTTTCAGATCACCTGGAACGTGCAGTTGATTTAAAATCTCTAGATTGGGGGAATCTTTTACATATGCGTTTACACCATTCAACTGAATTCCTCTAGTTCTAGGTAAAAATTCAAGCGTCCAAAAGCCGAGCCATTCTGATTACGCCTCCTATGGCCTCAGAGATCTTGGTTTTTTAGTCATTCTGAGCCTAGTCTCAAGACTTGCAACCAGTCTTCCAGTAGTTCCAGATCAAATATCTAAAAGGTGTGGGTCAAGCATTCCATTTCAATCCAGAAATGCTTTACTTACACATCCAGATGTTGTCAGGAATCAAACCAGAGGTAGACACTTTTCTGGTTTCTCTGCCGAGTGTATCTTCAAATATAGAAAGATCTCCACTCTCAAGTTTTACTCTGGAAGATGGAAGATATTTTCTAGTTGGTGTAGAAAAAGGGAAATAAATTCAGACAATTCCTCTAGGGAGGTTTTTTTACTGGATTTCTTTTTCTGTCTGTTCTCTACCCTTCAATTTCTATTTCATCTAAGAGAAGGGTACAGATCAGTAATCTCGAACATGTTAAAATTTTAGTCGGCTTCACACTTTTTCATTAAACCCTACCATCACCAGCTTATTAAAGGGGTTTTTTCACTATGCCGACAGGTTTTCAGGACTTTGAATCCAAATGGAATCTTGCATGGGTGTTGTGGTCTTTTCTAAACCACCTTACGATCCGGTGAATTCAGCTTCTTTTATTCATTTGATAGTCAAGCTGTATTTCATTTGACATTTGCTTCAGTTCGTAGAAGTTATAGTCATGCTTTGCCAATTACAGAGGGTTGTTTTCAGGTATGAGAAGAACAATGACTTCTTTTTCTCTTCTCATTCAACCTATTTTTGTTTCAGGCTATAAATGACCTTGTCTGAAACTACTATTTGTCCTGTCATTTCCAGGATTCGTGGATTGTAGGCTAATGTGAATTTTTTGTATACATTAGAATGTTTAAAACGTTTCGAGATTATCATGAGAATTTTTTCTTTTCAATCAAGGGGTTTTGGATATATTTCTAACCATCCTTGGTTGCAAAGTGGATTTGTAAAGTGATAAAGCTTCTACCAGTATATGCTAATTTCACTTCTGCCCTATTATCATTCAGAATACAGTATGAGGTTAGAACCTTCTACATTTTGGGCATATTGGAACTCCGTTTTTTTTCTTCAGAATGTTTTTTTTCTTACTGCGTAATGGATGTTCCAACGCTACTTTTCATCCCTTCACCTAAGGTGCTTGGTTCCCATTCGTAGTGGTACTCATTCCTTGGGTAGTTTAGTAGCTTCTCAATCTATTATGAGCAGCACTTATTTTGGGATTTTATTTTCCTTGGTTGTTTGTTAGCCTGTTTGAATAGGTATGAACCTTCTATTTTGACTCCGGTTCCTGTCCATTTATCTTCTCCACTTGTGAATTTGGGATTTGGATCCCTTGCAGTCATCGTGGATACTCTCTTACATTACCATCATTGGATGGTTTTAAAAGGGGTATAAACAACCAAGGTTGGAGGAGTTAGGTATGTGTAACTTTATTTTTCATCCAACCCTCCACTTGCTTTGAATTCAGGCTATAATTGTAGTGATGGGTAGTTATATTTGATATTAAAATGATATTTTTAATGTAAAATTAATTTTAATTAATAATATACCTACCCATCACTACAATGGTATGTCCCGCCTCCCAGCCCCGCCTGAAATATTTGTTTTCCTGAAAGAAATAATGATCTTCTCGGCGCGAAAATCGCGGTCACGTGACCTGTATCGTCTGCCTATTGGTCTGATAGGTCATGTGACATCAGCGACCAATCAGGACTCGACGCTGGGGAGGTCACGGGAAAAGGGACATGCCGGTGGCATTTCTGGCTAGATTTTTTTTGTGTCAGACTGTCCCAGACCTGCGTCTGGTGAAAAGGCTATAATTGTAGTGATGGGTAGGTATATTATTAATTAAAATTAATTTTACATTAAAAATATCATGTTAAACACCATAAGACAATGTGCAGAGCGAAGGAATTATAACTGTGGATTGCCTACTTTTGGAGTTATTGCCCTTTGAACATTTTCCGTAATTCCGTAATTCCGTAATTCCGTAATTCCGTGATTCCGTTAATTTGTGTTGGCTCCATAACTTTGTATCTGCTTAACATATTTTCATGAAACTTCACACAAATGTTAAACACCATAAGACAATGTGCAGAGCGAAGGAATTATAACTGTGGATTGCCTACTTTTGGAGTTATTGCCCTTTGAACATTGAAAAATGGCAATTTTAATTGTGTCCGCTTCATAACTCGAAAACCGTTTGAGATATTTTTAGGAAACTTCACACAAATGTTAAGCACTATGAGACGATGTGCAGAGCGCAGGAACCATAACTCTGCATTGCTTATTTTTGGAGTTATTGCCCTTTGAACATTGAAAAATGGCAATTTTAACAGTGTCCGCTTCATAACTCGAAAACCGTTTGAGATAATTTCATGAAACTTCACACAAATGTTAAGCACTATGAGACAATGTGCAGAGCGCAAGAACCATAACTCTGGTTTTCGTATTTTCTGTGTGTCTGTCTGTGTGTCTGTCTGTGTCTGTTAACAATTTTCGTGTCCGCTCCATAACTTTAAAACCCATTCACATATTTTCATGAAACTTCACACAAACATTAAACACCATGAGATGGTGTGCAGAGTGCAGGAACCATAACTCTGGATTGCCTAATTTTTGAGTTATTTCCCTTTGAATATTGAAAAATATCAATTTTAGCCGTCTTTGCTCGATAACTCAAAAACCGTTTGAGATAATTTTATGAAACTTCACACAAATGTAAAGCACCATATTACGTGTGCAGAGCGCAGGAACCCAAACTCTGGATTGTCTACTTTTTCAGTTATAGGCTTTTGAATATTAAAAAATGGCAATTTTAACTATGTCCGCTCCATAACCGTTTCTGATATTTTCATGAAACTTCAAATAAATGAAAAGCACCTTGAGATGATGTGCAGAGTGCAGGAACCATAACTCTGGTTTGCCTACTTTAGGAGTTATTGCCCTTTGAACATTTAAAAAGGCAATTTTGACTGTGTCGGCTCCATATCTCACAAACCATTTGAGATATTTTCATGACACTTCACACAAGTGTAAAGCACCATGAGACAATGTGCAGAGCGCAGGAACCCTGACTCTGATTTGCCTACTTTAGGAGTTATTACCCTTTGAACATTGAAAAATGGAAGATGAAATTTAGTATAAACATGGACATTCTGGTAATGTATCATGCTCATTGAAATGAGGGACAAGGGCTCACAACTCTTAGAGTTTTTCCAGATAATGTAAAATTTTCAACAGTTATTTCTTGTTCATAACTGTTTTTTCTGCAGCTTAAATAACTTTCTTCTCTGACAGCGCTGAAGCGGGGCTATAGTCAGATCCTCTGACAGCTCTAGTTTTCTTAGTTGTACTGCAAACATAAGTTGTTGGTGCTCGTTAGAACCGCCTCAATGAGGCGGTTCTAACGAGTACCCACAACTTATGTCTTGTTGTTGCTCATCTAGGAGCAGAAATAAGAAAAATAATGTATACCCCCATAAACCCAAGTTTCCTCTTTATAAAAAGGGGTTTAGGAGGATCTTCATCTCACGGACTTGCTAATGTGATACAGTGAAATAATTTATTTCTTGAGCAATTTTCTTGTCTCTATCTTTTATCGCACTGTTATTTAGTGGATAACATCATGTCATAAAAGTGATACGACCAAATGTGTAACATCATGACGTTTGTTTTCTACTACATCCAAAAGGTGCAGACAGAATAGCAAATAGTGTAGACCCTGATCAGACTGCTCCTGAAGGAGCAGTCTGATCTCTGCTCCTGAAGGAGCAGTCTGATCTGGGTCTGCACTGTTTGCTTAGGCCTATCTGTCCTAATACATGTACTTAGGATCATTATGGTATATTAAAATTATACTATGAGAGAAGCTTTGCTTTTCAGGGAAATAAGAAAAAAATATCCTGCAATCTCAAGTACTCAGTGAGAGTCACTGAAAATTACCGGTATGTATTTAGCGAGGCCAAAATATTTACCCCTTGACCTGCTGAATAAATTAATTTTGCCACACCCACTTTGACAATCAACCCATGAAACTACTTGATATAATGTTTTCATTAAAATTTGCACACTGAATGACAGGGTCGATCCTTCAGAAACCATCTGATCTGGATCTACACTATTTTCAAAGGTAGGGGTTATCGTGGTTCAGCAAGATAAGGGTTAAATAGCTATTTTACTTCACACAGAATGTTCTTGACTGTGCAATTAAATAGCTATTTTACTTTACTCAGAAAGTTCTTGCATGTGCAATTAATTAGAGGATCTTACACAAGTGGCCATTTCATAAATTTCATATGAAATTGCCACGAGTGTAAGATTCTGTTTATCAAATGACCACTTTAAAATGGATTTTATCACCTTTGAATTTGACAATTTTTCCACAAACAATGCACTGTTGACATGGGCGTCGTCATGCAATACTTAATCCCGCCAAAGTGTTATAACATTTTTGATCATACGATTTTTATTACACGACATTATCCATTGCTTACTAACGACGTCATATGATAAATAGTTATTTTACTTCACACAGGAAGTTCTTGACTGTGCAAACATTGGCATATTGTGATAATTTATGGTGGAGAAAATGCATTACCCCGAGAAAACCACCGACCTTGGACTACTCTTGGATATGACAACTCGTTATAAATGTAAAAGAAAGATATGGGTACTTGTTAGAACCACCTCATTGGGGCAGATTTGACTGTATTCACAATTTGTGTGAGAACACACAGGAAGAATTCTACCAGTGATAAAAATAAAAATTTAATAGTAAAGACAGAGTTTGAGTTTGTGTGTTATTTCCCGATTTGAAATATTAAAATAATTCCAAAGGTAAAGAAGATTGTGACTTAGCCATACAACAATCAGACTGCACACCTGGGGCCGTTGGTTCAAAACTAACGACGCCGTTAACATATCGTTAAAACTTTGATCATTAAATATGGCAAACATGCTGAAATTTTTGCTGAAAAAATGTGAGCAGCTTTTGTGTCAGCAAAAATACCTAAATTTACGATATTGTACTTGCTAGAAGAATTAATAATATGACCACTAACAAGCTCGTTAAGCTAACGATGCTTTGAACAACTGGCCCCAGTTATCCAGATTGAAAACATATACTTTTCAGTTTATTATCTTCATCCGAAGGTTCACAGGTACTGGCAGATCATTGTTGCACCTGCTTTAACCCATTTCAGACTGTAAACCCCTAAACGGGTACCATGGCAAACAGTGCAAGCCCAGATCAGACCCCGCAGAACATGGCGTCTGATGAGGGCCTACACTATTGGCAAAAAGTTCAGCCATTTTCCAAATCAATTTTGAAAAAAAAAAAACACGAGACCCCTAAATTTTGAAATGGACCCCTGCTATATATAAGGAGGAAGTTTCCATTTGGTACAAAAAGGGTTAAGCATGGCCCAATACAGGAGTCCGTTTTTTCTATCTCTGTTTGTTTGCCCACACTCTGACAAGAAGCTGCCACACATGTCACATTCATACTACTCAAAGTTTGATAGGGATCACTTTTTATGTACCAAATTTTGCACAGAAAATTTATAAGTTCTTGACAGAATTTGTACTCGGTATATTGATAAATATCTTAAGCAGAAACTCGTGTGCAGTTCAGTAATCATAAAAGTGTACACTTCTCACAATTCTCAAATGAATTCATGCACCCCCAAAATCTTGTGTAGCACTGCTTTCCAACAGACCAATCAAACTTGTCAGTGTTCCTTTACCAAGCGTAAAAAGGACTTCATTTGATTTGTGAAACACTAAAATGCCTAGGGGGACAATTAAGAAACCGTCTGAGCCCCGAAGAAATGAATCATTGCGTCGGAATGTTGGAATCTTGCGTCTCTCAACGTCGTGTTGCTGGGATTCTGAATGTGTCTCAGAGTGTGGTTTCACGAATGTGGAGTCGGCATCTTACCCACAGAAATCCTTCACACAGCCACGGCGGGGACGAGAAAGGGCTACGACTCAACGTCAGGGCCATTTCTTGTTGATTCAGTCTCGACTTCAACGGTTCCTGAACGCTACGCGTTTGCATAACAAGCTTATGAACGGAACTGGAGTAAGAATTTCTACACAAACTGTCAGAAACGGACTCCACGAGTTCGGACTTAATGCCATGAGGCCTGCTGTACGTGTCCCGTTGATGGGACAGCACGTGCTAGACCGGTTAGACTTTGTCAGAACTCACGTCAGGTGGACGGTTCGTGACTTGACGCCAGTACTGTTTACTGAGGGGTCCAGATTCTGTCTAGACTTCACTTATAAACGTCAATTAGTGTGGTGAATGTCTAAACAGCGATTCGATGACTTGAATGTGGCAGAGCATGATCGCTATGGAAAGGGGTCAGTCATGGTTTGGGCTGGGATATGCGTGAACGGTAAACCTGACTTGTACGTCGTTGAAAATGGAACGTTAATGGCAGTGAGGTACTGTAATGAGATTCTTGATGAGTTTGTGAGACCATATGCAGATGCTATCGGCCCGGACTTTATTCTGATGGATGATAATGCCCGTCCCAACCCTGCCAACGTCACTGATTCCTACCTGGAACATGAGACAATCGTTCGTATGGACTGGCCTGCTCGGTCAACGCACTTAAATCCGATTGAGCATGGCGGGACATGCTACAGAGTGCTGTTTCAGCCCGACCTGTGCATCAGAGGACCTTACAGGAGCTCAAAGATGCGTTGGTTGCTGAATGAAAGCTGATTTCACAAAAGCGGATACAGACTCGGATTACGAGCATGCGCAAGCGATGTCGTACTGTAATTGATGCCCTTGTACGCCATACACGTTATTAAGCACGTTTGTCTAAACAAATTTGGAAATTTGTGAAAAATCAATTGTCCAAATCCCTTCGTGTTACGGCAAATTTTGTGGGTGCCAAGACGTTTGCTGTTGTCACGCTTGAATGCAGTACCAGTTGACAAAATTAATCACTAGGTTTTGTGAAGGATACGTTTTCTATCAAATTTGGATTCAGCTGATTAATTCATCCAAAAATTATTTTGCATTAAAAATGTGATCCCTATCAAACTTTGAGTAGTATATGTTCATAAGCCTGTCCAGGAAAAAGTGTTTTTAGGTAAGCTTACCCACTCGACATGTCCAAATTAGAGTTGAATGTTAAACCACAGACAAAAGCAAAAGGGGCATTACATGTAAAGACATGCATAGCTCTAGAAAGGTAGGAATATCAATGATAAGGGGATAATTTTCCGATTTAGCTCACCTGAGCACGAAGTGTTCAAGGTGAGCTATTGTGATCGGTGTCCGTCGTCCATGCGTCTGTACCATCCTATTTTGCTCCACACTCCTGAACAGATATTGAAATAATTTCACAGGAATGTTCCTTGGGTGACTACCAAAATTGCTCAAACCGTTCTGCTCAGGTGAACAAGATGGCCGCCAGAACTAAAAATAGAGAAACCTTTTGAAAAACTTCTGCTTAACCAGTGGATTAATTCTGAAGTAATTTGACGAAAGTCCTTGGCTGACCCTCTACCAAAATTGCTCAAACTGTTCTGCTTGGATGAACAAGATTGCCACCAGAGAAAAAAAAGAAAAACCTTTAAACGACCACTTGCTTAACCAGTGAGTGGATTTCGAAAGAATTTCTCAGGAAAATTCCTTGGGTGACCCTCTATCAAAAATACTTGAACCGTTCTGCTCGGATGAAAAAATGGCCGCCAGAGCTAAAAATGGGAAAAAAAAACTTTAAACAGCTTCTTTTTCTCCTTGCCAGAGATTTTCTGTGTCTATTACCCATGGTAACATACGAATTACTAGCAGATGCTTGGTAAAGTTTGTTGTTGTTTTTATAGCCCCGCTTTGAAAAAGTGGGGGCTATATTGGATTTGGCTTGTCCGGAATTCCGTCTGTCTGTCTGTCTGTAATTTGTCCGGAATTCAATCTGTCTGTCTGTCTGTCTGTTTTGTTTTGTTTGATTTGAGGTTTAACGTCCCCGTCAACACTGTAAAGGTCATTTTGGAGACGTTGCTTCCAATTTTGTGGGACTTTTACCCGACATTGAGATGAAATGACATCTCAAGCCCTGTCGCCCAATGAAACCAATAGGGTTTATTAGCATGGACGGTCCGTCTCGCACCGTGTTTCCTGGACAGGCTTAGATCCTCTAAGCGATTTACCAGTACTAGTGTGCGGGCCGGATTCAGCTCTGCGTGGAAGCATCGTGCAGCCCATATATTTCTTCAAGCCCCTATGGGCGGGGGCGGATCTGTCTGTCTGTAATATTTGATAGTGGGTACCTTGTTACCGCAACTCCTCTTACAGTTCTAGGTCAATCCTTTTGAAACTTTACAGGTGTTTTCATATAGGTCTGAAGATGTGCATATTCTTTTTTCATTATCCTTAAATAATTTTTTTCACTTATTTCACCTTTTTTAACTTAGACTATTTTTGAGATCTACTAATGTTAAAATGTATAGGGAGTAGCTACCTTGTTACCGCAACGCCTCTTACAGTTCTAGGTCAATCCTTTTGAAACTTTACAGGTGTTTTCATATAGGTCTGAAGATATGCATATTCTTTTTTCATAATCCTTAAATAATTTTTTTCACTTATTTCACCTTTTTTAACTTAGACAATTTTTGAGATCTACTAATGTTAAAATGTATAGGGAGTAGCTACCTTGTTACCGCAACTCCTCTTACAGTTCTAGGTCAATCCTTTTGAAACTTTACAGGTGTTTTTATATAGATCTGAAGATGTGCATATTCTTTTTTCATCATCCTTAAATAATTTTTTCACTTATTTCACCTTTTTTAACTTAGACAATTTTTGAGATCTACTAATGTTAAAATGTATAGGGAGTAGCTACCTTGTTACCGCAACTCCTCTTACAATTCTAGGTCAATCCTTTTGAAACTTTACAGGTGTTTTCATATAGGTCTGAAGATGTGCATATTCTTTTTTCATCATCCTTAATAATTTTTTATACTTATTTCACCTTTTTTAACTTAGACAATTTTTGAGATCTACTAATGTTAAAATGTATAGGGAGTAGCTACCTTGTGACCACAATTCCTCTTACAGTTCTAGGTCAATCCTTTTGAAACTTTACAGGTGTTTTCATATAGGTCTGAAGATGTGCATATTCTTTTTTCATCATCCTTAAATAATTTTTTCACTTATTTCACCTTTTTTAACTTAGACAATTTTTGAGATCTACTAATGTTAAAATGTATAGGGAGTAGCTACCTTGTTACCGCAACTCCTCTTACAGTTCTAGGTCAATCCTTTTGAAACTTTACAGGTGTTTTCATATAGGTCTGAAGATGTGCATATTCTTTTTTCATCATCCTTAATAATTTTTTTCACTTATTTCACCTTTTTTAACTTAGACAATTTTTGAGATCTACTAATGTTAAAATGTATAGGGAGTAGCTACCTTGTGACCACAATTCCTCTTACAGTTCTAGGTCAATCCTTTTGAAACTTTACAGGTGTTTTCATATAGGTCTGAAGATGTGCATATTCTTTTTTCATCATCCTTAAAATAATTTTTTTCACTTATTTCACCTTTTTTAACTTAGACAATTTTTGAGATCTACTAATGTTAAAATGTATAGGGAGTAGCTACCTTGTGACCACAACTCCTCTTACAGTTCTAGTCAATCCTTTTGAAACTTTACAGGTGTTTTCATATAGGTCTGAAGATGTGCATATTCTTTTTTCATTATCCTTAAATATTTTTTTTTACACTTATTTCACCTTTTTTAACTTAGACAATTTTTGAGATCTACTAATGTTAAAATGTATAGGGAGTTGCTACCTTGTGATCGCAACTCCTCTTACAGTTCTAGTCAATCCTTTTGAAATTTAACAGGTGTTTTCATATAGGTCTGAAGATGTGCATGTGCTTTTTTCATTATCCAAAACCTATTTTTTAACTTAGACTGTTTTTCAGATCTAATAACGCGAAAAGTCTATAAGGCGTAGGTACCTTGTTAGGGATTTAACCCTCTCACAAGTCTTTACCTTTAATTCAAGAGTCTTTCTCCTCTGACAGGGCTATAGCCGGGCTATAGTCAGATCCTCTGACAGTTCTAGTTAGCTCACCAGAGCCGAAGGCTCCGGGGGAGCTTATAGGTCCATCGTCGTCTGTGTGGTGGTTGTCGTCTGGCGTCAACACTTTCAAACGACATCTCCTCTGAAGCCACTGGACCGATTGAACCCAAATTTTATCTGTAGCATCCTTTGGCTGGGGATTGAAAGTTTGTGTTTATGAAAATCTGCTTTTTAGTTTGGTTGCTATGGCAACTTGTAGTTTCCATAGACTTATAATGGGGAAAATTGAAAAATGACATTTACTGCCAAGCCTTTGCAGATATTTTGACAAAACTTTTATAGTAATATTTCTTGTGTGAACTTCTTTTAGCCATATGCTTTTATGCCAACATGGGTGTCCCCCAGGGTGTGCTAGGGCCATGCCCCACCCCCTCCAGTGCATAAAAGGCACTTTTCAGATCCCCACCCCTAAAGTATATATATTCTTGTTTCTTAAGATAAGACGCTTTCAGTGACACCAACCTGGGGGTCACCTGGGATGTGCCGAGGCCATGCCCCACCCCCTTCACTTTGTAAAAGACCCAATATCTCAGAAACCGTTCAGATCCCCACCCCTAAACCATATATATTCTTGTTCCACATGATACGACGCATTCAGTGACACCAACCTTGGGTCTCCTGGGATGTGCCCGGGCCATGCCCCTCCCCCTCCACTTTTTAAAGGCCCAATATCTCAGAAACTATTCAGATCCCCACCCCTAAACCATATATATTCTTGTTCCTTATGATAAGACACATTCAGTGATACCAACCTTTGGGTCTCCCAGGGTGCGCTGGGGCCATGCCCCACCCTTCCACTTCATATAATGCCATATATCTCAGAAACCATTCAGATCCCCACCCCTAAACTATATATATTCTTGTTTCTTATGATAAGACGCATTCAGTGGCACCAATCATGGGGTCCCCTAGGATGTGCCAGGGCCATGCCCCACCCCCTGCACTTTGTAAAAGGCCCAATATCTCAGAAAGCGTTCGGATCCCCACCCCTATACCATATAAATTCTTGTTCCTTATGATAAGAGGAATTCAGTGATACCAACTTAAGGGTCTCCCGGGCTGCACTTCGTAAAAGGCCCAATATGTCAGAAACCATTCAGATCCCCCACCCCTAAACCATATATATTCTTGTTCCTTATGATAGGACACATTCAGTGATACCAACCTAGGGGTCTCCAGGGGGTGTGCATGGGCCATGCCCCACTTTTCCACTCCATAAAATGCCATATACCTCAGAATCTGTTCAGCTCCCCACCCCTAATATATGTATATTTGTGTTCCCTATAATAAGACTCATTCACTCACATCAACCTGGGGTCTCTATGTGCTAGGGCAATGTGCCGATGCCATGGCCCATCCCTCCACTTCATAAAAGGCCATATATCTCAGGCACCATTAAGATCCCCACCTCATAATCGTATATATTCCTGTTCCTTATGATTAGACACATTCAGTCACACCAACTTGGTGGTCCACAGGGGCCATTCCTTTTCTCTTCATTTCATAAGAGGGCCTTGTATCAGGAAACTGTTCAGATCCCCACCCCTAAACAATATATTTTCTTGGTCCTTATGATAAGACACATTCAGCGACAACAATCTTGGCTTTCCTGGGGTCTGCCAGGGCCATGCTCCAACCCCTCCACAGTTTAAAAGACCTTATATCTCAGGAACTGTACACATCCCCAACCCTAAACCATATATATTCTTGGTCCTTATGATAAGATCATTCAGTGATACCAACCTGGGCTCTGTTGGGTCCATGTCCAATCCCTCCTCCTCATAAAAGGCCTAATATTTCAGATACAGAGTCCACATGGGTGCTCATTTGGAAATGGGGGTTTGTTTGGGAGACTTTATAATCAATAAATTAAAACCTGAAACCATACATGGCTGCCAGTGGGCCGTGCCTGCCTGAGCGCTGGTGAGCATAGTGGCCCATGAGCCTCTTGTTTCATTTAGGTTTTATGGCCCTTTTAAAATTATTTCTCTTATTCAATCTGACCATTAGTCAGTGAAAACAGGTGCCTGGAGAAAAACCACCTGACCTGCAAATGCAAAAGCCACTCACATTTTTTCAGCAAAAATATTAGCATACATGACTGTGGTTTCCATATCGGATGATCAAAGTTCTAATGTTATATTAACTTATGATATCCTCAATTTTGAACATCTTGGCCCAGGCGTATCCATTCCCCTTAATTCTTATAGCCCTTATCCTGCTATCCTGCTGAATTATTAATTTTGCCACACCCCATTGCTGACTATCAACCAATCAAATTACTTACTAAACTGTATTCATTCAATTCACAAATTGCATGACAAACAGTGTAGATCTTGATCAGATGGCTTCTGCAAACAGTGTAGATCCTGATCAGATGGCTTCTTCAGAAGTCATCTGATCTGGATCTACATTGTTTGCGAAGATAGGGGTTGTCGTGAACAGCAAGCTAAGGGTTAAGAGCCTGAAGATTGAGGCTTCTCTAAGTTACGTTTTAGCTTACCTCAAGCAAAGCTCCAGGTTTGAGTGAGTGTTTGAGTTTTACGTCCCACCAACAGCTAAGGTCATATGGAGACCGGACCTCGGTTCAAAGACTCATCCGAAAGTCTGGAAAAGCCCAGGATCCAAAGCTCCAGGTAAGGCTTATGTTGTGGTCTGTTGTCCGTGCTACTGTCCCCCATCCTTCGTTAACTTCTTACATTTTTTACATCTCCAGAACCGGAAGTCTGATTAGCAGATACTTGGTGGGAGGCATTTGGGTGACATGAAGATTCAGGTTTGTTAAAATGGTTCCGTTCTGATATCGAAGTTTGCCGCAATGGTGACCATCTTGAAATTCTTCCAACAACATCTCCCGAACCAAAGGTTGGATTGAGCTGAAACTTGATGGGAGGCATCGGGTTGATTTGGAGATTCAGTTTGCTAAAATCATTCAGTTCCGATATCCAAGATGGCCCCCAGCACATGTATAGAATTGTCGATAAGATTTTTTGGGAGGGCAGCTTGTTTTACCAATGTATGTCAGATCTCCTGCATCTACAAGAAGAATGCCTTTTGCATGCTTTTTGCAAGGGCCATGTACACCACAGTTTTGTGTTGCAGTTGAATTCGCATGATCAGGTGATGGTGCTACTGACTTGGTTGACATTTTTAGCTCACCTGAGCACTTTGTGCTCAAGGAGATCTATTGTGATCCCTTTTTTCCGTCATTGGTGTGTACGTTTTTTTACATTTTTAGCTCACCTGAGCACAAAGTGCGCAAGGTGAGCTATTGTGATCCCTTTTTGTCCGTCATTGGTCTGTACGTCTGTCTGTCATTAGTCTGTACGTCTGTCCGTCTGTCAACAATTTCTTCAAATGACATCTAAACGACTGCCAATTGTAAAAAACTTTCGAAGGAATATTCCTTGGTTGACCCTCTACCAAAATTGCTAAAATGGTTCTGCTCCCCTGAACAAAATGGCCACCAGAGCTAAAAATAGAAAAATCTTAAAGCGGCATCTCGTAGGCTAACGGTCCTATTTCAAAATAAGTCGACAGGATTCTTCCTTGAGTGACCCTTTACCAAAATTGCATAATTGGTTCCGCTCCGCTGAACAAAATGGCCATCAGAGCTAAAAATAAAAATAGAAAAAGAAAACGTTTAAATGACATCTACTCCTAGACTAATGGCCCGATTTCAAAATAGTTTCACAGGAATGTTCCTTGGGTGACCTCTACCAAAATCGCTAAAATGGCCACCAGAATGAAATAACAATGAACAACATTTCCTCCTAGGCTAATGGTTCATTTTTAAAATAATTCCGCAGGAAAGTTCCTTGGGTGACCCACTACCAAACTTGCTAAATTGGTTTTGCTCCGCTGAACATAATGGTCATAAGAGCCAAAAATAGAACAAACTTTAAACAGGCGTAAAACCTCAAACAAAATACCAATCCACTTCGCTGAACAAAATGGCTAAAAATAGAAAAACCTTTAAAGGACATCTCCTCCTAGGTTAGTAATCCAATTTCAAAATTATTTCATGGAAGTGTTCCTTTGCTGACCTTCTACCAGTATTGCTAAAATGGTTCCACTTCACTGAAGGAAATGGCTGCCAGAGCTAAAAATAGAAAAAAAAACTTTAAATGACATACAAGGGAGAGTTAGAAGCCTCTGTGGGGCAGTGGTGACTCTACTCGCCTTGTAAACCAGGGATAGCAGGATTGATCCCAGGCTTCTCCAGACTTCCAGATGTTTCTTTAAACGGAGGTCCAGTCTCCGTATGACCCTAGCTGTTGGTGGGATGTAAAACTCAAGCACTCACTCACAAGGGCGAGTCAATAAAAATCCAGCCTAACTTATTTCTGGGTGATCTCTTCTTTTTAGATGTAATTTCTCTCTAGAACAATACACTTGGACAAATGCTGATCCAATGCCACCAGCTCAGAACTGAAGATGCCAGGTTCCTTGTCTCCGATCCACTCCTCAACTGCCACCACAACTTCTTCGTTGGACCGGAAATTACATCCACGGATATCCTTTTTCAAGTTTGAGAATAGGAAATAGTCACAAGGAGCTAAGTCCGGAGAATAGGCGGGATGCGGTGTTAGCTTGTACCCATTCCATTCAACAGCATCCATTGCAATTTTGCAAGTGTGGACAATTGCATTGTCCTGTTGGAGCAGAATCCCTTTGGAGAGTTCACCTCTGAGTTTTTCACAGATCACAGTTCTCAGTTGGTCGAGCAAATATTGATAATACCCTCCTGTTATTGTACTTTTCTTTGATAAGAAGTCCAACATAATAATTAATTGTGCATCCCAAAATACAGTTGCCATCACCTTGCCAGGAGAGGGTTGTGTTTTGAACTTCTTTGGCCTCCAAGACCCCGGCCCTAGCCACTGGCAACTTTTTTAGCTCACCTGACCGAAGCGAGATGTCCGGCGGCGTCGTTCATTGTCTGTTTGTAAACTTTTCTTGTGAACACACTAGAGGCCACAGGTTTGGCCCAATCATCATCAAACTTGCTCAATACGATCATCATATCTCGGTCAAGTTCGAATATGGGTCATATCGGATCAAAAAGTAGGTCAGTAGGTCAAATCATAGAAAAACCTTGTGAACACACTAGAGGCCAGAGTTTTCGTCCAATCATCATCAAACATGCCCAGAATGATCATTCTCACAATATCTTGGTCAAGTTTGCATGTGGGTAATGTCGAGTCAGGTGAGCTTTTGTGACTGCGAAATGTCCAGCATCATCGTCCGTGCGCAAACTTTGCTTGTAAACACACTAGAGGCCACAGTTTTGGCCCAGTCATCATCAAACTTGCTCAGCACAATCATCATATCTCGGTCAAGTTCGAATATGGGTCATGTCGGGTCAGAAAGTAGGTCAGTAGGTCAAATCATAGAAAAACTTTGTGAACACACCAAAGGCCACAGTTTTGGACCAATCATCATCAAACTTACCTAGAATGATCATCTTGACAATATCCCGGTCAAGTTCGAATGTGGGTCATGTCGAGTCAGATAGTAGGCCAAATCATAGAAAAAACCTTCAGAACACACTAGTGGCCACAGTTATGGTCCAATCATCATCAATCTTGCCCCGAATGATCATCTTGACAATACATGTATCTTGGTCAAGCTCGAACATGGGTCATGTCGAGTCAAATCATAGAAAACCTTGTGAACACACTAGAGGCCACAGTTTTGATCCAATCTTCATCAAACTTGCCCAGAATGATCATCTTGACAATATCTCGGTCAAGATTGAATATTGGTAATGTTGGGTCAAAAAGTAGGTCACTAGGTCAAATCATAGAAAAATCTAATGAACACACTAGAGGCCACAGTTTTCGTCCGATCATCATCAAACTTGCCCAGAATTATCATTTTCACAATATCTCGGTCAAGTTCAAATGTGGGTAATGTGAATATCGAATTTGCATCATGTCAGGTCAAAAATTAGGTCAGTAGGTCAAATCATAGAAAAACCTTGTAAACACACTAGAGGCCAGAGTTTTCTTCCAATCATTATCTAACTTGCCCAGAATGACAATATCTCGGTCAAGTTCGAATGTGGGTCATGTCAAGTCAGGTGAGCTTTTGTGACTGCGAGATGTCTGGCATCGTCGTCCGTGCACAAACTTTTCTTGTGAACACATTAGAGGCCACAGTTTTGGTCCAATCATCATCAAACTTGCTCAGCACGATCATCATATCTCAGTTTGAATATGGGTCATGTCGTATCAAAAGTAAGTCAGTAGGTCAAATCATAGAAAAACCTTGTGAACACACCGAAGGCCACAGTTTTGATCCGATCGTCATGAAACTTGCTCAGAATGATCATCTTGACAATATCTCAGCGAAGTTTGAATATGGGTCATGTCGGATCAAAAAATAGGTCAGTAGGTAAAATCAAAGAAAAACCTTGTGAACAAACCAGAGGCCACAATTTTGGTCCAATCATCATCAAACTTGCCCAGAATGCTCATCTTGACAATATCTCGGTCAAGTTCGAATGTGGGTCATGTCGAGTTAGAAAGTAGGTCAATTCCTAGAAAAACCTTGTGAACACTCTAGAGGCCATAGTTTTGGTCCGATCGTCATCAAACTTGCTCAGAATGATCGTCTTGACAATATCTGGGTCAGTTTCGAATATGGGTCATCTTTTGTCTAAAAGTAGGTCAAAAGTTCAAATCATAGAAAAATTTTGTGAACACACTAGAGGCCACAGGTTTGGTCCGATCATCATCAAACTTGTTCATAATTATCATTTTGACAATATCTCGCACAAGTTCGAATATGGATCATGTTGGGTCAAAAAGTAGGTTACTAGATCAAATCATAGATAAACCTTGTGAACACACTAGAGGCCACAGTTTTGGTCCAATCATCATCAAACTTGTCTAGAATGATCATCTTGACAATATCTCGGTCAAGTTCGAATATTGGTCATGTCGGGTCAAAAAGTAGGTCAGTAGGTCAAATCATAGAAAAACCTTTTGAAAACCTTAGAGGCCTCAGTTTTGGTCAGATCATCATCAAACTTGCTCAAAATGATAGTCTTGACAATATATCGGTCAAGTTTGAATATGGGTCATGTTGGATCAAAAAGTAGGTCAGTAGGTCAAAACATAGAAAAACCTTGTGAACACACTAGAGGTCAGAGTTTTGGTCCAGTCCTCATCAAACTTGCCCAGAATGATCATCTTGACAATATCTCGCTCAAGCTTAAATATGAGTCATGTCGGATTAAAAAGTAGGACAGTAGGTCAAATCATAGAAAAACCTTGTGAACACACTAGAGGCCACAGTTTTGGTCCGATCATCATCAAACTTGCACAGAATGATCATCTTGACAATATCTCAGTCAGATTCGAATATGGGTTATGTCGGGTCAAAAAGTAGGTCAGGAGGTCAAATCATAGAAAAACCGTGTGAATACTCTAGACGCCACAGTTTTGCTCGGATCGTCATCAAACTTGCTCAGAATGGTCATTTGACAATATCTCGGTTATTTTCGAATATGAGTCATGTCTGGTCAATAAGTAGGTCAGTAGGTCAGATCATAGAAAAACCTTCAGAACACACTAGAGGCCCCAGTCTTGGTCCGATCATCATCAAACTTGCTCAGAATGATCATCTTGACAATATCTGGGTCGAATTTGAATATGAGTCATGTCGGGTCAAAAAGTAGGTCAGCAGGTCAAATCATAGAAAATGTTGTAAATCGGATTGTCATCAAACTTGCTCAGAATGATCATTTGACAGTATCTCGGTTAATTTCGAATATTAGTCATGTCTGGTCAATAAGTAGGTCAGTAGGTTAGATCAAAAAAAATCTTCAGAACAGACTAGAGGCCCCAGTTCTGGTCCAATCATCATAAAACTTGCTCAGAATGATCATCTGGATATTATCTCAGTTCAGTTCGAATATGGGTCATGTCAAATCAAAAAGTAGATCAGTAGGTTATTTTGTCATTACTTTTAAACCATTTGAGATAGAGCCTTTTATATTTGGCTCTTTGTGACAAGGACTTCACACTCATATAAACTTTGACCTTGACCTATGACCTACTTTATCAAATTTTGTACCATATGAGATAGAGCCTTCATATTTGGCATGTATGTTCCTTGTGACAAGGTTTTCCCAACCATTCAAAAATGTTTACCATGCACCTTGACCTTTGACCTACTTTGTCATAACTTTTGTAGCATTTGAGATACAGCCTTCATATTTGGCATATATGTTCCTTGCGACAATGGCTTCCTATTCATACATAAAATTATCTGTGACCTTTACCTTGACATTTGACCTACTTTGTTATAACTTGTGAACAATTTGAGATAGTGCCTTCATATTTGGCATGTATGTTCCTTGTGAAAAGGTCTTCCCATCAATGCAAAAAATTTGTCTCATGACCTTCACCTTTAACCTTTGTCAGAATTTTTGAAGCATTTGAGATTGACCCTTCATATTTGGCATGTAGTTTCCTTGTGACAAGGACTTCCTATTCATACAAAAATGACTTGTCACCCTACCTTGACATGTGACCTACTTAATCATAACTTTTGAGCCATTTGAGATAGAGCCTTCATAATTGACATGTATGTTCCTTGTGGCAAGGACTTTCCACCCATAGAAATAAAGTTACCTGTGACCTTGACTGTAGACCTTCTTTCTCATAACTTTTGAACCATTTAAGATAGAGCCTTCATATTTGGCATGTAGGTACCTTGTGACAAGGGCTTCCCATCCATGCAAATTTTTTTACCTGTGACCTTGACCTTTGACCGTTTTGTCATAACTTTTGAACCATTTAAGGTAGAGCCTTCATATTTGGCATGTATGCTCCTTGTGACAAGGTCTCCCCACTCATGCAAAAAATTGACATTTGACCTTGACCTTGATCTGTGACCTACTTAATCATAATTTTGGAACCATTTGAGATATAGCTTTCATATTTGGCATGTATATTCCTTGTGACAATGGCTTCACATCCATACAAAAAGTTTGACCTGTGACCTTGACCTTTGGCCTACTTTTTCATAATTTTTGAACTATTTGAGACAGAGCCTTCATATTTGGCATGTATTTTCCTTCTGACAAGGCACCTTACTATATTACCTACCATTTCATTTCTACCGTGTGGATCGGGTGAGCGATCCAGGGCCATCATGTACCGGTCCTCTTGTTTATTCTCTGGCTCATAATAATGGGCCCAGGTCTCATCTACAGCACCAGACATGAAAGAAAATAATCTGCCTTTGACCTAAACTGCTTCAACAATGCCCTGCATACTGATGCTCTGCCTGCCATTTGCTCGTCTGAGATGTCACTAAGGGAGTTTGGGACCCAACTTGCTGTTAGCATGGGCATACCCAAGCGGTCATGTAAAATTGTTGAAACACTACCATGTGAAATGTGTAATGCATTTGTTAATTTTTTTCACCTTAATTCGCCTATCAGAGTACACCAGATCCCGTACTTTGTTACACATTTCTTCATTACCGTCATCTTTTTAAGACATTCTGCTGTTTGAATTCCACAACCCAGAATTTAACTTGTGCCTACGATGGTGCAGAAAACCCATAAACATTGGTCAATTCGCAATGTATTTCCTGACGTTTCCCTTTCAAATACAAGTGAGTGAGTGAGTGTTTGAGTTTTACGACTCACCAACAGCGAAGGTCATACGGAGACGGGACCTCGGTTTAAAGACTCATTCCGAAAGTCTGGAGAAGCCCAGAATCGATCCTTCGAACCCTGGTTTACAAAACGAGTAGCATAACCACTACACCACGGAGACTTCTTTCAAATACAACTACAGAAGTACAGCACGGAACTCAACTTTTGATGAAAAGCTTGCTTTTGCATCACTAGCCATGTGCTAAATATTCTCTAAGAGTAAAACACATGCTGGGCAAGGAGGGAGACACAGGTTAATATAACATACCTGTGTAATATAGTGCACTCTTTCATGGTACCAAAACTGATATTGTTTCATGAAATTTGTAATATTTTTGCTTCAAA
Source organism: Lucinisca nassula (assembly GCA_963580285.1). Taxonomy (NCBI): domain Eukaryota; kingdom Metazoa; phylum Mollusca; class Bivalvia; order Lucinida; family Lucinidae; genus Lucinisca; species Lucinisca nassula. The sequence continues at coordinate 157,741,285 of OY757012.1, read as the reverse complement.
CATAGAACCACCTCATTGAGGTGGTAATGAGGTGGTTCTAACAAGTACCCACAATCTATGTTTTTGAACAAAAAAAAGAAAAAAGAGAAAATGATGTATATACCCTTATTAGCCCATTTGGTACCAGAAACCCCAAAACGGGTACCCTTGCAAAAAGTGCAGGCCCAGTGTTTGCTAAAAGTTCAGTCATTTTCCAAATAAATTTTGATGAAAACACAACCTGACACCCTAAATTTTGAAATGGACTCCTGCTATATATATATTCCCATCAACAGATTTTTTATTAACGTGCAGGTACAAGAAGGGTAAAGTCCACATAAGGGGCCTCCTTCCAGGTAGCTGGCTTGCTGCACGCTTGGCAGATCTTACACCAGATCTCCAGGCTTGTCTATCATGAGGATCTAGGTTGCTCCCAGGTCATCATGGGCCTGCAGGCCCCCGCTTTCCACCTACCTGTATGTCACAGGCAGTCTTGACTGCACTGTTGGGGCGTTCCACATGTCCATACCAGCGGAGCCTTCTCTCTTTCAGGATGATGTCCAGATCCACAATGCCAAGACGCTCAAGTAACTCACTGGACCTGATGGTGACAGAGTCCTGGGCTTGACATGGCAGATCTGTCTGATCATTGCCCTTTCATTCCGCTGAAGACGTTGGAGGTTTGGCTTTGTCGATGGCCATGTCTCACTGGCATGGAGCATTGCGCTCCGCACACAAGAGCTGTACACATGGCCACGTGTCTTGAACGAGAGGTGGCGGGAAGAAAGAACTGGTAGCAACTCCTTGAATTTCTTCCAGGCTGTTTTCACACGTGATGTGGTTGAAAGGTCGCAACCACCCGCTGCTGAGAGCATATCACCTAGGTAGCAAAAGGAAGCTACAACCTCCAGCTTGTCGGATCCGACTTGGACGTCCCTCTGTGGTCTGCCATCTAAGGGTCGAGCAGTTCCTTGGCACCGTGTACACCTGTAATCAGGGTCCTCTATCAAGCGCTTGAGCCCACTTCATTTCTTGTGCACCCAGAACTTGCAGCCATTACAAAAGATACTGTTGCTGCCCACTCCAGTGCGACATACAGCGTATGGGAACTGGTCTGTACTCTGCAGGAGGTCCAGACATGTACCACAGATCATGATCTTTGGCTTTACTGCATTGCATTCACTCTCAGCCATTTTGCCCCCATTGCATCTTTTCCAGTCAAAAGCCTCCTGACACATTCCTCAAGGAATTCAGCTATGATGAAAAGGTCATCAGCATACAGGTCCTCCCAGGGGACTCCAGAGCGGAAAGCAGTGGGCTGAGAACAGAGCCTTGATGAACACCCACCATCACTTCGAATTCTTCACTGTAACCATCACCAACATGGACACGGCTCCGAGCATTAGCATATATCCCTTGGACCAGTCGCACAATCCACTCGTCCACTCAAAGTTTTCTTAGTGCCCACCAGCTGACTTTCCGAGGCACTCGATCAAATGCCATCTCCAGGTCTACAAAAGCCATGTACAGTCTCCTGTTGGCCGCCAGATACTTCTCTTGCAGCTGCCGTACAACAAAAATTGCGTCTGTTGTGCCTCTTCCTTGAACGAAGCCAAACTAGGAATCCTCGATGGACGCCAATTGTCTAATGAGGCCCTCCACAATCCTCTCCAGGACTTTCATGATCTGTTCTGTCAGCTTGAGACCACGGTAGCTTTGCCCCGTTCCAATGCATCACCCTTGCCCTTGTAGAGACAGACACTGAAACTCTGTTCCCAGTCAGAGGGTACTTTTCCATCACGGATTATTGCTGCTGCAAGGTCGCTGGTCATCGAGGCACCCGCATCACCTGCAGCTCTTATCATCTCCACCATTATGCAAGAAGGGTCCGGTGCTTTGCCAGTCTTCATCTTAGAGATAGCCTTCTTAACCATACCAATAGTGATTGGGATGCGTAGCCCTTCATCAGACAGGTGGTCTCGGTCCCAGTCAAACTCAATATTGAGTAGCCTTTGGTAGTGTTCTAGCCAGGCCCTCTGTTTTTAGTCTTCACTCACTGACATCTCCCCTGCATCATTCTTTACTGGTTTGTCACCTACAAAAGGAGTATGTTTTCATTTGGTACAAAAAGGGTTAAGTCTTATATATCACAGACTTAAATTGTTAACATGGTCAATTTTATTTTAGGATATTGTTGGTTTTGGTATCAGCATTCATGTAGCCTATTTCAGCTGCAATATCTAATGGACTCATTTTTACCAATATTGCATGGATACATCATTTGGGCAGGAGTTACTGTTCAAAATTTGTTACTGGAACTATAAAAATTAAAATAATTTTCAAGGCTTGGCAAAATGATAAAATTTTGAGCAATGAATTGGTCTCTGACACTGAAGAATCTCGATCAACATCCAATGGATAGATTGAAACTTGGCATATAGCATCAATAGGAGCCAGGGTCTATTGCTGATACGATTTTGGAGAATTTCATCCAATTTTCAATGTTACTTTGAAATTTAGATTGTTCAGGAAAAGAGACTTAATTAATGCAGATGGTCTCAAATGGCACATGTAGTCTGAAAGTCAGCCTATAGGCAAACTTTTTTTAAAATAAATCAAATGCAACCTTTTATATAATATATCTCAAACAGGTGTATAGGCTAGGGTTTGATGTGATACTGGTCTTCGTTATGCACTGCGTCTACCGTTTCTTCGTCTGTTAGTCCGGGATTTGAGACCGGATTTCGAAAAATTTAATGCACCCAAAATTGTCACGCTTTGTTTGTGCTGTTTCATTAAGATAGAAGCCTAACCTATATGGCACGTGATTATTTAGCAAAGCTGGTGAGGAAAAGGGGTTGAAAATTCTATGAGTTTACACCCACCCCCATACGAATGGTGTAGTTGGATTAAGTTAAGTTATGTGTAGCTTGCGCTAACAACTGGATTTTGATTCATTGCATCAGCCAAAATATTTGTCAATAAATTCATGGTATGACGTAACTACCTCCGGTGTTACCATAAATTTTGACCATTGAAATGTTACCCCCTCAAATTTGGTAAATTTTACACTATTTTCGCGCAAAATGATTTTTAGTATTTTTTTAAAACAATTTCTTCGCCGTCAGTATGCAGACGGTTAATTTTTGCAAGTACGTGTGAAACTTGATGACTCTGTCTCAATCTGGGCATGAACAAGGGACTCAGATACCTATGGACAATTTTGCCGCTTTTTCCTGTTGTGCAACAGATCGTGATAAAAATCCATATTAAAACATACGTAAAATAAATTATTTTACTGGCTGGTCATAGGTGTATCATAACAGGGACCAATAGCTATATTTTTGAAAAGTTACTGATGACCATTTACTTCCGATTTGTATATAGGGAGGTGAATATAGGCCTACATCAGCAAGCATATTTGTCAGCGGGTGAACTATCAAATGTTTCTCTAATCCATCAATAATTAATGGATACAGTGTATATTTCAAGATTCATTATCCAAAGTTTCCGGTTTGTGCTGAAGGCTCCCCAACTGACACCGACATTATTATATTTAAAACATGTAAAATGTGACTGGCCACTGCAAGGTCTCTATTGAAATCTTACTGTTTACCTTATTTTCTGGTTAGTCGCACGACTAAAGATAAATAGTACCCGAGCTTTAATGTAGTGTAAAGCTACATTCTTCCTTCTTTCTCTATTCCGAGAGTAGTAGTATAACCCGTAAACGTGTATCTTAAGATGTCACCTGTGCTTATTTTCTCCCTTTCCGTTGGACAACCTGTCTTCGAAAACCTTGTCTATTCACCATTAGATCTTAATTACACACACTGATTAATCTGTTCTTCATCTCCTTTTTTACAACTTCCTTTTACTGATATTTGTCCATTATATTGATTGTTTTGGGTTTAAAGGCATTTCAACCCTTGTTGGTTGGTCATTTTGTGTCCTCTCCCAGAGAAAGGGAGAAAAGCGATATAGAAGAGATAGTAGCGCAGATGAAAGTGATGGGGGGGGGGACTAAATGGAAGTGCAGAAGAAGAAGAAATAACAGTATCCCCGATCTGCCCTTACCTGCTGCAAGAACAGCAGGCCTTGTCCAGCTCTATGCCAATATCAGATCGACGCCCTATTGGCGCAAGGTACACAACACCTTTGCCCCACCCAACCGCCTTAATTGTTCCATACAGATTGGTCAAAAAGGCCGTCTATGTCAAGCCATCACGAGTTATCATGATTTGAAAAACAGAGTGTAGGCAATGATTAGGAATCTATACAAAATATCTCGCACCTCCCATTCAAAACACCAAAATGAAAACGTGACGAATGGAAAGCCAAAAAGACAGTTATCTCCCCACATGGCCAAATGGCTATCCAAAATAAAAAGGCATTAGCAATACATACTTTTTAAAGACTAACTACAAAATTGATAAACCACAACAGAAGGACCGCCTTGGAACGGGGTCTGTTAGGAGTTTTACGGGGCCGTGGTGGACACTTAAATTGATTTTGGTTGCCACAATCCTCGCCCTTGGTTGTCTTGTTTTAAACCGATAAGTTTTCAGTTTGTATGATGGATTTCTAGATCATCAGTGCAACATCTCTGAGAACATAAAATCAAATGATTAAACGAGATGAAACAACGATGAGGACTCGACAGCATGAAATAGCTAGAATGCTGCGCCAAAGAAACCCCAACAGTTAGGCTCCGGTTTGCCCTACCAGAGACAGAGCATCAGGCACCTACCTTCAGGCGTTCTGACGTCGAAAACGCCAAAACGAGTTAACTTTAGAATTTCGCACATGTTTATGTCCTAGTCAAATTTTATAATGTAAACAAGGTTTTTCCCCATGACTAAAGGTTTGCTGGTTTAGGGAAAACTTAATTTTAAATTGTTATTTAGTTAAAATTCACCCTAAGTTGACACTGTTCTTTGTCTTGGATTTTATCACCACCGAAAATCGCTAAAAACACTGAAAAATGCTGTCCCATAAACAGAGTATGCAGTTTTAAGACGATGTTAGGTAAATGAGGTTATCTAGAGCACCTGTTTCTTTCCATATTTTTACAGTTTGCATTTAAACGTATCATTGAATATCTCTCATTGGTTAAAAAAACTCGAAAAAAAAATTGGTCTCAGTATTCAAATGTCCCAAACCAAAGTGTGAATTACGTTACCATTACGAGCACATATGAAAGAAACTAGGCGGGCGGGTTAATTTACTTGAAGTTGAAACCTAATATGTCAGATATTTTGAACAGGGACGATGTTTGGCATAATAAATGTTACGATTCCTACGTAACGCAAGCTTCTTCTTCTACAACTTTGTCAAGCGGGTTCAACACAGACCCTCGACTGACCTTTTCTGCATCTCTGTGCTACTTGGTGACCTCAATTTGCGCATGTTTGGCAAAAGATCGACCCAAAACAGAGTCAGTCAATCAGCAAATAAGATGGAGTATATGTAGTTGGAGAATTAGATGCTGATGTTTAAATTTACTAGAGTATTTTTTCTGCAACAAATTAATGGTAAAAACCAAAACAATACAATTCTATAACATTTAAGTAAAGTAGTCCACCAAATACTGTATAATGTTTCTTTTTTTTTTTTTTTTTTTTTTTTTGGCTTGCAGTAAAATTTCGCAGACCTTCGGTTAAAAGGAGGGTTGATTGTCCAGAAGCGTAAACTCATTAAAATAGGCCTTTCCTTCAATTATGAAATACTAGACAAAAATCTGCCAACCCTTTGAAAAAAGATTGAAATAGGGCCACGTTGTTATCTTCACTGAACACGGTCGCCGTTCAATGATAACATCATATTAAACTACCAAAGGGTTTTTGAAGGCTGGAAAATGGAGCTAAGCAATCAAGCGCAATCAGTACGGCCGTATCATGACAACGCCAATTAAATATGGTTTACGCTTACGCGACTTTCGATAACTGCCCTGAACACAAAATTATAAACAAGAAGCCCATGGAAAACTACGCTCACCAGAGCTCAAGTGGGCATAAATCGCCCAATCCCTCGGTGGACATTTATTTTAACAGACCATAATGGTTTAGTAGATGGCAATCCCAGGACCACTGCTGCCAAATGACTTTGAAATCAACCATTGATTTTTGTTGCCGTCGCATACATTTTGGTCAGCTTTGAACAATCTTAGCTTGGCTAGAAACAAAAATGCTGCATACCAAGGTCTTGTATTTCCTGAGATTCAGAATTCAAAACTATTGGTGTGACATTCACACAGATCCCTTTTCTCGACCACACTGATACAGTATATGTAATTTGGTGTCAGTTAGCACAGTAGTTTCAGAAAAAAAATAGAAACATGTAATCTTATGGCCCCAGGATCATTTAGCTGGTTGCAAATATCAACTCTGATGCCATAAGCTGCAACAGAACCAGAATATCCTGTCTTTTCCATACAATATCCTAAGTGACCGAATGTGACCTTGGCGTAAGAAAGGTCAAGGTAAACCAAATGTTGTCCTTTGAACAAATCTGATGGGGCCCGAGTCCCCAATATCAAGGGGGGAAACCTACGTCACGATGACGTCACACAGAAAAACAATGGCAGCCGCCATCTTGAAAGTACCTCTCGCTTCGGTAAGTGTTTTTGTGTTAAACAGATGATTTAAGCACAATCTTGACACAGGTTTTATCGCAGAGTACAGGCGAAATAACAATGTTTTGTCTGCAAAAAGAAATTTGTGCAGGCTTTCAGTAGTATTGATAAACACGTTGGATTTAGTTCATTTCAGCGATCCATTCGTCAACACTCTGGATATGAAAATCATTCATATGAAGCAGCGCAGTGTTTTCATTAATCCTCTCATAACGAGTACACGACTTTTTCGGAAGAAAATACCATAGAAGTGTTTATTAGTATTAAAATTAAAAATTTTGAACTTTATAAGACGTTTTCAATAAATGGTATCGTTAACACTCGATCAGAAATGAGATACGTACACACTCTGAAAACCAGCATATAGTTGTTTGTTTGTTTTTTTTTTTTTTGTTTTTGTTTTTTTGGTTTTACGGCCCTTTCAAGATTATTTCACTCATATCGAGCCGATCGCTAATTAGAAGTGGGCGAAAACCGGAGTACCCGGAGAAAAACCACATGACCTTCCGTCGGAGAACTTGGCGTCTCACATATGACACGAGCGAGGCTCGAATCACAGCGGTGAGAGACCTAATGATCAAGAGTCAGCGCTCTTAACCACTAGGCCACATATAATTGTTTCTCGTGACAACCTGAAAAGCAGGGTAACAAGTATCTTTGACAATAGTGGTGGCCAGATGAACAGCCGATCACAATTTCCGCTCTCTTGTCACTTAAGAAGACATTGCCCAGTCTAGAACATTGTCGCACTTGAACTATTTACAATGTTGCGCCGAGTTGCGAAAAAAATGACGATAAAACAAATGGTTCAGATTTAAAATATCTGTAAAAACAAGAGGCCCTTGGGCCACTATACTCACCATAGTTCAGTTGGGCTCTGCCCCCTGGAAGACATGCGTTTCATTAAGCTATTAAGGCTAGAAAAATCTAAGTAGAGGCCCACCCAAGGACTATGCTGCGAAATTAGGTTTCTAGCTTTTCTTGTTCTTGTGAAAACGTTGACAAAATATTAATATTGGCCTAATTTTTGGGAGAAGATTTAAAGAATAGATGAACAAATAAGCTGAAGATGCTTATTGCCTTTTATACAACATAAGCCATCACTATTGCATTGCATACAAATGTTCTAGAAAAGGGTAATCCCTTTGAAGCAAGGACTACAAGACAGAACTGAAAACTGTGGAGGGTACACGATTTTTTATGGACCAGACTAGCTAGTTTCGGCCAGTTAGGCCGCATCACTAACCCTCAAACATTTACGAACCCCTGCAATGGCATCAATGATCCCAAATGACTGGAAAATAAATCCACACTTTGATGAAGAGCAGATAAACATTTTACGGACGCCAAATATTCCCATAACACCAGCTTCGGTGAAATATATTACTTTCTAGAAAAATGTAATCCTTTGAAAGCAAGGGCAACAAGAAAATAAAAATAAAACCACACTATGATAAAGATTGAAGTTTCAACATTTTATAGTGCCTAGGAAATTTTTGATGAAATTTAACTTAGACCTATGATAGAGAGAAAGAATTAAAGTAAAGATGAAATGGGATGTCAAGAAAAACACTGGCTCTTACACTATGTAAGTTATCATTCCAACTGCATATGAAAAATAGAAGTGAAGGCAATGATTAGGAATCGATACAATTAACCCACTGCTACCATCAGAGACACCAAAGGGAAAGAAACACAAGCATGAAATAACTAGACTCTAAACATCACTAGCGGAAAGCCAAAAGGACAGTTTCTTTCCAACAAAATGGCCAGTTGGCTGTCCAAAACAAATGGATATAAGCGAATACTGGTAATCACTTAGAGGGTCCAAATTAGAAGTAGAGGCAATGATCAGGAATCGATACAATTAACCCACAGCTCCCATCAGAGACACCAAAGGGAAAGAAACACAAACATGAAACAACATACCCCAACGGAAACACCAACAGCGGAAAGCCAAAAGGACCGTTACTTTCTCACAAAATGGCCAAAAGGCTATCCAAAATAAAATAATACAAGCGACACAAACACCCAAAGACCCCAAGCTTGCCCAGGAAAAGTGGTGCGAGTTGGACCGTACATGTGTATAAAATAGAAGTAAATGCAATGGTCAGGAATCCCTATTTGTTTCACTGAAGGCATTGCTTGAGATGTCATTTCATCTTAATGTTGGATAGAAGTCCCGAAAAGATTGGAAGTAACGTCTCGAAAATGACCTAAGTGCTGTTGACGGGGCCGTTCACCCTCAATTTCAACCAAACAGGCATCATCATTTCATATGTTTATGCCGTTCGTAGTTTTTTGCGTATCGTGCGAAAATAGTAGACGTTTTTTCTTTTATCTTTGTAGTTGAGACGTTATTTGTTTTGTTTTTGTCAATATATCAGTCGGTGCAAGACAAATGCTAAAATATGACATGTGCGACTAGTGAATACCTAGACCAGTCCATGCATGTGATTGTTGTAATATTTCGCTTTTGAAACAATAGTGAGCTATTACACTACTCACACCTGCTCGTTGTACGGACGATTCTTAATCCTAACCAACCGCACAAGTCCAACACCAGATCCTGAACAGCGTAACGAGAAAAAAATGTCATTGGGGCCTCGATAAGGATCGGTTTATACAACAAGCAGGTGTGGGAAGTGTTAAATATTACTACGGTTTTTAAAACTAAAGAATACACCAATCAGACTGCCCGGGTATGCAAGCTGATCTGGGTAGTCTATCGTCGCACATACATTGCCATATTGTAGCTTTTTTCTTGCACCGGCTCATTAATTAAAATAAATAACGTTGAAACTACACAAAATGCCTACTTTTTGTGGGTGTTATGCCAAATACTGCATCGAGTGAGGTAAATGTCAAATTGACGTTACAAAAAGTGTTACACTTTTCATTAAAACTGTGCTACAGTGTACAAAATAGCCGCCTTATTCTTATAGCTGTGAGGACGGCGTATTCAATAATATGGTTATCAATAGAATCTGGACTAAAATCGTGTGTTGGGTTTAGCAAACAGTGTAAGCCCTAACAAGACGCGACAGAGCGCGGCATCTGACCAAGGTCTACACTGTTTCCTTTTTGTACACGGATGTAAGGAATAAACAAATGTTTACAGTCTAAGTCACCGTGTATTTTTCAAACCCACCCAAGAGACAGCTGACCGCCCTGTTCTATTACTACTTTGAATAAAGTAAGTTTGTTTGTTTGTATTGGAGTTTAAGGGCCCAGTCAACAATATTTAGGTCATTTTTATCCCGGTCAGTTTACCTATCCACACTTTTTCTGTGCAGGCTTATACGTTAACCAGTACAGCGCACATTCTATCGCCAGAAACTGACAACTGCCCTTCTTGAATCAGCGGAAGGGAGAGACTGACCATAGAAAAGAGTCCATAATCAATCTCCACGAAAGAATGTTGCCGACCCTGGCAGGTAACGAAGCCGCGTCCTCCTGATCACCAGTCAGACGCGCATCCAACTGAGCAACCGAGGCCGGCTTAAATAAAGTTAGATAATGCCTTTTTATAACGAGCAGATCATTGCAAGAAGTTCTCAGCCAAGACAGTATTTTTCCGCTCATGTAAGAGACCATTGAGGACCTCAAGAGATGTCTGCCTATTCTTCGTTAGCCTGTATGACTCTTTTTATTTTCAGAGATAAATGTAAACCTAATTCTGTTGTTTTATACCTCAACGCAAGTACGACAATGCTCCAGAGTGGGCTATATCTTCTTAAGTGACAAAGGAGAGGACATTACAACTGCCTGTTCATCTGGCCACCATTATTGTCCAAGATACTTGTAACCTTTAGAGAATTTGGCGTCTTTTACCCTGCTTTTCAGGTTGTCACGAAAAACAACTATATGCTGATTTTCAGAGTGTGTACGTATCTCTTTTCAGATCGAGTGTTAACGATACCATTTACTGAAAACGTCTTATAAAGTTCAAAAATTTTAATTTTAATACAAATAAACACTTCTATGGTATTTTCTTCTGAAAAAGTCGTGTACTCGTTATGAGAGGATTAATGAAAACACTGCGCTGCTTCATATGAATGATTTTCATATCCAGAGTGTTGACGAATGGATCGCTGAAATTAACTAAATCCGACGTGTTCATCCATACTACTTAAAGCTTGCCTAAATTTCTTTTTGCTGACAAAACATTGTAATTTTGCCCGTACTCTGCGATAATAGCTATGTCAAGATTGTGCGTAAAATATATGTTTAACACAGAAATACTTACCGAAGCGAGAGTTCCTTTCAAGATGGCGACCACCTTGGTGTAAAATTGTGACGTCATCGTGACGTAGGTTCCCCCCCCCCCCCTTGAATATTGTATACCAAGTTTCAAAGTCATAGGCCTATTGGTTCGTGAGAAGGGGATTTTCAAATGATTTTATCATATATGGGCATGGTGTACATTTTGGTCATGTGACCCAGACATTCAGAATACATGTTTCTTCTTCCAGCCCTTGGCGACTTCACATATAATTTGGTTTCAATTGGCCTTGTAGTTTTAGAGGAGATGGCGTTTGGAATTGTTTGGGTGCTTAAATGAGAAAAAGGGTAGGACCATTTATCTCCCCTTTTTATGTCTTTTTCCCCACTTTTTTGATTTTCTCACCTCATTTTCAATATGCCGTGAGTCCTCTCAATAAATGCATATCATAGTTAAGTCTGAGAAAATATGGTGCATTAAACTCCTTAAATACGGGTGCTACGAATTTCAAATCCCCGACTATGTAAACGGTAGACGTTTTTCTGTAGATAACATGTCCGATTTGACATGTAAGTCTACGGATTTGATATATGTGATAATCTGACATACTGCAAATTGTAAAATGCAGTATGTCGGGAAAACTAATCGCATGTTAAAACACGATTTAACGAACACTATCGTAGAATGAGTAAGCCTTAAAAAACTGACACTTTCTTGCACCGTCATTTCAGACATACAGGTCATTCTATAAAAGGTATTTCTATACAGCCAGTGGAAAAAAAAATATTACGATGTAAATTCTACAGCTAGGTTTAAAATTATTAAACGGCATGATACTGAATTAAAATGGATTAAATTATTGCAGACACATTTTCCATTGGGCTTTAATGACAACATTTATCATGAGGGTAATATATCTAAAATGTCCGACTTTGATATTTTCTCGCTTCTGGACTATCGAAGGCGTAAAACTAGATCGCACGGCACCAGAAAAAAAAAGGTAATTATAAACGTAAATCATGTGCTTTTAAAAGAAACAATACCTGACTGAAGTGACTGTCCATAATATTATCGAATCATGGACGCCACTCAATGCTTGCTTTTCTAAGTTCATTACCCATTTCTGTATTACGGATTCTGGATACCGAGGCGAATAAATTCTACGATAGTTCTAATCAGTTATACGACGCTACTCTTTTAACTAGAGGTTATACCCAGCATGCTCTCCGTCCTTTCATCGATTCTGAAATTAATCACAAACGTCATTACATGAAAATAGCCTTCATTAATAAGAGTTTGGATTTTATAGATTCTAGGATACGTAATATCAAAAGGACCGAAATATCGATTTCCTTCTAAAATTGATTTAAATAAATATAACAGATGAAATCGCTGCTGCCTTGAATGAATTTGGTAATCGATGGTGTAAACGAGAGTATATTGAGTATAAAGCTCTTAAGGAATGAAAACTTAGCATTCTGAAATTAGTGAACAAACGCATTTAATTTTATTCGCAAAAGTACGAACTTATTGCCTCCTAAACCTATGACGTCTTTACGTCACCGTAAACTAGGTATTCAAGAATTTCATAGGAAGTTTGTTTTGGTTCCAGCTGATAAAGCCGCTAACAACGTGGTCGTTGTTTGACGGCTTCACTGTGTTAACACTCTTCAGTAAGAACTTGGTGGTACTAAAGCCCATGAACTTCAGCCTTTAGCTATAGAGTGGGCTTTAGTTGATGACCACATTTGTCATTTAGCCACCAAGTTTGCTCTCTGTGGTTACAGAAGGCCAAGGCAAGCTTCCTATGTTATATTGGTTAGTTACCTAAACTTCATAAAAGACCATACAAAACACGGTTTATTGCAAATCCAAGCTCTTGTACCACCACTGAACTCTCCAATTATTAACTTCATGCTTTACTGCCCTCAAAAATCATGTGATAAAATATTGCGACAAAGTCTTCGAAAGGTCAAGTACAAATCTGTTTTGGGTCTATAAAAAAATTATAATGAAGTTTTAAATAAAATGAAATCCAGGCGTTTTCGTGCTTCAAGTCTGTCTACTTACTAATTTTCCACCCTTTACACTACACTTCCTCATAATCTTATAAAAGAAAAACTTAATGATTTAACTGAATGACACTTCATAGGGAAGACTCCCTCTATCTTGCATGGAATGTGAGAAATGCATTTTCACTTCTGAAGAGCATAAAATAGAAGTTGCGACAATGATCAGGAATCGATACAATCAACCCACAGCTCCCATCAGAGACACCAAAGGGAAAGAAACACAAACATGAAACAACAGACCCTAATGGGAAACACCAACAGCGGAAAGCCAAAAGGACAGTTACTTTCCCACAAAATGGGCCACTAGGCTATCCAAAATAAAATAACATAAGCGACACAAACACCCAAAGACAAACCATAACAAAAATGAACCGCGACAAAAGAACCGCCTTGGAAACGGTCAGCGGAAACGAATTCCACTGGGGGGGGGGGGGGAGGGGGGGTGCTTAAATAGATTGTACGTGGCCACAATCCTCGCCCTTACTTCCGTCGCGATTTAGACAAACAATTTGTTCAGTCCGCATGAAGGCCTCCTAACTCATCAGTGCAACATCTCCGTGAACACAAATAATCAAACAACCACAGAGGTGAGACAACGGTGAGGACTTGACAGCAAGAAACCACTGAAATGCTGGAGCAAAAGAAAACCAACAGTTAGGCTCCGAGGGGCCCGACCAGAGACATACTTTATGGTAATGTCAGAAAGTGTGTGTGAAGCTCTCACCCTTTCTACTTGACAATATTTACATAAGAGTTGGTACCAAGTTATTTAGACAAGTTGTGGGTATTCCAATGGGTACTAATTGCGCACCACTTGTAGCCGATCTGTTTTTATTTTGTTATGAGCGAGACTTCATGGTGTCCCTTTCTGCTGAAAACCAGTCTGAAATCATTGACGCTTTTAGCTCCACTACTAGATATTTGAATGATATTGTTAAATATTGATAATACCTATTTCAATGGTTTGATCAGTCATATTTGCACCCCCCCCCCCCCCCCAGAACTTCAGTTAAATTTAGCAAATTCTTCTGATACCAACGCCCCGTTTTTGGATTTACATCTATCTATTGTAGATGGGTTTGTTTCTTGCAAAATTTATGATAAACGCGATAATTTTGATTTTTGAGATTGTAAAATTTCCCTTTTTGGATGGTGATGTTCCTCATGCGCCCATTCTATGGCGTTTATATTTCGCAATTTGACTTTTTTGTGTTCACGGAGATGTTGCACTGATGAGTTAGGAGGCCTTCGTGCGGACTGAACAAATTATTTGTCTAAATCGGCGACGGAAGTAAGGGCGAGCGATTGTGGCCACGTAAAATCGATTTAAGCCCCCCCCCCCCCCCCCACACACACACCACACACACTGGAATTCGTTTCCGCAGGCCGTTTCAAGGTGGTTCTTCTGTCGCGGTTTATGGGTCGTTCAAAGGTGGTTCTTCTGTCGCGGTTAATTTTTGTTATGGTTTGTCTTTGGGTGTTTGTGTCGCTTATATTATTTTATTTTGGATAGCCTATTGACCATTTTGTGGCAAAGTAACTGTCCTTTTGGCTTGTCGCTTTTGATGTTTCCATTGGGGTCTGTTGTTTCATTTTTGTGTTTCTTTCCCTTTGGTGTCTCTGATGGGAGCTGTGGGTTAATTGTATTGATTCCTGATCATTGCCTCCACGTCTATTCTATCCTTAACAGAGGTGCAAATTGCCTGACTAGATTTTCTGGCTTAATGGATTTTGATCAAACTTGGCCTATGAATTGATATTGACAACCTCTAGCTTGGGATTGTTACACAATTTTTGCGTCAATTTCAACAGAGTTATGGCCCTTGCCTAATGCTGGAAGGTTGTTTCCGTTCAATATCTTGAGAAACATAAGATTAATTTTGACGTTATTTAGTATGTGAATTTATGTTGACAAGATCTCTGCGGCATTTTGCACATATTTTCAGCAGAGTTGTGGCCCTTGAATGATGTTAAAAATTTGTTTCCACTCAATATCTTGAGAAAGAATTGATGGATTTTGATAAAATTCGGCATGTAAATTTATGCTGACAAGAAATAGCTTGGTATTGTTACACGGTATTTTGCATCAATTTTCAGCAGAGTTATGGCCCTTGAATGACATCTTGAAAATGAATTGATTGATTTTAATCACATTTTGCATATGAATTTATATTGACAACCTCTGGCTTGGGGTTGTTACACAGCTTTTTGCATAAATTTTCAACAGAGTTATGGCCCTTGCCTGATGCCAGAAAGTCATTTCTGCTCAATATCTTAAGAAACATATGATTAATTCGATTCCGCTCAATATCTTAAGAAAGAATTGATGGATTTTGATCAAATTCGGCATGTGAATTTATGTTGACAAGCTCTAGCTTGGAATTGTTACGTGGCATTTTGCATCTATTTTCAGCAGAGGTGTGGCCCTTGAATGACATCAAAAATTTGTTTCCATTTAATATCTTGAGAAAGAACTGTTGGATTTTGATAAAATTGGGCACGTGTTGACAAGATATAGCTTGGTATTATCACATGGTATTTTACATCAGTTTTTGGCAGAGATAGATAGATAGATAGGGTTCGCCGGCGTGACGTCACTGCCCGTAGCAACCGATAGGCCGCCATTTTTTGAGGTGAAAACAATAACAGAGCGACCGGCAATTACCCTTTAGATCGCTATCAATTACATTGAATAAAATCGTTTTTTTAACCTGAAAATGCATGTTACTGTAAGTAAAAATGATTAAAAGTAAAGAATAACGAGGCGGGAAATTTCCATTTAGTGAAATAACAGCTGCCTGATAACCGATGTCTACGGACTAGTGTCAAGTGTTGTGTATTCGGAGGTGTCATGGACTCGGGAAATATACTCTATCCAAGTGTCAAGGTAGGTTTGACATTCTGTTTATTGTCAAAATAACACAGATCAGATTGCTAAGAGGAGCTGTCTGATCTGAGTCCACACTGTTTGTCTGTAAAAAATCGTTGACTGCCGGTAGCTTTAAGTCATTTCTGCAAACAGTGTGGACCCAGATCAGACTGCTCATCTGATCTTGGTCCATACTGTCATATGTCATTTCTGCAAATAGTGTGAACCCAGATCCGAGTTTATGCCAAGGCTAGGGGGACAGGTTAGTTTGTTAGTTCATTTACAAGGCACACATTCTAAAGACCTTGTTGTTGTTTTGACCTTTAGATTAGGCTTTTTATCCAGTTGTAAATGATGATTTGTACAACCACCTGCACTACAGATTTTTGGCATGTTTTATCAAAATTGTAAGAAATATGCTAGTGACTTGGGTTTTATTTACACTATTTGCTTATTCAAAATGGCGTTTGTATTCACCCGCGTGCTCGTTGCTATCACGTGACAAACGAAAGTACCCGGATGACCGGCGAACCCTATAGATAGATAGATAGATAGATATAGGCCTTCGTTACGTCCGTTTAGGTAAACCTCTTCCCCCACCCACAAAAATTTTGCCAAAATCATAACCTGAACCTGATAACAGGTATTTGCTGATATGTAGGTGTCAGATGTTGTAAACTGAAACTGGAATTACCTTTTCATGATAAAAATACTTTGAGCGATTAATACTGGTTCATAATGTTGTGTTTTGTTTGCTCATTATAGTTTGTCATGTGTTTTCGCGACCTGATCAGAATCCAGTCATCATCATCACACGGCCTCCGTTTGCATTCAGTCCTGCACGCACACGCCTGGTCATGGACAGGATTAAACGATTGATCTCTGCCTGGGGAATCACATTCCACTCCTCTAGGAATGCGAGACGCAAGGCTTGATGCGTTGTTGGTGGCTGGGGGCGGTTATCCAAGACGTCCCATAAAATGTTCTATAGGAGAAAGATCTGGACTATATGGAGGCCCGTGCATTACATCAACGTTATTTTGCTGAAGAAACGCCATGCTGAGCCTTGCTACATGCGCCCGAGCGTTATCCAGTTGAAACGTAACGTTGTGCTGTTGAACAACTAACGGTCGTAAAAAGACGTCACCGTATCGCTGAGCCATCAAACATCCATCAATAAATACCAGGGGCGTTCTATGACAAACTGATATGCCAGCCGACACCATCAACCCACAGCCTCCAAATCGATCACGTTCAACCAAACAATTGTCACGATAACGCCCTCCGTCACGTCTATACTCGCGTTGACGGCCGTCAGCTCTGTACAACAAGTACCTGGACTCGTCAGTAGGGCTGACTATCAAGGCCAATTTTGACTATCTTTATAGTATTGCTATTGTGGAAACTACTATTACTATCGCGGCATACTATCACGATACTATCGTGATACTATCGGGTTCTGTTATAAATGATTCATAGATGTTATATCACTCACATAAAATGGCTAAGAGCATGAAGAGTGACAGAACATGTTAGGAAAATTGCAATGGCCTAAAATTATTGTGTGTTTCAATATCAGCATTCATTCCCTCGGGGCTATTCCAGAAAGGCAGTGGCTATTCGTACGGCCCCGTATGAATAGCTTGTATTTGCTAATGGTATGGCCCGATATGTTTAGCCTGTATCATACCTGTGATAATTATTTGGACTGTATGAGGGAGATTTGCCATTGTGATGAGGGAGATGTAAAGAATATATAGGGAAATTCTCAGTTCAAATGAGGGAGACTCCAAAATTTTACTAAAATTTAGCATAAATCGGGCAAAAATTAGCATCAAAATGAGGGAGTCTCCCTCCTGACGAGGGAGGTATCATAGGTATGCTGTATTGGCTAATCGTACTGTCCCATATGGTTAGCCAATATAGGCTATATTGGCTAATCCTACAGCTATTCTAGTTCGGTACCATTGATTTCGATAAGAATTGACGGTATTCTTTAACTCATTGTATGCGGGAAACCCCTAAAGAGGTGTCTTGACAAACAGTGCAGGCCCAGTTCAGACGCCGTCGAACATGAAGTCTGATCAGGGCCTGCACTATTTGCTGACAGAATTTTCCGTCAAAAATAGAATAAAAATGAAAAAAAATAGGTCTGACGCCCCTCATATGACAAATCGACTTTTCCAACCTATAGCAATGGTAGAGTCCTCTAGCATACAATGGGTTAAAGGCTGTCATGGTCAAAATACTTACGAACGTATAATTGAAATAACTAATTATGTTCGCTTAATATAAACAAGATAAGCTACAAGCAAAATGTCATCATTGAGTGTGGGTGAAAAAATTCTGAGTTGTAGTGCTTTGGGAAACAAAAGTGAATCAAAGGGCTGAAAGCCCTCAGAGTCGGTGAAATTTACAGAGTTCTCTTTTTGAAACAGGATCTAAACTGTATCCAACTAGTTCTAAGATCAAACAAGTTCATAGTTCATAACTCTTGGTTGGAGAAACAAATTTTATGAGAGAGTTGTATTAAATCATGATTTTTAAAATGCTATGTTATACCAGGGCATGCATATGAACTACTAACAGAGTACGGATTTAGGGACAGCGCTTATTCTTATCGAATACAACACTTGTGCTATAAGTGATTGGTTTTGTTTGAATTAAGGTTTAGTCCCTGTCAATACTACTTAGATTACTGAGACTTGAAATTAAAACACACACAGATATAGTTTGGGTTTTTATTTTTTACTGCAAACATAGGTTGTGCGTGTTCGTTCAACAGCTAAGGTCATGTCTGGTCAGTCAATTACATTCACTGTTCCTGGACAGGCTTAGACCCTCTAAGTGGTTTTCTAGTTCTAAGTGAAATTTCCCCCACTTCCCTGCCAGTAACTGACAACAGGCGGTGGGTGAACGGCCTACTAACAACTAAGGCCATATGGAGACCAACACACCTAAATTATATTCCCAACTGCAGCCAAAACAGGCATCCATATGTATAATTAAGGTCATGCAAGACATTTGATAAGCACTTTGCAAGACTGCAAAGTACATGTAGCCGTACGGCTAACCAACCTAGGCCCCCGCCCAGCGGGGCTTGAAAAAATATTTAGGCTGCATGATGCCTCCACGCAGAGATGAAACCGACCTGCACACGAGTACTAGTAAACCGCTTATAGGATCTAAGCCTGCCCAGGCAAAGCTGTGCGAGTCGGACCATCCATGCATATAAACCCTATTGATTTCATTGGGCAGCAGGGCTTGAGAAGTCATATCATCTCAATGTCGGGTTGACGGGGACTTTAAACCACAAATAAAAAAAACAGCTAACCAACCACATAGGAGTGGCTAGTCTTTCAAGGCCGTAGTATGATCAGCTGATTCTCCTTACCACCAACATTCTCTCTTTCTATGTACGGAACTAGAATAGCCGTACGATTAGCCAATACAGCCTTTATTGGCTAACAGTACTGGGCCGTACGATTAACCAATACAGGCTATTCGTACGGGCCGTATGAATAGCCCCTGCCTTCCAGAAAAAACATCATGGGGAGGCGGCTCTTTATATATCCCCACCACCTGGAGAAGGACCCACAGCCTAAAAATAGCTTGCTGCTTCCAGTATATATGCCTGTAGGTGATGGTTATCATAGCTATAATACTTTTGCAGTGTTTGAGATTTTCTGCTTGTGGAAACTGACACATGCTGATCATTCTTGGATTGTTTGATGTTTGCTGCCTGTGGTAAATTAATCCGTGTATTCAGTTAATTAGGTAACCACATTAATTATTGCGTAGTATTACGTAACCACAGCACAACATTTTAGCACCTCTTCAATGGGAACATGAATCTAACCAACTGCATTAAAACTTGAATTTACTTTGTACATGTACATATTTTTTATTTGAAGTTAGCATCAAAAGCTAAACAATCAAAATAGAAGTAAAGCAATGATCAAGTCGTTGTTTTCATTTAGCAATATGTACAGGGCTCGACCTGCGCTCTCTGACCCTGTGGGCATTTAGTCCTTGCACACCAAGCAGCTAAGACCAGCGGCAATAATAATACAAGTTTTCATGTAATGAAATTGGGCCTTTTGACCTGTTATTTTTTTTCTGGAATATCCCTCTATTATAATACAAAGACAACCAAAAATAAAATAAGAAAGACACACGAAAAATAAAAATGCCCATTTGTCCCAGGTTGTCCAGTGTCCACCATCAAAACATCCAGAATCACCTTAAGAAAGTACTTGATAGCTGGAGACCTAAGGCCTCGTGCTGCACATTTTGTTTTTCTTTGCTACAGCATGATGACAGGAAAATAAAACTTTGTCAGCTTAAATATTCCCCCAAGAATTCAATCCCAATCGGTCTGGCCAGCCGACTGATGACATCATCATTGATGCATTTGTGCATACTTATGGACTAATCTGAGTCAGCATGTGCATTCTGTGCATTGCTCGAGAAATATTTCTAATGAGACCACAAAAGGGCGGTTTAACAGTCTGGTTCTCATACTCATTAGCTGTCGTGTTTGTCAGACGCAAAAAGAGGCACATATACAAGTTAAACTGCATTATACCATCGTTTATTATACATTTACCTATGTGAATGAGTCGGCACACAGCAAAAACAAACATTTCTTCATACAAAAAGATCAGCTTGTGCACCTTGCAAATGTCTTCAAAACTGAACAGGGAAATGCTGTTTGTTCCAGAAGTCATACTACGCAAGGCTAATACAAACAGCAAACATTTATATATGACTGTGCAGGCTGATCTGAGCCTTCATATGTCACACAGGTTTCACTGTCATGTTTTCAAAAAGTTGCATGCAACAAACGCGTGAGCAAACTATCATTGGCGTTTTGTTATTCAAAAACACGGGAAAATATCTTATTGCCTCAACTGCACGTGCAAAAAAAGGACGGTGAGAAATTCACCACACGGCAAAAAACTATGATACACATGTGCGACCAGCGAAGACTCAGATCATCATGCACATATGTGAAGGCTTATCAGTCTGTCCTGATTACACCTGAATGGATATCCTAAGCAAAAATACTTGTGTCATTACACAACAGTACAGGTATATTTTCCAAGTCTATTCAAGAAAAAAAAAAACAATCAAAACTATCGATAGTTGAATGAACTAGACCAAAGTACTATCAATGCATTGCTATCGAGGCAGTCCCTATTGCGAAGCATTGAACTATCGATGCATCATTACACCCCTACTCGTCAGAAAACATTACGTTTGCCACTGACGAAGGGGAAACAGGTTTGGCCTATGTTGTGTGAGCCACGCCACTCTAACCTGACATCGTTGTGGTGTATATGGCATACCAACGTACGGACGACGAGGATGTAAGCCAAACTCTCGAAGGCGATTCCTGACAGTATCTGCACTTATTCGATTGTTATGCGTTCCTGGTGTCACCTGAGATGTCTCGACGGCTGTATAGAACCGATTACGAAGGTGGGTTTTCGTGGATTTACTCACTTGGAAGTTCCTGGCAATGACAGCCTGAGATGTCCAACATAGAAGCATTTGGACCGCTATGTTATGTAGATCTTGCGTCAAACGTACCATATTCCGAAGAGAAATTTTACCCTACTTTTGAAACCTAAACGCCAGGTAACACCATATGCCAATATGATGAGGTTACTGTATACATTTAATGTACTGCTCGAGGAAATGTTGAAAACAACAAATTGCCAAGTGGAGCGTTAAACTGTACAGATTATCGCCCAGATGTTTACTGCATAAGAAAGTATGAAAGTAAATCACAAAATGATTTTTCAGTCAACACGATGGTTGCATGAAAATCTTTTGGGTTCAAGGGTTGGATTTCTTTTTCGGTTCAGTATAATATATACACTGTTGTTGCGTCTAGTACATGTAGGTGACTGCCACTGATCTGTCGCGAAGCTCCTGATAGTAGTGGAATCTGTTGTTGATGTAGGCAGCCGGTTCCATTCCTGTATGGTCCGCGGATAAAAGGAATACTTATACACGGTGCTCTGTGCCGTTGGTTGGTATAAACGGGTGCCACCTCTTGTCCTTGAGTCGCTAGTCCAAATTCCTGTCTCTAAGTCGACCATGCCATGTTGCATCTTGTAGAGCAGTGCTAGTCTATGCTGTCTCCTTCTTTCGACCAGAGGCGGCCATTTTAGTTCTCAGTGCATGTTTGTTATGCATCCTGGTGTCCTGTCCCTGTAGTTGTGCATGACATAGCGAGCGCCTTGTCGTTGTATTTTCTCCAGCTTGTCTATGTCCGAACGCTAATGTGGATCCTAAGCTGCTGACAAGTTCGCTACAGATGCTATGATGAGGGCAGAGAAGGTCGCCTGTCGTGCCTCCTTGGTGGCATTGTAGAAGTTGCGACTTAGGAATCCTAAGGTTCTAGATGTCTTAGATGTAATCTCATCTGCATGCCTGCCCCAGGAGAGGTCGTTAGAGATGGTAACACCGAGGTACTTTGCACTGTCGACTTTCTCCAGTATATGTCCATGGAGAGAATACTGGGTGTCTTGTCTCAACCTGCTGTTGGTGCAGATTCTCAGTACTTGGCACTTCTGGGGGTGGAACTTCATTTGCCACTTCTCCTCGCACTTGCATAGGGCGTCAAGTCATTTTGAAGACTTCTAGCATCATTGGGACTGTGGATGTGTCTATAGAGGAGACAATCATCAGCAAACAACCTGGCATCTGATGTTGTTGATGATGGGAGGTCATTTATATACACTAGAAAGAATAAAGGGCCTAAGACTGTACCCTGAGGGACTCCAGATATGACGCTGGCCTTCTCCGACTTCTTTTCATCAAGGACGACTTGTTGGGAGCTGTTTCTTAGGAAGGATTGTACCCATCTGAGGTTATTCCCCCGGATATCATAGTGGCTGAGTTTGATCCCAAGACCCTGGTGGGGCACTTTGTCAAAAGCCTTGACGAAGTCTAGGAGGATAATGTTCACTTGGTCTTTCCCTGTGCGCATCTTGCTGGCGATACCTTGGATTGATGTCACCAACTATGTCTCACAAGAACGGTGCTTTCTGAAGCCGTGCTGACTGTCGCAGAATATGGTTGGCCAGGAGGTGATTCATGATGTTTCTATGCATGATGTGCTCAAGGACCTTGCAGGTCACTGAGGTAAGGGGGACAGGTCTGTAGTTGGAGGCTTGATGTTTGTCGCCTTTCTTGAAGATTGGAACCATTCAGCCAGAATCAGAATTGTTTACTGGTGACACGTCCTTAGACAATCCTTCACCAGGCAGGTCGACTGTGTGGCTCGATAACTCAGTCGGTAGAGTGTCCGCACGGTATGCGAGAGGCCCTGGGTTCGAGTCCCGGTCGAGTCATGTTCTTTTTCCACCCCTGTGACATTTGGTGGCCAGTATGGGCCAGCTACATTCTGAGGGCATGAAAGAGTATGAAAAATAAGTCTCACAGCCAGACTGAATAGGACTTAGAGATTCGAATCTAATTAGGCAGGGTGAAAGTGTAACAGGTTGACCCTGTGGCTCGGTAGCTCAGTCGGTAGTGTTCGCACGGTATGCGAGAGGCCCTGGATTCCAGTCCCGGTCGAGTCATGTTCTTTTTCCACCCCTATGACATTTGGTGGAGCATTTGGTGGACGATTAATGATGCATATTGTTACTGGTGACACATCAAATGACATTCATACACCAGGACCTGTGATGGAGCTCTCACTAAAGAGGTAAACTTAGCTACACAATCCTCAGCACCTTCAGCTGCTGAAATAATCAAATCGGAAGGGCAATCCATCAATTCCGTTTCATGTTGCTGATATCTGTATTCCAATCTCTTATGGTTCGGTGAATGGTTCTTTATAAATGTCAGTTCTTGCAGTAAGGGTCTGAAACGCCAATGAATGATGATTTCTACAGTGCCTAGCTGGGCAAAACAAGCTCGTCTGTTGGGATCCTGGCAGCACCCTTTAGACCTTTGTATGAAAGTATGAGCCTACTGTCTTTTCTCCTTTTCTTGAAAGACTCCCATCTTAATTTTCCTAGTATTCCAGTCATGCTCCCAGTTTCCCGTGTGTGTGTGTGTGTGAATTCGGGATTAACGTCACTTTCACCAATTTTTCAGTCATATCACGACGGTGTCTGGTTGCGACAGGGAGCTCAATGCTCACTTTTATAGTGCTGCCTCACTGAAGTATCATGTCCCAGACACATTACATGATACCACACCCAGTCACATTATCCTGACACTGGGTCGACCAGTCCTAGCTCTACCCCGTAAATCTGAGTGCCAAGCAAGGAGCAGCTAGTATCATTCTAAACGACTTTGGTATGTCGCGGCCCGGGATCGAACCCTTGACCTCCCGTTCCCCGGTGCGGACACTCTACCAACTGAGCTATCGGGGCCTTTGCCATGTTTATGGTATCTCAATTTTAAGAATTTTATGAGTTCTTTCCAAAGCCATGTTTTCAGTTAGCACCAATGAGGTGGTGTGTCTAGGATTTGATAAATCATAAATATGATAAATATCTGAAAACAACTTTTCTACAATTATATATAAAATTGTATATCGGATAACAATCACACCGCAGGCTCATGGCTCTTGGCAATGCCAAATCAACATCGGTGCAGCGTCATGATGTTGCACCGACGTAGATGTGACGTTGCATAAAACTCTTGAAATCAACATCGGTGCAGCGTCATGATGTTGCACCAACGCTTATGTGACTTCTTTGTCACATGCAATGCATAATAAAAAAGATTTTGTTAAAGATCCTTTGACAATCGTTATGAGCGATTACAAGGATAAGTGATGGGATGGTGTCTCTGAGCACCTGATAAACATTGACTCCTGACATTTACAACACTTCCTTGAATCGAAAGCATATCGGTTATAACATATTTGGTTATTTTGTATGTTAACAGAATTCGTCGACGAAGTCAAAGCGCTTAAAAATGATCTACCCTCATTAATTAAAGACACTCACATTTAACGCAAGTTTTCACACCTAAGTAAGGTCATGCACTGGCACTCAGTTAATCACTGACAGACAAAAAGAAGGTGACTAGATAACTCCAGTAAAATTGATTAACAAGGGATTGATTAATGGATAATCCTCAAAGATTATGACCAGACTGCATGCACACGAACAGTGATTTACTTCTTAACATGCCACATATAGATATGCACAGTAAGATCATGATCCGCATCCATTCTACAAGATTTTTTCTTTACAGCAATGCGGATGTGCAGGCTGATTAGTATTAGCTAGTATCACAATGGCATGCAGAGTTTCAGAACAGCATGCAAAACATTCTCTGGGTAGCCCCTTGACAGCAGTCAGATGTTGATCGATTATCAGTATCTGTTTGCTTATCAAACGATGAATCATGCATTGTGTTGAATATGTGCTGACTGATAAGACTTTGTAATTTGTGGAAAAAGGCAAATCTGCTCCAACAATTATCACCCTGCACCTGTCATTGTGATCAGATTCTTCGCTGTTCAAAGGAGCCCTCCATGGCTTCTCCGCTAGTCATAACGGAACAAGCAAAGATAGAAATAGCACAGTTTGATCTCTGAAATGCAATATTACAATGCAATGCTTTGAAATGGTGAGAAAAAAATTTGGGCCAAAACGACCCACCAGTTTGGCCGAAACAACCTAACCCCAAAAGTGGGCTGGAACGACTCAGGCCGAAATGACCCAGCCGAAACGACCCAGGGTCCAAAACGACTTGGAACCGAAACGTCCCGCGACCAGTGTCACACCAAGGTATTTAATGGAATCCACGTTCTCGGTGACAGTTCCCTCTAAGGTGTATTTGTTATTATCTGCATAATATTGCATTTTACGGGCTGAAATCTCGTGCCCCCTTTTCGTGCCCAACATCCTAATCTATCTATATCCTTCTGAAGTCTCAGCGAGCCCTCTGCATCTCTAATTTCCCAGTAGCAAACACAGTCGTCTGCGTAAAAATCTTATTTCTGAGTCAATGTCAGTGTGTGTGTGTGTGTGTGTGAATTCGGGTTTAATGTCCCTTTCAACAATTTTTCAGTCATATCATGATGGTGTCTGGTTGCGACAGGGAGCTCAATGCTCACTTTTATAGTGCTGCCTCACTGAAGTATCATGTCCCAGACACATGACATGATACCACACCCAGTCACATAATCCTGACACTGGGTCGACCAGTCTTAGCTCTACCCCGTAAATCTGAGTGCCAAGCGAGGAGCAGCTAGTACCATTTTTAACGACTTTGGTATGTCACGGCCCGGGATCGAACCCGTGACCTCCCGTTCCCCGAAGCGGACACTCTACCAACTGAGCTATCTGGGCCGGTGAGTTAATGTCAGTGAAATATCATTGATGTACAGGGAAAATAACAGTGGATCAAGAACTGTCCCTTGTGGGACTTTAAATAAAACTGGTGCCCACTCTGAAGATTCACCATTAACAACAATACGCTGTTTTCTGTAGCAGAGAAAGGAATCTATCCATTTGAGAGTGTTCCCCCAATTCCATAACCAAATAATTTAGATTTAAGTAGTTCATGTGGTGGGGTGTCAAAAAGTTGCTCTTTCTTTCTTTAGACATAATTCGATCAGTCACATTTGACCATTACTCACAGGTGTACATTACAAAACATACACTCGTGATTTGCAGGATGAAAGCCTACACAGTAATCATGTAATTACGGAAGGGATATTTTTAACCTGCACAGGGGATGGTTCTCCCTGCACAGGGGGCCTCCAGTTAACATCCTGATCCGAAGGACGGTGCACTTTTGGCATTCATCCCTGCAAATGATGCGAGTGGAGCATGTTCGGACACTGCAATTTAATAACCGCTGTCAGTAATCGAATCGGGGGGCCTGTAGCATCAATGGAAAGTGCACTAACCACTGAGCTACCACACTCCATGTTGGGCCCACATTGGGCCCATCAGAGTCTAACTGTTGGTTTTCTTTTGCTCCAGCATTTCAGTGGTTTGTTGTTGTTTCATCTCTGTGGTTGTTTGCTTTTTATGTTCTCGGAGATGTTGCACTGGTGAGTTAGGAAGCCTTCATGCGGATTGAACAAATTATTTGTCTAAATCATACGGAATCAAGGGCGAGGATAGCGGCTGTGTAAAATCGATTCAATCCCCCCAGTGAAATTCTTTTCACTGTCCCGTTCCTAGGCGGTACTTCTGTCGCGGTTTATTTTTTGTTTTGGTTCATCTTCGTCTTCTGTCTAACTGATGGGCCTAACCTTGAGCACCGCCCCCGGTAGCTCAGTTTGTAGAGTGTCCGCTCTGGGGAACAGGAGGTCACTAGTTCAATCCCGGGCCGCGACATACCAAAGTCGTTAAAAATGGTACTAGCTGCTGCTCCCTTGGCACTCAGATTTACGGGGTAGAGCTAGGACTGGTCGACCCAGTGTCAGGATAATGTGACTGGGTGTGGTATCGTGTAATGTGTCTGGGACATGATATTTCAGTGAGGCAGCACTATAAAAGTGAGCATTGAGCTCCCTGTCGCAACCAGAAACTGTCGTGATATGACTGAAAAATTGGTGAAAGCGACGTTAAACCCGAATTCACCCACACACTAACCTTGAGCATAGTAGCACTGTAAATACTATGCAAATCCGTTAAGGAAGGCTTCATGCACAGGTTAAAAACAGGTTAAAAACATCACATCTGGGTTTAGAAGTTGGAAGGTCCAGCGCCCCTGTAGCTCTTGAAGGCTTCAAGCGTTGGTGGGGACTCCACAAAAACAGGTAGGACATTCAAGAGGCATATTGTAGAAGGAAAGAAAGAACTCTTGTAGGCAACAACATAGCAGTAGGGAACCAGGAACCGACTTTCATTGCTTCTAGCAGCCCCCGCCCATCAGGGCTTGAAGAAATAGATGGGCTGCATGATGTTTCAACGCAGAGCTGAAACCGACCCACACACGAGTACTGGTAAACCGCTTACAGGACCTAAGCCTGCCCAGGCAAAGCGGTGCATGTCAGCCTGTCCATGCTAATAAACCCTTTTGGTTTCAGTGGGCGGCAGGGCTTGAGATGTCATTTCATCTCAAGGTTGGGTAAAAGTCCCACAAAATTGGAAGCAACGTTTCCAAAATGACCTTTAGAGTGTTGACGGGGATGTTAAACCTCAAATCAAACAAACAAATTGCCTCTAGTAGATATTCCTGTGTGGATTAGGTACCTCGCAGCAGGAATGTCTATGAGGTTATTGACTATCCGGTACATCATGATGGTTCTACTCTGCTCACGATGTGTCTTGAGGTTCTCCCAACCCATATTCTGTAACATGGATGTGACGCTGCTTGTTCGGCAATAGTTACCATGGCAGAATCTTGCTGCCCGTCTCTGGACAGCTTCAACCTTTTTGATGCTGGTTTTGTTTTGCGGGTCCCAGACTTTGCCCTCATACTTCGCTTGTTGCCTGGATGAGGGACTTGTAACTTGATGCCTTGACATCTTTCGGGCAGGATGAAAAGTTCCTCTGTAGAAAGATGGTCTGGTTGGCCTTCTTAGTTACTACATCAACATGGTTGTCCCAGGTCAGCTTGCTGTCAAGGTACATGTACTTGGCTTGAGTGCATGGCCGTGGATCTTGTATGACGTCTTTGTTGGTTATTCTGATGTGTTTGCAATTGTCAGGGTTAAAAAGCATTTGCCAGTCTCTCGCCCATTCCTTTATGTGGTCGAGATCTTCTTGTAGTGATGCTGCATCTTCCTGGTTATCACTCTATACTGAGGCTTGGGGCAAAAAAATGGCCCTGCCCAAGGGCCCACATGTCTCCTAAAAAGTATTATAGGGAACACCTTTAAAAATCTTCTCGTCTGAAACCAGAAGGCCCAGGCCTTTGAAATAAAAATGGTACACAGCTATGTGTAGTGGACCTCCTCCAAGATTGTTCATATTATACCCCAAGGGCCCAGTCATGTTTAGACTTACATAGGGAAAACATTTAAAGATCTTGTCATCTTAAACCGGAAGGTCCAGATCTTTAATATTAAATAGCTGAATCTAGCAGACCTCTTCCAAAGTTTTTCAAATTATTGCCCTGGAGTAAAAATTGGCCTACTCTGGGGTCCACTTGTTTTACATAGACCCATATAAGGAAAAAATTTAAAAATGTTCTTGTCTGAAACCAGAAGGCCCAGGTCTTTGATTTTTGGTACAAAGCTTAATCTAGTGGACTTTTACCAAGATTGTTCAAATTATAGCCCTTGGGCAAAACCAGAAGGCCCTGGCATTTGATATTTGGCTTGTAACTTCATCTAATGGACCCCTGCCAAGTCAGCTGGAGTGAAAGGAGCGACATCCAATTGGTCACTTATTTTGAATAGACCAATGTAGGGAAAACTGTAGATAACCAGAAAGCCCAGGCCTTTGATATTTGGTACATAGGTACATCTAGTAGACCTCTACCAAGAATGTACAAACTATAGCCCTGGGGGCTAAATTCTTGAACATAAAATTTATACTATAATGTTATTAATCAAGAAATTTTGTATTGGCCCAGTTACAGGTCCGAGGTCTGCTGCATTGGCCCGAGGCAGGAGGCCAAGGCCAATACAGCTCACGGAGGACTTGTAACTTGATCAATACGAAAATACTTGGTTAATGACAATTTTTTTAACTCTTATCCGGCTGTTCATGATTACCCCTATCTTTGGAAACAGTGAAGAAGCCATCTACGCAGGATCTACACTGTTTGACATTCAGTTTATGGATTTGTAAGAATAAATTACATCAATTAATCTGATTGGTTCATAGTCATAAATGGGTGTAGCTGAACTGAATATTCAGCAGGACAAGGGTTAATTGACACAATTAAAAAACATGATTATTGATTTTTGACCAGGTGTTAATACGAATGACCTCCAATCAATACAGGATAGTCAATTAATAAAGTCTTAAACCAGGCTACCTTGTGAAACTTCATTATTCAGTATGTGTGTAAATCTCTTAGCTCAGGTGAGCGATATAGGACCATGATGGTCCTCTTGTAAGAAAATAAAAAAGATATCCCAGTTAGGTCTCACCACCTGGCACTACAATTAACTCAAACCCCCATGTCTAGAACAAATTTGCATGGTCCTGAAGGTACTTGAGCCATTGAAGTTTGAATAGCTCTTCATGAACCATCCCATTGTGGAACTTGTATCTAGCCACTGTTGCTGAAGCTGTTGACTTGGTATGCTCCAAGCAGGTGCTTTCCACTTGTTTGAGGCAATCTGAAAGTATGGAGAGAGGACACAGTGCTATGCCTGTTGGGTGACCAACTGACTGACCATATCTAGGGCCACAAGTGTAGCTGGAAAAACCTGTTTGCTCAATGAAATTTGACTATTCCAAAGTCATTAAAATTGTTTATTAATTGACTATCCTGTTTTGATCGGAGGTCATCCGTATTAACACCAGGTCAACCAATATTAACAATAGGTCAAAAATCAATAATCATGTGTCAATTAACCCTTCTCTTGCTGAATATTCAGTTTAGTCACACCCATTTCTGACTTTGAACCAATCAGATTACATGTACTTGATGTAATTTATTCCTACAAATTCATAAATTGAATGTCAAACAGTGTAGACCCTGATCAGATGGCAGAAGCCATCTGATCTGGATCTACACTGTTTGCAAGAAAAGAGTTGTCATGAACAGCAGGATGAGTTAATAAAATTGTCATTAATCAAGTAATTTCGTATTGGCCAAGTTACAGGTCAGCCGAAGCCAATACAGCTGACCAAGGACCATTAACTTGGCGAATATGAAATTACTTTATTAATAATATTATAGTATTAATAATGATAATAAGTTTGTATTATAATGGAAAGCATTATTTAGTGTTGATGTTCTGTGTATTTCAGAAGAGGTTATTATGGAAGAAGGAGAAGAAGACTATTGGTCAGCATCAAGCCTCAAGAAGAACAGGGCAAAACAAAACATCTTTGATGATAATGTAAGTCAATATTTGCGAATGTAGCCACATACAAATACAGTGAAATTTCTATATTAAAACCACATTTGGGACTGTCCAAAAGTGGTCTTTAAGACCAGTTTTGAACAGTCCCAAAGCTGGTCTCTTATTTGGAGGGCAGTGTATGTAGAAAACACTAAAGAAAGAAAAACTGAAACCTTTTAAGGCCCTATGCTACAAAATACTTCCTACATTGAAAACTGTTTAAGAGTCTGTATATGTTCAGTATCATATACTGGCTCACCACATATGAAATAAAAATCATATGTCACCATGCTGAATCTTAATTAATCTGAACAAGAAGGAAACCACCCCAAACTGTTTTCCCAGAAATATCCGAAAACTACCATGTTAGTAAATAGCAAGTCAAAAATGACATTTATTTCAGTCAGAATGATATATTAAAAGATACTGCTGCCTAAATTTAGCCAAATTTTCAAGTTCAGAAAATTTATTTGCAAAGCAAATTTTGTCATCAACCACAATATCTTTAAAAATTATTCATTGTCTGCATTATTTCGGACCATACAGAAAAATGCTACATTGAAATTTTCATAAAACAAGGTGTTTTCTATAGGGGATGTTATCAGAGAATAGAAAATTAAAAGAAAACTAGGGGTCACAGTGCTAATTTCTGTTTTATTTAACAAACCGTTCCCCTACCCCCAGATGAAATACATGGTAAAAATACATATAAATTCTATGAAAAGATGGTGAATCACTGACAGATAACTTGGATTTTACTCGTAAATAGTAGCTGGCCATAATATGCATTACAGCAAATCGTTTAAGTAAGTCTGTAACCATTTAGGTTGATCTGATCTTGGGTAAATGCCGAAAAATTAAAATTTCCAAAATTTGCAATGTTACTGTTTTCGTGAAGGTTATAGCCAAGCTGAACATGTTAAATAATGAAATGAACCCCCAAAAATATCTTTTCCACAAACTTCAACCATTTCCTTATCCAAGAACGGTAAAATGTTGGCTCTCGCATATCTTTTATTTTTGATGATCATACAAAAATTGCATTTCGTAGCATTTGTCTTTAAGTATGTTTTTAAAAGCAGAATTAGTCTTAATTTTATCTGAGTTACCAATACATGTACATACTTTAATATTTGCCTTATATCTGACGACGAACTGCGTACAAAGGGCCTGGTAAGATTTCCCATTATATCTGCCCCCACATGTGGTGAAAATATAAAAAAAAAAATGAAAGGTGGACTCTGTGTTTATTTTTCATTTTTGACAACTTATTTTTTGGTCATTCTCAGAAATTTCAGCATAAAAATTGCCATAACTCCGTTCATGGTAAAGATAAATATATGTTGTAGCTACTCATTTTCTCAGTTAGAACCCAAGGAATAATTTGGTACCTGTTTCAATTTGATCCTGTAATTTTTCATTTTTTGTATATCTCCATGATAATGCAAGTGGGTGGGAGTAACTAGATACGACTCCGTGTACAAATGGTTAGCAGTGCTACCTGATATATTAATGCGCCAATTGAAACCTATAAGCAGGTGCTTCCAAAGGCACTTTCCATTGTCTTTTTCTTTCAAAGGGATATACTTTTATTAGCTCACCTGTCACGTAGTGACAAGGTGAGCTTTTGTGATCACATTTTTTCCGTTGTCAGTGTGTCCGTCTGTGCGTCTGTAAACAATTTCTTGTCCCCACGATAGCATCTTCTTTTATGATTTGATTTTAACCAGACTTGCACACAACTTGTACCACCATGAGATCTGGGTTCCTTTCTTGAACCAGCCATATCCCATCATGTGTTACGGATTCATGACCCCTGAAAGGGCAAAAATTGCCTATTTTGGTCTTGTCTGCACAATACATGAAGCATCTTCATTTATGATTTGATTTTGACCAGACTTGCACACAACTTGTACCACCATGCGATCTGGGTTCCTTTCTTGAACCAGCCATATCCCATCATGTGTTACGGAGTTACGGCCCCTGAAAGGACAAAAAATGCCTATTTTGGTCTTGTCCGCACGATAGCATCTTCATTTATGATTTAATTTTAACCAGACTTGCACACAAATTGTACCACTATGAGATCTAGGTTCCTTTCTTGAACCAGCCATATCCCGTCATGTGTTTGATTTTGACCAGACTTGCACACAACTTGTACCACCATGAGATCTGGGTTCCTTTCTTGAACCAGCCATATCCCATCATGTGTTTCGGAGTTACGGCCCCTGAAAGGGCAAATATTGCCTATTTTCGTCTTGTCTGCATGATAGCTGTTTTATTTATGATTTGATTTTAACTAAACATGCACGCATTTTGTACCACCACAAAATATCTCGGTCAAGTTGGTGTATGGGTCATGTGGGGCCAAAAAGTAGGTCAGTAGGTCAAATCAGAAAATAAACCTTGTGAAGACACTAGAGGCCACAGTTTTGGTCAGATCATCATCAAACTTGCCCAGAATGATCATCTTGACAATATCTCAGTCAAGTTCAAATATGGGTGTTGTCGGATCAAAAAGTAGGTCAGTAGGTCAAATCATAGAAAAACCTTCTGAACACACTAGAGGCCACAATTTATGTCCAATCATCATCAAACTTGCCCAGAATGATCATCTTGATAATATCTTGGTCATGTTCAAATATGGGTCATGTCGGGTCAAAAAGTAGGTCAGTAGGTCAAATCATAGAAAAACCTTGTGAACACACTAGAGTCCACTGCTACCCCTGGTTTACAAGGCAAGTAGCATGGCCACTTCACGATGAAGGCTTCTAAACTTCATTGGAATGTTGTGTAGATGACCCTCTAGGAAAATAGCATAACGATTAACAAATGGTCACAAGAGCTAAAAATAGAAAAACATTGTAAATTTGCTTCAAATGCGAACTCCTTCTAAACATTTGGGCTAATTGGATTTAAAACTTCACAGGAATGTTGCCTAGGTGACTCCCTACCAAAAAAGTTAAAACTCATTCCACTCCAATGAACAAGATGGCTGCCAGAGCTAAAAAAAAAAAAATCTTCAAACAACAATTCATTCTGTACCCTTGGGCCAATTTCATTCAAACTTCGAAGTAAAGTTGCTTAGATGACCCTCTGCCAAAAAGGCTAAAACAATCCCCCTCCGATGAACAAAATGGCCACCGGAGCTAAAAATAGAAAAATATTGTAAATTTGACTCAAATGTGAACCCCTCCTAAACACTAAGGCCAATTTGATTCAAACTTCACAGGAATGTTGCCTAGGTTACTCCCTACCAAATAGACTAAAACCACTCTGCTGATGAACAAGATGGCCACCATAGCTAAAAATAGAATGTACTCGAGACAGTGACACACAGGTGAGCGAACCAGGGCCCTGTGGGCCCTTGTTACACTTTTCTTACTATTTTTGTCATAATTTATTAACTCAGAATGATGCACACTGAAGAGGATTTGAGTGGGGGCAAAAAGGAGCCAAATCATATCAGGCCCTTTAATAACCATGCAATAGGTATGTCTCACGAATTTGGCGAAGTTATCTACCTTATTTTCAGCCAGAAGAACAAATATACAATTTTCTACCAGAAATACATGTACTGCATGGACTTATATATCATTTCTCTAATTCATGATCACGATGAACCCAATCCATCTGTCCCCCATAGGGAATGATCATTTTCGAATTATTTCCCCTGATCCATATATTTCAACATTTCATTTCCGGAGCATAACTCCGCAACGGTTTGAAATATTTTAGTGATAGTTGGTAGGATTATAGGACAGGTTAGTGCTGAGTGTCTTGTGCAGGAATGACAACTCTGCTTGTCTTCGTTCTTTAATTATCTCCCCTAATCCATATTTTCACTTTATTTTCGTGTCCGGAGCATAACTCGGCAACCGCTTGAAACATTTCAATACAATGTAATACTTGGTAGGATTACAGAACAGATAATTGTGGAGTGTCGCGTGCAAGAGTTTTGTCTTTCGATCATAAGCTGTCAAATGAGTGCAGAAGAATACGTTCACTTTAACCTCTTTATGACGCTATTATTGGATTAGTTAAACATCTGTTGTATCCAAGCAAATGCATAGAGATCATATAGAAAAATGACCGTAAATGGTCTATGTATAATCTATGCATATTTGGATCCATCTTGAAATTGTGTTATATTCAAAACTATGTTATAATTAAGTGTTATAAAGAGATTCAGAGCTCTCAGAAATGCAGGATTCTGTTTATTTACACCAGTTTATGCAGTTGTACGCATAAAATTCACTATCGGAGATACACATGTAAGCATGTTTTTATTAGAGCCATGCATTCAGACTAATGAAGCTGTAAATTCAGTAGCTAAAGTAGGCCACTAACACAATACCAGAAAATCAAATGCAGTGCAGAGAATGGTGAAAAGGGCATATAATGTTAACCCTGTCCGTCTGTGTCCACATCTGCGCCCCAGAGTTGGCTTTAGCAATTTGCGTTTAAGTTTTCTTAATTGTGCTACCTGGAGAGGGCATCAGTGTCTTTTGGGCACCACATTTCTACTTAACCCATTGTATGCAGGCCCAGATCAGACGCTACAGGATGCTGAGTCTGATCAGGGCCTGTACTATTTGCTAACAGAATTTTCCGTCAAAAAATGAATAAAAACGTAAAAATAGGCCTGACATCCCGTATATGACAAATGGACTTGTCCAACATGTGATATAGCAATGGAAGGGCCACTAGTGTACAATGGGTTAAAGAAGAATTAGTATAAATTTTAGCTGTTCTTTATAGCAGATACCTCTAGTTTTTGTTTCTAAATTTTCAAGACTCTTGCTATCTGAGCAAGCCTGTTTGTGCCATACCAGGTAGAAATACCAAAAGACAGATTGTCTTGTGCTATGGCTCATTTGGTTAAATTTTACACTAGGTTACTGTTGAAGCAGCATTTGACCTGGCCAAATACAGGAAGAGTTTGAGTACCCCTGATGAGGAAGATGTGGATACTATCAACTGGGATGACACACCAGTCCCTCACAGAACAGGTATTCTAATTACACTAGAACTTCGATGGCTCAAACTCCGATGGCTCGTTTTCCATGGCATATTCGAACCCGTCCTTCAGCCCCTAGGGAAATCCTCTATATAAGAAAAAGTGCGGATAATTTGGGTGATTTTCATATTTTATCTTGCAAATGTATGCTGTATGTACTCATTAGAATTGCCTCGATGAGGCGATTCTAATGAGTACACACAGCATACATTATTATCATAGAACATCGAAAAGATGTCCTAAATTAACCCTGTTATGCCTCCTGGCAGTAGCCCACAGTGTCTCAAACAGATTTTCGATGTCCCAAAGGTGTTTCAGCCATTGAAGTTTGACTGTAATTTAAATGCAGATACATCCTGGTGGCTTAGATTTGAGTCTTGCCTGTGATCAGGAGGCCACAAGTTTGATTCCCTATTAGGTTACTGAGAACATGCTTTAGTGGAGTGATCATGAAATATTTTTAACAGTCAGTCTGTCCCTTCCACAATTAAAGGCAGTTGTCAGTTTGTGGAAACGAAGTGTGCTCTGTACTGGTCATCCCGTATAAGCCTGCCCAGGTAAGAAGATGTGGTTAGGTGAACTGATCAGCTTGATAGGATCTTAACCCTTTTTGTACCAAATGGAATCTTCCTCCTTATATATGGCAGGAGTCCATTTCAAAATTTAGGGGTGTCAGGTTGTGTTTTCTTCAAAATCTACATGGAAAATGGCTGAACTTTTTGCACACAGTGTAGGCCCTGATCAGACGCCACATTCTGCGGCGTCTGATCTCGGCCTGCACTATTTGCCAGGGTACCTGTTTTGGGCGTTCCGGTACAAAATGAATTAATAGTTTTGAGTGGGCTGTAAACTCCAAACCAGAAACTCAGGTTGACTGGTTGTTGTTATTATCTTAAAAAGGTGGTGATAACAGGCCATTTGAGCGTACCATTAAGATGTTTTATTCTTATTTTTCCCCAATAAAAATATTACACAATAGAATTCTAACTATAAGTTTTTTTTTATTGAGAATTGAAGAAACTTTTCCAGTAATATATCATTTTATGTGCATCTTGTCCATTGCATTTGTCTTAATCTTATTTATTGAGACAGAAACTGCAGATGTTGCATTATGTGAAAACCCCAGCATGTTGAACTTGCACCATGCTGCATGTTGCAGCATATTTAAATCAAGCTTGTGAAAATTTATATAGCATGTTTTAATATATGAATATATTTACCCTAAAAATTTAGACACTTTTCAATGAGCCCTGTAGTATCATAACTTGTTCATTACATTATTGTGTGAAAAGACTTTTGCTCAGTGGAAAACATTGTAGACCCTGATCAGACTGCTCCACAAGGAGCAGTCTGATCTGGGTCTACAATGTTTTCTGAGTCTTATTTTTTAAGACATTCTTGTGTCTGGATATTTAGGGTATATATGGTGAGCATGGATCTTCAATGAATAATGGCAGAAAAAGGGAAGAGGGGATTGTTTTCATTTTTTTCTCTTTCTTCACTTTATACATTTTCCTCTGTCTCCCTGTCTCTCTCACTTATATACCTCTGCTATCTCTTCCCACTTTTCTGTGGGAGATGAAACAAAATGGTCAGATTACATCTATCATTTTAGCTGCACCATAGTTGTCTCCCTTGTATCCATTTATTCTTAAAATCTCATTGATAATTGTAATATGTTCACAGATGTTACATCACCTACAAGGCCACAGAGTATCCCACCTTCAAAACCACAGACAGGTAACAGTCTTTCTGAAAATTTTTAGTAAATATCTAGAAGCAGACCTCAGTTTCTTTGTAAAACTCTTTTACCTGTGAAAATTTCTGTAAAGTGCAGGGAACTAATATTAGCTGTTACATGCCTAGTATCTTTGCAAATTGTGTCTGTCAGCTCTGGCAACATCTTTTGTGGAGATTAAACATAGAAATGCAACATATTTCATACAAGTCAGTATCTCTCA
Source organism: Lucinisca nassula (assembly GCA_963580285.1). Taxonomy (NCBI): domain Eukaryota; kingdom Metazoa; phylum Mollusca; class Bivalvia; order Lucinida; family Lucinidae; genus Lucinisca; species Lucinisca nassula. The sequence goes on along the minus strand of OY757012.1, from coordinate 157,703,554 downwards.
GTTATTAACCAAAGAATGTAACCAGTACTAAGCCTTCCCAGGAAAAATGTGGTAAGGTCAATTTACAGGCTCAACATGACCTCAGTGTTGGCTAGGGCATAAAACAGTGAAATAAATAAATCTCTTCTGTTACATTTAAATAATATTTTCAGAAAAAAATTTATTAAATAGGAAGTGACCCTTTCCTGGCTATATGATTTGGTTGTTAAAAGAGTTGGCGGCATAAAAATACTACATTTTCGATTAACACTGGAATTAGACCATGACATTACACAATAGTAAATATTGTGTACTTGGCCACCACCAGATAAAAATGATAGTGGTTATCTGCATCCGTTGTGTGCTGCATAGAGGATCTTACACTCGTGGTCATTTAATATGATATTTATGAAACTCGCCTTTGGCGAGTTTCATAAATATCATATAAAATGACCACGAGTGTAAGATTCTGTTTATCATATGACCACATTAAATTGGATTTTACCGCCTTTGAATTTGACAAATATTTCCACAAAACTGCATTTTTGACATGGACGTCATTATGAAGTTTCTTAATCCCGCCAAAGTGTTATTTCCAGTGTGGTCATACGATTTTTATTACACAACGTTATCCACTCTATAACAAAGACTTCACATGATAAAATCATTTTTGCAGTATATATGTGTATTTTATTTACTTCTATATATGCTTGTATGCTACTTTTTGGACGGGTTTTTCAAGGAAAAATTCCGTCCTTTAGAATAGCGATGGCCGGGCAGCCGTGTCCCGGTTTACCTTTTGGTTAACCCTGAAAAACCCATCCATAATGCCATTTTTGGACGGGTTTTTCAAGGAAAAATTCCATCCTTTAGAATAGCGATGTCCGTGCGGGGGGCCGGGCGTCCGCATCCCAGTTCACCTTTTGGTTAACCCTGAAAAACCTGTCCATAATACCATTTGGCGTTTTTCTTGTTTTAATTGTTTATCTTGCTTGCTCCTCCACCTTTTATCACTTCAGTACTCATAGTCATGATAATCGTGCAGATGCCAAGAAAACTGCATCTGAAAATGTTGTCTGTTTTTGTCGTCTGCTGAATCTCCTAACAGACTTTTGAAAACATATTTTTGCATATAGACTGCTCCTAGCAGAGTTGTCTTATCTGGGTCCACACTGTTAGCAACAATGTCTTTTAAAGTAACCAGCAGACAACAAATCAGACAAGAATTATTGATTGACATCTTGAGGGTTCAAAGTTAATCCCTACTGACATGAAAATTTTGTCAGAGTTGCCTTCCATTCCACTTTAAAATACACCACGGCCTCTTTATCACTATTGTTGGGGTCTAAAGCAGAAATCATAACAATTCTGTGATATCCCAAAAAATGTGTAGATTATGCAGAAAGATGACCATTTGGTCATTTTTCTAAATAATCTATTCATTTTTGGTATCCATATTTAAACTGTGTTAGATCCTGTTGTGTTAATAGCTTTATTATTTTGTTTGTTTGGAGTTTAATAGCCCAGTCAACACTATTTAGGTCATATAGAGTCATTCAGTTTATCTAACCACACCTTAACCAGTACAGTGCTCATTCTTTCGCCAGAAACTGACAAGTACCCTTCTTGAATCAGTGGAGGGGAGAGAATGACTGTAGAAAAGATTTCATGATCAATGTCCATGAAAGAATGTTGCCGATCCGGCAGGTATGAAACCTGCAACTTCCTGAAAATGCTCAACATATTTACTATTTGCCCTGTGTACTTTGCACAATCAAAACCTAATCTCAAAAATACTAGAGCGAATAATATAAAAATAAAGTGTAAATATAAAACTAAAATTTATCTTGAGCTATAACTGCCTGATAACTTTCCCACCTGTGACATGATAATAAGGTAGTTATCATGCTCTTGTTATCAGCTGTGTTTTGGACTACCGTATTCGACCTATTTACCGCACATGCTCCTATAAGCGCACACCCAAGCTTTTTCTGGAAAAAAAATACATAAGCGCACACTTTACAGTAACCTCCCAACAAATTCATATTGAGTTTTGCTGCATCTTTGACCTGGACAATCATATGTATATGTGGTGAACCCCTATGCTGAAATTCAACTCTAAAATAATCATATCGGAAGCTTTTTTTCGTATTGAGTGTGCGCTTTTTAGGTAGATTTTTCACCACAATATTTTCATACAATTTTGAGAAAACTAAGCGCACGGTGCGGTAAATAGGTCGAATACGGTAATTGCATGTTAAAATATTGAATGTTACCCGAGAACCTGCTTATTTGCATGCTAACCCTTGCTGTATTACCTACTAGCTGTACCCTACACTGGTGTATCTAGAGCTTCTGTTGAACCTTCCACCTCTCACCCCTACAACAAACCTCCCACCTCCTATATGACACATAACAGATCAAGGAGTGATGTACTAGGTAAGTGCTTGAGCTTCTCTTTTGGTGAGTGGATGCAATTAACCCATTGTATTCTAGTGGACTCTTCCCTTGCTATATGATGGACAAGTCCATTTGTCATTTAAGGGGTTTTGTTTTTATTCTATTTTGATGGAAAATTCTATTAACAAATAGTGCAGGCCCTGATCAGACGCCACATTCTATGGGGTCTGATCTGGGCCTGCACTGTTTGCCAAGAGGGTTTCCTGCATACTATATGAAGCCTCTGTGGTGTAGAGGTTATGCTACTTGCCTTGTAAACCAGGGGTCCGAGATCGTTCCCAGGCTTCTCCAGACTTTCGGATGAGTCTTTAAACCGAGGTCTTGTCTCCATATGACCATAGCTGTTGGTGGGACGTAAAACTAAAACACTCACTCCTGCATACAATGGGTTAAGACATACCATATTTACTGTATGTATTCAGACAGACAGGCCTGAGCAGACAGTGTAAACCCAGATGAGATGCCACAAAATGCGGGGTCTCATCAGTGTCTACACTGCTTGCCACTCATTCACCTATCTTAGTTAAGTGTATTTGTTCAAATTTTAGAACAAGTTTGGTAAGGAGTTAAAGTGTCCGAATATTTAGGTTACATACGGTATTTACCACCATGTTTGTTATGTCTGCTTTTAGCATGGTTAAGTGTTGGAATCCTGTTTTCTGTTTGTTCATATATATTATACATGTATTTACATTCTTTGTGCATTTACAAAAAAAAACAAAAAACTAAGGTTAGTTAACTACTGAAATGCAATCTTGTTCATGCCTCAGTGAATACATTAATTCATATGATGTCACATGATCAGTGCCGTAAAAATAGACCATTGTTTTCTCCAATATGATTGGACAATGAAGACATTATGACATCAACGCCACTCTTCCACTGTTAATAGAGAAACTGCATGAAATTGTTTTCTTCTTTCAATTTTACCCCTCAAACCAGTATTTTCATTTCATAATGGATGGAAAATAATGTAAATATAAGTAATAAAGGTAATTTATTTAACCCTTGTCCTACTGAATATTTTAATCTGCCACACCCACTACCGATTATCAGCCAATCAGATTACTTGATGCAAATTATTGCAACAAATTCATAAACTGGATGGCAAACAATGAAGATCCTGATCAGATGGCTTCTTCTTCAGAAGCCATCTGATCTGGATCTACATTGTTTCAAAGATAAGGCATATCCGGGCTCAGCAGGACAAGGGTTAATATCCATTGAAGTATGAACAACAGGGGGTCATGAGCAAAGTTTTAAGTGAACCCTAAACCATAAACTTTGCGCATGACCTGATGTTTTCCATACATCAATGAACATAAAATGAATTACATTCATTTTTGTCATGCCTGCTATTAGCATGGCACAATATAGGCGCCCAGTTTTCCATCCATTTGTCCGTTCCTCCGTTTGTCAAGGCGTCAACATTTGCTACCAATGTACCACCCTAACGTTCACCCTAATGGTCAAGTTTATTTCTCAAGAACTATAAGAGCTTCATTAATGATACTTGGTACAAACTTGTATCTGTGGATGGCAACTTAAATGCAAGCATTCAAATTTGACCTTGACCTACATTTCATGGTTCACTGACTTAGTAAAATATTGCGACTACCCTAGCGTTCACCTGATGTAAAGTTAATTTCTCAAGAACTATAAGAGCTTCATTAATGATACTTGGTACAAACCTGTAGCTGGGATAGCAACTTAAATGCAAGCATCCATATTTGACCTTGACCTACATTTCATGGTTCACTGACTTAGTTTTGTTTGTTTGTTTGTTTGATTTGAGGTTTAACGTCCCCGTCAACACTGTAAAGGTCATTTTGGAGACGTTGCTTCCAATTTTGTGGGACTTTTACCCGGCATTGAGATGAAATGACATCTCAAGCCCTGTCGCCCAATGAAACCAATAGGGTTTATTAGCATGGACGGTCCGCCTCGCACCGCGGTTCCTGGACAGGCTTAGATCCTCCAAGCGGTTTACCAGTACTAGTGTGCGGGACGGATTCAGCTCTGCGTGGAAGCATCATGCAGCCCATATATTTCTTCAAGCCCCTATGGGCGGGGGCGGTCACTGACTTAGTAAAATATTACAACTACCCTAGGGTTCATCCTAATGGTAAGGTTAATTAAGAACTATAAGAGCTTCATTAATGATACTTGGTAAAAACTTGTATCTAACAATGGCAATTTTAATGCAGCATCCATATTTGACTTTGACCTACATTTTATTCTTCACTGACTTTGTGAAATATTGCGACCCCCCAAGCGTTCGACCCTAATGGTCAAGTTCATTTCAAAAGAACTATATGAGCTTCATTAATGATGCTTAGTATATACTTGAATCTAGGAATGACAACTATAATGCAGGCATCCATATTTGACCTTGACCTAAATTATATGGTTCACTGACTTAGTGAACTATTGCATTAACTCCAGTTTTCAACATAATATTTAAGTTCCTTTCCCAAGAACTATTAGAGCTTCATGATTGATACTGGGTACAAGCTTCCATCTAGGAATGGCAACTTTTAACGAAGCATCAATGTTTGACCTTGGCCTAGATTTCATGGTTTAGTGACTTTTCACCCCCACAGGCACGACATAGCCTTCGGCGGAATTCTTGTTGAAATTCATGAGCACTCAGTATTAGCTGAGTCTTGGCTTAGCACACATGTTAGGCACTGTTTGACTTGGTGCAGCCCCGTTTATAAGGTTTTTGGGGGTTTGTTTGTTTTGATAGCAGAAAAGAACAGAAACTTGAGATACAGGCCTAGCCTATGCAATATTTGGTTGAACAACTTTCTAGTCAGTTGGCTACCATATAGCCTTAGTTGAGTGACTTTAAGGCATCATACTGGTGATCTTGAGGTCATGTATTTGATCCCTGGCAACATTCATTTGTTGAGATTTGGTTATGGAATATTTTCATGGTCATTTTATCTCTTCTGTTGATCCAAGAAGGCCCACGCCAGTTTCTGGTGAAAAAATGGGTGCTGGTTGACTGCTCATGTATCATGTATAAGCCTGTTGAAGAGGAATGTAGTTAGGTAAACTGACTGGCTTAACATGACCTATATAATTTTGACTTAGCCTTTTAACTCCAAACCAAACTTAACCCATTTTGTACCAAAAGCCCTGGCAAACAGTGCAGGCCCAGGGCCTACATTATTTGTAAAAAGTTCAGCCATTTTCAAATAAATTTTGAAGAAAACACAGCTTGAAATTTTGAAATGAACTCCTGCTATATATAAGGAGGAAAATACAATTTGGTACAAAAAGGGTTAAGAAACATTTCTTGAAATAGAGTGGGAAAACAAACAAATCAATGGGACTACCACATTTACCCTAAATATTCGGACATCTCAACTCCTCGACATACTGTCTTGTTTTAAAATTTGAACAAGTACAATTTACTACCTGATGTTGTGTCAAAGAATAGCGGGATGAGAGGCATACAGTGTAGACCCGGATCATGCCCGTCTGTCTGAATACAGACGGCAAATATGGTATAGCATAAGTTGAGTAGAGGAAACAAAGAGATATTTTTATATTTTTTTTACCTTTCATATTTGGTATGAAGCTTCATCTAGTGGACCCCTACCAAAATTGTTCAAATTATAGTGCTGGGACCAAAAATGCCTCCGCCCCGGGGCCCTTTGGTTTTACATGGACTTATACAGGGAAAATCTTTAAAAATCTTCTCTGAAACCGCAAGGCCCAGGTCTTTGATATTTGGTATGAAGCTTCATCTAGTGGACCCCTACCAAGATTGTTCAAATTATTGTGCTGGGGCCAAAAATGCCCCTTCCCCGGGGCCCTTTGGTTTTACATGGGCTTATATTGGGAAAATCTTTAAAAATCTTCTTCTCTGAAACTTCAAGGCCCAGGTCTTTGATATTTGGTATGAAGCTTCATCTTGTGGACCCCTACCAATATTGTTCAAATTATAGTGCTGGGGCCAAAAATGCACCCGCCCCGGGGCCCTTTGGTTTTACATGGGCTTATATTAAAAATCTTCTTCTCTGAAACTGCAAGGCCCAGGTCTTTGCTATTTGGTATGGAGCTTCATCTAGTGGATCCCTACCACGAATGTTCAAGTTATAGTGCTGGGGCCAAAAATGCCCCCGCCCATGGGCCCTTTGGTTTTACATAGGCTTATATAGGGAAAATCTTATATTAAAAATCTTCTTCTCTGATATTTGGTATGAAGCTTGATCTAGTGGACCCCTACCAAGATTGTTCAAAATTATATCCCTGGGGCCAAAAATGCCCCTGCTCCGGGACCCTATGGTTTTACATAGACTTATATAGGGAAAATCTTGAAAAATCTTCTTCTCTGAAACCACAAGGCTAGGTAGGTCTTTGATATTTGCTATGAAGCTTCAGCTAGTGGACCTCTACCAAGATTGTTCAAATTATAGCCCTGAGACCAAAAATGCCCCCGCCTGGTGGGCCTTTGGTTTTACATAGACTTATATAGGGAAAATCTTTAAAAATCTTCTTCTATGAAACCACAAGGCCTAGGTCTTTGATATTCAGGGCCCCGCACTGAAAGTGTGGGTGCCCTAAAGCAATCACTCCGTCTGTCCGTCTGTCTGTCTGTCTGTCTGTCAGTCTGTCCGAGCGCATCCACGGGCATATGTTGGGTAGACATAAGTTGGGTACTTGCCGTTTATTCCGTTAGTGTCCGAAAAAGTAGCCAACAAATTTGATGGGACATGTTGGGTACTTGTGCAAATTTTAGCTTATTGTTGGGTACTTATAGGTGAAAAATTAACACTGTAGTACCCAACAAATGTCCATCTGTACGAACGTCCGTCTGTCCGTCCACAAATTTTCCTACTCCTCTGATAGCGCTGCCGGGGCCCTAGTCAGTTTCACTGACAGCTCTAGTTGGTGTGAAATTTCATCTAGTGGACCTCTATCAAGATTGTTCAAATTATCGCCCTGGGGCCAAAAATGCCCCCGCCCCGAGACCCTTTGGTTTTACATAGATTTATATAGGGAAATCTTTAAAAATCTTCTTCTCTGAAACTGCAAGGCCATGTCTTTGATATTTGGTATGGAGCTTCATCTAGTGGACCTCTACCAAGATTGAACAAATTATAGCCCTAGGGCCACAAATGCCCCCGCCCAGGGCCCTTTGGTTTTACATCGACTAACGAGATATGAAAAAATATATAGAGATAATCTTTGAAAATCTTCTTCTTTGAAACAGGAAGGCCAAGGTCTTTGATACATGTATTTGGTGTGAAGCTTCATCTAGTGGACCTTTATCAAGATTGTTTAAATTAAAGCCCTGAGGCCAAAAATGCCCCCGCCCGGGTCCATTTCATTTTACATAGGCTTATGTAGGGAATATCTTCAAAAAATCTTCTTCTCTGTAACAGCAAGGCTCAGGTCTTTGATATTTGGTGTGTAGCTTCATCTAGTGGACCTTTGCCAAGATTGTTCAAATTATTGCCGCCTTGTAAACCAGGGATTGCAGGATCGATCCCGGGCTTCTCCAGACTTTCGGATGAGTCTTTAAACCGAGGTCCCGTCTCCGTATGACCTTAGCTGTTGGTGGGACGTAAAACTAAAACTCACTCACTCACTCAAATTATTGCCTTTGTTGATACGAGTATTTGGTATGAAGCTTCACCTTTTTAGACATCCCTCAACATAATGCAGATTATAACCCTAGGGTCAATAATGGCCCTCCCCCGGGCCCACTTGTTACTCTATGGATCAGGTGAGCGATCCAGGGCCATCATGGCCCTCTTGTGTATACTATTTTTGATGAAAAATCCTGTTAGCAAACAGTGCAGACCTTGATCAGATGCTGCATTATGCAGCATCTGATCTGGGTCTGCACTGTTTGCCTATCTCCCTTATATGGGTTTCTGGAACTGAATATGGTTCAATGAAGGCAGCTTTATGTTTTTTAGATTAATTGTTTCAGCTTTTAAAATGATATGATATAGGGATCAATTTTTGCACCCATTTCATCCTTCCTCTAGCTATCAATATGTGTCAATCCAGTCAGTTTACCTAACTGTACTTTCTAGACAAGCATATACCTGAGCAGTCAACCAGTACAGTGCACATTCTTTTGCCAGAATCTGACAACTGCCCTTTTTTAATCAGCAGAGAAGATTACATGATCAATCTTCACTCAGACAGGTTTGAACACGGGACCGCCTGATCACCAGTCAGATGCGTATCTGACCGAGCTTTCAAAGCCGGCCTTTGCAGATGATCCACATGAAATGTCGAGCCTGTTGTTATCCGAAAAACAATATAAAAGAAAAGAATATTGTCAAGTTTACTTGGTGCTTTAAGGATTAAGCATTATTTATTTCAGTTGGCAATATGGGTAAAATGTCTCTGACGAAGTCTCCGAGTGTTCCTGACCCAGGCATGTCAAAGAGCCCGAGTGTAGATATGTCAATAGCTGCTAGTAAGTAGTGTGAAAAGTACAGAATTTACCAATACAGTCGAACTTCGATGGCTCCAACCCCTTTGGGACCATGGAAATTTGTTCGAGACAGCGGTAGTTCGAGCCACTGTTGTATATATACTTCCAGAAAACATATTGGGGGTATTTTTGGACTTTTTTTCCGTGTTCTGTAACATAAATGTATGCTGTGTGTACTCATTAGAATCGGCCCATTGAGGCGATTCTAATGAGTACACACAGCATACATTTGCAAGATAAAAGTCGAAAATCTCTTTAATTATCCCACGTTTTCTTATTCAGAGGAATTCCCTAGGGACTCAAAAACGTGTTCGACTCAGCCATGGTAAACGAGCCATCGGTGTTCGAGCCATCGAAGTTCGACTGTATGTATTTGGAATGCCAGGACTGAGCAGACAGTGTAGACCAAGTTGAGAAGCCATTGTGTGGCATCTCATCTGGATCTTCATCATTTTGTCAATTATCCAGCTATTTTGGCCCATACATTGGGTAGTAAATTGTCTTTGTTCAGGAGTTGAGGTGTCAATACTTAGGGTACATGTGTGGTACTGTAGTTGTGACTAGCATCCCATGTAATGAGCCTGGGTTCACCTGGCATATTCTTCGCTATTTCTTACAAGTGAGTTAACTTTTGGGACTTCCTGTTTGGTTTCCTGTAATCAATGCAGCTGTGAAAATGGGGTCTACTTTTAAAGGAAAGAATTTGCTCCTTTGGAGCAAATTCTTTCCTTGAAGAGTAGACCCATATTGATAGATGAGAAGCATATTTTGAATGAGTATATTATTATGTTCCCCATAATTAATGACAGTGAAACTCATATTTTATAATCACCTGTGGGCAAACCAAGAAGTGGTTGTTTAAGACAGGTGTGTGCCTAGTACAGATAAAATTCTACAGAACTTTCATGACTTTTGTTTGCCTTCCTGTAAACTGGGGCTCTTCAGAAAGTGGTTTATTCTACAGGAGTAAAATATTTTCACAAAGAGTTGGTGTTCTCTTGTGACTGGTTTTCTGGAGGTGGCAAGTTCAGCTCACAGGTTTGAAAACATTGTAGTCATTCTCTCCCTTATGCTGACATTGGCAAGGCAGTTATCATTAACCTTTGTTTCTTTGGAGACACCATTTGCCATAAAAATCCTAAAAATTTGGACACCTTGAGGACTTGATGCAATTCTTTTAAAATTTTAACAAATTTGTTTCACAATCAAGCAAGGAGTTCAAAAAGTGCAGATGGAATGGCAAACAGTGTAGACCCTGATCCGACTGCTCCATCAAACTACTCCTTTAGGAGCTTCAGGAGCAGTCTGATCAGGGTCTGCATTGTTTGCTTAAGCCCATCTGTCCAAGTACATAGGATCATTATTGTATGTCATATCAAGCCAGTCATTTACCGAACCACACTTTTTATGCCCCCGCCATTCGAACAATGGTGGAAGGGCATATAGCGTTGCCCCTGTCCGTCCTTTCGTTCGTTCGTTCGTCCGTCCGTCCGTCCGTTCGTTTGTCTGTCAGAAACTTAAATGCAGTCAATAACTTCTTATTTCTGGATGGATTTTGAAAGTACTTTGTAGAAATGTTAACAATCATGAGACAATGTGTCACATGCAAAACCCAGGTCCGTACCTCTAAGGTCAAGGTCATACTAGAGGTCAAAGGTAAAAAAAGGGTCCGAACTTAAACGCAGTCAATAACTTTCTTCTTTCTGGATGGATTTTGAAATTACTTTGTAGAAATGTTAATCATCATGAGTCGATGTGTCACTTGCAAAATCCAGGTCTGTACCTCCAAGGTCAAGGTCATATTTAGAGGTCAAAGGTCATAAAAGGTCCGAAACTTAAACGCAGTCAATAACTTTCTTATTTCTGGATGGATTTTGACATTACTTGGCAGAAATGTTGGCCATCGTAAGACAGTCTGCCTCACACAAAACCAAGGTCCTTACTCCAAGGTCAAGGTCATTTATTAGAGGTCAAATGTGAAAAAAGGGTCCAAAACTTAAACACCATCAGTAACTTTCCATGGATTAATAGGAACATAGACATATTTTCAGGTGGGGGCACCTGTGTCCTATGGACGCATTTCTAGTTCTCATAAGCAGTTAACCAGTGCAGTGCACATTGTTTAGCCAGAAAGGGATGACTGCCTTTCTTGAATCAACAAAAGGGTGAGAATGGCCAGAAAAAGTCCTCAAAAGAATGCTTTCAACCACTGTGGGTCAAAAATAAAAAGAGAAATGATCAGGAACTGATACGATCAGATCCCCAATTCTTCAAAACTGTGACTTGTTCACCACTCAGTTGTTCATCCAAGGCCTGCTGTTAGCTACAAACAAAATGATGTGCACAGTACTGGTTAACCCATTTGGTATCGGAAACCCCAAAAGGGGTAAGTGGCAAACTGTTCAGGCCCAGATCAGACGCCGCAAAATGCGGCGTCTGATCAGGGCCTACACTGTTTGCAAAACGTTCAGCCAATTTCCAAATAAATATTGAAGAAAACACAACCTGACACTCCTAAATTTTGAAATGGACTCCTGCCATATATAAGGAGGAAGATTCCATTTGGTACAAAACAGGTTACCACTTAGTAGGACAAAGTGTGGTTCTTTGTTGTGGCATTATACAAGACAAAAAAGATTTTGCTTGTTAGAACAATAGACAAACCCAATTTTCACATAAAGACGAATAATTGACCAAATTTTAATGAAAGATATTTTTGACAATAGCTATCTTCCTGGAAAAGTGTTTCCATGCTTCTTGAACTTGGAAATGGTCACAAACTTTTCTTTAAGGGGAATGGATACACCTTCAGGGGAGGCAACTCCTGCAAAAGTATTTTTGTCTCCCATGTTAATAGGGGTCTACTCTTAAAGGAAAGAATTTGCTCCTGAGGAGCAAATTCTTTCCTTTAAGAGTAGACCCCTTTTTCAGCGGGACAGGGCTTATAGAAAAGCGAACGGGAAGTTCCCAAAGTTGCCTCCCTTTGAAAAATGGCGGAAAAATCTGCAGGTGTTCCCATTCCCCTTAAGCAATAAAATATGAGCCCCGATATGAGGAAACATGCGACTAGTTAAGACACAAACCAGCCTGCTCATCCACACAAACCAGCAAGAATCTTGAAATTTTTTATATAGAAACTACGGTCAAAATCCTAAAAATTTGGACACATCAAGGACTTGCTGTAATTCTCCTAAAATTTTTGACAAATTTGTTTCACGATCCAGCAATGAGTTGAAAATTTGAAGACAGAATGGCAAACAGTAAAGACACCGAGTAGTCTGATCTGTGTCTGCACTGTTTGCTTTGGCCTGTCTGTCCCAATAAATAGGATCATCAGGGTAGAGATACAGTAAAACCTGTCATAGTGGCCACCTCGATTAAGCAAGCAACCTGTCTTAAGCTAGGAGGAATTTGGTTCCCCTAAAAGGCAAATGCATTAAATTTGCCTGTATTAGGCAGGTAAGCACCTGTCTTAAACAAGCACATTTAAGTAATCCCTTTAGAGCTTGCTTAATACAGGTTGGACTGTATTATACTACCCCAACATGCTGATCAGACTGTGCAGATATAGGGTTTTCTCATGATATGACTGATATGTTCAGTTTAGCCCATTTAGTACCAGAAGCCCCCAAATGGGTATTTGGCAAACAGTGCATGCCCAGATCAGACGTCGCAGAATGAGGCGTCTGATCTGGGTCTACACTGTTGGCAAAAATGTCAGCCATTTTCCTGATAAACTTTGAAGAAAACACAACCTGGCACCCCTAAATTTTGAAATGGACGCATGCTATATATAAGGAGGAAGATTCCTGTTGGTACAAAAAGGATTAATACAGTCTACCAAACTGTTTTACATGTGTTTCAGTGATAGGAACGTCCGAATCCAGACCAGTGTCTAGAAAGCAGAAAACACGTCAAGAGGAAGAAATCGACTACCTCAGGGAACAGTTACAGGTTATTTAAACATCTTTAAACCTTATCCCACTGCTCACAATAGCCCCTACTTTTGCAAACAGTGTAGATCCAGATCAGATGGCTTCTTCAGAAGCCATCTGATCTGGATCTACACTGTTTGTCATGCAGTTCATGAATTGAACAAATGAATTATATCAAGTAATTTGATTGGTTGATATGGCTTAATTAATTTATGCAGCAGGATAATGATTTAATTTATGCAGCAGGATAAAGGTTAAAGAAACCACACAAGAAAACATCAAGGTCATCTGACTTGTCAAGATACAAAACCATCTCTGTTTCAGTTTAACCCTTTAGACTTCAGTTATGATAAATGTCGTCTGCTTTGTTGTCTGCTGGTTACTCTAAAAGTCATGATTGCAAACAATGTGGACCCAGATCAGACTGCTCCTCTAGGAGCAGAGCAGTCTCTTCAGGGTCCACACTTTTTGCCTATATCCAAATATATTTTGAAAATGTTTGCAAGAAGATTCTGCAGATGACATATACAAATGACATTTTCAAATGCAATTTTTCTTGGTGTCTTAAGGGGAATGGGAACACCTGGCAGATTTTTCCGTCTTTTTTCAAAGGGACACAACTTTCGCTTTTCTATAAGCCTTGTCCCAATAAAAAAAGGGTCTACTCTTAAAGGAAAGAATTTGCTCCTGAGGAGCAAATTCTTTCCTTTAAGAGTTGACCCCTGTTGACATGTGGGACAAAAATACTTTTGCAGGAGTTGCCTCCCCTGAAGATGTTCCCATTCCCCTTATTAGGGATAAGTTTTGTAAGTGGCATATATGGATCCTAAATGGCAACCATAGGTCTGTAGAAGCATAATGCAGGCTGAAGGCTCTGATCAGGAGGTGCAAATGCACTGGCTGATTAGAGTACTTGCTAGCAGCACTTCATTAAGTAGGTTGTCTTATGGATTGGCTAAAATGCATTTTGTTATTTCATTAAGATAACACACCCGTGTGACATACACCTGTGTAACAAAGTGCAGTCTTTCATATTTCCAGAATGGTTACTTTTCTGATGAAAATTTGTGATATTTTTTAGCTCACCAGAGCCGAAGGCTCCGGGGGAGCTTATAGTATAGGCAGTGATCCCCCGTCTGTCGTCCGCGTCAACATTTTCAAATGACTTCGCCTCCAAAACTGCTGGGCCGATTGAAGTCAAATTTCATGTGGAGCATCCATGGGATGGATGAACAAAAGTTTGCTCACAGGGTCCAGGTCACATGACCAAGATGGCCGCTATGCCCATATAAGGTAAAAACCCTTAAAAAATCTTCTCCTGAACCAGTGGGCCGATTATGATGAAACTTGATATGTGGCATTGGGGACTCGGGCCAATCATAGTTTGCTAAAATGATGACCCTCGGATGACCTTGACCTATTTTACGCCAAGGTCAAATTTTGTTACATAGACTTTTGTATGGGAAATAGTCAAAACAGCATAATGTTTTTAAACTATTGCAGCCTGTGACCTGAAAATTAGTAAATGCAGTGGGCAAAATGTGCTAGTGAAACTACACTAGTTTTCAAGGTCAAGGTTATTCCCTGACCTTGGACCAAGGTCATTCAGATATGAAAATTAAAAATGTGTTTTTCACTGAACCCACTAGGCCATTTGCAACCAAATTTTGTCTGAAAACTTTTAAGAACAAGGAAATGAAATTTAATTAATTTGAGTTTGATCATGTGAGCAAGATGGCAACTATGCCCATGTAAGGTAAAAACCCTTAAAAAATCTTCTCCTCCTGAACCAGTGGGTCGATTGTGATGAAACTTGGTATGTGGCATTGGGGACTCGGGCCCATCATAATTTGCTAAAATGATGATCCTCGGATGACCTTGACCCATTTTACGCCAAGGTCAAATTTGGTTACATAGACTTTTGTATGGGAAATAGTCAAAACAGCATCATAACTATTGCAACCTTTGACCTGAAAATTAGTAAATGCAGTGGGCAAAATGTGCTAGTGAAACTACACGTGTTTTCAAGGTCAAGATTATTCCCTGACCTTAGCCCAAGGTCATTCAGATATGAAAATTAAAAATTTGTTTTTCACTGAAACCACTAGGCCATTTGCAACCAGATTTTGTCTGAAAACTTTTTACAACAAGGAAATGAAATTTAAATTAATTTGAGTTTGGTCACATGACCAAGATGACCGCTATGCCCATATAAAGTAAAAACCCTTAAAAAATCTTATTCTCTTGAACCAGTGGGCCAATTGTGATGAAACTTGATACGTGGCATTGGGGACTCGGGCCCATCATAATTTGCTAAAATGATGACCCTCGGACGACCTTGACCCAATTTACGGCAAGGTCAAATTTCGTCATAGAGACGTTTATATGGGAAAAAGTCAAAATAGCATATATTTTTTAGTTCACCAGAGCGGAAGGCTCTGGGGGAGCGTATAGTATAGGCAGTGATCCGACGTCCGTGTCGGCATCAACATTTTCAAATGACTTCTCCTCAAAAAACTGCTGGGCCGATTGAAGTAAAATTTCATGTGCAGCATTCATGGGATGAGGGTACGAAAGTTGGCTCTTGGGGTCCAGGTCACATGACCAAGCTGGCCTCCGTGCCCATATAAAGTAGAAACCCTTCAAAAATCTTCTTCTCCTGGACCAGTGGTCTGCTTGTGATGAAGCTTGGTATGTAGCATTGGGGACTCGGGCCTATTATAGTTTGCTAAAATGATGACTCTAGGATGTCCTTGACCCATATTACACCAAGGTCAAAATTGCTCACATAGATTTTTGTGTGGGAAAAAGGCAAAACAGCATATTTTTAGCTCACCAGAGCCTAAGGCTCCTGGGGAGCTTATAGTATAGGCATTGGTCCGTCATCCGTGGTCGTCCTCATCGTCAACATTTTCAAACAACATCTCCTGAAACTACTTGGCCAAATGAAACCAAATTACATGTGGAGCCTCAATGGGAAGGGGGAACGAAAGTTTGTTCGTGAGGTACTGTGTCACATGACCAATATGGCCACCATGCCCATATATGGTAAGAACCTTTAAAAATCTTCTTCTCAAGAACCGAATGGCCGATGTTCTTGAAACTTGGTATGCAGCATCGGGGACTCGGGCCCCACCAAATTTGTTCAAATGATGACCTTTGATTGACCTAGACATTTACGTCAAGGTCAAATATGGTCACTTAGACATATGTATGGAAAAAGACATTTGCTCACAAGACAATTGCTCACAAGACATTTGCTCACAAGACAGTTGCTCACAAGACAATTGCCCACAACCTTAATGGAAAATAGGACAATTGCTCACAACATATTTTTTTCATGATTTTACTTTTAAAAATTCTGTAGTTTATGGGAACTATTTATTCCTAAAAGTATTATGTAACAGTGGCAGTTGATCAGCTGCATTACAACTAATTAGTGATAATTAAAACATCAGTAGTTGGATAAAATGATAGCCAACTTAGATGCTTGATGTTCAAAGCTCAAAAGATCAAATGTTATGAATTCTCATGAAATTTTGGAAACAAAACGGTTAATTATAATTAATGATGATTATATTTATCAAGCAGCTTAGTATATTTTGTTTGTTTGTATAAGAGTTTAACGGCCCAGTCAACACTATTTAGGTCTTTTTTAGCCAGTCAGTGTACCTATCCACTCTTTTCCTGGGCCAGCATAAGTAGTTAACCAGTACAGTGCACATTCTTTCGCCAGCAACTGACAACTTAAGAATGTTGCTGATCCCTGCAGGTATCAAACCTGCGTCCTCCTGATCTGATCTTCAGTCAGATGTGCATCCGACTGAGCTACCGAGGCCAGCTCTAGTACATTTGACATCAATAAATTAAGCTGACTAATGTTCAGTTAAGTTATTGGTTGACTATCAGTCATCCAACTACTGATGTTTTAATAATCACTAATTAGTTGAAATCCAGCTGATAGACTGTTGCATTATACTTTGAGGAAGGAATAGTTCCAATAAACTATGCACAATATCATTCAAAGACTTTAAAAAAAAAAAAAAAAACATAAATAAAATCTTGAAAAAAATGTGTTGTGAGCAATTGTCCTATTTTCCATTAAGGTTGTGGGCAATTGTCTGGTGAGCAATTGTCTTGTGAGCAACTGTCTTGTGGGCAATTGTCTTGTGAGCAAATGTCATGGAATCATGGAAAAAGGGCAAAACAGTGGATTTTTCTGATTGCATGGTAACCTGTGGCATCAAAAATGATATTTGCAATCAGCTGAATGGAAATTTTTCAACTCCAAAGGTCAAGGTAATTTGCTGACCTTTGTCCGGGATGGCTCAGATTCAGTATTTTAATCTTCTTCTCTACTCAAACTGCTAGGTTGATTGAAACCAAATTACATGTGGAGCTTCTATGGGGAGGGGGACTGAAAGTTTGTTCGTAAGGACTGGGTCACATGACCAATATGGCTGCCATGCCCATATATGGTAAAAACCTTAAAAAAATCTTCTTCTCCGGAACCAAATGGCCAATGACATTGAAACTTGGTATGCAGCATCGGGGGCTCGGACCCTACCAATTTTATTCAAATGATGACCTTTGGCTGACCTTGACCTTTTTTTATGTCACGGTCAAATTTGGTCACATAGACAATTGTATGGAAAAAAGACAAGACAGTGGATTTTACTGATTGCATGGTGGCCTTTTGTTGTCACATGACCAAGATGGGGATCATGCCTGTATATGGTATAAACCACATGACCTCTGGTGAGCAAAGTGGCCCATGGGCCTCTTGTTTCTTATTTTTACTCCAAACTTACTTTGTGAGTGGTTGTTTGAGAACTGCCTCATTGAGTTGGTTCTAATAGTACCCACAATCTATGTTTTTGAACAAAAATTAGGAAAGTAATGAATAGCCCCGTAAACCCCATTTTTGGACGGGTTTTTCAAGGAAAAATTCCGTCCTTTAGAATAGCGATGTCCGTGTGGGCGGGGGGCTTCTCACCTGGGCCTGCACTGTTTGCCAAGGTACCCCTTTTGGGGTTTCCGGTACAAAATGGGTTATTAATGGCCTTTTCCCTATATGATAAATCACAGTTTTAATACACCTAATTCAGTCATGGGAGGTAACTAGAAAAGTTTGAGGGAGTTGTCATTCTTAACCAGTGCATGCCTAAACTTCCTACTTAACTTTTGGTAAACTTGGTCAACCAATTTCTGGTCTTCAGGTTATGAAATAACTGTATTCGGACACCTTAACTCCTTAGCATACTTGTTCAACAATTTGAACAAGTACGGTTTACTACCCGATGTTGTGTGTGGAGGTAGCTGAATGAGTGGCAAACAATGTAGACCTGATGAGACACTGCATTCTGCAGTGTATCTTCAGGGTCTACACTGTTTGCTCAGGCCTGTCTGTCCAAATACATGAATGCGGTATCTTTTTAGTCATAAAACATGACCCCAAAGTGCTCTCTTACTACAGGACACTGTGTGTAGAAATTGAAAGAAAAATATACTGAAACTTTTGAAATCTTATTTTTAGAAGAAGTAGCCTTAATTTTAGTTGGTCTTAACCCTTGTCCTGCTGAGCCCCGGTATGCCTTTCCTTTCAAACAATGTAGATCCAGATCAGATGGCTTCTGAAGAAGCCATCTGATCAGGATTACATTGTTTGTCATTCAGATTGTGAACTTGTTGCAATAATTTGCATCAAGTAATCTAATTGGTTGATAATCAGTTGTGGGAGTGGCATAATTGAATATTCAGCAGGACAAAGGTTAATAGTGAAATTACACTGTCTTTTGTTTCTTGCAGATGGCATTAAGAAGTGCTGGATCTGCTCACGTGACAGTTGGAGATACTGTGAAGAGGATTGTGAAAGGGGAGGTAACTATAGTTTACCACAATTTCTTACATGCTTTTCAATGAATGATAGAGATTTATCAGTGAAATATAAATCGATATTTTCACTGTTTCAAACAGTGAAAATACGATTTTTTATTTTTCACTGTTTGGGACTACTTTTTTCTTCAAATCTAACTCTAATTTCAATTTTATCTTTGTCAGATAACTGAACAATACTGAAATGTGTTCTAATTGACGCATAGCCCGTTCATGTGTGACGGGGACGTTACTGACGTCATTTATGACGCTGACGTCACTTCTTTTGTCGCGCGACGTTAGACTTGCCAGCAACTTCTTTGGAAAACTACTCTCTCAATTATGTCATTAATCATTCATAATAATACCATCCCAGGCCATTTCTCAGGTGCAAACTTTCAGTTTACACCCAATAGTATACCCACTAAACACGATGGACACCACTAAATTGACGCGAAACGAACAGGAACAAAGATAATTTTCTCCAAATGTGAGCGACACCATTAAAGACGCTAAATATTGCCTTTTGAAGCATGTAAGAAACAGAAAATTTGATTTTTTCAGTTCAAGATCAAATTTTATTTCACTCATGAACACCAAAACTGCTATTTTCACTCGTGGCTACGCCACTTGTGAAAATAACAGTTTTGGTGTTCATTCGATGAAATAAAATTCGATCTTACACTGAAAAAATCAAATATCCTCTATATGACCTGTTATTGTTTATCACTAGTGTAACCTTTTCTTGTAAATTTGTACAAGTCCAGTCAAACAAACTGTCTTGAAAGGGTTGTATTACACAACATGAACATAGATAAACGAGATAAACTTTCAGATTTTGTCGCACCTGCTTTAAGCATGGCACAGTATAGGAGTCCAGTTTTCCATCCGTTTGTCAGTCTCTCAATATTTGTGTCAACCTAGTGTCAACCCAAATGTACAAGTACATTTGGCAAGGACTACAGTCAGAGGCCGATTCAGCCTTTGGCGGAATTCTTGTTTTTCTACTGAGGGTATTTGGCAAAATTTCGTCATTCCAAATGTTCAGGATCATTTCTTAAGAACTACAGTTGCAGGTGTGGCATAGCTTTAGACGGAATTTTTGTTTTCTAGACGGGGTACCGGTATTTTACAAAAGTTTGTTTTGAACTTAGTACCTAATGGTCCATCAGACCTGTTTAAAGAGGTGTATGATTTACTGTAAACCCTTCAACTACTACATAAATTCCAACACCAAATGACAATTGCTTGGCATGATATAGGTGTGATATTTTCCATCCATTCATTCATTGCCTGTTTGTTCATCAAAATGTTCTGGTCCATACAGGCGCGACATAGCCTTCGGTGGAATTCTTGTCAAAGATATTTTTCATAGTAAACAAAGGTATGACATTACATGTGAATCGTCTGCCAGGCAGAGGATTCACATGTTATGTCAGGCCTTATTTTCTCTGAAAAAAAAAAAAACGATGTACAAATGTTGTCACTAGTTGTGATTAGCAGTCAAAGCTTTTTAAACAAGTACCTCTATCAGTTGACATTTGTTTATTTCAGCCATTTACCCTGGAGAATTTCAAATCTAAAGAGGATAAAATTGCCCTCCTAGACACAGCTATTAAAACACATGACGGAAATGCTATTATAGCAGTAAGTATACAGACTCGAGACTAAGTTTGTTTTGTTGGAAATAGATTTAGTTTATTAGATAGAAATCTTGGTTTTCACTCTGTTATTTATACGTTGTATATAAGAATGGTGGTGAGTGACTGAGTGTTTGAGTTTTATGTCCCACCAACAGCTAAGGTCATATTGGGACGGGACCTCGGTTTAAAGACTCATCCGAAAGTCTGTAGAAGCCACGGATCGATCCTGCGACCCCTGGTTTACAATGCGAGTAGCCTAACCACTGCACCACGGAGGCTTCTTAAGAATGGTCTTGGCAACAACTATCTTGCATTTGGGGAGCATATGCAAATGAAGACATACATGGATTCACAGAGAATAAATTAAGACCACTTTTGGGACTGTTCAAAAATGGTCTTTTAGACCACTTTCAAACAGCTCTTACTAGAGAAAACAAATGCAGAGGAAGAAAATCTGAAACTTTTTAGCTCACCAGAGCCGAAGGCTCCGGGGTAGATTATAGGATAGGCAGTTGTCCGTCGTCGTCTGCGTCTGCGTCGTCTGCGTCATCTGCATCTTCTTCGTCAACATTTTCAAACGACATCTCCTCTGAAGCCACTGGGCCGATTCAGCCCAAATTTCACGATAGGCAGTTGTCCGTCGTCGTCTGCATTGTCTTCGTCAACATTTTCAAACGACATCTCCTCTGAAGCCACTGGGCCGATTCAGCCCAAATTTCATCTGTAGCATCCTTGGGCAGGGGGATTGAAAGTTTGTGTTTTTAATGAAAATCTGCTCATTAGTTTGGTTGCTATGGCAACTTGAGTTTCCATAGAGTTATAATGGGGAAAATAGAAAAATGGCATTTACTGCCAAGCCTCTGCAGATATTTTGACAAAACTTTCATAGAAATGTTCCATAGGTAATCTACTATCTGCTGTATGATATTAGGCCTTCTGTTCACTTTTATTGGTTACCATGGAAACCAAAATGCAAAAAAATAGACAAAAAAATACTTAAAAAATCATCTCCTCAGAAACCATATGCTCTAGGAGGCTGAGACTTTATGAAAATATTCACCATATTTGCCTTTACAGGTTTTTTGTTTTTTATGAAATTTGGCGTTTTAGTTTTGTTGCTATGGCAACTTAAGAGTTTCCATTGACTTATAATAGGGAAAACTGAAAAATGGCATTTACTGCCAAGTCATTGCAGATATTTTGACAAAACTTACATAAACATGTTCCTTGTGTAAACTGCTCTCAGCCATGTGCTTTTATGTCAACCAAGGGGTCCCCTAGGTTGTGCCGGGGCCATGCCCCGCCCCTCCACTTCATAAAATGCCTTATATCTCAGAAACCTTACAGATCCCAACCCCTAAACCATATATATTCTTGTTCCTTATGATAAGATGCATTAAGTGATACCAACCTGGGGGTCCCCCGGGATGTGCCGGGGACATGCCCCACCCCTTCAACTTCATAAAATGCCATTTATCTCAGAAACCATTGAGATCCCCACCCCTAATCCATATATATTCTCATTCCTTATGATAAGTTGCATTCAGTGACACCAAATTTGGGGTCCCTTGGGATGTGCCGGGACCATGCCCAACCCCCTCCTCTTCGTAAAAGGCCAAATATTCCAGAAACCTTACAGATACCTACCCCTAAACCATATACATTCTTGTTCCTTATGATAAGACACATTCAGTGACACCAACTTAGGGGTCACCCAGTGTGCGCCCGGGCCATGCTCCACCCCTTGACTGCACAAAAGACCATATATCTGAGAAACTGTTCAGAGCCCCACCCCTAAACCATATATATTCTTGTTCCTTATGATAACACACAATCAGTGACACCAGCATGCAGGTCCCCCCGGGATGCCACAGGCCATGTCCCACCCCTTTACTTCATTAAAATCCATATATCTAAGAAACCTTCCAGATCCCCACCCCTAAACCATATTATATTCTTGTTCCTTATGATAAGACGCAATCAATGACACCAGCATGCAGGTCCCCCCGGGGTGCCACAGGCCATGCCCCACCCCTTTACTTCATTAAAATACATATATCTCAGCAACCGTTCAGATCCCCACCCATTAACCATATTTATTCTTGTTCCTTATGATAAGACTCCACTTCATAATAGGCCATATATCTCAGAAACCATTCAAATCCCCATCCTATAATCACATATATTCTTGTTCATTGTTATTAGACACATTCAGTCACCCCCGTCTTTGGGGGTCAGCAGGGGCCATTTCTTTCCCTGCCACTTCATAAAAGTGCCTCATATCTCAGAAACATCCCCACCGTTTAACCGTATATACTCTTGGTCCTTATGATAAGACTTATTCATTGACAACAATCTTGGGCTTTTCTTGGATCTGCCATGCCCGATTCCCTTCATTGCTTAAAAGGCCTTACATCTCAGGAAACATACATATTCCCACTGATAAACCATATATGTCTTTGTTCCTTTTGATAAGATGCATTTAGTGACACCAACCAGGGCTCCATTGGGTCCGTGCCCCGATCTCTCTACTTTATAAAACACCTAATATTTCAGATACAGTCCACATGGGTGCTCATTTGGGTATGGGGTTTGTTTGGGAGACTTTATAATTGGTATAATAAAATCATATCATGTTATAATACATGGCTGCCATTGGGCAGTGTCCACCTGAGCTCTGGTTTATAAACTTTGGCTCTTTGGTTTGTTTGCTATGCCAAGTTATGAGTTTCCATTGTCCTATAATGGGGAAAATTGAAAAATGAAATTAATGCCTTTCAAGATATTTTGTCACACTTTCATAGAAATGTTCCTTTAATAATGTTCTTTTTGGACTATTTATTGCCAAAAATGGGAAATCGTCAATTGTCATCCGTTTTCCTGCAACAACACATTCAAGCGACATCGAATCTAAAGCCACGAGGCTTATTGGGTCCAAATTTTATCTGTAGCATCCTAGGGCACAGGGCTTCCATGGTTGATTAAAATACATTGCTGCCAGTGGGCAGTGGCCCCCTGAGCTCTGGTGAGCATTGTGGCCCATGGGCCTCTTGTTTTTTGTTGTTTTAAAACAGTTGGTCTTAATTGACAACAAAGCAGACGACAATTGATAAAATGCCAATCACGACATTTGTTGTCTGCTTTGCTGTCTGCCATTTACGAGGACTGTTCAAATATGAATGCAACTAAGCACATAAAAATGATTTCATGATAGATTTTGATGAAAAATTTATTTTGTCCCCTCAAAGAATTCCCCTTTAACAGATATACAAACTTTCAGTCTTCTGATCCAATCATTGAATGCATTTTGGTAGTCTTTTCGAGGTATACTATGAAGGCACTGGAATATTGCAGAACCGAGGTGTTTGCGCTGTACAAATTTTCGACCAGAAAGGTATTTTTTCAGCCGTGGGAACAAAAAAAGTCACACAGGGCAACGTCGGGGGAATACAGTGGGTGAGGGAGTTCAAAAACCTTTTCCTGCTTCAGATAGTCTTGCACAATGAACGCCTTGTGCGATGACGCATTGTCATGTAGCAATCTGACATTGGCCAAACGAGTTGCGGGTCTTCGTTCTTTGAAATATTTCTTCAATTTTAGAAGAACTTTATTCTTGTAAAACTTCGCATTTACAGATTTGCCTTTAGGCACAGCAACCTGAATAGCAGGGCCCTGATTTGAAAAGAATATGGCATACATTACCTTCTTGACGCTCATGGTCCGCTTTGCAATGCATGGTCTTTTGCAATACTTTGTTGCCCATATTTTGTTCTGAATCTTTCGTTTTGGCTCAAAAAAGTGAACCCATGTCTCGTCACCTGTGACGACATTAGCGAAAGACCTTGCATTGTAATTTGGGAACTTTTTAAGCAACTTCTTGGCGCACTGAACGTGTGTCTTTTTCTGCTCATCTGTCAACAGATGGGGAATCCATCTAGCACAGATCTTTCTCATTTTCAAATCCCGTTTCAGAATTGTATGGGCTGCTCCTAATGAGATGCCAACCATACTAGCTATTTGCCTAGTGGTGTATCGTGCATAGGTAGCAACTATTTCTTTCACTCTAGCAACCATCTTGGCAGATGTTGCTCTTTTCGGCCGACGATCATGTGGTGCATCTTCTGTTGAGCCTAGCCCACAGCTGAATTTCTTACACCAACGAAAAACTGTCGGAAAATACATTTCATTATGCCCATAAACCCAACATATTTCATCAAAAATGTCTTTGCACCATATACCAAGAATACAACGATTCTTAATATAGGACTGTATTTCAACGGCGTACTCTGACCTTCTTCCAACCATGTTTTGTATTAGTATACAAGAGTAGACAGTGTTTATCGAACGATATACATGGCTAAAGTGCACAGATTTTAACAGGTTTGGTATCAATGTATAGGTTAAATGTTTTTCTACGCTGTGATATTTATTTCCAGGTGATTTTCGCATTAGTGCATGAGAAAACTTTCTACTTGCATTCATATTTGAACAGTCCTCGTACCTTAAAAGTTATTTTTGCAAACAGTGTGGACCCAGATCAGACTGCTTCTGATCTGAGCCCACACTGTTTACCTGTATGCATAAATGTTTTTAAAAAGTTTGCAATAAAAAATTCAGCAGACGACATTAGCAGAAGACATTTTCAGATGTAGTTATTCTTGGGGTCTTAAGGGTTAAAGCTTAATTCAGATTTTCTGTTTTGCAGGCAGTTTTGTGGTTAAAGAGAACAGTGAAGGCTCAGATCTTTAACCTGGAGTTAAGAAAAAGACAAGAAGCGGTGGACCATTACTTGGTGTATCTTAGAACACATTATAATCTGAAGGAATTGGAGGATGTCCTCGGGTAACTAGTTACTTGAATAAACAATAATGATAATAATAATATAGGGTTATTTAATAGATATTCATGAATACATTAGAACTTTGATGGCTCGACCACCATTGGCTGGTTGACCATGGCTGAGTCGAACCAATTCTTGAGTCCCTAGGGAATTCATCTACATAAGAAATAGTGCAGGATAATTAAGGATATTTTCTACTTATATCTTGCAAATGTATGCTGTGCGTTCTCGTTAGAATCGCTTCAATGAGGCGATTCTAATGAGTACACACATCATACATTTTATTACAGAACACCGAAAAGAAGTGCCAAAATAATCCTGTTATGCCTCTTGGCAGTTACCCTCAGTGCCTCGAACTACCCTTGTCTCGAATAGATTTTTGTGGTACCAAAGGGGTTCGAGCCATTGAAGTTTGACTGTATTATCCAGAGTTGTGATATCAAAGGATACACTTGTGATTGCCCTTCGATATCCCAAAGTGGGACAGTATTGACCAATAGAAGTTCAGTAACCCTTCTATTACAGTCAACCCCCTTTATACCAACATTCTTTATGATGGCAAAACTCGTTATAACGACAATTTCAATAGAATGAATTCTTAGCTTATGGCTTAGCCTTGATTCTGAGAGACATGGTCTTCCCTAGGGTTGCAAATGCCCAAATCGAATACATAGTCATAAAAGTTCCTTGCAATTTAATACTTCAAGGAACAAATGTTATAGATAGTTGGTAGAATCGCGTCACCAAGGCGATTCTAACAAATGTCTATAATATTTTTTTCTTGGAGTAATGATGTGGAAAAGACCTTTAATAACCTATCATTCTTCTAACTGGGATTCTTTATAATGGTAAATTCATTAAAATGGCACAATAAAAGGGAACAAATACTGTCGTTATAACGCAGGTCCTCTGTATATACATAAATAGCTATAAATACTTTGTGTCATTGCCGGTAGTTTTAGCCTCAAAATGATGCATTTTATCAGTATAAAATTTTTGTGTGAGAACCATTGAAGTAAAACGCCATCAGATACAGTCTCCTAATCGTAAAATTGAAAGGCATCCAAGTAAGCATGCAGTATCTGAGTAGCATTCAATATGTTAATAAAGATGTGACTAGAATTTGTGTCACTTTATTCTTTGAGCAAGACTGTCTTGCTGCTCAATACAAGTTTTAAGTTTTACAAATGAAATTGTCAATGAAACCTGTTTTGCACTTTAAGGGGAATTGGTTCACGTTCAGGGGAGGCAACTCCTGCAAAAGTATTTTTGTCTCCCATGTCAATAGGGGTCAATTCTTAAAGGAAAGAATTTGCTCCAAAGGAGCAAATTCTTTCCTTTAAGCATTGACCCCTTTTTCAGTGAGACAGGGCTCATAGAAAGCGAACAGGAAGTCCCAAAAAATTGTCTACCTTTGAAAAATGGCAGAAAAACGTGCCAGGTGTTCCCATTCCCCTTAATTATTTATTGTGTACTTTTTCAGAAATTTGGGAAGATCAGAAGAAGTGGCTGTAAGTTTTGTTGCTTAACATTTCTAATTTGAAAAAAAAAAAATGTGTAGCATAATTTTCTGGTATTTAGATATAGACTGCCTTTGAAACATGCCCATACATACTTAATAATGGTGAGACCGGGTGCACTGAAATTATATTTAAGAAATGAAGATAATTTGTTTAACATTCATTGAAGTATGAACAACATGAGGTCATAGCCAAGTAAGTTGAGGTTTCATTTACTTGTTCTTTGTGACCTGATGTTTTTCATACTTTAGTGAAAGTCAAGCAAATTACAGTTGACTCATCTCAAACACTGACATCTCAAATTACAGTTGACTCATCTCAAACTACTGCTAAGTCACACTAAATTTTAGGCACAGTTGATTTAGTTTTGCTATATGTTCATTAGGTTTCAACTACTTTTGTCTCAGACTACTATTATCTTAAACCAAAATTTCCAGTCCCTTGGCATTTGAATTAACAAGAGTACACTGTACATTGTCTATCAGTTCTGGTCTCTAGGATAAAATTGTAACAATGAAAAAACTGCTCAGTTTTCCTATAAATATGAGAACAGCGCCATTGATGTCAAAATGTCAGCTTGTGTTTCTGAAATTGACTCTTCCATCTTTGAAATTGGACATGTCCATTATTATCAATAGGGGTTTCAGACAAAATTGTTTACAGAATGGCAAATAGTATAGATTCTCATAAGTCTCATTCTCACAAACAGTGCCACTCCAGATAAGATGGCTCATAATGAGCCATCTTATCTGGAGTGGCACTATTTGCATAGGTATCTTTATCAGAGTATATTAAAGGTAAATGCTGGCACAACTATTTTGTGTGTTCACAGATGCTGAAGTTCAAACAGGCAGTGGCAGTAAATGATCCAGTGGCTAAAATAGAAAGACTAAAGTCTTGTCTAGGGTATGTTATTATTTAGCTGATCTCTCTTGCTGTATGTAGGCATTTGTGGTCATTAGTTCCAGTCCAGATCATCTCTACAGGTTACCCTCTTTAAGCAACATGCTGAACTAAAAATGATAGAATAGAGCAGAATAGAATATTTTTTTATTTCCAATTATGGACCCTTTTCAGCAGTGAAAAATATATATATATATGATTTTGGGAAAACAACACACAAAAAAGAAGAAATCATGCAGGCAAAACAATTAATTGTGATTCTAATACTGTAGGAATGCTGGTGTGTTTAGAAAGGGGGAGTTCCAAATCTGCCCATGCACAGATTTTCTTGAAACTTCAGTTGTTGTTTACTTGAGGTCTATCAACTATATATATAACTTTTTTTCATTTGATAAATTACTATAGGTCTCAGGAGAGGTCCCTGAGGTAATCCCCTGTAGCGGTCATACACACCTGTGAACTTTTCAGTCTTAAATCAATATGTATGATTATTTTCAAACTTTGTTGCTTTGATTGGCAACAGAACTCCATAAGGATTAATCTAATACAAAAAATGTAAATGTGTTTGTCTTTTAATCTTCCTGATAAATTTATTTACAACATGTCTTCTATTTCTCATGAAAATTTGCAAAAATTAAGATGTTCATCATAAGTATTAGATGTGTTACTGATCTTGTCACCCCAAGATATTGCATATAAAATAGGCCACATATGTGCTCTATATAGCAAACAAATTTGAAAAGAATCAGAAACCGGTAACATTGTTTTTGAAAGCTAGATATGGGTTCAGGTCAATTTTTGTGCCAAAATCAGTTTCAATACCAGGGGACAAGATTTCCTTAAAGTGAATTTTTATTGTGTTTTATGTCCATTTAGGGCCACTTTACCATACAAAGCTTAGCATAGGCATTTATATAATAACCACTACCCCTCACAGAAAAGTACATGAGAACATACATTGTCAACGTAAAAGTCAAGTTTTATTCAAAAATTTTAAAGAGAAAAATTAAAATGCATTCATGCACTGTCCATGATGAATGTTAGTGTTGGCAATATTGCAAAAATGATAATGCTGAAAAAGTTACATTGTGACACAATAGGAATAAGACATGGTGGATCGTTTTTCCCTATTTAATTTGTGCTTCTTGTACATTTTTAAACCCTGCAATACAAAGACACTTGATGTCAGTAATACTCAATGACGTTATGAATTTGCTTAATTAATTACTTAAAAAACCTATTTTTTCCTTAATTAATTTTGTTGTTGTAATTTATTTCTTTAAGATAAAACAGCAGTCAATAATTTGCAAACTTGAAGGGACAGACTGATTTTCCCACCCCCGCCCATAGGGGCTTGAAGAAATATATGGGCTCTATGATGCTTCCACGCAGGGCTGAATCGGCCCGCACACCAGTACTGGTAAACCGCTTAGAGG
Organism: Lucinisca nassula; assembly: GCA_963580285.1. Taxonomy (NCBI): domain Eukaryota; kingdom Metazoa; phylum Mollusca; class Bivalvia; order Lucinida; family Lucinidae; genus Lucinisca; species Lucinisca nassula. The sequence continues at coordinate 157,674,495 of OY757012.1, read as the reverse complement.
ATCTAAGCCTGTCCAGGAACCGCCGTGGGAGGCGGATCGTCCAAGCTAATAAACCCTATTGGTTTCATTGGGCGACAGGGCTTGAGATGTCATTTCATCTCAATGTCGGGTAAAAGTCCCACAAAATTAGAAGCAACGTCTCCAAAATGACCTTTACAGTGTTGACGGGGACGTTAAACCACAAATCAAACAAAACAAAAGACTGATTTTCTGATTTGTTCTTATGATTGATTGGTCCTTGTATTGGTGATGTTTTCTTACATCACTTGGTCAAAGAGACTCACACTCCGCTCCCCCACCAAAAGTTTTGTGAGATCATGGAAAGAATTTTCTGCATTGTTTTTAGGTTCATTGTAACATCTGCAAAATTTTAAGGTACAATGTTTTAGTCTTCAAAATAAATGCAGAGCTAGTCACACTGGAACTAGTTGTAAAATTGGCATTTTGCATACACTCCCCTTAATGAAATAGATGGAAGGCAAGTTGCCGTAACAAACTTATTTTATAGCTGATATTATATTTAGATGTAGTTATACCATTCGTATTTTTCGTCATATGTATGCAGTACTTGCCATCAATGTTAAGCTTTCTAGCTCTGTATTCATCAGTTTTACAAATGGCGTGAATCAGCTGTTAGCTGTACTACTAGCATATTTGCGGAGCCAAAATCTGCAGTTGGCTATATATTTTTCTATAGCACTGCTAGCAAATATACTGTTCGCTCTTTTCTTCCTCTGAAATCGTTTGAAAGTATGAATAGTCTTCTCTATTATATTAAATCATGTTACTCAAAAATAACTGGTTGTTTTCCAGATCATATATAAGAATATCGCGATCATATTTAAGAATATAACTGTCTTACACCGATTTGCACAGCAGGCGACATTTGTTACGCTTTAAGTAGACTGTACTTTAGTTCAGGTTTTGAAGGGACATTGTCACAGTGACAAAAGAGCCAAAACAACAGTGTTTCCATTTTGTCTACGGTAATCTGTGTATACATTGGGCAAAAGTCTGTGGTATTATGAACTACCTGGCACACCATAATAAAAACATCATAAATCCTGGCTATTCAAGCAAGCTGTGCCATTCCGGTATGACAGACTTTTCAAACATTTTAAGTTGACTGCATCATACTTATAATACTGCATAATACATACTTATTAGAGTATCAAGAAAATTGTCTGGTTTACAGAACCATCCATTTTACTTGCCATTTCAACAGTCTTGGTCATAATAAGCTTCAGCAACTTTAGGATTACATTAAATGCAAAAACTCTTGTCATTTAATGAAATATATTTTTATTGAATAGTTAATGAACGCTCAAAATAAATTTTGTTTTTGGTGTCCCCCAGGGTACCATAACTGATACAGCTGCTGATTATATGAGCTCACACTATACACATCATGGTTTAAACATACATATAATCATGTTTATATATATATTATTTGCGAGCAATTTCTCGATTGAAAATGTTATACCATATCTACAAATGGTTTGAAAAAATTAAAATCTGACCATTATTATTCAATGTTCAAATGCAGTATGTTACCGGTCTCAGATTTTCAAGAAAAAATGATAAAATGTTCTACACATATATGGGCAATTTTCTTATTAAAATGATGAGGTGACAAGAACTGCAACGGTAGGAAATCCAAAGTCAAACATACTCCAAAAGATTCTATGGTTGTGAAGTCTAGGGTCTCCTCCATATGAAACTGAGCATGGGCTATAGAATTTTACCTGAACAATAGTAAATGTGATACAAAAATAATCTCAAATGACTACAGTGATGCCTGAGAACAAAATCACTCCAAAACATTAGAAGCTGTTGTGTATATGTATACTTGTTTGGGGGTACTCCTACTTACAGGTGCAGAAATAAACAAAACATTGTAGATTTATAATGAACACAGATATGAGAGTGAAAAAGCTAAATAATGAACAGTCATTTACCAGGTATTAATTATGCACAATATCATGGACATCTGTGCGTGGGCAGAACCCTATGGAAATTTACTATAGGCTGGAACTCCCCCTTTATGTTATTCATTTGTAATGCATTCTTCTGTTGATACAAAGTATAAGATAACAACCCAAATAGCCTAGGAGGTCCATATTTTCTTGTAGCAAGATCCATTTAGCTTTATCTTCATCCTTATGCAAAATAAAATTTGGATTGTTGCAGGAAATATTTGATTAAATAACTGTTACTTGCAAATCAATGTTAGTCACATGGACATCAGCCATGTAAAGCTACTCCACTTAGTAACTTTGTGTAGATGACAAACAGTTGACATTGAATAATTGCTTGAACAGAAGCCTTTGCGGTGCCATGGTAAACAAGCCACCCATTTTCAAGGTATCAATTTCATTGTATATGCAGTCTATCCATCAGGCAAGCAGCAGCAGTCTTTCCTATCTATCTCTACAGATTGATCAGTATCATTAAGGAATAGAAGAAGGATTTTTACCTTTGATGCTGCTCTAATATGAGCCCCACAAGAGAAAAACCTGTCTTTGGGTTTTCATCCAGGTAAGACACAAGCCAGCCTGCTTATCTACATAGGCTAGCTGGAGTCTTGAAATTTAAAACTAACGGGTATGCATGACATACAATTATTTTATAAGAGATAGAAAAGATGTCCTTACATTATCACCCTTAAACTTCCTGATCTTTTGTCATCACTGAATTTAAGGTCCCAAGGCTGTTAAAGTCATTATTATTTGACTGTATTTTCAGAGCTCACTTTAAGCATAATGCGAGTTTGGAGCATGATGCTGGTCTGATTGAACAACAGATTGACCTGCTACACAGACAGAGACCAGTAGAGGTTAGACTGAGTTTTCTTAACCATCAGACAGGGTTTGCCCTAGTTTAATAGTGCTCACATGAGATATTGGGAATGATGTGATAATTCCTATATTCATAAAAGAAAAATTAAAAAAATGGGACAAAAATGACGTTTTGTTTATGCTGTGGTTAAGGTCTGTCTTGCAGAATGAGCATTCCAAACCCTTGGGTCTTTGTTTTGTTTGTTTCAATTGAGGTTTAACATACCCATCAACACTATTTAGGTCATTTTGGCAACATAGCTTCCAGTTTTTAGGGATTTTTACCCGACATTGAGATGAATTGACAACTCAAGCCCTGCCAGCCAATGAAACCAATATGGTTTGTATGTATTGACGGTCAGACTTAAAAAATGAAGTCCCTTGTCCTGTTGAATAAATTTAATTCACCACAACCATTTCTGACTACCAACCAATCAAATAACTTGATATAAAGTATGCATTCAAATTTCAGAACTGAATGACAAACAGTGTAGATCCTTCTCAGATGGCTTCTGCAGAAGTCATCTGATGTGGATCTACACTGCTTGCAAATGTAGAGGTAATTGTGGCACAGCAGAACAAGGGTTAAAGCTATGATGGTGATCTTTTGAATGAAAGCACACATTACAGGTTGACTCTGATCAGCATGCACATCTGCAGCAACATACTGAGTGGATACACAGACTGATTCAAGTCTTTATTGGTAGGTTGTCTAGGTTTTGTCATGTGCTGGCTCAAATAATGATTTTATTACTCATTGTCGCACCTGCTTATAGCAGGGTGCGACATAGGCCTCTGATGTTTCGTCCGTTCGTCCGTGCATCCGTCCGTTCGTCCATCCGTCTGTTAACATTTACGTCGAAGTTCGACATTTACATCAAAGTTTTTATTTTACAAACCTCAGCTACCATCAAACCTTACATGAAACATCTCATAGACCTTCTCACTTTGTAAGCACCTTGACCTGGTGATTTTGACCTATATTTTGCGCTCCAGTTATTTTGACCATTACGTCAAAGTTCGACATTTACGTCAAAGTTCGACATTTGCGTCAAAGTTTTTATTTACAGACCTCAGCTACCATCAAACCTTACATGAAACATCTCATAGACCTTCTCACTTTGTAAGCACCTTGACCTGGTGAATTTGACCAATATTTTGCGCTCCAGTGACTTTTACCATTATGTCGAAGTTCGATATTTTCGTCGAAGTTTGTATTTAAAAACAACTCTAAGACTAAACAACCATCAAACCTTTCATGAAACATCACCCTGAGCTCCTGACTAGGCAAGCACCTCGACCCGGTGACCTTGACCTATATTTTTCACTTCAGTGAGTTTGACACAAATAACGTCAATGTTCCAGATCTTCTCAAATAAAAGGCCTACACCAATAAAATCTTCAATAGTGTTTCTCTTAGATGTGTTGACTCTGCAGGTACCTTGACATGGTGACCTTGACCTATATTTTAGGCTCCACTGACTTTGACACATTTTACGTCGAAGTTCCAGATCTCCTCAAATAAAAGGCCCACAACCACCTTATCATGCATAGTGCTTCTCCTAGATGTACTGACTCTGCAGGTACCTTGACCCGGTGACCTTGACTTATATTTCACGCTCCAGCGACTTTGACAAATTTTTATGTCGAAGTTCCAGATCTCTGCAAATAAAAGGCATACAACCATCAAAGCTTGCATAATGCTGCTCCTGGATGTACTGATTCTGCAGGTACCTTGACCTGGTGACCTTGACCTATATTTTACGCTCCATTGACTTTGACACAATTTGCGTCAATGTTCCAGATCTTCTCAAATAAAAGGCCTGCAACCACCAAATCTTGCATAGTGGTTCTCCTAGATGTACTGACTATGCAGGTACCTTGACTTGGTGACCTTGACCTATTTTTGGCACTCCATTGACTTTAACACATTTTAAGTTGACATTCCATATTTTTTTAACTATAAGGCCTACAACCACCAAACCTTGCATAGTGCTTCTCCTACATTTACTTACTCTGTGGGTACCTTGACCTGGTGACCTTAACCTATATTATGCACTCCAGCGACTTTTACGTCAATGTTCAATATGTCCTAAAATAAATGGCCTACAGCCACCAAACTTTGCATAGTACTTCTCAATGTACTGATTTGGCACGTACCTTGACCTGGTGACCATGGCCAATATTTTTGGTCCAGTGACTTTGACACCTTTTTACATGAACTATCAACTGCTATGAAATTTACTTAATTAATAACAACATTCTGATTGTGGCTTCTATGACTTTTGCCCCCAGCAGGTGTGACGGCGCCTTCTGCGGAATTCTTGTTTTTGTAGTGCAGGTTGAACCTGGCGGTTTCTTAATCTTTTGGCTGTAGGGCTTGAGATGTCATATCATCTCAGTGTCGGGCAAAAGTCCGAGACAGTCGGAAGCACTGTTTCCAAAGTGACCTAAATAGTGTTGATGGGGACATAAAGCCTCAATATAAACAAAATTACTCATTTTTCAGGTAGCAGATGATTTTGCAGAGAAAGAAGGAAAGCATATGGGGTTTAGAAAACTGCCTCGGGCATCTTCTGTGATTAATATGCCAGTGATAACTACACTGTATTATTGTTGTTTATACCATTTTGAGGAACCAGAGGTTAGTTATTATCTTTCTTCTTTTTGTTGACTCTCCATCTTATGTTACCTATCGTTTCATTTGCACAATACGGATCAGGTGAGTGATCCAGGGCCATCATGGCCCTCTGTTTGTATGGTAAACATTAGATTGTAAATATTACATTTAGTATTTAGAGATCCCTGAACTTTGTTTATGAGACATAGCTTACCTCTTATACAGTAATTGGTTGTCTGTAAGGTTTGTTTGTTTGTCTGGAGTTTAACTGCCCAGTCAACACTATTTTGTTCATATTGAGCTGGTCAGTTTACCTAACCACACTTTTCCCGGGCAGGCTTATACATTAGGGGTTAACCAGTACAGACATTCTTGTATATCAGAGTCATGAGACAAGGTATTTTGCTGTTTAATTAAGCCTTAAAAACACCAAGCAAAATGGCATAGCAGTTAGCATTCAACATTATGTCCTCCCATTGAATGGGGATATTGGTTTTTTGTGCGGATCCTGTTTGTGTTGGTGTCAGTGTTGGCTGTTAAACCACTGTAACTCCTAAACCAATGGATTGATTCTCAGCAAAGTTGTATGTTTACATCACTAGGATAGGAGAAAAGAGTGATTTTAAGATTAGATTTTCATGGCCTTGACCTCATTTTCAAGGACACATGCTCCCAAACACTATAAAACTAGGGCCCGAAAATCAGCATGTCTCCTGAATGAATATATGAACTGTAGTCAAACCTGGTACAATATATAATTGCAACCTGCCAAAGATTTGATTAGGATTTGGCCACCTTGGCCTCATTTTCAAGGTCTCAGGCTCCCGAAAAACTGTCAGACTTTGGCCCTAAAATAGCTTGTTTGCACCCTATCTCCTCAACAAATCTATTTATTGTGGTCAAAATAGGTGTTGGAAACCTTTAAAATTTGGGGCCAGGGCCAAAAATACCCACCTGAAGACTTGGTTATGACGTCGTTTGCCAGGTCACACCATTGAAAAATATTGTCAAAATGTGGATTGACTGCTATAGATCATCTAAACAAATTTATGAATTCTGACTAGATTTGATGTAATTATCTATTCAACATACCAAAGACTTGATTCGATTTTGGTTACTCTGTCATCGGTTTAAAGATCATATGGGTCCAAAGATTGTTCATTGTTTGCTTGTCTGCACCACACCATATCTCTTGAACCAACAGTACATCATGGCAGCATAACAACAACTGGATTCTACTTTTGTGACCTTGACCTCCGTAACAAGGTTTTAAAGAGATTGAACTAGACATTTTCTGTGAATTCATTCACATGAAATGTCAAACCTTATGTGAAAAAAAAAAACATTAGGAAAACATTTCCATAAGAAATAATGGCATCCAACATGGTGTCAGAAAATGATAAATATTAGGTAAAAATTATAACATCTTTATTATTTCTGCTTTCAACATAGATTGTGGGTGCTCATTAAAACCGCCTCAATGAGGCGGTTCTAAGGAGTACCCACAATGTATGTTTTTGAGCAAAAATAAGGCAGATAATGTATACCCCTGTAAACCCCACCTTTCTCTATATAAAGTGGGGTTTAGTGGGGTCTTCGTTTCACGGACTTGTTATCATGATGAATAGCACAATGTAAGTGCTAGAGAGAGACAGACAGACAAACGCAGATATTCTTCTGTATTTATCATATAATACAGGCTGTTTGGTGAAAAAGGAAACTGTAATCTTTTGATTGCTTTGACCATTGTTCTTTTCTTCCACAGAACCTGTTAGCAAGTCCTACTGCTCTGAGGAAACAACACCAGGTATGTTGTTACTGTTCACTGGAAAATCAGCAATTCGGTAATGTCCGACATTCGATACAATGACAAATTAGTTACAAAGACAATTTCAATGGAATGAATCTGTATAGTTTATCAACGACCTTTGAGAGTTCAACGTTCAAGCGTGGCAAGACTATTCCATGTTTTAGGGGAAGCAGGTTTCGGATTTCTTTTTTCACAGGATTTAATAATTATAAATAAGTTTTTTGATAATGCCATTATGTAGAAATCGTGGCCTAGTGGTTACTATGATGCAGTTCGAATCTCAGTAAAACTATATCTCCCAATGTAAAATCCCAACTGAAGGCGACTTACCTAAAACATGGACTAATCCAAAATTAAAAGTGCAGTCATGTCTCACTGCGTTTTGAAAGACTATAGTGGTGAAATGCTTGGGAACAAAATACTGTCATTATGATGAGATCCTCTGTACATGTAAATGACCAAAAAGATGATCACATGGGAGTGTAGCCTACAAATCCTGGACAGTAATTTTATCTGGAGTCCCCCAAATATGGACACTGACAAACAGTTCAGGCGCAGGTCAGATCTTTCATTCTGCTCTGTCTGATCAGGGTCTTCACTGATTGCAAACAATTCAGCCATTTTCTAAATAGTCAAACAGTTGACTCCCTTGTAAATGACAGTGCCAGTTGCCAGTTGTATCCATGACCTTTAATGTCAAGCCCCTTTACTGCTCTATATCTGGTTGGCTAGTAGTTAATGAGCTCCCAAAAAGTCTGCCTCTATTTCTAAATTGAAAAGTCAAGCCTGCAGTCAAGATGGTTGAATAGAAATTTTGAGCTGTGGTTGAAGAGATCATAGAGGTTTGTAGATGGTTGACAAATGTCTACCAATATAAATGTCATTGTATTAAGGACATGGAAACAAGGGTTAAAAGTAGAAGTTTTAATCTTTCTGTTTCAGTTGACAGAGAAGCAGTTTGTGTGGACAGCTATCAGAGCCAAGGCTAGACTCAGACAATGGACAGACATTGAGCAGCTGCTCACCACAAAGGTTGGCCGTGTATACACATAAAACCATCTTTTCACTGTTCATTATATGGGGTGGTTGGGTGAGGCGAAGGTGTCATGTATCCTTTATCACCTGGGTGTCCAACTAATATTGGCTTTACAGTTGGGCAAGGCCTGCTGTCCTTGTAGAACTCTTTCAACTTCTCTACTGTCTCTTCTCTCCCTTTCTCTGGGAGATGACACAAAACGACTCACAAGGGTTGCTGTGTCGTTAAACCTCAGTGCAATCAATCACTGTTCATTATAACATGGTTTTGGATATATAACAGTTTAAAGATGATTTCCAAAAATGTTTATGTATACGAGGACTGTTCAAATATGAATGCAGCTAAGCACATAAAAATGATTCCTGATAGATTTCGATGAAAAATTTATTTTGTCCCCTCAAAGTATTCCCCTTTAACAGATATACAAACTTTCAGTCTTCTGATCCAATCATTGAATGCATTTTGGTAGTCTTTTCGAGGTATACTATGAAGGCACTGGAATATTGCAGAACCGAGGTGTTTGCGCTGTACACATTTTCGACCAGAAAGGTATTTTTTCAGCCGCGGGAACAAAAAAAGTCACACTGGGCAAGGTCAGGGGAATACGGGGGGTGAGTGAGTTCAACAACCTTTTCCTGCTTCAGATAGTCTTGCACAATGAACGCCTTGTGCGATGACGCATTGTCATGTAGCATCTGACATTGGCCAAACCAGTTGCGGGTCTTCGTTCTTTGAAATATTTCTTCAATTTTCGAAGAACTTTATTCTTGTAAAACTTCGCATTTACAGATTTGCCTTTAGGCACAGCAACCTGAATAGCAGGGCCCTGATTTGAAAAGAATATGGCATACATAACCTTCTTGACGCTCATGGTCCGCTTTGCAATGCATGGTCTTTTGCAATTCTTTGTTGCCCATATTTTGCTCTGAATCTTTCGTTTTGGCTCAAAAAAGGGAAGCCATGTCTCGTCACCTGTGACTACATTAGCTAAAGACTGTGCATTGTAATTTGGAAACTTTTTAAGCAACTTCTTGGCTCACTGAACGCGTGTCGTTTTCTGCTCATCTGTCAACAGATGGGGAATCCATCTAGCACAGATGTTTCTCATTTTCCAATCCCGTTTCAGAATTGTATGAGCTGCTCCTAATGAGATGCCAACCATACTAGCTATTTGCCTAGTGGTGTATCGTGCATCGGTAGCAACTATTTCTTTCACTCTAGCAACCATCTTGGCAGATGTTGCTCTTTTCGGCCGACGATCATGTGGTGCATCTTCTGTTGAGCCTAGCCCACAACTGAATTTCTTACACCAACGAAAAACTGTCGGAAAAGACATTTCATTATGCCCATGAACCGAACATATTTCATCAAAAATGTCTTTGCACTGTATACCAAGAATACAACGATTCTTAATATAGGACCGTATTTCAACGACGTACTCTGACCTTCTTCCAGCCATGTTTTGTATTAGTATACAAGAGTAGACAGTGTTTATCGAACGATATACATGGCTAAAGTCAACGGATTTTATCAGGTTTGGTATCAATGCATAGGTAAAATGTTTTTCTACGCTGTGATATTTATTTCCAGGTGATTTTCGCATTAGTGCATGAGAAAACGTTCTACTTGCATTCATATTTGAACAGTCCTCGTATAATTTAGACATTTGTGATACAACATTGATGTTTAACCCTCATCCTGTTGAACCCAAATACATCTGCTTTTGAAAACAGTATAAATCCAGATCAGCTGGTCTCTTGGAAGCCAGCTGATCAGAAATATACAGCATGGTGAGGGATAAAAAACACAGTTCTGCTTAGGACCACAGTGAAATTCTGCTAAAATTAAGACTTTAAACTCATATTTTAAAAGGTTTCAGTGTTTGTGTTTTTTACACACAGTGTACACTAGTAAAAGTCCACCTTTGGGGCTGTTCAAAAGTGGTCTTAAAGACCATTTTTGAACAGTCCAGAAGCTGATCTTAATATAGGAATTTTATTGTACATGAACACCACCTGTTAGGCAAACTTGTTTTTTCTTTACACCTTCTTTAAACATCTGACCAAATTGGTAAAATGTATCCTAGATACCTGTCAGCAAGACATTGCTAAATTTGATGCAGATTTATTCTGAGCAAGAACAAATAAATATTCTGCTGTACTTTTGTTTGTTCTGAGGGTTTCAAACATTTAAAATTGCAAAAATATGAAGTATGAACAACATTATCCTCAAGCAAGACCAACTTGTGAATCCATTGCACTCAAGTCAGTCTTCATGCATTTTATGGATAGCCAGTGATGCTGAGCTTCTTGAGACACAAAGCAAAGGTTTCCAGCAGGCACATGTCACTAGGGCAACGTCAAATCAACGTTGGTGCAACATTGTGACGTTACACCGACATTGATTTGATGTTGCATAAACGTAATGACGTTGCACCGACGTTGATTTGATGTCGCAATTACATCATGTGCCTGCTTGGTTGTGTGCCAAATAAATTGGGTAGTTGTTCAAAACTTGCAATGCCGTTAGTTAACCCCTACTGGTAAATTTTATATCATTTAATATGGCAAATATACTATATTTTTGGCTGCAAAAAAAATGTGAGCAGCTTTTGCATGAATTTTACTGGGAAAAAAATATGAGCAGCTTATGCTAATACAAAAGGTGCTCACATTTGTTTTCAGCAAATACTGATCAGATACTGAACTGAGCTAGAATAGTTAAAATTATGACCACCAACTAGCATATTAAGCTAACGAAGCTTTGAACAGCTGGCCCTGCCCTGATAGCTCAGTGGTAGAGCATCCACTTCGGGATCTGAATGTTGCGGGTTCGATTCCTAAGGCGTGAAAAATGGTACTCCCTTGGTTGACGCTTGCATTATCAGGGGTAGTCCTAGGAAGATAAATGAAGGCAAGTAAGTATTTGTTAAAGGATACTTGTCGCAAAAACGCTCAACCGAGCTGATGATAATTGTTACTATTATGGGACGTTAAATAAAGCTTCTTTATATTTTATCTGGGCCCAGGTTCACAAGCTGGTCCCAAGATTATAAAACTTTTTTGATCTCAGCTCATTTGAGCATGAAATTTGTTCTGCTTGTAAATTTTAAAATGCCAACAATTGCTGGCATTTTAAAATTTATAAGCAGGACAAATTATATTCTGTGCTTATCTTAGCAGGTAAATTGCCCCTTTCAATTCTATTTTAATATCTATGAGCAATATAGATTTCATGCTCAGCTGAGTTGAGCATGAAAAGTTTTTATAACCTTGGGGGTGATTTGAGATTTGTCTCTATGTACATGTCAGAAAACTTAGTTTACTACTTTACTTTTACGTTCATATTACAGAGTTTCTTTGGTGGAACAAAGTTGAAGTCTGTGATAGGATTTGATAAAGTAGCAGAAATAGTCCACAAAGCTGAGGCACCTTCAGAGGTATTCCAATTAGTTTAAATTTCAATAACTTGAACATCCATGGGACTATGGATATTGTTTGAGACAAAAGTGGCTTGTACCACTGAGGGTTAATCATCGGGCCATGTCAGGAGCCATATTTATAATAATAATAATAATAATAATCAACCTTATGTATACTCTAGAGTGTAACACATTTAGAACTAGTACTTATCTTCAATGTGGCCTTCTTTTCCTGGGTAAGAACTAGTACTAACCAATGTGGATAAAGTCCCTTGCTCAAGGAAACAACACTTGGCGCTTGCGGGGTAGTAACGGCTACCTCTCGATCTCAAATCCGATGCCTTACCACTGCACCACAGTGCTCCACCATAATGGGGATAATTTAGATACGTCTTTCTGACCTTTTATAAAGGTACCAAGTTGTGTTACTCAATTAAAATCACCCTGTTTTGGGGATTCTAATGGGTACTCTTGACACACATTTTCAAAATAAATAAGTAAAATCTCCCTAAATTTTCCCTAATTACAGTGAAATTCCGCTATTAAGACCACCTAAAATTAAGACTAATTCTGGTATAAAAAGCTTATTTAGCAGGTTGCAGTTAATCTTTTGTGTTTTCTGCGTAGAGTGTCCTCTGGTCATGGACCACATTTGGGACTGTTCAAAAGTGGTCTGAAAGACCGCTTTTGAACAGTCCCAAAGGTGGTCTTAATATAGGAAAATTTCTGTAATTGTTATCTGGAGCTATAGGAAGTATTATGATAGCACACCCATGTGACTTAGTGCATTCTTACAGATCTACAAAATGGTTACTTTTCTGATAAAAATTTGCTAAGGTCATACTCCAAACACAGGTTGTGGGTATTCGTTAGAACCGCCTCATTGAGGCGGTTCTAACGAGTACCCACAAACTATTGCTTGGAGCAGAAATAAGAAAAAATATTGTATACTCCTGCAAACCAGTTTTCTCTATATGAAGTAGAGTTTAGAGGATCAACATTTGCGACAACCCTAACATTCACCCTGATGTTCAAGTCCATCCAGACACAACATAGACTTTGGCGTGATTCAGATTTTTCAAAGGAGACAACTTTCGTGACTGCCTGGTTGCTTTCCTGCACACTCTTGAGTCTGAGCAAGTCTGAAAAAGTGTTTTTGCTCCTGAGGAACAACATCCCTTGACCCATTTAGTACCAGAAACCCCAAAATGGGTACTCTGGCAAACAGTGAAGGCCCAGATCAGAGGCTGCAGAATGTGGCATCTGATCAGGGCCTACACTGTTTGCAAAAAATTAAGCCATTTTCCAAATAAATTTTGAAGAAAAAAAAAACAACCTGACACCCCTAAATTTTGGAATGAACTCTTTGGTACAAAAAGGGTTAAAGAGAAGACTCCTAATGATATGGGAGATAAAAATATTTTGAAAGAGTTGCCTCCCCTGAGGATGTATTGCATTCCCTTGTATAATGATGGCTTACCATGGTGGGTGCCTATGTTGGTTTATTTACCTATATTAAAGCAGAGCTGTGTGATACTTACCAAAGAGTTCAAAGAGCATTCAGTCCTGTATAGAGGGAATATGGGTCAGACTGCAGTCACACAGGCAAATTCACAGTAATACATCAGTCTGAAACTGGCTAGTCTGGGCCAGAAAACTTCTACATTCAGACAGTTTTCAGTTCTTTTGGTGTACTCCTTGCTTCCAAAGGATAAACCTTTAATAGACCATATTCTCATAAACCCATATATGCCTAACATTGTTTGCTTAATTAAAGTACTGGCATTTTGGTAAAACTTACCACAAAGAAAACAAACCTGACTTTGCTATGATTGGAAATGAAACAGTTCTAAGATATTTGAAAGGAGATTCTATTGTCATATGTGGGCTGATCAGATGATATATTTACAGGTAACTGGTAAATATCTGAAGGAGGTAGATGATGTTGACAGGAGACTGGCATTGGCTCAGAAGATGCATTGTCATGAGGCAGTCATTGATGTAAGATAATTTTATATTGCTATCTGTCGACTTTACACTCTTTCTCTCCACAAGAGAACCCACAAGCATATTGTTGACGCATCAGATGTAAATAAAAATTTATTAATTCAAATTTTAGGATAGATATACATCACAGGTATCCCCATAGTAACTGCATTGAACTGAATCATTTTTATACCCCCGGCATACGGAGTATGCCATGGGGGCATACGGAGTATGCCATGGGGGTATATAGTTTTCGTCTTTTCTGTGTGTGTGTAAACTTTCTGTGTGTGTGTGTGTAAACTTTTTTTTGTGTCAAAGATTTCTCAGGAACTACTATACCTAGAAACTTGAAATTTGGTACAAACAACATGCATAACTAGTTGTATTGTGGGAAAGAAAATTGGGGCTGTGGGGCCAGGTTCTTTAGAGTTATTCCCCTTTGTTATATTTGCTACTGAGATGTGCATTTTGTGACTTACCTTAAATTTTGTGTCAAAGATTTCTCAAGATCTACTGTACCTAGAAACTTGAAATTTGGTACAAGCAACATGCATAACTAGTTGTATTGTGGGAAAGAAAATTGGGGCTGTGGGGCCAGGTTCTTTAGAGTTATTCCCCTTTGTTATATTTGCTACTGAGATGTGTATTTTGTGAGTTACCTTAAATTTTGTGTCAAAGATTTCTCAGGAACTACTGTACCTAGAAACTTGAAATTTGGTACAAACAACATGCATAACTAGTTGTATTGTGGGAAAGAAAATTGGGGCTGTGGGGCCAGGTTCTTTAGAGTTATTCCCCTTTGTTATATTTTTTTTATAAAATTTTGTCAGCAAGATATCTCAAAAACTATTGGAGCTAGAGCCTTGAAAGTTGGTGAATAGATTGGTGGTGATGAGTAGATGAACTGATTAACTTTTGACAAAATTCCGAAAAATACTTTGTGAGTTATGGCCCTTTGTCATTTTGGTAATTTGTGCCATTGTACTGTATGGTAAAAGTGATGCATAGCATAACTTTAGAACCGTGTATGCTAGGGTTTTGAAATTTCATATATGGATTCCTCATGGAAAATTAGCCGACACGTATTTTTTTTCTCGTCCGGACTATGCTCCTTTCAAGAGTTATTGCCCTTTGAAATTTTTTTAATAAAATCTTGTCAGCAAGATATCTCAAAAACTATTGGAGCTAGAGCCTTGAAAGTTGGTGAATAGATTGGTGGTGATGAGTAGATGAACTGATTAACTTTTGACAATATTACGAAAAATACTTTGTGAGTTATGGCCCTTTGTCATTTTGGTAATTTGTGCCATTGATCTGTATGGTAAAAGTGATGCATAGCATAATTTTAGAACCGTGTATGCTAGGGTTTTGAAATTTCATATATGGATTCCTCATGGAAAATTAGCTGACGCGTATTTTTTTCTCCTCCGGATTATGCCCCTTTCAAGAGTTATTGCCCTTTGAAATTTTTTTAATAAAATCTTGTCAGCAAGATATCTCGAAAATTATTGGAGCTAGAGCCTTGAAAGTTGGTGAATAGATTGGTGGTGATGAGTAGATGAACTGATTAACTTTTGACAACATTCCGAAAAATACTTTGTGAGTTATGGCCCTTTGTCATTTTGGTAATTTGTGCCATTGATCTGTATGGTAAAAGTGATGCATAGCATAACTCATGGAAAATTAGCCGACACGTATTTTTTTTCTCGTCCGGATTATGCTCCTTTCAAGAGTTATTGCCCTTTGAAATTTTTTTAATAAAATCTTGTCAGCAAGATATCTCAAAAACTATTGGAGCTAGAGCCTTGAAAGTTGGTGAATAGATTGGTGGTGATGAGTAGATGAACTGATTAACTTTTGACAATATTACGAAAAATACTTTGTGAGTTATGGCCCTTTGTCATTTTGGTAATTTGTGCCATTGATCTGTATGGTAAAAGTGATGCATAGCATAATTTTAGAACCGTGTATGCTAGGGTTTTGAAATTTCATATATGGATTCCTCATGGAAAATTAGCTGACGCGTATTTTTTTTCTCCTCCGGATTATGCCCCTTTCAAGAGTTATTGCCCTTTGAAATTTTTTTAATAAAATCTTGTCAGCAAGATATCTCGAAAATTATTGGAGCTAGAGCCTTGAAAGTTGGTGAATAGATTGGTGGTGATGAGTAGATGAACTGATTAACTTTTGACAACATTCCGAAAAATACTTTGTGAGTTATGGCCCTTTGTCATTTTGGTAATTTGTGCCATTGATCTGTATGGTAAAAGTGATGCATAGCATAACTTTAGAACCGTGTATGCTAGGGTTTTGAAATTTCATATATGGATTCCTCATGGAAAATTAGCTGACGCGTATTTTTTTTTCTCGTCAGGATTATGCCCCTTTCAAGAGTTATTGCTCTAAGAATTTTTTTTTTATAAAATTTTGTCAGCAAGATATCTCATGCTATGCATCACTTTTACCATACAGATCAATGGCACAAATTCTCCTGATAGCCTCCATAGCCTAATGGGTAAGAGCACTGACTCTCAATCATTGTTTTTGAACAGGTAAGACGAGACAGGCTGCTCAGCTACACAGAGTAGCAAGAGTCATGGGGCCAGTTGTTCAAAATTAATGACCTCGTTAGGTAACAAATTGTTTAAACTTGATCATTTAAGGGGAATGGGAACACCTGGCAGATTTTTCTGCCATTTTTCAAAGGGAGAAAACTTTCGGGACTTCTTGTTGGCTTTTCTATAGGCTCAGTCCCACTGAAAAAGGGGTCTACTCTTGAAGGAAAGAATTTTCTCCTCAGGAGCAAGAGTTGACCCCTATTGTCATGGGACACAAAAACACTTTTGCAGGAGTTGCCTCCCCTGACGGTGTTCCCATTCCCCTTAATATGGCAAATATGCTAATATTTTTGCTGAAAAACATGAGCAGCTTTTGCAAATGCATACTATATTAGAAATTGTACTTGCTTGAGCAGTTAACAAATTGACCACTAATGAGCTCGTTAAGTTAATGATGCTTTGAACAACTGGCCCATGAAATTTTAGACATAGAAAATAGTAGTTTTATCCAAGCAGCAGACACTAAGATGCTGAAATGACAATGTGGAGGCACAAGCTTGACTGAACTTTGTTGTTCACAAATTGCCAAAAATATAGGTTGTTTTTCATGATATGTCTCATATTATGTATTTCTCACCACTTTGTAGACCTACTTACAACAGAGAGATAGACAAGCTATACTGCAATATCAGAAGAAGCTGAAAACACATTCCAAAGAATGGTTCTATTCCAAAGATGTACTTAGCAATAATGTAAGTTCTAGAACTCCAGGGCCCAGCTGTCCAAGCCTAGTTAATAAGTTAGTGGTCAAAACTGTAAACTATTCTAACAAGCTCAATATCATTTGCTGGAAAAATGTGAAATGAAAAACCTTGCATTTTCTTTTCTGACAGCATACATATTAGTATGTTTGCCATATTAACCCATATATGCCTAGCGTCCCTTTTTTGGGACGTTGGCAAACAGTGTAGACCCAGATCAGACGCCGCAGAACGCGGCGTCTGATCTGGGTCTACACTGTTTGCTCAAAGAACATACATTTTTGTACAACTTACATTAAACAAAACAAATCTGACACCCCTATAATTGAAAATGGACAACTCCAAATTTATAAGATGGAACATTCCATTGTCATATATGGGTTAAATTGTCAAAGTTTCACTGGTATGTTAACTAACAATATTCTTAGTTTTAAACTACTGGGCCAAGGTAAGAATCAGCAATGAGGAAATTTAATATATGGGATAATTTGCCTTCATATTTGAATCAGGGGATGACAAAACCAAGAAGTACTCTTTGACCAGCAGACTCGGATCAGCCCACTAGTCTGGTTTTTAATCTCACCTGCTTTAACCCTTTTTGTACCAAATGGAATCTTGTCAGGTTGTGTTTTCTTCAAAATTGATTAGGAAAAATGCCTCAGCTTTTAGCAAACAGTGGAGGCCCTGATCAGACGCCGCAGTGAGTGTTTCAGTTTTACGTCCCACCAACAGCTAAGGTCATATGGAGACAGGACCTCGGTTTAAAGACATGTCTGGAGAAGCCCAGGATCGATCCTGCGACCCCTGGTTTACAAGGCGAGTAGCTTAACCACTACACCACAGAGGCTTCTACAACTAGCAAGGAATACCAGGCCAATGTCTGGCCAACATTGATACAATATGGTAATGTCATATCGATCAGATGACATTGACACAGTTTTGTGCTGGCTTGGAACTTTGAGTGTTATAGGTAATGGTAATAGTGTTATAAATAATGATAAGCACTTAAAGTTTGTTGGTTGAGTGCCATTATTGACCCATTTCAGACTGGAAACCCCTAAACGGGTACCGTGGCAATCAGTGCAGGTCCAGATTAGACGCTGCAGAATGCGGCGTCTGATCTGGGCCTCCACTTTTCGGTAAAAGTTAAGCCATTTTCTAAATAAATTTTGATGAAAACACAACCTGCCACCCCTAAATTTTCAAATGAACTCCTGCTATATATAAGGAGGAAGATTTCATTTGGTACAAAAAAGGTTAAACACTTTACAAAATTTGTGTATTTTTATTTTCAGTGCAAAAGATAGTTGCGTGTGTTGGTAGAAATTACATAATCTGTGGCATTAAATTTTATGAAATGCTCTTTCATTGATATGTATGGTTTAGAAAGATGCATGTGTTTGTTAAAAGAACATATAAAAGTAGACAGTTTTTGCTATTTTTCTCATTAAACGTATGGACATTCTACTCCTGAAAAATGGAAGGAATACAGATTTACATGTTCTTCCATCTATCCTTCCATCTGTCCTTTTGAAAACCATTATTTTTGTCCAAGATTTTGGAGAAAAAAAATAATATATATATTTCTGGTTAAGTCCATACTCATAAATTTGCTTTGTTTTTTGTCTTTCAGAGTACAAAATGGAAGACCTGATGTTACAGAGATATGTTGGTTATAATGTCAGCCAATCATGTGAACCATTACAACACATTCCACTGTGATCATCATAGCTCCAGATAAGGAGGGGAACTGAGGATAGTTAACCCATTTCAGAACGCGTACCGTGGCAAACAGTGCAGGCCCAGATCAGACGCCGCAGAACGCGGCGTCTGACCAGGGCCTCCACTGTTTGCTTAAAGTTCAGCCGTTTTCCAAATCAATTTTGAAGAAAACATGATCTGACACCCCTAAATTTTGAAATGGACTCCTACTATATATAAGTAGGAAGATTCCATTTGTGTTAAGGGATAACTTTCTTATTAGCTGACCGTCACGTAGTGACGAGGTGAGCTTTTGGGATCACTTTTGGTCTGTCGTCCGTGCGTCTGTCCGTGCGTAAACAATTTCTTCATACGACATCTCCTCCTAAACCACTGATCAGATTTTGACCTAACTTCACAGGAATGATCCTTAGGTGGTCCCGTTTCAAAGTTGTTCAAATGGTTCCGGTCCGTTGCACATCTGGGTCACAGGAGCCAAAAATAGATTTTTTTCACCGAAAACTTAAAAAATCTTCTTCTCTGAAACCACAAGGCCCAGGTCTTTGATATTTGGTATGAAGCTTCATCTAGTGGACCCCTACCAAGATTGTTCAAATTATAGTGCTGGGGCCAAATATGCCCCCGCCCCAGGGCCCTTTGCTTTTACATGGGCTTATACAGGGAAAATCTTTAAAAATCTTCTTCTCTGAAACCCAAAGGCCCAGATCTTTGATATTTGGTATGAAGCTTCTTCTAGTGGACCCCTACCAAGATTGATTAAATTATAGTGCTTGGGCCAAAAATGCTTATATAGGGATAATCTTTAAAAATCTTCTTCTCTGAAACCGCAAGGCCCAGGTCTTTGATATTTGGTTTGAAGTTTCGTCTAGTGGACCCCTACCAAGATTGTTCAAATTATAGTGCTGGGGCCAAATATGCCCCCGCCCCAGGGCCCTTTGCTTTTACATGGGCTTATACAGGGAAAATCTTTAAAAATCTTCTTCTCTGAAACCCAAAGGCCCAGATCTTTGATATTTGGTATGAAGCTTCTTCTAGTGGACCCCTACCAAGATTGATTAAATTATAGTGCTTGGGCCAAAAATGCCCCCCGCCCCGAGGCCCTTTGGTTTTACATTGGCTTATACAGGGAAAATCTTTAAAAATCTTCTTCTCTGAAACTGCAAGGCCCAGGTCTTTGATATTTGGTATGAAGCTTCATCTAGTGGACCCCTACCAAGATTGTTCAAATTATAGTGCCGGGGCCAAAAATGCCCCCGCTCGGGGCCCTTTGGTTTTACATGAGCTTATATAAGGAAAATATTTAAAAATCTTCTTCCCTGAAACTGCAAGGCACAGGTCTTTGATATTTGGTATGAAGCTTCATCTAATGGACTCCTACCAAGATTGTTCAAATTATAGTGCTGGGGCCAAAAATGCCCCCGCCCCGGGGCCCTTTGGTTTTACTTGGGCTTATATAGGGAAAATCTTTAAAAATCTTCTTCTTTGAAACCGCAAGGCCCAGAACTTTGCTATTTGGTATGAAGCTTCATCTAGTGGACCGCTACCAAGATTGTTCAAATTATAGTGCTCGAGCCAAAAATGCCTACGCCACAGGGCCCTTTGGTTTTTCATGGGCTTATATAGAGTAAATCTTTAAAAATCTTCTTCTCTGAAACCGCAAGACCCAGGTCTTTGATATTTGGTATGTAGCTTCATCTGGTGGACCCCTACAAGATTGTTCACATTATAGCCCTGGGGCGAAAAATGGCCCCACCCTGGAGCCCACTGGTTTTACATAGGCTTATATAGAGAAAACCTTTAAAAATCTTCTTGTCAGAAACCAGAAGGCCCAGGTCTTTGATATTTGGTATGAAGCTTCATCTAGTGGACAGTTATGAAGATTGTTGAAATTATAGCCGTGGGCCCAATAATGGCCTAACACGGGGGCCCACTGGTTTTAAATAGGCTTATATAGGGATCGAAAATCTTTAAAAATCTTCTTGTCTGAGGTCTTTGATATTTGGTATGAAGCTTCATCTAGTTGATTTCAACAAAGATTGTTCAAATTATAGCCCTGGGGCCAAAAATGCCCCTGTGCCGGGGCCCACTGGTTTTATGCAGGCTTATGATAGGAAATTATTAAAAATCTTCTTGTCTGAAACCAGAAGGCACAGGTCTTTGATATTTAGTATGAAGCTTCATCTAGTTGACCTCTACCAAGATTGTTCAAATTATAGCCCTGGGACCAAAAATGGGCCCGCGCCGGGGCCCCCTCGCTTTACATAGACATATTAGGGAAAAACCTTTAAAGTCTTGTCTCAAACAGGACAATGGGGCACTTGCAAAACTCTTAGCTCTTAGCTCAGGTGAGCGATATAGGACCATCATGGTCCTCTTGTTTTTCCATAAATAGGTGCCGGCCTCAGTAGCTCAGACGGATGTGCATCTGACTGGTGATCAGGAGGACATGGATTCGTTACCTGCCGGGGTCGGCAACATTCTTTCGTGGAGATTGATCATGAAATCTTTTCTACGGTCATTCTCTCGCTCCCACTGATTCAAGAAGGGCAGTTATCAGTTTCTGGCGAAAGAATGTGCACTGTACTGGTTAACAACTTATGTATAAGCCTGCCCAGGAAAAGTCTGGATAGATAAACTGACTGGCTCAAAAATGACCTAAATTGTATTAAAAGATAAAATAAAGAAGCTTTATTTAACGTCGCATATACCAGACAAGTAACATAAGCTCTGTAGAGTTTTTATTGCGACAAAGTATCCTGTAACAAATACTTACCTACCTTCATTTATTTTCCTAGGACTGCCCATGATAATGAGAGCGTCAGCCAAGGGAGCGCCTAGTACCATTTTTCATGCCTTTGGTATGGCGCGGCTGGGGATGGAACCCGCGACCTCCCATTCCCGAAGCGGACGCTCTACCACTGAGCTATTGGGGCCGGTAAAATGGGCCATTAAACTGTAAAAAAAAAAAAAAAATGATTACTGTGTAGGTTTTCATCTTGCAAATCTTGAGTGTATATAACATACACTGTCCGGTGTTTTTCAATCAGGTTAAGATGTATTGGAAGATAGAAAGAAACAGGTATGTTATGGGTACTTGTTAGAATCGCCTCTATGAGGTGATTCTATCAAGTACCCCTTACTTATCCTCAGTACTTCTTATTTATATGGAACTATGGATAATTCAATATATGTGATAACTGAGAAAATCCTGTCTACGTTCAAATCTACAAAGAGATATTGTGAATGGAAAACTGATCTTTAAAGGACTACGGAAACAATTTTACTTTTAATAAAATATTGTTCAGTCATAAGAATCCTGCGCATCCCCGCAGAGCTTAGTCTGTTAACCTTACAGCTACCTGTGTAAACCGCTTAGAGATAAAAATTCCTCCAATATGCATGTATTCCGCCACTCTACGCTGCTTATCGGTGAGTGACGTCACTGTTCCCATTTCATTGAAGAACGTGTAAAGATTAATGTTTATTTCTTTGCATTACGCTTTTATTTTTTGGAAACAAATACATTAATATGGTGCATTGTGTAGCATTCGGGTGCACTAGTAAACATTCCAAAGGATGTGGGATTCATTTCTTTGCACAATGGGTGTTTCATTGTAAAAGAAGCACGACCGAAGAGTACATTTTTCAAGTGATTTGATTTGAGGTTTAACTTCCCCGTCCACACTGTAAAGGTCATTTTGGAGACGTTGCTTCCAATTTTGTGGGACTTTTACCCGACATTGAGATGAAATGACATCTCAAGCCCTGTCGCCCAATGAAACCAATAGGGTTTATAAGCATGGGCGGTCCGACTCGTGCGCACCGCTTTGCCTGGGCAGGCTTAGATCCTCTAAGCGGGTGACCAGTACTCGTGTGCGGGTCGGATTAGCTCTGCGTGGAAGCATCATGCAGCCCATATATTTCTTCAAGCCCCGATGGGCGGGGGCCGTATTTTTCAAGTGAATGTACGAAAGAGACCCACAGAAAATGGCTGAATTTTGATACCCAAATGCAAGGCCGATGTTTTAAGTGGGTTTGTGTAGGTTTCTGACCGTAGAAGAGGTCCCACTTTGCCTCAGGCTACTCACACGCCAAGTTAGTGATGTAGACCCGGATAGTCTCAACCCGAATTTTGTTTTTCTGCGCGTTTCTTTGTTTTCGGATATGCTTAGAAGATTAGCCGACAACTGAATACATTCAATGTAGCGCAGAATATTCACTTCTTGTACGGCTTTGACATCTGATATGGGCCTACACTGTTTGCCAACTACGCGTTTTTGGGTTTCTGGAACAAAATGGGTTAATAATCATGTGTCCGCTGAGGTGTTACGTGATGTTTTAATCTGAATTCTAACATCCTTTTTATCATAACTCACTGAAGCCCCCGTGGTGTAGTGGCTGTGCTTCTCGCCTCAGAAACCAGGGTTCGCGGGTTCAATCCCTGGCTTTTGTAGAGTTCGGATTTTTAAAACCGAAGTCCCGTCACCGTATGTCCTTAGCTGTTGGTTGGACGTTAAACACACACACACACACACACATCATAACTCACTAATTTGTAGTTATTATTATTATTATTATTATAATTATTATTATTATTATTATTATTATTATAGCTCATGTGTTCGTATCTTCGGTTGTTGGTACACTGCTTGCTAAAGTACAGCCTGAAGTGGAAAGGCGGCATAATGACAGTCTTTGTTTGTTTGTATTGGAGTTTAACGGCCCAGTCAACGCTTTTTTAGGCCATGTTTGAGCCGGTCAGTTTACCTAACACACTTCCTTGGCAGGCTTATACGTAAGCGGTTAACGAGTACAGTGCAAATTCTTTCGCCAGAAACTGACAACTGCCCTTCTCGAATCATCGGAAGGAAGAGAATGACCGTAGAAAAGATTTCATGATCAATCTCCACGAAGGAATGTTGCCGACCCCGGCAGGTATCGAATCCGCGTCTTCCTGATCACCGCGCATCCGACTGAGCTACCGAGACCGGAACATAATGACAGTCAGCGTCTTATAAATGGCACTGATAACGCTGTATCTACGTCAGTTATTAGAGCTCGTGATGCTAGTTTTCAAATCAAGTGGAGACCAAAAATGTTTATAAGACAAATGCCAAAAACAAAAAAAAAAAAAAAAAAAAACGGCGTCTATAGTGAGCGCTTTGCAGAGGAAACTTCCAAGCGGATATATAAATTTGAAATGACTGCGTGTCAACGTTGATGCGACGACGTGACAAAATATCCGTATAATATTATTTTGTTTTATATTTGCTTTTATTAAAATATATAGATGTTGGATGAATGAAAAAATACTGTGAAGAAACATAACATATGACCTAACATGCCGTTCAAAAATATTTTTTTCAATACGCTGCATTAATCAAATCGACAATTCTGTACAAAGAAGTCAGTGCCAGACTGACCGATTTGTATCTTGCATCCTCTGTGTTACACTAAGGCCGTCAAGAGGAGTCCTCGGCTTCGTCCTGCTGCAACTCAGCGGGCTCAAACCAGACCCGTGCGCTGGGAGGGGGTTGCGAGGGTGCAAAAGCATCCCCCGTACTTATTTGGAAATTATCACACATTCTATAGATTTTTTAGGTGCGCGTAGGGGCCTGCGATTATATATATATGACTGTATTTCTGGTATCAGCTTCAAGCTCGCTTGCATTTTGTTATTTATTAATTTATTTTTTAAATCTTTGTTTTCTGGCCGAATTTATGTACAATTTCGTTGGTTTACTATAGCAAAGTGGGAATAATGACGTCACTATACCACGTGATTCGGTAGCTGATTAATTATCGGATTTTTCTCTCGCGACTACACTAGCAGACAAATGCACATGTTTACCTGGCTACTGTTTATTTATTACGCTATGTATAAATCTCGGAATTTCAGCATCAGGGAGTGTTAACTGGCGATTTTAAGATGTTATTTATTTGAGAATGATTTCCAGTCTCCTTTAACAACAAAAAATGCTCTCCTTCATTAACCCTTTCAACCCTATAGCCTAGTACAGATATACATATGCAAATGGTGTAGATCCATATAAAAAGCAGTCTCATCAGGTACTACAAAGCCATTCAATTTTACATGTTTTAGTGGCTAAAGTTAACTATTTCAAGCAAGGGTGCATCCCAACAGGCCTCCATGGCCTTGTGGGTATGAATGCTGACTCTTAATCATTAACTCCCCCACCGCAGGCTTGGGTCATATATGAGACCCCTAGTTCTGCAGCTGGTCAGGTCGTTTTTCTCTGGGTACCAGTTTTTGTTTGCCCTTCTCAGATTAATGATGGATTCGACATAAGAGCAATAATTTTGAAAGGCTCTAAAACAAAAAAAAAGGAAAAAGGTGCATCCAAATATTGAAGCTAGAAGCGTCAACTTCAGAAACTCAGGGGGAGAAAGGATTAATCTGAGTACTGGGCCTGAATGAGTGATAAATGCTAATATCACACCCAACCCAACTCCAGACTTCAAACATTTCAGACAATTTCAGTTGCTTTAAGAAAATGTATTTTTACCATCCTGTGAACACCGATGATACAGATCATGGCCCAGTTGTTCAAGCCCTACAGCGCATCACGTGAACAAGTCCGTGAAATGAAGACCCCCCTACACCCCACTATAAATATAGAAAACTGGGGTTTACGGGGTATACATTATTTTTCTTATTTTTGCTCCAAGACATAGGTTGTGGGTACTCGTTAGAACCGCCTCAATGAGGCGGTTCTAACGAGCACCCACAACCTATGTTTGCAGTATGTATAAGAAAAATATATCTGATTTTCATCAGAAAAGTAGTGATTTTGGAGATGTGAAAAATGCACCATGTCACACGGGTGTGTTATCGTAATGGTCATTGGTTAACTTTGATCATTGAATATGGCAAATATGCTAATATTTTTGCTGGAAAAAAAATTGAGATTGATCATAAAATCTTTTATACGGTTTCTGCATGGATGTGATCTGATCGGAGCCTTGGCTGTCTGCCCATGATATAAAAGCATTTTCTGAGTGTGTCTTGGTAAGACACAAACGGGGCTGCTAAAACTTGAAATTTTAGATTTAGAAACTAGAGGATTCTGTTACATGTGGGTTTACGGCGTCCCGCAAACCCCCATGCTGACAAGACAACCGAGCGTGATCTCTGACAGGTGTACGGGCAGCTGTGGGGTAAGGCACAAGAAAGATGTTAAATGAATGACATGAATTATTTACAGTATCTACATACAACACTTACTAACACAAAACATCACAAATTGTTGCTTCTGTAGCCAACTCACGACGTCCGCTCCGAAGGCAAAACACTGTTCTGTGCTCGGAACGGGTGACGTGAATACCTACAGAAGCAAACAACAAAAACAAGAAAAACAAAAAAAGAAACAACACAAAACGCGACTGGCCAGTTTATAACTTTGGGTGAATCCCCCACTCGCGTGACACTTCTTCTCGCGAACTAGTAAAACTAGTCTATCAACATAATTGATTATCCTAGGATTAGCGATCACGTTTGCTGATCAGCCGTTTAGTGATCGTCCAAATAAGGTAAGTTGACCTCTTCCATGATCACATTTGTTTACAACGAACAATGATTTAGAAGAATCTGCTTCTATCCTGGTAGGCGCTGATTACGGCGGTCTGTCCGCCCTTGCTGGACCCTAACGCCTAGCGTCGTACCAGTACCTGCTGCTATGAAGCAGGGAGCAGCAGGTCACACATTGTTATGCCTGCAAATTACGATAACGGGACTAGAAACGAGTCACAAAACATACATGCTATATCATGATCCCCCTCCCGGAGAAGTAAGAATATGTTCATGCATATACTGTTATTGCGCATGCGCCGACCAGACATACAGGCTGATTAGTGCATGCGACAAATAACCGTACAGCAGAACTCAACTTGACTGTGCATCAAATTATCAGCACCCAGCGCTTGACACAATAATACTCAAAGTTCATGTTTCCTTACTGAGCACTACAGAAATCAATTAATGCTCACTACTACTGAGCATAATACTTATCAAATTTGTGCTCACTACATTATCACAAGTAAGAGGCAATTGAACAGACCACGCCTTTGCGCTACCTGGTCAGCCGCCAATTACAGGAAACATAACAATCTCTATTTCATATCCTTCTCCGCGACACGGCTCACAAATATAGCTATTCACAAATTCAATACATTAATAACAGATAGAAACTACAACAGAAGATTTTCATCTATAATCTACAACATTTGTTAGTGTCTCATATGGGCCAACACTGTTTGCCGTAAATTCTCTCTATTTGGTAGGCACCCCGTCACAACCGTCCTCGCGACGCCGATGACGCAGCTGACGTCATCCCCGCCGCTCAGGCCGTTATGACGTGTGGCGACCAAATACTCCCACTTATCATCATCACGTTCTTTATATGTACATACATGCACAAACTGAGTTATCAGACAAAAACGGCATCATTACAAAATGAACTCGTAATTCTTCTTGAACAAAATTATTTCTAATCAACGTGAACATGCTTGTAAAATAAAATTCATTACGGTTCATCATCACGGATAACCCAACAGGCTCTTGTAAGAGTTTGCCCTGATGATGAAGATGTGGTTAAACCCGTCTTAAATTTACGTCCCCTCTACACCTAATATCATATTGGGACGGAACCACGGTTTTCTAACCACAGCTAGTCACAAGTCATAGATCAAACAAGTGACCCGGCGTTTATTAATTACATTCTACAAAAGGGGTCTAAAAGCCTAAATGAATCTAGAATGAGCGGGTGTCCAAACTTTACGTCTCACCAACATCTAGGGTCAGCATGAGACAGGACCTCACTTAGAAAGACTCATTCTACTACTGGAGAAGCCTGGGATCAATTCTGCGACGTCTAGCTGGCAAAGCTAGTAGCCTAATCACTACAGGCCACAACAGTGAACTCAGAATAGGCTTCAGAAAGTTGGGGTATACTAGAAGTAAACCCCTCCAAAACCTACAAGCATGTTCATACAAAAATAATACTAAACATAGATTAAACATACCTTTCAATATACTTTCTATTTCCCCGCCACAATGTTGTGTTTACTCTTTACAACTTGACCTGCTGCTAAGGTGTCCGCTTTTTTCAGGGTTTATATATCTATGAATACTACCGGAAAATCATGCCTACTCGTATTACCCTGCTTTGTTCGTGGGGAAGTGGAGATACCGGCCACAAACAAAGCCAGATAGCAAAATCGAGTAGATAATGGATTTGCCTTCAAATAGTATATTTCCCATAGGAAAAATTGATGAAACGACCCTATAATCAATGACATGACTCCTGTCAAAACGAACACCCACACAACACGTGACGGGAATAAAAATCATACATGGCACAATTTGGCGGTTGGCGATTTTTAGGCAAATTCTATAGAACTCAGCCTTTTAGCGGCCCCCTGTATTGTAAAAACAGCTCTCTATAAACCACTCATGCATACATCGTATGATATGTGCATGACTTGTTCATGGAGCCGCATAGTTTGCGTACCATATTTCACCCAAAATATTTCACTCACACCGCCCTACCATATATCTACTAAAATAATTTAGATGTGCATAAGCACCAGAGAGGTTTCCTATTCCATCTCGTAACAAAGGTTTCCCCTTTTGGAGAAAAAACAATCAGAAATGTTTTTTCTTTGTGTACAGAGATGGAATAGGATGAACCTATCTAAACAAGACAGCTATTTACACAACAACCGTGCGAAGAATTACCTACTAAGGTAGTCTGCCCCCAAATTTTCTTGGCCCCGAATTGCAACAATCCGAAATCTATACGGCTGTAGTTTCATTGCCCAACGCATAATTCGAGGATTGAGAACTTTTGCTGTTTGCATATAAGACAAGGGTTTGTGGTCTGTCTCAAGCAGGAATTCTACTCCGTAAAGATACTTGCGAAATTTCTCAACACCCCAGATAATAGCCAAACATTCCTTCTCTATTACAGAATAGTTTTTCTCACGAGGCAAAAGTTTCTTGCTGGCATAAGCAATGGGAAGTCGTCCTTCCCCTTCAAATTCTTGGAGCAAAACGGCTCCTATACCAACATCAGAAGCGTCCGTCCGGAGTATGAACGGATTCCCATCATGAAAGATAGGAAGACGAAGAATAGGACTAGACGTGAGTCTATTCTTCAGGGTCTGGAAAGCCTTTTCATGATGGTCCTGCCAGTCTGTGATCTTGTTTGGTCTACTTTTCTTAGTTAAATCTGTCAAAGGGGAAGCGATAGATGAGAAATTTGGAATGAAACGGCGGTAGAAACCAGCCAACCCAAGAAATGACTTTATTTGTCTCTTAGTAGAAGGTCGAGGAGCATCCTTTATAGCTTGTATCTTGTCTTCTTGCGGTCTAACTGACTGAGCAGCTACACTGTGACCAAGACATTCGATACTGCTATACCCAATCATACACTTGGAAGGTTTTGCCGTCAACTTGGCTGTCCTGAGTCTATCTAAAACTTCACGTAATGACGTCAAGTGGTCTTTCCAAGTTTCGGTAAAGATCCACATATCATCGACGAAGCTATCAACGTTAGAAAGTTCGGACAGAATCTTTCTCATCAACCTGCAAAATGTTGCTCCTGAGTTTACCAAACCGAAGGGCATAGTTTTGAATTGAAACAAGCCTTTGGGGGTTTCGAACGCAGTTAGGGGTTTTGCCTTAGACGTCATTTTTACCTGCCAATAACCTTTTGACAAATCTAATTTGCTAAAGTATTTGTGCCCCGACATTCTATTTATAACCTCCTCCATATTTGGCATTGGTTCTGCATCGAACTCCGTCACCTTATTAAGTTTACGGAAGTCAATGCAGAACCGCACCGAACCATCTTTTTTAGGGACAAGTACTACAGGGGATGAATATGGAGATATTGATGGCTCAATAACTCCTAAATCTAACATATCTTGAATTTCCTTTTGCATTACATCCCGTACTTTATATGGTATGGCATAACCTTTTGACCTCACTGGTTCCGTCGTCAGCAACTTTATGTCGTGTTCTATTTGGTCGGTTCGTCCAGGTACACTGGACAGTACGTCCGGGTATTCTTTTATCAACGTCTCTATTTCTTTACGCTGATCCTGCGTTAACATTTCTGAAATATTGACGTCCTTAAACTTCTCTGGTTGCTTTGCAGTAGGAAAAGCGCAATCTTCCAATGAGAATTCGTCAACGTCATCATTTTCAGTTGACGGAGTGGACTCTACAGAAAGCAAGCAATGTGACGTCACATTTTGACGTTCCACATATTGCTTCAGTATGTTAGCGTGATATGTGTTAACATTTCCATTGACGTCAATCTTATAATCCATTCTGTTCACTACCTCAACAACTTCATAAGGACCTTTCCATTGAAGCAATAATTTATTACTGTCTGTCGGTAGTAACAACAGTACTTTGTCGCCGACGTCAAATTTACGCGACCTCGCGCCTTTATCATAATAAGCTTTCTGCTTAATCTGAACCTTCTTTAAATTATCACGCGCTAATTTGCATGTCTGCTCTAACCGTTCCCTAAGCTCAATAACGTATTGATACGTCGAAAGAACTTGCTCATCGCGTACCTCTTCAGCCCATAATTCTCTTAATATTGCCATTGGACCTCTGACGTTACGTCCATATAACAACTCAAAAGGGGAGTATCCTAAAGACTCTTGTGGGACTTCCCTTACCGCAAATAATAAAGCTGGAAGATATTTATCCCAATCTTTTGGACGTTCAGCACACATGCGACGTAACATCTGCTTTAACGTAGCGTGGAAACGCTCTATCAGTCCGTTGCAAATTGGGTGTCTCGGACTACACGTTAACTGTTGAAGAGAAAGAAGTCTGCTGACTTCCTTCATTACCTCAGCAGTAAACTGTGATCCACAATCAGTCAACATTTCATCAGGAATGCCAACCCTACTAAACATTTCAATAAGCGCTTCCGCGACACGTTCCGTCTCAATACTCGGTAAAGCTATCGCCTCTGGATACCTTGTCGCATAATCTATCATGGTTAAAATATACCGAGATTTCCTATCAGATCGAGGCTCAATTGGACCAACTATGTCCACTGCCACCCTCTTAAATGGCGTATCAATCAATGGCATTTTTCCTAGAGGTACTTTAGTGACCCGACCTTTCTGAATAGTTCTCTGACAAATATCACAAGATTTACAAAATCTAGCGACATCACCGCAAATACCGGGCCAGTAAAACTCAGTTACAACTCTATCCAATGTCTTCCTAATACCCATATGTCCAGACATAAGCGTTTCATGAGCCAGTTTCAACACCTTTCCTCGGAAACTTTGAGGGACCACAAGTTGGAAAGAGACTTTGTTACCCTTGGTGAACTCCCTATATGCCAAACCTTTTTTCTCAATAAACCTAGTTTCACCTCGGTTTAAACCACGACTCACAGTCTTGTTCCCAGATACAACCCTTTTCCTGATGTTTTCCAAAGTTGGATCATCAACCTGAGCTTGCTTGAAAGCCTCCTTGTCATCGTTAATGATCTGATCGGGAACCTTAAGTTTTCTGTAAGGCTTCTCACCCTGCCTAGTTTGAGACCTAGTTACAGCCGCAGCTGAGAAATGAGACATATCAGGAAGTTTTGATCCATCAATGTTACCGATAACCAAATCGTACAACGTATCATCCATACACAAAGCTTCAGTTTTCCCAGTAAAAAAAGGACAATCAATGTCAATCATTGCCAAAGGATACCTTTGTGTGGATTCATCAATCAACGTAACATTTGATTCCTTTCCTATTAACTGACTATCCGAAACCAAACTTCTCCGAACGACACAGCCTGTACACCCAGTATCTCTTAATACAACCACCTTTTTATTATTAACCAATCCTTGTGCCGTCGGTAACCTTGCCTTTAAGAAGTAACAGACACCTTCCCTAGTTTCCTTACTACACTCCTCCCTATCCGAAATCAAAGGATCACCAACCTTATTTTCAAAAATACTTCCAATCTCATCACCTTTCCTAGTTACTTCCGTTTGACAAAAACTAACTTGGTGTGCTGCGCCACGTGGTGTGCTATTATTTTTACCGCGTCCGCGAAAAGACCCTCTAAAATTACCACGACCACGTGTATAACCACGACCTACATTCTGCGTATTCTCATTCTTAACCTGAGAACCTTGAGTCTCTACGCGCGTGTTAAAATTTTCTTTAACACCGCTATCCCCCACTCCAGTTGCTCCTACCTCTGCGCTATACAATTGTTTCCTGTCGGGGTTCTTAAAACATTTAATTGTTAAATGCCCCTTACCGCATATGCTACACTTGATATCCGGTCTACCACTCGGTTTGTTCGAGTCAACTTTGTCCTGTTTACCCTGCGCTGCGCCTCTATTATCGCGTTGCCCCTTATTACTGCAACTATATACGCCCCCGCGCGCTTCTGCAAACAAATCTGCCTCCCTAGCCATTTCATCTAAATTACCAAACTGTTTTGGCTTCAGATGCACATACAGTTCTCTATTACATGACTCCAGGAACTGATCCCTTGCCATGAAATCACAGACAGCCGGAAAAGATTTTTCTATCTTTGCCATATTAAGCCATTTTTCTAAATAACTTCTCAGTCTACTACTGAACTGTATGAACGTTTCTGATTTCTCGGGCCTACTATAACGAAACTGTTTCCTAAATCCGCGCTCTGTCATGTCAAAATTCTTTAATAAAGCGTCCTTTAACTTTTCATAATCCGCCGCATCCTCATTTGACAACCGGTCATATACATCAAGTGCGCGCCCTTTGAGCAATGCACTTAAATACGCGGCCCAAACACTCTTATCCCATTTATTAGCCGTAGCATATTTCTCAAACCTAGATAAATAACTATCCATTTTATCTTTACCCTCTTCAAAATAAGGTAACTTAGGATCCCGGGCATGCGCCACCTTCTCAGCTTTTTGCTTTTCAAATTCTAGCTCGAGCTTCGCTCTCTGCATTTCTAACTGATTCCTTAATTCTTGGTGCTGTAGCTCAAACCCATGTTTTATTTTTTCTAAATGGGCCTCACTAATCTCTTTTGCCTCCCTTTCAGTCTTGATGCGTGCTATTTCAAGTTCCTTATTAACATTCAACATAGCTAGTTCATGTGCCCTTTCCTTTTCCTTTTCCTCTAACTTAGCTAGTTCATGTACCCTTTCCTTTTCCTTTTCTTCAGACCTTAACCTTTCTAAATCCCTTTGCTCTTGCCTTTCTGCCCGCTCAATATCCTGCTGCTCTTTAACAAAACCTTGTAACTCCTTCCCCTCATAACCTAAGTCCTTTCCCATTTGCATTAAACGCTCCATTATTGATAACGTAAATCTCACGTTACTATCAAAACCACTATAAACTGATCAGTTATGATCAGTGATGATTGAATGGACTTAACTAAAACGTTAAGATATGTGTTATACGCGTTAATCTAACTAAAACGTTAGTTATTTAAAGCACACGCGATTTGAAATGTCAAATGCTTTCAGCAAAGTATGACGTTGCGTACTAGTAGTCTAATATGACGTCATAAACTGACGACGTTTACAGTAAAACGCTACAATCCGAAGTTTCATCACATTACAAAACTCCGATCATAACAAGTCACCATTAATGTTTCTATTACGTCATACCTAACCTCAAGCCACAGCGTAAATATTAACGCTAACGTTATGTCAACGTCAGTAAATTGTTAACGTCACTACGTCAGAACCATGTGTGGGTAAGATCAATTAGTAGCTCCAATTTAACTTAGTAGAATGTCAGGTAACACAATTAAGTGGGGTCTACTTAAATTTTTCGTTACCAAGAAAAAGTGGGGTTTGCCTTGCCTTCCTGCTCAGAAATTATCGACTTGACAGTATCCATTCAGTTGAATACATGGGCTTCGCACTTCATCAACGCAGGAAGGAAGATTCAAGTTAATTTCTAAATGTGGCTGTCAATACATTTTTTTTTTTTTTTTAAATTGATGATTCAGAGTATCAATGTGCTGTTCCACAGCCGGGAACACCAGCCAGAGATCAAATCCTCACTTTTCTGACACCAAATGTTACATGTGGGTTTACGGCGTCCCGCAAACCCCCATGCTGACAAGACAACCGAGCGTGATCTCTGACAGGTGTACGGGCAGCTGTGGGGTAAGGCACAAGAAAGATGTTAAATGAATGACATGAATTATTTACAGTATCTACATACAACACTTACTAACACAAAACATCACAAATTGTTGCTTCTGTAGCCAACTCACGACGTCCGCTCCGAAGGCAAAACACTGTTCTGTGCTCGGAACGGGTGACGTGAATACCTACAGAAGCAAACAACAAAAACAAGAAAAACAAAAAAAGAAACAACACAAAACGCGACTGGCCAGTTTATAACTTTGGGTGAATCCCCCACTCGCGTGACACTTCTTCTCGCGAACTAGTAAAACTAGTCTATCAACATAATTGATTATCCTAGGATTAGCGATCACGTTTGCTGATCAGCCGTTTAGTGATCGTCCAAATAAGGTAAGTTGACCTCTTCCATGATCACATTTGTTTACAACGAACAATGATTTAGAAGAATCTGCTTCTATCCTGGTAGGCGCTGATTACGGCGGTCTGTCCGCCCTTGCTGGACCCTAACGCCTAGCGTCGTACCAGTACCTGCTGCTATGAAGCAGGGAGCAGCAGGTCACACATTGTTATGCCTGCAAATTACGATAACGGGACTAGAAACGAGTCACAAAACATACATGCTATATCATGATCCCCCTCCCGGAGAAGTAAGAATATGTTCATGCATATACTGTTATTGCGCATGCGCCGACCAGACATACAGGCTGATTAGTGCATGCGACAAATAACCGTACAGCAGAACTCAACTTGACTGTGCATCAAATTATCAGCACCCAGCGCTTGACACAATAATACTCAAAGTTCATGTTTCCTTACTGAGCACTACAGAAATCAATTAATGCTCACTACTACTGAGCATAATACTTATCAAATTTGTGCTCACTACATTATCACAAGTAAGAGGCAATTGAACAGACCACGCCTTTGCGCTACCTGGTCAGCCGCCAATTACAGGAAACATAACAATCTCTATTTCATATCCTTCTCCGCGACACGGCTCACAAATATAGCTATTCACAAATTCAATACATTAATAACAGATAGAAACTACAACAGAAGATTTTCATCTATAATCTACAACATTTGTTAGTGTCTCATATGGGCCAACACTGTTTGCCGTAAATTCTCTCTATTTGGTAGGCACCCCGTCACAACCGTCCTCGCGACGCCGATGACGCAGCTGACGTCATCCCCGCCGCTCAGGCCGTTATGACGTGTGGCGACCAAATACTCCCACTTATCATCATCACGTTCTTTATATGTACATACATGCACAAACTGAGTTATCAGACAAAAACGGCATCATTACAAAATGAACTCGTAATTCTTCTTGAACAAAATTATTTCTAATCAACGTGAACATGCTTGTAAAATAAAATTCATTACGGTTCATCATCACGGATAACCCAACAGGCTCTTGTAAGAGTTTGCCCTGATGATGAAGATGTGGTTAAACCCGTCTTAAATTTACGTCCCCTCTACACCTAATATCATATTGGGACGGAACCACGGTTTTCTAACCACAGCTAGTCACAAGTCATAGATCAAACAAGTGACCCGGCGTTTATTAATTACATTCTACAAAAGGGGTCTAAAAGCCTAAATGAATCTAGAATGAGCGGGTGTCCAAACTTTACGTCTCACCAACATCTAGGGTCAGCATGAGACAGGACCTCACTTAGAAAGACTCATTCTACTACTGGAGAAGCCTGGGATCAATTCTGCGACGTCTAGCTGGCAAAGCTAGTAGCCTAATCACTACAGGCCACAACAGTGAACTCAGAATAGGCTTCAGAAAGTTGGGGTATACTAGAAGTAAACCCCTCCAAAACCTACAAGCATGTTCATACAAAAATAATACTAAACATAGATTAAACATACCTTTCAATATACTTTCTATTTCCCCGCCACAATGTTGTGTTTACTCTTTACAACTTGACCTGCTGCTAAGGTGTCCGCTTTTTTCAGGGTTTATATATCTATGAATACTACCGGAAAATCATGCCTACTCGTATTACCCTGCTTTGTTCGTGGGGAAGTGGAGATACCGGCCACAAACAAAGCCAGATAGCAAAATCGAGTAGATAATGGATTTGCCTTCAAATAGTATATTTCCCATAGGAAAAATTGATGAAACGACCCTATAATCAATGACATGACTCCTGTCAAAACGAACACCCACACAACACGTGACGGGAATAAAAATCATACATGGCACAATTTGGCGGTTGGCGATTTTTAGGCAAATTCTATAGAACTCAGCCTTTTAGCGGCCCCCTGTATTGTAAAAACAGCTCTCTATAAACCACTCATGCATACATCGTATGATATGTGCATGACTTGTTCATGGAGCCGCATAGTTTGCGTACCATATTTCACCCAAAATATTTCACTCACACCGCCCTACCATATATCTACTAAAATAATTTAGATGTGCATAAGCACCAGAGAGGTTTCCTATTCCATCTCGTAACAGATTCATTACGAAAACACACCTATACAAATACACTGTGAACTTTACCGCCGAAAAACATGGAATTTTAAGATGAAAAATTGCGATATTTTTCTTATTTCTGCTCAAAATATAGATTGTGGGTACTAGTTAGTACGAGTACCCACAATCTATATTTAAGAGCAGAAATAAGAAAAATAAGGTTTACCCCTGTAAATCCCAGTTTTACTATATAAAAGTGGGGTTAAAGGGGGTCAAAATTATATAGCCTTGTTTTCGTGATGGTACTGTGCAAGCAGTGAATACCAAGGTGCTGATCAGACTGTGAAGATGTGCAGGCTGGTCTGCACCTTTGTTGTTTACAAATGGCATAAAACAGGTTTTCTCATCATGTGACTCTATTTTTTTTTATGACTATTGGTTGTCACTTTTTTGTTTTTTGTTACATTGTTATTTATTTGATGTTCTTTTTTTTCCATTTTTTCAACACGAGTTATATATTTGTATACAGTAAATCCACCTTATTTTTCTCGCACTTACTTTTAGCAAGGCATGATATAGGGGTTTTTATTCTTTTTGCATGCCTTTGTAGCTAATTGCCATATATACTGAGGTTATAAATTTGATTCCGGGCCTCTCCAGACTTCCAGATGAGTCTTTAAACCTGAGGTCCCATCTCTGTATGACCTTATTTTTTGGTGGGACATAAAATTCAAACAAACAAGACATGCCTTTGTTTGACAAGTTGTCAACATTTGCATCAACCCTCCATTTCTCAAGAACTATCCAGTCAGATGTGGCCCCCACAGGCATGGCATTGCGTTTTGCGGAATTCTTGTCATGCATTTGGTACTTTACTTGTTTCCACTAGGTATAGTAGTCGCAGATAAAATTGACTAGGCGGAGCTACTGTTTGCACGTAACCTTAACAAAAAGGTAAAGCAAGTTACCCGATTGTGTGGATTCATCTGTAACACAAATGAAGCTGTGGCGTATATGGCCATTTGGTCCATTAGCAGAAAGCATGCGAAAGGCACTCTACCGAATCTTCTGGTGGATTCAGCGAATTTGACATATAATGACAACACCTGAATAGCTGTGCCTAGTCAATTTTATTTGCGACTACTATGTTATTGGCAGATTAATCACCAAGAAAGTTATGTCTCATAAATAGTTACAAAAAGGAGGCATAACATGGGTATAATTAAGGGATGATTTTTCTTATTTCTCTATAAAATTATATGTTGTGGGTACTTGTTAGAATTGCCTCATTGAGGCGATTCTAACAACTACTCAAAACATACCTTAACTTTCTGACAAGAAATAGGAAAATTAACCTTAATAATCCTTGTTATGCTTTCTTAACTTTACTAACTATGCATCAGGGAATGAAGTAGTCTCACATCCTAGTTTCTGAGGTATTTTTTTTTTTCTCCTATTACTGCTATGCGCTCACATCTGAGCATTACAAGCAGAATTTCCTGGGTGGTAACCAGTATTTTTTTTTAAGCAATGTGGATGAAGTGCCTTGCTCAGGGGCACAACACTTTGGTCAGCGTGAGGCTCAAACCCGCAACCTCTCGATCACAAATCCGATACGCTACCACTGCATCAAAGCTTTGGTCTATTGTTACAAAGAAATAAGCAGAAAACCAGTTTCTGAAAGAACATGAACTGTTATTTACCACATTGGCAGAGGGTTAACTGACCAACTCATTATATCCTTGTAGTGTTGACAGGGCCATTAAAGGTCAAAGCAAACATACAAGTGATTTTTAGTAATAGATTTCTTTAAAAAAAATAGATATATATATAAATTTCCTTCTTTTTTTTATAAATTGAGCATTGCAACATTAACACTAAATTAAACTGCAGATCCTCAAAACAGGTAGTGTAAATGGGCCCCAAAGGCCCCCTCCCATCGGGGCTTGAAGAAATATATGGGCTGCATGATGCTTCCATGCAGAGCTGAAACTGACCCGCACACAAGTACTGGTAAACCGCTTGGAGGATCTAAGCCTGCCCAGGCAAAGCTGTGCAAGTCGGCCCGTCCATGCTTATAAACCCTTTTGGTTTCATTGTCATTTCATCTCACTGTTGGGTAAAAGTCCCACAAAATTGGAAGCAATGTCTCCAAAATGACCTTTACAGTGTTGGCGGGGACGTTAAACATCAAATCAAACAAAACAAACAAACAAATGGGCCCCAAAGTTAAAAAGTATGTTGAGGTGTTTGAGGAGAACTAAATAAGCTGATAGCTTCCTTCTAATCCTGATTACAATGTAACATTATATAAATTTGTATGATAAACAGAGAAAATATATATATAGTTTTTTTTTTTCATGGTCGACTCACACGAGCTTGAAATTTGATCTGCTTATAAATTAAACAATAGCATTTAACAATGGCATTTTAAAATTTATGAGCAGAACAAATATCATCCTCAGCTGATCTGATCAGACAAAGTGCCTCTTATTTGTATTTTAAGGTATTTATGAGCAGCACAAATGTAATGCTCAGTTGAAATGAGCAAGAAAAGGATTGTAACCTTGCCTCAGCTTATATACTTTCCAATGCTATATGTATTTATATACCATATGACAGACTTGTATAACCTTAACAAACTGTTGGTGACTCAGGAGATGATGTGTTAGCTGTTCTTGAATTTTTACTCAAAATTAGCATGACAGAAATAGAACTCCAGGGATCACATACTTAGGCTTATTCTTAGTTCATTTTAAGCTTGAAACATAGATTATAAGTGTTTATTTCAATTGCCTTGACGAGATGATTTTAATGATGCCCATAATCTGTTTTTTTTATGTCCCCGGTAGCGATAGCGGGGACATATTGTTTTTGCCCTGTCTACTTGTTGGTTTGTAGGTTTGTTGGTTTGTATGTGGACAACTTTAACGTTGGCCATAACTTTTGAACTGTTTGACATAGAGCTTTCATATTTGGCCTGAAGGTTCCTTGTGACAAGACCTTCACATTTATGCAAAAAAATTTGACCTGTGACCTTGACCTTTGACCTACTTAAAAGAAAAAAACATTGGTCATAACTTTTGAACCACTTGAAATATGTCCTTCATAATTAGCATGTATGTTCCTCGTGACAAAAGCTTTACATTCATGCAAAAAAAATTTGACCTGTGATCTTGACCTTTGACCTACTTTAAATAAAAAAATAACATTTTGGTCATAACTTTTGAACGGTTTGAGATAGAGCCTTCATATTTTGCATGTAGGTTCCTTGTGACAAGACCTTCACATTAATGCAAAAAAATTTGACCTTTGACCTTGACCTTTGACCTACTTAAAAGAAAAAAAATAATATTGGTCATAACTTTTGAACCACTTGAGATACAGCCTTCATATTTAGCATGTATGTTCCTTGTGACAAAAGCTTTACACTCATGCAAAAAAATTTGACCTGTGACCTTGACCTTTGACCTACTTAAAATAAAAAAATAACATTTTGGTCATAACTTTTGAACGGTTTGAGATAGAGCCTTCATATTTTGCATGTGGGTTCCTTGTGACAAGACCTTCACACTCATGCAAAAAAATTTGACCCGTGACCTTGACCTTGACCTACTTAAAAGAAAAAAATAACATTGGTCATAACTTTTGAACCACTTGAGATACAGCCTTCATATTTAGCATGTATTTTCCTTGTGACAAAAGCTTTACACTCATGCAAAAAAATTTGACCAGTGACCTTGACCTTTGACCTACTTAAAATAAAAAAATAACATTTTGGTCATAACTTTTGAACAGTTTGAGATAGAGCCTTCATATTTTGCATGTAGGTTCCTTGTGACAAGAGCTTAACATTCACACAAAAATTTTTGACCTGTGGCCTTGACCTTTGACCTACATAAAAGAAAAAATTAACATTGGTCATAACTTTTGAACCGTTTGAGATACAGCCTTCATATTTAGCATGTATGTTCCTTGTGACAAAAGCTTTGCATTCATGCAAAGAATTTTGACCTGTGACCTTGACCTTTGATCTACTTAAAATAAAAAATGCCATTTTGGTCATAACTTTTGAACGGTTTGAGATAGAGCCTTCATATTTTGCATGTAGGTTCCTTGTGACAGACCCTTTACAGTCATGCAAAAATTTTGACCTGTGACCTTGACCTACTTAAAAAAATAAACATTTTTTGTCATAACTTTCGAACCGTTTGGGATAGAGCTTTCATATTTGGCATGTATGTTCCCTGTGATTAGAGCCTTTCATTCATGTAAAATGTTTGGACCATGACCTTGACCTTTGACCTACTTAAAAGAAAAAGTTAACATTGGTCATAACTTTTGAACCATTTGAGATACAGCCTTCATATTTAGCATGTAGGTTCCTTGTGACAGACACTTTACAGTCATGCAAAAATTTTGACCTGTGACCTTGACCTACTTAAAAAAAACAACAACATTTTTTGTCATAAATTTCGAACCGTTTGGGATAGAGCTTTCATATTTAGCATGTAGGTTCCCTGTGGTTAGAGCTTTTCATTCATGCAAAATGTTTGGACCATGACCTTGACCTTTGACCTACTTAAAAGAAAAAATAAAATTGTTCATAACTTTTGAACCGTTTAAGATAGAGCCTTAATATTTGGCATGTAGGTTCCTTGTGACAAGAGCTTTACATTCATGCAATTTTTTTTACCTGTGACCTTGACCTACTTTAAAGAAAAAAAAATTATTGTTCATAACTTTTGAACCATTTAAGATAGAGCTTTCATATTTGACATGCAAGTTTCTTGTGTCAAGGGCTTCCCACACAAACAAAAATCTTGAACTGTGAGCAACTTTGAATAAAAAATGACCATGCCCGGGGACATGTCCGCGTTTCACAAACATATCTTGTTTTGGCTTTAAAAGTATACACATTCATGGTTTTTATTTTTCTAAAAAAAAATATGGTTATCTCAACACTACATGAATCACGAAAACATGCCTATATAAACTTAGGGACTTTAAAAATGTACCACTGTATAATTATGTAACTTTACCCAAGATAAACAATTCAGAATAAGTTTGAGTGCTGGTAAGAGTTTGCATGATTGACTTTTCCAAGTCTGCAAATGCTTACAATGGACGTGCAGTCATGTTTGAAAATTTTGAGAAAAATGTAAAATTTGTTGTATTTGTTTTTTTGCATACAAATTATATGTGTTGGTATATATGCTGTATTTTAGCTTTTATGGTCTGAATGAATACTGCATACTGTAAAGCAACACAGAAATGACAAACACCCTTGAAAAAGTGATTTTATCGATGTTTGAAAATTAAGATGTTTTAAAAAAATAGGGATGCAGTTCAGATTTCGAAGACCCGACCAACTGATGTTTTACAAGCATAGTTTGAAGGAATATGTCACAAGGCAACATTTTCAGGCAAATATAAATGTCAAAATTTTGTTTGTTTCCTTCACTTCAGGTTTTCGGGCAAAAAGTTTGAATCTTTGCAAAATGACAATGGAAAGGAAAATGGTATTGGATAAAAAGAAAACATTAAGCATGAACAGTGATTAACCTCTGCTTAAAATTTTATTGAAATTTGACCAACACAAAATCACAAGTGATGTCTGGATTGATACAGATTTATCTCCCTTTGGACCTATTCTGAAGCCAATTTTTGCATAGATTTGGTTTATTCAAATTTCAATAGGGGACACCTGCTTTCTACAGGGATGCAAAAATCAGCTTCAGAATAGTCCTAAAGGGGCTTAAATCTGCATTTATTCAAACTTCATTCAAACGTGAATTTCAGTATGCTGCATCATTGTGACTGTTGGCCAAATTTCGTTAAAATTTAAAGCTGAGATTAGTCAATGTTCATGCTTTGTGTTTTCTTTTAAT
This sequence comes from Lucinisca nassula, assembly GCA_963580285.1. Classification (NCBI taxonomy): domain Eukaryota; kingdom Metazoa; phylum Mollusca; class Bivalvia; order Lucinida; family Lucinidae; genus Lucinisca; species Lucinisca nassula. Next base: position 157,632,260 of record OY757012.1, on the reverse strand, counting down.
CCAACACCTTTTCCCTTTCCAATGCCATTTTGCGAAGATTGTTACTTTTTGCACATATACCAAAAGTGCATGAAATGGACATCATTTAAAAATTCAAATTTTTTTGTAAAAGGTACATTTTGACATGTTCCTTTAACCTATGGCAGTAAAACATCAATGGGTCAGATTTTAAAAGAGGGGGTTGTCAAATTTTGATCTCTACCCTAAGTTTTCGAAAAATGTCAGTTTCAAATTCAATAAAAACACCTTTCAAGGATCTTTGTTGTTTTTGTACTGTTTTTACAGTGCAGTATTCATCCAGCAGCATAAATGTTAAGATCAGGCATAAATGTTAACTCGTTTTATTTTATACAAAAAAAAAAAGCAACAAACTAATTAACACTTTTCTCAAAATTTTCATGCGTAGCTGCAAATTCACTGTAAGCATTTGCATACATAAAGAACTCAACCATAAAAACTCTGACGGGTGTTCAATTTTGTATGCCCCTGTAATCGAGATTCAGGGGGCATATAGTTTTTGGTCTGTCTGTCTGTTTGTCTGCCTACAATAAACCTTAACATTGGGCATAACTTTTGAATGGTAATAGATAGAGCTTTCATATTTCACATGTGTATACCTTATCACGAGACCTTTCTGATGGTACCATAATTTTTGATCTCGTGACTTTGACCTACTTTTTTTTTTTCAAAATTTTAACATTGGCAACATTGGGCATAACTTGTGAATGGCACTGTCCGGGGGCATCCGTGTTTCACAAACACATCTTGTTTTTTTTTTCTTTTTTTGCATTTGTAAGAAAATAACCATTTCAACCCCCCAATTTTCATGAAATGAGCTGCATAATGAAAACTTGCTTTTGTTATTTTCCAACAACAAAGGTGCAGTTCAGTCTGTGCATCTGTGCAGTCTGTTCAGCATCTGTTTCGCTACTTGGGAAGTACCATATGCAATACATGTACATGTATAATTTTCACCCCCTTGAACCCCACTTTTATTTAGTAAAACTGGGGTTTGCAGGGGTAAACATTATTTTTCTAATTTCTGCTCTAAAATATAGATTGTGGGTATTCTTTAGAACCCCCTCATCGAGGCGGTTCTAACGAGTACCCACAATCTATATTTTGAGCAGAAATAAGAAAAATATCACAATTTTTCATGTTAAAATTTTCATTTTTTCGTCGATACATGTTACAATGTATTTGTATGGGCGTGTTTTCGTAATGTATTCGGACAGATAGACCTCAGCAAACAGTTTAAACCCAGATGAGACGCCGCAAAATACCGCGTCTCATCAGGGTCTTCACTGTTTGCCACTTGTCTGGCTACTTTTGGACACAACAGTGGGTAGTAAATTGTCATTGTGTCATAATACTTGGGATAAATACTGTACAATGCCCTCTAATTTCAAGACCTGCTAGTCTGAGTAGCAGAGCAAGCTGATTTGTCTTCTGGTCGGAAACTCCAAAGACAGGATTTTTGTTGACAAGACTCATATAAAAGTGGGTTTTGCCAGGATGTTGGTTATATAGTGCCACCTGATCAGATGCTACTTAATCAGATACAATGGAATTCTTGAAGTGTCATCAACAATTTGCAGTAGCTAAACATTACAGTAGATGAAAAAAATTGATACTCACCCTTGTTCTGCTTAATAAATTAATATTGCCACACCCATATTTGACAATTAATCAGTCCAGTTACTTGATACATTCCTATTAAAACACCAACTGAATGAATGTGAAGATCCATAGCTGATGGCTTTTTGAGAAGCCATCTGATCTTGATAGTCACTGTTTACAAAGGTAGATTTTATTGTGTTGGGGTTAAAGACATGTTAACCCTTGTATGTCATTTATGTTGTGTCCAAGAGAAAAGGAGAAAAGACATGGTAGAGATGATAGTAATGGATAGGAGAGATAGAGGAAAATGAATGGAAGTTTAGAGAAAAGGAGAAAAGACATGGTAGAGATGATAGTAATGGATAGGAGAGATAGAGGAAAATGAATGGAAGTTTAGAAACTGAAGAAATTACACTATTGCCCCTCCACCCCTAGCTGCTGCAGGGACAGCAGGCCTTGCCCAACTAAGCCAGTTGGACAAACCTTGTGATGCAAGATACATGACACCTTTGCTTCAATCAACCACCCCTATTGCAAACCCAGAGTGTATCCTAGTTCAGCAGGACAAGGGCTAAGGTCACTCAGGTTCTCAATTTGTGAAACTTCTACTTGATTCTTAGCTAATTTATGGAAGGCTTCTTGTGGTATCATGATCTTGTGGTGCCATTGTCACTCATCTTGTACAATAAACTTGTTACAACTACTGAAATATAGTTCTTCTGCTTTATTTATCCCTGTATTCAATATGAACTAAGCGGACCCTTGTTATAATACTATTTTGCCATAATAAAGAATTTACTGCTAAAAAGAGTCATAGTAACGAGTAGTGCGTGTGTGATAAAGGTATTTTCCCCTAATTACTCAAAGAAATAAATGATGTAGACATTCGTTAGAATCACCTCGCTGAGGCAATTCTAACAGATATCCACATTTATTTACCGCTAAAACAAGTCATAGTAATGAGTAGTGCACGTGTAATAAAGGTATTTTCCCCTAATTACTCAAAGAACTAAATGTTGTGGACATTTGTTAGAACCGCCTCGCTGAGGCGATTCTAACAAATATCCACCTTTATTTCTTGGAGTATAAAAATACTCTTGTATATTTCCATTGATCTGTCTCATCTTGAGCTAAGGTTTTTTCCACTGAAACTGATAAACCCTTGTCCTGCTGAATATTCAAATATGTCACACTCACTACTGATTATCAGCCAATCAGATTACTTGATGCAAATTATTGCAACAAATTCATTAACTGGATGGCAAACAATGAAGATCCTGATCAGATGGCTTCTTCAGAAGCCATCTGATCTTGATCTACATTGTTTCAAAGATAAGGCACATTCGGGCTCAGCAGGACAAGGGTTAAAATGAGTTTTGTTATTATATCCAATGTCGATATAAGAAGGATGACTAATAGTATCGCATAGTGTTGCGTCTTATCAGGGCCTTTGCTGTTGGCAAAACCATCATCATTTTCCAATTGAATTTAACAGCTCCGCTTGACCCTAATGATTACCCTGGCAAACATTGCAGACCATGATCAGATGCTGCAGAATGCAGCATCTGATCAGGGTCTGCACTGTTTGCTACGAGGATTTTCCATCAAAAATAGAATAAAGAGCTGTCACTATAGGTGACCAATGCCCCCCGTGGGATCCAATTTCTAAGTTTTTGCAAAATTTCAAGGGGAGATAATTCAGCCAAAAATGACAACAGAGTTATGGCCCTTGGTCAGAATGTAGCCCTTGTGATGGTGAATAAGTGTGTGAAGTTTCATAGGGCTAGGTCAGATACTGTTGAAGTTGTAATCAAGATTAAAGTTTTTGTGACGGACAGATAGAAAAACTTTGTGACGGACAGATAGAAAAACAGACAGACAGACAGACAGGGCAAATACTATATGCCCCGCATTGTTGAAGCGGCAAAGGAAGATGATTTTCTTTCACGTCTGGTGACTGAAGATGAGACCTGGGTCCATTATTATGAGCCAGAGAAAACTCAGTCGCCAGTGGGTAGGGCCGTGGTCGCGGAGGAGAAAGAAGTTCAAAGTGCAACCCTCTGCTGGCTGTATTTTGGGATGCACAAGGCGTTATTTTGTTGGACTTTCTATCAAGGAAAAGTAGAATAACAGGTACGTATTATGCAAATTTTCTTGATCAACTGAGAACTGCGATTCGTGAAAACGCCAAGGTGTGTGTGTGTGTGTGAATTCGGGTTTAACGTCGCTTTCAACAATTTTTCAGTCATATCACGACGGTGTCTGGTTGCGACAGGGAGCTCAATGCTCACGTTTATAGTGCTGCCTCACTGAAGTATCATGTCCCAGACACATTACATGATACCACACCCAGTCACATTATCCTGACACTGGATCGACCAGTCCTAACTCTACCCCGTAAATCTGAGTGCCAAGCGAGGAGCAGCTAGTACCATTTTTAACGACTTTGGTATGTCGCGGCCCGGGATCGAACCCGAGACCTCCCGTTCCCCGAGCGGACACTCTACCAACTGAGCTATCGGGGCCGGTAAAAACGCCAAGGTAAACTCTCCAATGGTATTCTGCTTCAACAGGATAATGCAAGAGTCCACACTTACAAAATCACAATGGATGCTGTTGAGCAGATTGGGTACGAGCTAATACTGCCCCCGGCCTATTCTCCTGACTTAGCTCCTGGTGACTATTTCCTATGCCTAAAAGGATATCCATGGACGTCATTTCCGGTCCAAAGACGGCGGCAGTTGAGGAGTGGGTCGGAGACAAGGACCCTGGCTTCTTCAGTTCTGGGCTGCTAGCACTGGTACAGCGTAGGTCCAAGTGTATCATTCTAGAGGGCAATTACATTGAAAAAGAAGAGATCGATCCCAACCAGAAATAAGTTAGGCTGGTTATTTTTTGACTCCCCCCCCCCTCGTAGCAATGGAAGAGTCCGCCAGTGTACAAAGGTTATTATTGAAATTAACCCCTGCTACATATAGTGAAGAAGATTCTAGTCAACTGAAAATGGGTCAACAGCAAGAACAAAGGACAAAGAAAGCAAAAACAATAAAATTGAATATTTAATTTTCAAAGATGTATAGATACAAAACAAATAGAGTATAAAATAAACTTATTGCTGACTACCTAACCAACAGCTATTGTAAACAGACACAAGAGGCCTTGTTAATACCAGTACTTGCAGATAGGTCTAAGATAATTTCCTCAAAAACCTCCGTAACCTTTTATGCCATGGGTCTTAAGGAAGGAAGATATGGTACCATATTTACTGTATGTATTCGGACAAAAGGGTCTCGGCAAACAGTGTATACGCAGATGAGATGCCACAGAATGTGGCATCTCATCTGGGTCTACGCTGGTTGTCACTCATCCAGCTACTTTTAGACACAATTGCACTTGTTCAAATTTTAAAACAAGTATGGTAAGGGGTTGAGGTGGCTGAATACTTAAGGTAAATACAGACTTCAATAGAATCAGTAAGGAGTTTACTCCTAAGGAGCTACAATACTGAGGAAGAAATATTGTCCTTACTATGGAGAATATAAGAGTAATTAACATACTTCCATTAAACTTTAAAATGCCGAGAAAAAGTAAGTCTGAAAATGTTGTCTGCTGATCTTCTTGCAAACTTTTTAAAAATATATTTGTATACAGACAAAGAGTGTGCACCCCAATCAGAGGAGCAGTCTGATCTGGGTCCACATTGTTTGCAAAAATGACCTTTTAAAGTAAATGGCAGACAACAATTTTCATGCTTGTCATCTTATGTGTTAACAAGGCCTCTTTACCAAACATGATACTAAAATTGATATGAGCCACAAAATGAGAAAAAGGGGACTTACATATACAAACAGTGCCAGGAATTTCACTCCTAACATATCCTATTATCCTTCACCAAGGTACTGTCAAGATTAAGATCTGACCTGCCTTGGTAACCTTTGATCCAGATATAATAATGTCCCTTTTTTCTTGATATAGCCCATATAATCCATACCCATATCACCAAGCCTTGAATATAAACTGTGCATCAACTATAAATGGGGTCAGATACTACAAAAGGAAGTAACTCAAGAGCACAGTAGTGAAGCATGCAGTTTTTAGTTTTAATTGGACGGACAAAGCCGAGATAATCCTCAATATTTTGGATCTTTTCTTTTCTACTTTTTAAGATGCAAAGCTCACAATACAAGCGGTGAGGAAAAACACATTAACCCTTTTTGTACCAAATGGATTCTTCCTCCTTATATTTTGCAGGAGTCCATTCCAAAATTAAGGGATGTCAAGTTGCGTTTTCTTCAAAATTTATTTTGAAAATGAACTTTTAGCAAACAGTGGAGGCTCTGATCAGACTCCGCATTCTGTGGTGTCTGATCTGGGCCTGCACTGTTTGCCAACTACCCATTTTGGGGTTTCTGGTACCAAATGGGTTAACCCTTATCCTGCTGAATAAAATGATTTAGTCACTCCCATTTCTTACAATCAATGAATCAAACTACTTAATAAAATGTGGATGTTCAATTCACAAGCAGACTAACAGTGTAGATCCTGATCAGATGTTTTCTTCAGAAGCCATCTGATCTGGATCTGCACTGTTGGCAAAGGTAAGCCAGGATAAGGGCTAATCTAATAAAAAAAAAACTTATTTGAAAAACAAGCTCCATACTACAATGTGGAGAAACAAGAAGATATGTTGATAAATTTGCAACAAAGAGAAGAAACGGTAATTTGTGATAAAATGAGGCATTAATATGGACCTAAAAATGCCGATATGTCAGGCTATATTGAGCAAAGCATTGCAGTATACCCTTCCTAATCCATAGTACCAAACTATATGGATGGCAGCTAAAGGGGAATGGGAACACCTGACAGTTTTTTCTGCCATTTTTCAAAGGGAGACAACTTTTGGGACTTCAAGTTCACTTTTCTATAGACTCAGTCCCACCGAAAAAGGCTTTTACTCTTGCAGGAAAGAATTTGCTCCCGAGGAGCAAATTCTTTCCTATAAGAGATGACCCCTATTGACATGGGAGACAAAAATACTTTTGCAAGAGTTGCCGCCCCTGAAGGTGTTCCAATTCCACTTAATTGCTCAGTTTGTGGCCAAAGAGCAGTATGCCAAAGGAAGCAATATCAGGGTGTTTGAAAGTACCCTGTTAACCCTTAAAATGCAAATCATGCCCATGGCAGACAACATTTTCATATTTAATTCTTTTTTTCAGAATGACCAAGGCTTGACATTACATGTAAATCCTCTGCTCAGCAGGTAATTCACATGAAATGTAAAGCCTTGCTTTGCCTGAAAAATTGGAAAAGAAACACTCATCTGCTCTATAATTTTCCTTGGTGCTCCCATGGTTATCACACCATCTGGATCATGCAAAGTAGCTGCTGTCTACTTCTTTAGTTTGTCCATTTTCCTTCGCAGAATTCATTTTAGAGAAAGAAACAAAATATGAATATATTTCTAAAGCTTGAGAGGTAGCAGTTAACATAACACTAGTAAAAACATTTGGCAAGTTAAAAATTTAACACAGATCAACAGAAACATGCAACATCTATGTCTGAACACTGTAGTATACTGATTATAAAATAGCAACTCGAAAATAATTTGTCTTTTCTGAGTTTTGTGCCGTTGAAATGTACAGCAATTGATGGTATTGTAATTATTAGAAAAACGATGGATGACATGCTCAGGTAAGTTGAGCAGGAACTTTTCCCAGGAAACACTTGCTCATCAGTGTCTTTACTATTAACCCTTGACCTGAATATTTATATATGCCACACCCACTTCTGATTATCAACCAATCAGATTATTTGATGCAAATTATTGCAACAAATTTATAAACTGAATGACAAACAATGAAGATCCTGATCAGATGGCTTCTTCAGAAGAAGCCATCTGATCTGGATCTTCACTGTTTGTAAGATAAAACATGTCTGGGCTCAGCAGGACAAGGGTTAAAACAGGTTTTACACTGGCCGTATAAGTTCTAAGAGAAAGTGAGTTCAGAATGTCAGAGGTTGTTTGCACACAGCTGAAATCAAGCTAGACTTTTTACCACCATGCTTACACCCAATTCTGAAGAATTTGACACTATTAACGGAGTAGCACCATCAATAAGTAACAACAATGCGCAAGTATGCAATGTAAAAACAGTATAAATTTTAAATATAGAAAGTGAAATAATAACAAATTCAGATGCAAACTTTGCTCAGGCTGGCTCAATAATAATAAACTTTAAGCTGGAAGAACACTTAAGGCACAACATTAATACAAGTACTTAATTTGTTTGTTTGATTTGAGGTTTAACATCCCCGTCAACACGGTATAGGTCATTTTGGAGATGCTGCTTCCAATTTTCTGGGACTTTTACCCGACATTGAGATGAAATGACATCTCAAGCCCTGTCGCCCAATGAAAGCAATAGGATTTATAAGCATGGACGATCCAACTTGCACCGCTTTGCCTGAGCAGGCTTAGATCCTGTAAGTGGTTTTCCAGTACTCCTGTGCGGGTCAGTTTCAGCTCTGCGTGGAAGCATCATACAGCCCATCTATTTCTTCAAGCCCTGATGGGCGGGGGCTGACAAGTACTTACAAAATGAAACATACACAACTGTAATGCTTTTTTCGAGACGTTCTGAAGATGTTTGATTATAAAGCAAAGCAAGTACCTAAAAGTCTTGATTTTTATGACAAAACAGTTCTTGAAGTTGTAAAGCAGATGACAATGTTAACCCTTAAAACAGCCAGAAGAACTGTAAAGCCGACATTTTTCCCCATTTTTTTTTTTTAGAGAAAATCAGGCTTGACATTTGCCAAGCCTTATTTCCTCTGAAAAATTAAATATTTTTTTTTTAAAATGTCTCAGGGGTAGAACCGGTCCGGGGGAAGAAACTGGCCATAACACTGGTACTTAAGTGTTAAAAGTATGCATTTTATTTCACCTTAAAATCATAAATATCTACCATAACAAGCATAATGTGCTCTGCAGATGCAATCAACACCAAGATTCACTTTAACATGTTGGCAGTAAGAGGAACTGTTTAATGGGAATATTTGATGAACATTTTGGGATAATATTCTCGAGTTATCCATAAATACATACTGTGCGTGCCTGTTAGCACTGTCCACTGAGTCAGTATCTATGAGTACCCACAACACAGGAACTCAATGCCTGGTCCATAGTGCTGTGTTTAGGTACTCAGTAAGGTAATAGGTACTCGCTATACTGTCCTTACTTGGGCAACTCCAGGATGTGTCCATAAGACTGGTGAGTGAGTGAGTGTTTGCATTTTACGTCTCACCAACAGCTAAGGTCATACAGAGACGGGACCTCTGTTTAAAGACTCATCCGAAAGTCTCCATAAGACGGGTACTCGTAAAAATTCTGACGAACAGCCAATGCATATATTGTTACGAAAAAAAAAGAAAATTATCCCCAAATCACCATCAAAATACTCTGTTATTTGTTCCTCTTTGGCAATAGCTTGGTCAAGTAACAAAGCATAAAATCTATAATATAAAACTAACAATTATATACATCAAATATAACAGGTTCTTGGCAACAAGAGACAATTAGATTTGATAAGTTATGGCGCTTCTTCAGTTAAGACATTGGTCAGTATTCAAGTCTTTTCACTAAGCTGCATTAAAACAAGTATTAACTTTTTGTGGAAAGTTAAGACCCTGATCAGCTGCAGCAAATGTTATGTACCGCAAAAATCCTAAAAATTCGGACAGCTTCAGTACTTGCTGTTATTCTCCTTAATTTTAACAAAATTTGTTTCATGATCCTGCAAGGAGTCCAAAAGGAGCAGACCGAATGGCAAACAGTGTAGACCCTGATCAGACTGCTCCTGAAGGAGCAGTCTGATCTGGGTCTGCACTGTTTGCTTAGGCCTATCTGTCTCAATACTTAGGACCATTATGGTCCAACACAGATAAAACTTTCTTGGGAAAAAAAGGTTGTTTGCTCCTTAGACATTTTACAACAAGAACTTCAGTCAAAATGATTAATAAAAGACAGCTCAAACTTATGAAATCAATCTGTATCTTGTGTCAGCACCTCATAGGGGAGATTACTAAGGGAATATTTTTAACCATCTGTAAAGGGAGGTTACTATAAGCATATTCAATGAAACAACACCACAACATTGAATATTCTGTAAAGATTTTGAATCTACTAATTAAATATCTACACATTAAATGCATGTCGCTTTGGGACATTAGATTCATAAACAACTCCTACAATGTGAGGTCTCTACCATGTTAGAAAATTGTGAGAGGTATTATGGTGAAATATATTTTTTCAAAAACAGAACTGACTTTCTTTTTAATATATTAATCTGGAAAAAAAAAGTAAGAAAATTTAAATGCTGACATAATTTGAAAAGATTTAAGGCACACTAACATAGGAACATTTTTAGGGAGTGAAATAAATGTCTTCCTTAGAAAAGTGAACAATTTCAATCCCTCCAAAGAATCTTCTTATCAACTTCTATTTTTCACTTCAATCAATAAAGATTTACAGAGCAGAAGACAAGAAAGTTTAAAGACAGTTTTCTTAATTTTTTCAGACGGCATGTTGAGGATACCAGAAAAAAAAATTAATAATTTCTGCCAATTTTAAACCTATGAAAGACGGCATTATCTTACATATATGTGTTATCTTACCCCTTTTATCCTCTATTTGAGGCTGATAATATCATTATTTGAGGTAATGAATTAGATACTTTGAAACTATAGACAAAAATGACATTATGCCAACTAAAATTCAAAAGGGACGTTTTTACCCTGAAGCATGAACTTCAAAAACATGGTTCATCAAATTCTTCTGCCTATCTCTGCAGTATGACTCTGCCATAGCTTTTGATGAGGTGGGATTACGAGAGTAATCAATTGGTAATTTTATTTCTTGTTTGAAATCGATGTTGTGGGTACTTGTTAGAATTGCCTCAATGGGGCAATTCTAACAAGTACCCATAACGTAAGATTTAACAGAGAAATAAGAAAAGTTATAAAAAAAAAAAAATATCGTCTTAACTCCTTATTGGAGGCTACGCTCTGAAACGCAGAGAAACTTTTAATATCAGACTTAATATCAGGAAACAAAAATTCTCAAGTGTTTTTTCACAATTTGTTCTCCCAAAAACAAGTTCTAGCATAACACAAGGTGTAGTTTGTCTCATCGACGAGAAAAGCTGAAATAGAATCACTTGTTTTTGTTCGCGTGATAGCATCATTCACTCTAAAGTCCCTGTCAGAATCTAATTCTGTCCCAGAATTATCTTCTTCCCATCTATGAGTACATTGTGACTTGAATGAACTGAAAGAAAGATGAATCTTGTTCAACATTTGTTTCCTAAGAACTGTATGCAGAAAGTACAAAGAAAGAATAAAAGCACCCTTTTAAAGTCGCTCTTTAAAGCAGAATATATCATAATTTCAGGTGGTCTTAAGAGCGGAATTTCCTTTTACAGAGAAAGTCTCATAGAAATGCTTTTCATTGTACAAGGGTGACAACCTATGTCATAGCGTAGGTATCAGATCCATAGATTTTGCAGCCATTTGAAAATGGAAGGTAAGATTTTTCAGCTGTACAGTTTGTACATACACAGGAGACACAACCAATGGGTCAGTGGGGAACACTGATGCTGCAGTAAATCATATACAGTACACCATTGCTTAGCCTTGAAAAGCTTTTACAGGTAAAAACACCAAAATGCCATATCTGACGTGAGAGAATCCGACATAAGCTATAACGTAAAAGTTCAACCTGACGGTGCACTTCTGTGCAAACTTTTGTTTTTGTCGATAAAGCATGTTTCCTGATACCTCTTAAACTAAAATTTAAATCAAAACAGTGCTCAGTACACACTGAATGAGAAAAATATTTGTATTTGTCGAATAAAAATGGCCACCTGACAAACACATGTATATGTTTCAGATATCACTGCTATGATGTAGGTTGTCATGCTTGTTTGTTTGTGTTGAGGTTTTATGTCCAAGTCTATACTATTTAGGTCATTTTGGAGACATAGCTTCTGATTTTGTGGGACTTTTCCCAGCATCGAGATGACATCTCAAGCCCTACCGTTCAAAGAAACCGCACGTTTAAGGAGTGGTCCGACTCACACCACTTTTCCTGGGCAGGCTCAGACCTAAATGCTTTACCAGTAATCAATTTTGGTCAGTGTCAACTCTATGCAGAAGCACCATGCAGCCCAATCTATTTCTCTAGGCCCTGATAGGCGAGGTCACTCTTGATTATAAAATTGTTTCTGATAGAATATGATATAATGTCATGCTGTAGCACATTACATGGTATAGCAGGTTTTTTTTTTTTTTTTTTGTTTTGTAATGTTTTGTTTCTCAAACCCACAGCAGTGAGACCTCATGATTAATGAGTCAACACTTACCCACTAGGCCATGGAGGCTCATTACAGACAACTTTTAAAGTGATGTTAACTTTCTTAGATCAAATGGCCTATACAAGTATAAACTCTAATGTGTCGTTATTTTGTTGTTACTTACATTATCAATATTGAAAGCTGCTAATCCATGACCTTCACTGTCAAGGCCCTGGAAGGTAGCTGAAAAGAGAGAATGTGAGAGAAAATAAAAATATATTTTTACTTAAACAATACTTCTTAAATTGTTAAGCTCACTACAGATTAAGAGCTACATCTTTTGTTTGTTTTGGAGTACCTTAATGATTCTAACTATTGGGACAGACAGACCTATGCAAACAGTGCAGACCCAACTCAGACTGCTCCTGAAGGAGCAGTCTGATCAGGGTCTACACTGTTTGCCATTCAGTCTGCACTTCTTGGACTCCTTGCTGGATTGTGAAACAAATAGGAAACTTACAAAAACATGCTGAATGTCTCTTTTCATTGGACGGCATTTGCTTTTATGCAGTTTTGGGAAAAATCTGCCATGCTAATTCTTACAAACAAGTGCATTAGAATTGGGACAACTGCTTTGAAATAAAATTTCCAACCTGAAAATCTTCAATTGATCTCCCCAAATGACACTTGAATAATAAATATCCTGCTTGGGCATCTTAACCCTTTAACTGCCAAGCAAAACTGCAAAGCACCCAACATTTCTCTTCCATTTTTCAAAGAGAATTGGATTTGTCAGTTTGCAGGAATTAAATCACAATTCACATGAAATGTCAAATCTTATTTTCTCTGAATAAATATTTTTTTTAATGTTATCTGCATACAATCTTGACTGGTGCTTCTTGGCTAACATTATGAAAACATGCCTATTCAAATATGTTGAAAATTGTGGGTACTCGTAAGAACCGCCTCAGTGAGGTGGTTCTAACGAGTACCCAAAATCTCTGTTTTAAGAAGAAATAAGAAAAACAATGTATACCCATGTAAACTCCAATTTTGCTATATGAAAGTGGGGTTTAAGGGGTCAAAATGATATAGGTGTGTTTTCATGATGAATGTAACAGAAAACATGTATCTACTCACATAACATAGACTTCAGGCGGATAGCACAGAGGACAAAGTCCCCAAACTCTACCTCCCCCTTCTTGTTGCTGAACCTCATGATGATGGCAGACAGGGAACGGTTGCTAAGACGGAAACCTGAAAAATACATATCAAAAGTGAGGACCTTGATAGGATCTATATTTCAACCCTTGTCCTGCTTAACAAATTAATTTTGCCACACCCATTTCTGACTATCAACCCAACAAATTATATGTACTTGGTGTGAAGTATTCATTTAAATTCATGAAGTGAGTGACAAACAGTGTAGATCATGATCAGATGGCTTTTTCTGAAGCCATCTCATACCTGCCAACTTTCACCCATTAGGAGTGAGTTTCACGATTTTTCCATGCATTTTGACCTCACGATCGTGTTGCCAAAATAAGGCAAAAATCACGATTTTTCCACCTCCTCACGCTTTGTATTTTTATCAGCCATATTGTTTGTGGATAGTCATTTGGAATATCTTGGATTTCTTCACTATCTATTTTGGAGATGGAAAAACCCTGAGTATATTTTTAGCCATATTGACTATTTGTTTACCCAATGATAGATTACCCTGTACCCACAAAGAAATGCAAGTTGCCAACAGTTTTATATCTGTATGAGCATGAACAGGGATGCCCTTTGCTGATCTTTTCATGTAAGTATGTTTGAACAATTATCTAATCTCTCCCAGATGTAATGAAAGTAAATATTTACCTGTGAATGAGCAATGTCACGTATTTTCGTGACTACGAAAATCGTAGTTTTATCTCTCAAACTAAGAATTGTATTATTATTTGGTAATGAGTGTTCTAACACTTCAGAAACAATTGTTTTGCAAAATAAAGGCTGTTATAGTCAGACATTAAGCACTCCTTTCAATTGCATGAAAACTGATTCTGAGTAAAAGAACCTAATTTTAAACAGATCATGTATTTAGACAATCTTTAGTTATTGCAAATACTGTTAATTATTGAAGCTTAAGTATTATACCAGTGATTTATTGGATAATACATAAAATGTAAACATGCAATTTTTCTGATTGTACTAGTGGACTGGAGTGTCTACTAGTTTAAAAAAAAATCTCCCCCATGGAAATTTTGGGGAAAGTATTCACCGCGCTTTATTCCATCGAAAAATGCCGTGACATGCAGAATCTCCCCCATGAAAAATTTGAAAAGTTGGCAGGTATGCCATCTGATCTGGATCTTCACTGTTTGCAAAAGTAGAGCATATCCTTATTCAACAAAACAAGGGATCTCCTAAATATTTATATATGCCAAACCCACTACTGATTATTCACCAATCAGATTACTTGATGCAAATTATTGCAATAAATTCATGAGCTGAATGACAAACAATGAAGATCCTGATCATCTGGATCTTTGTTGTTTGAAAGATAAGGCATATCCAGGCTCATCAGGACAAGGTAAAAAGGCTGGCTGGGACTATATAAACAGGATTAGTCCTTTCCATGTCAGCTGATTGGCAGCTGTCAAAATGTTCACAAGTTCCACGTCATGGATATGTTTGGTTCCAAGAAGACAAAGTCAGCATAAAGAGCAAACAATATAAAAGGCATAGAGATATTTAACACAGAAAAAGCAGCAATATGTTCCTCTTTACCAAGAAAAACGGAGCAATAACTGACATGTTCATGTGATCTTTCAGCATTTTTTTTATAGTTTTAACAGTCTGCAAATTCTTGGGCTCTTAAATGCTATAAAAAATACATCTTTAGCCCTTAACCCGCTGAATATGACAACCCCTATCTTTGCAAACAGTGTAGATCCAGATCAGATGGCTTCTGAAGAATCCATCTGATCAGGATCGACACTGTTTTTCACTTGCAAACTGTGTAGATCCTAATCAGATGGCTTCTGAAGAAGCCATCAGACATCTGATCAGGATCTACACTGTTTGTCATTCAATTTGCAATTTGAAAGAATAAATTACATTCAGTAATTTGATTGGTTCACATGTAAATATGTGAGGCTAAATTAATTTACACAACGGGATAAGGATTAATACGAGTTGGTGTGTGCTAAATGGTACAAAGATCATGATTTGTTTGATTTGAGGTTTAACGTCCGCGTCAACACTGTAAAGGTCATTATGGAGACGTTGCTTCCAATTTTACCCGACATCGAGATGAAATGACATCTCAAGCCCTGTCGCCCAATGAAACCAATAGGGTTTATAAGCATGGACGGTCCGACTCACACCGCTTTGCCTGGGCAGGCTTAGATCCTCAAAGCGGTTTACCAGTACTCGTGTGCGGGCCAAATTCAGCTCTGCGTGGAAGCATCATGCAGCCCATATATTTCTTCAAGCCCCTATGGGCGGGGGCCGACAAAGATCATGAATATCTCAGCAAGCACAGGTTGCTAAGGCAATGTCAAATCAACATCGGTACTGACGTAGATGTGACGTTGCATAAATGTCATGATGTTGCACCGACGTTGATGTGACGTCACAATTACGTCATGTGCCTTCTGGGATGGTCTTCAAAAATAAAGCAGAGTTGACTTACCACTGGCATGGAAGGCACTCCTAAGTTCATAAGTGCTAAGCTTCCCACTGTTGTCTTTGTCAAACTGTTTAAACACAGCTTTCCATTTCCTTAGATCCATCCAGAGTTGCTTAAACTCATCAAAACCAAGCTTGCCTGATAAATCACCCTGAGAAACACTGTTAAGGAATTTCAATTTATTTTAGAGTTCAATGGCCTAATCAACATTATTAGGTCATACTGAGCCAGTCACTTTACCTAACCACCCATTTACTGGGCATGGCTTATACAAACTTCTCTCCAGGGCGGGCTTACACGTAAGTGGTTCAACAGCCGTGCACATTCTTTTGTTGCCCTACTTGAATCAGTGGAAGGGAGAGAATGAAGGTAGAAAAGATTTTATGATCAATCTATTGCAGTAGTTACTGAACCAATACAGCCTGAACTATGAAAACTTTGGTCTATACAGGTGTAGTTTGAGTGACTGAGAGATAATAATAGCGCCAGATAATGAGTCACATTGGGATTTTTTGTTTCTATGTTTTAAGGGGAATGGTAACACCTGGCATATTTTTCTGCATTTTTCAAAGGGAGACAACTTTTGGAATTTCCTGTTCACTTTTCTAGAAGCCCTGTCCAACTGAAAAAGGGGTCAACACTTAAAGGAAAGAATTTGCTCCTCAGGAGCAAATTCTTTGCTTTAAGAGTTGACCCTGAGGAGCAAATTCTTTCCTTTAAGAGTTGACCCCTATTGACATGGGAGACAAAAACACTTTTGCAGAAGTTGCCTCCCCTGAAGGTGTATCCATTTCCCTTAAGATTTAACAGACATTTCAACTAACTTTAAAGGTCATGTCAAGCCGGTCTGTTATACATACCTAACCAAATCTAACGTGAGCAGGCCTACATATGAGCAGTAAACAAGTACAGTGAACATCCTTTCGTCAGAAACTGACAACTGTCATTTTTGAATCAGTGAAGGGAGAGAATGACTGTAGAGAAGATTTCATTATCACTTTCCATCCAACAGGTATCAAACTCATGAGCTCCCGATCTCGCATCCGACTGAACTACAAAGGCTGGCTCATAATTGGGATATTTCAGGCATATCTTTTGAATCTCTATAGAATAATGACTTGTTGTGTGTACTCATTAGACACCTAAAGAAAGTTTAGCCAGTTTCTACACAAATCTTTAAAAAAAATAATATGGCAGGCCTTTATTTTGAATGAGTTCCTGCCAAGGTGAGAGATTCCGCCATCACAAAAGCATGCCTATATAATTTTGACCCCCTTGAATCCCAATTTTATGCAGTAAAATAGGCGTTTACAAGGGGTGAAGCTTATTTTCCTTATTTCTGCTCTAAAATATAGATTGTAATATAGATTTTGGGTACTCGCTAGAACCGCCTCAATGAATCCCTCAATGAGGCGGTTCTAACGAGTACACACAGTCTATATTTTGAGCAGAACTAAGAAAAATGCCATAATTTTTCATCTTAAAATTTTTGTTCTTTAGGCGGTAAAGTTTACAATGTATTTGTATAGGCGTGTTTTCGTAATGAAGAACAAAATGTGTTTAAGGATACATCATGCATAGCAACCATACTTCTGCAGACATCAATAGAAAATCCTTCAAAGTTGAATTCTGAAACAAAAATAAACATTTAGTTTTTATTCAAGAATAATATGGATCAAAATTCTATTTTTTACAAACTAGAGAACATTTAAGAATATTAGCTCCTGTTCTGCTGAACCAGAATGTACATATCCGTTGGTAAACAGTATAGATACAGATCAGATGGCTTCTTAACCCATAAACTGCCAATCACAACAATTGTCGTCTGATTTGCCTTCTGGCGGTCACCTTAAAAGTAATTTTTTGCAAAAAGTGTGGACCCAGATCAGACTGCTCCTGTAGGAGCAGTCTGAGCTGGGCCCACAGTGTTTGCATGTATGCAAACATATTTTTAAAAGTTTGCAAAAAATTCAGCAGATGACATAAGCAAACGACATTTTAAGATGTAGTTTTTCTCGGCGTCTTAATTTGAGGGTTAAGAAGGCAACTGATCTGTATCTATACTGTTTCAATCTGTGAATTTGTAAGTATAAATTGCATCAAAGAAACTGAAAGGCTGAAAATAAGATATGGATATGGCTAAATTCATTTATTCAGCAGGACAAGGGTTAATTAGTATATATATATATAATATGGTTTTAAATTCAGCAGACATTCCCATTCAAGTAAGTGTGTCAAATGCATACATGCTTTTCTTCACAGGAAGGGGCTATGAAATGTATTTATCTATTAATTATTTATTTATATATTTATTTATATATTTATCAATCATAAATTAAATGGGGGTGAAAACATGATTATCAAACAAAAAACTACCTGGCTACCTGCATCAGAACTTGACATCATACTTGTGAACTACCACCCTTGTGAAGTGGTGGGATAGTCAGTGTTATAGAATAGGAAGCAGTTAAGCAAACCCACCCCAGCACTCCCCCCCCCCCACTCCCCACCCCCACCTCACCCAACAATCCCCCCAAAAAATGTATATGTATATGATTTCCAGAGAAAATGCTAAACTGTGAGTAACCATAGCTGAAGTATTATTGTATATATATATATGTATTGCATGTCACTGAAATTGTGAAATAAATCATAGCTGAAAATCCAAATTGTTATAAGACCGATATGACAAAAATAAAATGTGAAAAGGTGCATTATATATAGATCTTACACTCCATGCCCGAGGTTATAAAGCTTTTTTTGTGCTCATATCACTTGAGCATGAAATTTATCCAGCTCATAAATTTTAAATAATTTATGAGCAGGATAAATGACATTCTGTGCTGATCTGAGCAGAAAAATTGACTGATTTGTTTGTATTTTAATAGTTTTGAGCATTGCAAATTTCATGCTCACCATTTAGAGCCAGTAACCATGTGTGTTAAGTCATGGTGTTATACACTAAATAACGCTGATCTAATTCTGTGCTTAATATACTAAGGTCATCATCAGATGATCTATCCTCATTGAATTCAGCACTAAGATTTGACATTGTTAAACTGAAATCAAGTATCCACACTTTTCAAGCTGTCTAACTATCAATTCAAGAGAAACTCTGAACAACCTGTTGAAATAATCAGTCTTCAAAAGTGTTCCAATACCCCTCTAATATAAAAAAAATATAAAATCTAGAAAACTGGGATTTACTTGGGTATATATTATTTTTTCTTATTTGTGCTCAAAGACATAGGTTGTGGATACTCATTAGAACTGCCTCAATGAGATGGTTCTAACAAGCACCAACAACCAATGTTTGGAGTTTAAAAAAAGGCTGATATAACAAATTTTCATCTGAAAAATAACCGTTTTGGAGCTGTGAAAGAATGCACAATGTCACACAAGTGTGTTATCGCAATGAATCTGACAAATACTGATCTTGTGGACTCAACCTTATCAAATTTTAAAAGTAAAGCATGTATAAGTTTATATATTTTCTATGAGCAAAGCGTTTTCATGTGCTATGACAAGATTATATAAAATGTGCAAGTTGGTTTAAATAATACTGTGCTATACCAACTGGAAGATTCATGATTTTCTATCACATAATTTGAAATATTTACAGATAGTGTAAAATATGGTATTATTTCACTCTAGATACTACACTTTAGTCCCTTTAGTACTCTACTCATTATAACATAGTTTTGGTAACAACACGACCAGGTCTTGCCTCCCAAATTGTCATTTTATTATCATTTCTATATAAAAATATCCCTTTGTAACATGGTTCACTTATTACACTGTCCTGTTCTATGCATCACAAACTGCTCTGTATAAATTGGTTGCTCAAGGCATCATTAGCTAATTCAGTGGCCTATATACCTAATCAGTAGATAGCTCAGTTGTCAGCACGTTCGACTTATGATCGAGAGGTTGCGGGTTTGAATCCGGACACCAGAGCTGAGGTGTGTCCTTGGGCAAGACACTTTATGACAATGCCCCCCTGGACACAAGTCTAAATGGGTAGGAGTGGTGTAAAAGTCACTGCCTCTCTCTCGCTAGCATGATAACATCCAGAATGAGTGTTTGAGAATAATTCAATAGGCTTGAAGCTTTCATCGCACTCAAACAAAAAAAATAGTACAAACTAAACAGTAGATGTTCTAGCAAGTACAATACACTGTAGATCCAATACTTCACGGTCCGTTATTTCGCGAAATCCAGTATATCGCAAATTTTCCATGGACCGCAAATTTACCATGAGCAAAAAGAAAAAAACAAAAAAAAAACGTTCAAATCAGTATAAAAGTTTGCCGAGACACAGATATAATCGTGGTGGTAGTTTGCCGAGACGCACATATTCAGACGCGAAATCACTTCAGCTCACACATTATAACCAAATAATCCAATTAGCATCAGTTAGAACAGGTATTGGCAAACAATTAATCTTAATCTCCAAACTTGTCATAATTAGTGTCATAACTGAGTAATCCACTCAATGCTCAATCAGACAATGATGTCCGTGCACCCTCATGCAGAGCATCCTAATCGTAATCTATCATGCCTTCCACGTGAAAATAAAATGAAAGAAATCAAAACACAATATAATGATAGTTTTGTTGTTGTAAAGTTTTTGGCCCGTGGTAGACGATAAATAATTTTTTTCCAACCGCTACTTTGGCAAGCCAAGGGAAACAACTCGAATTACCGTCACTGTTACAGACAACCAGGGGAACCCGCACATCCAAAATGGCGTCCTGTTTTGACATATTAGCAATCACATGTTTTCAAACGCAGATTTTCAGCTGTTCTCGAATGTAAGTTAATTGGTAGACATAGTCCCCTTTGTTCTGTCATTGAGTAATTCTGAACCTACTTTAATGGTGATTGAAATACGGCTGATAGCATTACTGACAGCCATTAGTGTGGATTGATAAACGGTATTTCACCAAACTATCACCGTGACTTGTATTGGAATCTCGGCAAACTACCTCGACTTATACCCCGATCTGGATATATCATGCTAACGGAACTTGGACCCCAAACACCGCGATATATTGGATCTACAGTGTATCTAATACACATACATGTACATTTTTGCTGAAATCTGCGGAGATATATTTTTTTCAGCCAAAATATCAGAGTATATGCCATATTTAATGATCAAAGTTAAAATGATACAATAACCAACAATATCCAACAACTGGCCCCCGGTTGTTCGGATAAAATGAGAGATGTTGGAAAATCAAAACACTCAATGAACAGCAACTACAAAAACAAGAGGCCCATGGGCCACTACGCTCACCAGAAGTCATGTGTTTTAACGTAGACAGGCATAGAATCCATCTCAGTCATGTGACTACAATCCCACAAATAACATTTCATTGCTTCATCCCACAGAGGCTCTTCATGTAATTTTGTTCCAATAAGCCCAGCAGTTTGAGTGGAGAAAGAAGATAAGTCATCCAGGACAAAGGTCAGTAAATGACCTTGACCTTTGGAATTGATAAACTTCCATTTAGCTGATTGCAAATATCAATTCTGATGACACAGGCTACATAGAATCATTCCACTGTTTCACCTTTTTTTCCATACATGTGTTTAAGTGACCAAATGTGACCCTGACATAAAACAGGTCAAGGTTAACCAAAGGTTATCATTTGAACAAACATGGTAGCAGCCAAGTCCTTAACAAGTTTGAAGGTCATTGGTCATTGCATTACGGAGGAGAATATTTTTAGCTGTTTTTACTATACAAGGGCATGGTGGCCGTATTGGTCATGTGACCCAGTCCTAACGAACAAACTTTTGTCCCCCCTTCCCATAGAGGCTCCACATGCAAGTTTAGTTTCAATCAACCCAGCAGTTTAAGCGGAGAAGATAAAAATACTGAACCATTTGCCATCCAGGACGAAGGTCAGTAAATGACCTTGACCTTTGGAATTGATAAACTTCCATTCAGCTGATTGCAAATATCATTTCTGATGCCACAGGCTACCATGCAATCAGATAAATCCACTGCTTTGCCTTTTTCCATACAAATGTCTAAGTGACCAAGTTTGACCTTGATGTAAATCAGGTCAAGGTCAACCAAAGGTCATTATTTATATAAACTTGATAGGGCCCAAGTCCCTGATGCTGTATACCTAGTTTCAAGATCATCTGCCATTTGGTTCCTAAGAAGAAGATTTTTTAAAGGTTTTTACCAGTATATGGGCATGGTGGCCTTACTGGTCTTGTGACCAAGTCCTTACGAACAAACTTTCCTTCCCCCTTTCCATAGAGTCTCCAAATGTAATTTGGTTTCAATTAGCCAAATAGTTTCAGGAGATGTCGTTTGAAAATGTTGACGGCGCAGACGCGGACGACAAAGACGCGGACAAGGACGGACAACGGACCACTGCCTATACTATAAGCTCCCCCACAGCCTTCAGCTCTGGTGAGCAAAAAAAAAAATGAAATCACCTAATACTAATTTGGGAAAGCATGCAAGCAGAGGTGAATATAAACATATAAGTGCACTTTTCTGTTAGAAGTGAACTATAAATATAAGCCTGATAAAAATCCAATACGGGCAGCTTCTACCTTTTTTTCCTTCGCGGGTCTGATTCACGTTACTAAAATCTAATATGCATAGCTTTCTGACAATTCTATATGTTAATCCTCAAAACACCAATCAAGACCATAGCAGACAGCATTATCAAAGACTGTGTGTTTTTTTGTTCCTGTTTTTTTTTGTTGTTGTTGTTGTTTTGTTTTTTTTTAAGAAAATAGGGCTTGACATTTCATGTGAACCATCTGCTCAGCAGATTCAAATGAAGTGTCAAGCATGATAGAACACCCAGAAATGTTTTCAAAGAAAAATTTGTCCCACAACAATAAATATAACTTTTGACCTTGAAATGAGGTTATGGTCACCAAAATCAAAATCAAGTCTTAGACAGGTTGAAATATACTGCACCATTGAACACAGTTCATGAATTCAGGTAGGAGACAGGGTGCAAACAAGCCATTTTTGATATAAAATTGACAGTTTTTAGGAGCCTGAAAAATTGAAAATGAAGTATTCACCAAATCAAATCAAATCCTTGGCAGGTTGTAATGATATATAATACAAAGTTTGACCAAAAGTCATCAATTTGTTCATGAAATAGGGTGCAAACAAGCCATTTTCAGCCCAAAATTTACAGTTTTCAGGAGCCTTTGACCTTGAAAAGGTCTCATCAAATCATTGCTAGGTTGCAATGACAGATTTCTTTTAACCTGTGACCTTGAAAATGAAGTCAAAATCTAATAAAATCTGATAATAAGGTCAAGATCAGCATATTCTGATCAAATCTTTGGTAGGCTGCAATGATTTATTGTACCAAGTTTGATACATTCTTGAAATAGGGTGCAGGTATACCATTTTCGGCCCAAAATTGACATTTCTTGGTAGCCTGTGACCTTGAAAATAGTGTCAAAGTCACCAAAATCTAATCAAATCTATGATAGGTTGCAATGCTATACTGTACCAAGTTTGCCCAGAATTCATCAGATACAGTACCTCAAACGGGCTATGCCAACGTCAATAACGACACCAACACTGAGGCCAACGCAAACGGAAACGGGATCTCCACCATAAACAACAACATGTCCACAATCCCCTTGGTTTGGTGACATAATTTTTCACATTTAATGTGAATGTTTTGTCCCACAGATGATTCAAATGAAATGTCAAGCCCAATTTTCTGAGAAAGATAACAAAAATCATGATGCTGTATGCTCCAGCAAAGAGGTTGGCCTTTTAAGATCTAAGGCTATCATCAACTTTCTTTCCTAAATATCTTTAAGACTACGACTCACCAAAAGACTTATCTGGTAATGTAATGTCAATTGAGTTAAACTTAACTGAAGAAATATTTGAACAGTGTGTTTAGGTTTTAGATCCCACCAACAAAACATAAGATCACAATTGATTCAGGATATATTGGTTTTAACCCTTATCTTGCTGTTCACGACAAACCCTGTCTTTGAAAACAGTGTAGATCCAGATCAGATGGCTTCTGAGGAAGCCATCTGATCAGGATCTACATTGTTTGGTATTCAGTTGATGAATTTGTAGCAATAAATTACATCAAGTAATTTGATTGGTTGATAGACGGAAATGGTTGTGGCTTAAATGAATATTCAGCAAGATAAGGGTTAAGAATCAAGTGAACTCTGGAGATGCCTGGGATTCAGCCCACAATCCCCGGCTTATGAGTTGAGCAGGTTAACAACTACACCATGGAGGCTTCATAATGCAAAGGAATTTCTTATGATTTGAAATGCTGACAACATTTAGAATAATCTGGAAATAGACAGAGAATAAATCTCAAGTGTATGTAAATTATCAGACACTTGCCATTTGCACCTGGAGATCACCCATGTACTTTCGGAATTCAGTTCTTTTTCTTAAACTGATCTGATCCGACTACTTCAGATAACAGAATAGACCCAGTGATTCAAACCATTGTTAGCTTAACAAACATCTTAGCGGTCAAAATAATAATTCTAGCAAGTACCATTTTGCTGGTAGAAATGGGAGTAGCAATTCAAAACCTACTGACATTTCTAACAGAAAAATAGTTTTTTTTTTTTTTGACATACTGAATGGCTGAGGTTTAAACATATCGTTAGCTAATGACTGCTTTCTGGCTTGAAACAACTGTGCCAAGATTAGCAAACAAAATCATGGAATACTACAAGAGTAAACAACTCTTGTATGCCACATCATACTAGTGACACCTTTGATGATCAAGTAATTTACATCTTTTTGGCACGGGAACAACTTATACCAGGGTCCCTGTTGGTTCTAATAAAATTATTTTAAATTTTACAAATAAAAAGATTTAAACAACTATTCACCTTCATAAAACAAAATAAAATGTTAGAACTGTACATTCAATAGCCCAAGCATGCACTGAATACCACTTTCAAATTCTTTTATATTGTAAAACACAATCTTGATGTGTATACCATTTGCAGGATAATCTATAGATATTCATCTATATATAGTATCAGGTACTGAAGTCCAGACTTGACAAACCACCTTAGGCACTTAACCTTTATTCTGCTAAATAAATTAACCCTTATCTTGCTGAATATTCATTAAAGCCACACCCATTTCTGTCCATCAACCAATCAAATTACTTGATGTAATTTATTGCTACAAATTCATAAATTGAATGCCAAACAGTGTAGATCCTGATCAGATGGCTTCTTCAGAAGCCATCTGATCTGGATCTACACTGTTTGCAAAGATAGGGGTTGTCGTGAACAGCAAGATAAGAGTTAATTTTGTCACACACATTTTTGACTACTTGATGTAATTTATTCCTAAAAATTCACTGACAAACAGTGAAGATTCAGATCGGATGACTTCTCCAGAAGCCATCTGATCTGGATTTACACCGTTTTCAAGGGTATAGCACATCATGGTTCCAAAAGCCAAGGGTTAAGTACATATACCACACTTTCAATTTGGTGCAGCTTCATCAAAATAATTCGGACATCTTGAGGCTTGAGGACTTGCTGTAATTCTCCTAAAATTTTAACAAATTTGTTTCACGATCCTGCAAGGAGTCCAAATGGTGCTAATGGAATGGCAAACAGTGTAGACCCTGATCAGACTGCTCCTTCAAGAGCAGTCTGATCTGGGTCTGCACTGTTTGCAAAGGCCTAGCTGTCCCAATACCTAGGATCACTACAGTACACAAAACACAGAGTGTACTGAAAATGTCCATCTTGTGAATGCCTTTCTTGTAAACTTACAGCAACATGTGTGTGCAGTGTCTCAAAAGTTCATACATTTCTATTTCTGCCCTTGGAGAAATAGACTGGGCTGCACGATGCTTCCACGCAGAGCTGTTACCGACCGCACATGAGTACTGGTAATCCACTTAGATCTAAGCCTACCCAGGAAAATTGCTGCGAGTCAGCCCGTCCATGCTTATAAACCCTATTGATTTCATTGGGCAGCAGGGATTGAGATGTCATTTCATCTCAATGTCGGGTAAAAGTCCCAAAAAATTGGAAGCATCGTCTCCAAAATGACCTAAATTGTGTTGACAGGGACGATAAACCAACAAAGAAACAAAAATCATACATTTCAGAAGAAAATGAATTTGAAAGTGGTATAGCAGATCTCAATACAACAATGTTACAATATGTATATGAAACTCTTTCCCCAGTATGATCCTGTTGACTTTGTGCAGTTCTTACCCATGAAACCCGCTTCATGCATAAACAGAAACAACATTATCGGATTACTATGAGTCACATATAATTTCAATATACACATATACCTCCTTACAACACTATTCAATATAACATGGTTTTGGATATTATATAGTTTTAAAATTTGATCTCAAAAATGTATAGATTATATAGAAAAATGACCATAAATGGTCATTTTTCTATATGATCTATACATTTTTGTTTGGATATATTTACACATTTTAAAATTGCAAGGTCTCTGCTTTAGACCCCAACAATAGTGTTATAAACAGGTTGTGGTGTATTTTTTGACAATGTAAACACAGTAGCATAAGTCCACCTGTAAATCCATGGCAATGCACATGTGTACTTTCTGTAGTCCTACTGTATTCACAATTTTGAAAACCGACAGTTAAGAAATTAAAAATGCAATTTTACTAGTAATATTTGTGGAACTTTTTTTTTTAGTCAAATGGTATATATTATAATGTTGGATGTTAAAATAAATCCTGAATTTCAGAAGGATTCTTATTCTTTAAGTTCAGACAGGTTATCTATAATAAGTTTAAATTTTTACTGTAAAATCTCTATTAGAAACCCATGTTCTAATAAACGCCCATTTTCTGAGAAACAAGATGGCAGCCATAAGAAAGAGTGTGTTTTGGACCGTCGTATGCGAATTGCAGGTTGCTATAGCCTCTAAAAAATGCCCACCCCCCTCTTCAGGAAAGATAATGATTCTAATAAACGCCCAGGCATCTATTAGAGATTTTACGGTATTTGTTTTTCTTTTTTGGAGTGTAACAACCCAGTGAACAGTATAAAGGTCATTTCAAGATCCAAATCTGGTCTGACTAATCCTATAACTACTATAAACCCACTACAATATACATCCACAGTTTATGTCTGACACCAATTTCTCAAGCAAGACATATCAACATGCCTCAACATGCTTCTTCTTCATGCTTTTTTATGTACATGTTCATTTCTTGAGTATACAAATAATCATCACTTTGTCAATACAGACTTGTTCCCATTTAGCTTACCAACTGAATGACGAGTGCCACTACCTTTAACAAAATGTTGTTGTTTTTTATTCATCCTTATGCATGCATCTACGAGGTATGAAAGATAAGAATTTTACATGAATGTGTCGGGTGGATTGAAAAATCTGTCCCAAGAGTCACGAGGCTTGCCAAGTGATGCTGGACTGTGATACAGAGAGAGATTTTTCTATCTACCCCGCACATCCATACAGGCTTCTTAATCTTCTTGTGAACCTACAGTTATGAGCATGGATTTTTAACCCTTATCCTGATGAACACAAAGACTCCTACCTTTGCAAACAGTGTAGATCCAGACCAGATGGCTTCTGAAGAAACCATCTGATCAGGATCTACACTGTTTGTCATGCAGTTTGTGAATCAAATGAAACGAAATTAATTAATTACATAAATTAAATAATATCAAGTAATTTGATTGGTGGATAGTCAGAAATGGGTGTGACTTTATTAATGTATTCAGCAGGATATGGGCTAAAATTGAAGTCAATTTGTTTGCCTAGGTATGCCATACTGTAAGAGAATACCATGACATTCAGTTATGTCAGTGACGTCAGCCTTGACAGTGGCGTTTGTTATGTCATTTTCAACTAATGCCCACCAAACATATATTTCTCAATTGCATTAGATAAGAATTTCTATCACCAGGGTAAAATCCAGGATTTCCTTATCTGGTGTGTTGGAGGTTCTATCACATTATTTTTTATTTTACATTCTAACATAGCATTAACATTTCCCTCACAGTCGAATATCTTAGTGCCTGACTAGAAGCCAGTCAAAAATTTCCAATAATGTTTGCATGCACAAGTGACTGTGTTTTGACGACATTATTGCTGTTCACTTTTTAACAATCTGAACAGTGGTTTAATATAGGAATTTTACTGTATAAAGCATGACAAACAAAAATTTCAAGCAATGTATCACTATCTATTTAGTACTAGTGTATATTTGCTATGAATATTCAGTGGGATTCAATAGGAAACAGTGTAGCCAGATAAGAGTGTCTGTTCGGAGCTTTCACTGCTTGCAAAAGGTCCAGCCATTTTTTTCTTTTTATTTATACATGTATTCTTATTTCTGGGGGTGGGGGGGTGGGGGTTCCCACCATCTAATCAACAAGAGGTCCATGATTGACCTGATTCATCACCTGTGTTATGATTTAATAACATGGGAGCTCATCAATTTGATGATGGTTCAGTACTATGCAAACCTATTTCTGTAAAATTACTTAAAAATTGGCCAATTGGCCTAGGACGAGATGTAGTTAAAAGGTTTTTCTATTTTTAACTTTGATGGCCATTTTGTTCAGCATAGCAGAACTGTTTAACCGATCATCCAAGGGACATTTCAGTGAAATTATTTTGAAATCAGGCCATTGGATTAGGAGATATCATTTAATTGTTTTTCTATTTTTAGCTCCGGTAGCCATTTTGCTCAGTGAAGTTGAACCATTTCAGCAATTTTGGTGCTGGTTCACCCAAGGAACATTTCTATGAAATTATTTTGGAATCAGGTCATTAGCCTAGGAGGAGATGTCATTTGAAGTTTTTCTATTTTTCAATCTGGCTGCCTTTTTGTAAAGTGGAGCAGAACCATTTTAGCAATTTTGATGCAGGACCATAAGAGAAACATTTGTGTGAATTTTTTTGGAATTGCCATAGTGTTTTAGAAGATGTCATTAGAAGAAATTGTTGATGACAGACTGAACGATTGCCACATAGAGATCACAGTAACTCTCCCTGATAACAAGAAAACGTAATGTTTCTGTCACAAATATTTCATGTGAAATCTTACACCCTCTTCTATAAGGATTTACTTTAGTCAGTCACAACATAAACAAACCTTTAATGCAACAACCAAGACTAACATTCATATATGATCATTGTCATCATCCGTCATATACCATTAACATCAACATTAGCATTCATATATATGAAAATCATTCAAAACCTACACATAAATTAATCCTTAATGCACACAACCACAGAAGATAACATCTTCAATACTTTTTGTATTTTTTTTTCTGTAAGGCTTGAAACTTCATATGAATCATCATGATAACTGAAATGTCAAGCCTTATAAAGAATATAAAAGAATAAAAAAGATGTTTGAAAATGCAGTGTTGAAATTGAGATTTACTTTTGCACATTAATTGCCCTTTAATGCAATGAAGCAAAAGTACGACCTAAATGTAGTGTGCAGTCATTTCATAGAGTCAAATGAATTCCACTCTAATACGTAACGCTATACTGAACTGAAGAACAAAATAATTACGGTATCTAATATATACAAAAGTTTGGGGTGTCATTCCTTCACTAAACTTACGATTTTTAAGGTCTGTAAAGCAAATATGACAATTTTAAAATCAAGCCGACAGCAAATGCAAATACTGCAGCGCACACTGATGATACTTTTATGAAAACCAATAACGACAATAGTAAGGAAAACAATTTGAAAGAAATTGCTCAGAACTAACCATTAGTCCTTTCAGTCCCGAGTTTCTAAAATGGACTCTTCCATCTCTGAATCTGGACAAGTCCATTCTTGTAAATTTGGAGAGGAGTCAAAATCATGAACAAGGCGTTAAACAGGGTAGATCCCGATGAGACGGCTCATCAAGAGCCGTCTCATCAGGATCTACACTGTTTACAAAGGTGTCTGGGTACTGGTCTACAGGACTGAATGTGTTAAATCTTCTATAACTTTTCTCAAGTCAAAAACTAGCATTTTCTTGGAAATAACAGTCTATTTATTTTAAATAACTGTCTTAAAAATCAGTTTATCTGAGAAACTTAACAAGGCATTGCTTTTCATCATTATCCAAATACATGTATTATATATAACCTACCCTTTGTAAAAACTGTGTTGAGAATTTCTTGCAGTTCAAATGCATCTACTTCCAAGTCATCTCCGGCAATTTTCTTAAAACACTCCCTCAAGGCCTGCCCCTGGGCCTGGTCTTCCTCAGTTACTGGGGGACCTTCCTACAACAATCAGAATATAACAAATGAAATATTGCGCAATAGTGACATAGCTCCAGACCAGGGGGTGTAACAAAGGTAACTAAAGGATAATTTTTCTTATCTCTGTAGAAAAACCTATTGAGGCGATTCTAACAAGTACCCACAACATAGGTTTATGAAGAAAATTAAGAAAAATTATCCTCGAATTATACCTGATTATCCCTCTATCTCAAGCTATGTGGTGATCTCGGTAGAATACTTACCTTTGATAAATAAAAGATACTGAATGTGCAATACAGAATGTTGGATGAAAACATGGTCAGATTTTTTTTTCATCCATCTTTCCACTCAATATCTATATATAATAATAAACATGCAGCAGAACATCATCGAAGTATGTAGATTCATCCGTGTTGTGTTTGTGAAAACACCATGCAGCCCAATGTTTCTCCAAGCCCCAATGGCCGGGGCCCAAAATATAGATTTAAAGTGCTGGGTCCAGTTGTTCAAAAGAAACTATGTTGTTAGTTGATCGTTCAAACTGTGTTTATTTACTATGGGTAATATGCAAATATTTTTACTGAAAAAAATGTGAGTAGCTTTTGCAATCACATTTTTTCAGCAAATATTCCAGAATATTGGATATTGTACTTGCTAGAACATTAAGACCACTAACAAATTCGTTAACTTACGTTAAGCTAATAATGCCTTGAACAACTGGTACCTGTTGTACAAATGTACAAATTTGGTTTATTAAAAGTGTATTTACTTAATACTAATTCTATAGAGTAATATGCTTCAAGTAATAAGGATTGCTCCAAAATTCTGTGTAATATAAATAATAATAATAAAACTAGTTGTTGTAAAATCCAGTATACTGTCTACTGCATAATATCTATGCCTTCAACCTTTAGTAAAATAGTAAATCAGTAAATTAAAATTTTAATCTAATAAATCTACTTAAAATGAAATTCATTCAAAATATGCAGAACTGAGCCACAGTTGAGGAGCTAAAATTCTTTAACCAAAGAAGTTTTTTCTACAACAACATTCTAGAATCAAATCACATTAACAAATCTATGAAAATAAAAACACTTGGAAACCCCACTTAATACAGTTTGTGGGTGTGTGCATGCATGTGTGCATCCATACATATGTGCTTGCATGCTGCATGTGTGTTACATCCCACCATCAACACAGGACAAATGGAGATGGGACCCGAGTTTCAATTATGACAAAGCCCAGGACTGGTTTTGTTTGTTTGGTTTGAGGTTTAACATCCCCATCAACACTGTATAGGTCATTTTGGAGACATTGCTTCTAATTTTGTGTGACTTTTACCCGACAATGAGATAAAATGACTTCTCAAGCCCGTTGGCCCAATGAAACCAATAGGATTTATAAGCATGGACACTCTGACTCGCACCGCTTTGCCTGGGCAGGCTTAGATCCTCTGAGTGGTTTACCAGTACTCGTATGCGGTCAGTTTCAGCTCTGCATGGAAGCATCAGGCAGCCTTTCTATTTCTTCAAGCCCCAATGGGCAGGGGCCATGAAAAATCATTATATCACATGGGTGTGTTAATCATAATACCGTAAAAAAGCTAACCATTCGGACACATTGAAGACTTGCTCTAATTCTTCTGAAATTTTTACAAATTTGTTTCATGATCCAGCAAGGAGTCCAAAAGGTGCAGACGGAATGGCAAACAGTGTAGACCCAGATCAGACAACTCCTTTAGGAGCAGTCTGATCTGAGTCTGCAAAGTTTGCGTAGGCCTAACTGTCCCAATTCTTAGGATCATTATGGTAACTTCACCAGACTGTCTTTTCAGAATCAGTCAAACTTCAATGGCTCGAACATCTTTAGGACCATCAAGCTGTGTTTAAGACAGGTATAGTTTGAGCCCCTGAGGGTTAACCCTTGTCCTGCTGAGCCCGGATATGCCTTATTTTCCAAACAATGAAGATCCAGATCAGATGGCTTCTGATGAAGCCATCTGATCAGGATCTTCATTGTTTGCCATTCAGATTGTGAATGTGTTGCAATAATTTGCATCAAGTAATCTGATTGGTTGATAATCGGTAGTGGGTGTGGCATATATGAATATTCAGCAGAACAAGGGTTAATCAGAATACCATGTCAGGAGTCTCAGTGGGTATTATTTTGGGATGTTGTTTTGGTTTTCTTGTTTAGGTTTTCTATAATAAACGTGTGTTGCATGTACTCATTAGAATTGCCTCATTGTGGCAATTCTAATGAGTACTCACAACATACATTTGCACAAAAAATGAAGAAAATCTGCCTAAAATATCTTTCATTATTTCTTATCAGCAGGAATTCCATAGGGACTCAATAAAGGGTTTGACTCAGCTACAGCCATGGTAAACAAGCAATCCATGTTCTTACTATATTATGATCTTATTGACAGCTTATGCCATCGAGTATTCATCCGAAAAACATGCTTATTGTCATGGAAAAGAGCATGCTTAATTTTCAATACCTTGATATCTGGTATAAAACAATGTACTTATCTAGCGATTAACGTTCCTATTGATAGGCTGAGTCTATGAGTATATACATGCTATGTTATTAACTCTTGTCCTGCAAAACAGGGCAACCCCCACCTTTTCAAACAGAGTAGATCCAAATCAGATAACTTTTAACAAGCCAACTGACCAGAATCTATAGTGTTTGTCTTTCAATATGTGAATTGAATGAACACATTATATTAACCCTTGTCCTGCTGAGCCCAGATATGCACTGTCTTTCAAACAATGTAGATCCAGATCAGATGGCTTCTGAAGAAGCCATCTGATCAGGATCTTCATTGTTTGCCATTCATTTTATGAATTTGTTACAATGATTTGCATCAAGTAATCTGATTGGTTGATAATCGGTAGTTGGTGTGGCATATATGAATATTCAATAGGACAAGGGTTAAACAGGACAAGAATTAACATTATAGGCATTGCCACTGCAAGTTCAGACATGGAAAGGTGCATGCAATAATACATAATAATCTGGCAACAGTCCAAATATATTTCAAAATTGATCAGCATACACTGGAAATTCAGAAAAAAATGTCATTCCTTGAGATGATAGAATTTTCTTGCATACAAGACAAGGATGTCCAACATTATCAAATCAGACAAGAATTCTTATCTTACCCACCTTTACCTACCCATGGTAAGATAAAAATATGTGTTGTCAACGACTGGTCATATTTCTCTACTTTAAAGACATTAACTGCACCAGTACAAATGATGACATATCATGACATCACACAATTTATGACTTCACTTTATGGCATATTTTGACATAAACAACTGAATGTAAGTTAATAATGGCATCAGTTTCTTTCAAAATCTGCATTCAAACAAGCTCTGGATTTATCTAGCCAAATGGTATACAAGGCAAACAATCTATTATGAACACAAGATTTGGAGAAAAAAGCATGTCCGCAGCAATGACAGTTCAGCATCCTGATGAATTCTTCTATCCCTGATTCCCCCATTCACAATGAAAGATACTTATGATATGCCTAGTGACAGAATAATTCTGACTTATAATTTCAAAGCACTTGTAGCAAGCAGTTTTAGTTTGTGGAGTCAACACTTCAGATGAAACAAAAGAAAAACTCAGGAAAGCAGATCATAGTTTTGTGTGTGAATTCGGGTTTAACGTTGCTTTCAACAATTTTTCAGTCATATCACTACGGTGTCTGGTTGCGACATGGAGCTCAATGCTCACTTTTATAGTGCTGCCTCTCTGAAGTATTATGTCCCAGACATATTACATGATACCACACCCAGTCATATTATCCTGACACTGGGTCGACCTGTCCTAGCTCTACCCCGTAAATCTGAGTGCCAAGCGAGGAGCAGCTAGTACCATTTTTAACGACTTTGGTATGTCGCGGCCCAGGATCGAACCCTTGACCTCCCGTTCCCCGGAGCGGACTCTACCAACAGCAGATCATAGTTATAATAACTTATACTGATACTGACATTCATCTATGTTTCTTTGCTGTTTGCCATCCCCAGATTGCCATCCTATCAGCTATTTCTATGAAACAGCATTTTTCAAAAGCAACAGTACAGAATTAAAATCTTTCAGATGTAAAATTTAAACCCATTCCATTTTGGAGTTCAATGTTGTGCAACTAGTGATTTTGAAAATGCACACAATGCAACCACTTACAATATGTTAGTTTTGCTCACTACTAAAAGATTTTGTCGAACTCCATGCTACTTTTGTGCACTAACCCTTGTCCTGCTGAACCATATCTTCTTTGAAAACAGTGAAGAACCTGATCAGATGGCTTCTAAAGAAGCCATCTGATCAGGTTCTACACTGTTTGTCATTCAGTTTGTGAATCTGAATGAATGCAGTATATCAAGTAATTTGATTCGACGATAGCAAGAAATTGGTGTGTCAAAATTAATTTATTCAGCATGACAAGGGGTAAGCATGAAAGCTCTGCTGAGACTGCCTAAAGATTTGCCAGAGCTTTGTAACACTGCCCTTTTACATAAACTTGGGTTAATTTACTAAAAATGTATGCCTGCAACTGCAAGTTAATATAAGAAAACATCCCCAAAAAGTCTGTTAATAAACCTTTAAAACAAGCATAAACGTGTGTAAATTAGCAAACCACATGATTAACAAAACTGATCAAACTACTGAAACTCTTTCCATATTCCTATCAAACTTCCTATTTAAGAAGGCTACCACATAAAAAAAGAATACAAACCTCACAAGATTATACCATATTATCAATAATCAATGATGTCAGTTGTACTCCTTGATGGCCGTATTTCAAAAAAATATCAGTGGCCATAGGAAAATATTAGGTTGATTCAGCATGGAAGTCATTCAATATTAATGTACATAATTGTATGCAATATTGTGATAAGAAATGCTATAATTCACGTGCATGGTACTGTACTCGGAGGATAAGTTGGCAGTGACGTCAGCGAATGTTTTTGTTATTGGGCATAGTCCACTGTTGTTAAAAGGTAAACAAGCTTCCGCAATTTTCAATATAATGTGATTGTATTGAACACCTGGTAGATATTCGACTTGGCACATTGGAAAGAGTAGTAGTCAGTCAAACATTTTGCACTTTATAGTTGTGGGTTCGAGCCCCACAATTATATTTTCTGTCTTTCTTTTTTTTTTTTTTTTTTTTTTTTCGTTATTAAAATATTACATTATACTTGTCATTGTTTAAAATATTACAATGTCCTGTTTCTTCTGCTGAAATCAGTAATTCTATTTTTATGTGTTAAGAAGAAGAAACACGGAGCAATGTCGAGAAGCTGGCAGTCTTCAGAAATTAGTCTGAATGTTCCATTCTCTAGAGGAGAGAGATTGATGGTTTTGCATTCTGGCTCAAGGGTTGGATTTATCAAGGGTCAGAAGAAATCTGGAGACCCAACACAAGTACTGGACACTACCATGACGAGATGAATGGGAACAACTTCTTCAAATGGGTAAAAAACAAGCTTATTCCGCATTTTCCAGCAGAGTCGGTTATCATCATTGTATCAATGCACCATACCACAACCTTCAGGTAGACAAGTGCCCTACACAGGCTTCCAGAAAGGCAGACATTCAGGCCTGGATGACAAGGCACAAGATACACTTTAATTCTACAATGTTAAAGGCAGAGCTGCTCCAGATATGCAAACGGCAGAAACCCGCCCCATCATTCGTACTAGACAATCTATTAAAGGAACATGGACATGACTGCCTGAGACTCCTTGCCTCCCATGCAGACCTTAACGCCATTGAACTGATCTGGGCAATGATGAAAGACTACATCGTCAGGCCTAACCTAACCTTCAAGATGGCTGACGTGATGAAGCTCGTGTAAGCAGTGACGGGAGATGAGTGGCTCTCGTGCTGCAAACATGTAGAAGATATTGAGAAGGTATACTGGAAAGCAGACATAGCAGTTGAAGAGGAGGTAGAGAAGATTATAATCGAGGTGACCTCCAGTGACGAAGATACGGACACGGCAACCGAGTGCTCCGATTATTCGGACACAGAATCTGCAGAAGAATGTTTAACTTGTGAAAACAGATGGGATGTCTGTTTTAGTGCTGAATGTATATTTTGTATTCTGTTTCTTTGTACTGGAGTTTAACGGCCCAGTCAACAATATTTAGGTCATTTTGAGCCAGTCAATTTATACGTAAGCGGTTAACCTGTACAGAAACTGGCAACTAACCTTCTCGAATCAGTGGAAGGGGAGAATAGCCGTAGAAAAGATTTCAAGATCAATCTCCACGAAAGAGGCACGAATCGAACTTGCGTCGTCATTATAAAATCATAAAAAAAACACTATATTACATAAAAATATAATAAAAGCAGTGACCTACAAAAATGCATGTCAAAAATTTTAAGAACATCAAAGAAAAGGGAGAACTCTATTCACGATAAAAAAAAAAGTTTCGGGGTGGGGTGGCGATCGAACGACGAATGGTCATCTTCTCGGATTTTAAACAACCCCAACACTAACTCTTCAGCCATTTCAACTTGGTCTGTATATGATCCAAATTCTTCTCACTTTATCGGACGGTTACTAGATTTTATCGATAATAACGGTAAAACCCTGCCTTACCTATCGATGGTGGTATAGTCTTAAACGTCACTTGCAACTTATCCTCCGACTACTGTATGGATACTAATTCATATACATGTATGACAATGTTTGACAAATATTTACCTGTTACGACCGTAGTATGTATTGGTAAAATTTTAATTTTTCATCCTTTCCTGAGTACTGTGTATTATCACCAAAACAGAACTTTGTATCTTATCATATATATTATCACCCAAAAAGAACTTTTTATATACACACATATATTGTCAAAACAGAACTTTTATATTTGTTTCATGTATTTTATTATCAAAACAAAACGTTTTATCTTTTCATGTATATTAAGAACAAATCAGAACATTTTATCTTTTCAAAATTATTATCAGAAAAACAGAACTTACTGTCTTTTCGTAAACAGAACTTTTCTCTGCTTATATAACACCATGTCAGTAAGACAAAAAGATCTCTTCAAAGCAGTTTTAGGAGAATGTAAACATCTGACACATTTTCTATCCTTTTTTTACAAAGGAGCCAACTTTTGGGAATTTCTTTTCACTTTTCCCCCAAAAATGATCCCCTCTGAAAAGGGGGTCTACTCTTAAGGGAAAGAATTTGCTCCTGAGGAGCAAATTCTTTCCTTTAAGAGTAGACCCTAATTGACAAGGGGTACAAAATATTTTGGAAAGAGCTGCTTCCCCTGAGGGTGCAAACATTCCCTTTAAAAGCAAAGATTTACACACACAGCAGACATTATATTCAGCCACTTCAAGAATTGTATATACCTATAAGAATAAGTAAAAGACGGTTCACTTATATGATTTACTTTTTTAAACTGTTCTGTAAGAAATTTAAGCGCTTCTTCTTTAGTGCGTATGATTGGACTTGGTGAGCGATTGTACTGCCTCATACCTGGTAGATCATGATCACCTGTTTGGGAAGCCTACATGCATGCAAATAAAATGGCAAAATATTAAATACTAAAATGGGTGCAAATTATAAATGGCTTACATGTAGATGTCTGTAAGTGAAACACGAAAGAAAAAACCAAGATAATGCATAGACGTTAGCGTGACATTATTTAATTAATCAGCCAATCTAGGACTATATTTGTGTGGGGGCTGGGATGGTTGGGTGTGGGGACTGGGATGGCGGGGAGATGTGCTGTTTATGGCTGTGTTTCACTTACTGACAACTTTTACAAGGTGTTACACGGTATCTTGGATGTCATCTTTAACTGCGATAAAGTAGCATATTATTCTAGTAGAGCAAATGATTTTTATACATGTATTGTAAGTATTTTTTTTTGCCCTTTAATGATTATTTAACTCAAGCCAATCATTAATCAGAGGTTGAAAGTACTCAGAAGAAGCATATCTGACCAACTGATTAAGAGCACTAGGTCACCCCAGTAGATCTATGCATTTGTGTGCTATCATCTATACATAATTATGAACAGCAATGCTCAGAATGCCCAGGCTGATCTGAGTCCTTGCTGGTCAAACATGCCAATCATGTATTTTTTCTGTGCACAGGCTCAGAACTTTTATTCATGCATCATTCAATTTTTCATCGCTTCAGTGCAGTTAAAGCTGTCATTCATACTAACAGACAACAATTGTGTATTCATGCACCCATTCATTTTAAAAAAAATAATCAAGAAATCTGATCCAGTATTTTTTCCAATTACAAACAAAAATAAGTAAAAAGTAAAAAAAAAAAAAAAAACCTACACTGACTGTTTTATTGCATTAATTTTTCAGACATCATAATTATTTATCTATCTTTTAAAAAATATTAACAAATAATGACTTTAGTATGAAATTTGTGGATTATTAAATAAGAGTAAATGGCATGAATGGTGCAAGGTAAGCTTAGTATAAAAAAAGATGATGTCCAAAGTGTCAAAAAAAAAAAAAAAAAAAAAAAGAAATAAGAAAATACAATACTGGTGAATTTTTTTTTCATTTATGTGAACCACAAAATAACTCAGAGAATTTAACATTATTATTTGTAGACAAGTGCTCACCATTAGTTAAGCACTATATTAATCCAACTTTTAAACCCTTAGCCAAATTAGCCAAAGAACTGATATGTGTGACCTGGCATGCCAACAGGTTTTCTGAGTCTATAATTGACTGGTGCTGATTCAAAGGTGCATGTGCAGCCACATAGCAGACTCAGTTCTTACTCTTTCCATTGTCTGACATTTGCATAAGCATTGTGTATGTAAAGAGGTCAATATACAAAAGTCTTCTTACCAAAAAAATTGAACCTCGTGGCAAGTTGGGCAATAAAAAAAAACACTTTTTTTTGTTTTCTATTTTAACATGGTGAAGGTTTACGATATATACTGTGAAAAGATGTAACTAACTCATGTGAAAGTGTTCTTATTCTTATATTGCAGAGACGATCAGCAAAGACTATACCATTTTTGCAGAGATTCACGGACCTTTGGCCCCCGGCCATTGGGGCTTGAAGAAATAGATGGGCTGCATGATGCTTCCATGCAGAGCTGAAACCAACCTGCACACGAGTACTGGTAAACCGCTTAGAGGATCTAGGCATGCCATGGCAAAGCGGTGCGAGTCGGACCGTCCATGCTTATAAACCCTATTTGTTTCATTGGGCGGCAGGGCTTGATATGTCATTCCATCTCAATGTCGGGTAAAAGTGCCACAAAATTGGAAGCAACATCTCCAAAATGATCTTTACAGTGTTGACAGGGACGTTACACTTCAATCAAACAAACAAACAAGATCCTTTACTGTTTCTACACTTGTTATATTCAAAGAACAGGTGTTACTTAAACATCTGCTTCTACAAAGTGATGTTTGTCCACCAGCAAAAAGCTGTGAAATCTTGAAATCCTGTTTCACATGAGTTAGCTGACTATTCTATACTTCATTTTGGCATGTTGACCTTTCATCTTGGTATTATTCAAGAATGTACAGGAGACCCTCATTATAATGACAGTATCTGTTCCCATTTATTGAATTTGCCATTATAAAGAATCTTAGGAGTATGATAGGTAATAAAAGGCCTTTTCCCCGTTATTACTCTAAGAGACATTTGTTAGAATCGCCTCGATGAGGCGATTCTAACAAATATCTATAACATTTATTTCTTGGAGTATTAGGTTACAAGACCCTTTCATGGACTGTGGGCTCGATTTGTGCATTTCCAACCCGAGGGAAGCCCATGCCACTCGAAACCGTGGCTAAGCCTTTAGGTAAGTAGTCATTCCATTCAAATTGCCATTCTAACAGGTTTTGCCATTACAACGAATGTCGGTATAAAGTGTAACAGATCAACAGGTCATCACATAAGGTCCTTGAGCAGATCAGGTGTTCCAAATTAGAGGATCTAGTGCTAGGTTTTTGATACATGTTTCAAAAACACTTATATAATGGTAAATACAACAAAATTTGTTTTCAAAAGACTGACCCCAATGAATCCAGTTGGTGTTAACTTTCCAGACCGGTTTGATGTGCAAGATTTCTCTGATGTAAAGAATTTGTGGTTAGGATTGGCAGGGTGGGGCACCTCAGGTGTTATCAATATATGTCAAATTCGTTGAGTCCGCAAGAAGATTCGGTAGGGTGTCTTTTGCATACTTTTTCTTGCAGACAGAATGGCCATATGGACCATGGCTTTGTATCCCAGTTGTATTTGCATTCACATATTGGGTAACTTGGGTTTAGCTTTTGGTCTGCAAAATATTCTAAAGGCAGGTGCTAAAATTAGCTCCACCCTGCCAATGTTACCTGAGATTTTTTTTTTTATACAAGATTTAAAATCAACAGCCAAAATCAATCACATACAATTAATAATACATGCACAATTAAAAATCTTATGGACATATTATAATGGGTACAAACGACAAATCATGTTTCAAGTGAAATTTAATCTTGAACTTCCTGTTAGTTTCTGGTAGTCTGATCTTGCCTTAAAAAGTACAGGGAAAGGCAACCTTCATTAAATCTGCACGAAAAGACAACCATCTAATTATGTTAATGTTTATCAGATTGATTGATTGATTTGGGGTTTAACGTCTCTGTAAACACTATTTTGGAGACGTTGCTTCCAATTTTGTGGGACTTTTACCCCACACTGAGATGAAATGACATCTCAAGCCCTGTCACCCAATGAAACCAATAGGGTTTATAGGCATGGAGGGTCCGACTTGCACCCCTTTGCCTGGGCAGACTTAGATCCTCTAAGCGGTTTACCAGTACTTGTGTGAGGTTGAATTCAGCTCTGCGTGGAAGTATCATGCGGCCCATTTATTTCTTAAAGTCCCAATGGGCGGGGGCCGGATCTAGGTACTGTATAAATCCTACAAAATATGAACATATTAAGGACTTGCGCTTATTCTCCTAAACCTTTAATAAATTTGTTTCAGGTTCCAGCAAGGAGTCAAAAAGGTGTAGAAGGAACGGCAAACAGCTGAGTCCCTGACCAGACTGATCTGGATCTGCACTGTTCACTTAGGCTATCTGTAGCAAAACTTAGGATCATTATGAACAGATAAAATTGATTCTTCTCTTGTACACACATAACATTATTCCCAACACATATGCAAGAAGATCAGAGTACCAGAACTGATGATAAATAGAGGACCTTACATGACTGGTCATTTCATATGAAATTTATGAAACAAGCCTTTGGCGAGTTTCATAAATTTCATATGAAATGACCACAAGTGTAAGATTCTGTTTATCATATGGCCACTTTAAACTGGATTTCATCGCCTTTAAATTTGACCAAAATTTCACCAAAAATGCATGGTTGACATGGACGTCTTCATGACGTTACTTAATCCCGCCAAAGTGTTATTACACGTGCTGTCATATGATTTTTATTACACGATGTTATTAGCTGCTTATCAACAACGTCATATGACAATAATGTAATGACCATTATCTATGAAAATATGACAAACGTCATATATGTAATTATGGAAACAGTATTTCCACTGAATATGTTATAACAAAGTAACAGTTTATGTGATTGAAAATAAAAGCCAAACTGACCTTTACTGACCATTCAAAGGCAGTGTTTCTGTTACAGTTCATTATTTTCACTGTTTATCTTTGCATGTATGTAATGCTAAAATGGTCGTTAGGCCAATTTGGTGGAAAAAAAAAGTGTCTTTTATTTTCCTAATTATTGTGCGGTTGCTTTATGTCTGTGCTTCTCTGCCTTTGGTGTCAGGGATGGAAGGTTTATGGTAATTGTATTTATCATTGACTTCGCTTCTATTTATTCATTTAAACACTTTCTCAATGGAAGTGTTGAGCTTTTATTGAAACCTCAAGTATACCAGTCCTGCATTGCAGAGTAAGCTGGTGAAAAAAAAAATCTTCCATCTTCTGTCATGTCAAAAACAGGTTTAATCATATCAAGTCTGCTCTTCCACATTTGAGTGCTAAATTTCCAAAGTATCCCTTTTCATGTAGTTTTTACTTATTCAGCCTTATTTTACTTATTCAGTCTTAATAGTTTTTACTTATTCAGTTTAAGAAATTTGTAAATCCTAGTCCTTCATGCAGACTGAAAAAGTTATTTGTCTTTAGCATCACAGAACCAAAGGCGAGGAGTGTGGCCATGTAAACCCATCCCCCCTAGTAAAATACTTTTTACTGACCGTTTCAAGGGGGTTCTTCTGTCATGGTTTATTATTGTTATTGTTTGTCTTTGCATGTATGGACATCTCAAGTAGTCACCCAATGAAACCAATAGGGTTTAAAAGCACGGACGGTCCGACTCGCACCGCTTTGCCTGGGCAAGCTTAGATCCTCTAAGCTGTTTACCTGTACTCTTGTGCGGGACGGATTTAGCTCTGCGTGGAAGCATCGTGCAGCCCATATATTTCTTCAAGCCCCAATGGGCGGGGGCCACCTCGGTGAGATGGTTCTAATGAGTGCCACAATCAACATTTTAATGCAAGAAAGGAAAATAATGCACACTTCTGTAAACCCAGGTTTCCCTATAAGGTGTGGTTTTGCGGATATCATGATTACTGCCATTGTCTGGCTTTGTATGTAAGAAATGCTATTATCTTTTTGTCTTGAGTAGCCATTTGGTCACTTTTCGGGAAAGAAGCTGTCATTTTGGTTTTCTCTTGTGTTGTTTTGATAACAGTGAAGATGTTTTTGCTGGTGCATCTTTACCTTTGGTGACTTGGCTGGGAGGTGAATGGTAATTATATTGATTTCTGATCACCATCTTCACTTCTATTCTGTTAACTTGATGCTGCTCCTTTACAATAATACAAAACTTACTAGCCATCTTTAATGGTCATAACATTATTATGTAGCTTAACTTTGTCCATAAAGTATTATTGTGGATTCAAAAATGTGGCTTTGGCATTTGCTCTTGGCAAAGACTCTAATAATTTTAATAGAGGATCTTACATGAGTGTTCATGTATTACTGAATTTAGTAAATGAGTTGAGGAAAAGGGATAAAATGCGAGGCTTGCCGAGCATTTTATCCCTTTTCCTCAATGAGTTTAATAAATTCAATAATACATTAGCATGAATGCAAGATTCCATTTATCATGACATTTAAAA
Organism: Lucinisca nassula; assembly: GCA_963580285.1. Lineage (NCBI taxonomy): Eukaryota > Metazoa > Mollusca > Bivalvia > Lucinida > Lucinidae > Lucinisca > Lucinisca nassula. The sequence continues at coordinate 157,589,171 of OY757012.1, read as the reverse complement.
CACATTTTATTCCTGATTGTTTTACAAAAATATCAATATTCCGCCATTAGCAAATGCGACGTCATTAAGGACGTCGTACTTGTAACGTTACGGGGTGTATCTGACTAATTTGCATATTTAATCCACTAGCGGATTACGGAATTTATTACATGGTGTTATTACACTCTCAGACGCGAGGTTATATGATAAATAAGATTATAACAGTCACTGTTTGGATACAGAAGCTTTCTGTCAACATGACAGTCTCACAAATAATGATAACACACACAGTGAAGACCCTGTGGATGCACATATTGATCTAAGTCTTTGCTGAATGCACATGTCAAAAGACAATTTCACTTGACGTAGTTTAAATGTAAAACTCTAACCCTTGTCCTGCTGAATACATAAATTTAGCCACACCCATATCTGAATATCAACCAATCAAATTGCCTGATATAATGTATTCAATCAATTCACAAACTGCATGACAAAATGTATCGATCCTGATCATCAAAAGCCATCTGATCTGGATCTATACTGTTTGCAAATGCAGGGGTTGGCTTGTTCAGCAGGATAAGGGGAGAACAATTGGTACAAAACAACAAATAAAGCACTAAATAATGATGGGACGCCAGCTGGAAACTTAAATGAGAAGTCAGACCACATTTCCTGAAACAATTTCATATCTCAAGGTTTAGCCCATTGCCTGCCGGAAACCTCTAAATGGGTACCGTGGCAAACCGTGCAGGCTCAGATCAGATGCCACAGAATGCAGTGTCTGATCAGGGCCTGCACTATTTGCTAACAGAATTTTTCGTCAAAACGAAAAATAGGCCCGACACCCCTTATATGACAAATGGACTTGTCCAACTTATAGCAATGGAAGAGTCCACTAATATACAATGGGTTAAAGGAGCAGAAAATAAACAGTTAGCTGCAAGTTGTCAGCATCTGAGTAATCACAGAGTATTACCTGTGCCTCAATAACTTTCATTTTATGACAACAATGTCAAAAAGTTTAAATTACTGAAGAACAATAGACAAAACACACCTAGTCTTTTGGTATACTTTCGAATAAACTATGCCAATGCAGCACAATATGGTACTGGTCTTTTGCTGGACAACAACAGCAGCAACACTTTAACCCATAAAATGCCAATCACGACAAGTGCCGTCTGCTTTGCCATCTGCTGGTTGCCTAAAAGTAATTATTTGCAAACAGTGTGGACCCAGATCAGACTGCTCCTGTAGGAGCAGTCTGATCTGGGCCCACACTGTTCGCCTGTATGCAAAAATATATTTCAAAAAGTTTGAAAAAAAAAATCAGCAGACGAAATAAGCAGACGGCATTTGCAGATGTTGCTTTTCTCCGTGTTTTAAGGGTTAATCAGTTTGTATGCCCTAGAATATGTGATCTGATTTTTGGTTATTATAATGACAACACTGTTTTCCAGTTTAAAGCACAAAGAAGCTGTATGTAAATTTTACTCATCACCTGAGAAAAAATATCTAAAATGTTGGCTTTTTCACTATTTTTCCAGATCTGAGAAAAAGAGTTTGTATGTCATCTGATGCTTTAAATTTCATGAGTTCATGCTCATTGAAAACATACAATCTTCACTGCATTATTAAAAAGGGTTGTATCATCAAAACTCATTTGATGCTTTAAATAAAGTTCATGAGTTTTTGCTCAATGAAAACTTACAATCTTTACTGTGTATCCTCTGGGTGAAAACCATTTTATGCAATGTGAGCATGTCTAACTTTATTCCATTAGAAAACGGAAGTTCATAAAATTGTAAAATTCAGCAAAATTAAAAAAACAACTTTTAATGTTAGTATGTTAGCGAAAATAGGCTGTTAGCATATTAATGTGCAGATAAAAACAAATATTTCTACTGTACAAGGGAGGGAGTGCCAGATGATCTGTGGTATGAGGTGTTTGATTCATCACCAGTACAACCGTGTCATTGGATTCCAGTACTATAGTATAAAGAAAATGTTTTTGATTTTGTCAACCAAATGCATGTATCAAAAAATCATACACAATATATTGAAGTCTTTAACAAAACTAGTATCTATGAAATATTCTTAAATGTGACAAGCATAATTGCCATATCCCTTCAAAGAAGTGATACTGGTAGAAGGTAAAACTTCCACTTCTTAAAACTAGAATTGTTTTCTGAGAAAACAGATGTCCCCACACTGTATATCCCTTTCAAAACAAGCTTAATTTAACAGCACAGTTGTGACCTTGAAAATGAGGTCAAGGTCACGAAAACCTAACCAGTTCTTCATCCTGACCAATTGTTATATCGTTGCAGATTTGATTAAAATCCACTCTGTAGTTCATGAGATATACATGCACTACACACAACCTAAGTTTGGCCTAAATTTGACCTATTTAGCATGACTGTGACCTGGAAAATAAGGTATATGTCACCAAAACCTAATCAGTTCTTCATCCTGTCCCAGTGTTATATCAATGCAAATTTGATTAAAATCCACCCAATAGTTCATGAGATATACTACACACAACCTAAATTTGGCCCAAATTTGGCATATTTAGCATGGCTGTGACCTCAAAAATAAGGTCAAGCTCACCAAAACCTTATCAGTTCTTCATCCTGTCCCAGTGTTATATCCATGCAAATCTGATTACAAGAAAAACGCCAAAAGGCATTATGGACGGGTTTTTGAAAAAAAGGTTAACCAAAAGGTAAACCTGGGACGATGCCCGCCCGCCCACAGGACGCCTGCCCGCCCGCCCGGACATCGCTATTTTAAAGGACGGATTTTTTTTAAAAACCCATCCAAAAATCCACCCAGTAGTTCATGAGATATACTGCACACAACCTAAATATGGCCTGTATTTGACCTATTTAGCACAGCTGTGACCTTGAATATTAGGTCAAGGTCACCAAAACCTAATAATTCTCCATCCTGTCCCACTGTTATATCCATGCCAATTTGATTAAAATTCCCCCCAGAAGTTCATGAGATATACTGCACTCAACCTAAATTTGACCTAAATTTAACCTATTTAGCATGGCTGTGACCTCAAAAATAAGGTCAAGGTCACCAAAACCTTATCAGTTCTTCATCCTGTCCCAGTGCTATATCCATGCAAATTTGATTAAAATCCATCCAGTAGTTCATGAGATATACTGCACACAACCTAAATATGGCCTATATTTGACCTATTTAGCACAGCTGTGACCTTGAAAATAGTAGTTCTTGAGATATCTTGCACACAAGAAAGTGTCATGCAGACACATATTCATACGCATAAGCCAACGCCGACAGGATCAGCACCCAAACTGTTTGTCCCTCTCCCCTTCAGTTTTTGGAGGTACAAAATTATCATCCATACTGAAGAAGTCCTAATAAAAAGAATCACAGATCTAGTCCTTAAAAAGACAGAAATGGTAAATTAGGAAGACAGAAATAGTAAATTAGGAAGACAGAAATAGTAAATTAGGAAGACAGAAATAGTAAATTAGGAACTAATTATGTTAACTCATGATTTACTGCCAGACATGAAACATTACTTATTTCTTTGAGCCAATCAGCATCATATTACTGATTTTTTTTTTATACAGAATTAAGAAAAATAATTTGTAGACACCCCCTCTTATCTGGGGCTATGGTTCTACACAAAGTGTTATTAACATTTTCAGAGAGTATCTATCAACAAACTTATTATCCACATGAGTTACAACCATGTCAAAGAGACATAGAATTTACACTTTTATACTAATGGCATTGCACACTTTACCTTAACAGACGGTTAATGCCAAGAAAATATGTAACATACTTTTAATCCATTTTATATGCTAACGCCAAAACGGGATATTGGCAAATAATGCAGGCCCAGATCAGATGCCATAGAACAGTCTGATCAGGACATTTACTATTTACAAAAGGTTCCGCCATATCTAAACAGATTACTAAAAATATCTCTCCCTCACACCTCTAAACTTTAAAATTGACTCCTGCTATATATCAGGTGGAACATTCCGTTCAATACAAAATGGTTTATAGCGGACACCCTAAAACGCGATACTGGCAAATAGTGCAAGCCCATATCAGACACTGCAGAAAACAGGGTTCGATGAGAACCTTCACTGTTTGCATAAAAACAACAGCTATTTTCCAAATAAATTTAAATATAACACAACCAGTCATCACTAAATTTTGAAATGGACTCCTGCTATACATAAAGTGGAAGATTCCATTCGGTACAAAATGTGTTAAACTGTTATTGCAACTGTACTAAAAACTGAATCAGCCGGACTGATCAGAAATTGGACATTTTGCACAAAGAACTTTTTAGAAAGTTTCAGCAAAATTACAATTGCAAATATATTCTGGTGGTCTTAGTAGAATGAGTTTTTTTTACAAATATCAATAGGAAGATCTGCATGCCTTAAATTCCCTTTGCCATACAGTCCAACACTTTAACCCTTATATCCCACTGAACACAACAAGCCCAACCTTTAAAAACTGTAGATCCAGATCAGACGGCTTCTGAAGCCATTTGATCAGGATCTATACAGTTTGTCATGCAGTTTGAATTGAATGAATGTAGTAACTTCATTGATGTATAGTCAGAAATGGGTGTGGCTAAATTAATGTATTCAGCAGAACAAAGGTTAAATCAGAGCTTATTACAGCCATGATATCACACACTGCCAACCATGGAGCCCTTTACCGTACACATTTCAAACAAGCACCATGCACTGAAATCAGAACGTGGGAATGTGGTGTAATTGTTGTTTCTGAGAAGTAGAATGTTACTCCAACAGGGGTCGGTTGTTCAAAGCATCGTTAGCTTCGTTAGTGGTCAAATTGTGAACTGTTGTAGTAAGTACAGATGTATTTTTGCTGAAAAAAAATGTGAGCAGATTTGCAAAAGCTGCTCACATTTTTTCAGCAAAAATATCTGTATATTTGCCTTAGTGGCCTAGTGGATAAGAGCGCTGACTCTTAATCATTAGGTCTCTTACCGCTATGGGTTCGAGCCTCGCTAGGGTCACATGTGAGACGCCAAGTTCTGCAAAGGAAGGTCAGGTGGTTTTTCTACGGGTACTACGGGTTTCGCCCACTTCTAATTAACAATCAGCTCAATATGAGTGAAATAATCTTAAAAAGGCCATAAAACCAAAACCAAAAAAAAAAATATTTGCATCATTAAATGATTAAAAGTTTTAACAATATGTTAACTAACCACATTTTAAACAAATGGGCCCAGAAAAATTTGTTGGAAAAACACATGCAGATATTTAAAAATGCATTCAAATTTGCAGGCAATTATATACCAAATACGAGGATTTGTTAAATTCCAGTTTGTTCATGTCAGGTTTATATGGTAGCATTCACAGAAGCATTCAAGGGAACCCATTCTTTGGAACGGACAAAGTTGGAACCATACAGAGTTATTCAGACATTAACAGCCAGGAAAAACAATACCAATCTTGAAATCTTAGCCATTCTGAAATATGCGAACCCGCGGGGAAAAGGACAATAGAAATTCAAAACAATCAAATTCAACTTCACTTACTCTCCTTGCTGTAGGATCCTGTTTCTAGAGTTAAAAGGAATTCTAGATTAATGTCTATTGTCAGTCAATAGAGTAACTTCACCCTTAAGATGCAAAGAAAGAATGCGTCTGAAAATGTGGCATGTTAATGTTATCTGCTGCATCTTCTTGAAAACTTTTTCAAAAACATTTATGCATGCATGCAAACAGTGTGGTCCCTAATCAGACTGCTCTGATCTGGGTCCACACTTGTCTTATCTGCCCCTGAATGAGTATTTATTCACCATAGGTGAACAAATAATGAATAATTATGCCTTCATTAAAGAGAAACTACTTTCCAAACAGAAAGTTACCTTTGCTGGAATATTAAAACCTTTTAAAATAGTGGTCACTGACAGATAAAGCCAATTTTTTACTTTAGAGTAAAAAGTCCCTGAAATGATTTATATTAAGACAAAATTAAATACAAAATATAGATAAAGTTAAATACAGAAGATAAGTATGTATACAAATATGTATGTAAAGAATCCGTTCATTCTGATTAACTTTAATTAAAGAAACTGAAATCAATAGAGGTACGACCATGAAACAAAGCTGTAAACTGTAATAAACACTGTCCGCAGATGAACCTTGCATCACGAAAACATGCCTATATAATTTTGACCCCCTTGAACCCCACTTTTATATAGTAAAAATGGGGTTTACAGGGGTACACCTTAATTTTCTTATTTCTGCTCTAAAAAATAGATTGTGGGTACTCGTTAAAACCACCTCGATTAGGTGGTTCTAACTAGTACATACAATCTATATTTTGAGCAGAAATAAGAAAAATAGCCATCGGAAGAGATGCCAAATCCCCCATCCAAAAGCCAATATGGCCTTAAGAAGATTGTTCACCAATAGAAAGTGCACCAGAATTAAACCAGCCATATATCACAAAAGTATTGCAGTTATGGCAATCACAAGATTACACTGTCAGGGGAGATAACTCAAAAACCAGGGCACTCAGAATTGTGGTTCTTGCGCATGACATGCCTGCTTAAGCTCATGTATTTCTGTACAACGTACCATCAATATGTCTCAAAGGGTATTGGAGATATGGTGATCACAAGCTGGTCATACTGTTATATTGGAAGGGTAGAAAACTCAAATACCACAGCATCAACAGTTGTGGTTCTTCCACATGACACCCCTTCTGTACCTTGTATATAATTGTGCCAAGTTCCTTCAATATATCTCAAAGGGTGTTTGAACTATGGCCATCACAAGGTTATATTGTCAGGGTAGATAACTAAAAAACCAGAGCACCCAGAGTTGTAATTCTTGAGCATGACACACCTGCTTAACCTCATGTACATCTGCATCAAGTACCACCAATATGTCTCAAAGAGTATTGGAAGTACGGTGATCACAAGGTGGTCATACTGTTATATTGGAAGGGGAGATAACTCAAATAACATAGCACCCAGAGTTGTGGTTCTTAAGCATGAAGCGCCATCTTGCTTAGTACTGGTTTCTACCCAGGAAAAGAGGGCCACATGGAATATTAGTACTAGTTTACTAAATGTGTTACCCTCTATAAATAAGGTCGATTATTATTATTATTATTATTATCTCAACCTTGAATACAATATATCTCAAAGGGCATTGTAGTTATGGCCATCACAAGGTTATACATGTATTGTCAGGGTATATAATTCAAAAACCAGGGCACCCAGAGTCGTGGTTCTTGCATGTGACACACCTGCTTATCCTCATGTACAACTGTACCAAGTACCATCAATATATCTCAAAGAGTATTGGAGATGTGGCCATCACAAGGTAGTGATTCTATTTTATTGGAAGGGGAGATAACTCAAAAACTCAAAAAACCATGGCACCCAGAGTTATGCTTCTTGTGCATGACCCACCAATCTTGGCCTTGTGAACAACTGTGCCAAGTATCATCAATATATCTTAAAGGGTATTGGAGTTATGGCCATCACAAGGAAGTCACTCTATTTTATTGGAAGGGGAGATAACTCAAACACCATTGCACCCAGAGTTATGGTTCTTGTGCATGACATGCCGACTCAGCCTTGTGAAAAACTGTGCCAGGTACCATCAATATATCTCAAAGGGTATTGGAGTTATGGCCATCGCAAAGTAGTCATTCTATTTTATGGCCATCACAAAGTAGTCATTCTATTTTATTAAAAGGAGAGATAACTAAAAAAGTATGGCATCCAGAGTTATGGTTCTTGCACATGACACGCCGTCTCAGCCTTGTGAACAATTGTGCCAAGAACCATCAATGAATCTCAAAGGGTATAGGAGTTATGGCCATCACAAGGTTGCATCTACGGACGGACGCTCTGGTGGACGGACGGAAGGATGCCAGGCTGATTGCTATATCCCCCTAACCTATTCGGTCGGGGGATAAAAATATCACAATTTTTCATCTTAAAATTTTCTTTTTTTCTGTAAAGTTTACAATACATTTGTAAATGTGTGTTTTTGTAATGGCATCAAATCTCTTACACACTGAAGAAACAAATAAGAAAGATGTAAACAAAACAAGGGGAACAAACCAAACCAGATTTTGAGATAAAAACACAACTAAAATGTTGAAGACACCTTATTAAAACTAAACAAACCAGATCATGGAACAGAAACGTAAATAAAAGGTTGACAGGCATGTAGAAAAGACACATCATTGAAAACAAGAGATCAGCTGTGGGCAGTGGCTGATTATTCTAGCTGGGAAGACTTTTTAACCGTTATCTTGCTGTTCATGATAACCCCTACCTTTGCAAACAGTGTAATACCAGGTCAGATGGCTTCTGACGAAGCCGTCTGATTAGAATCTATACTGTTTGTCGTTCAGTTTGTGAATTTGAACGAAAACATTATATCATGTAATCTGATTGGCTGATAGTCAGAAAAGGGTGTGTCTTACTGAATTATTCAGCAGACTAAGGGTTAAGCCAGTTTATTTATGACATTATTGATTTTTTCTGGGATTATATCAAGCTCATTCCTTCTTGAAAATTAATAACAGGGTCACTGATGAGGCCTATCTCACCAAAATCAAGAAAGCTTGAATTCTCATTTTTTTTTATTTTTTTTTTTTTTATTTTTTTTTTGCGTGTACTTTATCTGCAAAGACAAACACTTTATTTGCAAAGACAACCAGCAGACTCTAAAGAAGCAACTCTGCTTTTACAACAATAATTTCCATTGACAATTTTAAGTCCCAATTTCTCTTCAATCTAAATAAAAAAAAAGGATAATACAGGCGACGCTCGTTATCTTGATTCTCACGGGACCGGATAAAAAAGTTCAAGATATCCATAGTACGAGATAGCCAAAGTGTGACGTCACATGCATGTCGGAGCCCATTATTTGCCGTGATATGCATGGTATTCTTGGTTGCACTTACATGCACAGCTTATTGAGTTTTTAAAATTGGTTTATGAAAGTAATGGATCTTGTCGAAGTATAGCGATTATAAAAGATTTCTCATGTGTTTTGTTGTCTTTTAAATTCCTGCAAATTTGTGTATCCAAAATTTTTTAATAAGCTAAAAACAGGTATGTACTTAAATAGACTGGTAGCCTGCTCGTGAATGCAATGCTTAAATCACTTCGGTGAGTAGTACATGCTATATGTCATACGATAGTCCCTCGTATTGATTTAATAAGTTTAGGAACTGCCAAGAAAGCTGGTCATGAGCCATCTATTCAGGATCTACACTGTTTGTATGTGTATCGGGACAAGGCACAGTACTCAGTTTTGACACTAATGACGAGTACGTAAAACAACCAATTAAAGAGCCTTGTCATACCTAAGCGTACATTCATACAAAGAGCCGCCTTTTATCTCGGAAATCTTGGAGACGGCATTAAGATCAAAGGTTGAGCACCGCGTGTCAATCTTTATTACAGGCACGTGATTTTCGTAATAGCGGTAAAGGTTTTGTTTGCGCTAATTTTAATTGCGAACACACCTGGACAAAATGGATAATTATAATAAACATTGTGAGTATTGATGAACTGTTTTGTAAAGGTCTATTATTGTTTTCTTTAACTGAAAGACCGGCGGCATCATTATTTTTTTCTTCTTTACGTCATAAATCCCAGTTCGAGATATCAGAGAAAAATAAATATATTCAGGGACTGAAAATGATGGGCAAGATAGCCGAAGTGTCGACTTAAAAGAAGTTCGACACATGCGAAGTTGAAATACAATATATATATAGGGGAAAAATACGGGACTTAGCAATCAGTTCAACATAAGTGATAGGATTGAGATAGGTGAGGTCGAGATAACGAGAGTCAACTGTATTACCAACAGGGTAGCTTCCCAAACAGATATAGCTCTTGAAATGTTTTAGAGGACATGCTTTTGAAATTTTGAAGCTGGGCAAGCTGTATTTCAAGCACTCTGGCAGTCAATAGCTCAGTTCAAAGAAGACAGTTATGAATGAAGAAAGGGAGAATTTTATAGCTCAAAACAAAATTGAAAAGTTTAAAAACTGACATCCAACAATATCACACAATGTCTGTCTCACAACAAATACCTCTATACACTATCTCTCAACAGTATCCTCTAACACTAACCATCAGCTCACATTTTCATAAGGCCATGTTGACAACTTTTCAATCGGCAATTTGACTTCCAAACATGGCAAGCAGTGCAACTGTCTGTATATACCTTTAACATCACCTTAACAAGTTTGTGTAATGAACACCCCTAAACTCCACTTTATATTGAGGGGTAAACACTATTTTTTCTATTTCTGCTCCAAGTAATAGGTTGAGGGTACTTCTTAGAACTGTCTCTATGAGCAGTACTAATGAGCACCAACAACCTATGTTTAGAGTATAAATAAGAAAAATATCACAAATTTTCATAAAAAAAAAAAAAAAGTTTTGGAAGTATGAATGGATGCACAATGTCACAAAGATGTTATAGTGAAGACCTAAAGAGTATATTACTGTCTAGATTCAGCCTTGAGCAGACATCTAGACAGGCTCTAACAGTAATGAATGCCACCATTGTTGACAGCTGTAACCTGAAACAGCCCAATAGGTTTAGCGTGCTGCAAGTACATTTTGAGCTTGGTATAGCTTGACATATGGGGAGTAAAGAACCAGCACTACTTGATTATCAAGCAGAACAACTATACTACCAATTATCACTGCTATATCAAGTTAAATAAACCTTCAGAAATTTCAGCCAGAATCTTACATTTTAGAACTTTTGTTTGTTTGTGTTGAGGTTTTACATCCCCTATATTTTATAATAACAGACCTAATCATGCATTTACTAAATGACGTCTAAACTTCCCATGCCATTTTGTACTATGTGCTATCTTTCTCTGACAGTGTGCAAGCTCATAAAGGACCAACCATGACACAGTAGATTACATTTCCTATCTTTTTTCCTTATCATTACGAAAATCTGCCTAAACAAATACATTGTAACCTTTATCGCTGAAAAAAAAAATGAAAATTTTAAGATGAAAAATTGTCATTAATAAGAAAAATAAGGTTTAGCCCAGTAAACCCAGTTTTACTATATACAAGTGGTGTTCAAGGGGGTCAAAATTGTATTGGCATGTTTTCATGATGTTTCAGAAAAATTGAGGCTTGTTATTTCATATAATCATCTGCTGACAGATGATTCACATAGGATGTCAAGCCCTATTTTCTCTGAAATAAGAAAACAGATCAGAACAATATTGTTTGGTACTTTGCTGTGTTTTTTTATTAAAGTCACAAACAGCTTTCAAAATCATTCAGAAAGTACAGAAAATTGCATGATAATCTTTCTACACATATTCACTTTCTTACTTTCTGGTTTTATCATATTCTGTCATACTCGGAAACTTCTCTGACTTTCAAACTCTCGTTAACTTCAAAGGATAAACTGAAGCTCATTCATGTATATAGCAGTGGGTGGGGTAATGAATGCTTGGCACAGCAACCAGTCCAGATGCTACCTTGACAGTCTGTGCAGGACCAGACGGTGCTGAAGCAACACCAGCCACCAGAGTTGGTCTAAACATATCACCTCTACCATATGCTGGATAATCCTAAATTCATATACAATCAAACATATTACAGTGTTATACAAAGTTGCATTAGCATTACTACGTATTATATCACTTCATCGTCCTGTAATAGCATCAAGAAGAATGGATGCACCTGGAATATTTTTCACCATAAACCTGGAATATTTTCCATCATACACCTGGAATAATTTTCACCATTCTAAGGGAGGCAAGTACAAAAACTTCCTATATGCTTCCAATATGCTTTCTTTAAAATTTGTTTGTTTGTGTCAGGGTATTATGTCCCCATCAACAATATTTTGGTTATTTTGGAGATGTTGCCTCTGATTTTGAGGGGACTTTTACCCCAAGCCCTGCCCCACAAAGAAACTGCTCATTTTAAGGGACCGTCTGGCTCACTCTACTTTACCTGGGCAGGCTTGAACCTACTAAGCAGTGTACCAGTACTCAAATGTTAGGTCGGTTTCAGCTCAGCACCAAGACAACTGTTCTATTTATCCAAGCCCCTGTGGACAGGGGCCCGGGTGTACTTTCTTTGAATTGAATGTGTCAAAAGGGTCTTATACATGAAACTAAGCCCCTCCAATGAAAGGTCTACTCTTAAAGGAAAGAATTTGCTCCTGGGAGCAAATTCTTTCCTTTAAGAGTAGACCACTATAGTTACAGACAAACATTCCTTTTAAGAAGTTACCTCCCACTACCCCATTTTATGCCTATAAACTTCCCAGTTCCTGTATTACCATTCTGAACATGAGACTCAGAAAATAAATTTTATGGCAACCTTACTTTGAGCTATATTATGGGAAACATGACTACATGGAGTATCCTTTTTTCCTTCTTTCTGCTCCAAACCACTTAACCTTCATCATGCTGAATATTTCAATATGCCACACTCCTTCCCAATTTTCAACCAAGTGTGTCTCACGATTTCAAATTTTACCATGGATTCAGAAGCAGAATGGATAGCAGTACAGATCCTGCAGCTGAGAAACCAGCTGATCTGGATCTATACTGTTTTCAAAAGAGAAAATATCTGTGTTCAGCATGATGAGGGGTTAAGAACGGACTCAATGGCGGTTCAAATGATAAACCAGTGTGTTCGGTTTAGAGATGTGAAAATTAAGACATGCAATTTGTATTTTAAGATCCAGATACCCAGTACTGCATTGCATAATGCAAGCTTATCTGAAGTAGCAACAGGGAATGTACAAGTTCTTGAATGTACAGCCACGTATACATGAACTGCAAACCTGGTAGATGTGACATCAGCAACATGCAATTGTGTATTTCAACATATCAATAACCCTTTTTGTACCAAATGGAATTTTTCTCCTTATGTATACCAGGAGTCCATTTCAAAATTTAGGAGTGTCAGGTTGTGTTTTCTTCAAAATTTATTTGGAAAATGGCTTAACGTTTTGCAAACAGTGTAGGCCCTGATCAGACGCCGCATTCTGCGGCATCTGATCTGGGCCTGCACTGTTTGCCCTGGTACCCGTTTTGGGATTCCGGTACTAAATGGGTTAAAGCAGACTAGTGAAACCAAACTTAGAACTATTAATAGCACATTATTAGGTTATGATAACACAACAATAACAGCAAATAAATCTTCCTGAAGTTATCAAACTATTGCGCTGAAGCAAAATTCCACCATATGAATTCATTGCTTTTTAAACTATTTACCAGTTAAAATTATAAGACCAATTCTTTGAAGATTTATAATAAATTAGTATAATATGATTTAGTATTCCAAACTAGCACTGAAAATGGAATTTGTCAATAATATAAGTTTGTACATTACATCAGAGAAGCTAATTTTTAGTGTTTCTGCTTTTCCGCAAAACAAATAATTCTTTCCTGGCAGATGTCCACAAAAATAATAGAAGTATACACTGGTTGTCAATACTATTTTTATAATTTAACTACAAGTTATTCTAAGTTTTCTTTTCACTGCTAAAAATTATAGTTAAATCAATAATTTTAAATAGAAATGCTACAACTATAAATCTACTAAAAATCCTCCAAGTAATTTCAGATATCTCTTGAATGCGAGTAGAAATTGCATTGTCTATAGTTTGTATATCCGTCAAAGTATACCCTTACGCCACTAAAGAAGACCAAAGCAGTGATCCATCAAGGCCAAGGGACATAAAACTTCTTAATGCTGAACTCATTTAAGCATACAAATAATCCTGCTCATATATATTAAAATGCCAACATTTGTTGGCATTTTAATATATATATGAGCAGGACAAACATAATTTTCTGCAGATCCGTGTACGAGAAAAACCTGAATTTTTGGCATTAAAAATAATACTGATTGAATATATGCTCAAGTAGTTGAGCATGGCTTACATTTTATGCCCTCCAAGCCTGATATAACCCATGCTTTAAAACACACTAAAGTCTCTAAAATTCACTGCAGTAGTGCTCCTTCCCAAAGATAAAAAGAAGTAAGTATTCTACGAGTAAAATGTACAAACAGCAGGCAACTGGAAAACAGTTGAGTGAAATGAAAACATGATCTCTTCCCAAATGCCTGACAAAGTATTATCTCTTTGAAACTCAAAACGTACCTGCAAATCTAAGAAAACAGGTTGAAAAAGGCTGTTCAGTTAAATACTATAGTTTGGGAACAAGACTAAGGAAATAATTTCATTTTTTCTCCATGCATTATGAATTGTCAGGCATTTTGGGTGTGATTGTCATCATGGCAGTATTAGCAGCTGGCGTCACAGGTCACATGACTATGCAGAAAACAGACTGGTTTACTTACACCTGGTTCTGACATATACAGTGAAGCAGACTGTGCCTGTGTCATTACCTCACCTTGACCATAGGGATACTCATGTTGCTGATTTTGCCCTGGGGCAGACCCCCAACCATATTGACCAGGGGCAGGGGTGGACTGGTAACCCTGATATCCCTGACCTGCAGGGGGAGGATACCCAGTCTGACTCGGGTATGGACTTGAATAACTTTGGCCAGGCTGACTGTAATACTGATTAGGCTGGAACCCAACTGCAGGGGGTCCAGCTGTACCATAAGTGCTGGGCTGGTACCCTTGCCCAGGTGGATTTGGATAATACTGGTTTTGTTGGTAACCAGCCCCTTGATCATATGGATAACCAGGGGCTGGCATCTGTTGGTATCCTGGTGCTCCCTGGTATTGGGAACCAGGCCCATATTGACCTTGTGCTGGATATCCAGGGGCTTGTGTTGGATATGGCTGATAACCCCTTAAAGGGTCAGCCATACCCGGAGGGCCAGGTGGAGTAGGAAATAGTTTCGAAAAGTCAAAGCCTGGCACTGGGTTTGTACGACTAACATCATCTTTGGTCATGAGGTCAAAACCAAGGGGAGGTGGCTCTTGATTGGCATATGGGTCTGGTCTGTTTGCATAAGGATCTGGTTGCTGTGCGCTGCCATACTCCTGGGTCCATAGTTTTCTCTGAACAGAATAGAAAATGTATAAAATTAACAGGTAAATTATTGGTAAGAAACTAATTGTAACTAAATATATGGCAATACAAATACAAGAAAATAAGGTTCTCTCTTAATGCATGCATGCATACTGATACTATTCTTTCAGAAAGTCATCCAGCAACAAGTCGGCGTAAGAAATACCCTTGTAACCCCAACTGATATATACATGTATTTTGTTGGTTTGTATTGGAGTTTAATGGCCCAGTCAACATTTTTGAGCCGGTCAGTTTACCTATCCACACTTTTCCTCGGCAGGCTTAGTTGCATTGATGAGTTAGGGGGCTGCACTGATGAGTTAGGAGGCCTTCATGCGAACTGAACAAGTTATTTCTCTAAATCGCGACGGAAGGGCGAGGATTGTGGCCACGTAAAATCGATTTAAGCCCCCCAGTGGAATTCGTTTCTGCTGACCGTTCCTAGGCTGTTCTTCTGTCGAGGTTTATTTTTGTTATGGTTTGTCTTTGGGTGTTTGTGTCTCTTATATTATTTTATTTTGGATAGCCTATTTGTTTGAATTGAGGTTTAACATCCCCTTCAACACTATTTAGGTCATTTTGGAGATGCTGCTTCCAATTTTTTGGGACTTTTATCCGACATTGGAATGAAATGACATCTCAAGCCCTGCCACCCAATGAAAGCAAAAGCCTGATTCACAGCATTTTGCCTGGGCAGGCTTAGACCTTCTAAGCCGTTTAGCAGTACTGATATCTGGTCAGTTTCATCACTGCGTGGAAGCACAATGCAGCCCAATCTATTTTTCCAAGCCCCGCCCATGGGCCAAGCAGTCAAAAAATGACAGTCGTTGACATTATGTTGAAATTTTAAAGAAAGGCAAGAAAGCTCAAATTTTTGCTGAAAAAAAATTCAAGCAGTTTTTCCACATTTTTTCCAGCAAAAATTTCACTGATTAAGTCATTTTTATCTTGCTAGAACGTTTAACATTTTAACCTCTGGGAGTCGATTAAGTTATTATGCTTCCAACAACTAAGCCCTGTTCTTCTGAATGGGACAGATTCATGAAGTTAAACTGATTTCTGTATTTAACTTCTGTAGCATCTTAGAGTACAATTTTGTGACTACATGTATGTTATATGTATTGTATATAATGTATGTTATGGTCATTTAATTAGTTATATAGTCATCTTTATTTTGTTTGTTTTTCTATTTACTCAACAATAATGTAGCTATATATTATTTTTTGTGAGTATGCCACTACTGAGTACGATGTAGTGTGTGCAATCTCATAGTGTAGAGTAGTATACTCAAATCCTTCAACTCCATTGCCACCAAAAATCTAACAATTCAGATGCTGACAAAAATTGCTTTAATTGTCCTCAAATTTGGACAATGCGGTTCTAATCATAGACAAATATTCCTAGAGAATGCAGACGGAATATGAACTGTATAGATCAAGATCACACTGCCCTAAGGAGCAGTCTGATCTGGGTCCACACTTTGTTCAGACCTTGTCTGAAAATTTAGGATCATTACAATATGATGGGTTTGTATCAGAACTAATTAGAACTATTTAACTTTGACTTCTACAGTTAATCTTTATCAATATTTCTACAGTAGAACTTCGATGGCTCGAACACCGCTGGCTCGTTTACCATGGCTGAGTCTAACCCTTTCTTGAGTCCCTAGGGAATTTCGCTACATAAGAAATAGTAAGGGGGAATTTAGGCTATTTTCGTTCCTTATCTTGCAAATGTATGCTGTGTGTACTCATTAGAATCGCCTCAACGAGGCGATTCTAATGAGTACACGCAGCATTCATTTAAGTTATAGAACACCGAAAAGAAGTCCCAAACTAGCCCCTTTACGCCTCCTGGCAGTAACCCTCAGTGGCTCGAACTACCTCTGTCTCGAACAGAATTTCGTGGTCCCAAAGGTGTTCGAGCCATCGAAGTTCGACTGTATATGCGTATCTTACTTCATTATCCTGAAACAAAAAAAGCGTTGATGAAATGATACACATGCAAGAAGCAGAACAGTCCATAAATGGGCTGAATACCCCACTGCACCTCCTCCCAAACACCCACTGCCACAAATATTTTCCAAGTTAATCAAAGGCATGTAAACTTTTCAACCTACTGTCCAACCAGGGCCCTATAACCTTTATGTATATGTCCAAACAGTGATTCACTGACTACAATATCTCTAGGCCTTACATAATGACAAGAATTTCGCAAAAGGCTATGTCTTGCCATTAAGGTGAAAGCTAGGGTTGATGCACTTGTTCACAAGGTCAGTGAACCATGAAAATATATTAAGGTCAAATATGGATGCTGCATTAAAGTTGCCATCACTATATGTAAGTTTGTACCAAGTTTCATTAATGAAGCTCTAATATTTTTGAGAAATGGACTCTTATAGTTTGGGTGGTCACAATAGTTCACAGTCATGAAGTTCACAGTCTATTAAGGTTAAATATGGATGCTTCAATTAAAGTTAAATTCCCTAAATGAAAATCTATTCATAGTATCATTACTGAAGCTCTTATAGATCTCGAGAAATGGACTCTTACACAAGGTTGAAAATTAGGGTGGTAGCAATAATTCACCAAGTCAGTGAACCATTAAATGTAAGTCAAGGTCAGATATGAATGCTTGCATTAAAGCTGCCATTCATAAATGTAAGTTTGTACCAAGCATCATTAATGAAGCTCTGATAGTTCTCCGGTAATGGCATCTTACATTAAGGTGAAAATTAGGGTGGTCACAATTGTTGACGGCTTGATGAAGGGACGAACAAACAAACAAATGGATGAAAAACTAGACTCCTATATTGGACCATGCTTAAAGTAGGTGCAAGAAAAACAACAGAAACATTGCATACTCAGCAAAAGCTTGACAATGAAGAAAACTCAAAAGCTAAGGTTACAGCTGAAAACTTGGAGGAAAAAACAAGGGACAGGGGAAAAGCAAAGTGATTTCTCTGACTGTATGAACTCAAGTGTTTAACTGTACAGTCCCTGATCAGGATCAGCACTGTGTGTCATGTAGTCAGTACTTTTATGATTCCATTCCTTTAACCCTTTCACCCCTGCATTTCTGAAGTGGACTATGTCTGTTTGGACACACCCATTTTTATAAATTTGAAGGCGAGTCAAAATCATAAACATAATGACAAATAGGTGTAAATACTGACGAAATGGCTCATTATGAGAAATGGCTCATTATGAGGTGTCCCGTCTAGATCTACACCATTTTGCAATGGTATTTGTTAGTCTATTGGGTTGAAAAGGTTAAATGTAAGGCATAGCCCCAGATAAGAAGGAGTATCCACATATTATTTTTCTTATTTCTGCATGAAAACATATGTTGTGGGTACTAATTAGAAGCGCCTCCGAGGTGCTTCTAATGAGTACCGACATCAGATGGTTTCATGCAGAAATAAGAAAGATAAAGTACCTTTCTGGTGAAAATAGTGCCTTATCTGGAGCTATGATAGGAGTTAAAGGTGTCTGAATATTCAGGGTCATTATGGAAAACAAAGTGGACCAGACAAGCTCAGAAAGCGTACAAGGTTTATACGCATGTATATTTTGGAATGCTTTCTCAAGAAGCCTGTGCTATGCAACATGGCTGAGATGTCTTAATATTCTAAGCAATTATGACAATATGATTTTGTTTTTCGTATATCCTTGTCAGCGTACAACAGAACCTACAATAAGACCTGTGCACATGGGGAAGACTCACAGTCAAGTTTTGTTGCTCTTTGAATAGCCCAGAGGCTACCAGTAACAAGACTGATTAGACTGCACTGATGAGCAGGCTGCTGATCAGTCTTCACTGGTTGCATAGGCCTTACTGTGTTTTGTTGTGTGCTTGCTAATTTATATTTCCCCAATAAAACAATGTCACATTCTTTCCTGAAAAGCAAACACGGTTATGATCAATCAATCCATCCCTTGAAGATCAATCAATCTTAAGAACTCTGATGTAGTCTGACATATTCATTTATTGCCATGCAACTTTTCAAGGCACAGCATAATGAATATACTATCAATCACTGCCTATAAACCTCAAATTCATTTAGCTCCACACGCACATGAACATTCAGACACTTACATGGACATACAGACACACAGATGGACACTCACTTGAACACAGAGACACTCACATGAGCACATGGACACTCATACAACAGTTTTAACCCATAAAGCATCACATAAATTTTACAGCACAGGGTATATTTTTCAGGGAAAATAAGGCTTGACATTTCATGTGAATCATCTGCTGGGCAGATGATTCACATGTAATGTCAATCTTTATTTTCTCTGAAAAGTAAAGAGAAATACTTGAAAATGACAGTTGCAATTGCCGTGATATGCAGTTTAAAGGTTAAGATTCAAACACTAACTGACACAAACAGACATGTGCACACTGATATATGTATATTAACACTGGACATGAAGTTCTGACAAGAATACAAGGATTATTCCAAATATAAATACATGTCTCTAACATGCATGTTGATTTAGCTTCATATTCTCAAACTGATCTAGGTACTTGTGCCAACACATTCCATAACTAACAGGATACCAGGATTTCCATTCAATTCAATAAATACCAAGATAAGTCTAAATGTAAACATTTCATGGACTAAACACCCAAAATGCTTAAAATTAGTCAACTTAAAATTTCCTACATAAAGAGGTATATGTACTATAAAATAAAATTAAACAGTCTAACTCTTGCTGTAAGCTTTACTTGAAAATGGAAATCACATTTTAAACTCTTTTTTTTTTTTTCATTCTGATTGGAGTTTTACAGCCCATTCAACACTATTTAGGTTATTTTAAGCCAGTGTACCTTACAATTTTCTTGGGCAGGCTTAAATATCAGCAGTTATAATGCACATTCTTTCACTACAAACTGACAATTGCCCTTCTTAAATCAGCAAAAGGGAGAGAATGACCATAGAATTTTTTCCTGATCAATCTCCACAAAAGAATGTGGCCAGACCCAGCAGGGATCCAACCAGCGACCTACTGATCACAAGTCAGATGTACATCTGGGTCCAGTTGTTCAAAGCATTGTTAACTTAACAAGCTTGTAATTGGACAAAATGGCAACAGTCCTGGTAAGTTTTAATATGTAATAGTGTGGATTTTAGCTGAAAAAAAATGTGAGCAGCTTTTGCATTTGCAAAAGCTGTTCACATTTTTCAGCAAAAATATATGTATATTTACCACTTTAAGTGATTGATTTTGTTTGTTTGATTTGAGGTTTAACGTCCCCGTCAACACTGTAAAGGTCATTTTGGAGACGTTGCTTCCAATTTTGTGGGACTTTTACCCGACATTGAGATGAAATGACATCTCAAGCCCTGTCGCCCAATGAAACCAATAGGGTTTATTAGCATGGACGGTCCACCTCGCACCGTGGTTCCTGGACAGGCTTAGATCCTCTCAGCGGTTTACCAGTACAAGTGTGCGGGCCGGATTCAGCTCTGCGTGGAAGCATCATGCAGCCCATATATTTCTTCAAGCCCCCATGGGCGGGGTTTAAGTGATTGAAGTTTTAATGATGTGTCAACTAACAATATCATTAATCATTAGTTTTGAACAACTGGCCCCAGATTGGTAAAATCACATAATCCAGACCTTCACATAAGATTTTTTTATTTACCAGGGGGCCAGTTGTTCAAAACTAACGATGTCATTAGTTAACTTATCATCGAAACTTTGATCATGAAATATGGCAAATATACTAATATTTTTCAGCAAAAATACCAGCATATTATGCAAATATGCTACTTATTAGAATAGTTAACATTTGATCACTAATGCGCTCGTTAAGCTAACGATGATTTGAACAGCTGATCCCAGGCCTTCAAATATATAAATATATATATTTTTTTTTAACTTCTCCATTGGATACTTGAATCACTCCGAATAATCTCAGAAAGCTGTCACACTGGTGCTGCTGAAATATAGGAGATATTTGAACTCTATATTCTTGCCTTAAAAAACTGATCAAACAACACTGACAATCTGAATTTTCATGCCCAGAAAATCTGTTTTATTACACTGATCTACATTACAAGGATAATTAAGAGGTAATTTTCCTTACTTCCACTGAAAAACATATGCTGTAGGGTACTCGGTAGTAACACCTTGAAGAGACACTTCTGACAAATGCTCATGACATGAGTGAGAGTTTGAGTTTTACGTCCCACCAACAGCTAAGGTAATACAGAGACAGGACTTCAGTTAAAAGACTCATCAAAAAGTCTGGAGAAGCCCGGATTCGATCCTGCGATCCCTGGTTTACAAGGCGAGTAGCATAACCACTACACCACGGAGGCTTCTATATGTTCATGACATATGTTTCTCTGAAGAAATAAGAAAATTGTTCCCAAAATCATCATGAAGTATCGCAAATCTTTTTCCAACAACATATATTACCTGGTCTTGAATGATTCCAGTTCCTTCATCCATCTCCCTGAAATAACAATAATCAATAATTACACCACCATCTTTTTATAACACTATTCTTTTAACATTGTTTTGGATATAACATATCTAACCCGTTTTGTACCAAATGGAATCTTCCTCCTTAAATATACCAGGAGTCCATTCCAAAATTTAGGGGTGTTAGGTTGCGTTTTTTTTTTCAAAATGGCTACATTTTGCAAACAGTGTAGGTCCTAAATATTCTGCAGCATCTGATCTGGGCCTGCACTGTTTGCCAGGGTACCCGTTTTGGGGTTTCTGGTACTAATTGGGTTAAAAATGAATAAAAATGTTCTGTATAATCCCATATTTAAAATGTGCTAATTAATAAACTCTATACAGCAGAAATTTTATAGTCTGACCTGTATGACACTTCCTGAGTGTGAGTGTTACCATAAGCAATAAATTACGCTAGTTCCATTTCCATCAGAAGGAGTTACAGCCCATTTAAAAATTTCTACCCTTAAATCACATGAGCCTTACCAGTAACCATAAAGACACCAAAATAATTAATGGCAGTGTCAAAACAGCTACACAATATAAACATCTAATGCCAAACTTCAAAACCTAATGATCAGTTGAAGTAGTTTTGTTTGTTTGTTTTGGAGTTTAATGGCCCAGTCAACACTATTTTAGGTCCTTTTTGAGCCGGTCAGTTTACCTATCCACACTTTTCCTGGGCACGCTTATACATAAGCGATTAACCAGTACAGTGTACATTCTTTCACCAGAAACTGACAACTGACTTTCTTGAATCAGCGGAAGGGAGAGAATGACCGTAGAAAAGATTTCATGATCAATCTCCACGAAAGAATGTTGCCGACCCTGGTAGGTATTGAACCCGCATCTTCCTGATCACCAATCAGATGCGCATCCGACTGAGCTACCGAGGCTGGCTCAGTTGAAGCAATAAAATATGCATTCAAAATGTTTGTGTTCCCTTCATTATTTTGAGTTGTGTATGCTTTTATCGTGAAATAAGAAACATTCTAACATGCTTTTCAAGGAAATATAGAGATTTCTCAGTGAAATCGACAATGATATTGTCAGTGTTTCAAACAGTGACTGATATCAATTTTATTTTTCACTGTTTGGGACTACTTTTTTCTCGAAATCTCATTCTGTGGTCAGTTTTTTCATTGTCAGATGTTTGAAAATTAATGAACTGTATTAGAATTGACACTAAGCCCGTTCACACGTCACGAGGACATTAATGTCGTTATTTTCGTCACTGGCGTCACATACTTTGTCGTGTATAGTTAGATCTTTCCGCACCTTCTTTGGGAAAATAATCTCTCAATTATTTCAGTAACCATTCATAGAAATGTCATCCTAGGCTATTTCTACGGTGCAAACTCTCAGTTTACACCCAATATTATACCCAGTAAATACCTTGGACACCACTAAACTGACGCGAAAGTACCAGGAACAAAGTTAGTTTTCTCTGAGGGTGAGTGAGGCCATGAAGCTTGAAGCATGTAAAAAAAAAAACAACAGAAAATTTGATTTTTTTAGTGTAAGATCAAATTATATTTCACTCATGAACACCAAAACTGGTATTTTCACTTGTGGCTATGCCACTCGTGAAAATACTGGTTTTGGTGTTCATTCGGTGAAATGAAATTCAATCTTACACTGAAAATATCAAATATCCTTTATTTATCCTAAACTGTTACAACTTTCTAGGCTAATCCAGCAGACACCAAATTGATAACATTTTTCTTATTTTTCCCTTTAAACAGGTTTTGACATTTCACGCAAATTGTCTCCAATGGAGACAATTTGCATGAAATGTCAAAATCTGTTTCTGTGAAAAGAGAAATATTTTAACAAGAGGGCCATGATGGCCCTGGATCGCTCACCTGATCCATAGTGTAACAAGTGGGCCCCAGAGAGGGCCATTATTGGCCCCAGGGCTTTAATGTACATAATGTTGAGGGAGGTCTTAAAGGTGAAGCTTCATACCAAACATCAACAAAGGCTAAAATTTGAACAATCTTGTCAAAGGTCCACTAGATGAAGCTACACATCAAATATCAAAGACCTGGGCCTAGCGGTTTCAGAGAAGAAGATTTTTAAAGATTTTGCCTATATAAGCCTATGTAAAATCAAAGGGCCCCGGGACAGGGGCATTTTTTGCCCCAGCACTATAGTTTGAACAATCTTGGTAGGGGTCCACTAGATGAAGCTTCATACCAAATATCAAAGTTCTGGGCCTTGTGGTTTCAGAGAAGAAGATTTTTAAAGATTTTCCCTATATAAGCCTATGTAAAACCAAAGGGCCCCGTGGCAGGGGGGGGATTTTTTGTCCCAGCACTATAATTTGAACAATCTTGGTAGGGGTCCACTAGACTAAGCTTCATACCAAATATCAAAGTCCTGGGCCTTGTGGTTTCAGAGAAGAAGATTTTTAAAGATTTTCCCTATATAAGCCTATGTAAAACCAAAGGGCCCCGGGGCAGGGGCATTTTTGGCCCCAGCACTAAAATTGGAACAATCTTGGTAGGGGTCCACTAGATGAAGCTTCATACCAAATATCAAAGTCCTGGGCCTTGTGGTTTTAGAGAAGAAAATTTTTAAAGATTTTCCCTATATAAGCCTATGTAAAACCAAAGGGCCCCGTGGCGGGGGCATTTTTGGCCCCAGCACTATAATTTGAACAATCTTGGTAGGGGTCCACTAGATGAAGCTTCATACCAAATATATAAGACCTGGGCCTTGTGGTTTCAGAGAAGAAGATTTTTAAAAATTTTCCCTATATAAGCCAATGTAAAAGCAAAGGGCCCCGTGGCGGGGGCATTTTTGTCCCAGCACTAAAATTTGAACAATCTTGGTAGGGGTCCACTAGATGAAGCTTCATACCAAATATCAAAGTCCTGGGCCTTGTGGTTTCAGAAAAGAAAATTTTTAAAGATTTTCCCTATATAAGCCCATGTAAAACCAAAGGGCCCCGTGGCGGGGGCATTTTTTGTCCCAGCACTAAAATTTGAACAATCTTGGTAGGGGTCCACTAGATGAAGCTTCATACCAAATATCAAAGACCTGGGCCTTGTGGTTTCAGAGAAGAAGATTTTTTAAGATTTTCCCTATATAAGCCTATGTAAAACCAAAGGGCCCCGGGGCGGGGGCATTTTTGGCCCCAGCACTGTAATTTGAACAATCTTGGTAGGGGTCA
This sequence comes from Lucinisca nassula, assembly GCA_963580285.1. Taxonomy (NCBI): domain Eukaryota; kingdom Metazoa; phylum Mollusca; class Bivalvia; order Lucinida; family Lucinidae; genus Lucinisca; species Lucinisca nassula. The sequence goes on along the minus strand of OY757012.1, from coordinate 157,564,465 downwards.
ACTAGATGAAGCTTCATACCAAATATCAAAGACCTGGGCCTTGTGGTTTCAGAGAAGAAGATTTTTAAAGATTTTCCCTATATAAGCCAATGTAAAACCAAAGGGCCCCGTGGCGGGGGCATTTTTTGTCCCAGCACTATAATTTGAACAATCTTGGTAGGGGTCCACTAGATGAAGCTTCATACCAAATATCAAAGTCCTGGGCCTTGTGGTTTCAGAGTAGAAGATTTTTGAAGATTTTCCCTATATAAGCCTATGTAAAACCAAAGGGCCCTGGGGCGGGGGCATTTTTGGCCCCAGCACTATAATTTGAACAATCTTGGTAGGGGTCCACTAGATGAAGCTTCATACCAAATATCAAAGACCTGGGCCTTGTGGTTTCAGAGAAGAAGATTTTTAAAGATTTTCCCTATATAAGCCAATGTAAAACCAAAGGGCCCCGTGGCGGGGGCATTTTTCGTCCCAGCACTCAAATTTGAACAATCTTGGTAGGGGTCCACTAGATGAAGCTTCATACCAAATATCAAAGTCCTGGGCCTTGTGGTTTCAGAGAAGAAGATTTTTAAAGATTTTCCCTATATAAGCCTATGTAAAACCAAAGGGCCCCCGTGCGGGGGCATTTTTGGCCCCAGCACTATAATTTGAACAATCTTGGTAGGGGTCCACTAGATGAAGCTTCATACCAAATAACAAAGACCTGGGCCTTGTGGTTTCAGAGAAGAAGATTTTTTAAGTTTTTGGTGAAAAAAATCTGTTTTTGGCTCCTGTGACCTAGATGTGCAACGGACCGGAACCATTTGACCCATATTCAAACTTGACCGAGATATTGTCATGATGATCATTCTGAGCAAGTTTGATTAAGATTGGACCAAAATTGTGGCCCCTAGGGTGTTCACAAGGTTTTTATATGATTTGACCCGCTGACCTACTTTTTAACCCGATATGACCCATATTCGAACTGGACTGAAATATTGTCACAATGGTCATTCTGAGCAAGTTTCATGATAATTGGACCAAAACAGTGGCCTTCAGAGTGTTCACAAGGTTTTTCTATGATTTGACCTACTGACCTACTTTTTGACCGGACATGACCCATATTCGAACTTGACCAAGATATTGTCATGATGATCATTCTGAGCAAGTTTGATTATGATTGGACCAAAATTGTGGCCTCTAGGGTGTTCACAAGGTTTTTCTATGATTTGACCCGCTGACCTACTTTTTAAGCCGACATGATCCATATTCAAACTTCACTAAAATATTGTCACAATGATCATTCTGAGCAAGTTTGATGATGATTGGACCAAAATTGTGGCCTCTCCAGTGTTCACAAGGTTTTTCTATGATTTGACCTACTGACCTACTTTTTTACCCGACATGACCCAAATTCGAACTTGACCGAGATATTGTCATGATTATCATTCTGAGCAAGTTTGATGATAATTGGACCAAAACTGTGGCCTCTAGTGTGTTCACAAGAAAAAGTTTACGCACGGACGACGCACGACGGACGACGGACGACGGACGACGCACGACGACGCCGGACATCTTACTGTCACAAAAGCTCACCATGACCTTCGGTCAGGTGAGCTAAAAAGTTATGGTAAGTAGGTAAAAGGTTCAGGGTCAAGGTCACAGGTCAAAATTTTTTGTATGCAAGGAGAGGCAATGTCACAAGGAATCTACATGCCAAATATGAAGGCTCTATCTAAAACAGAAAGTTACAACAAAAGTCGGTCAAAGATCACAGGTAAAGGTCACAGGTAAGTTTTTGTATGAGTGGTAAGGCAGTATCACAAGGAACCTACTTGCCAAATATGAAGGCTCTATCTCAAATGGTTAAAAAGTTATGATTAGTAGGTCATAATGTTAGGGGTCAAGGTCACAGGTCAATTTTTTGTATAAATACAAAGGCAATGTCACAAAGAACCAACATGCCAAATATAAAGGCTCTACCTCAAACGGTTCTAAAGTTATGATAAAACAAAAACTAGTGTTCACAAGGTTTTTCAATGATTGACCTACTGACCTACTTTTGGACCCGACATGAGTCATATTCAAACTTGACTGAGATATTGTCATGATGATCATTCTTAGCAAATTTTATGATGATCGGATCAAACCTGTGGCCTCTAAAGTGTTCACAAGGTTTTTCTATGATTTGACCTACTGACCTACTTTTTGATACCACATGACCCATATTCGCACTTGACTGAGATATTGTCACAATGATCATTCTGAGCAAGATTGATGATGATTGGACCAAAAATGTGGCCTTTAGAGTGTTCACAAGGTTTTTCCATGATTTGACCTACTGACCTACATTTGACCCGACATGACCAATATTCAAATTTGACCGAGATATTGTCATGACAATCATTCTGAGCAAGTTTAATGATGATTGGACCATAACTGTGCCCTCTAGTGTGTTCACAAGGTTTTTCTATGATTTGACCTACTGACCTACTTTTTGACCCAACATGACCCATATTCAAACTTGACTGAGATATTGTCAGGATGATTATTCTGAGCAAGTTTGATGATGATTGGACCATAACTGTGCCCTCTAGAGTGTTCACAAGGTTTTTCTATGAATTGACCTACTGACCTACTTTTTGACCCGACATGACCCATATTCAAACTTGACCGAGATATTGTCACAATGATCATTCTGAGCAAGTTTGATGATAATTGAACCATAACTGTGCCCTCTAGAGTGTTCACAAGGACTATCTATGGTTTGACCTACTGACCTACTTTTTGACCCTACATGATCCATATTCGAACCTGACCGAGATATTGTCATGATAATTATTCTGAGCAAGTTTGATGATGATTGGACCAAAACTGTGCCCTCTAGAGTGTTCACAAGGTTTTTCTATGATTTGACCTACTGACCTACTTTTTCACCCGACATGACCCATATTCGAACTTGACCGAGATATTGTCATGATGATCATTCTGAGCAAGTTTGATGATGATTGGACCAAAACTGTGGCCTCTAGTTTGTTCACAAGAAAAAGTTTACGCACGACGGACGACGGACGACGGACGACGCACGACGACGCCGGACATCTTACGGTCACAAAAGCTCACCATGACCTTCGGTCAGGTGAGCTAAAAATGTCATCTGCTGGATATACCCTGAATGCTAAGCATTAAACTATCCTCACTGTGGATATAATCTCATCAATGATTGGATATATGCAACCCTGGGTCAAAGGTTATAATCCTTTTTTCATGCTCATTTCACTGCAGCATAAAATTTGTTCTGCTGATAGATATTAAAATGCCAATAATTGTTAGCATTTTAACCCTTTTTGTACCAAATGGAATCTTCCTCCTTATATATAACAGGACTCCATTTCAAAATGAAGAGGTGTTGGGTTGTGTTTTCTTCAAAAACTATTTGGAAAATAGCTACCGTAATTCCCTGTGTATACCACGCACTTTTTTCACCCAGAAAACGGTAAAAAAAATCCCCTGCGTGTAATACAATGGCATAGAAAAATGACATTGTTTTTCTCGAAAAGTCGGCAGGTCACGAAAACCCATTACAAATACAATGTGACATTTTGAGACCCTCATAAAGTTCGTTTGACATATTAATTCATTGAATCATTCATACCATTAAAAATGCAATCAATATTCCTACCTCAGACATCAACCTTTCATCCCTTTTTGGGACATCGGCAAACAGTGCAGTCCCAGATCAGACACCTCAGAAAGACGCCGCAGACACTAACATCTGATTTGGATTTGACTTGACTTGACTTGATAGATTTTGTAAGGTAACCGGGCGCTAAAAGCACATAGGGGCTACCCCCTGATTTGGATTTACTCTGTTTGATGATTTATAACAGTTCAATTATGACACTATTGTTAATCCCTGTCATATAATTGCCACCCTGCGGTGCATGTCGATAAGGTGTGAAAATATGGTCAAGTTATGTCTCTAATTTGCGTTTATTCCCCGATCATAAAATGTAATCCGCAATCAATGTGAAATTTATTTAATTGCTCCTAAGACGAGTTGCTACGACTATTCTACTATCTCGTGAATGATTATGTTTTGGCGCCAAATAGCAGACGCTTGGCGAGAAAAGTTGAACGCTTTAAATTGTGTTAACACATCTGTATGCTGGTGTTGGTTATTGACACGGAGCTTACAGAAAGCGCTGTTTTCCACTACCGTTTTGCTATCGAGACTTTTTTTTTTACCGTTTCCAAACAATTTTTATGAAAGAGATACGCCCCATTAAGATCAAACAATAGACACGTGTGGGGTTGCTCGGGTCCGATGACGTCATTTACCGATTGCGTGCCGATTCGCCCCAGTCAATTTCGGATGCGCGGAAGTTCTATGCGCCGGATTCAAGTCTGCGGGTTGTCAAAGATCTATTTCAGCGAATCGGCCGATTCGCCCCCGTCAATTTCGGACGCTCGAAAAAAATCGGCCGGTTCGCCCCAGTAAATTTCGGATGCGCGGAAGCTCTACTATGCGACGGATTCAAGTCTGCGGCTTGTCCCAAATCTATTTCAGCGAATCGGCCGATTCGCCCCCGTCAATTTCGGACGCTCGAAAAAAAATCGGCCGGTTCGCCCCAGTCAATTTCGGACGCGCGGAATCTCGCCCGACGGAAAAAAATCGTACGTGATTTTTATTTTCTTTGCGTGATTCACGTAAGATTTTGCGTGAGTGGGAACTCTGAAATTTAATTATGATAGTTAATGCATGTCAACAAAGTTTCAAATTGCACAGGAAATCGGGTTCCTTGAAGTCAGGCATGAATCACCGTTTTATTAACAGTAAATGCAAAATGGGCTTCTTTGATTGAGTGAGATGTTTGACTCACGCTGAGAAGGTGTTAATTATGGGATTAGCATAGAGAACGTGTGAATAACCAGAGGTGTCAAAATACTCAATCTACCTGTAGAAATTTCTGTCAATAACGCTATGGAGCACCTGCCTTGGAGGTATGTTGTCACAATTTTACCTTTGGAAAGAAACCTGTTTCTATCTTTCCTTGTGAAAGAAAACTGGGAAAACGCATTGTCATCTTTCATAACAAATGAATAACCGCACCCTTAAAATGTCACCTTGTCACACACAACCGTTATGGGTAAACGGAGAACTGCCTATGCTGCAAGAGAGAAACTAACCACTATTCTATTCTATAACTACTAGGAAATATACCTATAACCAGTCAGGCTATTTTGATAGTAGCCAATCAAAATTCGTGTACTTTCATATTCAATCAAAATGGCGTCTGAGAAAAGCATTCTGTGATACTGGGGAAAAGCATGTGCGTGTTTTAGACTGGAATATATTTTTTTTCACATATCTTGGACTCAGAATTGAGGTGCGTGTTATAGATGAGTGCGTGGTATACACAGGGAATTACGGTAACCTTTTTGCAAACAGTGTAGGCCCTGATTAGATGCCACATTATGCAGCGTCTGATCTGGGCCTGCACTGTTTATCAGGGTACCTGTTTTGGGGTTTCTGGCACTAAATGTTTAATATTTATGAGCGGGAGACAAAAATACCATCCTCTATGGATATAAATATGCAAAAATCCTCAAATGATGGTATTTTAATAAGTGTTAGTATGAATTTCATTCAAGTGAGTTGAGCATGAAAAACGCTTTACAACCCCGATGCCTGGGCTTTAAGTGAACCCAAAACTAGAGCTGTCAGTGAAACTGACTAGGGCCCCGGCAGCGCTATCAGAGGAGTAGTAAAAAAATTTGTGGACGGACAGACGGACAGACAGAGTGATTACTATAGGGCACCCACACTTTCAGTGCGGGGCCCTAATTAGAGCAGAGGGGGTGTAAGGTTTCTATTAGATATGGTTCATCATCAAATTAGAAGCCTCCATGGTGTAGTGGATAAGCTACTCGCCTCATAAACCAGGGGTCGTGGGTTCAATCCAAGGCTCCTCCAGGTTTTCTGATGAGTCCTTAAACGGAGGTTCCATCTCCATATGACCTTAGCTGTTGGTGGGACGTAAAACTCAAACACACTCATCATTAAATTAACCAGAACCATCACAGAATGTCTACTAGGCTCATACGTGTGATAATGTTTTAAACTGTATGTGGGAGATTTGCCACTGAGATGAGGGAGATTCTTAACAAATGTAAAGAATATATAGGGAAATTCTCAGTTCAGATGAGGGAGACTCCAAAATTTTGGCATAATTTGGGCAAAATTTAGTGTCAAAATAGGGGAGTCTCCCTCATGATGAGGGAGGTATCACACATATGACTTGCACAGAAACAGATAACGTAGATATTCAATGACAAATAAAGGATAACTTTTGTCAATTCTTCAGGAAAAACCTATGCTGTGTGTATTTGTAAGAATGCCTTGGCAAAGTAGTTTTAATGAAAACCCACAACACATTGTCAAATGGAGAAATAAAGGAAAATTATCCTTCAGTTATCACCAAATGCATGTACTTATCTGTTACTAAAGGACAAACATGACCTCCATGAAATTATGGGACACACTGCCAATCAAAGACCAGTTGTTCAAAACACCGAATGAGCTGAATGCGCTCATTAGTGGGGAAATTGTTAATTGTTCTAGCAATTTCAATATCTAATATTTCAATATCTAATATAGTATTATTTTTGCTGAAAAAAATGTGAGCAGCTTTTGCAAATGCAAAAGCTGCTCACATGATTTTCTGCAAAAAAAGAAAAAAAAATAATATTAGCATTTTTGCAATATTTAAAGACCTCAAGTTTCAACAATACATTAACTAACTACATCGACAGTTTTGGTCATTAGTTTTGAACAAATGGCCCCAGAATGTGACAGAACATAATATACATGCTGGAAATCCAATGACTTGAACACCTGTGGATTATTCCAACAATTCCAGGAAACAGACATTTAGGGACAATTTGGGGGACATTACCCTTTTCTGTAACGAAGTTACATGGTTCTTAAGGTGTTCAAGCCATTGACATTTGACTGTACAGATGGACAGGAAAGAACAATACCCTGGCCACAACATGAGGAGTAATCTGGTTTGTTAGTTGTAGTACTTATTATACACAGTAATCAACCTTTCTGATCATGAAAATATGTTCAAGACAGTGGTATGAGCCACTGTGGGGTAATCTTAATGCCAGGCCAAGAGGCATGGCAGAGATATCTTTTTGAATTTCTTAACCCTTGTCCTGCTGAATATTAAAATATGCCACACACACTGCTGATTATCAATCAATCAGATAACTTGATGCAAAATCTTGCAACAAATTCTTAAACTGGATGGCAAACAATGAAGATCTTGATCAGATGGCTTCTTCAGAAGCCATCTGATCTGGATCTACATTGTTTGAAAGATAAGGCATATCTGGGCTCAGCAGGACAAGGGTTAAACCCTTATCCTACTGAATATATTGATGAGGTGGTTCTAACATGTACCCACAATCTATATTTTGAGCAGAAATAAGAAAAATATCATAATTTTTCATCAAAAATTTTCGGGGGGTTTTCGGCAGTAACATTTACTCTGTATTTATCATCACGAAAACATGCCTATATAGTTTTAACCCCCTTGAACCCCCCCCCCCTTTTATATAGTAAAACTGGGGTTTACAGGGGTAAACCTTACTTTTCTTATTTCTGCTCTCAAATATAGATTGTGAGTACTCGGTAGAACCTGTTTTAACATGTATCCACAATCTATATTTTGAGCAGAAATGAGAAACATATCATAATTTTATCATCAAAATTTTTCGGCGATAAAATTTAAAATGTATTTGTACAGGCGTGTTTTCGTAATGGAAGTATCAAAATGCAAAGGTATATACAACACTTATACTGCCTTGTTGTACAAGCCAGCTTTTATAACAATATGGTAGAGAATTCATTCATCAATACGGCAGACTGGGTTCAATCCCCTATCATCTAATTGTGTCTGCACCTGTTATATACAGGATAAGACAGATGGTCAGGTGGTCCAAACATGAGGGTCTGGTTTCATTAAGAATGATGCAGGTAAAATCACACGGCTATGGAGGAATATGTCAACCTACTCTGACTTCCCATGTACTGCAACTTCATCTCTTTGAAAGTGATAAACAATAAATGCAGTACACTGTTATCAAATGACATTTTACGAAAATGCAGACTGACATATTATAAGCACAGATTTTTTTGCTATCAAAAGTGTGTTTCAAAAGCGCAGATTTAATGCATTTTAATTGCTTAACAATGTTTGCAATATCTTAAATTGAATTTGTTAGATTTTGTTTGATTTGAGGTTTAACGTCCCCGTCAACACTGTAAAGGTCATTTTGGAGACGTTGCTTCCAATTTTGTGGGACTTTTACCCGACATTGAGATGAAATGTCATCTCAAGCCCTGTCGCCCAATGAAACCAATAGGGTTTATTAGCATGGAAGGTCCGCCTCGCACCGCGGTTCCTGGACAGGCTTAGATCCTCTAAGCGGTTTACCAGTACTAGTGTGCAGGCCGGATTCAGCTCTGCGTGGAAGCATCATGCAGCCCATATATTTCTTCAAGCCCCTATGGTAGGGGGCGATAAAGTGAATATCATTAGTAGTAACAATGTTTGGGTTGTCGTATCTTGTTATCAAGTAGCGTAAGCCAACAATACCATTCTGTTACCCAAACGTTGAACTCAATGCCTGTTGCCCCCTGCTTATCAAAAACCTCTTTTGACTTGAGGGCGCAACTGTTGCCTCTCCACCTTTTCATCATTTATTTCATGGGTATTATCCATATAGAGGATATTTGATTTTTTCAGTGTAAGATCGAATTTTATTTCATCGAATGAACACCAAAACTGTTATTTTCACGAGTGGCGTAGCCACGAGTGAAAATAGCAGTTTTGGTGTTCATGAGTGAAATAAAATTTGATCTTGCACTGAAAAAATCAAATTTTCTGTTTCTTACATGCTTCAAAAGGGAATATTTAGCGTCTTTAATGGTGTCGTTCACATTCGGAGAGAATTATCTTTGTTCCTGTTCGTTTCGCATCAATTTAGTGGTGTCCATCATGTTTAGTGGGTATACTATTGGGTGTAAACTGAAAGTTTGCACCTGAGAAATGGCCTGGGATGGTATTATTATGAATGATTAATGAAATAATTGAGAGAGTAGTTTTCCAAAGAAGTTGCTGGCAAGTCTAACGTCGCGCGACAAAAGACTAAAAAGACATAAATGACGTCAGTAACGTCCCCGTCACACATGAACGGGCTATGCGTCAATTAGAACACATTTCAGTATTGTTCAGTTATCTGACAAAGATAAAATTGAAATTAGAGTTAGATTTGAAGAAAAAAAGTAGTCCCAAACAGTGAAAAATAAAAAATCGTATTTTCACTGTTTGAAACAGTGAAAATATCGATTTATATTTCACTGATAAATCTCTATCATTCATTGAAAAGCATGTAAGAAATGTGTATTGGCACTATCTTAGACTGTCTGTCACACTGTCTGTTCTGACATTTTTGTTTGTAAAATACCATGAAATATCACTGCCATTTAAAACATTATCAACTCGGAAGACATAGCCTTCACATATCAAACTTTTCTGACCTTTGTTCCTCTAAGAAATCTAAAAATCAATGTTTGGAACACACTCTTAAATAAAGTCTGTGAAGTTGACTTGGCATTTGAAATTTGATTTATTCCGTATAAATATCGCTATGTGAATCCCAAACCACTATACACATTATAGGCAAAATTGAATGCCAAACTCCAGCCAAGATATGTAACTCGGGTATCCCAGGAAATAATTATCTTCAATTCAGCCCTTAACCCTTATCTTGCTGTTCACGATAACCCCTATCTTTGCAAACAGTGTAGATCCAGATCAGATGGCTTCTGAAGAAGCCATATGATCAGGATCTACACTGTTTGACATACACTTTATGGATTTGTAGTAATAAATTACATAAAGAAATTTGATTGGTTGATAGACAGAAATGGGTGTGGCTTAAATGAATATTCAGCAAGATAAGGGTTAAATAATGGATAATCAACAGTTTTAGCAATTTGAAGCACAAACTATATATTCATCCAGGAACATAATGACATTTTAATTTATAAAATTCATTCAAAGTGTCACCAAAGAAGGCAAAACCAACTCAAATTTTTTCAGCCAAAAATATTTTTTGCCATACTGAATGTCTGTGTACGTGATATTGTGTTTATGTATGAAATCTGAAATAAAATATATCTAAACCAACTAATACCTGCATGTAGCTAACAAACAGTCAATGTTTCATCAATGTTGAAGCCTGAGCAAACGGTGTATACCAAGATGAGACGCTGCATAATATGGTCACCATGGTCTACACCGTTTGCCACTCATCCAGCTATTCTTAGACATAAGATTGAGTACAAAGTTGTACCTGTTCAAATTTTAGAACAAGTATGGTAAGGCGTTGAGCTGTCCGAATATTTAGGATAAATACTGTAGCTGTATCTAACTGGATACAAAATTTGAGTTAACTCTTGTGCAGCTGAACTTCTACTTTAGCAAACGGTGTAGATCTAGATCAGCGGTATGTCTATGTTGCGACGTTAAGATGACAAAGTCCCTATTTTTGTTAGCTCTAGTGACCATATGAACATACCAAAACAGGATCTACACTATTTGTCATTCAGTTTTGGAACTGAATAAATTCATTATACAAAGTAATTTGATTGGCTGAAAAACAGCAACAGGTTTCACAAAATTAATTTACATGTTACCAGGAATAAAACTTACGAGGTCTCATTTTTCTTCTCTGTGAAGATTCTTAAGAGGAACTCTCCTTGCTGGTTAGGTTCAAAAGTTGATGGGATAATGACGTAGGTTCCTGGATCTAGCTTGTGTCGGCCACAGATCTCTCTCATATTGATGAAGGATGGTGATTTTGCACAGGAAGCGTTGTACTTGAAAAACCGGGTGTCCAGTGGGCCTGAGCCAACAGATCCATCTTCTTTCAACTGAAAACAGTTTAAAGGGTCTGTAAAAATCTTCTGGACACTAGAAATGTCTCTGACATGGAATATAAGAATCTTATATGGGTGTGAGGGGTGGATGGAAAAATCCGTCCTGAGGGACACTGTCCGGCATCACGAGGCTTGCCTCGTGATGCCGGGCAGTGAACCCGAGGGACCGATTTTTCTATCCACCCCTCACACCCATATTTGATTCTTTTTCTTGCATACCTTCCATTTCTTTGCGCGGATTTTTTAATGCTGCAGTCACTTCGGTTACCAACGTCCGCCATATTGTGTTGACATTGTAGGAATGTTTAGTGACGTCACGTAAAGTGCTGTGACGTCAACCTTAACGACAGCGCATACTAGGTCATAATCAACCAGTGCATTTATCAAACACGCGATTATATTCGATTTTGGGTCGGAACACCAGGGTCAGAACATAAATTTCTATCCCAGGGTAAAATCACGGCTTTCCTTGTCTGGTGTGCAAGAAATATTTAGCTCCCCTCGTTGTTTCCAATTTTGTGGGACTTTAACCCGACATCGAGATGAAATGACATCTCAAGCCCTGCCGCCCAATGAAACCAGTAGGGTTTGTATGCATGGACAGTCCGACTCGCACAACTTTTCCTGGGCAGACTTAAAACCGCTAAGCGGTTTACCAGTCCTCATGTGAGGTCGGTTTCAGCTCTGCGTGGAAGCATCATGCAGTCCATATTTCTTCAAGCCCTGATGGGCGGGGGCTGAGAATTTTCTGTGTACCTTTAAGAGTACAATACATCAAGAGAGTCATATAAACATGAGATATATTACTGAGATTTTTATTTTTGCCATGTATACAATGTACCTTGTAGATGACGTAACCAATGGTCAGCATGTCCAGTCCTTCTTTACGTTTCTTACGACGATCTTTCTGCAGGAGACCAATAAGGACAGTACATTTATTATCGTCATCGTCATCATCAGGGTCAGTGACACTAACACGGTACTGGGGATTGGTGGCAAAGGTATCTGTAAAGAGATAAGTTTTAACCCTTAGACTGCTTATCACACTAGCAAACAGTGTTTTCAAAGTTTTATTTTTCTCTCCTTTTTTGAAGAAAATAAGACTTGACATTACATGTGAATCGTCTGCTAGGCAGACGATTCACATGTAATGTCAAGCCTTATTTACGATGAAAAATATTTTAGAACTAGAAATGTCTCCATACTATCCTTACTATGGCCTGGAAGCACAAATAAGAAAACTATAATGAAAATTGCTGACTCCATCTCAGACCAGATGAGGATGTAGACACGGAGGCAGATGGAGATGGATGGAGAGTCCTAACACTAAATGCCCTTTCCATCCAACATTCTTCACATGGCCGCGGCATAAAAATCAACCTGTCATCTTCTCTAGGAATTTATGTAGCCGTTGAAGAGTAAAAAGTGCTGAACTAACTGGAAATATTGTCCACTATTGTATGTACAGAATACAAATTTATAACCTCTATTTTGCTTTCCTGTACTCCTACTCGTTTACTATTAACCCTTTTTGTACCAAATGGAATCTTCCTCCTTATATATAGCAGGCGTCCATTTAAAATTTAGGGGTGCCATGTTGTGCTTTCATCAAAATTTATTTAGAAAATGTCTGAGCTTTTAGCAAACAGTGGAGGCCCTGATCAGATTCCGCGCTCTGCGGCATCTGATCTGGGCCTGCACTGCTTGCCAGGGTACTCGTTTTGGGGTTTCGGGTAATGAATGGGTTAAAGGTATGAATTACACATCACTTATAGTTGGACTCAGCTAAAGGTTTGAGCCTGATTATCAGATTAAACTAGTGACTGCGCCATCCCCAAAAATATTAAGTTCATCAAGGGCAAATAACTCTTACACTAATAATCTAATCAAAGTTCTCTGACCTTCATCCACATCCTTAGCGGGTACCTTTACTATGGTGGAATGGGAAACCCCAAACTGGGACAATGGCAAACAATGTGAGCCCAAATCAAATGTTGCATTCTGTGGTGTCTGATCAGGGGCTCAAGTGTCTGCAAAAGATTTAGTCATAATAAATTTTCAGAAATTACTCAACTTGACTCCCCTAAATTAAGAATTGGACCCCTGCTAGTCTGAGCCAGAAGATTCTGACCACAACAAAAATTAGCCTTTAAGATGCCAACAAAAACTTTATCTGAAAATGTTGTCTGTTTATGACTTCTGTCGTATCTTCTAACGAACAATTCAAACATATTTTTTTATACAGGCAAACAGTGTGTACCCTGATCAGACTGCTCCTGAAGGAGCAGTCTGATCTGGGTCCACACTATTTGCAACTATGACTTTGAAAGTAACCAGCAGACAAAATAGCAAACAACTAAGGGTTTTAGCAGTCACAACAAAGACAACTCACCGAGGTAGTTTCTGCATCCACCAGCATTGACCCTAGCGATCCATTCTCCCTCCTCAGCAGTTGCCTCCCATCTCTTCTTGCCCTGGCTAGCCTCTTCTTCATCAAGGGAGTCGGGGCCCAAGTTACAGATCTCTAGTTTCTGGAAGTTCTTCTGCCAGTCCTCAAAAGACATCCTAGAAGATGGCAATGAATGGGATCAAGCTTAAGATAATGATGATGATGATATTTTTTTCTTAACATTTGGTATTGGCCTCTTTCTCACAACTCAAATCTTATTTATTAATTACCATAAAAATCCTAAAACTTCAGACACCTTGAGGACTTGCTGTAACTCTCCTAAAGTTTTAACAAATTTGTTTTGTGATCCAGCAAGGAGTCCAAAAGGTGCAGACGTAATGGCAATCAGTGTAGCCCCAGATAGGACTGCTCCTTCATCTATCTGGGTCTGCGCGGTTTGTTTAAGCCTATCTGCCCCAATATTTAGGATCATTATGATAACCCTTGTCCTGCTGAACCCGATTATGTCTTATCTTTCAAACAATGAAGATCCAGATCAGATGGCTTCTGAAGATTTCATCTGATCAGGATCTTCATTGTTTGTCATTCAGTTTATGAATTTATTGCAATAATTTGCATCAAGCAATATGATTGGTTGATAATCGGTAGTGGGTGTGGCATATATAAATATTCAGCAGGTCAAGGGTTAAGGTTTAAATTATAAGAACATGTGAGGTGAGTGTGCAATATGAAGATTTAAACCAGGGTCCAGCTGTTAACCCATTTTTGTACCAAAATGGAATCTTCCTCCTTACAGTAGGAGTCCATTTCAAAATTGAGGTGTGTCAGGTTGTGTTTTCTTCAAAACTGATTTGGAAAATGGCTGAACTTTAGGCAAACATTTGAGGCCCTGATCAGACGCCACGTTCCGCGGCCTCAGATCTGGGCCTGCACTGTTTGCGAGGGTACCCATTTTGGGGTTCTGTTACACAAATTAGCTGAACTAGCTTGTTAGTGGTCAAACTGTCAAGCAACTACAGTATCTCTAATGCAGTGTTTTTTTGTTGTTTTTTGCTGAAAAATGTGAGCAGCTTTTGCATTTGCAAAAGCTGCTCACATTTTTCCAGCAAAAATATTAGCATATTTGTTATATTAAATGTATGAAGTTTTAATGATGTGTGAACTGGCAACATTTTTAGATTTGAACAACTGGACCCTGACAGAAACCAATCAGTGGTCATGTTCAGTGACCCTGGAAATTCCAGAAGAAGATATTTCTTGCCAGCCAATCAAAATGTTCATGTCACTGCCCATTTGTTAGCACAAGTCTTTCCTTCAGCAATGTGTTGAAAAAGTGAGAAAGTTCCAAATCCTATTCTACTTTTCTGCTTTTTACCCAGGTTTTTAATTGGTGTTTTTCATCACCTTTTTTGGTCCAACTGCTCATTTTGGTACTTGGACAAAAGAAAACCTTCATAAAATGTAAACAGCCTGCAAAAAGTGTAGTTTCCTGGTAGTCACTATCTTAGCAACAATAGACTGATGGGCTACTGCGCATGCCAAGCAACATTTAGAAGTCTATAAGCTGGCATTCAATTGGTACAATCCTATCTCAGGAAAAGATTTTGTTTGTTTTCAACACTTTTAGGTCATACAGCTAAAGTCAGTTTACCTAACCACACCCCCCCCCCCTGGGCAGGCCCATACATAAGTGGTCAGCCAGTACACTATGCATTCTATCACCAGAAACAGACAACTGCCCTTCTTTAATCGGCAGAAGGGACAGACTGACCATAGAAAAGATTTCATGATCAATCTCCACAAAAGACTGTTGCCAACCTAGCAGGTATCGAACAAGCAACCTCCTGATCACCAGTCAGACATGCATATGACCTAGCTACCAAGACTGGCATTGAAAAGATGAATAAAGATCAAATTTATATCAGATTGGGTGAGTGTCTAGCATCCACCAATCCCAGAGTTCTCACTAGGATTTTGAAAACAGGAGTTTAAGAATCCATCCATGGAAAAAGTTGGATTCAAATCTGAGTCAAATTTTGAAAAGTTGGAGTTTGACCCTAAAAACGTGTGTCAATTATGGCTAAATGCGTACGGCTGTAGAGTGTGACTCCAAAAGACTTTGGGGCTTGAACCCTTGTTCTGCTTAACATGACAAACCCTTTTCTTGCAGTGGAGATCCAGATCAGATGGCTTCCATCTAATCAGGATTTACACTGTCACTTAGATTGTGAATTTGAATGGATAAATTACATTAGACTTTTAAAGTCAGGAGTGGACTGGGTGAATTAATTTATTCATCAGGATATGGGTTTAAATTTAGTGTGAGCAGTTAACAGTAGTACAGGCTCTGATTAGGCTTCACCAACAGGACAGGTCCGTTCAGGCCATGCACTACATCCTAGTTCATAAAATGGCATATGAAACTTGGATTCTTTGATATGTTACACGATCATGTCCTGGAAATTTTTATTTTTGACCCCCCGCGGGCCCAGTCCCCACCCCCTCCACCCTGCGCCCACCCCTAGGGCTGTGATCGAAGTTCCGAAAGTGTCATGCACTCCCCGGACCAAAGATCTGTCTGTTCCAAAAGTTTCAAGTTTCTATCTATCACCATCTAGGAGTTATCCAGTAAGACGGACGGACGTATGACGAAGACCATTACAATAGCCCCTCGTGGGGACCAAAAAAAACAACAAAAAACAAAACAAGAGGGCCCAGAGGGCCCTGGTTCGCTCACCTGATCCAATGTATAACAAATGGGCCCCAGGCAGGGTCATTTTTGGCCCGAGGGTTATAATTTGAACAATCTTGGTAGAGGTCCACAAGATTAAGCTTCATATTGAATATGAAAGACCTGGGCTTTGTGGTTTCAAAGAACAAGATTTTAAAGGTTTACCCTGCATATAGAAGTCTATGTAAAACAAGATTTTCCCTATATAAGTCTATGTAAAACCAAAGGGCCCCGGAGCGGGGGCATTTTTGGCCCCAGGGCTATAATTTGAACAATCTTGGTAGAGGTCCACTAGCTGAAGCTTCATAACAAATATAAAATACCTAAGCCTTGTGTTTCAGAGAAGATGATTTTTAAAGATTTTCCCTATACATGTATAAGTCTATGTAAAACCAAAAGGCCACATGGCGGGGGCATTTTTGGTCTCAGCGCTATAATTTGAACAATCTTTATAGAGGTCCACTAGCTGAAGCTTCATAACAAATATCGAAGACCTAAGCCTTGTGGTTTCAGAGAAGAAGATTTTTCAAGATTTTCCCTATATAAGTCTATGTAAAACCAAAGGGCCCCTGCGTGGGGGCATTTTTGGCCCCAGGGCTATAATTTGAACAATCTTGGTAGGGGTCCACTAGATGAAGCTTCATACCAAATATCAAAGACCTGGGCCTTGCGGTTTCTGAGAAGAAGATTTTTAGATTTTCCCTATATAAGCCCATGTAAAACCAAAGGACCCCGGTGCGGGGGCATTTTTGGCCCCAGCACTATAATTTGAACAATCTTGGTAGGGGTCCACTAGATGAAGCTTCATACCAAATATCAAAGACCTGGGCCTTGCAGTTTCAGAGAAGAAGATTTTTCAAGATTTTCCCTATATAAGCCTATGTAAAACCAAAGGGCCCCGTGGCGGGGGCATTTTTGGCCCCAGCACTATAATTTGAACAATCTTGGTAGGGGTCCACTAGATGAAGCTTCACACCAAATATCAAAGACCTGGGCCTTGCGGTTTCAGAGAAGAAGATTTTTCAAGATTTTCCCTATATAAGCCCATGTAAAACCAAAGGGCCCCCGTGCGGGGGCATTTTTAGCTCCAGCACTATAATTTGAACAATCTTGGTAGGGGTCCACTGGATGAAGCTTCATACCAAATATCAAAGACCTGGGCCTTGCGGTTTCTGAGAAGAAGATTTTTAAAGATTTTCCCTATATAAGCCCATGTAAAACCAAAGGACCCCGATGCGGGGGGGTTTTGGCCCCAGCACTATAATTTGAACAATCTTGGTAGGGGTCCACTAGATGAAGCTTCATACCAAATATCAAAGACCTGGGCCTTGCGGTTTCAGAGAAGAAGATTTTTTAAGATTCTCCCTATATAAGCCCATGTAAAACCAAAGGGCCCTGGTGCGGGGCATTTTTGGCCCCAGCACTATAATTTGAACAAACTTGGTAGGGGTCCACTAGATGAAGCTTCATACCAAATATCAAAGACCTGGGCCTTGCGGTTTCAGAGAAGAAGATTTTTTAAGTTTTCGGTGAAAAAAATCTATTTTTGGCTACTGTGACCTATATGTGCAACGGACCGGAACCATTTGAACAACTTTGAAAGGGGACCACCTAAGGATCATTCCTGTAAAGTTTGGTCAAAATCCGATCAGTGGTTTAGGAGGAGATGTCGTTTGAAGAAAAAGTTTACGGACGCACGCACGGACGCACGCACGGACGCACGACGGACGACGGACAAAAAGTGATCCCAAAAGCTCACCTTGTCACTACGTGACAGGTGAGCTAAAAAACAAGAGGGCCATGATGGCCCTGGATCACTCACCTGATCCATAGAGTAACAAGTGGGCACCGGGGAGGGCCATTATTGACCCCAGGGTTATAATGTGCATAATAATGAGGGAGGTCTAAAAGGTGAAGCTTCATACCAAATATCAACAAAGGCTATAATTTGAACAATCTTGGCAAAGGTCCACTAGATGAAGCTACACACCTAATATCAATGACCTGCACCTTGCGGTTTCAGAGAAGATTTTTTTTAAGATAATCCCTACATAAGCCTATGTAAAACCAAATGGCCCCGGGGCGGGGGCATTTTTGGCCTCAGTGCTTTAACTTAAAGAATCTTGATAGGGGTCCACTAGATGAAGCTTCACACGAAATATCAAAGACCTGGGCCTTGCTGCTTCAGAGAAGAAGATTTTCAAATATTATCTCTATATAAGTCTATGTAAAACCAAAGGGCCCCGGGGCGGGGGCATTTGTGGCCCGAGGGCTATAATTTGAATAATCTTGGTGGAGGTCCACTAGATGAAGCTCCATACCACTTATCAAAGATATGGGCCTTGCAGTTTCAGAGAAGAAGAATTTTAAAGATTTTCCCTATATAAGTCTATTTAAAACCAAAGGGTCTCGGGGCGGGGGCATTTTTGGCCCCAGGGCTATAATTTGAACAATCTTGATAGAGGTCCACTAGATGAAATTTCACATCAAATATCAAAGACCTAGACCTTGTGGTTTCACAGAAGAAGATTTTTAAAGATTTCCTCTATATAAGTCTATGTAAAACCAAAGGGCTCTGAGGCGGGGGCATTTTTGGTCGCAGGGCTATCATTTGAACAATCTTGGTAGAGGTCCACTAGATGAAGCTTCATACCAAATATCAAAGACCTAGGCCTTGTGGTTTCAGAGTAGAAGATTTTTCAAGATTTTCCCTATATAAGTGTATGTAAAACAGAAGGGCCCCGGTGAGGGGGGGGGGGGCATTTTTGGCCCCAAGGCTATAATTTGAACAATTTTGGTAGAGGTCCACAAGATGAAGCTTCATACCAAATAGCAAAGACCTGGGCCTTGCAGTTTCAGAGAATAAGGTTTTTAAAGATTTTCTCCACATAAGCTTATGTAAAACCAAAGGTCCCTGGGGAGGGGGGGGGGGGGACATTTTTGGCCCCAAGGCTATAATTTGAACAATTTTGGTAGAGGTCCACAAGATGAAGCTTCATACCAAATAGCAAAGACCTGGGCCTTGCAGTTTCAGAGAATAAGGTTTTTAAAGATTTTCTCCACATAAGCTTATGTAAAACCAAAGGTCCCTGGGGAGGGGGCATTTTTGGCCCCAGCACAAAAATTTCAACAATCTTGGTAGGGGTCCAATAGATGAAGCTTCATACCAAATAGCAAAGACCTGGGCCTTGCCGTTTCATAGAACAAGATTTTTAAAGATTTTCCCCATATAAGCCTATGTAAAACCAAAGGGCCCTGGGGCGGGGGGCGGGGGCATTTTTAGCCCCAGCCCTATAATTTTGACAATCTTGGTAGGGGTCCACTAGATGAAGCTTTATACCAAATAGCTAAGACCTGGGCCTTGTGGTTTCAGAGAAGAAGATTTTTTAATGATTTTCCCTATATAAGCCTATGTAAAACCAAAGGGCCCCAGGGCGGGAGCATTTTTGGCCCCAGCACTATAATTTGAACAATCATGGTAGGGGTCACTTAGATGAAGCTTCATACCAAATATCAAAGACCTGGGCCTTGTGGTTTTAGAGAAGAAGATTTTTAAAGATTTTCCCTATATAATCCTATGTAAAACCAAAGGGCCACGGGGCGAGGGCATTTTTGGCCCAAGCACTATAATTTGAACAACCTTGGTAGGGGTCCACTAGATGAAGCTTCATACCAAATAGCAAAGACCTGGGCCTTGTGGTTTCAGAGAAGAAGATTTTTCAAGATTTTCCCTATATAAGCCCATGTAAAACCAAAGGGCCCCAGGGTGGGGGCATTTTGGGCCCCAGCACTATAATTTGAACAATCTTGTTAGGGGTCCACTAGATGAAGCTTCATACCAAATATCAAAGACCTGGGCCTTGTGGTTTCAGAGAAGAAGATTTTTAAAGATTTTCCCTATATAATCCTATGTAAAACCAAAGGGCCCTGGGGCGGGGGCATTTTTGGCCCGAGCACTATAATTTGAACAATCTTGGTAGGAGTCCATTAGATGAAGCTTCATACTAAATATCAAAGTCCTGGGCCTTGCGGTTTCAGAGAAGAAGATTTTTAAAGATTTTCCCTGTATAAGCCCATGTAAAACAAAAGGGCCCCGGGGCTGGGGCATTTTTGGCCCCAGCACTGTAATTTGAACAATCTTGGTAGGGGTCCACTAGATGAAGCTTCATTCCAAATATCAAAGACCTTGGCCTTGCGGTTTCAGAGAAGAAGATTTTTCAAGATTTTCCGTGAAAAAATCTATTTTTGTCTCCTGTGACCTATATGAGCAACGGACCGGAACCATTTGAACAACTTTGAAAGGGGACCACCTAAGGATCATTCCTGTGAAGTTTGGTCAAAATCCGATCAGTGGTTTAGGAGGAGATGTTGTTTGAAGAAATTGTTTACGCACGGATGACAGACAAAAAGTGATCCTAATATTAATCACAAGAGGGCCATGATGGCCCTGGATCGCTCACCTGATCCATTGTGTAACAAGTGGGCCCCAGAGATGGCCATTATTGGCCCCAGGGCTTTAATGTGCATAATGTTGAGGGAGGTCTTAAAGGTGAAGCTTCATACCAAACATCAACAAAGGCTATAATTTGAACAATCTTGGCAAAGGTCCACTAGATGAAGCTACACATCAAATATCAAAGACCTGGGCCTAGGGGTTTCAGAGAAGAAGATTTTTAAAGATTTTCCCTATATAAGCCTATGTGAAACCAAAGGGCCCCGGGAAGGGGGCATTTTTGGCCCCAGCACTATAATTTGAACAATCTTGGTAGGGGTCCACTAGATGAAGCTTCATACCAAATATCAAAGTCCTGGGCCTTGTGGTTTCAGAGAAGAAGATTTTTAAAGATTTTCCCTATATAAGCCTATGTAAAACCAAAGGGCCCCGGGGCGGGGGCATTTTTGGCCCCAGCACTATAAATTGAACAATCTTGGTAGGGGTCCACTAGATGAAGCTTCATACCAAATATCAAAGACCTGGGCCTTGTGGTTTCAGAGAAGAAGATTTTTACGGATTTTCCCTATATAAGCCTATGTAAAACCAAAGGGCCCCGTGGCAGGGGCATTTTTTGTCCCAGCACTATAATTTGAATAATCTTGGTAGGAGTCCACTAGATGAAGCTTCATACCAAATATCAAAGTCCTGGGCCTTGTGGTTTCAGAGAAGAAGATTTTTAAAGATTTTCCCTATATAAGCCTATAGATGTAAAACCAAAGGGCCCCGGGGCGGGGGCATTTTTGGCCCCAGCACTATAATTTGAACAATCTTGGTAGGGGTCCACTAGATGAAGCTTCATACCAAATATCAAAGACCTGGGCCTTGTGGTTTCAGAGAAGAAGATTTTTAAAGATTTTCCCTATATAAGCCAATGTAAAACCAAAGGGCCCCGTGGCGGGGGCATTTTTTGTCCCAGCACTAAAATTTTAACAATCTTGGTAGGGGTCCACTAGATGAAGCTTCATACCAAATATCAAAGTCCTGGGCCTTGTGGTTTCAGAGAAGAAAATTTTTAAAGATTTTCCCTATATAAGCCTATGTAAAACCAAAGGGCCCCGGGGCGGGGGCATTTTTGGCCCCAGCACTATGATTTGAACAATCTTGGTAGGGGTTCACTAGATGAAGCTTCATACCAAATATCAAAGACCTGGGCCTTGTGGTTTCAGACAAGAAGATTTTTAAAGATTTTCCCTATATAAGCCTATGTAAAACCAAAGGGCCCCATGGCGGGGGCATTTTTTGTCCCAACACTATAATTTGAACAATCTTGGTAGGGGTCCAGTAGATGAAGCTTCATACCAAATATCAAAGTCCTGGGCCTTGTGGTTTCAGAGAAGAAGATTTTTAAAGATTTTCCCTATATAAGCCTATGTAAAACCAAAGGGCTCTGGGGCGGGGGCATTTTTGGCCCCAGCACTATAATTTGAACAATCTTGGTAGGGGTCCACTAGATGAAGCTACATACCAAATATCAAAGACCTGGGCCTTGTGGTTTCAGAGAAGAAGATTTTTAAAGATTTTCCCTATATAAGCCAATGTAAAACCAAAGGGCCCCGTGGCGGGGGCATTTTTTGTCCCAGCACTATAATTTGAACAATCTTGGTAGGGGTCCACTAGATGAAGCTTCATACCAAATATCAAAGTCCTGGGCCTTGTGGTTTCAGAGAAGAAGATTTTTAAAGATTTTCCCTATATAAGCCTTTGTAAAACCAAAGAGCCCCGGGGCGGGGGCATTTTTGGCCCCAGCACTATAATTTGAACAATCTTGGTAGGGGTCCACTAGATGAAGCTTCATACCAAATATCAAAGACCTGGGCCTTGTGGGTTCAGAGAAGAAGATTTTTAAAGATTTTCCCTATATAAGCCTATGTAAAACCAAAGGGCCCCAGGGCGGGGGCATTTTTGGCCCCAGCACTATAATTTGAACAATCTTGGTAGGGGTTCACTAGATGAAGCTTCATACCAAATATCAAAGACCTGGGCCTTGTGGTTTCAGAGAAGATGATTTTTTAAGTTTTTGGTGAAAAAAATCTATTTTTAGCTCCTGTGACCTAGATGTGCAACGGACCGGAACCATTTGAACAACTTTGAAAGGGGACCACCTAAGGATCATTCCTGTGAAGTTTGGTCAAAATCCGATCAGTGGTTTAGGAGGAGATGTCGTTTAAAGAAATTGTTTACGCACGGACGCACAGACGGACGCACGCACGCACGACGGACAAAAAGTGATCCCAAAAGCTCACCTCGTCACTACGTGACGGTGAGCTAACAAGAGGGCCATGATGGCCCTGGATCGCTCACCTAATCCATAGTGTAACAAGTGGGCCCCAGGTAGGGGGGTCATTATTGGCCCCAGGGCTTTAATGTGCATAATGCTGAGGGAGGTCTGAAAGGTGAAGCTTCATACCAAACATCAATAAAGGCTATAACATGAACAATCTTGGCAAAGGTCGTCGAGATAAAGCTACACACCAAATATCAAGGAACTGGGCCTTGCGGTTTCAGAGAAGAAGATCTTTTTAAAGATATTCCATACATAAGCCTATGTAAAACCAAATTTGCATCTGGGCTATATTAGTCTATGTAAAACCAAAGGGTCCCAGGCTGGGGACATTTGTGGCCCCAGGGCTATAATTTGGAACAATCTTGGTAGAGGTCCACTAGATGAAGCTTCATACCAAATATCAAAGACCTAGGTCCTGTGGTTTCAGAGAAGAAGATTTATAAAGATTTTCCCTATATAAGTCTAAGTAAAACCAAAGGGTCCCGGAGCGGGGGCATTTTTGGCCCAAGGGCTATAATTTGAACAATCTTGGTAGAGGTCCATTAGATGAAGCTTCATACCAAATATCGAAGACCTAGGCCATGTGGATTCAGACTAGAAGAGTTTTAAAGATTTTCCCTATATAAGCCTATGTAAAACCAAAGGGCCCCGGAGCGGGGGCATTTTTGGCCCCAGCACTATAATTTGGACAATCTGGGTAGGGGTCCATTAGATGTAGCTTCATACTAAATATCAAAGTCCTAGGCCTTGTGGTTTCAGAGAAGAAGATTTTTAAAGATTTTCCATATATAAGCCTATGTAAAACCAAAGGGCCCTGGGGCGGGGGCATTTTGTGCCCCAGCACTATAATTTGAACAATCTTGGTAGGAGTAAACTAGATGAAGCTTCATACCAAATATCAAAGACCTGGGCCTTGCGGTTTCAGAGAAGAAGATTTTTAAAGATTTTCCTTATATAAGCCCATGTAAAACCAAAGGGCCCCGGGGCGGGGGCATCTTTGGCCCCAGCACTATAATTAGAACAATCTTGGTAGGGGTCCACTAGATGAAATTTCACACCAAATATCAAAGACCTAGGCCTTGTGGTTTCAGAGAAGAAGATTTTTAAAGATTTTCCCTATATAAGTCTATGTAAAACCAAAGGGCCATGGAGCGGGGGGTATTTTTGACCCCAGCACTATAATTTGAACAATCTTGGTAGAGGTCCATTAGATGAAGCTTCATACCAAATATCAAAGTCCTTGGCCTTGTGGTTTCAGAGAAGAAGATTTTTAAAGATTTTCCATATATAAGCCTATGTAAAACCAAAGGGCCCCGGGGCGGGGGCATTTTGTGCCCCAGCACTATAATTTGAACAATCTTGGTAGGGGTCCACTAGATGAAGCTTCATACCAAATATCAAAGACCTGGGCCTTGTGGTTTCAGAGAGGATGATTTTTTAAGTTTTTGGTGAAAAAAATCTATTTTTGGGCCGTGTGACCTAGATGTGCAACGGACCGGAACCATTTGAACAACTTTGAAAGGGGACCACCTAAGGATCATTCCTGTGAAGTTTGGTCAAAATCCCATCAGTGGTTTAGGAGGAGATGTCGTTTGAAGAAATTGTTTACGCACGCACGCACGGACGGACCCATGCGCGGACGCACGACGGACGACGGACAAAAAGTGATCCTAAAAGCTCACCTCGTCACTACGTGACGGTGAGCTAACAAGAGGACCATGATGGCCCTGGATCGCTCACCTGATCCATAGAGTAACAAGTGGGCCCCAGGGAGGGCCATTATTGACCCCAGGGCCATAATGTGCATTATGTTGAGGGAGGTCTAAAAAGGTGAAGCTTCATACCAAATATCAACAAAGGCTATAATTTTAACAATCTTGGCAAAGGTCCACTAGATGAAGCTACACAACAAATATCAAAGACCTGGGCCTTGCGGTTCCAGAGAAGAAGATTTTTTTAAAGATATTTCTTACAGAAGCCTATGTAAAACCAAATGGCCCCGGGGCAGGGGCAGTTTTGGCCTCAGGGCTATAATTTAAACAATCTTGATAGAGGTCCACTAGATGAAGCTTCACACCAAATATCAAAGACCTGGGCCTTGTTGTTTCAGAGAAGAAGATTTTCAAAGATTATCTCTATTGTAAGTCTATGTAAAACCAAAGGGCCCTGGGGGGGGGGGGGGAGATTTGTGGCCCCAGGGCTATAATTTGAACAATCTTGGTAGAGGTCCACTAGCTGGTGCTTCATACCAAATGTCAAAGACCTAGGCCTTGTGGTTTCAGAGTAGAAGATTTTTCAAGATTTTCCCTATATAAGTCTATGAAAAACCAAAGGGCCCAGGAGCGGGGGCAATTTTGGCCCCAGGGCTATAATTTGAAAAATCTTGATAGAGGTCCACTAGATGAAGCTTCACACCAAATATCAAAGACCTGGGCCTTGTTGTTTCAGAGAAGAAGATTTTCAAAGATTATCTCTATTGTAAGTCTATGTAAAACCAAAGGGCCCTGGGGGGCATTTGTGGCCCCAGGGCTATAATTTGAACAATCTTGGTAGAGGTCCACTAGCTGAAGCTTCATACCAAATGTCAAAGACCTAGGCCTTGTGGTTTCAGAGTAGAAGATTTTTCAAGATTTTCCCTATATAAGTCTATGAAAAACCAAAGGGCCCAGGAGCGGGGGCAATTTTGGCCCCAGGGCTATAATTTGAAAAATCTTGATAGAGGTCCACTAGATGAAGCTTCACACCAAATATCAAAGACCTGGGCTTTGTTGTTTCAGAGAAGAAGATTTTCAAAGATTATCTCTATTGTAAGTCTATGTAAAACCAAAGGGCCCTGGGGGGGGGCATTTGTGGCCCCAGGGCTATAATTTGAACAATCTTGGTAGAGGTCCACTAGCTGAAGCTTCATACCAAATGTCAAAGACCTAGGCCTTGTGGTTTCAGAGAAGAAGATTTTTCAAGATTTTCCCTATATAAGTCTATGAAAAACCAAAGGGCCCAGGAGCGGGGGCAATTTTGGCCCCAGGGCTATAATTTGAAAAATCTTGATAGAGGTCCACAAGATGAAGCTTCATACCAAATTTCAAAGACCTGGGCCATGCAGTTTCAGAAAAGAAGATTTTTAAACATTTTCCCTATATAAGCCTATGTAAAACCAAAGGGCCCCGGGCGGGGGCATTTTTGGCCCCAGCACTATAATTTGAACAGTCTTGGTAGGGGTCCACTAGATGAAACTTTATACCAAATAGCAAAGACCTGGGCCCTGCAGTTTCAGAGAAGAAGATATTTTAAAGATTTTCCCAATATAAGCCCATGTAAAACCAAAGGGCCCTGGGGTGGGGGCATTTTTGGCCCCAGCACTATATATTTGAACAATCTTGGTAGGGGTCCACTGGATGAAGCTTCATACCAAATATCAAAGACCTGGGCCTTGCGGTTTCAGAGAAGAAGATTTTTAAAGGTTTTCCCTATATAAGCCTATGTAAAACCAAAGGGCCCCGGGGCAGGGGCATTTTTGGCCCCAGCACAATAATTTGAACAATCTTGGTAGGAGTAAACTAGATGAAGCTTCATACCAAATATCAAAGACCTGGGCCTTGCGGTTTCAGAGAAGAAGATTTTTAAAGATTTTCCCTATATAAGCCCATGTAAAACCAAAGGGCCCCGGGGCGGGGGCATCTTTGGCCCCAGCACTATAATTAGAACAATCTTGGTAGGGGTCCACCAGATGAAGATTCATACCAAATATCAAAGACCTGGGCCTTGCAGTTTCAGAGAAGAAGATTTTTAAAGATTTTCCCTATACAAGCCCATGTAAAACCAAAGGGCCCCGGGGCGGGGGCATTTTTGGCCCCAGCACTATAATTTGAACAATCTTGGTAGGGGTCCACTAGATGAAGCTTCATACCAAATATCAAAGACCTGGGCCTTGCAGTTTCAGAGAAGAAGATTTTTTAAGTTTTCGGTGAAAAAAATCTATTTTTGGCTCCTGTGACCTATATGTGCAACGGACCGGAACAACTTTGAAAGGGGGCCACCTAAGGATCATTCCTGTGAAGTTTGGTCAAAATCCGCTCAGTGGTTTAGGAGGAGATGTTGTTTAAAGAAATTGTTTACGCACGCACGCACGCACGGACGGACGCTCGCACGCAGGCCGGACAAAAAGTGATCCCAAAAGCTCACCTCCTCACTACGTGACGGTGAGCTAAAAACAGTGCAGGCCCAGATCAGGTGCCACGGGTGTCTGTTCCGGACCTCCACTATTAGCAGGCAGTTCAACACTTAATAATTAATTTCTTTCATTCAAATAGGCCTAATCAAGGTAACTTGATAATGCGACAAACTCGAGTCATAATTTTCTTTAATCGTAATAAAGGCTATTTATACACTAGATTATAGCATCCTTTAATTATGCATCCGACATTTTTTCAACAATCAAATTACCGATAATCCAACTGTGTATTCGAGTATCCGTAAACAAAACTGTCAATTAATGTTAATCAGCCATGAGATTGTTGCATCTCGCAAACCGCAAGACTGACCTGCCAATCTTCTAGCCGTGACGCTCTGATTGGCAGAAAGAGAAATACTGACGACTGACTTTGCCAGGTAATGCTTGAACAAGGCCGGCGGCGACGATTAACGGTAAACTTTTGAGCCGAAAGCGGTAGCTAAATTTGGAGATCAATTGGACATCCGATGTCATCTTTTGATGTGACTGAGGTCATTTTTACGGACGCGTCAGGCGGAAAAAAAATTGGCGTAATTAAGAATCCACAACAGGAAATTTTACGCGTACAAAAGCAAAAACAGGCGTAAAAATACGCCGGATTCGGCGTTTCCGAGAACTCTGCAATCCTAACAGACAAAGGTTAAAGAAACATAATATACAAGTTAAACAATACTTCCAAACAAACCATCAAATCGAAACTAATCTTGATCAGAGGTAGTCTACAACTCACCAGAATTCACCATCATCTTCAAACGTCAAGCCAAGTGTCTTCTTTTCTCCCTCTGGGATGTAATTCCATTCAGGAGACCTGGAAAGAAGAATTACTTAATCTGGTCATAATTTGGTAATACATGTACTTTCTCTCATAAGTCTGTAAGAGGGAAGAGGACCTCTTTGGTGTAAATTTTGTAATTTCTAAATGAAACTATGTTTGAATTGTAACTAGAGCTGTCAGTGAAACTGACTAGGGCCCCGGCAGCGCTATCCGAGGAGTAAAAATTTGTGGACGGACAGACGGACGTTCTCACGAACGGATACTTAAGTGGCTAGGCGTCGGCATATTGACTACTTAAGCGGCAAATTCTCTTAAGCAGCAAGCCACCTAAGAGCAAATTTTTGCCACTTAAGTACCCAAATAACGGAATAAACCACATTTGGACTCACGAATATATACTTAAGTGTCAAACTGTCCAAATTTTTTGCCCCCTAAATGTCGTTTCGTTGGTGCGAACAGACAGACAGATGGACGGACGGAGTGATTACTATAGGGCACCCACACTTTCAGTGCGGGGCCCTAATAATGTTGTGGGTACTTGTTAGAATTGCCTAAATGAGGCAATTCTAACAAGTACCCACAACATAATATTTGTGGAGACACAAGAAAAATTATCCCCAATATATCCTCGTTACTCCCTCTTCCATATCCACAGCAGGCCGTCTTCTTTTTTCTTATTCCCAATAGAAGACTGTGTTGTTGGAACTAGCCATGTTACAAGCAGCCCATTAGTTATACTATACAAACCATATTTTTGAAGAGAATTCTGTCAAAACATGTCTATATACGCAATGCAAAGAAACTGTCTTTTATTCTGTAACAGAATCCCTTGGGTGAAGAGTTGCCATTTTATGATGTCACTCAGTTGCCTTGACAATAGACAGCTAAATGTCATTTTATTGCATCAGATATGCTGCAACCAAGAAACGCATTGACGCAAGTGTTACAGCCAGAAGACTTTTCGGGACTTCTTTAAGGGGAATGAGAACACCTGGCAGATTGTTCTGCTGTTTATGAAAGGGAGACAACTTTAGGGACTCTTTGCTCCTCCATTGCAAACTCTTTCCTTTAGAGTTGACCCCTATTGACATGGGAGACAAAAATACTTTTGTAGGAGTTGCCTCCCCTGAAGATGTATCCATTCCCCTTTGTTTGTTTTGTTTGATTTGAGGTTTAACGTCCCCATCAACATTGTAAAGGTCATTTTGGAGACGTTGCTTCCAATTTTGTGGGACTTTTACCCGACATTGAGATGAAATGACTTCTCAAGCCCTGTCGCCCAATGAAACCAATAGGGTTTATTAGCATGGACAGTCCGCCTTGCACTGCGGTTCCTGGACAGGCTTAGATCCTCTAAGCGGTTTACCAGTACTAGTGTGCGGGCCGGAATCAGCTCTGCGTGGAAGCATCATGCAGCCCATATATTTCTTCAAACCCCTATGGGCGGGGGCTTATCCATTCCCCTTAAATAATGGCTAAAGGTTAGGAGAATCTGATAGTAACCGAAGCATTTTCATCGACTTATTGTCAGTTACAGAACAATTAGGTCAGCTCTAGTACGAGATTTATTAAATAATATTTCACAGTTTGTAGAACAGTTGTGTTGCTCGTGCTACTTGTTGAATTTGACATAAAGTCATCACAAAGACATAGCCAGCCCTGAGGTTATAAGGTTTTTTCGTGTTCTACCTTCTTGAGCAAGAAGTTTGTCCTGCTCAAAAATATTAACCACTGTCCTGCTGAACACGATAACCCCTACCTTATCAAACAGTGTAAATGATGATCAGTTCAAAACAAGAATTCCGCCGAAGGCTATGTCGCACCTGTGGGGGTGCAAAGTCACCAACCATGACATCTAGGCCAAGATCAAACATAGATGCTTGCATAAAAGGCTTGTACAAAGTATCATTAATGATATTCAAATAATTCTTGAGAAATGAACTTAACCATTAGGGTGAACACTAGGGTGGTGGCAATATTTTACAAAGTCAGTGAACCATAAAATGTAGGTCAAGGTCAAATATGGATGCTTGCATTTAAGTTGCCATCCTGAGATATAAGCTTGTACCAAGTATCATTAATGAAGCTCTTATGGTTCTTGAGAAATTAACTTGACCAGTAGGGTGAACGCTAGGGTGGTCGGAATATTTTACAAAGTCAGTGAACCATGAAATTTAGGTCAAGGTGAAATACGGATGCTTGCATGTAAGTTGCCATCCCCAGACACAAGTTTATATGAAGTATCATTAATGAAGCTCTAATAGTTCTTGGGTAAAAGTCCCACAAAATTGGAAGCAATGTCTCCAAAATGACCTTTTCAAATCAAACAAACAAAACTAGTAGTTCTTGAGAAATAAACTTGACCATTAGGGTGAACGCTAGGGTGGTCGCAATATTTTACAAAGTCAGTGAACCATGAAATGTACGTGGGGTGATCAATAAATTTGAGAACTTTTGCTATAACTTTTTTAATATACAACCGATCGCAATAAAATTTATATGGTCGATAGAATAGCACATTAGGGACAATGTCATCAAGGTATTGCGTTTGTGACGTCACTAGTTTTTCAATGATGTGATATTTTCGGCGTCATACTTTACGTTCACCATTCAGAAATGGCTGACGACGTTGTTGCAGAACAGAGGACTATCATTAAATTCTACGTAAAATTAGGGAAGACAATGAGCGAAATCAAAGAGGATCTCCAAAAAGTACGGAGAAGCAGCATTTTCGAAATCTTGTATTTATAAATGGTGGCATCGCTTCAGTGACAGAAGAACATCGACCAAAGATGGGGCCCGATCTGGCCGCATTGTGAAGTATACTACAGAGGAAAACTGTGCTGCCACTGAACAATACGTAATGGAAGACAGGCGAGTGACTGTTAGAAATGTAGCGGAGGACTTTAACTTAAGTTATGGTACAGCCCAAGAGATTCTGACGAAAAAGCTTGAATTAAGCCGCGTCTGTGCAAGGTGGGTACCCTGTCTACTTCAGCCTGACCAGAAGATAGTAAGGAAACAGATCTGTCGAGATATTCTCAACAGATACACAGAGGAAGGTGATGGGTTCCTAAATAAAATAATAACATGTGATGAAACATGGTTCCACTCCTTTGAGCCAGAAAGCAAGCAACAGAGTTCCGTGTGGAAACATGCATCGTCACCATCGCCTGTAAATGCCCGACTTTCCAAGTCAGTGGGTAAAGTTATGTCCATCATATTCTGTGACCCAAAAGGAATTGTGTTGAATCACATGGTGCCAGCTAAAACTACAGTCAATAGTGAATACTACGCACATCTAATTAAATTCCAGCTGCAGAGAGCTATTCGAGATAAACGTCCTGAACTTATAAGGTCAGGGTTCATTTTGCACCAAGACAACGCTCCAGTGCACGTGAGTCAACTTGTGTCAACTCGTGAGTATCGTTTTTCATTATTAAGTTATAGCTAAAGTTCTCGATTGATCACCCCTCGTAGGTCAAGGTCAAATATGGATGCTTGCATGTAAGTTGCCATCCCCAGACACAAGTTGTATCAAGTATCATTAATGAAGCTCTTATACTTCTTGAGAAATAAACTTGACCATTAGGGTGAATGCTAGGGTGGTCGCAAATGTTGACGCCTTGACAAACAGACGGATGGACGGACGAACGAATGAACGGACGAATGAACGGACGCAAAACCCCAGGCCCTGATTGAGAAACTTACTGATCACTCCAAGCTCCCTTCCATTCCGCCTCATTACCCCAGGGGTTTCTCACTCGTACCATGGGAATCTTACCGCTCACCCTCGGTGTTTGAATTTCAACCTGTAGATTATACAAAATCGCATTATAACATAGATTAAACAGACAATCATTCTGAGTCCAGTTGTTCCAAACTAACAATGCCATTAGCTAAGATTTCTTTAAATTTTTGATTATTTAACCCACTGTATGCATTGCTATATGTTGGATAAGTCCATCTGTAACATAAGGGTAGTCAGGCCTATTTTTTCGTCTTTATTATCCCAACGTTTTTTGAAGAAAAGTGGGGATATTGTTATCGCCTCCGTCCGTCCGTCCGTCTGTCCGGCTATCTCATCCTATACCGTTCATTGGAATTCAACCAAATTTGGTGTGTGAGTTACTTACATGAATGGCTTCTGCAAGAGCACATTAATTTTTGGACCAGCCCCCAGGGGTCCCTGGAAGAGGTCAAAACGTGGGGATTTGGGATGGCGCGCCATCGACTGCGCGATCTAGTTCTATTTTTGACAGAAAATTTTGTTAGCAAACAGTGGCATTTTGCGGCATCTAAACTGGGCCTGCACTTTCTGCCAAGGTTACAATGGGTTAATAAGGCAAATACACAAATATTTTTGCTGCAAAAATGCGAGTTGCTTTTGAATCTGAAAAAGCTACCCAGATTTTTCAGCAAAATATTTAAGTATACATAGTATTTGTATATTTTTAGAACAGTAAAAAGTTTGACAACAAATGAGCTCTTTAAGCTAACGATTCTTTGAATAAACAAGGCCCTGGATTCTTATATGCTTGTATCTGTAACAAGAGGGCCATGATGGCCCTGGATTGCTCACCTGATCCATAGGGTAACAAGTGGCCCCCTGGGAGAGCCATTATTGGCCCCGGGCTATAATTTGAATAATCTTGGTAGTGGTCTAAAAGGTGAAGCTTCATACAAAATATCAAAGAACGGAGCCTTCTGGTTTCAGACAAATTAAGGTTTTTAAAGGTTTTCCTTATAAAAGGCCCCAAGGCGGACCATTTTTGGCCCCAGGGCTATAATTTGAACAATCTTGGTAGAAATCCACAAGACGAAGCTTCATACCAAATATCAAAGACCTTGGCCTTCTGCTTGCAGACAAGAAGATTTTCAAAGGTTTTCATTGCCTTGACTTCTATTTCCTAGAGCTATAATTTGAACAATTTAGATAGAGGTCCACTAGATGAAGCTTCACACCAAATATCAAAGACCTGGGCCTTGCAGTTTAGAAGAGAAGATTTTTTTAAATTTCCCTATAGAAGTCAATGTAAAACCAAAGGGCCCTGGGGCGGGGGCATTTTTGATCCAAGGGCTAGGATTTGAACAATCTTGGTCCACTAGATGAAGCTACACACCAAATATCAAAGACCTGGCCAATGCGGTTTCAGAGAAGAAGATTTTTTAAAGATTTTCCCTGTATAA
Source organism: Lucinisca nassula (assembly GCA_963580285.1). Lineage (NCBI taxonomy): Eukaryota > Metazoa > Mollusca > Bivalvia > Lucinida > Lucinidae > Lucinisca > Lucinisca nassula. The sequence goes on along the minus strand of OY757012.1, from coordinate 157,531,359 downwards.
GCCAATGTAAAACCAAAGGGCCTGCGGGTAGGAGCATTTTTCGCCCTAGGCCTATAACTTGAACAATCTTGATAAGAAGTCCACTAGATGAAGCTTCACACCAAATATCAAAGACCTGGGCCTTGTGGTTTCAGAGAAGAAGATTTTTCAAGATTTTCCCTATATAAGTCTATGTAAAACCAAAGGGCCACGGGGCGGGGCATTTTGGCCCAAGGGCTATAATTTGAACAATCTTGGTAGAGGTTCTCTAGATGAAGCTTCATACCAAATATCAAAGACCTGGCCTTGTGGTTTCAGAGAAGATTTTTAAATATTTTCCCTATATAAGCCTATGAAAAACCAAAGGGACCCGGGGCAGGCGCATTTTTGGCCCTAGGGCTATAATTTGAACACTCTTGATAGAGGTCCACTAGATGAAGCTTCATACCAAATATCAAAGTCCTAGGCCATCCTGTTCAGGCCTCGCCCATAAGGGCTTGAAGAAATATATGGGCTGCATGATGCTTCCATGCAGAGCTGAATCCGACCCGCACACTAGTACTGGTAAACCGCTTAGAGGATCTAAGCCTGTCCAGGAACCGCGGTGCGAGGTGGACCGTCCATGCTAATAAACCCTATTGGTTTCATTGGGCGACAGGGCTTGAGATGTCATTTCATCTCAATGTCGGTAAAAGTCCCACAAAATTGGAAACAACGTCTCCAAAATGACCTTTACAGTGTTGACGGGGACGTTAAACCACAAACCAAACAAACAAACTGTTTCAGAGAAGAAGATTTTTTAAGTTTTCAGTAAAAAAATCTATTATTAGCTCCTGTGACCTAGATGTGCAATGGACCAGGACCATTTGAACAACTTTGAAAGGGGACCCCCTAAGGATCATTCCTGTGAAGTTTGGTCAAAATCCGATCAGTGGTTTAGGAGGAGATGTCGTTTGAAGAAAAAGTTTACGCACGCACGCACGACGGACAAAAAGTAATCCCAAAAGCTCACCTCGTCACTACGTGTTAGGTGAGCTAACAAAAGATTTGATTGGATAACCTTAAAATTTTGTGTCAGTATATTCGGTTTGTTTGAGTTTCATGTCACACCAACAATCAAGGTCAAATGGTGCCAGCTGATCAGGATCTGCACTGTTTTTAAAAAGGGATATATCTGGTCGAACTTCAATGGCTCGAACACCTTTGGGACCTGGAAAATCTGTTCGAGACAGGAGCAGTTCGAGCCACTGAGGGTTACTGCTAGGACGCATAACAAGATACTTTTGGACATCTTTTTCAGTATTCTATGATGAAAATGTATGCTGTGTATACTCATTAGAATCGCCTCATTGAGGCGATTCTAATGAGTACACACAGCATACAAATGAGGCGATTCTAATGAGTACACACAGCATACATTTGTAATATAAAAGACGAAAATCTCCTTAATAACTCTGCCTACTTCTTGTAAAGAGGATTTCCCTAGGGGCTTGGGACCGTGTTCGACTCACCCATGGTAAACGAGCCATCGTTGTTCGTGCCATCGAAGTTCTACTGTATCTGGGTTAAGCATGCTCAGAGTTAAAACAAAACAGATAAGTAAGTGTATTAAAATGGTGACAAGTATATTTTGGTAGTAAATAATCAGTTCTTTGGTCGCAAATTGTATTTATGGTTTTGATGGACTTATCACTGTGAAATGAAATATACAGTTATAAAACTGATAATTTATCTCTCCAAATGACAATTTCAAAGACAAGTTATCCCCAACATAATTCCTTACAGTAAGGGAGACAAATACCTTCTGTGTGGTACTCCTCAGAATCACCTATCAAAGGCAATTCAGCATTTTGGGGCCTATTATTATACCCTGTTACACATAAATTTCAATTATTTCATATTGTTTATTTTGTACTGAATGGAATTATAACATGAGTCCATTCCAAAATTTAAGGGTGTCAAGTGAATTTTTTTTTTAAGAAATTTATTTGGAAAATGACAGAACTTTTTTCAAATTGGGAGAGCCCTGACCAGAGGCCATATTCTGCAAGTCTGATCTAGGCCTGCACTATTTGCCCTGTCCCATTTTGTTGTTTTTTTTCTGAATAAATGGGTTAACCTTTTAAAATGCCAATGAAAACAATGGTCGTCTGCTCTGCTGTGTGCCGGTTACTTCAGTTGAAGTCATTTTTGCAAACAGCGTGGGCCAAGATCAGCCTGCTCTTCTATGAGCAGTCTGATCTGGGTTCACACTGTTTGCCTGTATGTAAAAATATGTTTAAAAGCTTTGCAATAAGATTCAACAAGAAACATAAAAAGACATGCAGTTTTTATTGGAATCTTAACCCATTTCAGACTGGAAACCCCTAAACGGGTACCTTGGCAAACAGTGCAGGCCCAGATGAGAAGCCGCAGAACGCGGCGTCTCATCAGGGCCTACACTATTTGCAGAAAGTTCAGCCATTTTCAAAATCAATTTTGAATATACCACAACCTGTTACCCCTAAATCTAGAAATGGACTCCTGCTGTATATAAGGAGGAAGATTCCATTTGGTACAAAAAGAGTTAAGGGTAATAATGGCACTGCATAATAATCAGAGTGTTTTTGTGTGACAAAATCAAGTTTTCCCAATTATCAGCAATCTGTCTTCTGCTGATTTAGCCCAGGGAGTTGTAAAGGCTAACTAACCTGTCAACTACTACCTGAAATTCCGGAGCAGACAATTATTTATATATTAACCCTTCTCTTGCTGAATATTCATCTAAGCCACACCCATTTCTGTCTATCAACCAATCAAATTACTTGATGTAATTTATTGCTACAAATTCATAAACTGAATGCCAAACAGTGTAGATCCTGATCAGATGGCTTCTTCAGAAGCCATCTGATCTGGATCTACACTGTTTCCAAAGATATGGGTTGTCGTGAACAGCATGATAAGAGTTAACCCTTTTTACATGCACCTGTATACATTTCTGTAGTATTAGGGCTCGAAAAAAGTGTAAGTCAAAAGTGCAAAAATGTGATAAAAATAATTTCAGGACTCTGAAAAAACAATATCCATATCTTCAGACCATGCTAAAAACTGTAGGAGGAGTTGCGCACACAAGGTACATACCCCCTAAATATTTCTATAGTATTAGGGCTCAAAAAAGTCCAAGTTGAAAATGCAATAAAAATAAATTCAGCTTTCTGAAAAAAACAATATGCATATCTTCAGACCATCCTAAAAGCACCTGTATAAGTTTGAAAAGGATTGGCCAAAAAATGTAGGAGGAGTTGCGCAAATAAGAATGGTGTGGGGCGCTGACGGACGAACAGACAGACAGACGGATGGACGACGGACGGATGGACAGACGGACGGTCATCTCTACGAATGGATACTTAAGTGGCTAGGCGTCGGCATATTGACTACTTAAGGGGCAAATTCTCTTAAGCGGCAAGCCACCTAAGAGCGAATTTTTGCCACTTAAGTACCAAAATTACGGAATAAAGTCCATTTGGACTCACGAATATATACATAAGTGTCAAACTGTCCAAGTTTTTTGCCCCCTAAATGTCGTTTCGTTGGTGCCGATGGACGGACGAACGGACGCACGGACATTCTCACGAATGGATACTTAAGTGGCTAGGTGTCGGCATATTGACTACTTAAGCGGCAAATTCTCTTAAGCGGCAAGCCACCTAACAGCGAATTTTTGCCACTTAAGTACCAAAATAATGGAATAAAGTCCATTTGGACTCACAAATATATTCTTAAGTGTCAAACTGTCCAAATTTTTTGCCCCCTAAATGTTGTATCGTTGGTGCGGACAGACAGACAGACAGATGGACAGATGGACAGACGGACACTCAAAATTTCGGAGGGTATAACATAATACCCCGCCACTTTCTGGTGGTGGGGCATAAAAATGGACTCATTGCTTAAAGCAGGCATGACAAAAATGTCTGGAAAATGTTGTCTGCCTGTTGTGACAAGCACTTGAAATTTTAACCCATTGTATACTAGTGAACTCTTCCATTGTTTTTTGTTGGATAAGTCCATTTGTCATAAAAGGGGTGTCAGGCCTATTTTTTTTCTTTTGTTCTATTTTTGATGGATAATTCTGTAAGCAAATAGTGCAGTCCCCGATCAGATGCCACATTCTGATCTGATGCAGCATTCTGATCTGCAAAGATATCCCTTTAGAGGTTTCCCGCATACAATGGGTTAAAAGAGCAAGGAGAACTTAATTTTAGGGTCACATGACAACTAGAATCTGACATTCATGGTCCTTCTATTTGTCATTTACTAAGATGAGTGGGTGGTGTTTACAGCCCTAAAGGACATTTTAGACTTGTGCAACCTTCCATTGTTATATGTTGGAAAAGTCCATTTGTCATTTAGGTGATGTCAGTTTTTTTTTTGTTTGTTTTTTTTATTCTACTTTTGGTGGAAAATCCTAATGGCAAACAATTTAAACCCTGATCAGAAAACACATTATGTACTGTTTGCCAGCAGCCTATAGCCTGTGTCCATTTTAAAGTTTTCTAGGTTATTTCACTTATATTGTGCTGATCTTTAATCAAGTGGGCAAAAACTGGTGTACCCGGAGAAAAACCATCTGATCATTCTTTGCAGAACTTGGCATGTCACATGTGACCCAAAAAATCTTTAGGCCTGAGGGACTTAACCTAATGTATGCTAGTGGACTCTTCCAGTGCTATATGTTAGTTTTTGTTTGTTTGATTTGAGGTTTAACGTCACTGTCAACACTGTAAAGGTCATTTTGGAGACGTTGCTTCCAATTTTGTGGGACTTTTACCCGACATTGAGATGAAATGACATCTCAAGCCCTGTCGCCCAATGAAACCAATAGGGTTTATAAGCATGGACGGGCCGACTCGGCGGACTCACACCGCTTTGCCTGGGCAGGCTTAGATCCTCTAAGCAGTTAACCAGTACTCATATGTGGGTCGGTTTCAGCTCTGCCTGGAAGCACCATGCAGCCCATATATTTCTTCAAGCCCCAATGGGCGGGGGCCATATATAACGTTAGACATGTCCATTTGTCATATAAGGGGTGTCACCTTTTTTTTTTCTTTTTTATTCTATTTTTGATGGAAAATTCTTTTAGCAAATAGTGCAGGCCCTGATCAGACGCCACTTTCTGTGGCGCCTGATCTGGGTCTGCACTGTTTGCCAAGGCACCCCTTTAGGGATTACCCGCATACAATGTGTTTAAGTTTAACAAACAGTACACTTAACCAATCAGCCACATACACTAATTCTAGCATTTATTAAACTTTTTTAACAATGTCAATGTTTTGCTTGCTAAAGCTTGCAAAGGGTTACTTACCAACTTTACATCTGTCACAGAATAAGCATGTCCCATAACCAAACCATTGTCAAGTCGGGCTTCCAACTGATTGGGGTCAGCCTGAAAAATATCAAACCCAATTAACCCATACCATACCACGCCAAAATACAGTGGAATTCCACCATTAAGACCACCTTAAATTAGGACTAATTCTTCTTGAAAATGCTTCTTTAGCAGTAGGTTCAGTTCTGTGTGAAAGCACCATGCAGCAAAATTCTCCAAGCCACGATGGGTGGGGGTTCAAAAGCTTGTATTCCATTACAATAACACACCTGTACGACATAGTGCATTTTTTCACATCTCCAAAATGGCTACCTTTCTGATGATATTTTTCTTATTTTTACTCAAAACAGAGGTTGTGGGTGCTCATTAGAACCGCCTCAACGCCCAAAGGAGTTTGAAGAAATATATGGGCTGCATGATGCTTCCATGCAGAGCTGAACTAGTACTGGTAAACCCCTTAGAGGATCTAAGCCTGTCCAGGAATCGCGGTGCGAGGCGGACCGTCCATGCTAATAAACCCTATTGGTTTCATGGGCGACAGGGCTTGAGATGTCATTTCATCTCAATGTCGGGTAAAAGTCCCACAAAATTGGAAGCAACGTCTCCAAAATGACCTTTACAGTGTTGACGGGGACGTTAAACCTCAAATCAAACAAAACAAGAAATATCTTTAAAAAAGATATGCGGCGTAGATTTAATTGGAAGGTTGTTTAGAAACCAGTGCTTCAGCTGAAGTGCACGACCCGCCGGATGCTTTTAGCTTTATGAGTGTTACCAAATATGGGTATGGCGGCCATTTTGGTCATGTGACCTGGACCTACAACGGTTCCCCCAATAAATGCGCCTTATCGTAAGGAGCAAAAATATATCTTATACTTTAGTACTGTATTCTGAATCGTTTGCAGGATAAAATGAATTCTCACTTTTCCAATACAAAAGCATATGGGTCAAAGTTTGACCTAGGCACAAAGAAGGTCAAGGTCAACCCAGGGTCACCATTTTAGCAATTCATGATGGGCCTACGTCCCAGATGCTATTTATCAAGTTTCGTGGAAATCTGCCCAGTGGTTCTGGAGAAGACTATTTTTGAAGGGTTTTTACTATATATGGCTTGGTGGCCATTTTGGTCATGTGACCTGGACCCCATGAGCAAATTTTGGTTTCCCCCATCCCAAAGAGGCTCCATATGAAATTTGACCTTAATCGGCCCAACGGTTTCCGAGGAGAAGCAGTTCGAAAATTTTCACATTTTTCGCCTCGGCGAGGCTATACTAAATGGAATGTAATAATTCACAAGTTCATTGGTTAGATCTCATTGATATCTATCAGTATGCCAAAAATTGTTTAAATATTCCAAGCGGTTAAGTCATTATCACCAATTTTCACAAACGGGTTACGGACGGAGAGACAGACAGACCATATATGGCTTGGTGGCCATTTTGGTCATGTGACCTGGACCCCATGAGCAAATTTTGGTTTCCCCCATCCCATAGAGCCTCCATATGAAATTTGACTTCAATTGGCCCAACGGTTTCCGAGGAGAAGCTGTTCGAAAATTTTCACATTTTTTCGCCTCGTCGAGGCTATACTAAATGGAATGTAATATTTCGCAAGTTCATTGGCTAGATCTCATTGATATCTATCAGTATGCCAAAAAATGTTTAAATATTCCAAGCGGTTAAGTCACTATCACCAATTTTCACAAACGGGTTACGGACGGACAGACAGACTGACAGAATGACACGGTGATTTTAGGGCACTCTTAGAAAATCAACCGACTTCAGTCGGTCGCTTTTTTTCTGCGGGTCGGCGCAATATGAGCTACAATAGTGACAGCAACAATTGTCTAGCTATGAAATGGTTTACTGTAGTCAAACAATTCATATGTCACGCGAGGAAAAATAGCTTTGCAGAGGGCGGTGTCCCGCCTGTTTGAGCTAAGGTCAATGTAAAAGGTCAAGGTTAAAAACATGACCTCATTTCAAGAGCATATGATCTCAAGTACATATGCACAACAAATAAGAAAACTTTATCATTCACTGTTTTTGAACACAAATTGTAGGGTTAACATTTAGGGTTGTCGCTATGGTGAACGTAAACGCATAGACGGATGAACAAACGGACGAGCAGACAAACGGATGGAAACTTGATCTTATGTGCACCAAACTAAAACTCAAATTACACTTATTCCTCTTTAGAATTTATATAACATTAATGATATTCGAAAATGTCCATTTTGTGTTAAAATGGAGGACATAGAGTATGCTGAAGACAAATGATACACTCCAACTTTTATTTAACATATATTGTAAATTAAACATCTGTCAATTTGTAATGCGATTATTACATGTTTTTGTCATGCTATATCTCTTTATTGGTTTCATTGGGCAACAGGGCTTGAGGTGTCTTTCATCACAATGTCGGGTAAAAGTCCCACAAACTTGGAAGCAACGTCTCGAAAATGACCTACACAGTGTTGATGGGGACGTTAAACCTCAAATCAAACAAACAATTCCTTTCGCAGATAATTCTTCCTTTCGCGAAAGGAACCTTCCTTTCGCGAAATGGTTCCTTTCGCTATATAGACCAACCATGTGAAATAAGGTCAAAATAGCTTTTCACCACAGCAGTTACAGAATTCACTAGAATCACAATTATACATATGACGTATGGTCATCAAAGGAAAAGACGGTGAGCAAGCCGAAACTGTATATATTTTTCATTCATGTCTCACATAAAAAATAGCCATCGGAAGGGATGGCAAATCCCCCGACCAAAAGCCGATATGGCCTTCAGAAGATTGTTCACCAATAGAAAGTGCACCAGAATTAAACCAGCAATATATTACAAAAGTATTGCAGTTATGGCCATCACAAGATTATACTGTCAGGGGAGATAATAAAAAACCAGGGCACTCAGAAATGTGGTTCTTGCGCATGACATGCCTGCTTAAGCTCATGTATTTCTGTACAAAGTACCATCAATTTGTCTCAAAAGGTATTGGAGATATGGTGATCACAAGCTGGTCATACTGTTATATTGGAAAGGTAGATAACTCAAATACCACAGCACCAACAGTTGTGGGTCTTGCACATGACATCCCTTCTGTACCTTGTATACAATTGTGCCAAGTTCCTTCAATATATCTCAAAGGGTTTTGGAGTTATGGCCATCACAAGGTTATATTGCCAGGGGAGATAATTAAAAAACCAGAGCACCCAGAGTTGTAATTCTTGAGCATGACACACCTGCTTAACCTCATGTACATCTGCATCAAGTACCACAATTATGTCTCAAAGGGTATTGTAGGTACGATGATCACAAGGTTGTCATACTGTTATATTGGAAGGGGAGATAACTCAAATATCATAACACCCAGAGTTGTTGTTCTTAGGCATGAAGCGCCGTCTCAAGGTTGTATACAATTGTGCCAAGTACCAACAATATATCTCAAATGGTATTGGAGTTATGGCCATCACAAGGTTATATTGTCAGGGGAGATAATTAAAGATAACTCAAATAGCATAGCACCCAGAGTTGTGGTTCTTAGGCATGAAGCGCCATCTCAACGTTGTATACAATTGTGCCAAGTACCATCAATATATCTCAAAGGGTATTTGAGTTATGGCCATCACAAGGTTATATTGTCAGGGGAGATAATTAAAAAACCAGGGCACCCAGAGTTGTGGTTCTTGCACGTGACACACCTGCTTAACCTCATGTACAACTGTACAAAGTATCATCAATATATCTCAAAGAGTGTTGGAGATGTGGCCATCACAAGGTAGTGATTCTATATTACTGGAAGGGGAGATAACTAAAAAAACACGGCACGCAGAGTTGTGGTTCTTGTGCATGACACACTGTCTCGGCCTTGTGAACAACTGTGCTAGGTATCATCAATATATCTTAAAGGGTATTGGAATTATGGCCATCACAAGGTTGTCACTCTATTTTATTGGAAGGGGAGATAACTCCAAAACCATGGCAACCAGAGTTGTGGTTCTTGTGCATGACACGCCGTCTCAGCCTTGTGAACAACTGTGCCAGGTACCATTAATATATCTCAAAGGGTATTGGAGTTATGGCCATCACAAAGTAGTCATTCTATTTTATTAAAAGGGGAGATAACTAAAAAAGTATGGCATCCAGAGTTCTGGTTCTTGCGCATGACACGCCGTCTCAGCCTTGTGAACAATTGTGCCAAGAACCATCAATGAATCTCAAAGGGTATAGGAGTTATGGCCATCACAAGGTTGTCACTCTATTTTATTGGAAGGGGAGATAACTCCAAAACCGTGGCAACCAGAGTTGTGGTTCTTGTGCATGACACGCCGTCTCAGCCTTGTGAACACACTGTGCCAGGTACCATCAATATATCTCAAAGGGTATTGGAGTTATGGCCATCACAAAGTAGTCATTCTATTTTATTAAAAGGGGAGATAACTAAAAAAGTATGGCATCCAGAGTTCTGGTTCTTGCGCATGACACGCCGTCTCGGCCTTGTGAACAATTGTGCCAAGAACCATCAATGAATCTCAAAGGGTATAGGAGTTATGACCATCACAAGGTTGCGTCTACGGACGGACGGACGGACGGACGGACAGACGGACGGACGGACGGACGCCAGGCTGATCGCTATATCCCCCGAACCTATTCGGTCGGGGGATAAAAATGAAACATCTCCTAGGTTAAAACTTCGGTAAACTGTCGTATTTTTTGAGTAGATTTATTTATGCAAATCATTGACCAATGAATAGTCATCTCATTGGACATGTGGTTTTATTGACCAATGGAGTAACGAAAAATGTAGGACAAAAGCAAAACCATAACGGCTACGCCGTAACAAAAAACTAACAAGTACCAACAACCTATGTACTGGAGCAGAAATAAGAAAAATAATGTATGCCCCCACTAAACCCCAGTTTTCTCTATATTAAGTTCACAGACTTGTTAGCGTGATGCCGATTCTACTTTGTGTAAAGACTAATTTGAGCTGAGTCATGAGAAAACCTGTTGGTGTCCAGGGACCAGTTGTTCAAAACTAACGATATCGTTAGTTAACGTATTGTTAAAACTTTGATCATTAAATATGGCAAGTATGCTGAAATTTTTGCTGAAAAAATGTGAGCAGCTTTTGCGGATGCAAAAGCTGCTCACATTTTTTCAGCAAAAATACAAAAAATTTCGATATTGTACTTGCTAGAAGAGATAACAATATGACCACTAGCGAGCTAGTTAAGCTAACGATGCTTTGAACAACTGGCCCCAGAGAAGAAACTGTGTATGCTTAACCAATTGTATACTAGTGGACTCTTCCACTGCTATATGTTGGACAAGTCCATTTGTCATATAAGGGGTGTCAGGCCAATTTTTTCATTTTTATTCTATTTTTGACTGAAAATTCTGTTAGCAAATAGTGCAAGCCCTGATGAGACCCCGAGTTCTGCAGCGTCTGATCTGAGCCTGAACTGTTTGCCAAGGTACCCCTCCAGGGGTTTCCCACATGCAGTGGGTTAACAGCTGTGTTATATTAAACAAAAATGCCCAGTTTATACTGAAAAAATGACCATGCTCATGTTAATATATAATCTATACATTTTTGGGGTGCTGGTCAGGAATGGGTCTAGCAAAATTAATTAAAAAAGTTTAAGGGCTAAAAAGTAGGTGTATTACTTGTGAATGCATAATCATTTGGTCCTAACAGCACTCAGAGAAGACTCTTACCAGACTGTTCTATGCACATACTGATGATCAGCTGATCTGAGTCTTTAATGGATGCACTTGCTCGAAGACTCCTTTTTGCTTGGTGAAACACAATTCTAATGAACTTGCATATGTAACACGTCTGATAACTCTGATTGGATAACGTCAAAAATTTGTGACAGTATATTTTGTGATATGAGGTCATCACGTAGCTTTTCATTGGCTGGCATTTGGTTTCAAGCAGCTCACAGAAAACAACTCAATAAGTGCATTAGAATGGGGATAACTGTATTGCAAAATTTGTCATTTGGGGAGGTAAATCGTCCATTTTACAGTCGCAAATTCAATTTTACCGCTCAACTGACGCGTCCCTGTAAAATGAAATTTCCAACCGTAAAACCACCGATTCACCTCCCCAAATGACAATTTTGAATAGTTATCCACTCATGTCACCGATCATGATAATTTGGCTATGAAACCAAACAAAAACTTACATCAATAGAACAACCCATGAGTGATCCTCTTTGGCTGGCTTTCATCATAATGTTCAACAGTTTTGGATCAGCGGCTGCCAGGTCACATGACTCAGTGACACCACCTGTGAAGTCTTCCATAGCCTCACTGGTACTACCACCCTTCAGACTTTCATAGGAGCCATTCAACCTGTAAATATATCAGTTGTGGGTTGGAGAAGCAAATCTTTCAAATTTATTTTTGGGTCAAATATTTATCAATCGACCAAAGCTTCAGATAAGGTGCATTATTTCATCTGCAAAGTGCTGATATTTTTATTATTTCTGTATGAAAACATAACTATGTTGTAGCTATTCATTTGAAAACATGTGAGTATTCATATGCACTAGCCTGCAGGCAGGTATTTTGTGATAATTGAAGGATAGTTTTCCTTATTTCTCCATATAAACCTATGTTGTGGGTATTCATTAGAACCGCATCATTGAGGCGGTTCTAATGAATACCCGCACTTGATTCAGCTGTTCTAGCTGTTCCTGAATGTTTCACTGTCACGTGACAGTTCTGTTTTTAAATCAAGTGCAATGCATAGTTCCCATGACCAACGAGAGTGATGTCTGTTTTGAATAAAGTACAGAAAATACACAGCTTTCCCATATGACGCTTTGTCTAATTTCTTTCCAAATAGATTTATTTATTTTATTAGCTACCTGACTGAAATAGTTCAAAATCATTCACTTTCTAAATATGAGCCATCATAATAATTAAATGCATCCAAAAATTCAAATACAAGGTCATAATGATAACGATTTTGCATGTAAGTGAGAGTCGGTTATCTATGCGGCATTGGTCACACCTCGCCAAAAGTGGAGCAGAAAGTGTTGAACCTGAACACTGCAGCAGTACCATGTGACAACCACTTGATTGAACAGAACAATGATCTGTGCACATGGAATGGTGAATCAAGTATGCCCTATGGTGCTTGCACCTGTGGGGGGGGGGGGGGGGGGGGCGCAAAGTCACAAAACCATGAAATCTAGGTAAGCAAGCACGACAAACTACTATGTGGATACCTCCTCTTTTCTGAGGCTATGAGATTCCACCCAAAGTTACTTACTACAGAAGTTTCCTGCCTGCTACTGTCCATGTGACTATCCCTGACCATGTGCAAAATCAGGTTAAATGTATGCTGTGTGTACTCATTAGAATCGCCTCTAGAAATTATGGTCTGGTCGCTTAATGTTTGTATTTCTTTCCCTTTGGTGTCTTTGATGGGTGGAGTAAGTTAATTGTATCGATTCCTGATCTTTGTTTTACTTCTACTTTAACCAAACAGTCCAACACCCATTCAGGACAATTTCTCCAGCCTACTCTTGAATATGTGGATGAATGCTAGGGTTGATGAACAAATGCATGGATGGACAGATGGACAGAGGAACCAACGAATTGAGAACCAGACTCCCATATCGGGCCATGATTAACCCTTTTTGTATCAAATGGACTCTTCCACCTTATATATAACAGGAGTCCATTTTGATATTTAGGGGTGTCAGGTTGTGTTTTCTTCAAAATTTGTTTAAAATGGCTTAACTTTTTGCAAACAGTGTAGACCCTGATCAGATGCCGCGTTCTGCGGCAACTGATCTGGGCCTGCACTATTTGCTAGGGTACCCGTTTTGGAGTTTCCGGTACAAAATGGGTTAAAACAGGTGTGACAAAAGTTTAACTCAATTGCTAAACAATACTGGCAGACGGCATTTTAAAACCATTTTTCCTCTTTTTTTTTCAGGGAAAAGAAGGCTTCACATTACTAGGCAGATGATCCACATAAGTTGTCAAGTTTTTTTCTCTCTGAAAACTTAAGAAAAGTAAAGATTGTTTACTCTAGACTGTTTTGTAGCATTATCCTGCCGAGTAACTAAGCCACACCCATTACCTGCTATCAGTTAATAAGCCACACCCATTACCTGCTATCAGTCAATAAGCCACACCCATTACCTGCTATCAGTCAATAAGCCACACCCATTACCTGCTATCAGTCAATAAGCCACACCCATTACCTGCTATCAGTCAATAAGCCACACCCATTACCTGCTATCAGTCAATAAGCCACACCCATTACCTGCTATCAGTCAATAAGCCACACCCATTACCTGCTATCAGTCAACTAGAATTGTTTTTCTAAGAAAACAGATGTCCCCCCACCACACTCATTATTTTTTGAACCAAATCCATCCACTGGTTCAGGAGATAGAGTGCAGACAAGGCAATTTTCAACAGTCTAAGTCCCGTGGTGACCTTGAAAATTAGGTCAAGGTCACCAACATCTAATCAGTTCTTAAGACCAGCCCACTGATATAATGTACCAAGTTTGATCAAAATTCATCCACTGGTTCAGGAGAAAGAGTGCAGACAAGCCAATTTTTAAAAGTCTAACTACCGTTGTGACCTTGAAAATTAGGTCAAGATCACCAAAAGCTAATCAGTTCTTAAGACCATCCCACTGATATAATGTATCAAGTATGAACCAAATCCTTCCATTGGTTCAGGAGAAAGAGTGCAGACAAGCCAATTTTTAAAAGTCTAACTCCCGTTGTGACCTTGAAAATTAGGTCAAGGTCACCAAAAGCTAATCAGTTCTTAAGACCATCCCACTGATATAATGTATCAAGTATGAACCAAATCCTTCCATTGGTTCAGGAGTTAGAGTGCAGACAAGTTTTTTTGGTCTAAAATTTGACAATGGTTTCAGCCCTGTGACCTTGAAAATTAGGTCAAGGTCACCAAAATCTAATCAGTACTTTTCCCCCTCCCAATGGTGTATCTGTGTAAGTTTAATCAAAATCCATCCATCCATTCAGGAGATAGAGTGCAGACAAGAGGCAACGCCGACGCCAACGCTGACGCCGATGCCGACAGGATCCGCACCAAAACCAATATGTCCCCCTCCCTTTCTGGTGGGGGGGACATAATAAGCCAAACCTATTACCCGCTATCAGTCAATCAGATAACTTAATAATTCACAAACTGCATGACAGTGTAGATCCTGATCAGATGGCTTCTTCAGAAGCCATCTGATATGGATCTACACTGTTTGTTCTTCAGAAGCCATCTGATATGGATCTTTACTGTTTGCAACGGCAGAAGTTGCCATGCTCAGCAGGGATAATGGTTAATCAGAATATACATACTTGGCATAAGCCTTCTCCAACAATGCACTCCAAAATTCATTCTTCTCGATCGAGTGCATGAACACCAGCTGGCCATAGTACGTGGGCAACCTGTCGTCAACGACAACCTCAGTCCAGTGGCCTTGGTGCCAAAAACAGAACTTGAACACGCCGCAGTAGTTGGGCCCAGTGAAATTTTGTTCTGGAACAATGACTCGGTTAAGGAGATGTGGGTTACATGTGAGGGAGGCCACGGCAGCCAGGAGCCAGCAATCACCTGGAAATAAAAAAGAGCATATGAACCATATCATTAGAAAGTGGTTTTTTTTGTGTGTGTTTTTTTATTTTTGCATTCGTTTGTGTACGAGCAAAGGTGCATATGAGCCTGTACATATGCAGAGTCCGATCAGCATCTTAACTCATAAGATGCCAATCTTGACAATTGTCATCTGCTTTGTCATCTGCCTGTTACTTTAAAAGTCTTTTTTTTTTTTTTTTGCAAACAGAGTGGACCCAGATCAGACTGCTCCTACAACTGCTCCTGTAGGAGCAGTCTGAACTGGGCCCACACTGTTTGCCTATAAGCAAAAGTACTTTTTAAAACATCTGCAAATAATTCAGCAGACGACACAAGCAGACGACATTTTCAGATGTAGTTTTTCTCCGCGTTTTAAGGGTAAAAGTGTGTTAGTATAATACCTCTAGTTTATATACCTAATATTTCAAGACTCTTGTTGAGCCCCACCCATCGGGGCTTTGAGAAATAGATTGGGCTGCATGATGCTTCCACGCAGAGCTGAAACCCACAGCACAAGAGTAATAGCAAACTAATTAGGAGGTCTAAGCCTGCCCAGGCAAAGTGGTGCGAGTTGGTCTGTCCATGCTGCTAAAACATATTCGTTTCATTGGGCGGCAGGGCTTGAGAAGTCATTTCATCTCAATGTTGGGTAAAAGTCCCACAAAATTGGAAGCCACGTCTCCAAAAAGACCTAAATAGAGTTGATGGGGATGTTAAACCTCAAATCAAAACAAACTGGGGCCAGTTGTTCAAAACTAACAACATCGTTACTTAACGTATCATTAAAACTTTGATCATTTATTATGGGAAATATGCTCATATTTTTGCTGAAAAAAATTGTGAGCAGCTTTTGCATATGCAAAAGCTGCTCACATTTTTTCTGCAAAAATACCAAAATTTTAGATATTGTACTTGCTAAAACAGTTAACAATATGACCGCTAATGAGCTCGTTAAGCTAACAAGGCTTTGAACAACTGGGCCCAGGACTCTTGTTAGTCTGTGTAGCTGGGCAGGCTGGTTTGTGTCTTACTTGTTCGCAAACTCCCAAAGCAGGTTTTCTCACATTTTTTTATTTTTATTCTATTTTTCATGGAAAATTCTGTTTGCAAATAGTGCAGGCCCTGATCAGACGCCGCATTCTGCGGCATCTGATCTGGGCCTACACTGTTTGACAAGGTACCCCTTTAGGGGTTTCCCACATGCAATGGGTTAAAACTGCAAGAATTGGTGTGTTCAAATTCTGAAACTGAGTGTCCATTTCAGAACCCAGGAGTGAAAGAACTCATTTAAGATCCTTTACCACCTAATCATATATGACAGGATCGACACAAACAAGGGCATCAAAGCCAAAAAACGCACAACTTAACATAGGTACCAGGCTTCCACAGTCATCTGCTAAGCTGTAGAGGAGTTCAAGATTCTCATATAGACTGGTGACTCAGAGGTACCCATTTACCTTGTAAATAGCCGCATTTACCTTGTAAATAGCTTAAAAGAGCTAAATCGGCCCCTGCTCAATGGGGCTTGGAGAAATAGATTGGGTTGTATGGTGCTTCCACTCACAACTGAAACCTACCACATAAGTACTACTGACCACACATAAGTACTGGTAAACTTCAGAGGGTCTAAGCCTGCCCAGGCAAAGTAATACCAGTCCATCCATCCATGCATATTAACGTTGTTGGTTCCATTGGGCAGCAGGGCTTGAGATGTCATCTCAATGTTGGGTAAATGTCCCACAAAATTGGAAGCAATGTCTCCAAAATGACCTATATAGTGTTGAGGAGGATGTTAAGCCTCAAATCAAACAAACAAACCGAGGTTATAGTCATACATACATGTCCATCTTAGTATACAAATATAGACAGACAGACAAGTAAAATGGACAAGAAACACAGATAAGAGTGCAACACTTGTAGATTTACCATGTTTATGCACCAAGAAGTATATTCCAGGTCTAACAGTAACATTGTAGGATGCCAATTGTAATTAACAGCCAATATTCAGTAGCCCACATCATCTCTGGAGGCAAATTTATAACATCTGGTTTCAAGGTTAACCAATAAGTAGCCAAACTCCAAAACAGAACATTGGCAAACAGTGTAGGCCCCAGATCAAATGCCGCAAAACAAGCCAGAGGTGTCTGATCAGGGCCTTCAAGTTCAGCCATTTTCTATAAAAAATTCAAAAAATATCTCAGCTTCTGAATCCATGGAAAAATTTGCAATCATGCAACATAAATGGCTGAAATCGGGGAGGAGTGAGCATATTGAAATAATCAGCATAGTGAGGGCTAAGTACTGCAGAAAATGCAAATTTACCAGAGGTGCTGCAGCAGGCAATGGCATTCAATATGTTCCTCTTTACCTCAGTGCATCTAATCATTTAACCTTAACCCATAAAATGCCAATCATGACAATTGTCTTCTGCTTTGCCATCTGCTGATTACCTTAAAAGTTTTTTTGTTTTATTTTTTTTTTTCGCAAAACGTGTGGACCCAGATCAGACTGCTCCTGTAGGAGCAGTCTGATCTGGGCCCACACTGTTTGCCTGTATGAAAAAATATTTTTAAAATGTTTGCAAAAAAATTCAGCAGACGACATCAGCAGATGACATTTTAAGATGTAGTTTTTCTCGGCGACTTAAGGGCTAAGATGCTGACCACAACAATCATCACCTGCTTTGTTGTCTGCTGGTTACTTTGAAAGTCATATTGTTGCAAAATGTGGGGACACAGATCAGACTGATCCTTTCTGAGCCACACTGTTAATATGCTAAAAAATTTGCAAAATGATGCAGCAGCTGTAGATGACATAAACAGACAGCAGTTTTAGATGCAGTTTTTCTTGGCATCTTGTGGGTTAACTCTTATCCTGCTGAATATTTGTTGGTTCGTAATGGCCCAGTCAACACTATTTTAGGTCGTTTTGAGCCAGTCAGTTTACCTATCCACACTTTTCCTGGGCAAGCTTATACGTAAGCGGTTAACCAGTACAGTGCACATTCTTTGCCAGAAACTGACAACTGCTCTTCTTGAATCAGCGGAAGGGAGAGAATGACTGTAGAAAAGATTTCATGATCAATCTCCACGAAAGAATGTTGCCGACCCCGGCAGGTATCAAACCCACGTCCTCCTGATCACCAGTCAGACTGGCATCTGACTGAGCTACAGAGGCCGGCTGCAGAATATTTAAATTAGCCACACCCATTTCTGATTATCAGCCAATCAGATTTTATGATGCAATTTTATTCTTTCAAATTCACAAACTGAATGTCCAACAGTGTAGATCCTGATCAGATGGCTTATTCTGATCTGGATCTGCACTGTTTGCAAAGATAGGGGTTGTAGTGAACAGCAGGATAAGAGTTAAAATAGGTCCATTTTTTTTTATTCTGGTTTTACAGCCCTTTCAAAAATATTTTACTAATATTGAGCTGTCCATTAATCAGGTGGGCGAAAACTGGAGTACCCGAAGAAAAACCACCTGACCTTGTTTCAGAACTTGGTGATCTACATATGACCAGAGTTAATAGAAGTTTATGGTAGCCCTCAGGAAATCTGGCTCCATACAAATTTTCTAATTTTTAAACAAATAATACTGTAATGATCCTAAGTACTGGGACAGACAGGCCTAAGCAAACACTGCAGACCCAAACCAGACTGCTCCTGAAGGAGCAGTTTGATCAGGGTCTACAAGGAGCAGTTTGATCAGGGTCTACAAGGAGCAGTTTGATCAGCGTCTACAAGGAGCAGTTTGATCAGGGTCTACACTGTTTGCTAATTCCATCTGCACTTTTTGAACTTCTTGCTTGATCGTGAAACAAATTTGTTAAAATTTTAGGAGAATAACAGCAAGTCCTCAAGGTGTCCATATTTTTAGGATTTTTACAGTATACACTAAGGCCAGACTGTTCCGTAAGGTAAGGTGGGTGATTGTTTTTAATTTACATTTGCAAATAGAACTTTTGCCATTTGAAGCAGCTACAGCAAATGATCCGTCGGTATTTGAGTGATCCCTCAGTTGAAGTTTTCCTCTAGTCAGCAAACTTAACCCACTGCATGCAGGAAAGACCTAAAGGGGTACCTTGGCACACAGTGCAGGCCCAGATTAGACGCCGCAGAATGCGGCGTCTGATCTAGGCTGCACTATTCGCTAACAGAATTTCCCATCAAAAATAGAATAAGAACGAAAAAATAGGCCTACCACCCCATATATGACAAATGGATTTGTCCTACATATAGCAATGGAAGCGTCCACTAGTATACAATGGGTTAGGCAAAAGTGTTTACTGGGTACTTATGAGGTTGCCAATGTATAAATGCTTACCGAGTTCTCCTTGTTGAACATCAAATCTACTGGCACCAGCCGATACATACTGTGGGTCATCAACAATCTCCTGAAAAACAAAAAAAAAAAATAATTGTTTACATCAAATGTACATGTACAATATCTGTGTTAACCCTTGTCCTGCTGAACATGACAACCCCTAACTTTGCAAACAGTGTAGATCCAGATCAGATGGCTTCTTATCAGGATCTACACTGTTTTCATGCTATCTGTGAATTGAATGAACAAACTATATCAAGTAATTTGATTGGTCGATAGTCAGAAATGGGTGTGGCTAAATTAATTCATTCAACAGGATAAGGGTAAGGGACTTGGGACCACTAGCTTTTTCAAATGACTGGTGATAAACCCATAAAAAACGAATCACGACAATTGTTGTCTGCTTTGCCGTCTACCGGTTTCCTTAAAAGTAATTTTTTGGCAAACAGTGTGAACCCAGATCAGACTGCTGCTGTAGCAGCAGTCTGATCTTGACCCACACTGTTTGCCTGTATGCAAAAACCTTTTTAAAACGTTTAAAAAAAATTCAGCAGACGACATTAGCAGACAACATTTTCACATGTAGTTTTTCTCAGCGTCTTAAGGGTTAACCCTTATCTTGCTGTTCACCACAACCCCTATCTTTGCAAACAGTGTAGATCCAGATCAGATGGCTTCTGAAGAAGCCATCTGATCAGGATCCACACTGTTTGGCATTCTGTTTATGAATTTGAAGCAATAAATTACATCAAGTAATTTAATTGGTTGATAGAGAGAAATGGGTGTGGCTTAAATGAATATTCAGCAAGAGAAGGGTTAAGAGTATACTATGCTCTACCTTTGAAAACAGTATAAATCCAGATCAGTGGGCCATCTCATCTGGATCTTCACTGTCTGTCATTCAGTTGGTGACCGTAGAGGAACAGATTACAGAAAGAAATTTCATTGGCGGATGTGGAAAATTAATTTATTCAGCTGAGCAAGGGTGAACAAGACTTGTTATAGTCTCATCCCCATATGACCATTACCGTTTGTTTGTTTGATTTGAGGTTTAACATCCCAGTCAACACTGTAAAGGTCATTTTGGAGACGTTGTTTCCAATTCTGTGGGACTTTTACCCGACATTGAGATGAAAGGACATCTCATGTCCTGTCGCCCAATGAAACCAATCGGGTTTATAAGCATGGACATTCAGACACGGTCGCACCGCTTTGCCTGGGCAGCCCAGGGTGCTTAGCAAATTGCCAAGACAGGCACTCATTAGAACAGTGTAAACACAGTTGTGTTTTAAAAAAAAAGTCATTTTTGCTGCTACACTCTCAGAAAGTTGAAGCACTGAATTGGGTGGTAAGGTCAAGTTGGCAGCTACAAATATACGTGTACTAATCATAATTAATTCGATCAGACTTTACTTTGGGGTAAGTACATGGGTGCTAAATATATCAGTTTCAGTATAGAATAAGCGGGTGTGCGCTTATAGGGCATGGACGCTAAAAGAGATGAATATGGTAATAAGTTATTTACCACCTATGAGACGGTTAGCTTCTGATTCCAGGTAGCTAGAAGCAAAATACACTTTTTGCCAAACTCCTGGACCTTGAAGACTGTTTTCAGCATTAACCCATTTAGTACCAGAAACCCCAAAACGGGTACCATGGCAAACAGTGCAGGCCCAGATCAGACACCGCAGAACGCGGCGTCTGATCAGGGCCTACACTGTTTGCTAAAAGTTCAGTCATTTTCCAAATAAATTTTAATGAAAGCACAACCTGACACCCCTAAAGTTCGAAATGGACTTGTGCTATATATAAGGAGGAAGATTCCACTTGGTACTAAAAGGGCTAACCCAGCAAAAATATTCTCATAGGTCTAATTATATTGTTACCTGCATACATGTTCCTATCAATACAGAAATTATTACTTCAGCATATGCTGTTCAAAGAAGCAAGGGACTTGAATAAAAGTAACCTATTTCTTCTGTAGGTATTTGATGAGACTAAAGCTAAGGTGTGCATCGATATGGCTGAACTAGATAACCCTACCTTCCCAAACAGTGTAGATCCAGCCGGATCCACTCCCGTCCATCGGGGCTTGGAGAAATAGATTAGGCTGCATGATGCTTCCACGCAGAGCTAAATCTGGCCACACACGAGTACTGGTAAACAGCTTAGAAGGACTAAGCCTGCCCAGGCAAAGTGGTGTGAGTCAAAATGTCCATTGCATATAACCCTTCTGGTTTCATTGGACAGCAGGCCTTGAGATGTCATTTCACCTCAATGTTAGGTAAAAGTCCCACAAAATTTGAAGCAACGTCAACAAAATGACCTAAATAGTGTTGACGGGGACGTTAAACCCCATTTCAAACAAACAAAGATCCGGCCCGGAACAAAATTGTCTCTCAAGAAGCCATCTGATCAGGATCTACACTGTTTGTCATGCAAATTATGAATTGAACAATACATTATATCAATTAATTTGATTGGTTGAAAGTAAGAACTGGGTACAGGGGAAAAGAAATTAATTTATTAAGCAGGCTAAAGAGTAAAAGACAAATAAGTTACAAATCAGATGAAATTCTTGGTAACTTTTTCTTATTATTACAATGTATTACTATAAATAGTATTATTTTTCCAAGAATATCAGGTTTGCCCAGCAGATGATCCACATGAAAAAAAATCTGATTTCACTGAAAAAAAAAAACGACTATTTTTTGTCATCAGCTGCACTGGCAAACAGGATCAGTCCACACATGGCACGAATCAATTTCTACACAATTCATGAAGAAATTCATTGCAGTTTACATTTTTGTTACTACCATAATAGAAAAAGCTAAAAGCTCTAGAAAAGTGTCCAAGGAACACTGATGCCCTGCTGTGAAACTGATGAAAAACTTAATGTGCAAATTTCTAATGCCATCTTGGATCTGGACAGAGTAGGAAAGACTGACAGACAGGGGTAATGCAGAGGTAAAGCTGTATGCCCTTCCACCGTTCTTCAAATGGCAGGGGCATAAAAAATTAAAACTAGAAATACGTCCATAGGACACGGATGCCCCCGCCTCAAAAATCCATCCAGAAATAATAAAGTTATTGACTACGTTTGAGTTTCGGATGGATGGATAGACGAATGAACAGACGGACAGACAGGGGCAAGGCTATATGCCCTTCCACCATTCTTCGAATGGCGGGGGCATTAAAAGTTTGTCTTTTGCCATAAACTGCCAACTGCCCTTCTTCAATCAGCAGAAGTCGAAGAGAGAATGACCATAGAAAAGATAAATGACCTCCTACGCATCCGTCTAAGCTGCCAAAACTTGAGAAAACAATAAAGTATCAATCAGCCTGTAATAAACCACAGCAAGCGCCTCGAGAAACCTTTGAACTATAATGATGTAACACCGAAATATACAAATAAACAAAAACAAAAGGACAAATAAATCCCAAAATGCCAGAGAACAGAGAGTGAGAAGTGCTGACAATCACTACCGGTGGTGTGGTAGTGTAGGCCACAAGAAAACTATATAATTACACTCAAGAAATACTTAGAAAAAAAAATCATTTTCCACGGGTGAGTGAGTAAAAGAATGAATCTGCTACCAATTAATTCTTTCAACCCATTTTGTGATGGAAACCCCAAAACAATGCAGGCCCAGATCATTTGCTGCAGAATGTGGTCTGATCAGGGCCTACACATTTTGCAAAAAAAAAAAAAAGGTTCTAAATGTTGAAGAAATGTTCAAGAAAATACAACCTAACACCCCTAAATTTTTAAATGGACTTGTGTTATATATAAGATGGTACAAAATGGATTATGAGCAGCCACTATGATTATTAACAAAGATGCTTAGCATTAGGAGATTTCTCCTTACTGTAATGTTTTTCATTAAGCACATACATAATATTAATATGCACCTACTCCTATGGACATGCACTGCCATATGTTTCTGTATGCCTTATGTATCATGAAATGTTAAACGCAGAGAGAATATTGAAAAGATTAGAAATGAGTCCACAGGACATGGATGCCCCCCGCCTGAAAATATGTTGACGTTAATATTTGACCTTTGACCCCTAAGTATGACCTTGACCTTACAGGTACGGACCTGGGCCTTGCGACCAACAAATTGTCTCATGACTGTTAACATTTCTGCCAAGTAATTTCCAAATCCATCCAGGAACAACATAGGTATTGAGTTGACACAAGAAAAAGGCACTTTTCTTTACCTTTGACCTCTTGGTATGATCTTGGCCTTGGAGGAACCAACCTGGGTCTTGTGCATAACACAAAGACTCATAATGGTTAACATTTCTACCAAGTCCAAATCCATTCAGAATAACCGGACACAAGAAAAAGACATTTTTCTTTACCTTTGATCTCTAAGTTTGTTTGTCTGATTTGAGGTTTAACGTCCCCGTCAACACTGTAAAGGTCATTTTGGAGACGTTGCTTCCAATTCTGTGGGACTTTTACCCGACATTGAGATGAAATGACATCTCAAACCCTGCCGCCTAATGAAACCAATAGGGTTTATAAGCATGGACGGGCAGACTCGCGCCGCATTGGCTTAGGTCCTCTATGCGGTTTACCAGTACTCGTGTGCGGGTCTGTCTCAGCTTTGCGTGGAAGCATCATACAGCCCATGTATTTCTTCAAGCCCCAATGGGCGGGGGCCGTTGATCTCTAAATATCGAGGGCTTAGCGCAAAACTATTGTATCTGCATTTTCAAGATTTTTCAGGAGAAGCAAATAACGTTCCTATTTTCTTGATATTATGGCAATACTTTACATCTTTACATATTTTGAAGGCTAAAATGTGTTTATTTGAACCAAGGCAGTTTTAAATAAATCTTTCGCTTAATGAAGGAGACCTTGACCTTTTTTTCAGTTACAATAGTTTTGCATGCAAAAACCTAACTTTTGTATACAGATTTTTGGTGCAAAACTATTGTATCTGCAGTTACAATAGTTTTGCACTGAAAATGTTAAGATTTTGATGTAAATAGTGTGTAAATAATGTAGATACAATAGTTTTGCACCAATTCAGAAGCATAGGGATGCACCAATAAAGCCTTCAGAACCATGGAATTTTTAAAGGAACATGTTGAAACTTAATACGTGTGACTCGCAGAAGACTGGCCCAACCAATAACATTAACTAAATCCTGGCTGTCATTGATATGTGGCTTTAAAAATTCTGTTATATATATATAATAACTATGCATATAACAAGTATAGCTTTTACGAAAAGCTAGGTCTATGCTAATGAGAATGTCTAAAGTTATATCCCAGTTGAAAGGGGAGGAGGAGCCGACAAAAAAAATCCCAGAAATAAGTTTTATGCAATTAACCGTCTGTGCCAATATTCTAATTGCCAGTCTGCACCCAGGATCCTGTGGATTGAAGATTTAATAATGTCAAAGCTGCAAATGCTGTAATTTTGTCAAAAAGTTCTTTTTTATCTTTCAAAAGGCACATGTGCAACTTCAATCAATATGCTTGTGACAAAAACTGTTGGAGAAGTTATAAAAGTAATCAACGTTCCTAAACTTTACTTAAGACTAATTGAAGATTAACCCGAAAATTTTGCTAACGACGAGGCAAGATTTTTTAGATCCCCAGACCTGAAGGCTCCTGAGGAGATTATAGGATGGCAGTAGTCCATTGTGTTCCAGAGTTTGTAGATGTATATTTTGTATTAGCCTGTACAAAATGACAGCAAATATGGGCTTGTACAAATGTGATAGCAATTCTGTGCCAGGGGCATCTTTTTGTGTGAATGATATTACTATACTTGATATGGACCGCTTTCTTCTTCTTGTGAAAGCTTATATTGGTTAAAGGTCAATCAGCATTGTGGGTGACTAATGGCTGTACTTCCGTGATATACCGAACATCTACAATGTCTATGCCCATGGGCGTAGACAATAAGTTAAAGCAATACAATCACACAAAATGGATCATTCAGAATAATATTGGGTGACCGTATCCTACCATATTTAACACTAACCTGTCCACCTAATACTGGGTATGCTAGCCTACCTTACCATACCCTACCCTAAAGTAGGACCTACCCTACCCTAGTGTACAACAGGGCATTTTAGGCTATGGAAGGGTACCCCTCCCCACCCCATTACCATAAGTAAGAGAATGATATTACTTTAGCTATCCTATTCTGGCTTCTGGGGTAGGGTATGGGAGGAGAGCCTCACTTAACCCTAACCTAGCAGTGCCTAAACTAGCTTATTATATCCTATCTTATATATCCCACCCTAAGGTAGAGACTACCATACCTACTTTGCCATACCTTACTGGTTTGTGAAGTGTTCCCTACCCCTTCCCTCACCAGTAGGGTGACCATATACCACCCCACTTTACCCTACCCAACTGAGTTACCTACCCTTACCTAGCCTAAGGTAGTGTAGGATGGCTAGGCTAGGTTACCCTACATCCTACACTAACCAGTACGGTGACTATACCCTACCCTTTTCAACACCATCCTGCCTACCAGCAACTCTCCAATGCTCTCTTGTGTTAATTTTATAACAAAAATAAAGATGTGCATCTAGATTATTACCATAATCATATCTTTCAGTTTCAGTAATTTTCCAAATTATCAGGCTTGCAATTTACTGATATTTACCGATACAGTTTTCTGTATCAAACAAATATTCAACATGGCAGCATTTTTTTTTTTGCGTCTTGTTACTTTGCTACGTCACAGTCGCGAGATCAATATGACGTTAGACCTAGCCCAGTAAGTGATGTCACATTGACACATGCTATATTTTCTGTCGGCGACATCACAGAGTGCTGCCAAACAAAAATGGCCGATGAGTCATTATCAATTATAATTGTTTGCTTGATGGTCTTATGACTAGGGTAGACCAGCCTACCCTTAGCCTATCCTTACCTACCCAACCTCCATCTATGAATATACCCTACCTTTTTCAACATCAATCTGCCTACCAGGATGGGTAGGCTAGCTTATCATTGGCCTATCATGCCCTAGTAACCCTACTCTACCCTACCCCTAATTAGGGAAGGGTGTACCATATGGTACCATAGTGTAGGTGGAATAGGGAAGGGTATCCTACCAGGAGGGTCACTGTACCAACTCTATCGAACAACATACTGCCTATAAGGCTAGCCTGGCTAGAATAGCCTTGCCTACCATATCTTGCCTTAAACCATCCTAGCCTAAGATAGGTTAAGGTAATGGTAGGGTACTCTTCCTTACCCTATTGGCTTACCCTATGCTTCCCTAGGTTGGGTGGGGAAAGGCTATGCCAGCTATGCCTACCCTACCCTGGGGTTGGGTACAGTCTGCCTACTTGTTAGGGTAGGGTACAGTCCCTTACCAGTTTGGTAGGCCCTATCCTAGGGTAGGATATGTGTAGGCTAGGCAAAGCTAGGGTTAAGTGACCCTACCCTATCCTACCCTACCCTAAGCAGGGTTGGTTTGATAGAGTAGGTACAGTCATTCTTTGTGTTAGAGTAGTGGAAGGCTACCCTTCCTTAGCCTACCCTGCACTATGGTACCCTGGGGTATGTTAGTGTTGGTGGTTGGCACTTCCATGGTTAGGGTAGGGTCCTTCTATCGAAGGGTCAACCATACCCTACCCTATCAGCTAGGACAGCCTGCCTTACCTTGTAGACAGGATGGACTGCTCTACACTAAGGTACCACTGGGCAGGCTAGGGTATGAAAGGGTATCCTACCACTAGCCTAACTGGGAGGATGAATATTCCTGTCCCACACCACACTACATACCCCTTAGCATACCCTATCCCGACCAAGGGTAGGGATTACCCTATCCTTTGGTGCCATAGTGTAGGCTCAGTGATGGAAGGGTACCCTAACTAGGAGAAAGACTACATGTTAGGGTAGGGTAGTGTAGCCTAACCTCAATGTATTAGCACTGCCTTACCTAGCCAACCATATCCTACCTTACCTATCCTATCCTAAGGTAGATTTGTTTGTTTGTATTGGAGTTTAACGGCCCAGTCAAGACTATGTTAGGTCATTTTTGAGCGGGTCTGTTTACCTATCCACACTTTTCCTGGGCAGGCTATTTTGAAAGTATTTGAGGGTCACTGATGGGGCCTAATGGCCTAAACTAGCTAGTCTGGCCCAGAAAAACATGTGCATTCCATATTTTCCAGTTCTGTGGTGTATTCCTTGCTTCCAAAGGATAACCCTTTTGTAGAACATATTTAACGTCACTGCACCTGATGTTTGGGAATGGCTGCCGTAAAATGTCTCCCTGCCCTACATCATAGTGTAGTTTATATTTTCTTGTCCTTTGGGATCTTTGATTCCATTGTGGAATTTTGAAAGTATTTGAGGGTCAATGATGGGGCCTAATTGGCCAAAACTAGCTAGTCTGGTCCAGAAAAAAATGTACATTCCATATTTTCCAGTTCTGTGGTGTATTCCTTGCTTCCAAAGGCTAGCCCTTTTGTAGAACGTATTAGACGTAAGCGGCTAACCAGTACAGTGCACATTCTTTCACCAGAAACTGACAACTGCCCTTCTTGAATCAGCGGAAGGGAGAGAATGACGGTAGAAAAGGTTTCATGATAAATCTCCACGAAAGAATGTTGCCGACTCTGGCAGGTATCAAACCTGTGTCTTCCTGATCACCAGTCAGAGGCGCATCCGACTGAGCTACCGAGGCCGGCACCCTGAGTTGGAGCCTACATACATACTTTACTATACTCTGCTGGGTAGGGAAGGGTACCCTACCCTCACCAGTAGGGTGACCCACCTTACACTAACCTCGGGTAGGTCCTACCCTACGAAATCTTAGTTGCCTACCCTTACCTAGCCTAAGGTAGGGTAGACTAGGCTAGGGTACTTTACACTCTACACTAACCAGTACAGCAACCATATACCTTACCTTTTTCAATACCATCCTGCCTATCATGCATACCCTACTTCAAACTAGGTAGCATAGTGTAGGCAAGGCTAGTCTAAGGAAGGGTACCCTACCACTACCCTAATAGAAGGACAACTGTATTTATCCCACACTACCCTGCCTTCCAGGTAGACTATATTAGCCAAGAAACGCTTAACCCTAGCCTAACCCACGTTGCCTACCATATCTTACCCTAGCCTATTCTACCCTAGGATAGGCCCTACTTAACTGGCTAGGGTAGGGTACCCTAAAAATCAAAGATGGTTGACAGTGGCCATGTGATCTCAAAGGAGCTATGATATTAATTGCAACCATATTTGTCAACAAACTGGAACCAGACTTGTTGGCTTACAAAGTATGTAACAGGTATGCTGAACACAGTACTTACTGCTTCAGATATGCCCCAGTGGAGTGGCAAAGTCCAAAATAATTTTAGAACTGACATAAGTAAAATTATAAATAACCATTGTTCCATTATTTTCCTTTTTACCTTTCTGTTCCTTTAATTATTTGAGTAGTGTATTTGCTTAAAATGACAGAATTTCAAGCCAATGACCACAATTTCTTGAAATAAATACAGAATCCTGAAATTGTTGTATACTACAGATTATTTGTATCCATTAATTTGGCTTAAATCAGACTTTTGTAACTTTTAATGGTGCAGCCATGTGCTTTTCATTTGGTGCAAAACTATTGTATCTGCAGGTTTTGCTTGAGAAACCTGGCATTGTTGGGTATTTTTTAGTGCAAAACTATTGTAACTGCAGTTACAATAGTTTTGCGCCAACTTCTAATGGCCTTCGCAGATACAATATTTTGAATACTTTTAATAACTCCAGAACGCAATGGAATATGTATACAACTCTTTGGTGTAAGATGCAAATCAATATATGCAACCAAAATATAGGAAAAACAGAAAATGGCCAAAATGTCAGTTACAATAGTTTTGCGCTCAGCCCTCGATATGACCTTAACATTGCAGATACCACCCAGGGTCTTCACACGAAACATCGTCTCAAGATGGTTAAAATTTCTGCCAAGTAATTTCAAAATCCATCTAGAAATAAGAAAGTTATTGACTGTGTTTGTAACTTTCTGACCCTTTTGAAGACATTTGATCTCTAGGTACAACCTTGACCTTGGAGGTACGGACATGGGTTTTGCATCTGACACATTGTCTCATGATGGTTGACATTTTTGCCATGTAATAGAAATAAGGAAGTTATTGACCGGGTTTAAGTTTCGGATCCATTTTTTTTCACCTCACCTTGACCTTGGAGGTACAGACCTGGGTTTTGCAAGCAATATATCGTCTCATGATGATTAATATTTCTGTCAAGTAATTTCAAAATCCAGCCAGAAATAAGAAAGTTATTGACTGTGTTTAAGCTTTGGACAGATGAACGCACGGATGAATGGACGGGGGCAACAGTGTATGCCCTTCCACCATTCATCTAATTGGGGGCACATAAAATTTCATTATGTAATAAAAATAACTGGACAGATCTCATCACTGCATTTACCATATGTATTTGGACAGACAGGCCTGAGCAAACAGTGAAGGCCCAATGAGATGTTGCAGCACCCGGCATCTCATCAGAGTCTACACTGTTTGCCACTCATCCATCCACCTCCAGACACAACAACGCATAGAAAAACCTAATTGTAAGGAGTTAAGGTGTTCAAATACAGTAAAATTCTGCTATTAAGACCACCTAAAATTAAGACTAATTCTCCTTTAGAAAGTTTATTTAGAAGGTTGCAGTTATTCTTTCTTTGTGTTTTCTGCATACCGTGTCCTCTAAGACTTGTCAAAGACCACCTATGGGACTGTTCAAAAGTGGTCTAAAAGACCACTTTTGAACAGTCCCAAAGGTGGTCTTAATATAGGAATTTTACTGTACTTAGGGTATATATGGTAGATTGGCACATTTCAAGTCTCATGTGACAGAAACATGAAAATGTCACAATCATCAGCCTAAGCTTCATAAAACATGTATAGCTTATGTACTGGGAAACTTTTCTGATGAAAAATATGTTTCAAAGAAGGCAGGACCTTTTAGTTATGGTCATGATACACTGTTTTGAGGGGCCTGTGACCTTGAAAGGTCACCAAAATCTAACCAAACCTGCTGTATGTTGTGATGATATACCGTATTCGACCTATTTAGCGCACATGCTCCTATAAGGGCACACCCAAGCTTTTTCTGGAAAAAATACACAAGCACACACTTTACAGTAACCTCCCAACAAATTCATATTGAGTTTTGCTGCATCTTTGACCCGGACAATCATATGTATATGTGGTGAACCCCTATGCTGAAATTCAACTCTATAAAATAATCATATCAGAAGCTTTTTTTTCGTATTTTTTCGTATTGAGTGTGCGCTTATTAGGTAGATTTTTCACCACAATATTTTCATACAGTTTTGAAAAAAAATAAGCGCACGGTGTGGTAAACAGGTCGAATACGGTAGGTCATTTTGGAGAAGTTGCTTCCAATTTTGTGGGACTTTTACCCAACATTGAGGTGAAATGACATCTAAGCCCTGCCGTCCAATGAAACCAGAAGGCTTATATGCATTGGACAATCTGACACACCGCTTTGCCTGGGCAGGCTTAGTTCTTCTAAGCTCTTTACCATAACCTAAAATAGTGTTGACTGGGCCATTAAACTCCAATACAAACCAGCAAAGCTTCAAACAGGCTATGCCGACACCAATGCCAACGGGATCCACACCAAAAACAATATGCCCCCCTCCCCTCCAGTGGGGGGACATAATGATAATATCAGTAACTAGAGCTGTCAGCGAAACTGACTAGGGCCCCGGCAGCGCTATCAGAAATTTGTGGACGGACAGACGGACAGACAGACAGACAGACAGACAGACAGACGGACAGAGTGATTACTATAGGGCACCCACACTTTCAGTGCGGGGCCCTAACTACACAATCATTACCATAATAATCCTCAGTATTGGGACAGACAGGCCAGAGTCCTTGCAGAATCATGAAACAAATTGGTTAAAATTTTAGGTGAATTACAGCAAGTCCTCGTTGTCTGAATTTTTAGGATTTTTACTGTTGTTTTGAACAACTTGACCCTGTACTACAATTTTCTGTTGTTTTCATTTTTTCTTAACTCTTATCGGGCTGTTCACTGCATTTGTCACATAAAAGACTACCTGCCATGGCTGCATGTTTGCGGCAACTGCCATTTCCATGGGTAAGTATAATCTCAGGTTCAACCCGCAAGAGACACATGATCAATGAAGTGTATAAGATAACCAAGTTTTACTAACATTTTTCGACTAAAAATAATACCTATGGTTTTTTTTTTTTTGTTGTTTTGTTTTTTAGACTTCAGTTGTCAATGATGTAAATTTCTGATTCCCAGTATGGCAACTGCCAGGTGAGAGTGTTTTGTGTTCTGAAGCAAATATGAGTGATCAGGACCAAGACAGTGATTTTACAGGCTTAAATTTGTTTTGTTTGAGGTTTAACGTCCCCATCAACACTGTATAGGTCATTTTGGAGACGTTGCTTCCAATTTTGTTGGACTTTTACCTGACATTGAGATGAAATGACATCTCAATCCCTGCCGCCCAATGAAACCAATCAGGTTTATAAGCATGGACGGTCCGACTCGCACCGCTTTGCCTGGGCAGGCTTAGATCGTCTAAGCGGTTTACCAGTACTCGTGTGCGGGTTGGTCTCAGCTCTGCGTGGAAGCATCATGCAGCCCATCTATTTCTTCAAGCCCCGATTGGCTGGGACCAATGAAGCATTATTAATGATCTGCTTGCGATGGAACAAGCGGCAAATGATTGGATACTGCCAATTGCCGAGATAAATGGCTGGGAAAGAAATGATTCCCCACCCCAAAATGCCAAGTTTTCTGACATTCTCAGACTAAAAGTAAGTAAGTAGGATTATTATTTTGCAAATACATAAAAATACTTTACTTAGAGAAAATAATACAGATTACAAAATGTTTCATATTACTGGTAAAAAAATTTACATGTAATCATTGTTTATGCTGAAGGTCAATTGTATTTTCTAAGAATTTTTACCTTTGTTAATTGGTATAAAGATTTAAATTTTGAAATTTAAATCCAGTAGCAGCAGCATTTGTAAATGAAATAATCAAAGAGTGATAAGGGTTAATTTTTAACGAGAATTCTTATAAACTTTTTTTTTTATCAGCATGAAATGTTGTCCTTCTGTAAATTTTAATATAGGAACAGTTCTAAAATTAATGTGCAGGACAAACAACGTTCTCTGCTGATATGAGCAGGAAAATTTGTACTGTATATAATTTTTTAATAATTATGAGTATTACAAATTTCGTGTTCATCTTTCATAACATAAGGCTTAGCATTTGGAACTTCATTCAAAATTATATCCTCCAGTGACAGCTTGAATGAATGCTTTTTTTCAACATTTTTTTTTTGTTTATATATTAATAACAATATTCAAATACAGCAATTTAGTATTAACCAATTTAAGTATATTTCCACTTACAAAAGGTCTTTTCCAATCTAATTCTTTCTCTGGCTTTTTACTGAAGAAAATGGAGGTATCTTCTGCTGGGAACTCCGGGTCCTCAAACTTAGTTCCTGATGCCTTACACTTTTCGACAATTTCATCATAATTCTGCTTGGCATATCCGGAAAATGGATTTTTCTTATCTTTCCTAGTAGCCCTCCCCTTAACTGCGGGTCTCTGAGTTTGACCCTGTTTGGCATCACTTCCGAACTTTCTCCCAACAACCATTTTGTAGAAGATTTAAAATATATCAGTATCTTAAACTGATGCAGGCAATATTCGGAAGCAAACTTAGCTCCAGTCACAATGAACTCTGAGCTACGAATGAGACGAAAAACTGCAATACTAGTAGGTCACAGAGCTGATTTTATGATTATACAGCAAACAAGTAGCTGTTTTGATCATTATGATGGCAGAAAAATACAAATTATAATCAATTGGCTGTTCTCATTTACCCTCATATTTACCATCAATTGATCAAACAGATTCCATGTTCAAAAGAACAGACTACCC
This sequence comes from Lucinisca nassula, assembly GCA_963580285.1. NCBI lineage: Eukaryota > Metazoa > Mollusca > Bivalvia > Lucinida > Lucinidae > Lucinisca > Lucinisca nassula. The sequence continues at coordinate 157,498,062 of OY757012.1, read as the reverse complement.
CAGCATTACTCAAGTGTTTCAGTACAAAATGCTTGCCAAAAATTTATAACAATCACAAGTTACTTCACACTTTGGGAAAAATCTGGGACAATGGCTGCAAGACAGTTGCTGTTGATGGTATTCACAGAAAAAGATGTAGAAAACTTTTTGAACAACCCTTTGATACTTTGTTATTACCACTTGCACAAAGCTTTTGTTACATCATATAATGCATGAAAAGTATGCAATTATTTCCAATTGCATGCTCCATTATGCATAAAAAATTTGCATTTCCATTGATTTCTGGTTATAAAACCTTTGTGATGAACCCCTGTACCTCAGACGGGAAATCGGGCTTGAAGAAATAGATTGGCTGCATGATGCTTCCACGCAGAGCTGAAACCAACCCGCACACGAGCACTGGTAAACCGCTTAGAGGATCTAAGCCTACCCATGCAAAGCGGTGCGAGTCGGCCCGTCCATGCATATAAACCCTATTGGTTTCATTGGGCTTCAGAGATCATTTCATCTCAATGTCTGGTAAAAGTCCCACAAAATTGGAAGCAATGTCTCCAAAATGACCTATACAGTGTTGACGGGGACGTTAAACCTTAAATCAAAATCAGATGGGAAACAAACCCAGATATCACAACCCTGCGAAGCCTGGACATTACTGTAATTACCCTATTTGGACACCTCCTTACTGTACTTGTTCTAAAATTTAACCAACTTTCAAGGTCACAAGCTTGGCAAAACTGTCAAATTTTGAGCAGAAAGACAGTTTGATTACAGTATTGGTATCTCCACACTGAATAAATGGATTCTGGTTTGACCACTAATGAGCTCTTTAAGCTAACGAGGCTTTGAACAATTTACTGGACCCAGGAAGTCTAGGCTTTGAACAATTTACTGGACCCAGGAAGTCGCTGGGTCCGAGATTGATCATGAGATTTTTTCTACGGTCATTCTCTCCCTCTCCTGAGTTAATTAGAGCAGTCGGCAGTTTCTGATAAAACTAGAACTGTCAGAGGATCTGACTATAGCCCTGCGATAGCGCTATCAGAAAAGAAAAATACAAGAAAAAAAAATGTTTTTTCGGCTTTCAGCCTCTAATTAAAGATGATAAAAGGGCAATCAAGAGTTATGGTTCATAAGCTCTGCATATTATCTCATGGTGCTTTACATTTGTGTGAAGTTTCATGAAAATATCTCAAATGGTTTTTGGGTTATGGAGCGGACAAGGTTAAAATTGCCATTTTTGAATGTTCAAAGGGCAATAACTCCAAAAGTAGGCAATCCAGAGTTATGGTTCATGAAGTCTGCAAATCGTCTTACAGTGTTTAACATTTGTGTGAAGTTTCATGAAAATACCTCATAGGTTTTTGAGTTGAGGAGCGGACAAGGTTAAAATTGCCATTTGTCAATGTTCAAAGGGCAATAACTCCAAAAGTAGGCAATCCAGAGTTATGGTTAATGTGCTCTGCACATCGTCTCATAGTGCTTTACATTTGTGTGAAGTTTCATGAAAAAACCTCAAAGGGTTTTCAGTAATCATGAGTAATGGAATTTCGGTTGCCATTTTTCAATGTTCAAAGGGCAATAACTCCAAAAGTAGGCAATCCAGAGTTATGGTTCATGCACTCTGCACATCTTCTCATAGTGCTTTACATTTGTTTGAAGTTTCATGAAAATACCTCCAACGGTTTTTGGGTTATCATGAATAACGGAATTACTGAATTACAGAATTAGCGAATTACAGAATCACAGAATGACAAGGCAAATCCAATATAGCCCCCCCCCCCTTTTTCAAACTGGGGCTATAATAATGTGCACTGTACTGGTTAACCATTTATGTATAAGCCTGCCAAGGAAGTGTTGCTATGTAAACTGACCGGCTCGCTATGACCAAAAGAGTGTTGACTGGGCCATTTAACTCCAAAACAAAACATGATAGCAATTTTGGTAGATGTCAGCATAATGGACAACGGACACAAAAGCTTAGCTTGAGTCTTTGGCTCGGTAAGCTAAAAAACCCGCCCATAGGGGCTCGAAGATATGGGCTGCATGCTGCTTCCATGCAGAGCTGAATCCTACCGCACACTAGTACTGGTAAACCGCTTAGAGGATCTAAGCCTGTCCTGGAACCGCGGTGCGAGGTGGACCATCCAAGCTCATAAACCCTATTGGTTTCATTGGGCGACAGGGCTTGAGATGTCATTTCATCTCATATCAGGTAAAAGTCCCACAAAATTGGAAGCAACGTCTCCAAAATGACCTTTACAGTGTTGACGGGGGATGTTAAACCTCAAATCAAATAAAACAAACAAACAAACTGGTTAACAAAATGGACTCCTGGTATATGCACAAGGCAGAACATTAAATAGGTTAATTATACAAGGGTAGGCTGAAAAGTTCTGAGCCTGACCAAGAAGCAGGCATCAAACATCCATGAAATTTTGTATTCATTAAAGCCAAACCTTTATTACTTGATTTGACTCAAATGAGTTCAAGTTTACCTGCAATAACGTAGAAATTCTAGACTTTGAAAATTGATACTAGCATGTTTTTGAGAAAATGGACAAAATCTGGCATCGTGGTGTCATCAAGTACCTCCATAAAAAGGGGTTAGCTCCTAAGGACCTTCATCATCATGCCGATATAGTTGCTACATTAGGGGATGATGCTCCTTCATATGCAACCGTGAAAAGGTGGGTAGCAAATTTTAAGATGGGCAAGGACAGCCTTGAAGATGATGACCGGTGTGGACGATCCACAACGGCAACAACTGAGGAAACCATCAGCCAAGTGCACAGGGCTGTGATGGATGACAGGCATTTAACTGTGAATCCGTTAGCTAACACTGTTGGCATCTCCCGTGAACGAGTAGAGAACATTCTACACAGTGAATTAGGAATGTCAAAGGTTTCCGCCAGATGGGTGCCACGCTTTTGACGCCTGACCAAAAGTTGACCAGACTGAACCTGTCACAAGCCAACTTGGCTATTTTTGAAGCAAACCAAGATGGTTTTCTTGACCGTTTTGTCACTCAGGATGAGTGTTGGGTTCATCACTTTGAGCCAGAGACCAAAAGACAATCCATGCAATGGAAGCACCCTGGTTCACCCCCTCCAAAGAAGGCAAAGGTCGTCTCCTCTGCAGGGAAGGTGATGGCATCAGTGTTCTGGGATGCCAAGGGTATAATATTCATAGATTACCTTCAAAAGGGCAGAACAATTAATGGGGAGTATTATGCAGATCTGCTAAAACAATTGCGAAAAGCAATTAAGGCTAAACGACCCGGAAAATTGACAAAAGGGGTCTTGTTCCATCAGGACAATGCGCCTGCTCAGAAATCGGTTGTCGCAATGGCTGCTGTGCATGACTGTGGCTTCACACTTGTCGATCACCCTCCATATTCGCCTGATCTAGCTCCATCAGATTATTTCCTGTTTCCAAACATGAAAAAGCACTTGGCTTGGCAGCATTATTGGTCAGACGAGGAGGTGATAGCTGCTGTGGAGGAGTTTTTCAGGGACCAAGATGAGACCTTCTATACCACTGGGATCCAAGGACTCCAGCATCGCTGGATGAAGTGTGTGGACAGGAAGGGAGACTATGTTGAAAAATAAGGCACTTTCAGCATGGACAAACCATTGGATCTTGGTCAGGCTCAGAACTTTTCAGCCTACCCTCATATTTGTTATGCCTCTTTACCTGGAGCTGTTATTGTTGGAGTGCACAACAAATTGATGCCAGAAAACAGCTAAACCAACAAAGAACATTCTCTAACTGTTTACCAACATAACTTACAATCTTGCTGCACCTCTGAAGTGACAACCGAATGAAAGATCTTTTTGAAGTTTATGTCTAATAAGGTGATTACGGGAGGTAATTCTCAAGTAAACTGTTTATCTTCTTTTCTCACAGCAGAAAGCAATTTCTTTTTCTTTTTTTTTTAATATATATTGTTTAAACGGCCACTCAACACTACTAAGCAGAGAACAATCTAAAGGCCGGGGCAAACTCATTCACGGCAAGTGCAACTTCCAATTTCTGAAAGTTGTCTCCCTTTGAAAATAGAGACTTAATTATATTCTATACAGAAACAGCCATCCTAATTCCAAATTCTGAGAAAAACAACAACAAAATATGTTACCACCTTCAATCCTGTTTCTAAATCTGGCCTTATACATGATGATGGCCATTACAGACTGAAAGGCTGTGTAAATAAAAATATTTGTACATTTTAAAGTTGTTCTCTGCATTTCTTTCATCTTCAACTGTTCCTGTGAGAAGCCCCTGTGGTATAGTGCTTATGCTTCTTGCCTCACAGTCCTGGGATCACAGGTTCGATCCCAGGCTTCTCCAGACTTTTGGATGAGTCTTTAAAGGTGCATTATTGAGCTATCTGGAAAAAATGCTTCCAAAAATAAAATACATATAGCCGGTATTTTTCTTTAACCTTTAGCATGCTGTAGGCGCATTCGTGCGCCCGTGAAAATGTAATGGCGCCACGCTGTAGGCGCAATCGTGCGCCGAAATTGACTGGTGTGCTTGGTGCGACTCATAGAAAAGGAGGAACTCTCGTTTTTCGGTGCGGTTTGGCATTTCGGTATCAAATAACATCCGGGCATCGATGAAAAAAAAAACTTGCCGTTTCCAGGATGCAATTTTTTTAGGAAATCGCTACTTTTTGACGATCTTGATCTAATCGAGCCCAAAATACGCTCTGAAAGGGTGTTTTAAACGATTTTTCGACTCAGTCAGCTGAGTGACAGTAGGCTACTTTCGTTTTCCATATGCTTTGAATGGTGGAGAAATCAAGAAAGATACGGGTTTTTGCGAGTTAAAAGTTGCTGAAAATGGTAGTATTTGATAAAAACAATTCAGTGGGACGGAGTATCGATAAAAAAATTAATTCAGCATGCTAAAGGTTAAAACAATACAAATGAATGCATTTTATGCAAAAATGCGAACAATTATGATGACAGATAAACGAGTTTCAGAGGGATTCCCTTACTAGGTTTCGAACACTAGTTAGATCTATTTTTAGTTCGTGACAAAAATAGACTCCCCATATACGACGTTATGCGCGGTTCATTTTTGGCCCTGTTTGCTTAGGCAATGCCTGAATTGGAAAATAATATGACACTGAATGCCATGCCATAAGTAACGACACTCAGAGATGATACTGTCGCCATGTATGTGTAAAGTGACTGATTTATTTTTAGAACAAAAATTCCGAACACATGTTCAGAGCAAAGGGTAAACACAAATGAAAACAACCATTTTCACAAAGTTCTGAAGCTGTATTTGGCTCCAAAAGCGTACACATGACAAAGGAGTATACATTGAAGATAAAAACCAGAAAAAAAAATTTGAGACCCGGTAGCTCAATAATGCACCTTTAAACCAAGGTCCTGACTCCGTCTATGACCTTAACTGTTGGTGGGATGTAAAACTGAAACTCACTCACTCACTCAACTGTTCCTGTATAGTCACCTTAATCCTTTTTGTACCAAATGGAATCTTCCTCCTTATATATAGCAGGAGTCCATTTCAAAAGGAGCAGTCTCTATAAGGCTATTTTCATGGCCACAACCGATTTCCTTTAAACTTTGTAGCTTCAAGTTGGTACATATTGGCTGTCTAATGGTGAATCTTTAGTCCCTTTGGTCCACTGGTTTTTGCTGTATACACTATTAAAGTGGGTGGGGTAATGTCACCCCATCAAGGGTATACCAACAAAAATGCTATTATTTTTGTTCAAAGTGCATGACTGGAGGCGATGTTTGCCGAATGCTTACTACCCTTTTAGGCGTAACAGCCGGTGATAACAGTCTTATAAATATTAAACAAGAGAAGAGTTAATACGCGCTTGTAAGTTGTACCCAAATATTAGTAATTTTTTTTCTCCAACTTTACGAAAAACCACAACACCTTTACAGTTTTCAACTTATTACAAAGATCTTTCATAAATATAATGTTGATGTAATAGTCATTCTAGGTATATGTCAGAATTTTTGTTAGTTCATAAAACTTAAAGAGTTACCTGCCCCTGAAATTGGATTTTACCCATTTTTTTTAAAATCAGAGTGCATTTATCCGTTTGTAGTACTCACAACTTCATTTGAAAGTGAATAAACCGATTCCATGCAAATATAATTAAATAGATGTGGACAAAGAAGTCATTTGATTTAATAGTGCATGCTAGCAAGCACATGAGCACAACATCCCACGGTACAAGCACCACTTCTTTACCAACAGTACCATCCAGTGATTGGGTTCAGTCCTTGTGGTCTAAACACATGGCAAAACGAGCAAACAATTCTTACATAGTCGCCAATATATGGTATTTTACTTTTGGATATTTTGTTGCTAAGGCCTTCCACTTTGTAATTCTCCCATTAGCTGATTCAACAACCTATCTCACTTTGTACCTAGCCTTGAATCATTCGCCTCTTCAGTCGTATATTGCTTCTGAGATTTGGTTAGGAGGTGAAGCATAATTATGAGGATTGATTTCATAACCCTTTAGTATTTCTCTAACATCCCTGAATCATACATCGACTTTTGCAAATGTCCTATTTGGGGATTCAAATTCTGATGTTGCAATCGCAGTGGCTGATGGAACATACATATATATTGAGAAGGGTGGAAACTACTCATTTCAGAGAAGATCTTATTCCGTACATAAAGGACAGCCTTTGCTGAAACCTATGATGCTTGTGACCACTGATGGCTACATTTTGACTGTGATGGGACCATATCTTGTCGATGGGAAAAACACAGATGCTAAGATTACCGAACACATGTTAAAGACTTATGCAGAAAATATTACTGACTGGTTTGAAGAAGATGATGTTCTCGTTGTAGACCATGGCTTCAGGGATGCTATAGATATACTAAAGGATTTTGAAATCAATTCTCATACGCCTCACTTCCTAAACAAATCTCAGAAGCAACATACGACTGAAGAGGCAAATGAGTCAAGGCTAGTTACAAAGGTGAGATGGGTTGTCGAATCAGCTAATGGGAGAATTAAAAAGTGGAAAGCCCTTAGCAACACCATGCCCAATAGTCAAATACCATATGTTGGCGACTATGTAAGGATTGTTTGCTCATTGTGCAATGCATTTAGACCACCTTTGGTAACAAGCAAAGATTCAGGCAAAGTAATTGCTAGAAGAATTATGGCCCTAGCAAAAACTCCAAATAAGCTGCAGGATATGGTTGTAACAAGAATTCTGCCGAAGGCTATGTCGCGCCTGTGGGGGCTTAAAGTCATCGAACCATGATATGTAGGTAAAGGTCAAACATAGATGCTTGCTAAAAAGATCCCATTCTCAAATGCAAGCTTGTACTAAGTATCATTAATGAAGCTCTAATAATTCTTGAGAAATGAACTTAACCATTAGGGTGAACGCTAGGGTGGTCACAATATTTTACAAAGTCAGTGAACCATGAAATTTAGGTCAAGGTCAAATATGGATGCTTGCATTAAAGTTGCCATCCCCAGATTCAAGTTTGCACCAAATATCATTAATGAAGCTCTTATAAATCTTGAGAAATAAACTTAACCATTAAGGTGAATGCAAGGGTGGTCGCAATATTTTACAAAGTCAGTGAACCATGAAATTTAGGTCAAGGTCAAATATTGATGCTTGCATTTAAGTTGCCATCCCCAGATTCAGGTTTGCACCAAATATCATTAATGAAGCTCTTGTAAATCTTGAGAAATAAACTTAACCATTAGGGTGAATGCTAGGGTGGTCGCAATATTTTACAAAGTCAGTGAACCATGAAATGTAGGTCAAGGTCAAATATGGAACCCTGCATTGAAGTTGCCATCCACAGATACAAGTTTGTACCACATATCATTAATGAAGCTCTTATAGTTCTTGAGAAATAAACTTGATCATTAGGGTGAATGCCAGAATGGTCGCAATATTTTACAAAGTCAGTGAACAATGAAATGTAGGTCAAGGTCAAATATGGATGCTTGCATGTAAGTTGTCATCCCCAGATACAAGTTTGTACCAAGTATCATTAATGAAGCTCTTATAGTTCTTGAGAAATAAACTTGACCATTAGGGTGAACGCTAGGGTGGTCGCAAATGATGACGCCTTGACGAACGGACGAACGAACGGACGGAAAACCGGGAGCCTATATCGCGCCATGCTAATAGCAGGCGCGACAAAAAATGGCTGGGATAAAAAACGGGTTATTTGGAAAAAGGTCGATGATGAGAAACGTGAGAATTTCCCAGTGATGACTGTGGATGAACTCAGGGATTTGAAACTGGGTATTTACCAGCTGAAACAAGCCAAATCCTACACAGATGAACATTTTGACGACAATGGATCATATGAGATAATGGCACACAAAGAAGAAGATGGTGTTCTCAAAGCACAGATACGTTCTCGCCACACGTCTAATAAAACATATAACATGTGGGTTGAATATACACAAGGACTGAACCCAATCACTGGATGGTATTGTGGGTGCAAAAGTGGAGCTCGTACCGTGGGATGTTGCGCACATGTGGCTTCTGTTCTCTGGTATTTGGGATATTAACGGAACAAAACAGAAAATAGTGAAGCAAAACCAAGCCGGGAAAATATTGATTTTGTTTATGATGCTGCATGACACATGGAGTACATCTAGCGATTCAGAGGAAGATCATTAAATTAACAAATTCTTAAACATGTCGTGAGACCATACAGGCTTATATTTAAGCACAGTATCAGTCTAAAATGAGTTTCCACAACATGAGCAAAGCCTGCTTTGGTGGTCAAAAATGTTTGACAGATGACAAATGTTCCATTTGCACCTGGAAATTAAGAGTTCATAAATAACCAAAAAAAAGGGAATACTAGCATGCACTATTAAATCAAATGACTTCCTTGTCCACATCTATTTACCGGTAATAATATTTGCATGGAATCGGTTTATTCACTTTCAAATGAAGTTGTGAGTACTACAAACGGATAAATGCACTCCGATTTAAAAAAATGGTAAAATCCAATTTCAGGGGCAGGTAACTCTTTAAGTTTTATGAACTAACAATAATTCTGACATATACCTAGAATGACTATTACATCAACATTATATTTATGAAAGCTCTTTGAAATAAGTTGAAAACTGTAAAGGTGTTGTGGTTTTTCGTAAAGTTGGGGGATAAAAATTACTAATATTTGGGTACAACTTACAAGCGCGTATATACTCTTCTCTGGTTTGATATTTATAAGACTGTTATCACCGGCTGTTATGCCTAAAAGGGTAGTAAGCATACGGCAAACATCGCCTCCAGTCATGCACTTTGAACAAAAATAATAGCATTTTTGTTGGTATACCCTTGATGGGGTGACATTACCCCACCCACTTTAATAGTGTATACAGCAAAAACCAGAGGACCAAAGAGTCTAAAAATTCACCATTAGACAGTCAATATGTACCAATTTGAAGCTACAAAGTTTAAAGGAAATCGGTTGTGGCCATGAAAACAGCCTTATAGAGACTGCTCCTTTGGTTGTGTTTTCATCAAAATTTATTTTGACATTGACTCAACTTTTAGCAAACAGTGGCGGCCCAAATCAGACGCCGCAGAACGCGGCGCCTGATCTGGGCCTGCACTGTTTGCTAGGGTACCCGTTTTGGGGTTTCTGGAACTCAATGGGTTAAGATGCCTCCAAGATTTTGCTGACATTCAATTCGTATGTGGAATAAACTTGGAATGATTCCAGATTTGTTATTTTATGGAATATCTGTTTGTAAAGATGGATATTAATTATTTCATTTAACCCATTGCATGTGGGGGGGGGGGGGGAGGGGGGGGGAAACACCTAATGGGGTACCTTGGCAAACAGTGCAGGCCCAGATCAGATACCGCAGAACATGGCGTCTGATTAGGGCCTGCACTATTTGCTAACAGGATTTTCCGTCAAAAATAGAAAACGAAAAAATAGGCTTGACACCCCTCATATGACAAATGAACTTGTTCCTGTCGCAACCAGACACCGTCGTGATATGACTGAAAAATTGTTGAAAGCGACGTTAAACCCGAATTCACACACACACACACACAAATGAACTTGTCCAACATAAAACAATGGAAGAGTACACTAGTATACAATGGGTTAGTGTTGATATCACCAAAAGTCTGTATTATATAAGCTGGGGCACAACAAAATGTACAGGATGGCCAGTGCAAATGGCAAAGAATCAGTCAGATCTGCTGGTTCATCTACACAGTTGTTGTCTACATACCAAGTTTCGTGACAATCGGCCTACTGGTTCTGGAGAAGAAGATTTTTGAAGGGTTTTTACCTTATATGGGCATGGCGGCCATCTCGGTCATGTGACCTGGACCTCTCAAACAAACCTGCTTGCCCCCATCCCATGCATGCTCCACATGAAATTTGACTTCAATCTGCCCAGTGGTTACAGAGAAGATGTTTAAAAATATTGACTGACTGACTGACTGACTGACTGACTGACAGACAGACAAGGGACCCTAGCTTGCCATACTTTAAGTCCAGTGGTGAGCCTTCGGCATAGGTGAGCTAACAACTAATGATTTTTTTAATTATTCTGAAAGGCCCCTGTGACCCATCAGAGCTTGGGGAAATAGACTGGGCTGCAGGCCTCAGGGTGCTTCCGCACAGAGCTGAAACTGACAGAACTTGAGTAGTGGTAAACCACTTAGAAGGTCTAAACCTGTCCAGGAACCCCAGAGGTTTCTTTGGGATGTCAATTTTCAATTTCAGGTAAAAGACCCACAAAACCAAAGTTGACGGGGATATAAAACCTCAACAAATTATTCTGAAATACATGTACAATTAAATGAACTTGATTTTATAACTGACTGAGTTCAGCGATGCAAGATACTGTAAATGTCTTTCGGCAATAAATTTCATTTCAACTTTTCTGCTCTTAAATAATTGATCAAGCATAAACTTAAAATGCTTATTTAATACTTCATTCATGAAAATGTGTACAGTAAGGGAGTCTCAGAAAACTCACTAGTGTTTATTTTAACCCATTTAGTACCAGAAACCCCAAAACGGGTACCCTGGCAAACAGTGCAGGCCAAGATCAGACGCCACAGAACACGGCGTCTGATCAGGGCCTCCACTGTTTGCTGAAAGTTCAGTCATTTTCCAAATAAATTTTTATGAAAACATAACCTGACACCCCTAAATGTTGAAATGGACTCCTGCCATATATAAGGAGGAAGATTCCATTTGGTACAAAATGGTTAAAAATCAGCCCAGTTTTTCAAAACTAACCAAGTTAAAAAAAAGAAAATCATATGATGTATGTAGCTTTAGCACTGTAAAAGCTACTCCCTTACATCCCTTGTCCTGCTGAATAAATTGAGCCGGTGCACAGAATTTCCTACAACTTACATGTGTGCCCAGTGAAGCATCAGATCAGCCTATGCATCCATATAGTCTAACCAGAGACTTCTCTTGGTGCATGAAGGACCATTGGGCCCTTAGCTATCCTTAGAGCGCACAACAAAGACTCTGATCAGACTGTGCAGATGTGCAGGCTCATCTGAGTCTTCGTTGGGCCCACATGTCTTATTGTAGGTTTTGTCGTGTGCTGTCTCAATTAATTTAGCCACACCCACTGCTGACAGCCAATCAAATTACTTGATATAATGTTTTCCTTTAGTTCACAAACTGCAAGACAGTGTAGATCCTGATCAGATGTATTCTTCAGAAGCCATCTGATATGCATCTAGTAGGGATTCATTTTGACCACAATTCAGATTGTTAAGTTAACTAGGCTTTGAACAAATGAGCCCTGGATAACAAATGCCTTAGCCCAGCCCCCTCTGCCGGATTCTATGGACACTGTGAATGATCCTAAGTATTAGGACAGATAGGCCTAAGCAAACAGTGCAGAGCCAGATCAGCGGCCGCCCCCGCCCATCAGGGCTTGAAGAATGAATGGGCTGCATTATGCTTCCAAGCAGAGCTGAAACCGACCCGCACATGAGTACTGGTAAACCGCTTAGGGGATCTAAGCCTGCCCAGGCAAAGCAGTGCGAATCAGACCCGCCCATGCTTATAAACCCTATTGGTTTCATTGGGCAGCAGGGCTTGAGATGTCATTTGATCTCAATGTCGGGTAAAAGTCCCACAAAATTGGAAGTCGTCTCCAAAATGACCTTTACAGTGTTGACGAGGACGTTAAACCTCTAATCAAACAAACAAAGACCCAGATCAGACTTAGCAGTCTGATCAGGATCTACACTGCTTGCCATTCCTCCGCCTACACCTTTTGGACTCCTTGCTCATCGCCCCCGCCCATAGGGGCTTGAAGAAATATACATGTATGGGCTGCATGATGCTTCCACGCAGAGCTGAATCCGGGCACGCACACTAGAACTGTAAACCGCTTAGTGGATCTAAGCATGTCCAGGAACCGCGGTGCGAGGCCAACCGACCATGCTTATAAACCTTATTGGTTTCATTGGGCGACAGGGCTTGAGATGTCATTTCATCTCAATGTCGGGTAAAAGTCCCACAAAATTGGAAGCAACGTCTCCAAAATGACCTTTTCAGTGTTGACGGGGCTGGTAAACCTCTAATCAAACAAAGACCAAGATCAGACTGCTCCTTTAACTGCTCCTAAAGGAGCAGTCTGATCAGGGTCTACAGTTTGCCATCCCTCCGTCTACACCTTTTGGACTCCTTGCTGAATTGTGGAACAAAATTGTTAAAAATTTCAGGAGAATTACAGCAAGTCCTCAAGGTGTCCGAATCTTTAGGATTTTTACAGTATTGAAGCTTTGGCTGGTAGATAATCAAAGCACTGACACCACTGGCAGCTTGACTGCTGGGAAAATACCATATAAATCCTAAAAATTCGGACACCTAAAATTTTAACCCTTATCTTGCTGAATATTCATTTAAGCCACATCCATGTCTGTCTATCAACCAATCAAATTACTTGATGTAATTTATTCCTACAAATTCATAAAATGAATGTCAAACAGTGTAGATCCTGATCAGATGGCTTCTTCAGAAGCCATCTGATCTGGATCTACACTGTTTTCAAAGATAGGGGTTGTCGTGAACAGCATGATAAGGGTTAAGATCCAGTAAGGAATACATGAAGTGCAGAAGGAATGGCAACCAGTGAAGACCCTGATAAGACTAAAAAGAGCAGTCTGCTCTGGGTCTGCACTGTTTGCTTAGGCCTGTAGGATTAACATTGTAGTCCTAAACTGAGACTTAGACCACATCATTTAATGCTTATTTTAAGAAACAGTGTAGACTCTCATTAGATGCTATGTTGAGACCTTTTTCAAATCCAAAATGAAGTCCCCACCTCATATCAACAGGTCTGTTTAATCAAAGCACTGAGAATACTGGTGCATAATTTTTTATTGTCTCCGAGTGTGAGCTGGGGAAAAAAGTCCTGAACTTGGACTTAAACTGTTTTGTTAAACCCTTAAATTCCAGGAGCCAGTTGTTCAAAGCATCCTTAGCTTAACGAGCTTGTTAGTGGTCAAATTGTTAACTGTTCTAGCAAAAACAATATCAAAAACTTTAGCATATTTGCCATATTTAATGATAAAAAATTTAACGATACGTTAACTAACAACGTCGTTAGTTTTGAACAAATGGCCCCTGTATTTTAAGCAAACAGTGTAGACCCTGATCAGATGCCATGTTATGCAGCACCTGATCTTGGTATTAGACTATTAGTACAGGTTGGCTTAACCCATTTAGTACCAAAAACCCCAAAACGGGTACCCTGGCAAACAGTGCAGGCCCAGATCAGACACTGCAGAACACGGCGTCTGATCAGGCCCTCCACTGTTTGCTAAAAGTTCAGTCATTTTCCAAATAAATTATGATGAAAACACAACCTGACAACCCTAAATTTTGAAATGAACTCCTGCTATATATATAAGGAGGAAGATTCCATTTGGTACTAAAGGGTTAATAATTAATTTACATGTTAACTAATTGCCAAACTGTCTCTTCAAGTGAATTTTCAAGCCTTTTCCTCTCTAAACAAGATGTGTTTGTGAAACACGAACATGGCCCCGGGCATGGTCATTTTTTATTCAAAGTTGCTCACACTTCAAGGTCAAGGTCACTGGTCAAGATTTTTTGTTTGTGTGGGAAGCCCTTCACACAAGGAACTCACATGCAAAATATGAAAGCTCTATCTTAAACTGTTCAAAAGTTATGAACAATAATATTTTTTCTTTAAAGTAGGTCAAGGTCACAGAACAAAAAAATTTGCATGAATGTCAAGCTCTTGTCACAAGGAAACTACATGTACATGCCAAATATAAAGGCTCTATCTTAAACAGTTCAAAAGTTATGAAAAATTTTATTTTTTCTTTTAAGTAGGTCAAAGGTCAAGGACATGGTCCAAACATTTTTGCATAAATGTAAAGCTCTTATCACAGGGAACCTACATGCCAAATATGAAGGCTCTATCCCAAACAGTTCGAAAGTTATGACCAAAATGTTTATTTTTTTAGTAGGTCAAAAGTCAAGGTCACAGGTCAAAATTTTTTTGCATGAATGTAAAGCTCTTTTCACAAGGAACCTACACGCTAAATATGAAGGCTGTATCTCAAACGGTTCAAAAGTTATGGCTGATGTTAACTTTTTCTTTTATGTAGGTCAAAGGTCAAGGTCACAGGTCAAAATTTTTTGTGTGAATGTAAAGCTCTTATCACAAGGAACCTATATGCAAAATATGAAGACTCTATGTTAAACCGTTCAAAAGTTATGGCCAAAATCTTATTTTTTTATTACAAGTAGGTCAAAGGTCAAGGTCAAAGGTCAATATTTTTTGTATGAATGTAAAGCTTTTGTCACAAGGAACATACATGCCAAATATGAAGGCTGTATCTCAAGTAGTTCAAAAGTTATGACCAATGTTATTTTTTTCTTTCAAGTAGGTCAAAGGTCAAGGTCAAGGTCACAGGTCAATTTTTTTTTTTCATGATTGTGAAGCTCTTGTCACAAGGAACCTTCAGGCCAAATATGAAAGCTTTATCTCAAACGGTTCAAAAGCTATGACAAACGTTAAAGTTGTCCACTTTCAAACCAACAAACAAACAAACAGACAGGGCAAAAACAATATGGGACGTCCCCACTTTGCTACCGGGAACATAAAAATTTGCCATATTACTTAGGCAGTCCCAACATCATGTTCTATTACAAATATCATTAACCCTTTTTGTACCAAATGTAATCTTCCTCCTTATATATAGCAGGAATTCATTTCAAAATTTAGGGGTGTCAGGTTGTGTTTTCTTAAAAATTTGCGGCATCTGATCTGGGCCTGCACTGTGTGCCAGGGTACCAGTTTTGGGGTTTATGGTACTAAATGGGTTAAAAGTCACCTATGAATGCATCTACTGGAGACCTTCTGTCTTGACTGTCATACTCAATCACTAAAACTGTCATGCGTGTCATTCAAAAAATGTTTACACTCTTGACTCCCACACATTTACTGATAGGGAAAAAACCAACAACAAACACTTGCTAATGCACATAGATATTTTTATAGAGAGACATAGTTTATAGAGAGACATAGTTATGCATGTAGTTTTGATAAGTTAACTTTTGACCTTATGAAATGCACCCCTTTATCAAAAGGACACCCTATAATGATCCTGTCAACATTATTAAGGTGATATCAAGCCATTCAATAACCCCTCACTTTTCCTGGGATGGCTTGTTAGTGGTTAAAAAGTACAGTATACACTCTTTGCACGACTCGGTGGGGATTGAACCCATTGTATGCCGGAAACCCCTTAAGGGGTACCTTGGCAAATATATACCTGTGATACCTCCCTAATCAGGAGGGAAACTCCCTCATTTTGATGCTAATTTTTACTCCATTTATGCTAAATTTTAGTAAAGTTTTAGACGGCCCCCGCCCATTGGGGCTTGAAGAAATAAATGGGCTGCATGATGCTTCCACGCAGAGCTGAATCCGACGGCACACGAGTACTGGCAAACCGCTTAGAGCATCTAAACCTGCACAGGCAAAGCGGTGCTAGTCGGACCATCCATGCTTATAAACCCTATTGGTTTCATTGGGCGACAGGGCTTGAGATGTCATTTCATCTCAATGTCGGGTAAAAGTCCCACAAAATTGGAAGCAACATCTCCAAAATGACCTATATAGTGTTGACGGGGATGTAAAACATCAAATCAAACAAAAACAGTAAAGTTGTAGAGTCTCCCTCATTTGAACTGAGAATTTTTCTTTACATCTCCCTCATCACAATGGTAAATCTCCCTCATACAGTTTGAAAAATTATCACAGGTATGCAAATAGTGCAGGCTCAGATCAGATGCCGCAGAATGTGGCGTCTGATAAGGACCTGCACTATATGCTAACACATTTTTTGGTAAAAAAAAAGAAAAGAATAAAAATGAAAAAAATAGGCCGGACATCTCTAATGTCCTTGAACTTAGCAGGGTTATAGATCCAGATAAGAGGGAGTGATGAGGATAAATCTGGGATAACTTTCCTAATTTTTGACAGCAACCGATGTTGTGGGTCCTTATTAGAATTGCCTAAGATGAATTTGAGATAAATTTAAAATGAAGGGGGGGGGGTATGTTTGCTACCATTGCAAACCCAACCCCACCCCTTCGACCCCGCCCCTGTATACGGGCCTGCCTATTGGGATACTTAGTCTTCACGGTGCACAATGCTGTCACCAGCAGAATCTACACCTAAACCAGCAGTCTCACAGCTCCTGATAAGAGTGAATGAATGTTTTACGTCCCACCAACAGCTAAGGTCACATGGAGACGGGACCTCGGTTAAAAGACTCATCTGAAAGTCTGGAGAAGCCCGGGATGCCTAATAAGAAGCCATAAGGAGAATAATTTATGGATGTCTCTTCTTGTTTCTCCATCAAATCATATGTTGTGGGTACTTGTTAGAACTGCCTCAACAATGCAATTCGAACAAGTACCCACACCATATTATGTTTCCAACTAGAGGGGAAGAAAATTGGCCATCAATTATCCTCATTGCTCCTCCATATCTGGGGATATGTCACCCCCATCGGGGCTTGATTAGAAATAGATGGGCTGCATGATGCTTCCACGCAGAGCTGAAACCGACCGCACTTGAGTACTGGTAAACCGCTTAGAGAATCCAAGCCTGCCAAGGCAAGGCAGTGTAAGTCGGACCGTCGATGTTTATAAACCCTATTGGTTTCATTGGGCGACAGGGCTTGAGATGTCTTTGCATCTCATGTCGGGTAAAAGTCCCACAAAATTGGAAGCAACGTCTCCAAAATGACCTATACAGTGTTGGTGGGGACGTTAAACCTCAAATTAGTCCCTGGGTGAAAACAGCTGTTTATAATGAAGCCACAAAATATGTACTCCCCACACACATAGCATAAATCAAACTTGATGTCTTAGCACTCTTTGGCCCAAAAACACTCCAGCTGAGAATCTTTTCTTACAGTTTAATTTTTTGTACCCATATGCAGTTTCCTGCATGTCTGCCATCAAATGATAAAATCAGACTTTCGGTGATGGACTTGGAAACAATCCATGGCCACAACTTTTCCCTTTCAGCATAATTATTATGCAAACATTTGGGAAAACGAGACTGACTACACAAACCAGTACAAAATACAAGACACTTGGGCAGTCTGATCAAAACAGAGTATCTACTCTACACTCTATAACTTTTCTGCATCCATTTGTTTGTTTGATTTGATGTTTAATGTCCCTGTCAACACTATATAGGTCATTTTCGAGACGTTGCTTCCAATTTTGTGGGACTTTTACCCGACATTGAGATGAAAAGACATCTCAAGTCCTGTCGCCCAATGAAACCAACAGGGTTTATAAGCATGGGCAGACCAACTCGCACCTCTTTGCCTGGGCAGACTTAGATCCTCTAAGCGGTTTACCAGTACTTGCTTGCAGTCGGTTTCAGCTCTGCGTGGAAGTATCATGCAGCCCATCTATTCCTTCAAGCCCTGATGGGTGGGGGCCGCCGCAGTACAAAATACAAGACACTTGGGCAGTGTGAACAGTCTAAACAGACCCCTGGTTTATGAGGCGAGCTAAGCATAACCACTACACCATGGAGGCTTCTTTAAAGGATAGTAGTTACATAAAAATCTTGGGTGATAAATAAGAAATTATTATAGATGACCATAACAGCTGAGGCAGGTAATGAAGTGAAAACCAATTATGTCCAAAAACATGTATTAGTGCAAAGCAATTAAGGATGTATACACCTGGACAGACCTAAAGATCTGATCAAGATGTTTGCAAACCCTTTTTGTACCAAACAGAATCTTCCACCTTATATATAGCAGGAGTCCATTTCAAAATTTAGGGGTGTCAGGTTGTGTTTTCTTCAAAATTTATTTGTAAAATGGCTTAACTTTAGACCCTGATCAGACGACATGTTCTGCGGCGTCTGATCTGGGCCTGCACTGTTTGCCCTGGTACCCAGTACTAAATGGGTTAATATCAAAAGCATTTGCAGTGATCATCAATCTTTGGCCTGTACACCAGCAATATTACTGTCCATAAGGCTTCTATCCTCACCACATTCTTAACATTAAGAGTCCCTTTGATTCCCAGTTTGGCTTTGTCCCAGGAAGAGGCACAGCAGATGCAATCTTTGTTGTAAGGCAACTACAAGAGAAATAGCTGGCCACCAAGAAGAGACCCTGCATGGCTTTTGTAAACGTGGAGAAGGCAATTGATCGAGTGCCTCGGAAAGTCATCTGGTGGGCACTGAGAAAATGGAGTGGACAAGTGGATTGTGCAACTGGTCCAGGGGATGTATGCTAATGAATGGAGCCACGTCCATGATGGTTACGATTACAGTGGAGAGTTCGAAGTGAAGGTGGATGTTCATCAAGGTTCTTTTCTCAGCCCACTACTTTTCATCAATGTGCTTGCTGCCTAAATGTCATGCAAGTTCCACTCTCCAGTCCCCTCGGAGGACCTGTATGCCGATGAAGTTGTCATCATAGATGAATCACTCGAAGAGCATATCAAGAGGCTTTTAACCCTTGTCCTGCTGAATAATTTAATCTGCCACACCTACTACTGATTATAAACCAATCAGATTACTTGATGCAAATTATTGCAACAAATTCACAATCTGGTTGGCAAACAATGTAGATCCTGATCAGATGGCTTCGTCAGAAGCCATCTGATATGGATCTTCATTGTTTGGAAAATAAGGCATATCCGGGCTCAGCAGGACAAGGGTTAAATTGGAAAGAAGCAACTGAGGAGAAAGGGCTGAGAGTAAATAAGGGAAAGACGAAGATCATGATGCGGTATGGGCATGGACCTCCTGCAGAATTCAGGTTAGGTCCCATGTGCTGTATGTTGCACTGGAGTGGGCAGCAACAGTATCTTTTGCAATGGCTGCAAGATCTGGGTGCACAAGGGATACAGTGGGCTCAAGCGTTTGACAGAGGACCCTGATTACAGGTGTACACCGTAACACGGTGCCAAGGAACTGCACGCCCCTTAGACGGCAGGACACAGAGGGCAGTCCAAGTTGGACCTGACAAGCTGGAGATGGTAGCTTCCTTTTGCAACCTCTATATGTGACATGCTCTCAGCAACAGGTGGCTGTGATCTTCTGACATAACATGTGAAAATAGTCTGGAAGAATTCAAGGAGCTGCTACCAGTTCTCCCTTCCAGCCACCTCTCGTTCATAACATGTGGCTGTGTCTACAGCTCTTGTGTGCCGAGCTCAATGCTCCCTGCTAGTGAGACCAGGCCTTGCACAAAGCCAAACCTCCAGCATCTACAGCGGAATGATCTGCACCACCAGATCCAGTGAGTTACTTGGCAGCTTGACATTGAGGACCTGGACCTCATCCTGAAGGAGACATGGCTCTGTTGGTATGGACATGTGGAAAGCTCCAAGGGTGCAGTCAAAACTGCCTGTGACAATAACAGGTAGATGGAAAGCATGGGCCTGGGAGGCCTAAGATAACCTGGAAACTGTTGCAGAGTGGAAGCTCTCTGCTATCTACCCTCATATGATAGACAAATCTAGAGATCTGGTGTGAGATCCGCCATATGTGCAGCAAGCCAGCTACCTGGAAGGGGGCCCACTTTTGTGGATGCTGCCCCTGTACCTGCATATTAATCAAAAATTCCGTGATAATGAGGAATGGTGAACTGGGACAATATCGGTGGTATGAGAAAGGCTGATAGCTTTCAGTAAAGGAAAATGCCAGTATACCAGCTACTTTTCACGGGGAGGAATCGGGGCTATAACATCGGCTTAGGGAAGAGTAAATGATAATAATTTTGGGCAAACAGCAAAAGAAGTTGTGTTAGCCATTATCCTGCTGCATTTAGCCACACCCATTTCTGACTATCCACCAATCAAATTATTCGATATAATTTTTTGAGGTCAAATTAAAAACTGCATGGCAAACAGTGTAGATCCTGATCAGATGGCTTCTGATCTGGATCTACCCTGTTTTCATAAGGTCGGGGTTGTCGCGTTCAGCAGGTAATTTTGAGCTCTGTTACTTATTGAAACAAGAAATATCTTTAAAAAAGATATGCGGCGTAGATTTAATTGGAAGGTTGTTTAGAAATATGAGCTACAATAGTGACAGCAACAGTTGTCTAGCTATGAACTGGTTTACTGTATTCAAACAATTCAGATGTCACGCGAGGTAAAATAGCTTTGCAGAGGGCGGTGTCCCGCCTGTTTGAGCTAAGGTCAATGTAAAAGGTCAAGGTTAAAAACATGACCTCATTTCATTTATGATCTCAAGTATATGCACAACAAATAAGAAAACGTTATCATTTACTGTTTTTGAACACAAATTCTAGGGTTAACATTTAGGGTTGTCGCCATGGTGAACGTAAACGCATAGACAGACGAACAAACGGACGAATAGACAAACGGACGGAAACTTGATCTTATGTGCACCTAACTAAAACTCAAATTACACTTATTCCTTTTCAGAATTGATATAACATTAATGATATTCGAAAATGTCCATTTTGTGTTAAAATGGAGGACATAAAGTATGCTGAAGACAAATGATACACTGCAACTTTTATTGGGCATATATTGTAAATTAAACATCTGTCAATTTGTAATGCGATTATTACATGTTTTTGTCATGCTATATCTCTTTATTGGTTTCATTGGGCAACAGGGCTTGAGGTGTCATTTTATCTCAATGTCGGGTAAAAGTTCCACAAACTTGGAAGCAACGACCTACACAGTGTTGATGGGAACGTTAAACCTCAAATCAAACAAACAATTCCTTTCGCAGAAAATTCTTCCTTTCGCGAAAGGTGCCTTCCTTTCGCGAAATGGTTCCTTTCGCTATATAGACCAACCACGTGAAATTAGGTCAAAATAGCTATTCACCGCAGCAGTTTCAGAATTCACTAAAACACAATTATACATATGACGTATGGTCATCAAAGGACAAGACGGTGAGCAAGCCGAAACTGTATATATTTTTCATTCATGTCTCACATAAAAAAATGAAACATTTCCTAGTTTAAAACTTCGGTAAACTGTCGTGTTTTTTAGTAGATTTATTTATGCAAATCATTGACCAATGAAATGGTCATTTCCTTGGACAAGTGGTTTTATTGACCAATGGAATAACGAAAAATGTAGGACAAAAGCAAAAATATAACGGCTACGCCGTAAAAAGTATTGGTGTTCGCGCATTAGAGCATAGGTATGCATTAATTACGACTAATATGGTATTTCTCCATCATACCGTAAAAATCCTAAAAATTTAGAGGCGTTGCTGTAATTCTTCTAAAATTTTGACAAGCTGCAAGGAGTCCAAAAAGTGCAAATGGAATGGCAAACAGGGTCTTCAGGAACAATTTGATATGGGTCTGCACTGTTCACTTAGGCCTGTCTGTCCCAATACTTAGGATCATTATGGTACATACACCACAACCTCATTATAAAATGGTTCATTATAACATGGTTTTGGATATAACAAGGTTTCAAGATGGATCCCAAAAATATACATTTTTGTTCAGAAATAACACTGCTGTTTTAACATACACGGTTTCTGCTTTGGACCCTAACAATACTGATATAAAGGGGTTGGGTGTATATTGTGGATACTTATTAGAATCGCCTCAATGAGGCGATTCTAACAAGTATCCACAATATACATGCATGTCTCTAATAAGAATCAGACTTTCGGATGATTCTTTAAACCGAGGTCCTGTCTCCGTATGACCTTAGCTGTTACTGAGACATAAAACTCAAACACTCACTCACTCTAATAAGAAATATGGAAAATTATCCATTTAATTATTCTCAGTACTTTGGGTGAGGATTAGTATTTTTTGAGGTGTATAATATTACCTTGAGTAATGAGTAAAATATTTGTTCCTGGATACAGAATATTAGCTTTTTGGAAAGTTCACAAGCAGAGCTCATTAACTAATGCCTAGCAACCAAATTAAGCACCCAGCTACTGCTACAATATTGCAAAGATAAGGAAAGAAATTCAGCCAGGTAAATAAAATTCCAGACTTTCAACAGTTTTTCAGGGGTGATCATATGGCTGAAAAAAAATCAAAGCACTGACAGCAATGGTGGGTCGACTGTCTCTGAGGGTAGACTGAAAAAATGATCCTGACAATGACTTAAAGCCTCCTGCTGTTCACGACAACCACTTCCTTTGCAAACAGTTTTGATCCAGATCAGATGGCTTCTTCAGAAGCCATCTGATCAGGATCTACACTATTTGTCATTCAGTATGTGATTTTAAATGACTATAATAAATCAAGTAATTTGATTGGTTGATAGTCGGGAATGGGTAGGGCAAAATTAAATATTCAGCAGGATAAGAGTTAAACTGTTAACCCTTGTCCTGCTGAGCCCGGAAATGTCTTATCTTTCAAACAATGTAGATCCAGATCAGATGGCTTCTGAAGAAGCCATCTGATCAGGATCTCCATTGTTTGCCATTCAGATTGTGAATTTGTTGCAATAATTTGCATCAAGTAATCTGATTGGTTGATAATCAGTAGTGGGTGTGGCATATATAAATATTCAGCAGGTTAAGGGTTAACATTCTGTTTAACTCTAACATTCCTGTACTTGAAGAAAACAGTGTAGACCCTGATCAGATGCCACATTGACTCTTAAATTATTCTAATAGAGTAAGCAAGCAGTGTTTACCCTGATCAGATGCCATGTTCTGCAGCATCTGTTCTGGTTTTATACTGTTTGCCAAACCCAACACATGATTTCAGTCCAGATTCTTAAGACTGTTCACAAATAGAAAGTGCAACAGAATTAAAACACACTGGTAAGCCCATAGTACATTTTGGATGAAGATCCAAGATTTCCAATGCACAAAGTAGTTGAAAGTACAGGTATACTGAGTTGTGGTTCTTGCACATGAAATGCCTTTTTTCATCATTGTCTATATATGTACAATTGTGGCAAGTACCAGCAATATATGTCAAAGGTATTGGAGTTATCGCCATCACAAGATTATACTGTCAGGGGAGATAACTCTTAAACCAACATACTCAGAATTGTGGATCTTGTGCATGACATGCCTGCTTAATCTAATGTATACCTGGTATCAAGTACTATCTATATGTCTCAAAGGGTGATCACAGAGTGGTCGTACTGTTATATTGAAAGGGGAGATAACTCAAATACCACAGCACCTAGAGTTGTGATTCTTGCACATGACATGCCTTCTATACCTTGTATTCAATTGTGCCCAGTTCCTTCAATATATCTCAAAGGGTATTGGAGTTTGGTCACAAGGTGGTCATACGATTATATTGGAAGGGGAGATAACTCAAATATCCTAGCACCCAGAGTTGTGGTTCTTAGGCATGACACGCCATCTCCGCCTCGTCCACAATTGTGCCAAGTACCAGCAATAAATCTCAAAGCGTATTGGAGTTATGGCACTCACAAGATTATATTGTCAGGGGAGATAATTAAAAAAAGGCACCCAGACTCGTGGTTCTTGCACACGACACACCTGCTTAACATCATGTACACCTGCACCAAATACC
This sequence comes from Lucinisca nassula, assembly GCA_963580285.1. Taxonomy (NCBI): domain Eukaryota; kingdom Metazoa; phylum Mollusca; class Bivalvia; order Lucinida; family Lucinidae; genus Lucinisca; species Lucinisca nassula. The sequence goes on along the minus strand of OY757012.1, from coordinate 157,474,012 downwards.
ATTAATATAGCTCAAAGAGTATTGGAGATATTGCCATCACAAGGTAGTGATTCTATTTTATTGGAAGGAGAGATAACTGAAAAACCACGGCACTCAGAGTTGTGGTTCTTGCGCATGACAGGCCATCTCAGCCTTGTGAACAACTGTGCCAGGTACCATCAATATATCTCAAAAGTTATTGGAGTTAAGGCCATCACAAGATAGTCACTCTATTTTATTGGAAGGGGAGATAACTCAAAAACCATGGAAGCCAGAGCTGTGGTTCTTGCCCATGACATGCCGTCTCAGCCTAGTGAACAATTGTGCCAGGTACCATCAATATATCTCAAAGGGTATTGGTGTTATAGCCATCACAAGGTAGTCATTCTATTTTATTAAAAGGGGAGATAACTCAAAAACTATGGCAGCCAGAGTTCTAGTTCTTGCGCATGACACGCCGCCTCAGCCTTGTGAACAGTTGTGCCAAGAACCATCAATGAATCTTAAAGTGTATTGGAGTTACGGCCATCACAAGGTTGCGTCTACGGATGGATGGACAGACGTAGGGACGCCAGGCTGATCACTATATCCCTCGAACCTATTCAGTCGGGGGATAACGCTATATCCCCCGAACCTATTCAGTCTGGGGATAAAAACAGGCAAAAAAGGCATATCTATGCTATACTACCATGAATACTAGCTGGAGCAAACACATGTAGACCCAGAACAGATGAAGGAGCAGTCTGATCATGGTATGTTTGTCACTATTGGTCTGAGATGTAGTTGTGAAATGAAACTTTTCAGGTTTCAGTTAAAAAATCTCTTAATTTTGATTGGTATGAAATCCAGGTAATGGTTATTTATAGTCCTGTTATTCTTATCAGTATCATTGTAGTGTCAGTTTGTTATATAAAGAAAGCTATCTGTAAAACACTGACTCAGCTCTGTTGCTAGGATATCAGCCAAATAGAGTAGAGTGTAGACCCTGAGCAAACACAGTGTTCTGCAACTGATTCCTGTGAGATGGCTTATTTAACCCATTGTATACTAGTGGACATTGCTATATGTCGCACAAGTCCATTGTGTAAGGCCTATTTTTTCATTTTTATTATACCCGCTTTTTCGAAGAAAAATCAGGTAAATTTTGTTTTCGCATCAGAGTTGAGTGGGCGTCTGTCCATCCGTCTGTCTGTCCGTCCGTCACGTTTCTTGTAACCGGATCTCCTCTGCAACCACTGAAGTTACACTTTTGAAACTTTGCATGTGGATAGTACATGGTATGTAGATGGCAGTGGGCTACTTTTTTGTGACCTTGTCCCCAACATGGCCCCAAGGTCAAAGGTCAGACAGTAGCACATTATCATATCTCCTAAACTGTTGGGATTGCACTTCCAAAACTTGATTATTGGATAGCCCTTGGCAGGGCTCAAGAAACTGAAGAATCCAAATTGGTCCAGCCAGATTTCGCCAAAAAATTACGGAAATTGCCGAACCGGTTCGGTAATTTCCGTAAACCTCCTTGGTGATTTGTAATTTCAAAATGTGATATCAGCCTAACGAATGACATACCAATATTGCTCTTACACTTGTTCAACGAATATGAGCAGCAGTTTCTCGATTATAAACAGTAATTATTGCACGCATCGTTCAGATTCCATCTACTTTCATTTTCTGTGCTAGAATTTCATCTACTTTCATTTTTCCAATATCAGGGTCACTCTGTACCTGAAGACCGCTAAAGGGAAACAACAGGCGTGGTGCAGTAATAGACCAGTTCGATGGTCACTATATTTTTTCCGTTTTAAAACCTTTAAAATATTTCTCTTATTTCTCGCATATTTATTTTGTCTAAACTACTTTGTTTACAAATGGCGGCCGATATTGCAGCCACGTGGTCGGAAAATGACGTCATTACGGTTTCCGTTTACACAGTACACAATAATGCAGTCACGGACGAAACACATGCCTGTTTCATGTCATAGATTTTAATAGAGCGTATTTCTTAAAAAAAAATCGTTTTGAACGAGTTAAAAAAAATCGAAAAACATTTCTTTACTCTCGAACCAAAACATGGCCGAACGAGAGTCATTGAAAATAGTACATGGCCGAACCGAGTACTAAAGAATATAAATACATATTTCACGATTTTATATTCAAATACCGGTTCTATAGTAAGCCATAAATTAATGACTTGTGTAAACAAACTAGCGTATGTCCTGCATTGATTGACCTGATTTTCTCACCTTTTCACTTTGTTTGCCAGCTTACCGATAACGCCTGAGGCAAGTGTTCACGGTTGAATAATTTTGACGCATGGGTCAAATTTCGCTGCGATGAGATCAAAGAACCCGTCGTGGACGTGTCTGATTTTCACCTAGTTAGATAATGAACCAGTCTAACACCTTCGGCTCCAGGCGTTTATTGTATACATGCTTGGATTATCAGTCGCAAAAGGTCAACTTGTTTTTACAACAATGATTTAGCGAAAATTTTCGAACCGATTTTTTAAAAATGTTATTGAATTATGGACCGATTTTTTAATCTTCTTCTGATGTCAAAATCGGTTTAAGGAAACCAAAATCGGTTCGGAACCGACAAACCGGCATTTTCTCGAGCCCTGGCCCTTGGAATGTAGAACATATTGGAATACTTTTCATGTTACCTTGACCCCAACATGGCCCCAGGGTCAAAGGTCAAAAAGTATGACATTGTCATATCATTAGTGTTATTCATAGAAAAAGCAGGTATTTGTGATGGTATACCATCGACTGCGCCATCTAGTTTGTTCTATTTTTAACAGAAATTCTGTTAGGAAAAAGTACAGGCCCTGATCTGATGCCGCGTTCTGCGGCATCTGATTTAGGCCTGAACTGTTTGCCAAGGTACCCCTTTGGGGGTTTCCTGCATGCATTTCACCTTATTTGCATTATCTGCTTGTTCTTAGTCTGAAGGTTATCAGTGTTGGAAAAACAGGTAACCAGACCCCCCTGACCTTAAAAGGTCAGGGGGTCTGGTTACCTGTTTTTCCAATATTGACAATGTGCAAGCTGGGAGCCAGCAAATAATGCAAATATGGTGAATGGGTTATACTAGCCTACACAAAAACTAGTTTTGACATGATTTATACTAACACTGATGTTTGTTAAATCATGCATAAATATTTTTATAAATGTCTTTAATTTCTAAAGAATGGCTATAATAGAACTGGTCAATGTATTGAAATTTATCCAATATAATCATGGATTATGGCACATATACAATATGCTGAACAAGCAACATTGCAAGTCAAACCAAAGCAAGGCTGGCAAACCTGCATGAACAAGGACAAGTAGATTTGGGTTAATTCCATAGGGATTTGACACAATTTTTACTCATTCTCCAAAATTTTTCGCTCATCGCTGGTGAGCTGGCGGGTGGAATTTTCCAGCCATGCAAAAATAGGATGTGGACCGAGCAGTTCAGAGTTGGAATCCCTATGGAATTTCTTGCGAAGTTGCATAATATTTACCGGTACATGTACCATAATGATCCTAAGTATTGGGACAGATAGGCCTAAGCAAACAGTGCAGACCCAGATCAGACTGCTCCTGAAGGAACAGTCTGATCAGGGTCTACACTGTTTGTCATAGTCTCCACTTTTTGGACTCTTGCTGGCTCATGCAACAAATTTGTTGAAATTTTAGGAGAATTATAAGATCCTCAAGATGTCCAAATTTTTAGGATTTCAACACTCATGATACAGATAAGGTGGGTAATGGGTATTAGGCGGGTATTTGGTGAGTAACGTTTTACCCTAAGTATTCGGACTCCTCAACTCCTTACAATACTTGTTCAGCTTCTAAAACTTGAACAAGTACAATTTACTACCCAATGTTGTGTCTAAGAATAGCGGAATATGAGTGGCAAACAGTGTAGACCCTGATGAGATGCCACATTTGGGTCTACATTCTACCCTGTTTGCTCAGGCCTGTCTGTCCGTATATATACAGAAAATATGGTACTGAATTCCTTCTGCATGTAACCAATGAGGTTGGTCTTCATTAGAAGCATCTCGGTTAGGCCATTCTAATGAATATGCCACAACATGGGTTTATATGATCAGGCTATGATGCATTAGCACCAAATGTTCACCTTACATATATCATTCTGTTGCTTTGTAGAAGCCTCCGTGGTGCAGTGGTTACGTTACTCACCTTGTAAACCAGGGGTCGCAGGATCCATCCCGGGCTTCTCCAGACTTTCGGATGAGTCTTTAAACCAAGGTCCCGTCTCTGTATGACCTTAGCTGTTGGTGGGACGTAAAACTCAAACACTCACTCTGTTGCTTTAATATTTTAAGCTTAGCAGGAACAAGCAAAATTGTGCATCATGAAATATCAAGGCCAACTTTTCATGAAAATGTTTCAAAAGTGACTGTCATCTGTTACTGTTGAAACTGGTGCTTGAAGAAGGGCCAGAATCAGGGTGTCATGTACACAGAAAAGCTAAAATACCGGTATTCAATACATTGTAAAGGCCAGTCCTTTTGAATATGTACATAACAAGGTAACAAGTTTTTATGTCAACACAGCCTTTTCTGACAAATATGCCTATCTGGTTAAACATGAGATTCCAGCAATCCTGCCAGGTGTAACAAAACATGCATGGAAAGTGAAGCGCCAAAACAACTGTTTATTCTTGCACACCAAAAAGAAACCTCTATCTCTGGAGTGCAGCTGTGATCAATTGAACCAGGAAACGTGAAAAGAAAATGGTCTTCAACATCTAGAATCAGCTATCACAAAACTATCAGTGATCTATGTTACAGCTCTTTACTGGCCCATCAATTTATAAGTGAAAAGTGCAGGCTCAAAGGAGACTGTGCATAGCGCAGTCTCGGTTGAGCTTGTACTTTTCAAAAATGAACAAAGGCCCGATTGCATTGGCAATTTGGCATGGAACAACATGGAAAATACAAGAACTAGAAATTGACCAATGCCCAAAATGACTTGTGTAATACACATAATTATGGTACCAGCAATAGACTGATTTCCCATGTGGCCTGTACTTGTGCATATGGCACCGTTTCTGTTGAGTCAGCACTCACTGCTAATTATCTCATAGCAACAAATGTTCTTTTATCTACACAGAAGTGCTTTAAGTTTAACCCATTTTGTACCAAATGGAATCTTCCTTTTTATATCTGGCAGGAGTCCATTTCAAAATTTAGGGGTGACAGGTTGTGTCTTTCTTCAAAATTTATTTGGAAAATGACTGAACTTTCTGCAAAAAGTGTAGGCCCTGATGCAATGCCGCATTCTGCGGCGTCGCATCTGGGCCTGCACTGTTTGCCAGGCCGGGTACCCATGTTATACTGAATGGAAGCTTCCCATTGAAGAAACTTGTGCATTTCGACATTTAGGGGTGTCAGTTTCAGTTATTTTTAGAAATTCATTTAGAAACATTACAAAATGATTGGACTTTCTCAAAAACAAGACGGCTCAGATCAGATGCCGCTGATCAGTGCCAATGACTCATTTTGGAGTTTCCTTCAGAACAAACAATCTGAAGAACTAAAAACACTTTTTCTGTTTCTGGCAAAAATCAGCAAGCTTCTCAAAAATACATGTACTACTCTGTCCATGTACTACTCTGCTGGTCTTATGAGAATATGACAGTTTGACCAAATGAGCATGCATGTACTATGCATGTGTATGCATTCTAAATTTAGCGCACCACTCAACTGAGGTAATGGCCAAGTTTGACCGACTCAGTATATGAAGATAGAGATAGATAGATAGTGTGAGCATGTGCATGATTACTGTATGTGTGTACATGCATGCACATACATGTGGTGTGTGTGTTTTATCCCACCATCAGGCCGGACAGCTGAATCAAATCTTACTGATGTTTATGAAAGATAACTCAGGTAATCCAAAATTCTGTGTTTAGACCTGACATTTTGCATTATCCATTCACCAATGACAGACTAATTAAGCTACATGTAAAAAGCCTTGAAGGGCTCTGTATTTAATTAAAATTTTAACTTTGAGAAAATTACATGTAAAACATCATGGTATCCTTATACAATGTACTGTAATATAAATAGGATAGTGGATTTGGGCCATTTTGACATTGATTTCTGAAAGAACTTCAAGCTCCTGTACTTCATACAAAGAAATTTTATGGGCTTCCATTATAGCGATCGCTATTGATTTTGTTTGATTTGAGGTTTAACATCCCTGTCAACACTGTATAGGTCATTTTAGAGACGTTGCTTCCAATTTTGTGGGACTTTTACCCGACATTGAGATGAAATGACATCTCAAGCTCTGTCGTCCAATGAAACAGTTAGAGTTTATTAGCATGGACGGTCTGCCTCGAACCGCGGTTCCTGCACAGGCTTAGATCCTCTAATCGGTTTACCAGTACTAGTGTGCGGGCCGGATTCAGCTCTGCTCATGCAGCCCATATATTTCTTCAGGCCCCTATGGGCAGGGGCCATTGATCGCCATTGACAACCGGCTGTTGATAGTGAATGTTCGCTATCGACAGCCAGACTGCTCCTTAAGCATACTATGCATGTGCGTTTCAAAGGGATGGCTCTTCATCATGCGAAGAAGTTCCTAAAATGAACACCGCATTAAACCCACTTTATATAGAAAAACTGGGGTTTATGGGGGTATACATTATTTTTCTTATTTCTGCTCCAAACAATGTTGTGGGTACTAGATGAGACAGTTCTAATGAGCAAGCAGTTTGTTTGCAGTATAAGTAAGAAAAATAATACAGATTTTAATTAAAAAAAAATAGCCAGTTTGCAGATGTAAAAATATGCACTATTATGTGTCGCACAGGAGTGTTATTGTAATGTAAAGTAAAAAGAATATTTGGTCAACTCAGGGCTATTCTTGCCAAGGGAAGCCCAACTCTAGGAGAAAGATTTTTAGGTAGCTCAGTCGGAAGCGCGTCTGACTGGTGATCAGGAGGATGTGAGTTTGATTACTGCCGGGGTCAGCAACATTCTTTTGTGGATATTGATCATGAAATCTTTTCCGCGGTCAACCTCTCCCTTCCGCTGATTCAAGAAGGGTATTTGTCAGTTTCTGGCGAAAGAATGTGCACTGTACTGGTTAACCGCTTACAAGTAAGCCTGTCCAGAAAAAATGTGGATAGGTGAACTGACCGACTCAAGATGACCTAAAATAGTGTTGACTGGGTAGTTAAACTCCAATACAAACAAACATGCTTAACATGACAGGGTCCCCGCTCATCGGGGCTTGAAGAAATAGATGGGCTGCATTGCATGATGCTTGAACACAGAGCTGAAACCGACCGAACACGAGTACTGGTAAACTGCTTAGAGATCTAAGCCTGCCCAGACAAAGTGGTGCGAGTCAGACCGTCCGTGTTTATAAACCCCATTGGTTTCATTGGGCGACAGGGCTTGAGATGTCATTTCATCTCCATGTCGGGTAAAAGTCCCTGTGCATATTAAATACCCCTGCCGTAAATACATGATTACGGCTTTCATCCCGCAAACCTGGTAATGTACACCTGCGAGTAATGGTCAAATGTGACCAATCACAGTATATTAAAGTAGATAGAACTAGAAGGTAGGTGTGGCTAAATTAGTTTATTCAGCAGGATAAGGGTTGATTTCAAATGTAATTTCATACTTACACTTGGTCTTTTCCATTCAAATGGACGTGGCGGCTGACGACTGAAGAAAATAGAATCATCCTGGGCAGGGAATTCTGGATCTTCAAACAAACACCCTTCCTCCTGGCACTTTTTTACAATATTGTCATAGCTCTGATGCTCCAGCCCTGAGAAAGGGTTCTTCTTTTCTTTTCTTGTGCTCCTTCCCATAACAGTAGGTCTCTGGGTGTGGCTGTATCTTGAACTGTACTTGCTGCCACCGGAGTCACCACCACCGCCAATGCTGATATTCATGTTTCCAAACCGTGACTTGAAGCCTCCAAAGTCAAAACCACTGCTAAAGCTGCTCCCATCATCATCATCCCCATCGGTGTAAGTCTTGGTTTCAACCCTGGGTGGATTTCTCCCATCAGAGATGATGGTCTTCACCGTTCTGGTGCTTCTGTATGGCATTTTAAAACTTGTGTTTCGTCAAACAGATATGAGTTTTTTAAGCGGTTACGCTTCAGCACAACTTATCAACTTCACAACACACAAAAGCACTCAACTGTCCCGTCAAAACTTTCACCTGGTGCTAGAGGTCGACCCGGCTGCAAAAACAAAATGGAACAAATCTCGTTATCTACATAAATTTTCCCAACCTGCAACTTTTGGTAAATTCACAAGCCACTCCAAATTCATCACCCATGTTCAAAATAAATTACCAGTGCACTTTAAGATATAAATTATAGTAAAACAAACAAACCTGTTTACAAAATGTATACAATCACCGGCCAGAAACATGAAACGTGTATTGGATATCAATACACAGTCATTAAATTGGACGAACCCATTCGAATTAGAGGGTGACCAGGTTACATTCCAGACTGTCAGCACCTTTAGGCGATTAAAGGGACTGTTTTGTTGCAGACCTTTTTAGAGGGTAACACATTTAGCACTAGTACTAATCTTCCATGTGACTCTCTTTTCCTGGGTAGGAACCAGCAATGTGGATGAAGTCTCTTGCTCAAGGAAACAGCACTTGGCGCTCGCAGGGATCGAACCGGCTACCTCTCGATCTCAAATCCGATGCTTTACCACTGCACCACAGCGCTCCCTCAGATACAATGTCTCTACAGGGCTATTTAACGAAAAAGTTCATTTTCTTTTAAAGAAAAAGGTCATCGGATGAGTTCTTAAAACTATTTGCAATCTGATTAAAAGAGGTACCTCTAAGTTTGTTTATTTGTAATGTAGTTTAACTACCCAGTCAACACTATTTGGGTCATTTTGCCTATCCACACTTTTCCTGTGCAGGCTTAAGCGGTTTTAATTACCAGTACATTGCACGTTCTAACAACTGCCCTTCTCGAATCAGCGGATGGGAGAGAATGACCGTAGAAAAGATTCCATGATCAATCTCCACGAAAGAATGTTGTCGACCCCGGCAGGCACGAATGAAATTTGTACATTGAAATTCACTATCGGCCACCTGTGCCACCAAGTCATCTTGTAAATCAAGACAGTCAGATCGAGAGTATATATTCGTATACAGGACACAGTCATCAGCAAACAAACGGAAGATGACCTCATACTATCAGGGAGATCAATGATGAATTCTTAGAAAAGGACCTGTCCAAGTATCTAACCTGGGAATTAGAATTAGAATTTATTTTATTGCTCAGTTATACCCACAATATGGGTTAAAGGCAAATGACATACACAGCAAAAAGATCTAGAAACAGACATATACATACAAACACACATACAGACACACAAATCCACAGACACAGACATTAATGAATTATACGAGGCTCAAATCCAAAATTTTGTTTCAGTAATTTGTAAGTCTGTAATTTTTTCATCCCCTGAAATGCGATTCTTCCAAAATGAACTAGTTGGTCAATTCAATGATGCGTTTAATAAAACTGAGTTCACGGAGGTTCCATTGACTGGAAGATTGGCCCCATTCATGAATAATATTGTTGTGACAGCTGCAGGAGTGATCAAATTACTTCAAGGCTTAAACCCCAGTAAGGCCTTAGGACCTGATGAGCTTCATCCTAGAGTCCTAAAGGAACTAGCAAATGAGTTGGGTCCAGTTTTTGCACACTTGTTTCAACAGTCTCTTGATACGGGTGAAATCCCCAAAGAATGGCTCTTAGCAAACATCTGTCCACTCTTCAAAAAAGGAGATAGGGCTCTTGCCCGTAATTATCGCCCTGTGTCTCTGACTTGTGTTCTGTGTAAATTGCTGGATCATATAGTCTGCTCGAACATCATGGCCCACTTGGACGAACATAAACTTTTGTCAGACAGACAACATGCATTTAGGAAAAGGCACAGTTGTGAAACTCAGCTAAGCACAGTTATTAATGACTGGGTAAAAATCTTGGACAAAGGGGGACAAGTGGACACATTTATTCTGGACTTCGAGAAAGCTTTTGACACCCCTCCTCATGAACTACTTAAATCTAAGTTATTTGGTTATGGAATTGGGGGAAGACTCTCAAATGGATAGATTCCTTTCTTTGCTACAGAAAACAGCGGGTTGTTGTTAATGGTGAATCTTCGGAGTGGGCTCCAGTTTTGTCTGGAGTCCCGCAAGGGACCGTTCTTGGTCCACTTTTGTTCTCCCTGTACATCAATGATATTTCCACTGACATTGACTCAGAAATAAGACTGTTCGCAGATGACTGTGTTTGTTACCGGGAAATTAGAGATACAGATGACTCATTGAAACTTCAGGCTGACATAGATAGGTTAGGATGTTGGGCACGTAAATGGGGCATGAGATTTCAGCCAGTTAAATGCAATATTATGCAGATAACTAGGAAGAGATCTAATAAAGTTGAGGCTTCTTACACCTTAGAGGGAACGGTCCTTGAGAATGTGGACTCCATTAAATACCTTGGAGTGACAGTCTCACACAACTTGAGATGGAATACTCATATTAGCAATATGTGTACTAAGGCAAATAGAACGCTTGGTTTCCTGAGGCGAAATCTTTATCAGTGCCCTCAGGATGTAAAAGAGGCAGCATATAAAGGTCTTGTTCGCCCAATCTTGGAATATGGTAGTTGTATCTGGGACCCCAGTGGAGTGGTCCTTAACGATGAGATTGAGAAAGTTCAGAATAGAGCTGCTAGATTTTTAACAGGCAATTACTGCTTTGAAACTGGGAGCATGACTGGAGTACTTGGAAAATTAAAATGGGAGTCTCTCAAGAAAAGGAGAAAAGACAGTAGGCTAACCCTTTTATACAAAGGTCTAAAGGGTGCTGCCAGCATTCCAACAGATGACCTTGTTCCCCCAGCTAGACACTGTATAAATCACCTTTCGTTGGCGTTTCAGACCCTTAGCGCAAGAACTGACATTTATAAAGAGTCGTTCTTCCCCAGAACCATTAGAGATTGGAATGCCCTTCCCGATTCGATTATTATACCCCCGCAAACGAAGTTTGAAGGGGGTATATAGGAGTCAGCTTGTCGTCGTCTGTCGTCGGTCCGTTACAAAAATGTCCGTTACAAAAAACTTTAACATTGCTCATAACTTCCTTATTCTTTGACCGATTTCTTTAATATTCACACACCACACACCTTGCCACTAGTACTTAAGATTGATATACACAAACCTGACCTTGACCTTTACGTTGACCTTCCTCAATGTCAAATACTTGTAAAAATTTGTCGGTAGCGGGGGTATAATTGGCGCCCGTTAGGCGGCAGCTCTAGTTTCCACTGCTGAAGGTTCTGATGATTGTGTAGCTAAATTTACCTCTTTGGTTAGAGCTAGGGACTAACTTCCCACATCACAGGTCCTGGTGTATGAATGTCATTTGACGTGTCACCAGTAACAATTCTGATTCTGATTCTGATTCTGACATAAATCTTTCTTTCAGCTTGCGCTTGACTACAGCAAGAAGAGCATCAGAGTCAAAAGTGAAGTGATTATTCCACACATGGGAAATCCCAATTCATGCATAATCTTTTTTTGCTTATAAACTGTACCCATAAACCTTTATCGTTAGAGCTGCTAAATTGCTCTGAGTATGCCTTTGATATTAACGAATCATTGTTTGACTGAATAGTGTGCAGCCAAAAGTTAATACAACTTGTTAAAATAGCTATCAATAAGGAGGTTGGCCAAGTTCGCCGAAGACAGCAAAATTGCAAGCCTTGGATTGAACTCCTAGCACATATTTACAAAACTTAATGAATACTTTATCAAATTCACTGTTACTTTTTAGTGACTGTTCAAATATCTCATCCAATGTTTTGTTTTTATAAGATGGTTTGTAAGCAGCCCATATTTCACTTCCATATAAGGCAATGGGTTTGACAAGAGCCTCAAATATGCTTAACAGAGATGAAGGTAACACTTGGAGAACACGGGGTAAAACAGGGACTGGATCGGACGCTTGGCTATCAAGTACAACTTTTTGTGAGCACCCAGAGAGCCATGAGCTAATCCACCTGTGTGTGCATCCTCTTGCATGATAAGTAGGTCTGTTAGTGGTCACGCGTATGGACCCATCCAAATTGCTCACAATAGCATGGCAAAATTGAACTGAGTTTCGCAAGACTGACATTGGAAACCATGTTAACAGTCAAAGGCTATTCTGATGAGCAATTTTGTGATATATTTTTTTTATATATCAAATTCAAACATAAATTGTTGAAGTACACACAATCTACGTGTATGTTTTTAGCTTATCTAAGATTATTTCTGTATTACCGTTGTAAACTCAACTCTTCTCTGCTTAAAATGTGGTTTACAAAATTGTAAATTACACGGACTTGTCAACGCAATAACGCGGATAAGTTATATATCGCCTGAAACCATGTCTTAACATTTTTAAACATATTGTTCCTTTAGTCTTTCTTCCTTCCGGTTTCGCCTTAAAGGCATTTATTCTTGATTATTAAACACTATCATTTCATTACATAATATTATGTAGCTCTCAGTGCTGACTGAAGAGAAGTCCTCTGTCTGAAATAGTTAAGGGGCCTCCTTGGGGAAAATCAATAATTGACTAACTGTTAACTAGAGTGTACCTTTTTGATTTTCCCCATTAGTGCTTCAGTCAGGGTATTCAACAGGAGCTACTAATTACCCTATTAAAGGCCGCCTTTGATCGGCTATAAACAGTATATCACAGGGGGTAATAAAACAATGATGAACACACGGTGTGTCCTACTGTCTAAGAATAAATGCCTTTAAGTGGAAAATCAATAAGGTACACTCTTATCGACAGTTAGCGAACTATTGATTTTCCCAAGGTGGCCCTTACCTGTTGAAGACAGATGAGATCTCTTCAGTCAGCGCTGAGGGCTACATAATATGTAGTGAAATGATAGTGATCAATAATCAAGAATAAATGCCTTTACAACGTTCCATTTGAAAGGCTGCTGCCCAGTAAACATTCATGCCGAGTTTGGTGTAAAACGGAACATTCATTCTGAAATAATGGCTTCATGAAGTTGCTGTCCTAGGCAAGGCTGTAAAAATCAGCAAAAGTCACCATGTGGGAATGGGTTAAGACAATTTCAATATAAATTATGGGTTGGCTTGATTATGAAGCCAATTAAAAGGTAGATACAATTATGCCCTTTTACTTTGATGTTACACATATTTGATTATAGAATTAATTTGTTGATTTAATGTATCACTTTTGAAAATTGTGTTTGAATATTGTGAAAATTTTTAGCACATTTCTTTGTAATTTTTATAATGCAGATTAAAGGTGATCCTCATAGTTGAACATGTATTATGAAGTCAGTTGAATGACTTTAATCTCTTGCCACATTGCAATAATACTAAATAAGAACGCTTGTTTCATTTGTAATGTTCTTTAATATGTATTCACCAGAGTTGCATTATTTGCTGGCTCCCAGCTTGCACATTGTCAGTAATGGAAAAACAGGTAACCAGACCCTCCCTGACCTTGAAATAATGCAAATATGGTGAATTGTTAGAATAATTTCACTGTTCTGTATTTTGTCACTTGTTGTACTTGTGCAGTGACCTGGAATCTGCAGTGACCTGGAATCTGCAGTTTTCAGAACGACACATGCATATACAGATCGCTTTTAAAAATTTAGTGCTATAATTGTGTGCGTGTGGTGGGTGGATTTTGTCCTCCAGTATAAACAGAAGGTTGGGGGGGGGGGTGTCCGTTTGTGTGTGTGTGGCATTTGTCCACCTATTGGGTGGGTTGGGGGTTGTCCACCTTTACAAAAAGGAAGAATTATGTCCGGTGTTGTGTTTGTGTTGGGGGTGGGGGGAGGGGGGCTGGGGTTCGTGATTCATTCAGTGTAGAAACTGAAGATATAACAAGATCCCCCTCTACCCTTACCTGTTGCAAGGACAGCAAGCCTTGCCCAACTGTAAGCCAATATTAGTTCAGTGGATGACCCAGTGACGCAAGATTCATGGCACCGTTGCCTCACCCAACCTGCCTCAAAGCAATGGCAACGGTCATCCATGAAGCGCACATGCGCAATTTGGTCTGTTTGGATGCTCGAAGACCCTATTTTGGATCGATTGTCTATCAATCGACCAAAATTTATATATACAAGCAAAGTTATGTTGCAGATGCCCACGTGCCTGTCACCGACCCGGGCAATTACTATTTGAAAGGAATCTATTAGTCGTGCTGCTGTGTAATGAATATGGACATGACGCATGACTTGGAACTTAGGCGAAGCACGCTCTTACTCTCAGTTCACCGGGCCACATGTGAGACGCCAAGTTCTGCAACGCAAGGTCATGTGGTTTTTAATGACAGATTCAATCTGTCTATTCTTGCTGTCCTACACGTTTTGGAGTAATTCAGGCTAATTCTTCCGGCTTTGACCGCCATAGAAATATTAGTCCGAACAAAATATAGTCCGGTTTGGCACAGTAATCAAAATTGTACAAGCGTATTAGTTATCCTATAAGCGTAATAAAAACTTTTGAAGCAGACGACTTTACGATTTTATCTTACGATTCAGCTGCATCACGCGACAGGTTTACCCAGATCAATGCGGCGTCTCCTCAGCAGTCTTCCCAGGTTTTATACTGTTTTCTATCAGTGCTGTCAATATTTAATCCTTAAAGACCAGCCTGCCGTTGGACCAGGTCAGTTGCAGACAAGAATATTAACGTGTTTTCTTTCTGACTTTCGAGGTCAAATTTAGGTCAGTTACAACTAAGGTGTATATTGACTTTGCGTGGAGAAATTGGAAAGAAAGGCTGTCCCTTTCAACCCTGGAATATGGTACAGATAATAAGTGTAGGTCCTGTGATATAATTCTAGATACCGTATATTCAGCAGAATGGACGAGCCCAACCTCAGTGATGGAAGAGTTCAGAAACTCAATGCAGTGAATAAATCAAAGCACTGAGAACACTCATGCCGATTGTCTCTAAATACAGGCTGGTCATGAACGGGGACTTGAACTGATTCGTTAACTAATGCAAAAAAGGTGTAGATCAAGATCAGCACCGTGTTCTGTGGCGTTTGATGTGAGTTTATATTTACATTGTTTACCAGGTCCAGCATTTGATCCATGTGCGGATTTTACAGATAACACTTACATGTGTCCAATACTGACAAACGACGCGGCTATGTTTGGGTTAATTGTTTGACATTCGATCCGAAGTTGCTAATAAGAAAAACGCTTCAGTGCTAATGTCTACGTGACTATCACTGACTTGTCGGAATAACTTTTTGTCTTGTAGAAAATAGCCGCAGTGAGATCAGGGTATTCCATAAGACGGAAGAGGGTTATCCTTGAATCATAGGGTGAGTTTGGCAAACAGTGTAGGCCAAGATCAAACGCTGCAGAGCGCGTCTTCTTATGAAAATCTTCACTATTTGTTTTGAATTTCAGAGTTAAATGAAACAGTTTAAATCTCAGCCCAGGACTATTACTCCAACCTAGACCCCACTTTCTCAGTGCTTTGATTCTGAAACCAAACGATTACAACACGCTTAAGCACCATGCCCTTAAGCTAAAAAGGTTAAATCAATCAACCGTAACGTCTGGTTACCAGTCCGGCCACGTTGATCCTGTACAACAGATTCACACCAGCACAGATAGAAACCACATGTTCAGGATCTAACTTTTAATGTGTAATGTAAGATCGTGCCTGGAAAAGAAGAAACTGAAATTTGTTCTCAAAAAGCATTAAGTCTCATAATGGAAAAAAGCTTAAAAAATCTTCTTCTCTGAAACCACAGTGCCCAGAGCTTAGATATTTAGCAAGTAGCAAAGGCAGGTGGTCAACTACATAATTCCTGCCAATCATGCGCCTGTAGTCCAAGAGGGCCACGCCCCGGGGCCAGTTAGCTTCTATAGACTCATAATGGAAAAAAAAAGCTTCAAAAATCTTCTTCTCTGAAACCACAGGGCCCAGAGCTTAGATATTTAGCATGTAGCAATGTCAAGTGGTCACCTACATAAATCCTGCCAATCATGCCCGTGGGGTCTAAATGGGCCACGCCCCGGGGCCCCTTACCTCCCATTGACACAAAATGGAAAAAAGCTTCAAAAATCTTCTTCTCTGAAACCACAGGGCCCAGAGCTTAGATATTTAACATGTAGCAATGACAAGTGGTCACCTACATAAACCCTGCCAATCATGCCCCTGGGGTCCAAATGGGCCACACCCTGGGACCCCCTTAGCTCCCATAGACTCATAATGGAAGAAAAACTTCAAAAATCTTCTTCTCTGAAACCACAGGGCTCAGAGCTTTGATATTTAGCATGTAGCAACGGCAAGTGGTCTCATACATACTTCCTGCTAATCATGCCCATGGGGTCCAAATTGGCCACGCCCCGGGGCCCCTTAGCTCCCATAGACTCATAATGGAAAAAAGCTTAAAAAATTTTCTTCTCAGAAACTGTGAAGCACAGAACGTAGATATTTAGTGTCTAGCAACATAAAATAGCCAGCTATATAAATCCTACTAACCCTGCCCCTGGGGTCAAAATTGGCCAGGCCCGGGCTCATCACCTCCAATAGACTTATAATGGAAAAAACAACTTAAAAAATCTTCTTCTATGAAACCATAAGGCCCAGAGCTTAGATTTTTAGTATGTAGCAACGTCAAGTGGCCACCTACATCAATCCTGCTAGTTATGCCCCTGGGATCCAAATTGGCCACACCCCAGAGCTCTTTAGCTTCTTTAGACTTACAATTGGAGAAACTTCAAAAATCTTCTTCTGTGAAACCACAGGGCCCTTATAATGAAAAAAAATTAAAATGGGGAAAAAAATCTTCAAAAATCTTCTTCTCTGAAACCATATGTCCCAGAGCTTAGGTATTTAGCATGTAGCAATGTCGAGTGGTCGCCTACATGAATCCTGCCAATCATGCCCCTGGGGTCCAAATCCTGTGGCCCCTTAACTCCAACAAACTTATAATGGAAAAAAGCTTCAAACATCTTTGAAACCATGAAGTACAGACCTTAGATATTTAGTATATAGCAACACAAAATGGTCGCCTACATAAATCCTGCCAACCGTGCCCTTTGGGGCAAAATTGGCCAAGCCCCAGGGCTCATTAGCTCCTATAGACTCATACTGGAAAAACTTAAAAAAATCTTTTTCTCCAAAACAATAAGGCACAGATTTTGTTTGATTTGAGGTTTTACATCCCCTTCAAAACTGTATAGGTCATTTTGGAGATGTCTCTTCCAATTGTGTGGGACTTTTGCCCGACATTGAGATAAAATTACATCTCAAGCTCTGTCACCCAATGAAACCAGTAGGGTCTATAAGCATGGACACCGCTTTGCCTGAGCTTAGATATTTAGTATATAGCAATGTCAAGTGGTCTCCTACACTAATGATTTTCTGGTACACAGGTGAGCGATATGGGGCCATTGGGCTCTCTTGTTTATGTGAATGCTTTGACTTATGATGGGCTTATTGTTGCATATCTGTATTGTCGTGCAGAAATCGGACCACACTCACCTTGTCGTTGGTGTCGCATATAAAATCGTTTGATTATCTGAACAGCCTAACAGTGACTCCATAGTATACCACTGGTCCTGTGGTCTAATCGAATAAAATGTCTGATCGACATGGTTCCGAATAAGACATATAGCATTCTCAACAAGCGAAACCACAAGCGGGAGATCGCAAATAAATAAATAAATAAATAAATAAATAAATAAATAAATAAATAAATAAACAAACAAACAAACAAATAACTTCTGTTAAAGTGTGGCTAATGGCAGGAGTTAATTATTTTTTTGCCTCTTTTCTCTTTTGCCAGAAAAGAGGAGATGTTGTGATACATCAATATAATATGAGTTAGTAGGGTGGAGATGGGGAAAAAATGTGCCAGTAAGCGAAAGACTTAAGCATATTCAGAATATCACCTGGCAAGTGACCGTTCAAACTAATCGCAATTGACCTGTACAATCCCAATACTTACAAAAGCAAGTGACCTGAACAGCGTTTCGTTTCCCCTGTGTCATACTTTTAACAGTACTTCGGTCTGATTTAGATTTTTGAAGATGTCTTTGATTTGTATTCAATCAGTGATAATACTAGAAGACTAAAATGCTAAATAACTAAGGAAATGCTTCTTAACACACGTTTTATGCATATTTACACTTGTGTCAACCGGTTATGGCATTACGATAAACAAAGTGATCAACAATCTAGCTCTTCTCATGCCATCCAAAAATAACTTATTTATGTGGTTGGAATATGATAAAAACATCCATCTTACCAGCAAGACATATATTTGGCATATAAGCGTTATGTTCTCAGAACAAAAATGAAATTACTTACCGTGTCGGCGAAAATATCATACCGCAAGTGACTGATCGTCCACTGTACAAATCGCAAGTGATGTTCAATCGCAAATGGCCGTTCACTTCCGCTCCCATACTGTGAAGTCGGAGCGTAGGCCTATTGCAACATTTTTCATTAAAGTATCGTAAGCGTGCACTGAACAGTTAGAAGCTGGTCGGAAAGCGGATGACGTTGACTCTGATTTCGGGTGCCACAAGTGTGTTATCTATTATAGGGATCAGCCATGGTTTTTCATGCATTAACATTTGCCGGATCCCGAAGAAGCTGTTTGAACATGAGGCCGCCAGGCCGAATGTTCAAATATCTTCCGAGAGATCCGGCAAATGTTAATGCAATGAAATAACCATGGATGGTCGTTGTTCTTGCATAACTTACGATTCCGACAGCAAATTTTGACGAAAACGCCCAAAAGGTCCATATAAACTCTTCAAATGCGACCGGCGAACCAACATGGCGGCCAGTTCAGAATGTTGTTTACAATGACGTTGTTACGCAGTAACCATCTGACGTCATCATAGAACTCTAAGACGCTATTTTCAGGGCGATAGCGTTACGTCGCTCAACGTAACGTTAACAAAGCAAGGCCAGTCTTGTGATATCAAAAGCTCAAAATCCATGTTCAAACAGCACGCGAATTTCATGATTTGAACATGGTTTTGCTGTTTGAGCACGGCTTTCGGTCCATTTGACAATGGCTTCACACAGGCATGCGCATAGATATTTATGCAAGAACGTCTATTGGAGCGACATCTTACTATATACAGAAGACGCTAGTGGACGTCGACGTAGCGGAAGACCGACGTCAGTACGTCAAGATCGATTCAACCGTCAGACGCATATGCGAAACAGATTTCCGTCGGCAGCTGCTACACTGTACCTGTAGATAAACAAGGGGTCTAAACTACCGACTAATAAGCACTGACACTGATCGTCGCCCTTATGCGATGCACGTTTGAGAGCTAGACGTCCCGTCGTGACCAAAGCTAATGCGTCGACACAGTGCGGAACACTTACGCTAGTGCATGAAATACGTAAATTGGCGTCTATAAGCGACTGACATATGCGTTTCAGTGACAAATCGCACTTCAGCGTGAATCACGCCGATTGTCGTTTCCGGGTGTTTCGACGTACAGGTGTAAGGTATGCCGAGGCGACGCGTGCGTAATAGAGCATGACATATCGGGTGAAATAAGCGTAATTGTGTGGCGAACTATTGCATGTAGTTAGCGAACGCAGCGTAGTGTCATTAAGAACATTCATAATAGAAATGTCCACAGCCGACCAGACAAAAACTGTTACTTATGGACAGTAGCATTGTTAAAACTTGAATTTTAATGTTTGGTTTTGAAAACTTAAATAGTTTCTTTCAGAAATTTGAAACATCGAATGGCGTTTCATAATACCACCGGTCTATAGACATCTACAACCATATCATATATTGGAATTTGCAGAACTACCTTTCTAAATTTTAAGATCTTTCTAGAAAGGTTTTCTGTAAGTTTTCACAGTGTTATGATTTTCTCATAGAATCTGTCATTTCAGTGCCTTTGGCTCTTTGATTCTCCCAGTACTCCGGTGTTGCCCATCTCTGTTCACCATCGGCTTGAAATAAGTGAAATAATCTCGAAAGGGCCGTAAAGCCAAAACAAAAGAAGAAAAAATAAAATATAATAATAATCATCTCAGTTCAGGACCATTTTCCCAGCCCACACTCAGAAACAATCGACACCACCAGTGATGTCACGCTTTAATTGCTTGTCGCGTTGCATTGCAGTCTTAACATTCATGTTCTTATTTTAATCTCTGAATAACGGTGTTTTCTGGAGTTGATTAACAGAGCACCCTGTGAATTAAAGTTGTTTCGTTTGAACCATATATGCCTATTGGCCCTTTTCTGGCACACTAGTAAACAGCGCAGACCCACATCAGACGCCGCAGATTGCCGCGTCGGATCTGGGTCTACCCTGTTTGCTTTAAAGAACATTCTTTTTTGTAAAATATGCCACAAACAAAAACAAACCTGACATCCCTATAATTGGAAATCGACCACTCCAAACTGTCTAGGTGGAAGATTCCATTGTCATATATGGGTTAATGTCTGTGTGTTATGGTGTCTTCATGTCTGGGGAACTAGAGTTTTTCCGGCACAGGAAAATTTTCGATGCTCCGAACATAGACTGTGATGGTCGTTGGGATTGGTCCGAAGAGTACCCACAATCTATTTTGTGGGGCAAAAATAAGGAAAATAGTTTTTCTGCATAAAATGGTGTTTACCTATCCCCACTAACAGACCCGAACCAGAGTGCATCTTGTAGAAGAAGGCCAAAGAGGACCTCCCACGACGGGCCCCAAGGGACGGCCACTCCAGCCCACCAATCACGTCACCGACGCCACCTCCACCCCGCCATCGCCCGCAGGCCCACCGAGCAGCCACCCCGCACCATCTCCACCCGCCGAGTCCGAGCCCCAACATAGGGACGCCAATTGGGTGATGCACACTCAATTTGAAGGCGAACCAATGCTCCATATGCAACATCCTTTGTCTGCCTAGGCGCAAAGGCCAAGTTACGCCCAAGGAACCCCAAAGTCCCAGCCCCCCCCCCCCCCCCCCAGATTCAATCCCAGAGATATGTTGACCCCAACCAAGACCGTCAGCGACGGCTACACCAAGTTACCTGGCGGACCGAACATGCCCCAAATCTCGCCGGCGAAGCGTATAGTCAAACTTAATCCGCTTGTCCGGAGGTGTCGTGACACTCGGCCACACCGAACCCACCGATCCGCCAATCGGCCTCCCACCGCGCAAGCCGACCCAGGCCATCTTGAAAATTAGACAGCTAGAAGGAGAATATATGTTCCTATACCATGTATACAGGACACAACCATCAGCAAACAAACGGACCGACGATCTGACATTATCGGGGAGATCATTGATGAAAA
The DNA here is from genome assembly GCA_963580285.1 of Lucinisca nassula. Lineage (NCBI taxonomy): Eukaryota > Metazoa > Mollusca > Bivalvia > Lucinida > Lucinidae > Lucinisca > Lucinisca nassula. The sequence goes on along the minus strand of OY757012.1, from coordinate 157,452,652 downwards.
CCAAAAAAGAAGACCGGTCCAAGGACCGAACCTTGGGGGACTCCAGATAAAACAGAGACTGATCAGACGCTTGGCCATCAAGTACAACTTGTTGCGCCCAGAGAGCCATGAGCTAATCCACCTATGTGTGGATCCCCCATCCCACAGCACTCCAGTCCACACAACAGCCTTCTGCGAGGTACCTTGTCAATGGCCCTAGCGAAGTCCATGATGATTTAAAAGTCAGTCCGTTTGTGGCCACGGTTAATGGCCCCATCCAGATTACTCACAATGCCATGGTAAAATTGAACAAGTTGCGTCTCGCAAGACCTTTGCTGTGGCGTCTGATCTGGGTCTACAATGTTTGCCAAACACAGTCCAGATTCAACAGACAATCCTCTTATGCAACACTCTGATCTTATTTCGATAAGAATAGCGCGGTTATTTTCTATAAATAACCTTCATTTCATACAAATTAGTGATAGTCATGTACGTACATTAGCACTGAAGAGTTTCTGTTCAAAGTAACATTGTTGGTCAATCGAATATAGTGTATAAAGACACGAGTATTGTATATTGGGTCCAAGCCTTACTGCTATTTTAACATTTCCATGTTTACAGCTGTCGTTGTACATACCGTGTGGTAAATTAAAGCTTTTCAAAGAGCCAGTCTCTTTAAGACTATAATTTGGGCGTAAGCGGACTGTTTACATAGAATCCTGTACTCCCTTCAAGTAATAGAGTAGTCCAAAGTTTTAGCCAATCAAACGACGAAGCTTTGACAATTTACCGCTCATGTTCAATACACAGTGTTATTACACATTACCCAGGTATGGTGTAATTAAAACAAGGTCATAATACTACCTGGAAATAATGGATTCTTTAAAATTGGATCACTTTCATACATGTGTGCGCGGTCAACCGTAAAATCAATAATTATTGAGATATGGCTTATCGGAACCCGCCGCCTGTGCCCAGGTATAATCCTAGAGGATCGGGTAATACACCCGGTTATGCTAACGAACCTTTGAGATTGCAGACTGGACCCGGACACATACAGCATCAGTATAACGGTCCAGGGGTTGGGGTTGGACCAGGTTCTGCACCGGACAAGATGTCACCAGCAAGCCCTGCCTCCAGGAGCCCAAGGTACAAAGACACAACTGATGCACACAACAGGTATATATTGTCACTTTTTTTTTTTAATTATTTTATTATTTTTTTAATTTATTAGCTGAGGTAATGGCCAGATATGACCGACTCAGTATAAGAAGATAGATAGATAGATAGAAACCTCCATGAATGGAAATACCTATAAAAACAAATAATTGTAGTAAACCATTCAACCAGGAACTGCTGCAACATGTATTTTTCTAAAATAGGGCTATACTTGGGGATCTACTTTGAAACCCTTTTTAACCTTTATCCTGCTGAACATTTGACCCATTTTGTTGCGGAAACCCCAATTTGGTCCGTCCATGCTTACAAACCCTATTGGTTTCATTGGGCGGCAGGGCTTGAGATGTCATTTCATCTCAATGTCGGGTAAAAGTCCAACAAAATTGGAAGCAATGTCTCCAAAATGACCTTCACAGTGTTGATGGGGATGTTAAACCTCAAATCAAACAAACAAAACCAGAAAACCCAAAATGTGTACCCTGGCAAATAGTGCAGGTCCAGATCAGACGCCGCAAAACGCAGACGCTGCTGATCAGGGCCTCCACTTTGTGCAAAAAGTTCAGCCCTTTTCCAATTAATTTTGAAGAAAACATAACCTGGCACCCCTAAATATTGAAATGGACTCCTGTTATAAAAAGGAGGAAGATTCCATTTGGTACAAAAATGGTTAACTATGAGATACAATATAATGGAGATATAAGAAAATTTATCCCAGAATTCTAATATTACACCTTTTTATCTGGAGCTATGGTGTTTTGTTTGTAGGTTTCACCGTGGGTCGAGTAATTTTGATCAGATCCGGATGGATTGTTTACGCCGAGGTCAGATGTTTGAGGATCCTGATTTCCCAGCCAGCGATGCTTCACTCTACTATAGCTGTAACCCTCCAGTTAGATTTGATTGGAAGAGACCTGCGGTATGTTTGTCTGTTTGTTCAGAGTTTAATGGCTCAGTCAACACTATTTAAGTCATATTGAGCTGGTCAGTTTACCTAATCTGGGCAGGCTTATAAGCTGACAACTGCCCTTCTTGAATCAGCTGAAGGGAGAAAATGACTATAGAAGAGATTTCATTGAGAATGTTGCCGACCTGGCAGGTATCAAACCTGCAACCTCCTGATCACCAGTGAGATCATCATCATCATCATCATCATCATCGGTTTTGATAAACGTGCAGGAACAGAGGCAACATCCACATAAGTGGACCCCCTTCCAGGTAGCTGGCTTGCTGCACGCATGGCAGATCTCACACCAGATCTCCAGGTGTGTGTATCATGAGGGTCGATAGCCGATGGCTTCCACTCTCTCCGATCTCTATCTGTCAGCTGCTTCCAAGTCATATAGGGCCTCCCATGCACACTTTTTCAATCCACCTCAATGTCAAAGGATGTCTTGACTGCACCATTGGAGCTTTCTCTCCTTCAGGATGAGGTCCAGAGACTCAATGCCAAACCGCACAAATAGCTCACTGGACCTGAGGGTGACAGTATCTTGTGGCTTGATATTGCCGATCTGTCGGATCATTGCCCTGTCATTCCTCTGCAGAAGTTGGAGGTTTGGTTTTGTCAATGGCCATGTCTGACTGACATGGAGCATGGCGCTCCGCGCGCAAGAGCTGTGCACACGCCCATGTGTCTTGAACGAGAGGTGGTGGGAAGAGACAACTGGTAGCAGCTCCGTAAACTTCTTCCAGACTGTTTTTACATGTGATGTGGTCGAAAGATCACAGCCATCAGCTGCAGAGGGCATGTCTCCTAAGTAGCAAATGGAGGCTGCCACCTGTAGCTTGTCAGGTCCAGCTTGGACTTCCCTTTGTGGTCTGCTGTCTAAGGGACATGCAGTTCCCTGGCACCGTGATCACCTGTACTCAGGGTCCTCTTTTAAGCGCTTGAGCCCACTGCATTTCTTGGGCACCCAGAGCTTACAACCATTGCAAAAGATACTGTTGCTTCCCAATCCAGTACGATAAACATGGGAACTTGTCTGAACTCTGCATGAGGTCCAGGCCAGTACCACAGATCATGATTCTCAGTTGTACATGATTTTTTATGAGCAGGACAAAGTCATGCTCAAGTGAGTTGAGCTTGAAAAATATTTTTCTGGTGTCATTTATGGTTATCAATCAATCAAATTCAGAACGGGTCTCTCACCGCCGTGGGTTCGAGCCTCGCTCGGGTCACGTATGAGACGCCAAGTTCTGCAACGGAAGGTCAGGTGGTTTTTCTCCGGGTACTCCGGTTTTTGCCCACCTATGATTAACGATCGGCTCGATATGAGTGAAATAATCTTGAAAGGGCCATAAAACCCAAACCAAAAAAAAAAAAAAAAAAAAAAAAAATCAAATTCAGAAGCAACTTCTTCGCATGACTGAAGTACTTTTGGCTGGGACTTTAATCCTTTCACTCCTGAGTGTCTGAAGTGGTCTCTTCCATCATTGGATATGGACCCATCCATTCTTGTTAACCCTTGTCCTGCTGAGCCCCGCTATGCCTTATCTTTCAAACAATGTAGATCCAGATCAGATGGCTTCTGAAGAAGCCATCTGATCTGGATCTACATTGTTTGTCATTCAGATTGTGAATTTGTGACAATAATTTGCATCAAGTAATCTGATTGGATGATAATCGGTAGTGTGTGTGGCAGATTAAAATATTCAGCAGGACAAGGGTTAATACATGTAGGGGGTTTAGTTTTTGTTTGATTTGAGGTTTAACGTCCCCGTCAACACTGTAAAGGTCATTTTGGAGACGTTGCTTCAAATTTTGTGGGACTTTTACCCGACATTGTGATGAAATGACATCTCAAGCCCTGTCGCCCAATGAAACCAATAGGGTTTATTAGCATGGACGGTCCCCCTCGCACCGCGGTTCCTGGACAGGCTTAGATCCTCTAAGCGGTTTACCAGTACCAGTGTGCGGGCCGGATTCAGCTCTGCGTCGAAGCATCATGCAGCCCTTATATTTCTTCCAGCCCCTATTGGCGGGGGCTGCTAGGGGGTTTAGTCACAACCACTAATCCATTTTATGCAGGAAACCCCGGAACCAGAACAATGGCATATCAGATGCCACATTGTAACAGGATGGCAAACAGTGTGGTGTATTCTTTGCTTCCAAAGGACAGCCCTTTTATAGAACATATTTGACCTTGATGACACAGCTTGTTATGATTTGTTTGTTTGTATTGGAGTTTAATGGCCCAGTCAACACTATTTAGGTCATTTTTGAGCCGGTCAGAGCCCATCCACACTTTCCTGGGCAGGCTTATACGTAAGCGGTTAACCAGTTTAATGCACATTCTTTTGCCAGAAACTGACAACTGCCCTTCTTGAATCAGCAGAAGGGAGAGAATGGAAGCAACGTCTCCAAAATGACCTTTACAGTGAGGGGGGTGTTAAACCTCTAATTAAACAAATAAACAAAAGAATGACCATAGAAAAGATTTAATGATCAGTCTCCACGAAAGAATGTTGCCGACCCCGGCAGGAATCGAACCCGCGTCCTGATCACCAGTCAGACGCGCATCCGACTGAGCTACCAAGGCCGGCTCAGCTTGTTATGAACCATCTCATCTGGATCTACCATAATGATCCTAAGTATAAAAGACGGACATGTCTAAGCAAACAGTGCAGACTCTGGAGGAGAAGTCTGATCAGGGTCTACACTGTTTGCCATTCCATCCACACTTTTTGCACTCCTTGCAGGATCGTGAAACAAATTTGTTAAAATTTTAGAAGAATTTCAGCTTTTGTTTGTTTGTTTGTATTGGGGTTTAATGGCCCAGTCAACACTCTTTTAGGTCATTTTTGAACCAGTCAATTTACCTATCCACACTTTTCCTGGGCAGGCTTATACGTAAGCGGTTTACCAGTACAGTGCACATTCTTTCGCCAGAAACTGACAACTGCCCTTCTTGAATCAGCGGAAGGGAGAGAATGACCATAGAATAGATTTCATGAGCCATCTCCACGGAATAATGTTGCCAACCCTGGCAGGAATCGAACTGATCACCAGTCAGACGCACATCCGACTGAGCTACTGAGGCCAGCAGGAGAATTTCAGCAAGTCCTAAAAGTTTCTAAAGTTTCGTGTTTTTTTTATGGTACATGTACACTGTTTGCAAAGGTACTTCCACCAATCTACAAGATTATTAACCCTTGTCCTGCTGAATATTCATATATGCCACACCCACTACCGATTATCAACCAATCAGATTACCTGTAGCAAATTATTACAAAAAATTCACAATCTGAATGACAATGTAGATCCTGATCAGATGGCTTCTTCAGAAGCCATCTGATCTGGATCTACATTGTTTCAAAGAAAAGGCATATCCGGGCTCAGCAGAACAAGGGTTAAGAAGCCTCAGTGGTGTAGGGATCGTGGAATTGATTCTGGGCTTCTTGAAACTTTCCAATGAGTCTTTAGACCAAGGTCCCATCTCCAGAAATCTTAGTTGTTGGTTGAACATAAAATTCAAACACACACTCTACAAGCGCCCCACCCATTCAGGCTAGAAGAAATAGATTGGGCTGCATGGTGCTTCCACTCAGAGCTGAAACTGACCGAAGTTGAGTACTGTTTAACCACTTAGACTAAGGTCTAAGTCTGCACAGGAAAAATGATGTGAGTTGAATCCCTCCTTAACCCATAAAATGCCAATCACAGCAATTGTCGTCTGCTAGTTACTTTTGCAAAGAGTGTGGACCCAGATTAGACTGCTCCAAGAGGAGCAGTCTGATCAGGGTCCACACTTTTTGCCTGTATGCAAAAATATTTTTAGAAAGTTCGCAGACGATGACATTTTCAGATGTAGTTTTTCTTAGCATCTTACGAGTTAAACCTTAGTGGTTTCTTTGGACGGTAGGGCTTGAGATGTCATTTCATCTCAATGTCTGTAAAATTCCAATCATTCGGAAGCAATGTCTCCAAAATTACCAAAATAGTGTTGACTGGGACATAAAACTCAGCACAGACAAACACTTTCTACAGAGTTCGAAGAGTTAAAACAAGTACCATGATATAGACACTTACAATGAACATTCTATTGTTACCTCCCTTCCATTATCTACCTTGGTAGATCATATGCATAGCTTCTAGGTTTATAACCACTCTCTGACAACTGCGTCAGGGAGTCGACTCTTTGGCTCAGCGGTTAGAGCACTGGACTATCACCCAAGCAGCCTGGGTTCGAATCCCACCATAGGCGGGGATTTTTTCAGGCTATGCTCCTTTCCTTTGTTACGGCTTTCATGTCATAAGATGGGGGCTCGTCTGGGATCGGACTTTACATGCCAGAATTGGCTTCGTGCCAAAGTTGGCTCCACGTCATCATAAATGATGACTTCCTTGAAGAGGCGGTGTGTTACCTCCCTTCCATTATCTACCTTGGTAGATCTACCTTGGTAGATCATATGCATAGCTTCTAGGTTTATAAACGCTCTCTGACAACTGCGTCAGGGTGTCGACTCTTTGGCTCAGTGGTTAGAGCACTTGAAATCACCCAAGCGGCCGGGGTTCGAATCCACCATAGGCGGGGATTTTTTCAGGCTATGCTTCTTTCCTTTGTTACGGCTTTCATGTCGTAAGACTATTTTTTCCTCAAAAAATGACTTGTAAAGCTAATCATGCATGTATGGGAATTGGTTTATAAGATTAAATTATGTACAAAAATTTCAAACATGTGAGAATTATGTTTAAAATATTCTATTATACATCAAACAAGAGGAATTATCATTGTTGTGGCTTAACAGTTTTATTCTATTTAAAAAAGAATATAAGTAAAACATAAATACCCTGAGAAAGTATTTATAACAGTAAACATATTTAGTCTTAACCCTTCTCTTGCTGAATATTCAGATTAGCCACACCCATTTCAGACTTTGAACCAATCAGATTACTTGATGTAATTTATTCCTACAAGTTAATAAATTGAATGTCAAACAGTGTAGATCCATATCAGATGGCTTCTTCAGAAGCCATCTGATCTGGATCTACACTGTTTGCAAAGATAGAGGTTGTCGTGAACAGCAAGATAAGGGTTAAATTGCAAAATAGAAGCGAATTAAGTCAATGATCAGGAATAAATACAATTAACCGACAGCTAGTCAGAGAAGTAACATCCCTTTCTGTTCTGTAGGATTAACCCATTTCAGACTGGAAACCCCTTAACGGGTACCATGGCAAACAGTGCAGGCCCAGATCAGACGCCACAGAATGCGGCGTCTGATCAGGATCTACACTGTTTGCAAAAAGTTCAGCCATTTTCCAAACCAATTTTGAAGAAAACACAACCTGACACCCCTGAATTTTGAAATGGACTCCTGCTATATATAAGGAGGAAGATTCCATTTGGTACAAAAATGGTAAATCATGAAATCTCTATGGTCATTCTCTCCCCTCTGCTGATTCAAGAAGGGCAATTGACAGTGTCTGACAAAAGAATGTGCACTGTATGACTGCTCGTGCAAAAACCTGCCCAGGAAGTATGGTACGGTATTAACCTTTTTTGTATCAAATGGAATCTTCCTCCTTATATAGCAGGAGTCCATTTCACTCAAAATCTATTTGGAAAATGGCTGGACTTTTTGCAAACAGTGTAGGCCCTGATCAGACGCCGCATTCTGCGGCGTCTGATCTGGGCCTGCACTGTTTGTCAGGGTACCCATTTAGGGGTTTCTGGTACTAAATGGGTTAAAACAGACCAGCTTAACTTGACTTGGATATTGTTGCCTGGTTTAGGAGCAAAGTCTTTCCCTTGACCCTTTTTCCACAGAACACGACAACCCCCAACCTTTGCAAACAGTGTAGAACCAGATCAGATGGCTTCTGAAAGAGCCATATGATCAGGATCTACACTGTTTGTCATGCAGTTTGTGAATTGATTGAATACAATATACATCAAGTAGTTTGATTGGTTTATACATGTAGTCTTTGTTTTGAGGTTTAATGCCCCTGTCAACACTGTACAGGTCATTTTGGAGACGTTGCTTCCAATTTTGTGGGACGTTTACCCGACATTGAGATGAAAAGACATCTCAAGCCCTCTCGCCCAATGAAACCAATAGGGTTTATTAGCATGGACGGTCCGCCTCGCACAGGTAAGATTCTCTAAGCGGTTTACCAGTACTAGTGTGCGGGCTGGATTCGGCTCTGCATGGAAGCATCATGCAGCCCATTTAATTCTTCAAGCCCCTATGGGCGGGGGCCATCATGCATCATGCAGTTTGTGAATTGATTGAATACAATATACATCAAGTAGTTTGATTGGTTTATACATGTAGTCCGAAATGGGAGTGGCTAATTCAATTTATTCAGCAGGATAAGGGTTAAAAGTAGACCCAGTTGATAAGGAAGAGAAAAAATATTTTTGAAAGAGTTGCTTCCCCTAGAAGTGTTTCTATTCCACTTAACCCTTATCCTGCTGAATAAATTAATTTAGCCACACCCATTTCTGACTATCAACCAATTAAATTACTTGATATCATGTTTCATTCTAATTTGCAAACTGAATGACAGACAGTTGTAGATCCTGATCAGATGCCTTCTTCATAAGCCATCTGATCTGGATCTACACTATTTGCAAAGGTAGGGGTTGTTTTGTTCAGGGGGATAAGTACTTTATTTATTTGAACCCATTCTCTACCGGAAACTCCAAAAGGGGTACCTTGGCAAACAGTGCATGCCCAGATGAGATGCCGCAGAAAGGGGCTTCTCATCAGGGCCTACACTATTTGCAGTTCAGCCATTTTCCAAATCAATTTTGAAGAAACCACAACCTGTCGCCCCTAAATTTTGAAATGGACTCCTGCTATATGTAAGGAGGAAGATTCCATTTGGTACAAAAAGGGTTAAGTTGTTATACTCTTTACAGTCAACCGTCAATTTAAAGGTGCATTATTGAGCTATCTGGAAAAAATGCTTCCAAAAATAAAATACATATAGCCGGTATTTTTCTTTAAAACAATACAAATGAATGCATTTTATGCAAAAATGCGAACAATTATGATGACAGGTAAACGAGTTTGAGAGGGATTCCCTAACTAGGTTTCGAACACTAGTTAGATCTATTTTTAGTTTGTGACAAAAATAGAATCCCCATATATGACGTTATGCGACATTCATATTTGGCCTTGTTTGCTTAGGCCATGCCTGAATCGGAAGAAATATGACGCTGAATACCATGCCATAAGTAACGACACTCAGAGACGATACTGTCGCCATGTATGTGTAAAGTGACAGATTTATTTTTAGAACAGAAATTCCGAACACATGTTCAGAGCAAAGAGTAAACACGTATGAAAACGACCATTTTCACAAAGTTCTGAAGCTGTATTTGGCTCGAAAAGTGTACACATGACAAAGGAGTATGCATTGAAGATAAAAACCAGAAAAAAAATTTTGAGACCTGGTAGCTCAATAATGCACCTTTAAAGCAGTTGTTGTTAGATAGTTTGAAGAAAACAGAGGGCACCTTTGAAAAAGAATAAAGCTTCTGACATCTTTGTTCTGAAGAATTTTGAACACAGCGGTCTCTAATACCTATGTACAATACCCATAATATCTTTAACCCTTTTTGTACCAAATGGAATCTTCCACCTTATTTATAGCAGGAGTCCATTTCAAAATTTAGGGGTGTCAGGTTGTGTTTTCATCAAAATCTTTTTGGAACCTGGCTGAACTTTTAGCAAACAGTGTAGGCCCTGATCAGACGCCAAGTTCTGCGGCGCCTGATCTGGGCCTTCACTGTTTGTCCTGGTACCCGTTTTGGGGTTTCCAGTCTGAAATGGGTTAACTACTGTCCAATTGTTACATTTTATCATACATTCCAATCGTTGACAAACATTCCAAAGGAGATACATTTGACCATAAAAATCCTTAAAATTCCGAAAGGATAATATGGCTGAGAAAACAGTGTAGACCAGACCAGAACAGTTTGATTGGGAGCTTCTGTATATGTGACATTTTTTCAATCTTTTGTGAAACATATTACATGTATGTGAGTCATACCAATTTGTTTCAGTGTTTAGATGCTTGGCTGTTTTGAGTGTTTATGGTATTTTTAACCAGGTTAGCTGTCATAAGGGTCAGGTCAAACAAATAAGTGACTCTGCCATAACCCATTGTACATGTATACTAGTGGACTCTTCCATTAATGCTATATGTTGGACAAGTCCATTTGTCATATAAGGGGTGTCAGGCCTATATTTTTGTTGTTATTCTATCTTTGACGGAAAATTCTGTAAGCAAATAGTGCAGGCCCTGATCAGATGCCACATTCTGTGGCGTCTGATCTGGGCCTGACTGTTTGCCATGGTACCCCTTTATGGGGTTTCCCCCGCATGCAATGGGATAAACAACAAACAAAAAAAATATTACCTTTTTATACGCACACTAAAGAAATTTTTAAATCTGGTGGCAATTTTTTTTCAGACGTTGCTTCCAATTTTGTGGGACTTTTACTCGACATTGAGATGAAATGACTTCTCAATCCCTGTCACCCAATGAAACCAATAGAGTTTATAAGCATGGGCGGTTCGACTCGCACCGCTTTGCCTGGGCAGGCTTGAATCCTCTTAAGTGGTTTATCAGTACTCTTGATGCTTCCATGCAGAGCTGAAACAGACCCACACACGTGTACTGGTAAACCAGTTAGAGGATCTAAGCCTGCTCCTGAAGGCAAAGTGGTTTGAGTCGGACCATCCATCTTATAAAACCTATTGGTTCCATTCATTGGATGGCAGGGCTTGAGATGTCATTTCATCTCAGTGGGAATGTTAAACTTCAAATCAAACAGACAAACAAAACTCCAGTGTTATGTAGTGCTGCTCAGCAAGAAAAAAAATTGAATGCAATAGGGTCTACAGGGTTATCTAGTGAAAAGCTGGTCAGGTCCAGTAAGATCTGTGGCTGCATGTGTCCAATTGAAAATATGTCACCACAGTTATTAAAGTCCATGAGTTAACCCTTGTCCTGCTGAATATTCATATATGCCACACCCACTACCGATTATCAACCAATCAGATTACCTGTAGCAAATTATTACAACAAATTCACAATCTGAATGACAAACAATGTAGATCCTGGTCAGATGGCTTCTGAAGAAGCCATCTGATCTGGATCTACATTGTTTCAAAGAAAAGGCATATCTGGGCTCAGCAGAACAAGGCTTAAACTCAGTTACCAAAAAAAGAGTTTCTGGTTTCATTTTTACTATCTACATGTATATAAATGAATATTGAACAAATGAATATTGAACTAATGTTTTTTTCATTATTTCTTCGAACCAGATGGACTCCGATCAAGCCCAGACTGTATCCCAAGAGTTAGAGGACCACCTTGTCCAGTTATCAAAAAAGTTAATGTTGAACCCTGGTCTACTCTGGTGTACAGGGCAATTTTGGAGAAAATGTCTCATTCTTTTCTTCAATGAAGGAGAACATTTCAAACAGGAACATTATAGAAAAGCCGAACATGCTGACCAAAATTTCTCTCTAAAATTCTCAAAAATGTTGAAAAAACTTCTCCCTGTCGTGAAGGTCAAGGTTAGGGCCTGATTGCTTCACAGCTGCATAAGATTGCTATTAACCCTTATCTTGCTTAATATTCATTTTAGCCAAACCCATTTGTGTCTATCAACCAATCAAATTACTTGATGTAATTTATTCCTACAAATTCATAAATTGAATGTCAAACAGGGTAGATCCTGATCAGATGGCTTCTTCAGAAGCCATCTGATCTGGATCTGCACTGTTTGCAAAGATAGGGGTTGTCGTGAACAGCAAGATAAGGGTTAAAATGTAGGACTGTATGTATTCAGACGGACAGAGCTTAGCAGACAAAGTCGAACCAGATGAGATGCTGCAGAACAAGGCATCTCATCAGGGTCTACATTGTTTGCCACTCATCCAGCTATTTTAAGGCTCAGTAATCAGTATCGGGTACTAAATTGTACTTGTTCAAATATTAGAGCAAGTATGGTAAGGAGTTGAGGTGTCAGAATATTTAGGGTAAATACAGTATAATATTTTAAACACCCCAAATTTGGAGTATCAGTTCTCTTGAAGCAAAGAATCTGGGAGGAGTTGCAGAAGGCAAGCGCTACAGAGCCCTTTGTAGTGCTCGCTGTGCAACGGTGTGTTTCAAAAAAGCGCTTCATAACCGTGTTTGAAGCTGCCTCATTCTACATTGCATAGCAACGAGACGAAACAAAATGGCGGCGCCCGAAGTTGCGACATATTGAGTGTCCGTTTTAAGCCATTTATTTATTTTTCTTCTCTATTTGAACTCAGTACATTGTGCAGAAATGACAACAGAAAGCAAAAGCAACCACTGAAGCAAGCACCGCATTTTTTTCTGAGAATTTTTACGGTTTGAAAATCGTTCCATTTTGCCAGACATTTTAGAAAGCGCCTCCATCAAGCGGAGCTTTGCATAGCATGGACAAAGCGCATAATAATTAAGCGCTCACCTTATGCAGCTCTCCTCTGGTCTCTCAGGGAGGGTGACAGATGCAACGAAAATGAAAAAAAAAAAAAAAAGAATGGCAGTGAATATTTAAACCCTGTATCTAAAGATAATTTGTCTATTTTTTAGGAAATAGCTGGTGCTTTCAGACAGAAACCATCATTCTTCATTGATGGTGCTGCCCGGTTTGATGTTAAGCAAGGTCATCTAGGCGACTGCTGGGTTGTCGCTGCTGTTGCCTGCCTCACTAGTCCAGACCACCAAGAGTTGTTCCGACGTATTGTCCCAGCTGACCAGGGATTCCAAGATGGTTGGTACGCTGGTCTGTTCAGGTTTAACTTCTGGCATTTTGGGAAATGGAAAGAGGTGATTGTCGATGACAGGTTGCCGACATATGGAGGGGAACTAATGTTCATACATTCCAACCAGAGAACAGAGTTCTGGGCAGCTCTTCTGGAGAAGGCCTACGCAAAGTAAGAATAAATGAAACACACTCACCACTAGGTCCAGTTAACCCTTGTCCTGCTGAGCCCTGATATGCTTTACCTATCAAACAATGTAGATCCAGATCAGATGGCTTCTGAAGAAGCCATCTGATCAGGATCTACATTGTTTGCCATTCAGATTATGAATTTGTTGAAATAATTTGCTTCAAGTAATCTGATTGGTTGATAACCGGTAGTGGGTGTGGCATATGTGAATATTCAGCAGGGCAAGGGTTAAGGGGGAGTACTGATGATATTTTGAGGATAATTTTTCTTATTTCTCCAATAAAAGTACTTGTTAGCAGTGAGGCAATTCTAACAAATACCCACAACATATGTTTCTAACAAGAAAGTAGAAAAATTACCTTAACTTATTACTTCTTCTTGTCTGTAGCTGTACATGACATAGAGGATCTTACATGAGCGCTCATGTATCATTGAATTTATTAAACAAGTTGAGGAAAAGTGATAAAATGCAAGGCTTTGCTGAGCATTTTATGCCTTTTCCTCAACAAGTTCATAAATTCAATAATACATGAGCACGAATGCAAGGTTCTATTTATCATATATTTTATTCACGATTGTTTTTCAAAAATGTAAATATATTCCGTCGTTGGTTAACGCGACGTCGTTAAGAACATCATACCTGTAACGTAACGGGGTGTATCTAACTAATGTGCATATTTAATCCACTAGTGGATTATCGAATTTATTACATGGCATTATTACACTCTCTGACGCGATGTCATATGATAAATACTAATTAATGCTATAGTAACAGTAAACAGTTAAGGGGTAGCCCCAATGTGCTTCTAGTGCCCAGTTACCTTAAAAAACCAAATCATTCAAACAGATCTGGTGTTTTTGTGACAACTGGATAGTTTTCCTTATTTCTTCAAATAAACATATGTTGAGGGTATTAATTAGAACCGCCTCATTGCCGATCAGACTGCATGGATGCACAGGCTTATCTGCACCTTTGATGTAAGCAAATGGCAACAACAGATTTACTCATGATATGCCACCAGCCTCGGTGGCTCAGCTGGATGGGCATTTGACTGGTGATCAGGGAGGTCATGGGCTCCATCCCCGCTGGGCCGGCAGCATTCTCTTGTGGAGAGTTTTCAATAATCACTCGCTTCGGTAAGGGCAGTTGTCCGTTTTTGACATAAGAACTTGCACTGTACTGATTAACCCATTGCGTGTGGGGAAACCCCTTAAGGGGTACCTTGGCAAACAGTGCAGGCCCAGATCAGACGCCACAGAACGTGGCGTCTGATCAGGGCCTGCACTATTTGCTAACAGAATTTTCCTTCAAAAATAGGATAAAAATGAAATAATAGGCCTGACACCCCTTAGGTGAAAAATTATGGACTTGTCCAACATAAAGCAATGGAAGAGTCCACTAGTATACAATGGGTTAATTGCATATATAAATGTATAAGCCTGCCCAGGAAAAGTATGGTTAGGTGAACTGACCAGCTCATCATGACTTCAGTAGTGTTGACAGGGCCATTCAACTCAATACTAAACCAAATCAGAATCATTCTGATGGAATATCTTTATCACTTTCTGTCTTTATTCTACAGCCTGAACAAAAGAACATCATTAGATTGTAGTAAAATGCATTTTTCACATACCGTATTCTACCTAATTACTACACATACCCTGGTACCACATACATTAGTTGAGGCCATTCAAATGAGTACCCACAGCTGACTTTACCTATATGCTTTTATAAACTTGTCAAGGTAAATGTTCGCCTGTCATTACTTACAGTGACCAATCTTAATCACATGTGAGAAATGCTATGTTTGTGTTTTCTAAGTAATTAAGGCGTAATTATACCAAATTAAGTGACACAGAGGCCTTTCTGATATTTAGTCTTCATCAGTGTGTCTCAGCCCCAAAGTTCTGAAACCGAAACGGATGATGGACAAGACCCAGCAAACACAACACATCCCCCTTTGAGCACACACCGACCGATGTAGCTCATGAGACTGGTCAACTAGAGGCATTAGGCAAGAGACGCCTACCCTAGGGCTTATAGGTGTCCCCTACCGAGCCAACATCAACAAACATGACCCAAGCTCCACAGAAGTCCCGGGCATCAGGAAGGAGATGTCCAAAGTAGCGAGACTTGCAAAATTTAAAATATAACAAAAAGTGGCAACCAAAATCGCTAAGATACATGTCTCACCTCACGAGTCAGACCATCCATGCTTATAGACCCTATTGGTTTCATTGGGCGACGGGGCTTGAGATGTCATTTCAGCTCAATGTCGGGTAAAAGTCCCACAAAATTGGAAGCAATGTCTCCAAAATGACCTATACATTGTTGACCGGGACATTAAACCTTAAATCAAACAAACAAAACAAACAAGACCCCTTTTTGAGTGGGACAGGGCTTATAGAAAAGCGAATTGGAAGTCCCGAATATTGTCTCCCTTTAAAAAATGGCGGAAAAATCTGCCAGGTGTTCCCATTCACCTTAAAAACTATTCCTAATCCTCTTTATAACACTGTTCATGACATGGGTTTGTTTATAACACTATTCAAAGCTGCTTCCCAAAATGTATAGATGACCATAAAGGGTCATTTGTCTTTTGTTTTGTTATAACACAATTATCTAAATAACACGGTTTCAGCTTTGAATACCAGTAATAATGTTACAAAGAGGTTGGGAGTGTATGACAAAAACCATATTACACTTATGTAATATAACACGGTTACAATGCATATTATCATAGTATTTTATCTTTTTCAATGCATTGCTATTTTTTGTCAGTAGAAAACATACTAAGTTAAGATGCCAAGAAAAACTACATCTGAAAAGTCATTTGTTTATGTCGTCTGTTCAAGTCGTATGCTTAATCTTCTTGCAAACTTCTTAAAAAATATTTTTGCATACAGGCAAACAATATGGACCCAGATCAGACTGCTCCTAGAGGGGCAATCTGATCTGGGTCCACACTGGTTGTGACAATGACTTTTAAAGTCACCAGCAAACAATGAAGCGAACAATGAAGCAAACAACAGTTGTTGTGATTGGCATTTTTGTGGTTGAATGCACTGTTAGGTTAAACATACCGTATTCGCCCTAATTACCACACCGTGCGCTTAGTTTTTTCAAAATCGTATCATAAAATCATGGTGAAAAATCTACCTAATTAGCGCACACTTGATAGGAAAACAACAGTTTCCAAGATGATGCATACTGATATTTAATGGGACGGAAAAAGATACTTAAGCATTGCCTTCACTGTTGGAAGAAATAATGGTAGGTTTTTATAGATTTACTATGAGAGCTTCAAGGGGAGATTACTGTAAAGTGTGCGCTTATGCATTTCCTTTTCAAAAATAGCTTTGGTGTGCGCTTATAGGAGCATGTGCGGTAATTAGGGCGAATACGGTATTTATGTTGTCCTTCAGTATAAAACAGAGCACAGTTGTTCAAGTGGCCAACTTCAATCATTTAATATGGCAAATATGCGCTGAAAAAATGTGCAAATGTAAAAGCTACTTACATTTTCCAGCAAAAATACCAGATACCATTTGTTCAAAACTAATGACATTGTTAGGTCACCTTGACCAGAGCTCCAGGTCAGCTTATGGCTTGGCCTGTTGTCCATTGTCTGTCGTCCATCATCCGTTGTTAGCTTTTTCTTGTCCAAGTGATAGCAATTTGATTTTTGATGGGATCCTGAACAAACTTACAGGTAATGATGACAGCCATAAAATCTTGGACAAGTTCAAATTTAGGTCAGATTGGATTTTGTCTCCCATAGACATTCAATGGGGAAAATGATGTCCGGGCAATATCAACCTTATTTTTGATTTGATCCTCAACAAACTTGTAGGTAATGACGACAGCCATAAAATCTAGGACAAGTTCGAATTTGGGGCAGATTGGATTATTCATGTCAGAGTTACTTGCCCTTTCATCCCCCATAGACATTTAATGGGGAAAATGTTGTCTGGGCAGTATAAACCTTATTTTTAATCTGATCCTTATTAAACTTGTAAATAATGAGGACAGCCATAAAATCTTGGATGAGTTCGAATTTGGGGCAGATCAGATTATTGGTGTCAGACTTATTTGCCCTTTCGTTCCCCATAGACTTATAATTGGGAAAATGTTGTCTGGGCGATAGACACTTTACTTTTTGTTTGATCCTCAACAAACTTCTAGTTTGTTAACAACTAATGACATTGTTAGTTAACCCTTATCTTGCTAAATATTCATTTAAGCCACACCCATTTCTGTCTATCAACCAATCAAATTACTTGATGTAATTTATTGCTACAAATTCATAAACTGAATGTCAAACAGTGTAGATCCTGATCAGATGGCTTCTTCAGAAGCCATCTGATCTGGATCTACACTGTTTGCAAAGATAGTGGTTGTTGTGAACAGCAAGATAAGGGTTAACAAATGGTTAAAACTTTGATCATTTTGCCCTCTAACAAGCTCGTTAAGCTAATGATGCTTTGAACAATGGGACCTAGTGTATTAGGTATTGTACTTACTAGCACAGTTAAAATGTTACCATTCATGAACTTGTTAAGCTTAGGATGCTTTGAACAACTAGGCCCGAATCTTTTACTACTAAGTACTTTCGTTCCAGATTATATGGCTCGTATGAAGCTCTAAAGGGAGGTAATGTTGCTGATGCTCTCACAGACTTCACCGGTGGTATAACAGAGGGCTATATTTTACGTGGACCTAATGCTGATGTGCCGAAAAGTATTGTAAATATTCTGTTCAAGGCCTTAGACAGACAGTCGCTCATTGGCTGTGGAATAAATGTAAGTTTCTTAACCTTGTCTATCATGGTTCTGCTTGCCTTAACCCTTGCCCTGCTGAATATTTAAATATGTCACACCTACTACTGATTATCAGCCAATCAGATTACTTGATGCAAATTATTGCAACAAATTCATAAACTGGATGGGAAACAATGAAGATCCTGATCAGATGGCTTCTTCAGAAGCCATCTGATCTGGATCTACATTGTTTCAAAGATAAGGCATATCTGGGCTCAGCACGACAAGGGTTAACCCTTGTCCTGCTGAATATTTTAATCTGTCACACCCACTTCCGATTATTAGCCATTCAGATTACTTGATGCCAATAATTACAACAAATTCATAATCTGAATGACAATGTAGATCCTGATTGAAGCCATCTGATCTGGATCTACATTGTTTGAAAGATAAGGTTTACCCGGGCTCAGCAGGACAAGGGTTTTTAAGCTCTACATTGCAAAGTTCACCACAATCTCTTTATAACATTGTTCATTATAACACAATTTGGGATATAACATAGATTACAGATGGATCCAAAAAATGTATAGGTTTTATTAAAAAATGACCATAAATGGGCATTTTTCTGTATATCTGTACACCTTTGTTTGGATGTAACACGGTTGTTTACTAAATATGATTTAGGCTTTTGACCCCAACAATATGTTATAAAGAGGTTGTGGGTTTTGATCAGTAACAAGAGTCTATTTGAAACTGTTAGTATCATTTTTCTAAATCCAGTTTCATTGTGTGCCAATAGAGCTGCTAGGACATTCACTTACCTGAGTCTGAACTATTGCACAGGCATCAAGATGGCCTGGTTGGGTGAGATGACAGTGTTGTTTTGGCATCTGGGTATCTGACAGGCCTATGTGGCCTAGTGCGTAAGAGCACTACATTGAGTTGATCATTAACCCTTTTTGTACCAATTGGAATCTTCCTCCTTATATATACCAGGAGTTCATTCCAAAATTAAGGGATGTCAGGTTGTGTTTTCTTCCAAATTTCTTGAAAGGTGGCTTAGCTTTTTGCAAACAGTGTAGGCCCTGATCAGACACCGCATTCTGCGGCATCTGATCTGGGCCTGCACTGTTTGCCAACTACCCTTTTTGGGGTTTCTTGTACTAAATTGGTTAAACAGAAGTGGGAAAAAGACTGGATAACTAGGAGAAAAACGTCTTACCATTACGATAACTCACCCGTACGATATAGTGCATTTTTCACATCTCCAAAATGGCTACTTTTCTGATGAAAATCCTTGATATTTTTCTTATAAATGCGCATAACATAGGTTGTGTGTGCTCATTAGAACCGCCTCATTGAGGCGGTTCTAACGAGTACCCACAACCTATATCTTGGAGCAGAAATAAGAAAAATAATGAATACCCCCGTAAATCCCAGTTTTGCCTATATATAGTGGGGTTTAGGGGGTCTTCATTTCACGGACTTGTTCACGTGATGCTTCTGTTGCAGAACCTGGCATCACACATGTGACCCGAGTGAGGCTGGAATCTCAAGTGGTGAGGGGCTTAATGATTAAGAGGCAGAGCTCTCACAGAGACCAGTTTATATAGTTCAATTCCTCTAGTTTCTATATTTAATATAGCAAGACCATGGATAGTTTTGTGTGGCTGAGCAGACCAGTTTGTGTCCTATCAGGGTCCAGTTGTTCAAAGCATCGTTAGCTTAACCAGCTCACCAGTGATCAAATTTTTAACTGTTCTAGCAAGTACAATATCTAATACTCTGGTATTAACCCTTGTTCTGCTGAATATTTAAATATGTCACACCCACTACTGATTATCAGCCAATCAGATTACTTGATGCAAATTATTGCAACAAATGCATAAACCGGATGGCAAACAATGAAGATCCTGATCAGATGGCTTCTTCAGAAGCCATCTGATCTGGATCTACATTGTTTCAAAGATAAGGCAAATCTGGGCTCAGCAGGACAAGGGTTTAAAGCTGCTTACATTTTTTTCTGCAAAAATATTAGTCTATTTGTCATATTTAATGATCAGAGAATTAACAATAACGTTAACTAACAAAAGCGTTAGTTTTGAACAACTGGCCCCTGTTTTTTAAACCCAGAATACAGGTTTTCTAGTGAAGGGTTCATTTTCTAAAAAAATCATTAACCCATGAAATATTCTGCCTTATATTTTGCAGGAGCCCATTTCAAAATATAGGGGTGCCAGGTTGTGTTATCTTTGAAATTTATTTGAAAAATAGCTCAATAAATATGTTGCAAACAGTGTAGGCTCTGATTAGATGCTGCATTCTGCAGCATCTGTTCTGGGCCTGCATAGTTTGCTGGTATCCCTTTTCGGAATTTCCGGTATAAAATGGGTTAATGGTTAAGGTTTTTTTTTACTGGGGACAAGTCCAGTAAATGATCTACTTATACAGATTGTAAAAATGTTTGCATATTTTTTGTACTTTTGCAAGAATTGATTAATAATCAAAGTACTGACAGCACTGGTGGATTGATCATCACAGAGTAGGCTGGAAAAATAGACCCTGACAGGGACTCAGACTGTTTTGTTTAACACATAAATCTTTCTTTCTTCCATTTCACCTTAACCCCAAAAGGGGACACAGACGTTGTACATTATACCCGGTATACACTCCAGGTTTGCAGGATGAAAGCCTACACAGTTATCATGTAATTACGACAGGGGTCTTTAACCTGCTCAGGGAATGAATCTCCCTGCACAGGGGGCCTCCAGTTAACGTCCTGATCTGAAGGACGGTGCACTTAATGACATTCATTCCTGCAAATGAAGCCAATGGAGCGTGTTTGGACACCGAAATATTATCGCTGCTGCTGGGGATCGAACCGAGGGCCTCTAGCAAGTGCACTAACCACTGAGCTATCACGCTTTTAAGCAAACAGTACTAGTGTAGACTCTGATCAGATGCCACTTTCTGTGCATCTGATCTGAGTCAACACTGTGCCTAATGCAAAACATTTGCCCAGTCTGTGTTTTACACAACACTGTGACATCACAATCATCATCATGAAGGGATTTTTGATTAACATGCAGGTACAGGGGCAACGTCCACATAAGTGGGCCCCCTTCCAGGTAGCTGGCATGCTGCACGCATTGCAGATCTTACACCAGATCTCCAGGCTTGTCTATCATGAGGATAGATAGCAGATAGCTTCCATTTTCTGCAATCTCTTTCTGTCAGCTGCTTCCAGGTCATCTTGGGCCTTCCAGTGAGAATGAGATAAGATTAGTCCGCCTATTATGGATGGAATATTCCACTTGTCCACTCTCTAGTGCGAGTAAAACTTTTGGAAGGACGAATAAAAATTTTGTTTAGTCCCTATGAATTTTACCAATTTATCATATGATGTCACGTCTGAGAGTGTAATAACGCCATGTAATATATTCGATAATCCACTAGTGGATTAAATATGCAAATTAGCTAGATACGTCGCGTAACGTTACATGTACAACGTCCTTAATGACGTCGCATTTACTAACAGCGGAATATTGACATTTTTGTAAACAATCGTGAATAAAATACGTTTTATATGTCATATGATAAATAGAATCTTGCATTCATGCTAATGTATTATTGAATTTATTAAACTCGTTGAGGAAAATGGATAAAACGCTAGGCACAGCCTCGCATTTTATCCCTTTTCCTCAATTCGTTTAATAAATTCAATAATACATGAATACTCATGCAAGATCCTCTATATCTACATGCCCTTGGTCAGGCAGGATGAGTTAAATTTTGAAGAATTTTCAAGCCCTACCTATGATAAACTGTTACCTAGATTTCATACAAATCATTGATAGTCACATGGACAAAGCAGCGTTAAGCTACTTTGCTTTGTAAATGAGACACAATGTAAATTTTTGTTTCAGCCATTAAAAAGTTCATGCACAGAGACGCAATTACCAAGTGGTTTGATAGCAGGTCACACCTACAGTATTACAGATCTACGAGAGGTAAGCCAACAGTAAAATTTTGTGTTTTATGCCCAGTAATCCTTGTATGAGCAGAGTTCCGTATTAGCGAGCAGTTTCAAAACGGACTTCTGCTATACATACCTGGGGCCAGTTGTTCAAAACTAACAACGTCGTTAGTTAACGTATCGTTAAAACTTTGATCATTAAATATGGCAAATATGCTAATATTTTTGCTGAAAAAATGTGAGCAGCTTTTGCGAATGCAAAAGCTGCTCACATTTTGTCAGCAAAAATACCAAAATTTTGAATATTAAACTTGCTAGAACAGTTAACAATATGACCACTAACGAGCTCGTTAAGCTAACGATGCTTTGAACAACTGGGCCCTGATGATGAAAATGGATAGTCAGGTTATGAGTCAATGTTTTAGGCAAGGAGGCATCACAGTGCACAGGATAAGTGAACGGCCCCCGCCCATAGGGGCTTGGAGAAATATATGGACTGCATGATGCTTTCACGCAGAGCCAAATCCGGCCCGCACACTAGTACTGGTAAACCGCTTAGAGGATCTAAGCCTGTCCAGGAACTGCGGTGCGAGGCGGACCGTCCATGCTTATAAACCCTATTTGTTTCATTGGGGGACAGGGCTTGAGATGTCATTTCATCTCATTGTCGGGTAAAAGTCCCACAAAATTGGAAGCAACATCTCCAAAATGACCTTTACAGTGTTGACGGGGACGTTAAACCTCAAATCAAACAAACAAATTGCACAGGATAAGTGGAGCAGTTTCAGTAGGCTCTACACTGTTTACACCTTATTAATCCACTTCCTTCCTGTATGAGTGCCGTATTTACCATACGCATTCGGACATAAAGGCCTGAGCAAACAGTGTAGACCCAGATCGCTGTTTGTCACTCATCCCACTATTCTTTGTCAGAACATCAGGAAGTAAATTTTACTTGTTCAAATTTTAGAACAAGTATGGTAAAGAGTTGAGGTGTCCGAGTATTTAGGGTAAATATGCTATACACCATTTTCTTGCACACCAGACAAGGAAATCCATGATTTTACCCTGGGATAGAAATTTATGTTCTGACCCTGGTGTTCAGACCCAATATTCGAATATAATCGCGTGTTTGATAAATGCACTGGTTGATTATGACCTCGTATGCGCCGTCGTTAAGGTCGACGTCACAGCAACGTCACTAAACATTCCTGCAGTGTCAACACAATATGGGGGACGTTGGTAACCGAAGTGACTGCAGCATTAAAAATCCGCTTTAAGAAATGGAAGGTATGCAAGAAAAAGAATCCAATATGGGTGTGAGGGGTGGATAGAAAAATCCGTCCCTCGGGATCGCTGTCCGGCATCACTCGGCATCCGCGCCTCACACCCATATAAGATTATAAGAATCTGATATTGGGTTCTGTTGTAGATGAGCGTTTCCAACCCGAGGGATGATCGTTCTGAGCAGAACCGAGGCTACGCCGAGGTTCCGCTGTAGCCTCGGTTCCCCTCAGCACGGTCATCCCGAGGGTTGGAAACGCCCATCTACAACAGAACCCCATATTGGATTCTTTTTCTTGCACAACACCTCCGGTTAGTTTTGACAGCTCACACATGTATATGTTTACCAAATAAAAGTAGTGCGGAAGTAGTTCCGGCAGTTGAATAGAATTGAAGCGCATTTATGTTAGTTGCCTGGGTCGGAACACCAGGGTCAGAACATAAATTTCTATCCCAGGGTAAAATCACGGATTTCCTTGTCTGGTGTGCAAGAATCTTATATTCTGAGAAGGTAAGGACAGTGAAAGTTTGATGGGCTCTTTAACCATAGCTGTTTGGAACTCGTTCTTAACCCTTATCTTGCTGCATATTCATTTAAGCCACACCCATTTCTTTCTTTCAACCAATCAAATTACTTGATGTAATTTATTGCTACAAATTCATAAACTGAAGGCCAAACAGTGTAGATCCTGATCAGATCTACACTGTTTGCAAAGATAGGAGTTGTCGTGAACAGCAAGATAAGGGTTAAGTCCCTAGGAGATATTTCCCATACTTACAGATAGTATTATATTTTGTATAATTTTCTTATTTTATCTTATATATGTATGTTATGTGTACACATTGGAATCACCTCAATGAGGTCATTCTAATGAGTACACGAAACATACCTTTATTGTCCTATCCTGCTGAATAAATTAATTTAGCCATACCCATTTCTGACTCTCAACCAATCAGATTGCTTGATTTAATTTATTCCTACAAATTCACAAACTGATGTCAAACAGTGTAGATCCTGATCAGAAGGCCATATGATCTGTGTCTACACTGTTTGTCAAGGTAGGGGTTATTGTGTTTGACAGGATAAGGGCATAAAAAATCAAAAAGGTATCCCTGTTATCCCCCTGGAATGTCTGAGTAACCCTCATTGGCTCAAACTACCCAATGGTCCTAAAGATGATTGAGCATTGACTTTATACTACTTACTGTAATGATCCTAAGTATTAGGACAGACAGGCCTGAAGCAAACAGTGCAGGCACAGATCAGACTGCTCCTGATCAGGGTCAACACTGTTTGCCAGTCCGTTCCAACATTTCGGGTTTAAGGGCTATTTCTTTTGTTATTTTCTTTTGTTTGGTTTAGGGGCTAACCTCCTAATCCTATTGTTTACAGAATAAATCTATTATTTTCCAATCATTTTCTATTGTTATCTAATCCTAACCCTAGCCCCTAAACCCTGGATGTTTACCCGGACTGTCTGCACCATTTGGACTCCTTGCTTTTCGTTTGCGAAACAAATTTGTTAAAATTTTAGGAGCTCAAGGTGCCAACTTTTTTTTATTTTTATGGTACCAAGTTGTGTCAAGTATGCTAGAAGAAGGCAAGGGATGTTGACCTTGATCAACCTGCTCATTAGGAGAAGTCTGATCTGGGTGTAGACAATTTGCTCAGATTTTTCTGTTATCTACTTATATTCAGCAGAAGCTTACAGTAGTGTAGTGGTTAAGCTATTCGCCTCATAAACCAGGGGTACGGGTTTGGTTCCTGGCTTCTGCAGACTTTCCACTGAGTTTTTGAACAGAGGTTCCATCTCTATATGACCATAAACTCAAACACACATATTAAGCACAGTACACTCCATATTCTGTTTTTAGCAAATAAACAATTCATTAATTCAGTTCTAAATTTTTATCTGTTTATCAAGGGTAAAGATTTCAATAGCTGATAACATAAATGTTTCATTAACTCAAAAGGATTTACTCAAGTTAACCCATTTGGTAACGGACACCCATAAACGGGTACCCTGGCAAACAGTGCAGGCCCAGATCAGACGCCGCAGAATGCGGCGTCTGATCAGGGCCTCCACTGTTTGCTAACAGTTCAGTCATTTTCCAAATAAATTTTGATGAAAACACAACCTGACACCCGTAAATTTTGAAATGAACTCCTGCTATATATAAGGAGGAAGATTCGATTTGGTACAAAATGGGTTAAGTGGCATTTGAAATAAATTATTGACCCTTATAAATACTTTACAACCCTTGTAAATACTTAACCCACTGAACACAACAACTCCTACCTTTGCAAACTGTAGATCCTGATCAGATGGCTTCTGAAGAAGTTAATTCTTATCCTGCTGTCCATGTCAACCCCAACCTTTGCAAACAGTGTAGATCCAGATCAGATGGCTTCTGAAGAAGTTAATTCTTATCCTGCTGTCCATGACAACCCTAACCTTTGCAAACAGTGTAGATCCAGATCAGATGGCTTCTGAAGAAGCCATCTGATCATGATCTACACTGTTTGTTGAGCAGTTTGTGAATCTGAAAGAAACATTATATCATGAATTTTGATTGGTTGATGTGGCAAATTAATTTATTCAGCAGGATAAGGGTTAAGTGCAACAGTTTACTCTGTCTTGTACAGTGTGTTCACCCAATCATGACAAATAGAATCTTCCACTTAATAGCTTGGGACAAGTCCCATTTCCAGTTTAAGGGGTCTCTTGTTTAATTTATTTCTTGTAAGTTTTGCAAAACTTCCTGTAGTTTCTTCAGCTTCTTCAGGCATTTGTTAACCCAGCCATTAGCATTTGCTTCAACCCCAGTGTTGACCCTGGCATCAACCCTAATTTTCAACATAGTAGCCTTCAGTGGATTTCTTGTTATGGGATGCTAGGCATTGTAATCGGAAAGAAAGTATCAGGAAAAAAAGTATCAGTTTTAATCAAATTCGCTTCTGATGTTACAATGATATGATGATTAGGAAATTTTTGTATGTTTTAATTTATTTTTCAGTTTAATAATCAATTTTGCAACCTATCTCTGTAATCCTTACCTTATAAAAGGGGCGAGAGGTCACTTCATCTCAGTGTCTGGTACAAGTCCAACATGACCTATATAGTGTAGACGGGGATGTTAAACCTCCAATTAAAGAAACTAAAGTGTGCAAGTCAGACCTCCATGCTCATGAACCCTATTTGGTTTCATTGGGCGACAGGGCTTGAGAAGTCATTTCATCTCGCTGTCGAGTAAAAGTCCCACAAGTTGGAAGCAACGTCCCCAAAATGACCTATATAGTGTAAATGGGGATGTTAAACCTCCAATTAAACAAGCTAAAGTGTGCAAGTGGGACCTCCGTGATCATGAACCCTATTTTGGTTTCAATGGGCGGCAGGGCTTGAGATGTCATTTCATCTCAATGTCTTGTAAAATTCCCACAAAGTTATAAACTGAGACTTTCTCCTGATATTTTTTTTCCTGATACTTTTTTTCCGGATTCTTTTTTTCCGATACTTTTTTAGCTCACCTGACCGAAGGTCATGGTGAGCTTTTGTGACCGTAAGATGTCCGGCGTCGTCGTGCGTCGTCCGTCGTCCGTCGTGCGTAAACTTTTTCTTGTGAACAAACTAGAGGCCACAGTTTTGGTCCAATCATCATCAAACTTGCTCAGAATGATCATCATGACAATATCTCGGTCAAGTTCGAATATGGGTCATGTCGGGTGAAAAAGTAGGTCAGTAGGTCAAATCATAGAAAAACCTTGTGAACACTCTAGAGGGCACAGTTTTGGTCCAATCATCATCAAACTTGCTCAGAATAATTATCATGACAATATCTCGGTCAGGTTCGAATATGGATCATGTAGGGTCAAAAAGTAGGTCAGTAGGTCAAACCATAGATAGTCCTTGTGAACACTCTAGAGGGCACAGTTATGGTTCAATTATCATCAAACTTGCTCAGAATGATCATTGTGACAATATCTCGGTCAAGTTTGAATATGGGTCATGTCGGGTCAAAAAGTAGGTCAGTAGGTCAAATCATAGAAAAACCTTGTGAACACTCTGAAGGCCACTGTTTTGGTCCAATTATCATGAAACTTGCTCAGAATGACCATTGTGACAATATTTCAGTCCAGTTCGAATATGGGTCATATCGGGTTAAAAAGTAGGTCAGCGGGTCAAATCATATAAAAACCTTGTGAACACCCTAGGGGCCACAATTTTGGTCCAATCTTAATCAAACTTGCTCAGAATGATCATCATGACAATATCTCGGTCAAGTTTGAATATGGGTCAAATGGTTCCGGTCCGTTGCACATCTAGGTCACAGGAGCCAAAAACAGATTTTTTTCACCAAAAACTTAAAAAATCTTCTTCTCTGAAACCACAAGGCCCAGGTCTTTGTTATTTGGTATGAAGCTTCATCTAGTGGACCCCTACCAAGATTGTTCAAATTATAGTGCTGGGGCCAAAAATGCCCCCGCACGGGGGCCCTTTGGTTTTACATAGGCTTATATAGGGAAAATCTTTAAAAATCTTCTTCTCTGAAACCACAAGGCCCAGGACTTTGATATTTGGTATGAAGCTTCATCTAGTGGACCCCTACCAAGATTGTTCAAATTTGAGTGCTGGGACGAAAAATGCCCCCGCCACGGGGCCCTTTGGTTTTACATTGGCTTATATAGGGAAAATCTTTAAAAATCTTCTTCTCTGAAACCACAAGGCCCAGGTCTTTGATATTTGGTATGAAGCTTCATCTAGTGGACCCCTACCAAGATTGTTCAAATTATAGTGCTGGGGCCAAAAATGCCCCCGCCCCAGGGCCCTTTGGTTTTACATAGGCTTATATAGGGAAAATCTTCAAAAATCTTCTACTCTGAAACCACAAGGCCCAGGACTTTGATATTTGGTATGAAGCTTCATCTAGTGGACCCCTACCAAGATTGTTCAAATTATAGTGCTGGGACAAAAAATGCCCCCGCCACGGGGCCCTTTGGTTTTACATTGGCTTATATAGGGAAAATCTTTAAAAATCTTCTTCTCTGAAACCACAAGGCCCAGGTCTTTGATATTTGGTATGAAGCTTCATCTAGTTGACCCCTACCAAGATTGTTCAAATTACAGTGCTGGGGCCAAAAATGCCCCCGCCCCGGGGCCCTTTGGTTTTACATAGGCTTATATAGGGAAAATCTTAAAAAATCTTCTTCTCTGAAACCACAAGGCCCAGGTCTTTGATATTTGGTATGAAGCTTCATCTAGTGGACCCCTACCAAGATTGTTCAAATTTTAGTGCTGGGACAAAAAATGCCCCCGCCACGGGGCCCTTTGGTTTTACATGGGCTTATATAGGGAAAATCTTTAAAAATTTTCTTTTCTGAAACCACAAGGCCCAGGACTTTGATATTTGGTATGAAGCTTCATCTAGTGGACCCCTACCAAGATTGTTCAAATTTTAGTGCTGGGACAAAAATGCCCCCGCCACGGGGCCCTTTGCTTTTACATTGGCTTATATAGGGAAAATTTTTAAAAATCTTCTTCTCTGAAACCACAAGGCCCAGGTCTTATATATTTGGTATGAAGCTTCATCTAGTGGACCCCTACCAAGATTGTTCAAATTATAGTGCTGGGGCCAAAAATGCCCCCGCCACGGGGCCCTTTGGTTTTACATAGGCTTATATAGGGAAAATCTTTAAAAATTTTCTTCTCTAAAACCACAAGGCCCAGGACTTTGATATTTGGTATGAAGCTTCATCTAGTGGACCCCTACCAAGATTGTTCCAATTTTAGTGCTGGGGCCAAAAATGCCCCTGCCCCGGGGCCCTTTGGTTTTACATAGGCTTATATAGGGAAAATCTTTAAAAATCTTCTTCTCTGAAACCACAAGGCCCAGGACTTTGATATTTGGTATGAAGCTTCGTCTAGTGGACCCCTACCAAGATTGTTCAAATTATAGTGCTGGGACAAAAAATCCCCCCCTGCCACGGGGCCCTTTGGTTTTACATAGGCTTATATAGGGAAAATCTTTAAAAATCTTCTTCTCTGAAACCACAAGGCCCAGAACTTTGATATTTGGTATGAAGCTTCATCTAGTGGACCCCTACCAAGATTGTTCAAACTATAGTGCTGGGGCAAAAAATGCCCCTGTCCCGGGGCCCTTTGATTTTACATAGGCTTATATAGGCAAAATCTTTAAAAATCTTCTTCTCTGAAACCGCTAGGCCCAGGTCTTTGATATTTGATGTGTAGCTTCATCTAGTGGACCTTTGACAAGATTGTTCAAATTTTAGCCTTTGTTGATGTTTGGTATGAAGCTTCACCTTTAAGACCTCCCTCAACATTATGTACATTAAAGCCCTGGGGCCAATAATGGCCCTCTCTGGGGCCCACTTGTTACACTATGGATCAGGTGAGCGATCCAGGGCCATCATGGCCCTCTTGTTTCCTGATACTTTTTTTCCTGATACTTTCTTTCCTACCTATGTATAGGTTACCGTAAAAATCCTAAAAATTAGGACCCCTTGAGGACTTGCTGGAATTCTTCTAAAATTTAGCAAATTGGTTTCATGATCCCGCAATGAGTCAAAAAGGTGCAGACTGAATGACAAACAGTGTAGACTTTGATCAGACCAGACACCACATTCTGTGATATCTGATCTGGGCCTGCACTGTTTGCCAATGACCCAATTTAGGGGTTCCTGTGTGGGTTAAATGATTGAGATACTGGGTAAACAAGATTTCTATAAACATGATCCTTACATCTTTTTAACAAAACTCTTTTTGAAAACCTAAAATATTTTGTAGATTTTTTAAAAAAAAAAGAAAGATTGTAAAGAGATAAAATCTCCATTCAAGAAAAATGCAATATCATATTACTGCATATTGTATTTTAATGTTACAAAACAGGTAGTTTAACTAATAACAAAATGCTAGTATTTCAACCAAAGCCTCCCAGTAATGTTGAACTTTTCAGCTTAGCTTGCAAGTTTAGTGGCTGTCTGACTAGTGTTTCAAAACCAACGACGTCGTTAGTTAACATATCATTAAAACTTAGATCATTTAGTAACGCAAATATACTAATATTTTTTGCAGAGAAAAATGTGAGCAGCTTTTGCAATTGCAAAAGCTGCTCAAATTTTTTCAGCAAAAATACCAGAGTATTTGCTATTGAACTTGCTAGAGTGAGTGAGTGTTTGAGTTTTACGTCTCACCAACAGCTAAGGTCATACAGAGATGGGACCTCAGTTTAAAGACTCATCCGAAAGTCTGGAGAAGCCCTGGATCGATCCTGCGATCCCTGGTTTACCAGGTGAGTAGCATAACCACTACACCACGGAGGCTTCAAACTTTCTAGAACAGTTAACAATATGACCAGTAATGAGCTTGTTAAGCTAACAATTCTTTGAACCACTGGTCCCTGAAGGTTTGCATTTTCAGTCCAAACTGGGTCCAGCAACAGTCTTTCATTGGTTTGGTCTGGATTTTAATGGCCTAGTAAAAACTATTTAGTTCATGGTGAGCTTGGTCAGTTTACTCAACCACTTATCCTGGGTAGACTCATTCATAAGCAGTTAAACAGTACAGTGCAAGTTCTGTTGCCAGAAACGGACAGCAGCCCTTCTTGGATCAATGGAAGCGAGTGGATGACCATAGATAATATTTCATGATCAATCTCCATGAAAGAGTGTTGTCAACCCAGGTGGGGATTGAGCTTGATGACCTCCTGATCCATAGTCAGACATGTGTCCGACTGAGCCAGCAAGGCCGGCTCCTGGAGATAGATTGATCAGGAAATTTTGCAGATCATATGCTGTGGAATGGGGCATTTGATCAGTGCCCTCATTGTTTGCCAAAAGTTCAGCAATTTTCTAAATAATATTCAATTTCACAACAACCCCTACCTTTGCAAACTGCACATCCAGATCAGATGGCTTCTGAAGAAGCCATCTGATCAGGACCTACACTGTTTTTCTTTCAGTATGAGAATTGGAACAAAAACATTATATCATGTAATCTGATTGGCCGATAGTCAGAAATGGATGTGGCAAATTAAGTTATTCAGCAGGATAAAGGTTATGAATAACTAACCAGTGATAACGCTAGATTTAGAAATGGAATCCTGATATATGTAAATTAAAAGATTTTATTCATGAGTGTTATCTGATTGCACACCATTAACTCCTAAAGAGATGTTTTTTTTTGCAGC
This sequence comes from Lucinisca nassula, assembly GCA_963580285.1. Taxonomy (NCBI): domain Eukaryota; kingdom Metazoa; phylum Mollusca; class Bivalvia; order Lucinida; family Lucinidae; genus Lucinisca; species Lucinisca nassula. The sequence goes on along the minus strand of OY757012.1, from coordinate 157,421,316 downwards.
AGATAAAATTTTTACTATATTTTCAGAGAAACAAAAGGCTTGACATTTCATTACAATTGTCTTCCCAGCATGCCATAAGTGTCAGTGCTGCATAAATTAATTTAGCCACACCCATTTCAGACTATCAGCTAATCAAATTACTTAATATCGTGTATTCATTCAAATTTGCAAGCAGAATGACAAACAGTGTAGATCCTGATCAGATGGCTTCTTCAGAAGCCATTTGATCTGGATCTACACTGTTTGCAAAGGTAGGGGTTGGCGAGGTAGGGGTTGGTGTGTTCAGCAGGGATAAGCTTTAAGGGTTAATATAAATTGGCCAACTTCTGCCCTTACAAAAGGGTTTTTATAATATAGTGTAGTAAACTGTTATCTTGAATCATATATCCTTCTTTTTAAATCACTTAAAACTTTAAGCTTGTTAGATTAAGCATGTAATAAATAAATGCACTGCAAGAAAATGTGTCACAGAACAGCCTGCTTTTACCTGCATACTGATCTTTGTCACTTTTTGCATTAAGCTAACCCTCTTTTACCTCCGAGCTATCAGAAGAACAGTAATTAATATAACACAAGACATTGGCCAAACTCAATTTGTGTTGGTTGATCTGAGCCCAGCAGGCACATGACGTATTTGTGACGTCACATCGACGTCGGATCAACGTCATGACGATTATGCAACGTCATATCAACGTTGGTGCAACGTCGTGACGTTGCACCGACGTTGATTTGACGTTGCCCTAGCGACGTGTGCCTGCTGGGGAGTCTTAGGGGATGATACAGGCACCCCGGGGTTTTGCCATGTGCCAGCTCAAAATGTAGACAGGATGACCTCACATAGCTCAAAACTGACTCATTTCTACATTTGAAAAGATTATCTTGTCTTTCCTATTCAGGTGTAAGATGCAACACTTCAACACCTTTACTGAATTTTCCCCCAAAATTTGGACACATCTTGACCCATTTTAGACGGGAAATCCCAAAACAGGACATTGGCAGTGCAGACACTGCAGAATACAGTGTTCGATTGGGGCCGAAGCACTGTTTACAAAATGTTCAGCCATTTTTGTCGCACCTGCTATTAGCATGGCATGATTTAGGAGTCCAATTTTCCATCCATTCGTTGTCAGTTTGTCATGTCCTCAACATTTTTGCCCACCCTAGCATTCGCCCTATTTGACAAGTTCATTTCACAAGAACTATATGAGCTTCATTACTGATAATTGTTACATACTTGTGTCTAGGAGCAAGCATCCATATTTGACCATGACCTTCATTTCATAGTTCACTGTCGTAATGAACTATTGTGTCGACCTGAGCATTTATCCTGATGTTTAAGTTCATTTCTCAAGAACTGTAGTTGCTTCATTAATGATACTTGCTACAAGCTTGCTTCTAGGAATGGCAACTTTTATGCATGCATCCATGTTTGACCTTGACCTAGATTTCATGGCTCAGTGACTATGGTCCCTACAGGCGTGACATAGCCTTGGGCCGAATTCTTGTCTGAATAAATTTCTTAAAAGAACTCAACCTGGCACCCTTAGATTTCTAAATGGACCAACCACTACTGTGTATAGGGAAGAAGATTCTTTTCAGCATTCAGCTTAAGGGAATGGTACACCTGGCAGATTTTTCATCTATTTTCAAAGGGAGACAACTTTCAGGACTTCTGCTCACTTTTCTATAAACTATGTCCCACTGAAAAAGGGGTCTACTCTTAAAGGAAAGAATTTGCTCCTTAGGAGCAAATTCTTTCCTTTAAGAGTTGATCCCTATTGGCATGGGAGACAAAAATATTTTTTCAGAAATTGCCCCCCCCCCCCCCCCCCCCCCTCCCCTGAAAGTGTACCCATTCCCTTTAAAAGGGAACATGGTGTATGGATGCACTTTCTTTCAAAATCTTTTTTATATTCTTAACCCTGAAGCTGCCAATCATGTTATTTGCGGGCATTATTTTCAAATTTTTTTTGTTTCTTATTTTTCAAAAAATAAGGCTTGACATTGCATGTGAATTTTCAGCCTAGCAAACTATTTACTAAATAAATTTCAAAAAATGACTCAGTCTGTCACCGCTAAATTTTGAAATGGACTTCTGCTGTATAATTGGTTTAAGATTTATTTAGGACAAAATGGGTTGATATAATATTGTTAAAATGTATAAGATAATTACGGTATACTTAAAATCAAGTGGAACATTTGTTATAATAGAATGTACCAACACTATAAAATCTCTTTTTATTGAAGTATTGAAAGTTTTTTTGAGAGGAACAAATATGAAACCTCTTCAGCATTTTTTTAATTTATTAACTAAACTTTTTCAAAAGATAGAGCAACATTTTTGTCACTTTTAAGTGACTTGTTATTTGTACTGTCAGACTGACATTATGGTATGCAGATTCACGAGATCATGCATGCTGATAAGGAGGAAAAATGGATGATTAACCCTTTTCGTACCAAATGGAATCTTCCACCTTATATAGAGTAGGAGTCCATTCCAAAGTTTAGGGGTGTCAAGTGGTGTTTTCTTCACAATTTGGTTGGAAAATGGCTGAACTTTTTGCAAACATTGTAGGCCCTGATCAGACGCCGCGTTATGCGGCGTCTGATCTGGGCCTGCACTGTTTGCCAACTACTCATTTAGGGGTTTCCGGTACTAAATGGGTTAAGGGATAATTTTTCTTATTTCTTGTTACAAACATATGTTGTGGGTACTTGTTAGAATCGCCTCATTGAGGCGATTCTAATTAGTACCCAAAACATACGTTTTAATGGAGAACCCAAAAAAAATTATTCTAAATTATTTTCCATTTCTTTCTTATCTGGTAAGGCCATAATGCGATAACATCTGTGTACCCAATGGGCAATGTGTCCAACGTGCACAGACAAATCCATGTCCATGCAACTTTGTGATGCTGCATCAACGTTTCTTAAACATCATGTGCCTGCTGGGTAGAGTCAAACTTCATTAACTCAAATACCTTGAGACCAAGAAAATTTGTTTGAGAAAGGGCTATTTTGAGTTACTGAGAGTTAATCATAGTGTCAGATCATATGGCATAATAGGGATGACTTAACCCTTGTCCTGCTGAATATTTAAATATGTCACACCCACTACTGATTATCAGCCAATCAGATTACTTGATGCAAATTATTGCAACAAATTCATAAACTGGATGGCAAACAATGAAGATCCTGATCAGATGGCTTCTTCAGAAGCCATCTGATCTGGATCTACATTGTTTCAAAGATAAGACATATCCGGGCTCAGCAGGACAAGGGTTAAAAATATCTTTTCAGTCTTCTATGAAATAAAGGTATGTTGTGTGTACACACACCATATCTGTTTTGATAAAGTCAAGAAAACCTCCTTAACAGTATCAAAAAGGTATGGATATCAGCATCTTTGGATGAATTCTCTAGTGGCTGAAGAACAGGTTTGAATAAGCCATAGTTAACAAGCCACCAAAATCTTAAAAAAAAGGGAAAATAGGGAAAAAAATTGCAACTCTTCATTTGAACAATAAATGCTTAGAGCAATAAAAGATCATCTTATATTATATCTATACTAGATAAGTAGACTAGATAAATAGGCATACCAGGAAGTTGTCTATAATAATTTGTCAAAACTATGTCAGAGTTCAACATTTCTTGACTTAGACCTACAGGGATGATATCTTCATTAACCCATTTTGTAATGAATGGAATCTTCCACTTTATATATAGCACAGGTCCATTTCAAAATTTAGGGGTGTCAGGTTGTGTTATCTTCAGAATTTATTTGGAAAATTGCTGAACTTTTTGCAAATGGTCTAGACTGATCAGAGGCCATGTTCTGTAGCGTCTGATCCGGGACTGCACTGTTTGCCAATTAGTCGTTTTGGCTTTCTGGTACAAAATGGGTAAATTGCCTGCAATGGTTGATTTTCTCAAATTAGCTGAGCATATAATTTGTCTTGCTCATAGTTTTATTAAAATGCCAATATTTGTTGGCATTTTAATATTTATGAGCAGGACAAATATTATTCTCTTCCTACATAAAAGATTAAAAAAAAAAGGAAAATTTTATTTGTGTATGTGCAAGCAGCTATCCAGCAGATACTCAGTGTTGAACAACGTTGAAAACGTTTCAACATTGAGTCAATGTGTTTTAACTCTTATCGTGCTGTTCACGACAACCCCTATCTTTGCAAACAGTGTAGATCCAGATCAGATGGCTTCTGAAGAAGCCATCTGATCAGGATCTACACTGTTTGTCATTCAGTTTGTGAATTTGTAGCAATAAATAACACCAAGTAATTTGATTGGTTGACAGACAGAAATGGGTGTGGCTTAAATGAATATTCAGCAAGATAAGGGTTAACATTGTTTAACATTGACAGCATTCAGTCAAGGTGAGGTCAACGTTGTGTGCCTGCAGGGCAGAGGTCAATGCTCAAGTGTGTTGAACGTGGCAGTAGTTTAAACCCTTGGGGCTACTCATACTTTTGTTTGAGACATTCCTAGTACACCGCAACCTCTTTTTATGCCCCCGCATCATATGATGCCGGGGGCATATAGTTTTTCGGTTTTCCGTACGTGCGTACATGTGTACATCCGTCTGTACGTGTGTGTGTACGTACGTACGTACATACGTACGTGATCCTGTAACCTCAGGTTAAAGTTTTTGTAACAGGTAGAGCCTGAAGTTTTAGAACTCATATTTTCCTAACTATTTGATGGAACTGGTTCATCTTTGGTATGATGATAGATATAGGTCCAAAGTTTTATTAAGCAATACCCCCACCCATGCCTGTGACCTCAAGGTCAAGGTCACAGACTTAGAAATTTTCAATGTTAAAGACTCAGGTTAAGGGTTTTGTAACAGGTAGACTTGAACATTTTAGAACTCATATTTTCCAAACCATTTGATGGAATTGGTTCATATTTGGTATGATTATAGATATAGGTCCAAAGTTTTATTCAGCAATACCCCCACCCATGCCCATGGCCTCAAGGTCTAGGTCACGGTGGCTATTTTTAGAAAAACTTTGTCCTTGCTCTAGCGCTTACATTTTTTCACCAATTTTAATATTACTTCACACAAATGTTCCTTATGACAATATCTCTAGCAAGTTCCACTTTTAAGGTCAAGGTCACTGTGGCTATTTTTAGAAAAACTTTGTCATCGCTCTAGCGCTTACATTTCTTCACGATTTCAATATAACTTCACACAAATGTTCCTTATGACAATATCTCGAGTGATTTCGACTTTCAAGGTCAAGGTCACTGTGGCTATTTTTAGAAAAACTTTGTCATCACTCTAGCGACTACATTTCTTCACTGATTTCAATATAACTCCACACAAATGTTCCTTATGACAATACCTCGAGCGAGTTCGACTTTCAAGGTCAAGGTCACTGTGGCTATTTTTAGAAAAACTTTGTCATTGCTCTAGCGCTTAATTTTTTCTCCAATTTCAATATTACTTCTCACAAATGTTCCTTATGACAAGGTCACACACTTAGAAAATTTTGTTGCAACATGGATTTTCAGAGTGAGGCGGGGCCCTTGGCGGGGGCATCTGTGTCGTCTGGACACATTTCTAGTTAAAATTGGATATAAAACTGTTTAACACATAAAATGCCAATCACGACAATTGTCATCTGCTTTGCTGTCTGGCTGTTACCTTAAAAGTAATTTTTTTGCAAACAGTGTGGACCCAGATCAGACTGCTCCATTCTGATCAGGGCCCACACTGTTTGCCTGCTTGCAAAAATATTTTTAAAAAGTTTGCAAAAATATTCAGCAGACATCATAAGCAGATGACATTTTCAGATATAGTTTTTCTCGGTATCTTAAGGGTTAAAGCTGGATCCCAAAAATGTATAGATGCTTTGGTTATAACATGTTTTAAAGATGGATCTCCAAAAATATTCAGATTATATGGAAAAATGACCATAATTGGTTATTTTTCTACATCATTTATGCATGGTTGTTGAAATAACACAGTTTCTGCTGTGGACCTCAACGGAAGTTTTATAAAGAGGTTGTGATGTATTTATAGCTTTCTTTTCAAGTTCCAGAGTTTGTACTTTTCCAGATTTTGTTAATGTCAGAGAGAGGTGAAGTGCCAATTACATTGATCCGAGTGAGAAATCCATGGGGACACAGAGTGGAGTGGAGAGGGCCCTGGGGTGACAGGTAGGGTGGAGAAGCTACTGTAATCGGGGCCTGACAAATTCAAGTTTCAACCATGTACCTAGCGGTCCGTCTTAAAAATTGCTTGGAATTACAATACTCCCTACTGTATACATGTATATTTCATATATTACGGTACTTCTGAGCAAGTGAAATGAAAAATCACTTGGCCAGCAACAGTTTGGACTTGCCCAAGGAAACTGGGCTATGGAATTGTCAGGCCCGAAATAACTATAGTAAATATGTACACTGAATCTGATCCAAGTCTGCACTGTTTGTGAAGGCTATTAGATTTTTGTCTAAAATTTATGTTTGTGATGGACAGAAATGACTTATCAGAATCAGAAAAAAGAAGCAACTTCAAGATCGTGCAGTCAGAATTTGGTTGAAATTTTTCAAAAGCCTATAATTTCATGAAGCATAATTAAGGAACCACTTCATGTTCTGACAATCGTTAGGTTTTGGTTTGAAGTTATTAACAGTATTGCCCTATACAGTACCGCACCCCAACCCACTGTTTGCAAAAGGTTAAGCCATTTTCAAAATAATTTTTGAAGAAAACACAACCGGACACCCTTTAATTTTGAAATGGACTCCTGGTATATAAGGAGGAAGATTCCATTTGGTGCAAAAAGGGTTAAAGCACATGCTGCATTGCCACCTTCTGATGCACATCATACAGAAATATTTCTACGATGATAATGCCATTGACAATTTAGTGATTGTCTATTTAGAAGCAAAGAGTGAATTTTTATTTTCATATTTTATTTGAAAATCTTATTCATGTATTCTATATACAGTTAAATTCCTTTATTAAGACCACCTTTTGTACTGTTCAAAAGTGGTCTTTAAGACCACTTTTGAACAGTTCCAAAGGTGGTCTCTGACCAGAGGACACTGTATGCAGAAACACAAAGAAAGAATAGCTGCAACCTACTAAATAAGCATTTTAAAGCTGAATTAGTCTTTATTTTAAGTGGTCTTAATAGCGGAATTTCACTGTTCTTATTTCAGGTCTTCAGAATGGAACAGTATACCTGCAGTTGAAAGGGATAGAATGGGGCTGGTGTTCAGAGATGAGGGAGAATTCTGGTAAGTATAATATTGATAAATAATGGTCCATACTGAGTCTGCATTTGGGCCCAGGAGTTGAAAGGTAATTTTTCAACAAACCCTTTTCTGAGCAGGTTTAACCCTTATCCTGCTGCATAAATTAATTAAGCAACTCCCATTGCTGATTATCAACCAATCAAATTACTTGGTATAATATATTTGTTGAATTAACAAACTGCATGACAAACAATGTAGGTCCTGATCAGATGGCTTCTAAAGAAGCCATCTGATCAGGATCTACACTGTTTGCAAAGGTAGGGGTTGTCTTGAACAGCAGGATAAGGGTTAAAAAATACTACAGTGGCAGCGGGGCTGACTGGTGAACAGGTCATGGGCTCGATACCTGCAGGGTTGACAACATCCTTTTGTGGAGGTTGATGGAATCTTTTCTAGGGTCATTCTCTTCCTTCTGCTGATTCAAGGAGGGCAGTTGTCAGTTTCTGGTGAAACAATGTTCACTGTACTGGTAAATTACTTATGTATAAGCCTGCCCAGGAAAAGTGTGGTTAGGTAAACTGTTATGACCTTAATAGTGTTGACTGGGCCATAACACTACAGTCAAAACAAAGAAAAACAGCACAGTGACACACCAGAGGAAAATATACCTACTATGAAATTTCGGTAGAAAATGATATTTGCTTTCCTAATAAACATTAACCCTTATCTTGCTGTTCACGACAACCCCTATCTTTGCAAACAGTGTAGATCCAGATCAGATGGCTTCTGAAGAAGCCATCTGATCAGGATCTACACTGTTCGGCATTCAGTTTATGAATTTGTAGCAATAAATTACATCAAGTAATTTGATTGGTTGACAGACAGAAATGGGTGTGGCTTAAATGAATATTCAGCAAGAGCAGGGTTAAAATGCCAACAGGGTTTTATGTGTCGTTAAACCCCAACAAATCAATCAATTGTTCACTCTTTCCAGATGCCTCATGCCACACAGGAACACTGATCAGACTGTGATTACATAGGCTGATCTGAGTATTCCCTATTCAAATGTGCCACCTTTCACAGGCTGTGCTTTGGGTTGTTTTGGCTCTTTGATGTGGTTGAAAGGGTTGCATAAATTATATATTTTGAATCTAATGGACTCCTTAATATACCTTTTTTCTGCAACTAAGGTCGCCTACAGGCTACCCCATGCTTTAATAGCTTTATCCATATATGTCTAGTGGCCCATTTTGGAAATATTGGCAAACATGGTAGACCCAGATTAGATGCCACATAATGTGATATATACTAAAAATACAGGAAAACTTACAACAAATAAAAACCAACCAGACCTTCCTAAAACAGGAAACAGACATGTCCATAACAATTAAGTTAAAGTACTTTATGTTGTCTTTAAAGCATCATTTATTTACTAACTATACATTTCTAAAGGACCTTGTTATTATAGCCCCGCTTGAAAAGTGGGGCTATATTGGATTTGCCCTGTCATTCCGTAATTCTGTAATTCCGTAATTCTGTAATTCTGTAATTCCGTAATTCCGTTATTCCGTTATTTTTTCGTCACAGTTTTCCCCGAAACTAAGAGAGCTAGAAAACTAAAACTTTGTATACACGTGGACAATGGGTGCCTCCACGGACCTTACCGAAATTATGACCAAGGGCCCATAACTCTTGGAGTTATCTCCCCTGATAGGTTTTTTTAAATGAAAATGTTTGGTCACAGTTTTCTCAGGAACGAAAGAAGCTAGAAAGCTCAAACTTTGCATAAATGTGGACAATGGGTGGATATAGGGAGCTTACCAAAATAATGGCCAAGGGCCCATAACTGTTGGAGTTATCTCTCCTGATAGGTTTTTTAAATAAATGAAAATATAGGTTTTTTTTAAATGAAAATGTTTGGTCACAGTTTTCTCAGGAACTAAAGAAGCTAGAAACCTCAAACTTTGCATAAATGTGGACAATGGGTGGATATAGGGAGCTAACCAAAATAATGGCCGAGGGCCCATTACTTTTGGAGTTATCTCCCCTGATAGTATAGTTTTTTTTAATAAATGAAAAGGTTTGGTGACAGTTTTCTCAGGAACTAAGAAAGCTAGAATACTGAAACTTTGTATGAACATGAAAAGTGGGTGGATGTATGGCCCTTACCAAAATAATGGCCAAAGGCCCATAACTCTTGGAGTTATCTCCCCTGATAGGATATTTTCTGCAAGTAAAAAAATCATTTCACTTTTCTAACCATCAAACCATGAAAAATATTTTCGATACAGTTTTCTCAGGTACTAAGAAAGCTAGAAAGCTGAAACTTTGTATAAACATGAACATTAGGTGGATGTAAGTAAATAATGGCCAACAACATTACTCTTGGGGTTATCTCCCCAGCAAAGAAAAAAAAAAATATTAAAGTTTTCTCTGGAACTAAGAAAGCTCCCCTGATAGGTTAAAAGCTTTTAGAGTCAATGTGTCTTACTCCTCTGATAGCGCTATAGCGGGGCTATAGTCAGATCCTCTGACAGCTCTAGTTTGATCAGTTGGTTAATTGGGCAATAATGTTTTGCTTTCAGGATGGATTTCAATGATTTCCTGAAGAATTTTGACACTTTAGATATTTGTAATCTTACGCCAGACTCTCCTATAGACATGCCTCGACAGTGGCATACTAATGAATTCCATGGTCGATGGTTGAGAGGCTTTAATGCTGGTGGAAGACCTATCTTAAGAGGTAAGTAAAAAAAAAAACATAGGAGTTTACCATATTGAAATGATAAATTGAGCTAACACATAAGAATAGAGCACTTACTGCAAAAGTTACCAAGGATATGCCCCTAGCCTTAACCTAATGTAATTCTCCTAAAATTTGGACAAATTTGTTTTACAATCCTGCAAGGAGTCCAATTGGTGCAAACAGAATGGTAAACAGTGTAGACCCTGATCAAATTGCAGTCTGATCTGGGTCTACACTGTTTTCTTATACCTATCTGTCGCAATATTAAGGATCATTACAGTACCATAATGGGTTAGCATGTAGATGTGATAGTCACACAAGCATTGGTTATCGCAAGGTGTACAATCGTATCAGTACTGGCTAATTTTCTAAGCTAATATTAAATATGTAACATATACTCAGAGGCAATAAAAAGTATACAGTTTTAGATTTGGAATACCGGATCTTGCATTGCTGTCTGTAATAAAATATGCCTATGTCCATTTTTCCCCAAACGTCTAAGTTTGTAAAACTCAAATTCTTTTCCGGTTGCAGTCATCCATGATGGAATTATTGCCCTTAATTGAAAATCAACATTTCCAATAAAATCTCGTGTTGTACATGACATTGAAATGTACGCACATCGCAAAAGTTATGTATGAATGTTCATCGATAAGACCACATCATTACTTTGCCATTTAACCAAAACAAACAGCTTCAAACTCAATTTGAATTTCTGCCTCTTCCGGATTTTCTCCCTTTCAATTAAAATCAGAGTGAATTAAATGAGTCTTATTCTCAAATCTTGTAAGAGATATTCATTTGAAACTTTCGCGTAATTTTTGTCTTGCTCGGCATCTTTATGCTTACTCCATAGTAAACCCTCTAAAATTGCTCAATGAAAAGTTAATCACCAATACAAATCCCATAGAAACATAAAGCATTTAATCAAAGGAAGAATGTAAAAGACGAAAATGCCATTTTCTTGGACAAAAAATGTTGCACTTTACCTTGTGTTTAATTTCAATATGCGACATATTCTTGCCAATCAGTTGCCCTTCTTTGAATCTGTTGTATGAAAAATGATTTATTGAATAACACTTACTATTTATTGAATAACACATGTTTAAAGGGAAGCCATTCAAGACAAAATATTGGATCAGACCCCCATGTCCATTTCAAGTGATGCAATTTCATTATCCTTTAATCAATTCTAACTGAAAATGCTGTAAATTATGCGGAAGTGGTTGTTTTTATTTATCATGCCTCATATGGGTATAGAAAGGGAGACATTGGGACCCAAATTGACATTCAGTAAACTGTATACTGACTTTTGCCTCTAAGTATAGATACATACATAGTAAGAAAACCTTTCTTTCAGGTATGTGAGCAGAAGACATAAGCAGGCCTGCTCAAATATACATAGAATCAAGATATAGACATGAGGTACTATACTATAGAGGCAGTGAACATGAAGATGCAGATCAGACTGCACAAATGTGCAGTCTGATCTGGATCTTCATTGTTCACAAATGTCTGTGTTTGTTTTTGTTTGATTTGAGATTTAACATCCCCATCAACACTGTGTAGGTGATTTTGGAGGCACTGCTTCCAATTTTGTGGGACTTTTACCCAGCATTGAGATGAAATGACATCTCAAGCCCTGTCGCCCAACGAAACCAATAGGGTTTATAATCATGGACGGGCCAACTCGCACCGCTTAGCCTGGGCAGGCTAAGATCCTCTTAAGCGGTTAACCAGTACTTGTGTGCAGTCGGTTTCAGCTCTGCGTGGAAGTATCATGCAGCCCATCTATTTCTTCAAGCCCCAATGGGCGGGGGCCGAATAGTATTAAATATGTAACATATATACACACATAGTAAGAAAACCTTTCTTTCAGGGATATGTGCAGGTAAGATACAAGCAGGCCTGCTCAGATATACAGATAATCAAGATATAGACATGAGGTACTATACTATATAGGCAGTGATACTATAGAGATCAGACTGGACGGGTTTGCAGTCCAATCTGCATCTTCATTGTTCACAAACGTTAGAAACGTTTTCGTTACATGACTGTTTTTGTTTTGCTATTTTCAGACACACACTGGTGCAATCCACAATACAGACTTGCCGTACATGATATAGATGAAGATGACAAGTCAATGTGTAGTTTTATTGTACAGTTAATGCAGAAAGATAGGCGGAAAATGAAACATAAAGGAGAAAGATTAGTGTATATAGGATTTGTTGTATATAGAGTAAGTCTTAGTCCATGTTCAAATGATAATTTAGGTGATAATGAAAAACCTGTCTCTCTGTATATATAATCATTTAAATGTCTCTATGCAGTAGAATCTCGGAGATTCAAACAGTTTTTTCGAAACTACCAGATTTTTTTGAAAGTGTCAGTCAGTCCAGATCTTTTTTCCTATTGTTTAATGTAAAATTATTACCAAATTTAGATTTAATATTAAAAAAAATTCAGCAAGCAAACACTGTAGACCCAGATGAGACACCACAGAACACCACTAAACCAGCTATGTTTAGACTCAACATGGGGTAGTAGATTGTACTGTCTTCAAATTTTGGAACAAGTATGTTAAGGAGAGTTGTTCAAAGCATCATTAGCTTAACGAGCTTGTTAGTGGTCATATTGTTAACTCTTCTAGCAAGTACCATATTGAAAATTTTGGTATTTTTGCTGAAAAAAATGTGAGCAGCTTTTGCATCTGCAAAAGCTGCTCACATTTTTTTTTCAGCAAAAATTTCAGCATATTTGCCATATTTAATGATCAGATCAAAGTTTTAACGATACGTTAACTAACGACATCATTAGTTTTGAACAACTGGCCCCAGATACGGATAAATTCAGTATATAAGGACCCTGATCTGATTACACAGATTTACAGGGGCCATTTCTTCAAAACTAACGACATTAACGAATTGTTAAAACATTGGTCATTAATATGGCAAATATACTAATATTTTTTTCAGCAAAAATACCAAACATTTAGATATTGTACTTGCTAGAACAGTTTACAATTTGACCACTAACAAGCTCATAAAGCTAATGAGGCCTTGAATAACTGGACCCAGATGTGCAGGCTGATCTGAGTATTCAATGGTTGCAGAGGTGTAGGTTTTTACATGCACTGGCTCATTTATTAATATTGATCACTCTAATGATTTTTATGATGAACCTGTTGAAATTTGTTATTTGGTACTGTAAAAGTCCTAAAAATTAGGACACCTTGACTTGTTGTAATTCTCATAAAATTTTAACAAATTTGTTTCACGATCCAGCAAGGAGTCCAGAAAGTGCAGAGGGAATGGCAAACAGTGTAGTCCCTGACCAGACTGAGCAGTCTGATCTGGGTCTGCACTGTTTGATTAGGCCTGTCTCACAGTCTGTAACTTAGGATCATTTGGTATTGTGATTTACATTAATAATCTCTGTTTATTATTTACCTGGGTAGCTCAGTCAGATGCACGTCTGACTGGTGATCAGGAAGTCTCAGTCTCGATATCTGCTGGTTCGGCAACATTCCTTTGTGGAGATTAATCATGAAATCTTTTCTGTGGTCATTCTCTCCCTTTCACTGATTCAAGAAGGGCAGTTGTCAGTTTCTGGTGCAAGAATATGCACTGTACCAGTTAACCGCTTATGTATAGGCCTGCCCAGGAAGTGCTGTAGGGTAACTTACCGGGTTGATACAGCGTTGACTGAGCTGTTTCTCCCTGAAAGAAATGAAAACCAAATTTGTGGTTACTGTTATTATTTAGTGGATGTCTTTTTCGTAAAAATGATATGACCACTCACGTAATAACACATAGTTCCTGATGCGTGATGCTGCGTGGCATCATGATGCTGTCTGTGACAACCTTATAATATTTTGTTAAATTCTAATGAATTTCTTCTGCAATTAAATAAATGGAAAAGGTTAACTTTGGAAGCAAAGAATACATATCAGAATGAAAACCGGAAACTCGGTTTTATTGAGTTTCTTCATAAACAGCACTGTTGTCTGCAAGGCTGAATACGCCCCCTAGCATCGATTTCAGCGGTACTCGATTTTCAAATTACAAGCAATGGACTCAATGCGTCCAAAGAAAATAAAAATATAATCTGCACTATGATAAAGTACGGGGAGACGGGGAAACCTGATTTATACTGGTTATATAATAAGCATAATCTTACACGAGTAGGCATTTCATGTAAAATTTATGAAACGAGCCACAGCATTTTATATGAAGTTTATGAAACCAGCCATAGCTTTTCATATAAAGTTTATGAAATGAGCCATAGCATTTTATATGAAGTTTATGAAACGTGCCATAGCATTTTATATGAAGTTTATGAAACGAGCCATAGCATTTTATATGAAGTTTATGAAACAAGCCATAGCATTTATATGAAGTTTATGAAATGAGCCGTAGCATTTATATGAAGTTTATGAAACGAGCCATAGCATTTATATGAAGTTTATGAAATGAGCCGTAGCACTTATATGAAGTTTATGAAACGAGCCATAGCATTTTATATGAATTTTATGAAAGAGCCATAGCATTTTATATGAATTTTATGAAAGAGCCATAGCATTTTATATGAATTTTATGAAAGAGCCATAGCATTTTATATGAATTTTATGAAAGAGCCATAACATTTTATATGAAGTTTATGAAAGAGCCATAACATTTTATATGAAGTTTATGAAACAAGCCATATCATTTCATATGAAGTATATGAAACAAGCCTATGGCTCGTTTCATAAACTTCATATGAAATGACCATTTTTTTCATGATTTTTTCATATGAAGTTTATGAAACGAGCCATAGCATTTTATATGAATTTTATTGAATGAGCCATTGCATTTTATATGAAGTTTATGAAACGAGCCATAGCATTTTATATGAAGTTTATGAAACAAGCCAAAGCGTTTTATATGAAGTTTATGAAACAAGCCATATCATTTTAAATGAAGTTTATGAAACAAGCCATAGCATTTTATATAAAGTTTATGAAACAAGCCACAACATTTTATATGAAGTTTATGAAACAAGCCATATCATTTCATACGAAGTTATGAAACGAGCCTATGGCTTGTTTCATAAACTTCATATGAAATGACCATTTTTTTCACGATATCCTCTATTTTTCTTCCAGTATCAACCCAGTCATCCATTGCCATTAAAAAAAGATTTCTTTGATCATAATGACAGAGTAGCAAGCTGTGATGTGTTTATAAACTCTCGACAAATTATACAACGATTAGTGCTACCGGCAGGAGATTATATTATCGTTCCATGTACATATGACGTCAACGAAGAGGCGGATTTCTACCTCAGATTTTTCTTTGAGAACAGAAATACTGCAGAGTAAGTTGTTTGCTACTTTTTGGAAATCATCGGTGACTTAATTTGAAGAACAATAAATTATGCAGCAAGAGGAAAAATAGTATTTTTATGTCATTACTGTTAAGCCCAGTAAACCCATAGCTCAAGATAGGAGGGGTACCAAGGGCAATTAAGGGATAATTTTTCTTATTTCTACATAAAAAACATATGTTGTGGGTACTGGTTAGAATCGCCTCGATGAGGCGATTCTAACAAGTACCCACAACATATACTTCAGATGACAAATAAGGAAAATTATCACTTAATTATCTTTGTTACATCTCCGTTTCTGGAGCTTTGTAGGCCATTAAAGATACCTTTACAAACAGTGTAGACCCAGATTATGCAGTCGGATGCACATCTAACTGGTAATTATGGGTTGCCTATTTGATCCCCTATGACTTCGTCAACATTCTTTCATTGATTATGAAATGTTTTGTAATGTCATACTGTCCTTTCCCCTGATTAAAGAGGACATTTGTCAGTTCCTTATGAAGAATGTGATTTGAATGAGTAAACATTTTGTATAAGACGACCCGGGGAATGTTTGGTTAGGTGAATTGATTGGTTTGATATGACCAATGTAGTGTTGACTTGGCTTCCAAACCTTTTTCAGAAGTGAGCTGATATGTTTATCTGGTTTATCTACAACTTAAATTACAAAATTTAAAAAAGTAGCTGTAAATAACATCAATTTCTATATATTTACTGTCAGATATATATGGCAAACCTTTTTACTATTTATTGCAGATTTCAGATAAATAATATATAAGATAATATAAGATATCTTATATATTATATATATTGTATTAGATATCATTTATAAATAAGAAAACGTATATGTTAAATAGGATATCTTATATAATATATAGGATATCTTATTGTATATCTTGTTTTGTATATAAGCTATCTTAATGGGATTTTAGATACATTATATGGGATTGAAGGTATCTTATATGGGAAAGTAGATATCTGATTTATCCAGACATATAAGATATCTTATATACAATATAAAATATCTTATATGCTAAATAAGATATATAATATAGTATATAAGATATCTTATATGTTTAGATAAATTCGATTTCTTATACCTTATATCTTATATATTATATGAGATGTCTCATATGGGATATAAGATATCTTTTATGCTGTATTAGATCTAAAATTCTATATAAGATATATTAGATAAATCCAATATCTTATACAATATATTTTATATATTATATGAGATATCTGATATGAGATATGAGATATCCTTTATGCTGTATTAGATATCTATTATACTATATAAGATATTTTATTTAGTTTGATTCATCAGATACCTTATATCCTGTATAAGAAATCTTTCATCCCATACAAGATATCTAATGTAATATATAAGATATTGATATCTAATTTTCTATATGAGATATCTTATATGTTAAATAGGATATCTTATATATTCATCCTACCGACTAAAATGAGGTTGATTATTAATTTCAGTGGTACAGATGAGATCTCAGAGAAAGTTGATATTCCATTACCACAGACAAAGTCTGATAACAAGGAAGAAGAACAGTTCAGGAGGTTCTTCTACTCTGTCTCAGGAGAGGTAGGTTAAGGTCATTGCCATGGTAACATATACTTGTTAGTTAGGTTCTGATTGTTAGCAAGGAAGAAGAATAGTTCAGGGGCCAGTTGTTCAAAACTAATGACGTCGTTAGCTAACATATCATTAAAATTTTGATCATTCAATACAGTGAAAATACTAATATTTTTGCTAAAAAAATGTGAATATGCAAAAGCTGCTCACATTTTTCAGCAAAAATAACAAAATTTTAGGTATTAAACTTGCCAGAATAGTAAACAATTTGACTACTAATGAGATCGTTAAGCTAACGATGCTTTGAACAACTGGGCCCAAAAGATTCTTTTGCTTTGTCTGAGGAAAGGTAGGTCAAAATGGTTGTGGCAAGGTCATTGTCATGGTAACATATTCTTGAATGTCATATAGTCTATCAGATGATCAAGAGTAACAGCAATGAATAAGGTTCTTGTAATCTGTTTCAGGAATGCTAGGTTAAGGCCATTGTCATAGAAATTTCTTGGTTGCCATGGTTTGCCTGACAAAACAGAGTACTGAAAGATTGTGAGACTCTGCTATTCCTTAGGGGTGTAGGTCAAGGTCGTTATCATTATTTTCAGCAAAAATATCATTTTTGTTGCACCTGCAACATGGCACGATATAGGAGTCAAAATTTCTATCCATTTGTCCGTTCGTCGACCATTGTGTTCACCCTAGCCTTCACCCTAATGTAAAGAGTCCATTTCTCAAGAACTATTGGAGCCACATCAATGGTACAAACTTGCATGTTGGGATGTCAATTTTAATGCAAGCATCCATATTTGACCTTGGCCTACATCCTATGGTACACTGACTTCGTAAAAAATTGCATTCCCCTTAGTGTTCACCCATATGTAAGAATCCAATTCTCAAGAACTATTAGAGCCTCATCAATGAAACTTGGTACAATCTTGCATCTTGGGATGGCAACTTAAATGCGAGCATCCATATCTGACCTTGACCTACATTTCATGGTTCACTGATTGTACAATTTTGCGTTCACCCTAGCCTTCACCCATATGTAAGGGTCCATTTCTGAGGAACTATAGGAGGCTCATTCATGATACTGGGCACAATCTTGCATCTGGGGATGAGTATCCATATTTGACCTTTACCTACATTTCATGGTTCACTGCTTTGTCAACATTTGCATTCACCCTAGTGTTCACCCATATGTAAGAGTCCATTCTTCTGAAGAAGAACTTTATGAGGCTGATTCATGATACTGGGTACAAACTTGCATCTTGAGATTGCAATGTTAATGCAAGCATTCATGTTCGGCCTTGACCTACATTTCATGGTTCACTCACTTTTGAACATTTGCGACAACCCTAGGGTTTATCCAATTGTTCAAGTTCATTTCTGAACAACTATAAGAGCTTCATTGATAGTAATTGGTACAAACTTGCATCTATGAAGACACATATAATGCAAGCATTCATATTTCACCTTGACCTCATTTCATGGATCTCTGACTTTGTGAACTATTGCTTCAAACCTAGTGTTCATACAAATGTAAGTTTATTTCTCAAGAACTATGAGAGCTTCATTCATGATAATTGCTAGAAACTTGCATTTAGGAATAACACCTATAATGCAAGCATTCATATTTGACATTGACCTACATAACATGGTTCACCGACTTAGTTAACTATTGCATCAACGTTAGTTTTCACCATAATGTTTAAGTTCATTTCTCAACAGTTATATGATACTTGGTGCAAGCTTGCATCCAGGAATGGCAGCTTTTATGCAACCATCCATGTTTGACCTTGACCTGGTGACTTTGCCCCCTGACAGGCGCGACATAGCCTTCAGCGGAATTCTTGTTTTGCAATACAGAATGATTGAAAATTTGGCATAATGTTAACAAATGATTTCATTAGCTTTGAACAAATGGGTCCAAATGAATGGCAGTTAACAATTATGTTAATCAGCTCATTAGAAGAAGGTTCTAGGCAATCAGCAATGCCTCAGGGTAACCTGCGCGTAAGTTCAATCTTCCCCGGCCTGCTCGGACAAAAGTAGAAGAGACTTGTGTTGCTTTATGCAAAAAGTCATGGGCCAGTTGTTCAAAGCATCATTTGCTTAATGAGCTAACTAGTGATCAAATTGTTGACTGTTCTAGGAAGTGCAATGTCCAATATAGTGTTAATTTTGCTGAAAAAATGAGAGCAGCTTTTGCATTTGCAAAAGCTGCTCACACTTTTTCAGCAAAAATATTGGTATATTTGCCATATTAAACAATCAAAGTTTTAACAGTATGTAATGTCATTGTTAGTTTTGTCCAAATGGCCCCATGTGTCTAGCCCTATTATGTGGCTGCACAAACACATTTGAAGAACATAAATCAGGTAATGCTAAGCACATAGAAACTGATAAAGTAAGTTTTTTTTTGATTATTGAAGGATAGTTTTTCTCAATTCTCCATAAAAACTGTGTTATGGGTATTCATTTGAACCACCTCGCAGAGGTGGTTCTAATGAATACCCACAACATAGGTTTATATGAAGAAATAAGGAAAACTATCCTGCTGTTTCCACAAAATACTTACCTTATCTGTTGCATTGTAAGGAACCTTTTCTCATAGATCAGCCCATATAGATTTAGAAATTGAAGAACATCTTTTTTTTTATTTGCAGGATATGGAGGTTAATCCATTTGAATTACAGAAATCCTTAAATGATGGCTTAAAAAAAGGTAAGTGATTGTATCATACCCAATTATTTCACATTTCTAAACTTTGCATAATACCATAATGTGGCATTTAACCCTTTTTGTACCAAATAGAATCTTCCTCCTCATATATAGCAGGAGTCCATTTCAAAATTTAGGGGTGTCAAGTTGTGTTTTCATCAAAATTTATTTGGAAAATGACAAACTTTTAGCAAACAGTGGAGGCCCTGATCAGACGCCGCATTCTGCAGTACCTGTTTAGGGGTTTCCGGTACAAAAAGGGTTAATCAGGAAGTGTACTGTTTGCTATCAGGATTTTCTGTCACCACCCCCCCCCCCCCTAAAAAAACACCATGAACCTATATGATTCTGACCCCTATAAACACCACTTCTATAAAGTAAAACTGGGGTTTACGGGGTATGCATTATTTTTCTTATTTATGCTCAAAAACATAGATTTTGGGTACGGTGCAGTCCGGTAACATTGCGCACATAAAGTTTTGATAGCTACGTGTGACTTTATTCAAGCCACCACTCAAATTTCATAATCCACAACATTGCAAAATTTCCATATGGACTAGCTGCAATGAAAATTGGCATCTAAAGTTATTGACATACAGGACAAAGAATTCTATGAAAAGGAATACCCCTTGAAATTGAACTACAAATTTTGTCGCCCAACTTTGCGCATGATAATTATTTCGAGTAGTTTGAACACGAGGGTTGACTCAAAAAAGTTGTTGATTAGTTCTTCTGCGATGTTATCGGATGCAGTAGGTTTAGATGCAAGACAACATCGCCGTTGGCTAGTTTGAAACTTAATCTTGATTTTTAAAATTTCGGATTTTTCGTATTTTGAGAAAATTGAAAAATTCCGCGAAACAAGCGCATCTGCACGTGCAAGGCTATGCTTTTTAGGGCTAAGTCAAAATTAATGTCAGTGCACTGATAATAGTGAAACTGATAATTAGATATAGAGTTAGAGAAAATGTGAATGCAGGGTGCACAAAATAAACGGCCGCGCAATGTTACCGGACTCGACTGTACTTGTTAGAACCGCCTCATCTAGGCGGTTCCACCAAGTAACCACAATCTATGTTTAAGAGCTGACATAAGAAAAATATTAGATTTTTTTTTCTTGAATGTTTTCATTTTTTGGTGGTAAAATTGTCATTATATTTGAATAGGCATGTTTTCGTAATGCAAATACTAGTCTGGACACCCCTTAAATGACAAATGGACTTGTCTTACATATTACATAGGAAGAGTCCACCAGTATACTGTGGGTTAACTTCACTTGATAAGTAAGAGCACTGACTTTCAATCTCATTAGAGTTGGAACTCGGCTCACATGTGAGATGCCAGGCATGAAGGTCGGGTGGTTTTCTCTGCATACTCCAGTTATCACCCACCTGTGATTAACAGTTGGCTGAAAATAAGTGAAATAATACCCTCCCACCCACCCCCACCCGCTGAAAAAAGAAATTATATCAAAGGCACCTTTGTTTTATTCTGATACCATTTATGTCATTTTACTTTCAGATACATTCCATAAAGATTTAAGTGTTGAAGCGTGCAAGTGTTTTATATCTCTGTTAGATGTCGATAACTCAGGGAAACTAGGATACACAGAGTTCCTACAATTATGGAGCCTGTTGAGAAGTTGGAAGGTATAATTAACTCTACCCCATATAATTAAGTGTACCCCATATAGTTAACTGTACCCCATGATCTCTTTAAAACACTTCTCATTACAATATTGTTTTGGATATAACATTATTACATACACTGCAACCTCGTTATAGCGCTGATCGTTTAAGCGCGGAAATCAGTATAACGCGGTTGTTCCATGGCTCCCGATTTTTTCCGTCGGGCGAGATTCCGCGCGTCCGAAATTGACTGGGGCGAACCGGCAGATTTTTTCGAGCGTCTGAAAGTGACGGGGGCGAATCGGCCGATTCGCTGAAATAGATTTGCGACAAGCCGCAGACTTGAATCCGTGGCATAGTAGAGCTTCCGCGCATCCGAAATTTACTGGGGCGAACCGGCCGATTTTTTTCCAGCGTCCGAAACTGACGGGGGCGAATCGGCCGATTAGCTGAAATAGATCTTTGACAACCCGCACACATGAATCCGGCGCATAGAACTTCCGCGCATCCGAAATTGACTGGGGCGAATCGGCCGATTTTTTCCGAGCGTCCGAAATTGACGGGCGCGAATCAATGAGATGAAATAATTTTCACATTGATTGCGGATTTTTCACATTGATTGAATTTTATGATCGGGGATTAAACGCAAATTAGAGACATAACTTGACCATATTTTCACACCTTATCGACGTGCACCGCAGGGTGGCAATTATATGACAGGGATTAACAATAGTGTCATAATTGAACTGTCATAAATCATCAAACAGTGTATGTAAATCCAAATCAGATGTCTGCGGCGTCTTTCTGAGGTGTCTGATCTGGGCTTGCCGGTGCCCCCAAATTTATAACGCGGTGATCACCACTAACGCGGTTTGGGTTCTTGGACCCCCACCACCCGCGTTATAACGAGGTTGCAGTGTAGTTTGAAGATGGATCCCAAAAATATATAGATTATATAGAAAAATGACCATAAATGGTCATTTTTCTATGTAATCTATACATTTTTGTTTGCATATATAGAGGATATTTGATTTTATAGTGTAAGATCGAATGTTATTTCATTGAATGAACACTACAACCAGTATTTTCATGATTGGCGAGTGAAATTACCAGTTTTGGTATTCATGAATGAAATAAAAATTTGATCTTACACTGTAAAAAAAACAACAACAAAATTTTCTGTTTCTTACATGCTTCAAAACTGCATAGCACTTAAGAAATAGCCTGGGATTACATATTCATGAATGGTTACTAAAATAATTGAGAGAGTAGTTTCCCAAAGAAGTTGCGGACTGATCTAACGTAGCACGACAAAATATGCGACGTCAGTGTCGAAAATGAGGTCATTAACGCCTTTGTGACATATGAACGGGCTAAGCATCAATTCTAACACAGTTCATTAGAAGCCTCCGTAGTGTAATGGTTACGCTACTCGCCTTGTAAACCAGGGGTCGCAGGATCGATCCCGTGCTTCTCCAGACTTTCGGATGAGTCTTTAAACCGAGGTCCCGTCTCCGTATGACCTTAGCTGTTGGTGGGACGTAAAACTCAAACACCACTCTAACACAGTTCATTAATTTTCGCTCATCTAACAATAAGAAAACCTATAGAATTAGATCTGAAGAAAAAAAAAAGTCCCAAACAGTGAAAAATAAAATTGATACGAGTCACTGTTTGAAACAGTGACAATATCATTTTCGATTTCACTGAGAAATCTCTATATTTCATTGTAAAGCATGTAAGAAAAGATGGTTGTTTAACTAACACAGTTTCAGCTTTGGATCTCAATAACATTGTTACAAAGTGGTTTTACTTGTCATTTTTTTGCTCCTGTGTATGATGTTTGTGTTGTACATTTTCGCGCCTTTGTTTGAAAATACTGTGAGGTATTTTAACCCATTTCAGACTGGAAACCCCTAAACGGGTACCGTGGCAAACAGTGCAGGCCCAGATCAGACGCCGCAGAACACGGCGTCTGATCAGGACCTACACTGTTTGCAAAAAGTTCAGCCATTTTCCAAATCAATTTTGAAGAAAACACAACCTGAGACCCCTAAATTTTTAAATGAACTCCTGCTATATTTAAGGAGGAAGATTCTATTTGGTACAAAAAGGGTTAATAACGTTAGTGTCAATATCTGCATTTACAACTGTTTCATGAGAAAACCTGTTTTTGCCATTTGCAAACTAAAAGGTTCAGCTCAGCCTGCATATCTGTGCAGTTTGATCTGCATCTTATTGCGTGCTGATTGGATAGTTTTTTTTTTATTTGAGGTTTAACGTCCCCGTCAACACTGTAAAGGTCATTTTGGAGACGTTGCTTCCAATTTTGTGGGACTTTTACCCGACATCGAGATGAAAAGACATCTCAAGCCCTGTCGCCCAATGAAACAAATAGGGTTTATTAGCATGGACGGTCCGCCTCGCACCGCGGTTCCTGGACAGGCTTAGATCCTCTAAGCAGTTTACCAGTTCTAGTGTGCGGGCCGAATTCAGCTCTGCGTGGAAGCATCATGCAGCCCATATATTTCTTCAAGCCCCTATGGACGGGGGCCCTGATTGGATAGTACAATACAGTAAAATTGCACTGTTAAGACCACCTAAAATTAAGACTAAATCTGCTTTTGAAAGCTAATTTAGAAGGTTTCAATTATTCTTTCTTTGTGTTTTCTACACACAGTGTCTCTTAATTGGAGGCCACCTTTGAGACTGATCAAAAGTGGTCTTAATGACCAATTTGGAACAGTCCCAAAGGTGGTCTTAATGTAGGAATTTTACTGTACTTCTATTTTTCTGTAGTTAAAAGTTCAAGACTTCCTATACGGTTCTATTGGATGATCATTGGTTTATATAATATATGCATTTTTGCAATCAATCTTTGAACCTTGGTGCATCCAAAACAGTGTTGTAAAGAATCAAGTGTAAACACGGTTAATGTGTAGTGTTTACATACTATTAACCCTTATCTTGCTGTTCACAACAACCCCTATCTTTGCAAACGGATCACGGACAAAAAGGTCAGGGGGGTCTGGTTACCTGTTTTTCCAATACTGATAACCTTTAGACTAGGAACCAGCAGATAATGCAAAAAAGGTGAATACACTGAACTGCCATGAAATAAGTGTATATAGAGGATCTTACATGAGTGTTTATGTATTATTGAATTTATTAAACGAGTTGAGGAAAATGGATAAAATGTGAGGCTTTGCCGAGCATTTTATCCCTTTTCCTCAACGAGTTTAATGAATTCAATAATACATGAGCACGAATGCAAGATACTATTTATCATATGACATTTAAAATGTATTTAATTCACGACTTTAGTAAAAAAAATGTCAATGTTCCGCCATTAGTAAACGTAACATCGTTAAGGACATCGTACATGTAATGTTACGGGACATGTAACTAATTTGCATATTTAATCCACGTGGATTACGGAATTCATTACATGGCATTATTACACTCTCAGACGCCATGTCATATGATATATTACATTTCACCACTGAATGTTTCAGTTTTGGCAGTACAGTCTAGTTTTATTCCAATAATATTTGCAAAATTTCGTTAACTTGCATTTAATAAAAGCAAATCTCTTGTTTCAGAAATTATTTCACCAGTTTGATATTGATAAATCCGGAATGCTCAGTTCATTTGATCTACGACGGTGTGTAGCAGCAGCAGGTAGGGCTTCTATAAAGGATCATGAGACATTTTCACGGCAGACAACCACAGTAAAATTTCTATATTAAGACCAACTTTGGGACTGTTAAAATATGGCCTTAAAGAACACTTTTGAACAGTTCCAAAAGTGGTGTCTAATTAGGAGGCACTGGGTTTAGCATACACAAAGAAAGAAAAACTGAAATTTTCTCAATAAGCTTTTGAAAGCAGATTTAGTCTTAATTTTAGGTGGTCTTGTTTGTTTGTTTGATTTGAGGTTTAACATCCTCGTCAACACTGTATAGGTCATTTTGGAGACGTTGCTTCCAATTTTGTGGGACTTTTACCCGACATTGAGATGAAATGACATCTCAAGCCCTGCCATCCAATGAAACAAATTGGGTTTATATGCATGAACGGTCCGACTCGCACCACTTTTCCTGGGCAGGCTAAGAACCTGCAAGCAGTTTACCAGTAATTGTGTGCAGTCGGTTTCTGCTCTGCATGGAAGCATCATGCTGCTCAATCTATTTCTTCAAGCCCCGGTGGGCGGGGTTCGTTTAGGTGTTCATAACAGGTGAATTTTACTTTATGTATTTTTGTCTCTCTTATGCTCATGAAGAAAAGAATTTGCTCTTTTGGAGCAAATTCTTTCCTTTGGAGTACCCTAAAAATCCTTAACCCTTGACCTGCTGAAAATTTAAATATGCCACACCCACTACCGATTATCAACCAATCAGATTACTTGATGCAAATTATTGCAACAAATTCATGAGCTGAATGGCAAACAATGAAGATCCTGATCAGATGGCTTCTTCAGAAGCCATCTGATCTGGATCTACATTGTTTGAAAGGTAAGACATATCCGGGCTCAGCAGGACAAGGGTTAAACTTCAGACACCTTTAGGACTTTAAGTAATTCACCTGAAATTTTAACAAATGTGTTTCACAATCCAACAAGGAGTCCAAAAAGTGCAGACAGCATGGTAAAGAGTGTAGACCCTGGTCAGACTGCTCCTACAGGAGGAGTCTGATCTTGGTCTGCACAGTTTGCTCCGGCCTATCTGTCCCAATACTCAGTATCATTACAGAAGATCTCTACTGGAAGGTCTCAAGATTACAATAAAGCAAATAGAAAATCATGAAAATATGTCCTGTATAGTGTGTTTCCCATAAATTTCTGAATCGTTGTACAGGTATAAGGGACTTAAATGAAAAGCTATGTCTTAAAGCTGTCAGGGGCCAGTTATTCAAAGCATTGTTAGTTCAACATGTAATGTATTCAAAATTTCCTGACAGGAATATATAAATCTGTACAACAGATATACATACAAATGTCAAATGATTCGATGTAGGCTTTGCCTATAAATAAATAAAAGTTTCATGCTCAGCATAAATTCCTTAAAATAACACATCCTGATACCCTGAAAAATTTTGAAATGGACTCTCTGCTTCCTTGTCTGTCTGTAATAAATATTTAAATAAAAAATAGTAAAATTTCAAGAAATGTTTTGAATGTTCTTTCATCTTTCTTTGCAGGTTTCAAGTTAAACAGCAGTACAATGGCAGCATTAGTATTTAAATATTCCAATGTTCATAATCAAGTGAGCTTAGAAAGCTTCATGTGTTGTCTTGCCAAGCTTATGAAATTATTTAGTAAGTATAGAAATCACCTGTTTTAAGCATTTAATATCTTTAGAGCAGGCTCACCACAAAATCTCCTCTCAGAGCTGTCCCTCAGGTTATAAAACTCTTTTTCATGCTCATTTCAGCTGAGCATGAAATTTGTGGTGCTCATAAAAATTAAAATACACCACAACCTCATTATAACATTGTTCATTATAACACAGTTCTGGATATAAAACGGTTTCAAGATGGATCCCAAAAATATATAAATTATATAGAAAAATGACCATAAATATAATCTATACATTTTTGCTTGAATATAACATGGTTGTTTAAATAACACGGTTTCTGCTTTGAACCCCATTAATAGTGCTATAAAGAGGTTGTGCTGAACAAATTAATAAGTTGTGATTTTCCTGTCTTGGTAGGCAGAGCATGTTATTTGTCCTGCTCTCAAATCTTAAAATGCCAACAATTATTGGCATTTTAAAATTTGTGAGGAGGACAAATTTCATGTTCAAGTGAGTTGAGCATGAAAAATGTTTTATAACCTCGAGGCCAGTTCGGCTCATAAAGGCTTAGTTCAGTCTGCTCATGCACTCAATATTACAGAGTATTCCCTTATGTTTCTTTGTATAGCCTGGCCCAGAGATTACAAAACTTTTTTCATGCTCAACTCAGCTGAGCATGAAATTTGTAATGCTCATTAACTATTAGAGTACAATCAAATTGGGCAATTTTCCTGCTCAGATTAGCACAGAATGTCATTTATTCTGCTCATAAAGTTAAAAATGCCAACATTTATTCGCATTTTAAACTTTATGAGCAGGATAAATAGCATGCTTAAGAAAGTTGAGCATGAAAAAGGTTTTATAACTGCATAGCCTGGTTGCTGTAGATAGCTTATGCAGCCAGTAAAGATTGATAGGTCTGCTCAGATCTTAGCATTTGCTGGTTACACAGATTGCACGACCCGCAGAAAAAGCAACCGGCTGAAGTTGGTTGATTTCTAAGAGTGCCCTAAAATCACCGTGTCATTCTGTCAGTCTGTCAATCTGTCAATCTGTCAGTCTGTCCGTAACCCGTTTGTGAAAATTGGTGATAGTGACTTAACCGCTTGGAATATTTAAACAATTTTTGGCATACTGATAGATATCAATGAGATCTAACCAATGAACTTACGAAATATTACATTCCATTTAGTATAGCCTCGCCGAGGCGAAAAATGTGAAAATTTTCGAACATTTTCGAACTGCTTCTCCTCGGAAACCATTGGGCCGATTGAAGTCAAATTTCATATGGAGCCTCTATGGGATGGGGGAAACCAAAATTTGCTCATGGGGTCAAGGTCACATGACCAAAATGGCCGCCAAGCCATATATGGTTTTTCGGTCTGTCCGTCCGTAACCCGTAAGTGAAAATTGGTGATAGTGACTTAACCGCTTGGAATATTTAAACAATTTTTGGCATACTGATAGATATCAATGAGATCTAACCAATGAACTTGCGAAATATTACATTCCATTTAGTATAGCCTCACCGAGGCGAAAAATGTGAAAATTTTCGAACTGCTTCTCCTCGGAAACCGTTGGGCCAATTGAAGTCAAATTTCATATGGAGCCTCTATGGGATAGGGAAACCAAAATTTGCTCATGGGGTCCAGGTCACATGACCAAAATGGCCGCCAAGCCATATATGGTAAAAACCCTTCAAAAATAGTCTTCTCCAGAACCACTGGGCAGATTTCCACGAAACTTGATAAATAGCATCTGGGATGTAGGCCTATCATAAATTGCTAAAATGGTGACCCTGGGTTGACCTTGACCTTCTTTGGGTCCGTCCGTAACCCGTTTGTGAAAATTGGTGATAGTGACTTAACCGCTTGGAATATATAAACAATTTTTGGCATACTGATAGATATCAATGAGATCTAACCAATGAACTTGCGAAATATTACATTCCATTTAGTATAGGTTCGCCGAGGCGAAAAATGTGAAAATTTTCGAACTGCTTCTCCTCGGAAACCGTTGGGCCGATTGAAATCAAATTTCATATGGAGCCTCTATGGGATAGGGAAACCAAAAATTGCTCATGGGGTCCAGGACACATGACCAAAATGGCCGCCAAGCCATATATGGTCTGTTTATCTGTCCGTCCGTAACCCGTTTGTGAAAATTGGTGATAGTGACTTAACCGCTTGGAATATTTAAACAATTTTTGGCATACTGATAAATATCAATGAGATCTTATCAATGAACTTGGGAAATATTACATTCCAATTAGTACAGCCTCGTCGAGGCGAAAAATGTGAAAATTTTTTGAACTGCTTCTCCTCGGAAATTTTTGGGCCGATTGAAGTCAAATTTCATATGGAGCCTCTACGGGATGGGGGAAACCAAAATTTCCTCAAGGGGTCCAGGTCACATGACCAAAATGGCCGCCAAGCAATATATGGTAAAAACCCTTCAAAAATAGTCTTCTCCAGAACCACTGTGCAGATTTCCACGAAACTTGATAAATAGCATCTGGAACGTAGGCCCATCATAAATTGCTAAAATGGTGACCCTGGGTTGACCTTGACCTTCTTTGTGCCTAGGTCAAACTTTGACACATATGCTTTTGTGTTGGAAAAGTGAGAATGCATTTTATCCTGCAAACGATTCAGAAAACAGTACTAAAGTATAAGATATATTTTTGCTCCTTACGATAAGGCGCATTTATTGGGGGAACCGTTTTATGTCCAGGTCACATGACCAAAATGGCTGCCATACCCATATATGGTAACACTCATAAAGCTAAAAGCATCCGGCGGGTCGTGCACTTCAGCTGAAGCACTGGTTTTATTGTACATTTTGTCTTTTGTGCTGGCTCATATATGTACCCCTAGCTACAACAGTAGCTGTTTTGCTCTTAGCAATAGAATGTACACCTTAGGCTGCAGCACAGACACATTTTGAAAGTCCAAAATTTATCTTGCAATTACCTATTATATGTACTTTGCATCACTTTTACAGCTTTACCATACTATTATGAACATACTTATTGCAGAATATACAAAAATGTATGATACTTACTTTACATTCAGTATCTTGAAATTTTAGTTATAGAACATAGAGGTATTGCTCTATCCCAGCAGTGAACACTAAGATGTAGATCAGACTGTGCATCTGCACAGTGTGGTATGCACCTTTGTAGTTCCCCAATGACAAAAACAGGTTATCATATAATGTCCCTGTTATTTAGTGGCTAATGTCATGTCATAAAAGTGACAACCCTATGCTTTTAATTTAAATTCTTTTAAGGGGTATGGGAACACCTGGCAGTTTTTTCCGCCATTTTTCAAAGGGAGACAACTTTTGGAACTTCCTGTTTGCTTTTCTGTACCCCTGTCCCACTGAAAAAGGGGTAAACTCTTAAAGGAAAGAATTTGCTCCTCAGGAGCAAATTCTTTCCTTTAAGAGTTGACCCCTATTGACATGGGAGACAAAAATACTTTTGCAAGAGTTGCCTCCCCTGAAGGTGTTCCCATTCCCCTTAAAATTCATTTAACCTCTTTGTCAATAAAATACAAATCTATTTTATTTTGCTATATGATAAACATATTCTTACTCTCTTAGTCATTTCTTATGAAATGTAAGAAGCTCACCAGAAGCTCGTTTAAAAAATTTCATATAAAATGATCACTCTCGTAAGAGTCTCTATTTGTCATGATGTTTTTGTTTGATTTGAGGTTTAACGTCCCCATCAACACTGTAAAGATCATTTTGGAGGTGTTGCTTCCAATTTTGTGGGACTTTTACCCGACATTGAGATGAAATGACTTCTCAAACCCTGCTGCGGGTCAGTTTCAACTCTGTGTGGAAGCATCATGCAGCCCACATATTTCTTCAAGCCCCGATGGGCGGGGGCTGTTGTCATGATGTAGCTTATATTTTAGAAAATTTGGTTGTACAAATGATTGGACTCAGTTGAATGAAATCTTAATTTTTCAGATGTGTATCAAAAATTCAGAAGGAACGGACATGCAGAACTGACAATAGAGCAGGTAACGTCCAAATAATAAAGCAGTATACAGTAATATTCCGCTATTAAGACCACCTGAAATTAAGACTAATTCTGCTTTAAAAGCTTATTTAGAAGGCTGCAGGTATTCTTTCTTCAAATTTCCTGTACACAAAGTCCTCTGGTCAGGGACCACCTTTGGGACTGTTCAAAAGTGGTCTTAAAGACCCATTTTTGAACAGTCCAAAGGGTGGTCTTAATATAGGAATTTTACTGTAATAGCTGTAACCCATTTTCATTTGAATGAAATCTTTTGGTGATGTAATACAGAAGTTCATTTAGAAATTGAGCGGTATCAGGATGAATTAGTTTTAGAAAGAAAATGGTTGATCACTTTGCAGTGAATGCCTTAATCAGATGTCACATTCTATGGCATTTAGTCAGGGCCTGCACTGTTTGCTCATGTCCTGGTTTGGGGTGTATTAGAAGGAATAAATAAAGGTGATATACCCTAAAAATTCGGCTATAAGGCGATTCGGCTATAAGACGGGACCCCTTTTTCAGTTTTTCTAAGGTGGGATTTTGCTTATACTCTTTTATAAGACGGGTCAAATTTTTGCCATATCTGTCGGGGCCTATCTGCTACCGCCAAATGCAGTTTAGATGTTAGAAATCGGCCTTTTTTCACCAGAAAACCCCTCTACTTACCCCTCACATGGCTTTGTTTATGTCTGTTGACATTCTGTGTCTTCGTTTGTGAGAGTTACAAAGAGAGACAACTATTTTTGAATCTGAATAGGTAGGTCTATTAAGCGTTGCAAAAAGAAGGAAATTTATTTCCATCCAAAATAGAGATATTTGTTGCAGCTTTTCTATAAGTAACTGAACGTTTTTTCTTATCGGGGAACACAACACCTAGCTATTCGGATTCAGGACCAACGCCCCAGCTAGCACAAAATAGCAGGCAAACGTCGAGCCGATACGTCGTATCGCTGACGGCCCGAAGTTGGCCCGGTACATACTTTGCTGGCTAAGGCTAGACAGCTACACAGACTTCTATTTATAAGACGACAGGGCAGACAAATCCATTTCCCGACTGCCCGGGACAAGACAAAAATCGCGGCGGGCAGGTGCACTTTGACCTTATGAAGCCCAGTCGGCCTAGTGCAAAAAAAACGTCTACAACTGTCAGTCTTTTTGAGTCCTTAAATCCGGTAAAACTAGACCAATAAATAAATCGCATTAATTACTGCACTGTCAATTCAGAGACAAAACCATCTGTGTATTTATTACGGTTCAAGTATGACACTATTGTTAATCCCTGTCATATAATTGCCACCCTGTGGTGCGTGTCGATAAGGTGTGAAAATATGGTCAAGTTATGTCTCTAATTGGCGTTTATCCTCCAATCATAAAATTTAATCCACAATCAATGTGAAAATGATTTAATCGCTCCTCAGACAATTAGCTACATCTAACGATAGATGTTTGCATAATGAAAATGGACTAGTCGACAATCTCATGAATGGTTATGTTTTGGCACCAAATAGCAGATGCTGGGCGGGAAAAATTGAACGCTGTTGTTGGTTATTGACACGGAACTTCTGGGGATAATTCGGGAGCTGTGCAAAGCGCTGGTTTTCTATCCACCTCTATTCACAACCGTTTAGCTATCGAGAACATACTTTTTACCGGTTCCTAATGTTTATTTTTGTGAAAGAGATACACAAAATGACATAAACACATGTTGGGGTACTGGCGTCGGATGACGTCATTTACCGATCGCGTGCAGAAAATGGTAGCGGTGGTTTGTGGGCGGCGATTTATATCAATTCAAAAATCACCGATCGGCTTCGCCGGACAGTGCCGGAAAAAAGCATGCAGTCCATGACCTCGGCTATAAGACGGGGTCATTTTTTGGGGCTCATTTTGGAGGGAAAAATCCTCATCTTATAGCCGAATTTTTACGGTATATATTCATCCACTTTTGCAAAGGTGGACAATCAAGGCAGTTCTAACGAGTAGCCACAATCTATGTT
Source organism: Lucinisca nassula (assembly GCA_963580285.1). NCBI lineage: Eukaryota > Metazoa > Mollusca > Bivalvia > Lucinida > Lucinidae > Lucinisca > Lucinisca nassula. The sequence goes on along the minus strand of OY757012.1, from coordinate 157,388,706 downwards.
TTAGAGCAGAAATAAGAAAAATAAGGTTTACCCCTGTAAACCCCAGTTGTACTGTATAAAAGTTGGGTTCAGGTGGGTCAAAATTATGTAGGCATGTTTATAATATCTTTATAACACTGTAGTTGGGGTTCAAAGCAGAAACCATGTTAAATAGCTGTTATACCCATACACAAATGTAAATATTATTTTGAAAAAAAAAATACATATATATACAATCTATATATTTTGTATGATCCTTCTTTGAACTCTTATCTTGCTGTTCACGACAACCTCTATTTTTGCAAACAGTGTAGATCCAGATCAGATGGCTTCTGAAGAAGCCATCTGATCAGGATCTACACTGTTTAACATTCAGTTTATGAATTTGTAGAAATAAATTGCATCAAGTAATCTGATTGGTTCAAAGTCAGAAATGGGTCTGGCTAAATTTAATATTCAGCAGGATAAGGGTTAACCATATGTCCAAACTTATATCATAATAGCATTTTTTGCAAGGGATTGTGACAAAATAACCAAATGATCCAATAAAAAATAAAGAAAAATTGAGGTAGTGCATGACAAAACCTGCCATAATGATCCTATCTATTGGGACAGATAGGCCGAAGCAAACAGTGTAGACCCAGGTCAGACTGCTCCTTCAGATCAGGTTGCCATACCATCTGCACCCTATGGACTCCTTGCTGTATCGTGAAACAAATTTTAAAAAAAATTGACTTATAGGAGAATTAAAGCAAGTCCTCTAGGTGTCCTATTTTTATGCCCCCACCATTCGAAGAATGGTGGAAAGGGCATATAGCGTTGCCCCTGTCCGTCCGTCCGTGCGTCCGAAACTTAAACGCAGCCAATAATTTCCTTATTTATTGATGGATTTTAAAATTGCTGGGCAGAAATGTTAACCATCATGAGACGACCTGTCACGTGCAAAACCCAGGTCCGTACCTCCAAGGTCAAGGTCATACTTAGAGGTCAAAAGTCAAAAAAAGGGTCCGAAACTTAAACGCAGTCAATAACTTACTTATTTCTGTATGGATTTAGAAATTACTTTGAAAAAATGTTGACCATCATGAGACGATGTGTCATGTGCAAACCCAGAACCGTACCTCCAAGGTCAAGGTCATACTTAAAGGTCAAAGGTAAATAAAATGGTCCGAAACTTAAACACAGTCAATAACTTTCTTATCTCTGGATGGATTTTGAAATTACTTTGCAGAAATGTTGGCCATCAATAGACAATCTGCCTCACACAAAACCAAGGTCCTTACCTCCAAGGTCAAGGTCATACTTAGAGGTCCAATGTGATAAAAGGGTCCAAAACTTTAACACGGCCAATAACTTTCTATGGATGAATACGAACATAGACATATTTTCAGGCGGGGACATCCGTGTCCTATGGAAGCATTTCTAGTTTAGGGTTTAACCAATAGTATGCGGGAAACCCCTAAAGGGGTACCTCGGCAAACAGTGCAAGTCCATATCAGATGCTGCAAAATGCGGCGTCTGACCAGGGCCTGCACTATTTCTAAGAGAATTTGCGTCAAAAATAGAATAAAAGCAAAAAATAGGTCTGAAACCCCAAATGGACTTGTCCAACATAAAGCAATGGAAGAGTCCACTAGCATGCAATGGGTACCTGTGCAACCAACAAAGGCTCAGATATCTAAGTCTGCACTTCACCCCAGTATTGCAAGAGTTTTTGTTTATCTCTCTATGGATAGCCTGTCAGCTTTTGAGAGCTCATGCGAACAGTGAAAATTCAGATCAGACTGAGCAGATACACAGGCTGATCAAAGTGTTTGCTGATCGTATGAGTCTTGTTGCAGATTTTGTCAAGTGCTGGCTCATTTATGAAAATGAGTTGCATAATTTCAGTATTTTGCAAGCCAAATTTTACGGAATTACTGTAAAATTCTGCTATTTATGTATTTTTGTTTTAGAGTGTAACTACCCAGTAAGGTTTTATTGAGCTGGTCAGTGTTTTTTTTTGTTTGCGTTGTTTATGCCCAATGTCCTCTTCTTTGAGACCACCTTTGAGACTGTTCGAAAATGCTTTTAAAGACCTCTTTTGAACAGCTAGTCTCAGAGGTTGTCTTAACCCTTTTTGTACCAAATGGAATCCCCCTTCTTATATATAGCAGGAGTCCATTTCAAAATTTGGGGGTGTCAGGTTGTGTTTTCTTTAAAATTGATTTGGAAAATGGTTGAACTTTTTGCAACAGTGTAGACCCTGATCAGATGCCGCGTTCTGCGGCATCTGATCTGGGCCTTCACTGTTTGCCAGGGTACCCATTTTGGGGTTTCGGTACAAAATGGGTTAATACAGGAATTTATTGTACCTGGATCGTGGGTTACAAATAAATTCCAAATGAAATAGACACTTACATATATACGTTTTTTCCTCTTATTTCAGTGGTTGGAGCAATCTCTGTATACCTGAAGAGCAGCTATTCCTATAGAGACAGAGATTGATGTTTAAAAACTGGCCCCATGAAAGCGGCCATACCGGTGGTTCAGAGGAAGATTGGATCTAAAGGCTTATCAAGAGCTTTGAGAGTGTCAAAGATAGATCCTTAGAGATGGAGCATTACTATAATGATCCTAAGTTTTGGGACAAATAGGCCTAAGCAAACAGTGCAGACCCAGATCAGACTGCTCCTGAAGGAGCAGTCTGATCAGGGTCTACACTGTTTGCCATTGCGTTTACACCTTTTAGACACCTTGCAGGAGGTTGAAACAAATTTGTTAAAATTTTAGGAGAATTACAGCAAAGTCTTCAAGGTGTCTGAATTTTTAGGAGTTTTACAGTAGTTCATTTCATGTTAGAGCCACAACAAGCAAAAATAAATAAGCATGTATATGGATATCCGTTTTCTGAGTGGTTGGTTATGGCAAAGGTGTTGTGTATCTTACATCACTAGGGCATGCCACTGATAATTGGCTACCAGCTGCGCAAGGCCTGATCTCCATGCAGCAGGTAAGGATAGAGGGGGGGGGGGGGGGGGGGAGTGTTTTTAGCTCACCTGTCACGTAGTGACAAGGTGAGCTTTTGTGATCACTTTTCGTCCGTCGTCAGTGCGTGTGTGCGTGCGTAAACTTTTTCTTCAGATGACATCTCCTCCTAAACCACTGATCTGATTTTGACCAAACTTCACAGGAATGATCCTTAGGTGGTCCCCTTTCAAAGTTGTTCAAATGGTTCCGGTCCATTGTACATCCAGGTCACAGGAGCTAAAAATAGATTTTTTAAACAAAAACTTTAAAAATCTTCTTCTCTGAAACCACAAGGCCTAGGTCTTTGATATTTGGTATGAAGCTTCATCTAGTGGACCTCTACCAAGATTGTTCAAATTATAGCCCTGGGGGCCAAAATGCCCTCGCCCCGGGGGCCTTTGGTTTTACATGGGCTTATATAGGGAAAATCATTAAAAAATCTTCTTCTCTGAAACCACAAGGCCAGGGTCTTTAATATTTCGTGTGAAGCTTTACCTGGTGGACCTCTTCTAAGATTGTTCAAATTATAGCCTTGGGGCCAAAATGCCCCCGCCCCAGGGGCCTTTGGTTTTACATAGGCTTATACAGGGAAAATCTTTAAAAATCTTCTTCTCTAGAACCGCAAGGCCCAGATCTTTGATATTTGGTGTGAAGCTTCATCTAGTGGACCTCTTTCAAGATTGTTCAAATTACAGCCATGGGGGCCAAAATGCCCCCGCCCCAGGGGCCTATGATTTTACATAGGCTTATATAGGGAAAATCATTAAAAAATCTTCTTCTCTGAAACCGCAAGGCCCAGGTCTTTAATATTTCATGTGAAGCTTTACCTGGTAGACCTCTACTAAGATTGTTCAAATTATAGCCCTTGGGCCAGAAAATACCCCCGCCCCGGGGGCCTTTGGTTTTACATAGGCTTATACAGAGAAAACCTTTAAAGATCTTCTTCTCTGAAACCGCAAGGCCCAGATCTTTGATATTTGGTGTGAAGCTTCATCTAGTGGACCTCTACAAAGATTGTTCAAATTATAGCACTGGGGGCCAAAATGCCCCCGCCCCGGGGGCCTTTGGTTTTACATGGGCTTATATAGGGAAAATCATTAAAAAATCTTCTTCTCTGAAACCACAAGGCCCAGGTCTTTAATATTTATTGTGAAGCTTTACCTGGTGGACCTCTACTAAGATTGTTCAAATTATAGCCTTGGGGCCAAAAATGCCCCCGCCCCAGGGGCCTTTGGTTTTACATAGGCTTATACAGGGAAAATCTTTAAAAATCTTCTTCTCTGAAACCGCAAGGCCTTGATCTTTGATATTTGGTGTGAAGCTTCATCTAGTGGACCTCTTTCAAGATTGTTCAAATTATAGCCCTGGGGGCCAAAATGCCCCCGCCCCGGGGGCCTATGATTTTACATAGACTTATATAGGGAAAATCATTAAAAAATCTTCATCTCTGAAACCGCAAGGCCCAGGTCTTTAATATTTCGTGTGAAGCTTTACCTGGTGGACCTCTACTAAGATTGTTCAAATTATAGCCCTTGGGCCAAAAATACCCCCGCCCCGGGGGCCTTTGGTTTTACATAGGCTTATACAGAGAAAACCTTTAAAAATCTTCTTCTCTAGAACCGCAAGGCCCAGATCTTTGATATTTGGTGTGAAGCTTCATCTAGTGGACCTCTACCAAGATCGTTCAAATTATAGCACTGGGGGCCAAAATGCCCCCACCCCGGGGGCCTATGGTTTTACATAGGCTTCTAAAGAGAAATCATGAAAAAATCTTCTTCTCTGAAACCACAAGGCCCACGTCTTTAATTTTTTGTGCGAAGCTTTACCTGGTGGACCTCTACTAAGATTGTTCAAATTATAGCCTTGGGGCCCAAAATGCCCCCGCCCCGGGAGCCTTTGGTACACCTCAACCTCGTTATAACACGGAACTCCAGGTCCAACCAACGGACCGTGTTAGTTAACCGAACCGTGTTATAAACGCCGACCGTATTTGTCACAGATCAACCATTGACAAAATGGTGATCAATAGTTTCCCAAACATGATGATGTGCGGTCCGGTTAATGACCGTATTTCCCGACTAAAATGTGTTTAGAACTAATCAATGGCAGTAAATACCATGGCCCATAAAGACAAACAAGTCACTTCAATTGAAACCAGCTGATAAACCATGTTTTATATCCAGAAATCGTCCGATCTGACAGCAAGTATGACGCCATTTTGATAGCTGGTTCCCGGCTAATTTTGTTGTAACTGAGCGTCCGGAACCGTACCGAACTACAGTACCGTTAATACATTTCAATGGTGAAATTACCGGGTTAGGGTTCGGAACAGGAAAATGATCAACGCTTAGAAGAAATTTGAATTACTTCCCTTGAAATGTCTTACCCTTTATATTTTAGTCTTTGAATGATTTTTTACCGCGAAAATCAATCTTGAATATGTTTTATCATTTGCTTTTAAGTTGGAATAAATTTTACTTTCTTTTACATGCGGCTCTAGAAAATGAGTTTTATTGCAGTTGATGGATCACATCGTCTGCATCGATGTTTAAAATTTCTGCTGAGCAGTGATCCTTAAAAGAGCGTGATAAATATTTTTTTCCGGTTGCGTAACTGAATTCTTTAATCTCTTTATCTCACTGAGCCAACACTTTTGATTGTGCCGATGGCAGTTCATGTTTATCATGCGTGTCAAGCTAAACAAGTTTATATACTGTATATTCAACTCTGCGGGAGGCCTGCACTAAATATCAAAATGTACGGTTATAAACCGTGTTAGCTACCGTATTACCGCAGTCAAAAGTGAGAGGAAAATAAAGTTGTTGTGCTTAAAACCTGCTTCAGTCCACGGATAATATTTATAAATGTTGGTTGGGGAAATTTTGGGGTCCAAACCAAAACCGTGTTATATCCGAATTCGTGCTGTAACGAATCGTGCTATAACGAGGTCCGGGTGTATTACATAGGCTTATACAGGGAAAATCTTTAAAAATCTTCTTCTCTGAAACCGCAAGGCCCAGATCTTTGATATTTGGTGTGAAGCTTTATCTAGTGGACCTCTACCAAGATTGTTCAAATTATAGCCCTGGGGGCCAAAATGCCCCCACCCCGGGGGCCTCTGGTTTTACATAGGCTTATATAGGGAAAATCATTAAAAAAAATTCCTCTTTGATACCACAAGGCCCAGGTCTTTAATATTTCGTGTGAAGCTTTACCTGGTGGACCTTAAGTAAGATTGTTCAAATTATAGCCTTGGGGCCAAAAATGCCCCCCGCCCCAGGGCCTTAGGTTTTACATAGGCTTATACAGAGAAAATCTTTAAAAATCTTCTTCTCTGAAAAAAGCAAGGCCCAGATCTTTGGTATTTGGTGTGAAGCTTCATCTAGTGGACCTCTTTCAAGATTGTTCAAATTATAGCCCTTGGGCCAAAAATGCCCCCATCCCGGGACCCTTTGGTTTTTCATAGGCTTATATAGGGAAAACCTTTAAAAATCTTCTTGTCTGAAACCAGAAGGCCCAGATCTTTGATATTTGGTATGAAGCTTCATCTAGTGGACCATTACCAAGTTTGTTCAAATTATAGCCCTTGGGCCTAGAATGTACTGGAGACAGTAATTCTCAGTTGAGCGATTCAGGTCCCTCTGGGCCCTCTTGTTATTTCTTCTGTTTCTAAACTTTCACTCATTTTCCTCTTTCTCCTCTGTTCCTCTCTATCATTCCCTTTACTATCTCCTCTCTTTTCAGCATTATGATAACACACCCGTGCGACATTGTGCATTTTCACATCTCCAAAATGGCTACTTTTCTGATGAAAATCCTTGATATTTTCCTTATAAATGCTCGAAACATAGGTTGAGGGTGCTCTTAGAACCGCCTCAATGAGGCGGTTCTAACGAGTACCCACAACCTATGTCTTGCAGCAGAAATAAGAAAAATAATATATACCCCCGTAAACCCCAGTTTTCTCTATATAATGTGGGGTTTAGGGGGGGTCTTCATTTCACGGACTTGGTCACCTGATGGGAAGACAGCACAAAATGACCCACAAGGATTGACGTGTTGTTAGGCCCCAATACAACAACACCAATAAAACTGGAAGATCTATAGTTTCTAAGGTCTAGTTGTTTCATACTAATTATGCAGTTATTAGATTGATTTGTAACTAAGCATTCTAGATGCAATTTTTAAGAAGTTAAGTGCTCAGTGTGTCAGATGGAATCTTCCACCTTATCTATAGCACAATTACATTTCAAAATTTAGGCATGTCAAGTTGTGTTTTAGCTTTAAAATTTATTTGGCTTAACTTTTGCGCTGATAGAATATTACATTATGCGGCATCTGATTTGGGTCCTGCACTGTCTGCCAGTAACCCATTTTGGGTTTCCCGTACAAAATGAGTTAAATAAAAAGAATTTTGTGTTAGAGTTGGCCCTGAAAGTAGGGGGTCAAATTTTATACAGTACCCCCTATTAGAAGGAAGGCAGATATGTTAAGGCTAGAGTGACCTCCGACTGGGATTTACTGTAAGTATTGGGACAGGTAGGCCTAAGCAAACAGTGCATACCCAGATCAGACTGATCCTGAACTGTTTACCATTCTGTCTGCCCCTTTGACTCCTTGTTGGGTTGTGAATCATATTTGTTAAAATTTAAGGAGATTTACAGCATGTCCTCAAGGTGTCCGAATTTTTAGGATTTTTACAATATAAATCCTTTTAATTGTCATATAATGTTTCATTCAGGTCATATCAGGACCCTGTTCTTTAAAGCATTGTTAGCATAGCAAATTCTTTAAGGGCAGCTAAAAACACTGACTCTTAATCACTAGGTCTCTCACCTCTGTGGTTCTAGCCTCGCTAGGGTCACATATGAGACACCAAGTTCTATAACAGAAGGCCAGGTGGATTTTCTCTGGGTGCTCTGGCTTTTGCCCACCTGATTAACAATCAGCTACTTGCACCGGTATAATTACCATGATCATAATATATGTTGAAAAGTTATAATGCTATGTTAACTAACATGTTTGCTTTGAAGGACTGGGTCCTTTTTGTTTCTTGAAAATCATACCAAGGACAGGTGCACATCATTGAAATTGTTGTATTTTAAAGATGTTATGAGTGTTATTTATTACTATCCATTCAGGCTGTACATGTTTTTTTTTTTTACAATATTCATTTTTTTGTGCCAGCAAAGCCAGGCTTCAATGTTTTATCTATTGAAAGGTGCATCAATTCACCTCTAAGAGTGTAAAAAACATGTTAGCTCACCTGTTCCAAGAACAGGTAGATCTAATCCACTACCGCTATTAGGCATCTTACAGTTTGCAAACTACATGAATATGTTAAAAGTTTTAACCTTTCTCTTGCTGAATATTCAGTTAAGCCACACCCATTTCTGACTTTGAACCAAACAGTTTACTTGATGTAATTTATTCCTACAATTTCATAAATTCAATGTCAAACAGTGTATATCCTGATCAGATGGCTTCTTTAGAAGCCATCTGATCTGGATCTACACTGTTTGAAAAGACAGGGGTTGTTGTGAACAGCAAGATAAGGGTTAAGATCTCATATTTTCCCAACCCTTTGATCGATTAAGTTTGTACCATACTTGGCTGCCCCCGCGCATCGGGGCTTGGAGAAATATATTGGGCAGCATGATGCTTCCATGCAGAGCTGAAACCGACCACACATATGTACTGCTCAACCATTTAGATGGTCTAATCCTGACCAGGCAAAGTGATGCGAGTCAGACCGTCCCTGCTTATTAACCCTAGTGGTTTGTTTATAGCAATACAGCTTGAGATGTCATTTCAGCTCATCCCACAAAATTGGAAGCTACTTCCCCAAAAAGACTAAACAGTGTTGACAGGGACATTAAACCTCGAATCAAACAAAACCATACTTGGCATAATGATAGAAATTAGTCCAAAATAGTCTTTACACCTCCCCCCCATCCCCCCCCCCCCCCCCCCCACGACACACACACACAACACGTACACTTTCTTGTGACCCTGAGATGGTGATGAAAATCTGTGGTTTAAAGGTACCCTAATGATACAAAGCAAACAGTGCAGACCCTGAATGAGCAGTCTGATCAGGGTCTACACTTTGCCATTCCATCTGCACTTTTTGGACTCCTTGCTGGACCAATAAACAAATTTGTTAAAATTTAGGAGAATTACAGCAAGACTTCAAGGTGTCCAAATTTTTAGGATTTTTACGGTTTTTGGCATAATGATAGAAATTAGCCCAAAGTTTTCTTCAGCAATCCCCTAACCCCCACCCTAACTTTTTTTTGACCATGAGATAAAGCTGAAAATCCATGCTGTGAAGATAAGGCATGAGAAGGCAAAGCTACCCTGTCCTTGTTATGCCCCCAACTTTAAAAAAGTTGGGGGGCATATTGCTTCTGGCTTGTCCGTCCGTTCGTCCGTTCGTCTGTTAGTCCGTTCGTACGTCACGCTTTCTTGTGCATAGCATATCTTTAGAACCGTGTATGCTAGTGTTTTGAAATTTCATATATGGGTTCCTCATGAAAAAATAGTTGACCCGTATTTTTTTTCTTGTCCAAATTATCTCCCCTTCTTGAATTATTTCCCCTTTAATTAAATAACATAGAATTCTCGTTAGCAAGATATCTCAAAAAGTATTTGAGCTACAGCCTTGATATTTGGTATAGTGATTGGGACTAAGGAGGAGATTACTTGATTAAATTTTCAACCAATTCTATAAAATTTTGTTAGAGTTATGGCCCTTTGTAATTTTTTGCCACTCAATTGTGTTGCTTTCTGGTGCATAGCATATCTTTAGAACCGTGTATGCTAGTGTTTTGAAATTTCATATATGGGTTCCTCATGAAAAAATAGTTGACCCGTATTTTTTTTCTTGTCCAAATTATCTCCCCTTCTTGAATTATTTCCCCTTTAATTAAATAACATAGAATTCTCGTTAGCAAGATATCTCAAAAAGTATTTGAGCTACAGCCTTGATATTTGGTATAGTGATTGGGACTAAGGAGGAGACTACCTGATTAAATTTTCAACCAATTCGATAAAATTTTGTTAGAGTTATGGCCCTTTGTAATTTTTTGCTACTCAATTGTGTTGCTTTCTGGTGCATAGCATATCTTCAGAACCGTGTATGCTAGTGTTTTGAAATTTCATATATGAGTTCCTCATGAAAAAATAGTTGACCCGTATTTTTTTTCTTGTCCAAATTATCTCCCCTTCTTGAATTATTTCCCCTTTAATTAAAAAACATAGAATTCTCGTTAAGAGTTTCATTGATGATACTTGGTACATGCTTGGAACTAGGAGTGAAATTTTTATGCAGGCATCCATGTTTGACCTTGACCTAGATTTCATGGTTTGGTGACTTTGCGCCTCCACAGGCGCGACATAGCCTTCGGGGGAATTCTTGTTGTATGTTTTTGAGTCTTTAACAATATTTGTTGAATATTTTGCCATCTAAGGACAAGCAAAGGTTGGGGGCATTGTGTTTTACAAACACCATTTCTAGTTGTTTATTGTTTTTAACATGCAGAGAAATTCAGGGCCCAGTTGTTCAAAGCATTATCAGCTAAAGGAGCTCGTTAGTGGAGAAAATGTTAAGTTCTGTATCTAATACAGTACTATTTTTTATGCCCCCAACTTTAAAAAAGTTGGGGGGCATATTGCTTCTGGCTTGTCCGTCCGTTCGTCCGTTCGTCCGTTAGTCCGTTAGCCCGTTCGTACGTCACGCTTTCTTGTGCATAGCATATCTTTAGAACCGTGTATGCTAGTGTTTTGAAATTTCATATATGGGTTCCTCATGAAAAAATAGTTGACCCGTATTTTTTTTCTTGTCCAAATTATCTCCCCTTCTTGAATTATTTCCCCTTTAATTAAATAACATAGAATTCTCGTTAGCAAGATATCTCAAAAAGTATTTGAGCTACAGCCTTGATATTTGGTATAGTTATTGGGACTAAGGAGGAGACTACCTGATTAAATTTTCAACCAATTCTATAAAATTTTGTTAGAGTTATGGCCCTTTGTAATTTTTTGCCACTCAATTGTGTTGCTTTCTGGTGCATAGCATATCTTTAGAACCGTGTATGCTAGTGTTTTGAAATTTCATATATGGGTTCCTCATGAAAAAATAGTTGACCCGTATTTTTTTTCTTGTCCAAATTATCTCCCCTTCTTGAATTATTTCCCCTTTAATTAAATAACATAGAATTCTCGTTAGCAAGATATCTCAAAAAGTATTTGAGCTACAGCCTTGATATTTGGTATAGTGATTGGGACTAAGGAGGAGACTACCTGATTAAATTTTCAACCAATTCGATAAAAGTTTGTTAGAGTTATGGCCCTTTGTAATTTTTTGCTACTCAATTGTGTTGCTTTCTGGTGCATAGCATATCTTCAGAACCGTGTATGCTAGTGTTTTGAAATTTCATATATGAGTTCCTCATGAAAAAATAGTTGACCCGTATTTTTTTTCTTGTCCAAATTATCTCCCCTTCTTGAATTATTTCCCCTTTAATTAAAAAACATAGAATTCTCGTTAAGAGTTTCATTGATGATACTTGGTACATGCTTGGAACTAGGAGTGAAATTTTTATGCAGGCATCCATGTTTGACCTTGACCTAGATTTCATGGTTTGGTGACTTTGCGCCTCCACAGGCGCGACATAGCCTTCGGGGGAATTCTTGTTGTATGTTTTTGAGTCTTTAACAATATTTGTTGAATATTTTGCCATCTAAGGACAAGCAAAGGTTGGGGGCATTGTGTTTTACAAACACCATTTCTAGTTATGCCCCCAACTTTGAAAAAGTTGGAGGGGCATATTGCTTCTGCCTCGTTCGTCCGTTCGTCCGTTCGTCTGTTCGTCCGTTCGTCCGTTCGTCCGTTCGTCCGTCCGTTACGCTTTTGATGCATAGCATAACTAAAGAACCGTGTATGCTAGGGTTTTGAAATTTCATATATGGATTCCTGATGGAAAATTAGCTGACGCTTATTTTTTTTCTAGTCCGGATTATGCCCCCTTCAAGAGTTATTGCCCTTTGAAATTTTTTTAATAAAATCTTGTCAGCAAGATATCTCAAAAACTATTGGAGCTAGAGCCTTGAAAGTTGGTGATTATATTGGTGGTGATGAGTAGATGAACTGATTAACTTTTGACAAAATTCTGAAAAATACTTTGTGAGTTATGGCCCTTTGTCATTTTGGTAATTTGTGCCCATTGTAATGTATGCTAAAAGTGATGCATAGCATAACTTTAGAACCGTGTATGCTGGGGTTTTGAAATTTCATATATGGATTCCTCATGGAAAATAAGCTGACGCGTATTTTTTTTCTTGTCCGGATTATGCCCCTTTTAAGAGTTATTGCCCTTTGAAATTTTTTTATTAAAATTTTGTCAGCAAGATATCTCAAAAATTGTTGGAGCTAGAGCCTTGAAAGTTGGTGAATATATTGGTGGTGATGAGTAGATGAACTGATTAACTTTTGACGAAATTCCGAAAAATACTTTGTGAGTTATGGCCCTTTGTCATTTTGGTACTTTGTGCCCATTGTAATGTATGCTAAAAGTGATGCAAAGCATATCTTTAGAACCGTGTATGCTAGGGTTTTGAAATTTCATATATGGATTCCTGATGGAAAATAAGCTTATGCGTATTTTTTTTCTCGTCCGGATTATGCCCCTTTTAAGAGTTATTGCCCTTTGAAATTTTTTTAATAAAATCTTGTCAGCAAGATATCTCAAAAACTATTGGAGCTAGAGCCTTGAAAGTTGGTGAATAGATTGGTGGTGATGAGTTGATGAACTGATTAACTTTTGATAAAATTCCGAAAAATACTTTGTGAGTTATGGCCCTTTGTCATTTTGGTAATTTGTGCCCATTGTAATGTATGCTAAAAGTGATGCATAGCATAACTTTAGAACCGTGTATGCTGGGGTTTTGAAATTTCATATATGGATTCCTCATGGAAAATAAGCTGACGCGTATTTTTTTTCTTGTCCGGATTATGCCCCTTTTAAGAGTTATTGCCCTTTGAAATTTTTTTATTAAAATTTTGTCAGCAAGATATCTCAAAAATTGTTGGAGCTAGAGCCTTGAAAGTTGGTGAATATATTGGTGGTGATGAGTAGATGAACTGATTAACTTTTGACGAAATTCCGAAAAATACTTTGTGAGTTATGGCCCTTTGTCATTTTGGTACTTTGTGCCCATTGTAATGTATGCTAAAAGTGATGCAAAGCATATCTTTAGAACCGTGTATGCTAGGGTTTTGAAATTTCATATATGGATTCCTGATGGAAAATAAGCTTATGCGTATTTTTTTTCTCGTCCGGATTATGCCCCTTTTAAGAGTTATTGCCCTTTGAAATTTTTTTAATAAAATCTTGTCAGCAAGATATCTCAAAAACTATTGGAGCTAGAGCCTTGAAAGTTGGTGAATAGATTGGTGGTGATGAGTTGATGAACTGATTAACTTTTGATAAAATTCCGAAAAATACTTTGTGAGTTATGGCCCTTTGTCATTTTGGTAATTTGTGCCCATTGTAATGTATGCTAAAAGTGATGCATAGCATAACTTTAGAACCGTGTATTCTAGGGTTTTGAAATTTCATATATGGATTCCTCATGGAAAATTAGCTGACGCGTATTTTTTTTCTTGTCCGGATTATGCCCCTTTCAAGAGTTATTGCCCTTTGAAATTTTTTTAATAAAATTTTGTCAGCAAGATTTCTCAAAAAGTATTGGAGCTAGAGCCTTGAAAGTTGGTGAATATATTGGTTGTGATGAGTAGATGAACTGATTAACTTTTGACGAAATTCCGAAAAATACTTTGTGAGTTATGGCCCTTTGTCATTTTGGTAATTTGTGCCCATTGTAATGTATGCTAAAAGTGATGCATAGCATATCTTTAGAACCGTGTATGCTAGGGTTTTGAAATTTCATATATGGATTCCTCATGGAAAATTAGCTGACGCATATTTTTTTTCTCGTCCGGATTATGCCCCTTTTAAGAGTTATTGCCCTTTGAAATTTTTTTAATAAAATCTTGTCAGCAAGATATCTCAAAAATTATTGGAGCTAGAGCCTTGAAAGTTGGTGAATAGATTGGTGGTGATGAGTAGATGAACTGATTAACTTATGACAAAATTCCGAAAAATTCTTTGTGAGTTATGGCCCTTTGTCATTTAGGTAATTTGTGAAAAACTTTGTCATCATTCTAGCGCCTACATTTCTTCACCAATTTCAATATAACTTCACACAAATGTCCTTATAAAAAAAACTCGAGCAAGTTCGACTTTCAAGGTCATGACCTCAAGGTCAAGGTCACTGTGGCTATTTTTAGAAAAACTTTGTCATCGCTCTTGCGCCTACATTTCTTCACAAATTTCAATATAACTTCACACAAATGTTCCAAAAAAAAAATCTCGAGCGAGTTTGACTTCAAAGTCATGACCTCAAGGTCAAGGTCACTGTGGCTATTTTTAGAAAAACTTTGTCATCGCTCTAGCGCCTTCATTTCTTCACCAATTTCAATGTAACTTCACACAAATGTTTCTTATGACAATATCTCAGCGAGTTCGACTTTCAGGGTCATGACCTCAAGGTCAAGGTCACTGTGGCTATTTTTAGAAAAACTTTGTCATCGTTCTAGTGCCTACATTTCTTCACCAATTTCAATATAACTTCACACAAATGTTCCTTATAAAAAACTCGAGCGAGTTCCACTTCAAAGTCATGACCTCAAGGTCAAGGTCACTGTGGCTATTTTTAGAAAAACTTTGTCATCGCTCTAGGGCCTACATTTCTTCACCAATTTCAATATAACTTCACACAAATGTTTCTTATGACAATATCTCAGCGAGTTCGACTTTCAAGGTCATGACCTCAAGGTCAAGGTCACTGTGGCTATTTTAAGAAAAACTTTGTCATCACTCTAGCGCCTACATTTCTTCACTGATTTCAATATAACTTCAAACAAATGTGCCTTATGAAAATATCTTGAGCGAGGTCGACTTTCAAGATCATGACCTCAAGGTCAAGGTCACTGTGGCTATTTTTAGAAAAACTTTGTCATTGCTCTAGCGCCTACATTTCTTCACTGATTTCAATATAACTTCACACAAATACTCCTTATGACAATATCTCAAGTGTGTTCGACTTTCAGGGTCATGACCTCAAGGTCAAGGTCACTGTAGCTATTTTTAGAAAAAAATTGTCATCGCTCTAGCGCCTACATTTCTTCACCGATTTCAATATAACTTCACACAAATGTTCCTTATGACAATATCTCTAGCGAGTTCCACTTTCAAGGTCAAGGTCACTGTGGCTATTTTTAGAAAAACTTTGTCAATGCTCTAGCGCTTACATTTCTTCACCGATTTCAATATAACTTCACACAAATGTTCCTTATGACAATATCTCAAGCCATTTCAACTTTCAAGGTCAAGGTCACAATGGCTATTTTTAGAAAAACTTTGCTATCGCTCCAGCGCCTACATTTCTTCACCGATTTTAATATAACTTCACACAAATGATCCTGATGACAATACCTTGAAAGAGTTCGACTTTCAAGGTCAAGGTCACTGTGGCTATTTTTAGAAAACCTTTTTCATTGCTCTAGCGCTTACATTTTTTCACCAATTTCAAAATCGATTCACACAAATGTTCCTTATGACAATATCTGTAGCGAGTTCCATTTTCAAGGTCAAGGTCACTCTCACTATTTTTAGAAAAACTTTGTCAATACTCTAGCGCTTACATTTCTTCACCAATTTCAATATAATTTCACACAAATGTTCCTTAAGACAATATCTCGAGCGATTTCAACTTTCAAGGTCAAGGTCACTGTGGCTATTTTTTGAAAAAAACTGTCATCGCCCTAGCGACTACATTTCTTCACTGATTTCAATATAACTTCACACAAATGTTCCTTATGATAATACCTCGAGTGAGTTTGACTTTCAAGGTCAAGGTCACTGTGGCTATTTTTAGAAAAACTTTGACATGGCTCTAGCGCTTACATTTCTTCACCGATTTCAGTATAACTTCACACAAATGTTCCTTATGACAATATCTCGAACTATTTCGACTTTCAAGGTCAAGGTCACTGGGGCTATTTTTAGAAAATCTTTGTCATCGCTCTAGTGCCTACATTTATGGATGGATGTTAATAGAACTTCACACAAATGTTTCTTATTGTAATATCTCGAGTTGCTTGGTCATGACCTCAAGGTCAAGGTCACTATGGCTATTTTTAGAAAAACTTTGTCATTGCTGTACCGCCTACATTTATGATTTTAATCTAACTTCACACAAAAGATGCTTATGATAATATCTTGAGCAAGATCTACTTCGTGGCCATGGCCTCAAGTCAAGGTCCCTATGACTATTTTTAGAGAAATATTGTCATCACTCTAGAACCTACATTTATGGATGGATTTTTAAACAAACTTTACACAAATGTTGCATATGATAATATCTCAAGCAAGTTGGACTTTTGCCATTTCAGTGTTTTCCACACACGAAGTTGTCTTGTGCGAGGGGATTTGTATCGCATGCGATGCCTTGTTTTTTTTAATAAAATCTTGTCAGCAAGTCCATATCTTGAGAACTATTAGAGCTTCATTAATCATTCTTGGTACAAACTTGCATCCAGGCATTGCAACTTCAACGCAAGCATCCATATCTGACATTGACCTATATTTCATGGTTCACTGACTTCGTGAATTATTGCGACCACCCTGACTCTCACCATTTCTCGAAAACTATTAAAGCTTTTTAAATTATAATTGGTACAAACTTGCATCTAGGAATTCCAACTGCAACGCAAGCATCCATATTTGACTTTTACCCATATTTCATGGTTCACTGACTTTGTGAATTATTGCGACCACCCTGACTTTCTATCTAATGTAAGAGTCCATTTCTCAAGATCTATTAGAGCTTCATTAATTGTATTTGGTACAAGCTTGCATTTAGGAATTGAAACTTCAATGCAAGTATCCATTTCTGACCTTGACCTACATTTTATGGTTCACTGACTTTGTAAAATAGTGTGACAACCCTAACTTTGACCCTGATGTAAGAGTCTGTTTTTAAGAGTTACTTGGTACATGCTTGCAACTAGGAGTGAAATTTTTATGCAGGCATCCATGTTTGACCTTGACCTAGATTTCATGGTTTGGTGACTTTGCGCCCCCACAGGCGCGACATAGCCTTTGGGGGAATTCTTGTTGTATGTTTTTGAGTCTTTAACAATATTTGTTGAATATTTTGCCAGCTAAGGTCAAGCAAAGGTTGGGGGCATTGTGTTTTACAAACACCATTTCTAGTTCAGTGCTGTTTTTGCTGAAGAATGAGTATACCTTTTGCATTCGCAAAAGCTACTCACATTTTGCAGCAAAAACATTGTACTTGCCATATTAAATGATAAAAGTTTTAACAAAATGCTTACTATGACAGTTAATTTTGAACAACTAGTCCCTGAAAGAAATATACAGAGATACCTGCATTTGTTTTTCATTTATACATGTCTGTTCTAGGCCAGTTGTTCAAAATTAATGATGCAGTTAGTTTTACAGCCCTTTCAAGATTATTTCACTTATTTGAAGCCGATCATTAAGCAGGGCTGGGCAAAAAAAGAGTACCCAGAGAAGTGACCTTCCATTGCAGAACTTGGCATCTCACATGTGGTCTGAGCAAGGAGGCTTGAACCACAGCTGTGAGAGATTTAATGATTAAGAGTCAGCATTCTTACCCATTAGGCCACGGAGGCCCAGTGCAGTTAGTAAACATATTGTTTAAACTTTGATCATTTAATGAGGCAAAATTCCACTACATAAGATATTTTACTTTTATAATAGAAATTCCTCTGTATAAGATATTTTACCTAATAGAACAGTTAACCCATTTACTACCGAAAACCCCAAAACGGGTAGTTGGCAAACAGTGCAGGCCCAGATCAGACGCCGCAAAACGCGGTGTCTGATCAGGGCCTACACTGTTTGCAAAATGTTTAGCCAATTTCCAAATAGATGTTGAAGAAAACACAACCTGACGCCCCTAAATTTTGAAATGGACTCCTGCTCTATACAAGTTGGAAGATTCCATTTGGTACAAAAAGGGTTAACATTATGGAGACTAACAAGCTTGTTAAGATGGCAGTGTTTTGTACAATTGATTGGTGCTGTTGCATATCATCACGAAAACACGCCTATATAAGTTTGACCCCCTTGAACCCCACTTTTATATAGTAAAACTAGGGTTAACAGGGGTAAACCTTATTTTTCTTATTTCTGCTCTAAAATATACATTGTGGGTACTCGTTAGAACCGCCTCGAGAACCTCCTCGATGAGGCGGTTCTGACGAGTACCCACAAAGTACATTTTGAGTAGAAATAAGAAAAATATTACAATTTTTCATCTTAAAATATTCGTTTTTCCTGCGGTAAAGTTTACACTGCATTTATATAGGCGTGTTTTTGTAATGTTTCAGAAAAAGAAAAGACAATATTTTGTTCGATTATTTTTCTTCTAAATGGCAGCTAACGATGGCATATGTTCATGATGACTTGCTAATTGTCATGATTTTCATGGATTTGTTATAGAATTGTTAAGAGTATATGAATATTTATGTATTTAGAAAGTGTTGTTTGTGTATTTCCTGAAAGACACGCAAATCTGATAAACATGGTGTTGTAGTACAAGTTTGAAAATCTGATTTACACGTCTTGAGAGAAATACACGTTTTTGAATATGTTAAGATGTTAGTGACTTTATTTTCAAAGTTAACACTGAACAAAAAGTGTTTTTCTGGTTGTGGAACATCGGTTTTCAATAACATAATTATTTTTTTTAAACAATTCTAGTTAAACCATTATAGTGCTAAGCAAAATTCTGCAGATGACATTGTTGACTTTTATACTATTTAAGAAAAACAGGCATGTCATTTCATGTGAATTATATTCATTTTTAACAGTAACAATCATCACCTCTTTTTTTCACTGAAAATCATAAAGATATAAAAGTGTCTTAAACTTGAGTAATGCTAAGCACTTTGAGGTTAAGATTTATAGCTTTTTATTAGCTCACCTGTCACGTAGTGACGAGGTGAGCTTTTGGGATCACTTTTTGTCCGTCGTGCTTGCGTGTGTGTGCGTGCGTAAACTTTTTCTTCAAATGACATCTCCTCCTAAACCACTGATCGGATTTTAACCAAACTTCACAGTAATGATCCTTAGGTGGTCCTCTTTCAAAGTTGTTCAAATGGTTCTGGTCCATTGCACATCTAGGTCACAGGAGCTAAAAATAGATTTTTAAAATGAAAACTTTAAAAATCTTCTTCTCTGAAACCGAAAGGCCCAGGTCTTCCATATTTGGTATGAAGCTTCATCTAGTGGACCTCTACCAAGATTATTCAAATTATGGCCCTTGGGCCAGAAATGCCCCCACAGCGGGGGCCTTTGGTTTTACATAGGCTTATATTGGGAAAATCTTTAAAAATCTTCATCTCTGAAACCACAAGGCCCAGGTCTTTGATATTTGGTGTGAAGCTTCACCTAGTGGACCTCAACCAAGATTGTTCAAATTATAGCCCTAGGGCCAAAAATGCCCCCGCCCCGGGGGCCTTTTGTTTTACATAGGCTTATACTGGGAAAATCTTTAAAAATCTTCTTCTCTGAAACCGCAAGGCTCAGATCTTTGATATTTAGTGTGAAGCTTCATCTAGGGGACCCCTACCAAGATTGTTCAAATTATAGCCCTGGGGCTAAAAATGCCTCCGCCCCAGGGGCTTTTGGTTTAACATAGGCTTATATAGGGAAAATGTTTAAAAATCTTCTTCTCTGCAACCACAAGGCTCAGGTGTTTGATATTTGGTATGAAGCTTCACCTAGTATAGCCCTTTGGCCAAGAATGTACTAGAGACACTGATTCTCAGGTGAGCGATTCAGGGTCCTCTGGGCCCTCTTGTTACCTTGAAGTACCAGTAATGGCTTACAGATGGCATTTTCAAAGTGCAGTAAAATTCCTCTATTAAGACCACCTTTGGGACTGTTCAAAAGTTATAAGACCACTTTTGAATAGTCCCGAAGGTGGTCTTTGTCCACAAGACTCTATAAGCAGAAAAAGCCAAGAAAGAATAACTGCAACCCACTAAATTAGTCTTAACCGGCCCCGATAGCTCAGTTGGTAGAGTGTCCGCTCCGGGGAACGGGAGGTCTCGGGTTTGATCCCGGGCCGCGACATACCAAAGTCGTTAAAAATGGTACTAGCTGCTCCTCGCTTGGCACTCAGATTTACGGGGTAGAGCTAGGACTGGTCGATCCAGTGTCAGGATTATGTGACTGGGTGTGGTATCATGTAATGTGTCTGGGATATGATACTTCAGTGAGGCAGCACTATAAACGTGAGCATTGAGCTCCCTGTCGCAACCAGACACCGTCGTGATATGACTGAAAAATTGTTGAAAGCGACGTTAAACCCGAATTCACACACACACACACTAAATTAGTCTCAATTTTAGGTGGTCTTAATAGCGAAATTTTACTGTATTTTTGTTTTTCTTTTCAGAGAAAATAAGGCTTGAATTTTTCATGTGAATAAGGCTTAACATGAAATGTCAAGCTTTATTTTCTCTGAAAAAATAATAACAATAAATAAACTATCATCTGCTCTAGAATTTTCTTTGTAACTTTCAGGGTTAAATGTTTGGCCGTAAATTGCCAGCATCAGCAGATGAAGTCGATTTTCTTTTTCCCTCCCCTAAAACAGGCCTTATGTCAGGTCTTTGTTTGGAAAAGCATTATCTTTTTTAACCCTTATCTTGCTGTTCACGACAACACCTGTCTTTGCAAACAGTGTAGATCCAGATCAGATGGCTTCTGAAGAAGCCATCTGATCAGGATCTACACTGTTTGACATTCAGTTTATGGATTTGTAAGAATAAAGTACATCAAGTAATCTGATTGGTTCAGAGTCAGAAATGGGTGTGGCTAAATTGAATATTCAGCAAGAGAAGGGTTAAAACAAAGACCTGGCTTAAGCCCTATTTTGGGGAAAGAAGGATATTTCTTTGTCCATTTCATTTTAATCAAAAGGATAAAATGTTATTTAAATAACTCTTGTACCTTATATAAAGCACAGGCCTCTGTGGCCTAGTAAAGAGTGCTCACTCTTAATCATTAGGTCTCTTACTGCTGTGATTCAAGCATCGTGAGACGTAAAGTTATGTAACAGAAGGTGCGGTGTCTTTTTTTCTCGGGGGATTCCTGTTTCAGCCACCTTTGCTGACTCTTTGACTAAAGATAGCTCCAAATAAGTGAAATAATCTTGAAAGGGCTGTAAAATGAGAAACCAAAACCATATATAAAGTACATTTGTTTGTTTGATTCGAGGTTTTACATCGCCTTCAACATTGTATAGGTCATTTTGGAGATGTTGATTACAATTTTTTGGGACTTTTACCCGACATTGAGATGAAATGACATCTCAAGCCCTTTCTCCAATTGAAACCAATAGGGTTTATAAGCATAGATGGTCCAACTCGCACTGCTTTGCCTGGGCAGGCTTAGATCCTCTAAGCAGTTTACTAGTACTCGTGTGCGGTCATTTTCAGCTTTGCGTGGAAGCATCATGCAGCCCATCTTCAAGCCCCGATGGATGGGTGCCACTTGAAAAATTTAGTCAGTCAGAATTTCGTCACTTGTTAAACAAGAAACACTATCTTTCAGAATGCTTAAACACCTACTATATTTCCATTCAGAACACATATCTTATTCCTCTATAATCATTCCATTGCAATAACATATCCCTGTCACCCTGTGACATAATGCATGCAGTCTTTCATATCTCCAAAATGGTAGTTTTCTAATGAAAAGGTGAAAAATTTCTATTTCATATTCCCAATATAGGTTGTGGGTACTTGCTAGAACCATATCATTGAGGCAGTTCTTACGAGTACCCACAAGTTCAGGGCCATAACCTATTTCTTGGAGCAGAAATAAGGAAAATAATGTATATCCCTGAAAACCCCCATTTTCTCATATAAAATGGGGTTACAGGGGTGTTCATCACAGGAACTTGTTAACCCTTGACCTGCTGAATATTTATATATGCCACATCCAGTACCGATGATCAACCAATCGGATTACTTTATGCAAATTATTGCAACAAATTCACAATCTGAATGGCAAGCAATGTAGATCCTGATCAGATGGCTTCATCAGAAGCCATCTGATCTGGATCTTCATTGTTTGGAAAATAAGGCATATCCGGGCTCAGCAGGACAAGGGTTAACATGATGCAAAGCAGAAGTTTTACTGTACAACATTATTCTAACTATTTTTACATTGTTACCTATTAAAATAACTGTAGTTTATTTTGACATGTTCATTTTACCATTTAGCAGTAGATGAAAACCATTAAAGAAAAATACACAGTGCAGGTACTGATCAGACCGCTCCTTTAGAATCATTTTTATCTGTGTATAGGCTGTTTTATCATATAGAACTTAAATTGGTCAGATACATCACATTAATGAGTCCATGTAATGAACAACCTTTCAAACCCCACTTTATTTAGGGAAAAAGTGAAAAAACCACTTTATTCAGAGAAAAATGGGGTTGAAAATGGTATACATTGCTTCCCTTATTTATGCTCTAAACCATATCATCATCAGCATCAGCATCATCATCATCATCAACATCATCATCTTTTTGATTAACATACAGGTACAGGGGCATCATCCACATAAGTGGACCCCCTTCCAGGTACCTGGGTTGCTGCACACATGGCAGATCTCACCAGATCTCCAGGTGTGTCTATTATGACAGTCAGTAGCAGAGAGCTTCCACTCCCTGCGATCTCTCTCTGTCAGCTGCTTCCAGGTCATCTTGGGCCTCCCAGGCCCATGCTTGCCATGAACCTACCTGTCACAGATGTCTTGACTGCACCGTTGGCATGTTCTATGTGTCCATACCAGCAGAGCCTTCTCTCCTTCAGGATAAGGTCCAGGTTCTCAATGACAAGTCACACAAGTAGTCAGCCGGCCTTGGTAGCTCAGTTGGATGCGCATCTGACTGGTGATCAGGAAGACACAGGTTCGATACATGCCGGGGTCGGCATCATTCTTTCGTGGAGATTGGTCATGAAATCTTTTCTACGGTCATTCTCTTCTGCTGATTCAAGAAGGGCAGTTGTCAGTTTCTGGCATGGTTAACCACTTACGCATTAGCCTGCTCAGGAAAAGTGTGGATAGGTAAACTGACCAGCTAAAACTGATCTACATAGTGTTGACTGGGCTGTTAAACTCTAATACAAACAAACAAACAGACACACAAGTAGCATAGACTACGGGTACTTTTTTGAATCGCCTCATTGAGGGGGTTCTTACAAGTACCCACATTTAATCCCTATGGTAGAAAAAATAGAAAAATATCAGCAATTTACTTCAGAGCCATGAAAGAATTCACTATGTCACATTAGTGTGATAACCTAATAGATGAAAGAAATTCTTATCCTAAGATACCTTAAGCAGGTAATTGGCATTTTGCAAAGAACAATCTTCTTGTAGATCAAGTTATAGAGAAATTTTAATTTGTTTTTAATTTCTTTGTTTTTTGTAAGTTTTTGTCTATTTTGTCATACATTTAAATTGTAGATGTCTTATTAAATTTAAAATATTTAATTTATATAAATATATTTGTCTGTGTTTTCCTTCTTAACCCTTGTCCTAAAGAGCCCGGATATGTCTGATCTTTCAAACAATGCAGATCCAGATCAGATGGCTTTTGAAGAAGCCATCTGATCTGGATCTTCATTGTTTGTTATTCAGCTCATGAATTTGTGGCAATAATTTGCATCAAGTAATCTGATTGGTTGATAATCAGTGGTGGGTGTGGCATATACAAATATTCAGCAGGTCAAGGGTTAACCCACACTTACCTGGAAACCTATACAAGGGACACAGACACTCTTATGGCAAATATGCTAACATTTTTCCAGCAAAAATACCAGGTTCTAGTCGTTCAAAGTGTTGTTAGCTTAACGAGCTTGTTAGTAGTCATATTGGTAACTTGTAGTAGAAACTATATTTAATATATTGGTATTTTTGCTGAAAAAATGTTAGCAGCTGTTCCATTTGCAAAAGCTACTCACTTTTTTTTCTGCAAAATTATCAGTACTTTTGCGATATTGACTAATAACATTGTGTGAGATGCAATGGAAGATCAGGTTTTGTTTGTTCCAGGTACTTAGGTCTTCGCCCACCCGATTAACAATTGGCTTGATATCAGTTACATACTCTTGAAAGGGCCGTAAAACCAAAACCCCAAAAAGCAGTCTGATTTGGGTCCACACAGTTTGCAAAAAAGGACTTTTAAAGTAACCAGCAGATGACAAACCAGAAGGCAATTGTCATGATTGGCATATATAGCTAAATTGTGTGAGTTTCAGAGGATTATGTACACTGCATCCCTTCCCCTTTCAGGATTTCTGTGTCTGGAATTCTGTCTTGCCACTTAAGCTTAATCTGGAGAAGGTTTCTAAGACATCTCGTAATTGGCTGTGATTCAGTCTTTTTGCATTTGGTAAACTGTCCTACGTACATTATGAAAATATTCCTATTCAAACACATGGTAAATTTTACCGCCGAAAAAAAACGAAAATTTTCATATGAAAAATTGTGATATTGTTCTTATTTCTGCTCAAAATATAGATTGTGGGTACACGTTAGAACCGCCTCGTCGAGGCAGTTCTAATGAGTACCCACAATCTATATTTCAGAGCAAAAATAAGAAAAATATTGTTTACCCCTGTAAACCCCAGTTTAACTATATAAAAGTGGGGTTCAAGGGGGCCAAAATTATATAAGTGTGTTTTTGTGATGGTTTCACATGCATATAATATAGTATACTGGCAGCACCATGGCTGTGGATACTTCTAGCTTTGTGTCAAGCCTAATTCCACTTCGATCCAAAACGCTTCCACATAGTTGGCCAAGTGTTGCCCTCTTCAACAATCCTGGCATTTTTAGCTCACCTGAGCCGAAGGCTCATGTGAGGTATTAGTATACCACGAGCCGGCGTCCGTCGTCCGTCGTCGTCGTCGTCGTCGTCGTCCGTCGTCCACACTTTCAAAGAAGTATATCTCCGGAACCAGTGGGCCAATCTTGATCAAATTTCATGTGAAGCATTATCAGGTAGGGGGAAAGGCTGCATACTGTTTTCGGGCAGATCGGATTGGAACTCTGGTTGCCAAGGCAACAAATAGCTCCCATAGACTTAACATAGGAAAAAGTTTGTCATCACTCTAGCTCCGTCAATTTTTTTCTGATCGACTTCATTCTTGCAGATAACGAGGACAGGCATGAAATCTCGATCAAGTTCGATTTTGGGCTGAATCGGATTATTCACTCAGGAGTTACGTGCCCTTGAGCGTTCTTAACATAGGAAAAAGCTTGTCATCACTCTAGCTCCGTTAATTTTTTTCTGATCGACTTCATTCTTGCAGATAACGAGGACAGGCATGAAATCTCGATCAAGTTCGATTTTGGGCTGAATCGGATTATTCACTCAGGAGTTACGTGCCCTTGAGCGTTGAAAAAATTGCCTAATGACTTAACATGGGGAGAATGTTGTCATCACCGTAGCTGCTTCAATTATTTTCAGATTGGCTTTATTCTTGCAGATAACCAGCACAGCCATGAAATCTCGGTCAAGTTCGATAACTGGCAGAATCGGATCATTCACTTAGGAGTTACCTGCCCTTGTGTGTTTTTGCATTAGGGTTAATGGGAATTTAAAAAATGTATATCTTAAAGACTACTTGACCAACTTTGATCAAATTTCATGTGTCGCATTATTGGGCAAGTGGAAAGGCTTCATTAGGTTTTCAGGCAGATCTGAGTGGAACTCTGGTTGCCATGGCAACATCTAGCTCCCATAGACTTCACATAGGAAAAAGCTTGTCATCACTCTAGCTCCGTCAATTTTTTTCTGATCGACTTCATTCTTGCAGATAACCAGTACAGGCATAAAATCTCGGTCAAGTTCGATTTTGGGCCGAATCGGATTATTTGCCTTGGAGTTACCTGCCCTTGAGCATAAAAAAATACGTTGTGACCACGATAGCAACTTTATTTTTATTCAGATCAGCTTCAGACTTGTCGGCTTCATTCTTGCAGATAATAAGGACAGGCATAAAATCTCGGTTAAGTTCGATTTTGGGCAGAATCGGAATATTGACCTCGGAGTTACATGACCTTGAGCGACAAAAAATTTGCCCATAGACTTAACATAGGGAAAATGTTGTGACTACGATAGCGACTTGAATTTTTTTCAGATCAGCTTCAAACTTGCAGGTAACGAGGACAGACATAAAATCACGGTTAAGTTCGATTTTGGGCCGAATCAGATTATTTGCCTTGGAGTTACCTGCCCTTGAGCATGAAAAAATACGTTGTGACCACGATAGCAACTTTATTTTTATTCAGATCAGCTTCAAACTTGCAGGTAATGAGGACAGGCATAAAATCCCGGTTAAGTTCGATTTTGGGCCGAATCGGAATATTGACCTCGGAGTTACGTGACCTTGAGCGACAAAAAATTTGCCCATATACTTAACATAGGGAAAATGTTGTGACTACGATAGCCACTTGAATTTTTTTCAGATCAGCTTCAAACTTGCAGGTAACGAGGACAGACATAAAATCTCGGTTAAGTTAGATTTTGGGCCGAATCGGATTATTTGCCTTGGAGTTACCTGCCCTTGAGCATAAAAAAATACGTTGTGACCACGATAGCAACTTTATTTTTATTCAGATCAGCTTCAAACTTGCAGGTAACGTGGACAGGCATAAAATCTCAGTTAAGTTCGAATCGGAATATTGACCTCGGAGTTACATGACTTTGAGCGACAAAAAATTTGCCCATAGACTTAACATAGGGAAAATGTTGTGACTACGATAGTGACTGCCGGCCTCGTTGGCTCAGTCGGATGCGCGTCTGACTGGTGATCAGGAGGACGCGGGTTCGACTCCCGCCGGGGTCGGCAACATTCTTTCGTGGAGATTGATCATGAAATCTTTTCTACGGTCATTCTCTCCCTTCCGCTGATTCAAGAAGGGCAGTTGTCAGTTTCTGACGAAAGAATGTGCACTGTACTGGTTAACCGCTTACGTATAAGCCTGCCCAGGAAAGTGTGGATAGGTAAACTGACCGGCTCAAAAATGACCTATATAGTGTTGACTGGGCCGTTAAACTCCAATACAAACAAACAAACGATAGCGACTTGAATTTTTTTCAGATCAGCTTCAAACTTGCAGGTAACGAGGACAGACATAAAATCTCGGTTAAGTTCGATTTTGGGCCGAATCGGATTATTTGCCTTGGAGTTACCTGCCCTTGAGCATAAAAAAAATACGTTGTGACCACGATAGCAACTTTATTTTTATTCATATCAGCTTCAAACTTGCAGGTAACGAGGACAGGCATAAAATCTCGGTTAAGTTCGATTTTGGGCCGAATCGGAATATTGACCTCGGAGTTACGTGACCTTGAGAGAAAAAAAAAAAATTGCCCATAGACTTAACGTAGGGAAAATGTTGTGACAGAAATAGCGACTTGAATTTTTAGCTCACCTGAGCCAAAGGCTCCAGTGAGCTGATAGTATACCAAGGCTCCGGAGTCCGTCGTCTGTCGTCCGTCCATTTGTCGTCCACACTTTCAATGCAGCATATCTCAGAAGGCAGTCGACCAATCTTGTTTAAATTTTATGTGTAGCACCATTGGGCAAGGGGAAAGGCTGCATTAGGTTTTGGAGCTAGTCTGGTTCATTTGTTCCTTCATTCTTCTTTCTCTCCATATAGAGATAATAGACCAATGTTAAATTTTTAATCAAAGATTTCTCAGGAACTATGAAAGCTAGAAGCATCAAATTTGGTATTCAATAGAATAATGATGACTTATTTTGTGTAAGAGACATTGGGCTTTCTCAGCTTATTTGTTCATTTGTTCTTTCATTCTTCTTTCTCTCCATTTTGACCAATGTTAAATTTTCGTCAAAGATTTCTCAGGAACTATAGAAGCTAGAAGTCTCAAACTTGGAATGCAATGCAATAATGATGACTTATATCCTGTAAGGGTCAATGGGCTGGATTCTATTAGCAGATTTAGTAGTCAAGTCTGTGAATTGTTAAAACTTAAGTTCCTCAGGTGAGCGGTTTAGGCTCATTGAGCCTCTTGTTAGCTCACCTGAGCCGAAGGCTCATGTGAGGTATTAGTATACCACGAGCCGGCGTCCGTCGTCCGTCGTCCACACTTTCAACGAAGTATATCTCTGGAACCAGTGGGCCAGCCTTGATCAAATTTCATATGAACCATCATCAGGTAGGGGGAAAGGCTGTATTAGGTTTTCGTGCAGATGGGATGAGAACTCTGGTTGCCACAGCAACAAAGAGCTCCCATAGGCTTAACATAGGAAAAAGCTTGTCATCACTCTAGCTCCGTCAATTTTTTTCTGATCGACTTCATTCTTGCAGATAACGAGGACAGGCATGAAATCTCGATCAAGTTCGATTATGGGCTGAATCGGATTATTCACTCAGGAGTTACGTGCCCTTGAGCGTTGAAAAAATTGCCTATTGACTTAACATGGGGAGAATGTTGTCATCACCGTAGCTGCTTCAATTATTTTCAGATTGGCTTTATTCTTGCAGATAACCAGCACAGCCATGAAATCTCGGTCAAGTTCGATAACTGGCAGAATCGGATCATTCACTTAGGAGTTACCCGCCCTTGTGTGTTTTTGCATTAGGGTTAATGGGAATTTCAAAAATGTATATCTTAAAGACTACTTGGCCAACTTTGATCAAATTTCATGTGTCGCATTATTGGGCAAGTGGAAAGGCTTCATTAGGTTTTCAGGCAGATCTGAGTGGAACTCTGGTTGCCATGGCAACATCTTGCTCCCATAGACTTCACATAGGAAAAAGCTTGTCATCACTCTAGGTCCGTCAATTTTTTTCTGATCAACTTCATTCTTGCAGATAACCAGTACAGGCATAAAATCTCGGTCAAGTTCGATTTTGGGCCGAATCAGATAATTCACTCAAGAGTTACGTCCCCTTGAGCGCCCGAAAAATTGCCTATCGACTTAACATGGGGAAAATGTTGTCATCACTGTAGCTGCTTCAATTTTGTTCGGATTAGCTTCATTCTTACAGATAACCAGCACAGCCATAACATCTCGGTCAAGTTTAATAATTGGCAGAATCGGATCATACACTTAGGAGTTACCTGCCCTTGTGCATTTTTGCATAAGGGTTAATGTGAATTTCAAAAAAGTATATCTTGAAGACTACTTGGTCGACTTTGATCAAATTTCATGTGTAACATTATTGGGCAAGTGGAAAGACTGCATAAGGTTTTCATGCAGATCTGAGTGGAACTCTGGTTACCATGGCAACATATAGCTCCCATAGACTTAACATAGGAAAAAGCTTGTCATCACTCTAGCTCCGTCAATTTTTTTCTGATCGACTTCATTCTTGCAGATAATAAGGACAGGCATAAAATCTCGGTTAAGTTCGATTTTGGGCAGAATCGGAATATTGACCTTGGAGTTACGTGACCTTGAGCGACAAAAAATTTGCCCATAGACTTAACATAGGGAAAATGTTGTGACTACGATAGCGACTTGAATTTTTTTCAGATCAGCTTCAAACTTGCAGGTAACGAGGACAGACATAAAATCACGGTTAAGTTCGATTTTGGGCCGAATCGGATTATTTGCCTTGGAGTTACCTGCCCTTGAGCATGAAAAAATACGTTGTGACCACGATAGCAACTTTATTTTTATTCAGATCAGCTTCAAACTTGCAGGTAACGAGGACAGGCATAAAATCCCGGTTAAGTTCGATTTTAGGCCGAATCGGAATATTGACCTCGGAGTTACGTGACCTTGAGCGACAAAAAATTTGCCCATAGACTTAACATAGGGAAAATGTTGTGACTACGATAGCGACTTGAATTTTTTTTCAGATCAGCTTCTAACTTGCAGGTAATGAGGACAGACATAAAATCTCGGTTAAGTTAGATTTTGGGCCGAATCGGATTATTTGCCTTGGAGTTACCTGCCCTTGAGCATAAAAAATACGTTGTGACCACGAAAGCAACTTTATTTTTATTCAGATCAGCTTCAAACTTGCAGGTAACGTGGACAGGCATAAAATCTCAGTTAAGTTCGAATCGGAATATTGACCTCGGAGTTACATGACCTTGAGCGACAAAAAATTTGCCCATAGACTTTACATAGGGAAAATGTTGTGACTACGATAGCGACTTGAATTTTTTTCAGATCAGCTTCAAACTTGCAGGTAACGAGGACAGACATAAAATCTCGGTTAAGTTCGATTTTGGGCTGAATCGGATTATTTGCCTTGGAGTTACCTGCCCTTGAGCATAAAAAATACGTTGTGACTACGATAGCAACTTTATTTTTATTCATATCAGCTTCAAACTTGCAGGTAACGAGGACAGGCATAAAATCTCGGTTAAGTTGAATTTTGGGCCGAATCGGAATATTGACCTCGGAGTTACATGACCTTGAGCGACAAAAATTTGCCCATAGACTTAACATAGGGAAAATCTTGTGACTACGATAGCGACTTGAATTTTTTTCAGATCAGCTTCAAACTTGCAGGTAACGAGGACAGACATAAAATCTCGGTTAAGTTCGATTTTGGGCCGAATCGGATTATTTGCTTTGGAGTTACCTGCCCTTGAGAATAAAAAAATATGTTGTGACTACGATAGCAACTTTATTTTTATTCATATCAGCTTCAAACTTGCAGGTAACGAGGACAGGCATAAAATCTCGGTTAAGTTCAATTTTGGGCCGAATCGGAATATTGACCTCGGAGTTACGTGACCTTGAGCGACAAAAAATTTGCCCATAGACTTAATTAGGGAAAATGTTGCGACTACGATAGCGACTTGAATTTTTTTCAGATCAGCTTCAAACTTGCAGGTAACGAGGACAGACATAAAATCTCGGTTAAGTTAGATTTTGGGCCGAATCGGAATATTTGCCTTGGAGTTACCTGCCCTTGAGCATAAAAAAATACGTTGTGACCACGATAGCAACTTTTGCGGTATATAGTTCTCTAGACAAAATAATTTGTTCCATAGGGGGCAAATGTACCGTAATGGATGTTTTGAAATAATACTTATATTAATCTCTTCTGCTACAAGGTCTATCGGAACCCGAATTTTATGGTGACTTAGTATATAAATTCAGAAAAATATATAACCGCAATGACTTCAGCACCCAATTTCGTAAAATCATTCTTCGATATAAAAAGATTGGGTACAACATGGATATTATACGACAGACTGCATGCATGGTAGTTAACCCAATCACGGTTGGCAACTTTGCTTCCCTCTTTAATTGCACGCCGGTGGGTCAGGCCTCAGATTCTATGACGGCTCCAACGTAAAGGCTTATTGAAAATTAAAGAGATAATGTTGGTTGGTGCCTGATGCTCTGTCTCTGGTCGGGCTCATCGGAGTCTAACTGTTGGTTTTCTTTTGCTCCAGCATTTCAGTGGTTTCTTGCTGTCGAGTCCTCACCGTTGTCTCACCTCTGTGGTTCTTTGATTTCTGTGTTCACGGAGATGTTGCACTGATGAGTTAGGAGGCCTTCATGCGGACTGAACAAATTTTTTGTCTAAATCGCGACGGAAGTAAGGGCGAGGATTGTGGCCACGTAAAATCGATTTAAGCCCCCCAGTGGATATCTTCCACTGACCGTTCCAAGGCGGCTCTTCTGTGGCGATTTATTTATGTTGTTGTTTGTTACTTACTGTATGTATCACTTGTGTCTTTTGGTTTTGGATGGCCATATGGCCATTTTGTGGGAAAGAAACTGTCCTTATGGCCTTCCTTTGTTTAGGTTTCCATTATGGTCTGGTCGCTTAATGTTTGTATTTCTTTCCCTTTGGTGTCTTTTATGGGTGGAGTAAGTTAATTGTATCAATTCCTGATCTTTGTTTTACTTCTACTTTATTTTTATTCATACCAGCTTCAAACTTGCAGGTAACGAGGACAGGCATAAAATCTCGGTTAAGTTCGATTTTGGGCCGAATCGGAATATTGACCTCGGAGTTACGTGACCTTGAGAGACAAAAAAATTGGCCCATAGACTTAACGTAGGGAAAATGTTGTGACAGAAATAGCGACTTGAATTTTTAGCTCACCTGAGCCAAAGGCTCCAGTGAGCTGATAGTATACCAAGGCTCCGGAGTCCGTCGTCTGTCGTCCGTCCATGCGTCGTCCACACTTTCAATGAAGCATATCTCAGAAGGCAGTCGACCAATCTTGTTTAAATTTTATGTGTAGCACCATTGGGCAAGGGGAAAGGCTGCATTAGGTTTTGGAGCTAGTCTGGTTCATTTGTTCCTTCATTCTTCTTTCTCTCCATATAGAGATAATAGACCAATGTTAAATTTTTAATCAAAGATTTCTCAGGAACTATAAAAGCTAGAAGCATCAAATTTGGTATTCAATAGAATAATGATGACCTATTTTGTGTAAGAGACATTGGGCTTTCTCAGCTTATTTGTTCATCTGTTCTTTCATTCTTCTTTCTCTCCATTTTGACCAATGTTAAATTTTCGTCAAAGATTTCTCAGGAACTATAGAAGCTAGAAGTCTCAAACTTGGAATGCAATGCAATAATGATGACTTATATCCTGTAAGGGTCAATGGGCTGGATTCTATTAGCAGATTTAGTAGTCAAGTCTGTGAATTGTTAAAACTTAAGTTCCTCAGGTGAGCGGTTTAGGCTCATTGAGCCTCTTGTCTTCATTATCAATGTGCACAACTCTTGACAATGGGCTTCCAAGGTAGGCGAACTTGTTTACCTTTGACCTTTCACTGTGATGTTAGACTCCCTGTAAGGTTTTCAAGGTGCTGTTTGATATTTTCATGCTGATTGTCAGATTATAGCTGTCTCAAGAATCATACTTGTTTGCATCTTCTCTTCTGTGGGAGCACCGTTTGCCCTGTCATCAGTCTAGCACCTCTGTCTGAACATTGGATTTTGTTGCTACCCGCTTAGATTGTGAAAAGCTTCCGACCAAAGTGGTATCTATATTAGGTAGCCCATTGAGACAATCACGGAAAGTATCTGTGAGCATGACAGAAAACATCATGCTGAACAGCTGGGGTAGTACACAGCCTTGCTGAACCTACAGTATATAATTGCAACACGCAACACTATGACCTTGTCCGGAACAGTCCTTCGTGGGCACACACTGTCCGTGTTGGGGACATTGCATTTCTGTTGAATAGTTGGCGTGTCATACTAAGTTATTTATAAGACTTTCAAGGGGCGTAACAAATCAAAACAAACAAAAAAAATCAACACTCTGCATATTTTGCAATAGTTTGGTTAATCACTTTAATTTTGATTAAAGGATTTCAATTAAAAATACATAAAAATATGCCTAACATAAAGTTTTATGAATCTATTCCAGTTTGTATTTGTGACAAAATATTTGCTGGTAATAAACCTTTTCATAGTTGAAATTATTTTGATACTAATAGTAAGTTGCGGTCCTCCGCGAAAGAAGTCACCTAACTCCCAATCGGCTAGCTGATAACTGTCAAGCATACGGGAGTCAGCATATTGGCAGCCTAGGGAAAAGACCTACAACTAATCCCAGCTGGCGAACCTGGGGTAGCCCCTATGTGCCCTTGGCGCCCGGTTACCTTAAAACATCCGCCAAGTCATCTATTCATTTTGCATCAGGACAAAGAAGAAGAACAACGTTGAATTCGAAGGGATGTTTTTATTGTATCGTGATCCCAAATGAATATCAAAGGAGTTAGTAAAATGTCCATTTAAAGAAGCATTTAACCCAGCTAATTAAGAATCAATTAGTCCTTACAAAAGAAACATTCTGACTAAAAGACAAAAATTATTCTATTGTGGAAGCAGGCTATAAACCGCATACAATTCCATGCACTTTCCACTTGACTGGAGCAAAATAATCCGTAAACAAAATTTGCCGCATGACGTTAAATTA
This sequence comes from Lucinisca nassula, assembly GCA_963580285.1. Classification (NCBI taxonomy): domain Eukaryota; kingdom Metazoa; phylum Mollusca; class Bivalvia; order Lucinida; family Lucinidae; genus Lucinisca; species Lucinisca nassula. The sequence goes on along the minus strand of OY757012.1, from coordinate 157,354,622 downwards.
AACTGGAAATTTCTTCTGACGTAACGTCAACTTTCAACGTCATTTTCCACGTTTCACGCTGATACTCGTAACCGCTGATACTCGTTTTCAGCATTTCTTTAAGGGCTACTGATGAGGCCTTGATGGCCGAAACAAGCTTGTCTGGCCCAAACAACAAATGGATTCTGCTATTTTCGTTTTTGAGTGCGTTCATGGTTCTCAAAGGGCATCCCTTTTAGCCTTATTTAATACACATGATTTAAAGCAAACTAGACATTTGAACAATTTCCTGCAATTGTTTTTAGCGATTCGTGGATTCTATACATGGACTCCTTTAATAGTTTGTTCCCAGCAAGGACAATTTATATAGGTATGTTTAATAGACTGTTCCCACCAAGGACACTTTCTGTAGGTATGTTTTATAGACTGTTCCAAGCACAGACACTTCTGTAGGTATGTTTATAGACTGTTCCCAGCCCGGACAATTATATAGGTATGTTAAATAGACTGTTCCCACCAAGGACACTTTTCGTAGTTATGGTTAGTAGACATTTTCCAGCACGGACACTTTCTAAAGCTTTCATTAAAAGACTGGTCCCAGCATGGACACTTTCTGTAGGTATATTTAAAAGACTGTTCCCACCACGGACACTTTCTGTAGTACGCTTCATAGTCTGTTCCCAGCACGGACACTTTCTGAAGCTATGTTTAATAGACTGTTCCCATCAAGGACACTTTCTGTAGGTATGTTTGATAGATTGTTCCCAGCACGGACATTTCTGTAGATATGGTTAATAGACTGTTCACACCAAGGACACTTTCTGAAGGTATTTTAATAGATTGTTTGCAGCACGGATAATTCTGTTGGTATGTTTAATAGACTGTTTCCAACAAGGACACTTTCTATACGTATGTTTAATAAGAAGTTCGCACCAAGCACACTTTCTGTAGCTATGATTAATAGACTGTTCCAAGCATGGACACTTACTGTTGCTATGTTTAATAGACTTTTCTCACCAAGGACACTTTCTGTAGCTATGTTTAATAGAATGTTCCCACCAAGGACACTTTCTGTAGCCATTTATAACAGATAATTCCCACCAAGGACACTTCATGTAGCTATGTTTAATAGATTGTTCCCAGCATAGACACTTTTTGTAGCTATGTTTAATAGGCTGTTTCCAGCACGGACACTTCTGTATATATGTTTAATAGACTGTTTCGAACGAGGACTCTTTCTATACGTATGTTTAATAAACTGTTCCCACCAAGGACACTTTCTGTAGCTATGTTTAATAGAATGTCCCCACCAAGGACTCTTTCTGTAGCCGTTTTTAACAGACTGTTCCCACCAAGGACACTTCATGTAGCTATGTTTAATAGACTGTTCCCAGCATGGACACTTTTTGTAGCTATGTTTAATAGGCTGTTTCCAGTGCGGACACTTCTGTATATATGTTTAATAGACTGTTTCCAACAAGGACTCTTTCTATACGTATGTTTAATAAACTGTTCCCACCAAGGACACTTTCTGTAGCTATGTTTAATAGAATGTTCCCACCAAGGACACTTTCTGTAGCCGTTTTTAACAGACTGTTCCCACAAAGGACACTTCTTGTAGCTATGTTTAATAGACTGTTCCCAGCATGGACACTTTTTGTAGCTATGTTTAATAGGCTGTTTCCAGCGCGGACACTTCTGTATATATGTTTAATAGACTGTTTCCAACAAGGACTCTTTCTATACGTATGTTTAATAAACTGTTCCCACCAAGGACACTTTCTGTAGCTATGTTTAATAGAATGTCCCCACCAAGGACACTTTCTGTAGCCGTTTTTAACAGAGTGTTCCCACCAAGGACACTTCATGTAGCTATGTTTAATAGAGTGTTCCCAGCATGGACACTTTTGTAGCTATGTTTAATAGGCTGTTTCCAGCACGGACACTTCTGTATATATGTTTAATAGACTGTTTCCAACAAGGACTCTTTCTATACATATGTTTAATAAACTGTTCCCACCAAGGACACTCTCTGTAGCTATGTTTAATAGAATGTCCCCACCATGGACACTTTCTGTAGCCGTTTTTAACAGACTGTTCCCACCAAGGACACTGCATGTAGCTATGTTTAATAGACTGTTCCCAGCATGGACACTTTTTGTAGCTATGTTTAATAGGCTGTTTCCAGCACGGACACTTCTGTATATATGTTTAATAGACTGTTTGCAACAAGGACTCTTTCTATACGTATGTTTAATAAACTGTTCCCATCAAGGACACTTTCTGTAGCTATGTTTAAATAGAATGTCCCCACCAATGACACTTTCTGTAGCCGTTTTTAACAGACTGTTCCCACAAAGGACACTTCATGTAGCTATGTTTAATAGATTGTTCCCAGCATAGACACTTTTTGTAGCTATAATTAATAGGCTGTTTCCAGCACGGACACTTCTGTATATATGTTTAATAGACTGTTTTTAACAAGGACTTTTTCTATACGTATGTTTAATAAACTGTTCCCACCAAGGACACTTTCTGTAGCTATGCTTAATAGAATGTCCCCACCAAGGACACTTTCTGTAGCCGTTTTTAACAGACTGTTCCCACCAAGGACACTTCATGTAGCTATGTTTAATAGACTGTTCCCAGCATGGACACTTTTTGTAGCTATGTTTAATAGGCTGTTTCCAGCACGGACACTTCTGTATATATGTTTAATAGACTGTTTCCAACAAGGACTCTTTCTATACGAATGTTTAATAAACTGTTCCCACCAAGGACACTTTCTGTAGCTATGTTTTATAGAATGTCCCCACCAATGACACTTTCTGTAGTCGTTTTTAACAGACTGTTCCCACCAAGGACACTTCATGTAGCTATGTTTAATAAAAATGTTCCCAGCATGGACACTTTTTGTAGCTATGTTTAATAGAATGTTCCCACCAAGGACACTTTCTGTAGCCGTTTTTAACAGACTGTTCCCACAAAGGACACTTCATGTAGCTATGTTTAATAGATTGTTCCCAGCATAGACACTTTTTGTAGCTATGTTTAATAGGCTGTTTCCAGCACGGACACCTCTGTATATATGTTTAATAGACTGTTTCGAACGAGGACTCTGTTTAATAAACTGTTCCCACCAAGGACACTTTCTGTAGCTATGTTTAATAGAATGTCCCCACCAAGGACTCTTTCTGAAGCCGTTTTTAACAGACTGTTCCCACCAAGGACACTTCATGTAGCTATGTTTAATAGAATGTTCCAAGCATGGACACTTTTTGTAGCTATGTTTAATAGAATGTTCCCACCAAGGACACTTTCTGTAGCCATTTTTAACAGACTGTTCCCACCAAAAACACTTCATGTAGCTATGTTTAATAGACTGTTCCCAGCATGGACACTTTTTGTAGCTATGTTTAATAGGCTGTTTCCAGTGCGGACACTTCTGTATATATGTTTAATAGACTGTTTCCAATAAGGACTCTTTCTATACGTATGTTTAATAAACTGTTCCCACCAAGGATACTTTCTGTAGCTATGTTTAATAGAATGTTCCCACCAAGGACACTTTCTGTAGCCGTTTTTAACAGACTGTTCCCACAAAGGACACTTCTTGTAGCTATGTTTAATAGACTGTTCCCAGCATGGACACTTTTTGTAGCTATGTTTAATAGGCTGTTTCCAGCGCGGACACTTCTGTATATATGTTTAATAGACTGTTTCCAACAAGGACTCTTTCTATACGTATGTTTAATAAACTGTTCCCACCAAGGACACTTTCTGTAGCTATGTTTAATAGAATGTCCCCACCAAGGACACTTTCTGTAGCCGTTTTTAACAGAGTGTTCCCACCAAGGACACTTCATGTAGCTATGTTTAATAGATTGTTCCCAGCATAGACACTTTTTGTAGCTATGTTTAATAGGCTGTTTCCAGCACGGACACTTCTGTATATATGTTTAATAGACTGTTTTTAACAAGGACTTTTTCTATACGTATGTTTATTAAACTGTTCCCACCAAGGACACTTTCTGTAGCTATGCTTAATAGAATGTCCCCACCAAGGACACTTTCTGTAGCCGTTTTTAACAGACGGTTCCCACCAAGGACACTTCATGTAGCTATGTTTAAAAGACTGTTCCCAGCATGGACACTTTTTGTAGCTATGTTAAATAGAATGTTCCCACCAAGGACACTTTCTGTAGCCATTTTTAACAGACTGTTCCCACCAAGGACACTTCCTGTAGCTATGTTTAATAGACTGTTCCCAGCATGGACACTTTTTGTAGCTATGTTTAATAGGCTGTTTCCAGCACGGACTCTTCTGTATATATGTTTAATAGACTGTTTCCAACAAGGACTCTTTCTATACGAATGTTTAATAAACTGTTCCCACCAAGGACACTTTCTGTAGCTATGTTTTATAGAATGTCCCCACCAATGACACTTTCTGTAGTCGTTTTTAACAGACTGTTCCCACCAAGGACACTTCATGTAGCTATGTTTAATAAAAATGTTCCCAGCATGGACACTTTTTGTAGCTATGTTTAATAGAATGTTCCCACCAAGGACACTTTCTGTAGCCATTTTTAACAGACTGTTCCCACCAAGGACACTTCATATAGCTATGTTTAATAGACTGTTCCCAGCATGGTCACTTTTTGTAGCTATGTTTAATAGGCTGTTTCCAGCACGGACACTTCTGTATATATGTTTAATAGACTGTTTCCAACAAGGACTCTTTCTATACGTATGTTTAATAAACTGTTAGCCACCAAGGACACTCTCTGTAGCTATATTTAATAGAATGTCCCCACCAAGGACACTTTCTGTAGCCGTTTTTAACAGACGGTTCCCACCAAGGACACTTCATGTAGCTATGTTTAATAGACTGTTCCCAGCATGGACACTTTTTGTAGCTATGTTTAATAGGCTGTTTTCAGCACGGACACTTCTGTATATATGTTTAATAGACTGTTTCCAACAAGGACTCTTTCTATACGTCTGTTTAATAAACTGTTCCCACCAAGGACACTTTCTGTAGCTATGTTTAATAGAATGTCCCCAAAAAGGACACTTTCTGTAGCCGTTTTTAGCAGACTGTTCCCCCCAAGGACACTTTATGTAGCTATGTTTAATAGAAAGTTCCCAGCATGGACACTTTTTCTAGCTATGTTTAATAGAATGTTCCCACCAAGGACACTTTCTGTAGCCTCTTTTAAACAGACTGTTCCCACCAAGGACACTTCATGTAGCTATGTTTAATAGACTGTTCCCAGCATGGACACTTTTTGTAGCTATGTTTAATAGGCTGTTTCCAGTACGGACACTTCTGTATATATGTTCAATAGACTGTTTCCAACATGGACTCTTTCTATACGTATGTTTAATAAACTGTTCCCACCAAGGACACTTTCTGTAGCTATGTTTAATAGAATGTCCCCACAAAGGACACTTTCTGTAGCCGTTTTTAACAGACAGTTCCAACAAACGACACTTCTTGTAGCTATGTTTAATAGACTGTTCCGAGCATGGACACTTTTTGTAGCTATATTTAATAGGCTGTTTCCAGCACGGACACTTCTGTATATATGTTTAATAGACTGTTTCCAACAAGGACTCTTTCTATACATATTGTAATGTGAGTGCCTGCTTTGTTTTCCCCACCCACCGTGTTTTCAATAAGGTTCATAATGTGCCATATTCATTTATTCTTATAGGACGCGCCAGGTATGTATTGTTCTTGGGATGATGTGTGTTGTTGTATTTTTATTTTCTAAGTGCTCAGGGACTGTTTACTTGCTCATATTGATCAAAATCTATCGTTTTCTCATTTTTGTGTATTCACGGAAGCCAGTGACTTTTCCTGTCAAAGTTTGGTCACACTGATTTTTCAGCGGCTTTGTGTAACCTTAATATTCAAGATCATTCATGGTGCTTACCTTTAGGGAACCTTTATGTCCTGCTTTTCTTATGTATCAAGTTCATTTTGTCATAGATCAGCCGTAAGTGTCATTATTTCATCATTTTATAAATCTGTTAACTTTGATTTTCTCCGCTAACCTCACTTATGTTGACGTCTTATCTATTTTTAGACAGCCGAGTTCGTTTAGCGACACCAGTATTTTATGTCAATAATTCTGTTAAAGAGGTTGTCTACACGAGTTTTTATGTCATTTTATCAGTGATTTTTCATGCATCTAACTATAACAAGTCATTTCAGTAGAGTCCCGGTAAGTCGTTACGTGGCGTATGGTTTTGACGGCGGCGACGTGAGCAGGTCTTAGCGGATTCCGTTCTGCGACGTCATTGGCTGACGTCAGTTCGGCTTTTCTCTCATTGGCTGTTTTCGAATGTGGGTTTGTTTTTGTGTTCTTGAGCCGGCAAGACCGAAGGGTATAAATAGGAGTGAATTCAAAATTCCGGCAACAAATTTCCAGTGATCAGTGCGACACAGAGTTTGTTCACGACCGACCGTTTAGTATCTACACTGAAATTCTAAAGTCCCATGACCGCATGATGTCATTATCATCATCAGTGGCAAGGTATTAACCACACATTAGATATTTAGGGGAAATGACTAGCTATTTTAGGAACTTTCGGCCTTATATTTTACCAGACTTGTTCGAGACGAACACTTTAAGATTCTTGTTGTAATTACGATATAAGAGTTCCGCCTTAGTAGGTGCAACCTTGGTGGAGTCCGCTAACCCTGCTCAGCCTACACTGTCTGTTATTTGCCTGGTGCGTCCAAGTGTGTGCATTTGCATTGATTTTTTAAAAGATAATTAAACTGTAGAACTGCACTTTACAAGCGCGTCCATTATCTTTTGCTACCCTGTGATGCAACAGTAACCGAATTTACAGTACCATCGTCAGCTGCATGATCCTGACCAGCCTGACGATTACAAGTGGTGTCAGAAGTACTGGGATTTATAAAGATTTTATACTGATAAATGTAACCCACGGAAACTGTTGTCTTTTGGGGTATTTAAGCAGCAGTGTGTTTGTTATTACTTTACGATACGACCACACTCTACTTTAATACTCAGTAAATAGGCTACTGGGAAGTTCTAGTTTTGAGCGGTTCTCTGTACTCTGGGACACTGTCAGTAAGGATGGGGGACTCGGATTCTGAAATTGAGTTTAATTTCAATAACCACGCGAACGATGATGAGAGAGATGAGCCACGCGTCGTTCAAAACGCGGAAATTGGGCATGGTGACATGCACCCGGATTCGGATCGGCAGTCCGTCTCACCTGTGCGTCAACACAGGGAGCGTAGGGAACGGAGCACGTCGTTTTCAGAGCGCAGGCGTAGGCCATACAATCACCGCGATAGTGACAATAATGACAGAGGCTGGGACCGGTATAGACACCCTGTCATTACGCCAGATACATACAATGGTGACGATGATTGGGATCAATATATCTCGCATTTTGAGGACTGTTCTGAACTGGGTAACTGGTCAGACAAGGAAAAAGTATTAACACTTGCAGCCAAGTTACAAGGACAAGCAAGGGTTTTCTACACATGCATGCCTGCTAGGGATAAGCGTAATTACAGCACACTTGTTGCCAGATTGGAGCAGAGATTTGGCTCTGGAAGGCAACATGGGAGATGGGTTTCAAAGTTCCAATCCAGAGTCAAGAAACAAGGGGAATCCTTTGCTACACTAGGGGATGATCTTATGTTCCTTGCTCAAAGGGCATATGCGAATTTGGACAATGCTGCACAAGAAACACTTGCACTTCAGCAGTTTTACAAAGCGGTACCACTGGAGATGCGTTGTAGGATTATGGACCGTGACTGTACTTCTGTTTATGAAGCAGTCGACGTGGTAGAGCGTTACGAAGCTCTTTTGGATGATAATTCGGACCGCAAACGCGCCGTAACGCGAGCCATAGACAGTCAGTACAATGATTCAAATAATCAAAGTACTGAGAATACCGGAAATGGAAACTCTAATGGAAACTTTCAGCGTAAACGCAATCAAGGTCCTAAAAATCGACCTGGATGGAAAAATCAAAGTACTGCGAGTACCGAAAACCAAAATCAAGGGTCAGAGGACTGCCGAGAAAACGCGCTTAGTAATGACGAGAAATCATTGCTTGTTAAAACCTTAAAGGAAGTGGTAGAACGCTTGGATACACTCGAAAAGAGACCAGAAAGAACGCGGGGTAATCTGCAGAGAAACAGGCGAGAAGATAGGACCTGTTTTATTTGCAATTCACCTGATCACTTTTTCCGTAGGTGTCCCCAGTATAGAGCCGCTCAGACTGGAACTGTCCCTCCAGCCGGGAATGCACCACAGGGAAACGGGAACCAGTCACTTCTGTAGGCCGAGAAGTGACCGGAAACCAGGACAAAAGGCCTTTGGGAGGACGTTTTAATCAGAATGCCAACAGAATGGGCCAAATTGGGAGTGCAAAGTCTATATGGGACAATGGACTTTATGCTAAAGGTGAAATTGAGGGAGTGGCTGTCGAATTTCTGGTTGACAGTGGTTCGACTGCCACTCTCCTTTCTAAGGAATCTTTTGACAAGATGGGCGGGGAGGGTACCATGGACTTACATCAAAAGAGTATCGTCATGCAGAGTGTGGATGGGAAGAACATAACCGTGTATGGGTATGCTGATGTTGATATCTCTTTTGATGAAAGCCAGGTGCGTCATACCGCAATAATATGCGACATAACTCCTGAAGGCATTCTGGGGCAGGATTTTCTTTTGAAGCATGTAAGAACATGGGATCTTGAGGTACCCTGCCTTCGCACAAGGCAGAACGCGGTCATTCCTTTGCAATCAGGTGGTGAAACGCAGGTTGTTTGTTGCGTTTTGATCAAGGATAAAATGCTAATACCACCTAATTCGGTCGGTTTTGTCCCCGTGGATATCGTGAATAGCAAGAAACTTGCTACCACTGGATACGTGGAAGGAATTCAAACTTCGGACTCTTACGAAAAGTTAGTCACAGTTGTACCAGGTATTGTGAACCCACATCAGGGGGAGAATGGTTTGGCCGTAATGAACAAAAGTGAGGAGTGCATCACTCTATATCCTGGATCAGCCATAGCAAAATGCAACTCTTCATATGAAACCACTGAGGAAACTCAAGAAGTGGGGATGGTGCTGTTGGATGGGAGCGTTGAGCTTAATGAAAACACCCAGAATGGAAACCGCCCTGAAATGCCATCCCATCTTCAAGAACTGTTTGATAAAAGTAGTGTACATTTGGACGAGGAAGAAAAAGACCTCCTTGCGGAACTCCTAGTCAAATATGAAAATGTATTTTCCAAGTCTGCAGATGACATTGGGTTAACAGACAGGGTCAGACACCGTATCCAAACTGGTTCGGCTCAGCCAATCAGACAGCCACCTCGCAGACAACCATTTGGCAAGAGGGAATCTGAGAAGAAAGAACTTCAGAAAATGCTAGATAGGGGCATCGTGGTGCCGTCAAACAGCCCATGGGGATCCCCGATTGTTCTGGTTTTGAAACAGGACGGAACAACGAGGTTCTGTGTGGACTACAGACGGCTTAACGATGTCACCATCAAGGACGCATACCCCCTCCCCAGAGTAGATGAATGTCTTGATGCTTTAGCTGGCTCAAAATGGTTCAGTTGTATGGATTTGAACTCAGGATTTTGGCAAATTGAAGTTGAACCAGAGGACCAGCCCAAGACCGCCTTCACCACAAGTCACGGACTATACCAATTCAAGGTTATGCCGTTTGGATTAGTTAATGCACCTAGTACGTTCCAGAGGTTGATGGAGGATGTGCTGCGGGGTTTGCAGTGGGTTGAGTCCCTCCTGTATATGGATGACATTATTACTCCAGGACCCACCGTGAAGGAGAGTCTGAGGCGACTTGAAAATGTGTTCAAGCGTCTTATGGCCTCTCATCTCAAATTGAAACCATCCAAGTGTATATTCTTCCAGAAATCCGTGAAGTTTTTAGGACATTTAGTGTCAGAGGAAGGTGTAAGGACCTGTTCAGACAAAATTCAGGCTGTTGTTGATTGGCCTACACCTACGAATGCCAAGCAGACTCGCAGTTTCTTGGGTTTGGCCTCCTACTACAGGAAATTTGTGAAGGGGTTCGCGGATATTGCTAGACCTTTGCACAAGGTATGTGAAAAGAAAGCCAAATTCGTGTGGAGCCAGGAGTGTAGTGATGAATTTCAAAAATTAAAAGATGCACTCACATCTGCACCAATTTTGGGATACCCTAGATGTGACGGCGGTAGGTTCATTCTTGATACGGATGCTAGTGACATGGCTACAGGCGCAGTGCTATCACAGGAGCAGGACGGACAGGAAGTGGTGATTGCATAAATGAGCAAGGCATTGAACAAGCACGAGCAGTCTTATTGTGCAACTAGGAAGGAGCTGCTTGCTGTTGTAACAGCTTTGCGACATTTTCACTCATATGTCTATGGACAGGAAATTTTACTGCGTACTGACAATGCAGCAGTCAGCTGGATGCGTAGCCTGAAAACTCCGACTGGACAAATGGCAAGATGGATCCAGGAGGTCAGCACTTACAACATGGTGGTAGCCCACAGACCTGGCCGAAAACATGGCAATGCTGATGCACTCTCAAGAAAGCCTTGCCATGCCTGTCATCGTCAGCAGACACTTTCAGAGGAGTCACAGGATTGTGATCTGAACCAAGATACTGATAGCCAGCAATCCCCATTGGATGGAATGTATTTTGTGTCGGCAACCACACGGAATCAAGCTCGCCAGCAAGAAAAGCGGGAACTACGCAATAATCAGTATCTTCTTGATGGTTGGGAGCCGAATGATATCTCTCAAGCACAACTGGAGGATCCTAGAATCCAGGCACTTCTGGTTGCAAAGAGAGACGGTAAAGCTCGCCCTGAGTGGAATCAAATATCTAGTGGACCTGCGTCTCTCAAAACACTCTGGAGGCAGTGGGATCGCTTAGAATTGCATGCTGGCATGCTGTTTAGAAAATGGACTGACACTGACCAGCAGGACTATATCCATCAGTTGGTTGTTCCACACTCGAAGAAACTTCAAGTTCTTCAACTGTCTCACAACATTCCATCTGCAGGTCATCTTGGTGTGGACAAGACCTTGGACAAAGTAAGACAGGCGTTCTATTGGCCAGCCATGTCAGATGACATAAGACAGTTCATCAAATCATGTGACAGTTGTACAGCGAGGAAGCTCTCTAAGCAAAAGAACCGTGCACCACTAGGTCAATATTTGGTTGGTGAACCCATGGAACGAATTTCCATTGATATTCTAGGACCTCTTCCAGTTTCGAAGTTAGGGAACCGGTATATTCTAGTAATGGCCGACTGTTTCACTAAGTGGACAGAGTGTGTTCCTATACCAAATCAGGAAGCCAAAACGGTAGCCGAAGCTTTTGTGAATAATTTTGTGTGTAGATTTGGAGTTCCTCTACAGCTTCATAGTGATCAGGGAAAATGTTTTGAAAGCAAACTTTTCAAAGAGATGTGTTCCTTGTTGGACATTGACAAAACACGGACAACAAGCATGAGGCCGCAGGCAAATGGAACTGTTGAAAGGTTCAACCGTACTCTGATTTCCATGCTCACTATGTACTGCAATGACAATCAGGACAATTGGGACCATTACTTACCTCAAGTGGTAATGGCATATCGCTCATCATCCCATGCTTCAACAAAAGTCTCCCCAAACAGGATGGTTTTAGGCAGAGATATTATCTTGCCACTTCAGGCCATGACAGGCAGACCACCCTATGAGGCAACAGAGAGACTGGATGCAGAAAGCTATGTACAAAATCTTCACGCTAAGTTAGAGGAAGCTCACACTCTCGGAAGACTGCACCTGGGCAAGGCAGCCACATACCAGAAGAAGCATTATGACACTAAAGCAAAACGGAAATCCTTTTCTCGGGGTCAGCTTGTGTGGTTACATGACCCCAGTAGAAAAATCGGTGTGTACTCAAAGCTTCGCAATCATTGGAAGGGACCTTTTCTGGTTACCAGAGTGCTGGATGACCTAATCTGTTTGGTCAAGCAGGGGGTCAAACATAGAGCTAAAGCCTATCACATTGATAGACTCTGGCCCTATGCTGGACGGAACATTCCCACATGGATAACCCGCGAACGCGTGAAGTTGAACATTCAATAAGAAATTTAATTGTCCTTTATGAACAAATAAAGATGAAAAATTGGAACTGCCATTTTAGTTTTCTTTTGCTTTATTTTCGCTGTCAGGAATTAATTTTGGAGAGAGGCTTACTGGATGGTTGGCAAATGTGGATGTAGTGGAGCTCAACTGGCTGGAGGCATGTCGTGCACTGGCGATGGAGGTCTGGTCTGGATGTGGAGGTCACACTTAAAAGAGGCATTCGAATGCAGTGTGAAATGGTAGCGCTACCGTGATGGCTGATTGCCAGTTTAGGACTGATCACCCTGTGGACTGGAATCAAACGTGGATTGACCCGTCTACATCAGACCATACTGTGTCAAAGCCAGTGCAGAGGTGTTGCCTCTAGCAGTTGAAGATGTTGCATGGAAATAAACTTATACGTCCAGTAGGCTTGCCTCCAATGAATATGGATGGATTAAATACCTTCTAACTCGAGATTTAAAGGGAATTTTCCTTAATGTACTTCCAGGGTGCACCGCTGTTGGCTATGCTCCAGGACGTTTGATGGGAAAGCAGATCTCAACCGTCACCTTTCGGGTAAAGACCACGGCAGATTAGCGGTCATTTGTCCCTGGTGTATTGGTAAACAAAGGATGTTTACACGGGTCAGTGATTTGAAGAACCACGTGAAATCTTCACATGCCACAACTATGACATCTCTCCCGGAGAATTTCTTCACAGTTGCTACGGGGTTTTACTTGGCGACCCACCCCAATGATTACTACCACATTGTGAACGTTGGTGCGTATGATGCGGACGAGAGCTTCCAGGCCCGGAAGGCAGTGCTACGGTGGTGTGGGTCCCAGCCAAACGCAAGCAAGGTTACGGAAGCATGGAGGAAGACCTGGTTGCTTGCCAAGGGGAAGTTATCAGCCCAGTCCACTCCCTCAAGTAACAGCTTACCACAACCCCAAGCTCTGACAGAAAAGAACACCAGTGTACCAGCTGGAGCCCGTATAGAGCAAGATATCATTTCGTCGATGGACCCATTAGCTGATGTGAACAGGACCAAGAGGACCCTGCCGGATGACCAGGAGGACTTTGGCGAGGACCCTGAAATAACTATCAGGGAGCCAAAGAGGTCGAAGAGTTTGCTCTCGACCTCTTCCAACCAAACCCCGGTGAACAACGCTGACGTCCACTTGGAGTCAACGCCTGCTGCCTCACTATGCTGTGATGAAGAGGAGGAATCCCCCACTGGCGCCACTGGTGACTGTCCATCATCTTCAGACAACCGAAAGGTTGTTATGGACTGCACCGGGGCTTGTCAGACTACCATCCTGCCACAACAACCAACAGGCTCGAAGGATTTGGTGGCTACTCCTACAATGCCGATCCAGAGAATGGCCGAGGAGTTGCTACGCTACGGGCAGATGCCAATGTTCGCACCTGGCCGAAGGGACTGGACAAGGGGTGGCCTTCTGGTTATGAACTTTGGAACAAGTACGTTCAATTGGCCACCTCCTGGTTGGACTTATTATACCCCAGACCAGAAGTTGCTTGCCACAGAGTTCGCGGCCATGAATGTTGAATTCAAGACCTCTGGATCTTTTCCTTCCTTAAGTAGGACGAATCTCCTGGACAAGTACAATTTCTTGGTCTTGCCAGGTTCAGCGAAAGCCCGACGGACCGAGGAGGAGAGTCGGCATCACAAGTCACGCTTTTATACTTACCAGGAGCTTAGGCGGATTGCTCTGGCACAAAGCATCACCATAGAGGACACTGCTTTCGTCCGATTCTATTGGAGGGGCAAGACACAGAGAGACACGGACAGGCTTATTGAGGCAATTGACGAATTGAGGGTGCCAATGAGGTTAAATTAGGGAAATTACATTGTGCATAAAGTCAAAGACAGTGATAGTTTAAATAATTTATTTCAGCTGGGAATGTTGGCGACCGAAACTGGAGTCGAGATTCTGATGTGCCCTCACAGTAAGGATTAATTAGCCTTAATTCTTTCTGTGGGGGCCAGCCAGATGTGTTGGGTCCAGTTTCGGTCAATGATCTTCCTTGCTGTGTGGACTTGACTGGACAGTTCCTGAAAAAAAATAAGAAAAAAACTCAATTAATAATTCATCTTTAAGAAAAGTATTCAGAGTTTATAAAATCCAGGAGGATTTGGTTTTAGCAAAGGTGGGGAAAGTGTAATGTGAGTGCCTGCTTTGTTTTCCCCACCCACCGTGTTTTCAATAAGGTTCATAATGTGCCATATTCATTTATTCTTATAGGACGCGCCAGGTATGTATTGTTCTTGGAATGATGTGTGTTGTTGTATTTTTATTTTCTAAGTGCTCAGGGACTGTTTACTTGCTCATATTGATCAAAATCTATCGTTTTCTCATTTTTGTGTATTCACGGAAGCCAGTGACTTTTCCTGTCAAAGTTTGGTCACACTGATTTTTCAGCGGCTTTGTGTAACCTTAATATTCAAGATCATTCATGGTGCTTACCTTTAGGGAACCTTTATGTCCTGCTTTTCTTATGTATCAAGTTCATTTTGTCATAGATCAGCCGTAAGTGTCATTATTTCATCATTTTATAAATCTGTTAACTTTGATTTTCTCCGCTAACCTCACTTATGTTGACGTCTTATCTATTTTTAGACAGCCGAGTTCGTTTAGCGACACCAGTATTTTATGTCAATAATTCTGTTAAAGAGGTTGTCTACACGAGTTTTTATGTCATTTTATCAGTGATTTTTCATGCATCTAACTATAACAAGTCATTTCAGTAGAGTCCCGGTAAGTCGTTACGTGGCGTATGGTTTTGACGGCGGCGACGTGAGCAGGTCTTAGCGGATTCCGTTCTGCGACGTCATTGGCTGACGTCAGTTCGGCTTTTCTCTCATTGGCTGTTTTCGAATGTGGGTTTGTTTTTGTGTTCTTGAGCCGGCAAGACCGAAGGGTATAAATAGGAGTGAATTCAAAATTCCGGCAACAAATTTCCAGTGATCAGTGCGACACAGAGTTTGTTCACGACCGACCGTTTAGTATCTACACTGAAATTCTAAAGTCCCATGACCGCATGATGTCATTATCATCATCAGTGGCAAGGTATTAACCACACATTAGATATTTAGGGGAAATGACTAGCTATTTTAGGAACTTTCGGCCTTATATTTTACCAGACTTGTTCGAGACGAACACTTTAAGATTCTTGTTGTAATTACGATATAAGAGTTCCGCCTTAGTAGGTGCAACCTTGGTGGAGTCCGCTAACCCTGCTCAGCCTACACTGTCTGTTATTTGCCTGGTGCGTCCAAGTGTGTGCATTTGCATTGATTTTTTAAAAGATAATTAAACTGTAGAACTGCACTTTACAAGCGCGTCCATTATCTTTTGCTACCCTGTGATGCAACAGTGACCGAATTTACAGTACCATCGTCAGCTGCATGATCCTGACTAGCCTGACGATTACAATATGTTTAATAAACTGTTCCCACCAAGGACACTTTCTGTAGCTATGTTTAATAGAATGTCCCCACCAAGGACACTTTCTGTAGCCGTTTTTAACAGACTGTTCCCACCAAGGACACTTCATGTAGCTATGTTTAATAGAATGTTCCCAGCATGGACACTTTTTGTAGCTATGTTTAATAGGCTGTTTCCAGCACGGACACTTCTGTATATATGTTTAATAGACTGTTTCCAGCAAGGACTCTTTCTATACGTATGTTTAATAAACTGTTCCCACCAAGGACACTCTCTGTAGCTATGTTTAATAGAATGTCCCCACCAATGACACTTTTTGTAGCCGTTTTTAACAGACTGTTCCCACCAAGGACACTTCATGTAGCTATGTTTAATAGACTGTTCCCAGCATGGACACTTTTTGTAGCTATGTTTAATAGGCTGTTTCCAGCACGGACACTTCTGTACATATGTTTAATAGACTGTTTCAAACAAAGACTCTTTCTATACGTATGTTTAATAAACTGTTCCCCCAAAGGACACTTTCTGTAGCTATGTTTAATAGAATGTCCCCACCAAGGACACTTTCTGTAGCTGTATTTAACAGACTGTTCCCACAAAGGACACTTCTTGTAGCTATGTTTAATAGACTGTTCCCAGCATGGACACTTTTTGTAGCTATGTTTAATAGGCTGTTTCCAACACGGACACTTCTGTATATATGTTTAATAGACTGTTTCCAACAAGGACTCTTTCTATACGTATGTTTAATAAACTGTTCCCACCAAGGACACTTTCTGTAGCTATGTTTAATAGAATGTCCCCACCAAGGACACTTTCTGTAGCCGTTTTTAACAGACTGTTCCCACCAAGGACACTTCATGTAGCTATGTTTAATAGACTGTTCCCAGCATGGACATTTTTTGTAGTTAGGTTTAATAGAATGTTCCCACCAAGGACACTTTCTGTAGACATTTTTAACAGAATGTTCCCACCAAGGACACTTCATGTACCTATGTTTAATAGACTGTTCCCAGCATGGACACTTTTTGTAGCTATGTTTAATAGAATGTTCCCACCAAGGACACTTTCTGTAGCCGGTTTTAACAGACTGTTCCCACCAAGGACACTTCATGTAGCTATGTTTAATAAACTGTTCCCAGCATGGACACTTTTTGTAGCTATGTTTAATAGAATGTTCCCACCAAGGACACTTTCTGTAGCCATTTTTAACAGACTGTTCCCACCAAGGACACTTCATGTAGCTATGTTTAATAGACTGTTCCCAGCATGGACACTTTTTGTAGCTATATTTAATAGGCTGTTTCCAGCACGGACACTTCTGTATATATGTTTAATAGACTGTTTCCAACAAGGACTCTTTCTATACGTATGTTTAATAAACTGTTCCCACCTAGGACACTTTCTGTAGCTATGTTTAATAGAATGTCCCCACCAAGGACACTTTCTGTAGCCGTTTTTAACATACTGTTCCCACCAAGGACACTTCATGTAGCTATGTTTAATAGAATGTTCCCAGCATGGACACTTTTTGCAGCTATGTTTAATAGAATGTTCCCACCAAGGACACTTTCTGTAGCCTTTTTTAACAGACTGTTCCCACCAAGGACACTTCATGTAGCAATGTTTAATAGACTGTTCCCAGCATGGTCACTTTTTGTAGCTATGTTTAATAGGCTGTTTCCAGCACGGACACTTCTGTATATATGTTTAATAGACTGTTTCCAACAAGGACTCTTTCTATACGTATGATTAATAAACTGTTAGCCACCAATGACACTCTCTGTAGCTATATTTAATAGAATGTCCCCACCAAGAACACTTTCTGTAGCCGTTTTTAACAGACTGTTCCCACCAAGGACACTTCATGTAGCTATGTTTATTAGACTGTTCCCAGCATGGACACTTTTTGTAGCTATGTTTAATAGGCTGTTTCCAGCACGGACACTTCTGTATATATATTTAATAGACTGTTTGCAACAAGGACTCTTTCTATACGTATGTTTAATAAACTGTTCCCACCAAGGACACTTTCTGCAGCTATGTTTAATAGAATGTCCCCACAAAGGACACTTTCTGTAGCCGTTTTTAACAGACTGTTCCCCCCAAGGACACTTCATGTAGCTATGTTTAATAGAAAGTTCCCAGCATGGACACTTTTTGTAGCTATGTTTAATAGAATGTTCCCACCAAGGACACTTTCTGTAGACATTTTTAAACAGACTGTTCCCACCAAGGACACTTCATGTAGCTATGTTTAATAGACTGTTCCCAGCATGGACACTTTTTGTAGCTATGTTTAATAGGCTGTTTCCAGTACGGACACTTCTGTATATATGTTTAATCGACTGTTCCCACCAAGGACACTTTCTGTAGGTATGTTTAATAGAATGTCCCCACCAAGGACACTTTCTGTAGCCAGTTTTAACAGACTGTTCCCACAAAGGACACTTCTTGTAGCTATGTTTAATAGACTGTTCCCAGCATGGACACTTTTTGTAGCTATGTTTAATAGGCTGTTTCCAGCATGGCCACTTCTGTATATATGTTTAATAGACTGTTTCCAACAAGGACTCTTTCTATACGTATGTTAAATAAACTGTTCCCACCAAGGACACTTTTTGTAGCCATGTTTAATAGAATGTCCACACCAAGGACACTTTCTGTAGCCGTTTTTAACAGACTGTTCCCACCAAGGACACTTCATGTAGCTATGTTTAATATACTGTTCCCAGCATGGACACTTTTTGTAGTTAGGTTTAATAGAATGTTCCCACCAAGGACACTTTCTGTAGACATTTTTAACAGACTGTTCCCACCAAGGACACTTCATGTAGCTATGTTTAATAGACTGTTCCCAGCATGGACACTTCATGTAGCTATGTTTAATAGACTGTTCCCAGCATGGACACTTTTTGTAGCTATGTTTAATAGAATGTTCCCACCAAGGACACTTTCTGTAGCCGTTTTTAACAGACTGTTCCCACCAAGGACACTTCATGTAGCTATGTTTAATAGAAAGTTCCCAGCATGGACACTTTTTCTAGCTATGTTTAATAGAATGTTCCCACCAAGGACACTTTCTGTAGCCTCTTTTAAACAGACTGTTCCCACCAAGGACACTTCATGTAGCTATGTTTAATAGACTGTTCCCAGCATGGACACTTTTTGTAGCTATGTTTAATAGGCTGTTTCCAGTACGGACACTTCTGTATATATGTTTAATAGACTGTTTCCAACATGGACTCTTTCTATACGTATGTTTAATAAACTGTTCCCACCAAGGACACTTTCTGTAGCTATGTTTAATAGAATGTCCCCACAAAGGACACTTTCTGTAGCCGTTTTTAACAGACAGTTCCAACAAACGACACTTCTTGTAGCTATGTTTAATAGACTGTTCCGAGCATGGACACTTTTTGTAGCTATATTTAATAGGCTGTTTCCAGCACGGACACTTCTGTATATATGTTTAATAGACTGTTTCCAACAAGGACTCTTTCTATACATATGTTTAATAAACTGTTCCCACCAAGGACACTTTCTGTAGCTATGTTTAATAGAATGTCCCCACCAAGGACACTTTCTGTAGCCGTTTTTAACAGACTGTTCCCACCAAGGACACTTCATGTAGCTATGTTTAATAGAATGTTCCCAGCATGGACACTTTTTGTAGCTATGTTTAATAGGCTGTTTCCAGCACGGACACTTCTGTATATATGTTTAATAGACTGTTTCCAGCAAGGACTCTTTCTATACGTATGTTTAATAAACTGTTCCCACCAAGGACACTCTCTGTAGCTATGTTTAATAGAATGTCCCCACCAAGGACACTTTTTGTAGCCGTTTTTAACAGACTGTTCCCACCAAGGACACTTCATGTAGCTATGTTTAATAGAATGTTCCCAGCATGGACACTTTTTGTAGCTATGTTTAATAGGCTGTTTCCAGCACGGACACTTCTGTATATATGTTTAATAGACTGTTTCCAGCAAGGACTCTTTCTATACGTATGTTTAATAAACTGTTCCCACCTAGGACACTTTCTGTAGCTATGTTTAATAGAATGTCCCCACCAAGGACACTTTCTGTAGCCGTTTTTAACATACTGTTCCCACCAAGGACACTTCATGTAGCTATGTTTAATAGAATGTTCCCAGCATGGACACTTTTTGCAGCTATGTTTAATAGAATGTTCCCACCAAGGACACTTTCTGTAGCCATTTTTAACAGACTGTTCCCACCAAGGACACTTCATGTAGCAATGTTTAATAGACTGTTCCCAGCATGGTCACTTTTTGTAGCTATGTTTAATAGGCTGTTTCCAGCACGGACACTTCTGTATATATGTTTAATAGACTGTTTCCAACAAGGACTCTTTCTATACGTATGATTAATAAACTGTTAGCCACCAAGGACACTTTCTGTAGCTATGTTTAATAGAATGTCCCCACCAAGGACACTTTCTGTAACCGTTTTTAACAGACTGTTCCCACCAAGGACACTTCATGTAGCTATGTTTAATAGACTGTTCCCAGCATGGACACTTTTTGTAGCTATGTTTAATAGGCTGTTTTTAGTACGGAAACTTCTGTATATATGTTTAATAGACTGTTTCCAACATGGACTCTTTCTATACGTATGTTTAATAAACTGTTCCCACCAAGGACACTTTCTGTAGCTATGTTTAATAGAATGTCCCCACAAAGGACACTTTCTGTAGCCGTTTTAACAGACAGTTCCAACAAACGACACTTCTTGTAGCTATGTTTAATAGACTGTTCCGAGCATGGACACTTTTTGTAGCTATATTTAATAGGCTGTTTCCAGCACGGACACTTCTGTATATATGTTTAATAGACTGTTTCCAACAAGGACTCTTTCTATACATATGTTTAATAAACTGTTCCCACCAAGGACACTTTCTGTAGCTATGTTTAATAGAATGTCCCCACCAAGGACACTTTCTGTAGCCGTTTTTAACAGACTGTTCCCACCAAGGACACTTCATGTAGCTATGTTTAATAGAGTGTTCCCAGCATGGACACTTTTTGTAGCTATGTTTAATAGGCTGTTTCCAGCACGGACACTTCTGTATATATGTTTAATAGACTGTTTCCAGCAAGGACTCTTTCTATACGTATGTTTAATAAACTGTTCCCACCAAGGACACTCTCTGTAGCTATGTTTAATAGAATGTCCCCACCAAGGACACTTTTTGTAGCCGTTTTTAACAGACTGTTCCCACCAAGGACACTTCATGTAGCTATGTTTAATAGACTGTTCCCAGCATGGACACTTTTTGTAGCTATGTTTAATAGGCTGTTTCCAGCACGGACACTTCTGTACATATGTTTAATAGACTGTTTCAAACAAAGACTCTTTCTATACGTATGTTTAATAAACTGTTCCCCCAAAGGACACTTTCTGTAGCTATGTTTAATAGAATGTCCCCACCAAGGACACTTTCTGTAGCCGTATTTAACAGACTGTTCCCACAAAGGACACTTCTTGTAGCTATGTTTAATAGACTGTTCCCAGCATGGACACTTTTTGTAGCTATGTTTAATAGGCTGTTTCCAACACGGACACTTCTGTATATATGTTTAATAGACTGTTTCCAACAAGGACTCTTTCTATACGTATGTTTAATAAACTGTTCCCACCAAGGACACTTTCTGTAGCTATGTTTAATAGAATGTCCCCACCAAGGACACTTTCTGTAGCCGTTTTTAACAGACTGTTCCCACCAAGGACACTTCATGTAGCTATGTTTAATAGACTGTTCCCAGCATGGACATTTTTTGTAGTTAGGTTTAATAGAATGTTCCCACCAAGGACACTTTCTGTAGACATTTTTAACAGACTGTTCCCACCAAGGACACTTCATGTACCTATGTTTAATTCACTGTTCCCAGCATGGACACTTTTTGTAGCTATGTTTAATAGAATGTTCCCACCAAGGACACTTTCTGTAGCCGGTTTTAACAGACTGTTCCCACCAAGGACACTTCATGTAGCTATGTTTAATAAACTGTTCCCAGCATGGACACTTTTTGTAGCTATGTTTGATAGAATGTTCCCACCAAGGACACTTTCTGTAGCCATTTTTAACAGACTGTTCCCACCAAGGACACTTCATGTAGCTATGTTTAATAGACTGTTCCCAGCATGGACACTTTTTGTAGCTATATTTAATAGGCTGTTTCCAGCACGGACACTTCTGTATATATGTTTAATAGACTGTTTCCAACAAGGACTCTTTCTATACGTATGTTTAATAAACTGTTCCCACCTAGGACACTTTCTGTAGCTATGTTTAATAGAATGTCCCCACCAAGGACACTTTCTGTAGCCGTTTTTAACATACTGTTCCCACCAAGGACACTTCATGTAGCTATGTTTAATAGAATGTTCCCAGCATGGACACTTTTTGCAGCTATGTTTAATAGAATGTTCCCACCAAGGACACTTTCTGTAGCCATTTTTAACAGACTGTTCCCACCAAGGACACTTCATGTAGCAATGTTTAATAGACTGTTCCCAGCATGGTCACTTTTTGTAGCTATGTTTAATAGGCTGTTTCCAGCACGGACACTTCTGTATATTTGTTTAATAGACTGTTTCCAACAAGGACTCTTTCTATACGTATGATTAATAAACTGTTAGCCACCAATGACACTCTCTGTAGCTATATTTAATAGAATGCCCCACCAAGAACACTTTCTGTAGCCGTTTTTAACAGACTGTTCCCACCAAGGACACTTCATGTAGCTATGTTTATTAGACTGTTCCCAGCATGGACACTTTTTGTAGCTATGTTTAATAGGCTGTTTCCAGCACGGACACTTCTGTATATATATTTAATAGACTGTTTGCAACAAGGACTCTTTCTATACGTATGTTTAATAAACTGTTCCCACCAAGGACACTTTCTGCAGCTATGTTTAATAGAATGTCCCCACAAAGGACACTTTCTGTAGCCGTTTTTAACAGACTGTTCCCCCCAAGGACACTTCATGTAGCTATGTTTAATAGAAAGTTCCCAGCATGGACACTTTTTGTAGATAAGTTTAATAGAATGTTCCCACCAAGGACACTTTCTGTAGACATTTTTAAACAGACTGTTCCCACCAAGGACACTTCATGTAGCTATGTTTAATAGACTGTTCCCAGCATGGACACTTTTTGTAGCTATGTTTAATAGGCTGTTTCCAGTACGGACACTTCTGTATATATGTTTAATCGACTGTTCCCACCAAGGACACTTTCTGTAGGTATGTTTAATAGAATGTCCCCACCAAGGACACTTTCTGTAGCCAGTTTTAACAGACTGTTCCCTCAAAGGACACTTCTTGCAGCTATGTTTAATAGACTGTTCCCAGCATGGACACTTTTTGTAGCTATGTTTAATAGGCTGTTTCCAGCATGGACACTTCTGTATATATGTTTAATAGACTGTTTCCAACAAGGACTCTTTCTATACGTATGTTAAATAAACTGTTCCCACCAAGGACACTTTTTGTAGCCATGTTTAATAGAATGTCCACACCAAGGACACTTTCTGTAGCCGTTTTTAACAGACTGTTCCCACCAAGGACACTTCATGTAGCTATGTTTAATAGACTGTTCCCAGCATGGACACTTTTTGTAGTTAGGTTTAATAGAATGTTCCCACCAAGGACACTTTCTGTAGACATTTTTAACAGACTGTTCCCACCAAGGACACTTCATGTAGCTATGTTTAATAGACTGTTCCCAGCATGGACACTTCATGTAGCTATGTTTAATAGACTGTTCCCTGCATGGACACTTTTTGTAGCTATGTTTAATAGAATGTTCCCACCAAGGACACTTTCTGTAGCCGGTTTTAACAGACTGTTCCCACCAAGGACACTTCATGTAGCTATGTTTAATAAACTGTTCCCAGCATGGACACTTTTTGTAGCTATGTTTAATAGAATGTTCCCACCAAGGACACTTTCTGTAGCCATTTTTAACAGACTGTTCCCACCAAGGACACTTCATGTAGCTATGTTTAATAGACTGTTCCGAGCATGGACACTTTTTGTAGCTATATTTAATAGGCTGTTTCCAGCACGGACACTTCTGTAAATATGTTTAATAGACTGTTTCCAACAAGGACTCTTTCTATACGTATGTTTAATAAACTGTTCCCACCTAGGACACTTTCTGTAGCTATTTTTAATAGAATGTCCCCACCAAGGACACTTTCTGTAGCCGTTTTTAACATACTGTTCCCACCAAGGACACTTCATGTAGCTATGTTTAATAGAATGTTCCCAGCATGGACACTTTTTGTAGCAATGTTTAATAGAATGTTCCCACCAAGGACACTTTCTGTAGCCATTTTTAACAGACTGTTCCCACCAAGGACACTTCATGTAGCTATGTTTAATAGACTGTTCCCAGCATGGTCACTTTTTGTAGCTATGTTTAATAGGCTGTTTCCAGCACGGACACTTCTGTATATATGTTTAATAGACTGTTTCCAACAAGGACTCTTTCTATACGTATGTTTAATAAACTGTTAGCCACCAAGGACACTCTCTGTAGCTATATTTAATAGAATGTCCCCACCAAGGACACTTTCTGTAGCCGTTTTTAACAGACTGTTCCCAAATAGGACACTTCATGTAGCTATGTTTAATAGACTGTTCCCAGCATGGACACTTTTTGTAGTTATGTTTAATAGAATGTTCCCACCAAGGACACTGTCTGTAGCCGTTTTTAACAGACTGTTCCCACCAAGGACACTTCATGTAGCTATGTTTAATAGACTGTTCCCAGCATGGACACTTTTTGAAGCTATGTTTAATAGGCTGTTTCCAGCACGGACACTTCTGTATATATGTTTAATAGACTGTTTCCAACAAGGACTCTTTCTATACGTATGTTTAATAAACTGTTCCCACCAAGGACACTTTCTGTAGCTATGTTTAATAGAATGTCCGCACAAAGGACACTTTCTGTAGCCGTTTTTAACACGTCTGTATATATGTTTAATAGACTGTTTCCAACAAGGACTCTTTCTATACGTATGTTTAATAAACTGTTCCCACCAAGGACACTTTCTGTAGCCTTGTTTAATAGAATGTCCCCACAAAGGACACTTTCTGTAGCCGTTTTAACAGACTGTCCCCACCAAGGACACTTCATGTAGCTATGTTTAATAGAATGTTCCCAGCATGGACATTTTTTGTAGCTATGTTTAATAGAATGTTCCCACCAAGGACACTTTCTGTAGCCATTTTTAACAGACTGCTCCCACCAAGGACACTTCATGTAGCTATGTTTAATAGACTGTTCCCAGCATGGTCACTTTTTGTAGCTATGTTTAATAGGCTGTTTCCAGCACGGACACTTCTGTATATATGTTTAATAGACTGTTTCCAACAAGGACTCTTTCTATACGTATGTTTAATAAACTGTTCCCACCAAGGACACTTTCTGTAGCTATGTTTAATAGAATGTCCCCACCATGTACACTTTCTGTAGCCGTTTTTAACAGACTGTTCCTACCAAGGACACTTCATGTAGCTATGTTTAATAGACTGTTCCCAGCATGGACACCTTTTGTAGCTATGTTTAATAGGCTGTTTCTAGCTAAGACACTTCTGTATATATGTTTAATAGACTATTTCCAACAAGGACTCTTTCTATACGTATGTTTAATAAACTGTTCCCACCAAGGACACTTTCTGTAGCTATGTTTAATAGAATGTCCCCACCAAGGACACTTTCTGTAGCCATGTTTAATAGACTGTTGGCACCAAGGACACTTTATGTAATTATGCTTAATAGACTGTTCCCGACAAGGATACTTTCTGTAGCTATGAATATTAGTCTCTTCGCAGCACGGACACTTCTGAAGGTATGTTCAATAGACGGACGGTTTCTGAAGCTATGTTCAATACACTGTTCCCACCAAAGACACTTGTTTCATATGTCGGGGGCTGGCAAAACGTATATGTGACGGGACAACACGAGGGAACCTCGAATCTATGTCCACTTGTGGGGCACTAACGCAAAGGAAATTCTAAGATACTTAGAATCCTTTACAATATTTATATGGAATAAGTCTAATATTTATAAACAGCACTGGTTACATAATTTTACAAAGACAAACTTAAAGGGACAGTTGACTCGCAATCTATTCCACTTAGGTTAAGACAGAATGAAAATTAGTCTGGGCCCAATTAAATTTCTGTCTTAATACAAGTGGAATACACTTGAATCACACTTGAATTACACATGAAGTACACACACTCATTCACACCCTCACATACTTAACATAATGTTCTTTCTCCCATCATGTTGATGATAAGGACCTGACGAGTGTTTATGGCACCATAATGTTTTAATATAAACTTTATATTAACCAGTATATTCACAGTAATGACTGTTTCACCAACCAGTTTTTGCCTATGTGTTATACCGTGGCGATTACATCTATAGCTGCTCACCGCCGAATAAAATGTAGTAACAGGGGTGGGGGACACATAAACCCCTTTACATCATTCTATACTCATCATCCATATCATCACTGTCTCATATCACTGATGCCTCATATCACTGATGCCTCGTATCACCGTTGTCTTATATCAACGATGCCTCATATTAACGATGCCTTATATCAACAATGCCTCATATCAATGATTGACGTCAGGTGAGCGATTCAGGCTGCAATGTTGATATTCTATAAGTGTAACTGCAATGTCTCCAACACGGACAGTGGGCGCCCACGAAGGACTGTTCCGGACAAGGTCATAGTGTTGCGTGTTGCAATTATATACTGTAGCCTGTATTACGTGCTATTCGACGTTTAACATTGACAGAGTGCAAATGCCATTTGTAGTTTTGCTTTTTTGTGCTTCATGTTAGCACGTATGGACATGAAGTTGTAAAACAATAAAACAACGGGCTAAATCCCGCCCACAATATCGCATCATTTTGTGACTCCGAGAGAACGCATTGTTTGAAGAAAGGATAGGCATGCCCTCTGCCAGGCTGATCAGGCTCGGAAGAGCCCAGAGGGACCTAAGGTCCGTGTCAATGAATGCGTCTTAAGGAACAGGAGAATATATGATTTAAGGTTGAGGATCCGAACGGTTTCTTGTATAAGGACTTTCATGATAAGAGGGGTGGGTCATGCCCCAGGGGACCCCGGTGTATCCAAGGTCAATGTCGTTAAATGCATCTTACCATAAGAAACAAGAATACATTGTTTATGGGTGGGGATCATAAGCAGTTTCCGAGTTATTGCACATTTTATGAAATGAAGGGGTAGGACATGCCCACGGGTGACCCATTGGGAACCAAGATCTATGTCAGTATATGTGGTTTATCATAAGGAACAAGAATATAATATAGTCTATAGAGTGTTCCATTAATTCTGTCACTGGTTCGTGACCATACTGCACTACAAGAGTAAGGGGTGCAATAAAAAAACAACAAGACGACCATTATGGTCCTGTATCGCTAACCTGAGTACAAGTCTGTTCAACACTTCCTCAGAATAAACAATTTGAAGTTTTCCACAATTGGCCATTATGACCTACATAGTGGAACCAGGTGAACGAATCTGAACAAGGTCGATGTCAGGATGTATCTGACCAAGTGTGATCAAAATCCATGAGAAAAATCCGTTTGAAAATTTCCACCATGTCAGCCATAATATGACCTGCTTATGAACTGGAGCAGAAACATTTGAACAAATCTGAGAAAGATCAATGTCAGGATGCTAATGACCGAGTTTTATCAAATTCCAATCAAAGGATCATGAGAAGTTGTTTGAAGTTTTTTATGATGTCAGCCATTTTGACCTACTTATGCACTGGATAAATTTGCATAAATTTGAGACTGGTCCATAATTATATGGATGCTTCTGACCAAGTTTCATCAAATTCTGTTTATCTGTTCATGAGAAAAGGCCATTGTATTTTTTTCAAGATGACAGCCATTTTGACCTACTTATGCAGTAAAGTGAACCATTTGCATAAATTTGAGACTGGTCCAAATAAGGATGCTTCTGACCAAGTTTGATCTGTTCATGAGAAAAAGCCATGTAAAGTTATTTCAAGATGGCGGCCATAATGACCTACTTATTCATTGGAGAGGGCTCATTTGAATAAAACTGAGAAAGGTTGATGCCAGGATGCTTCAGGTCAAGTTTGGACATTAGTTTTTGAAGAGCTGTTGTTTGAACAAAATACACTTCGTAAATACAAACTATGTCACTGTGACCTAATTTCACTACAGATTTGGATGATATGAATAATCTTGAGAACCAAGGTCCCAACGATGTCTCATACCAATTTTGAGTCAATTATACCAAGCTTTTTCGGATACTAAGTCAATTTAGTTGTTTTGCTATTTTTAGCTCACCGAGACGAAGTCTCAGTGTAGCTATTGTGATCACTTTTTTCTGTCCGTCCGTCCGTCCGTCGTCCGTAAACACTTGTTCAAACGACTTCTTCTCCGAAACCACTGCACCTACGACTCTTAAAATTTATATGCAGCATGATCAGACTCGAGACTTACAAGTTGGCGAAAATTATCCGGGTCGACAATCCAAGATGGCCGCCGTTACTAAAAATAGCACAAACAACTAAATCGACTTTTCTCTAGAACCGCATGGTATAATTGGCTTATTTTTGGTATTGAGCTTCGATGGGCACTAGGTTCTTAAATTTATATACAAAAACTCTGTAGTGGAATTAGGTCACGGTGACCTACTTTATATTTACGACATATATTTTGTTCAAATGGCATCTCCTCGAAAACCAATGCTCAGATTTTGACCAAAGTTGATCTGAAGCATTCTGATATCAGCATTTCTCAGATTTGTTCAAATGGTTCCGCCTCGATGCATAAGTAGGTCATAATGGAAAAACTTCAAACTGCTAATTCTCGTGAACTGGTGAAAGGGATTTGATCAGACATGGTCAGAAGCATCCATGCATCAACCAGTATTAGATATATTCAAATGGTTCCACTCCGATGCATAAGTAGGTCAAAATGGTCGATATCGGGAAAACTTCAAACCGCTGATTCTCGTGAATGGATGAACAGAATTTGATTAAACATGGTCAGAAGCATCCTTACATCAACCTGTATCAGATTTATTCGAATGGTTCCACTCCGATGCATAAGTAGGTCATAATGGCTGACATCGTGAAAAACATCAAATTGCTGATTCTCATTAATGGCTGAACGGAATTTGATCAAACTTGGTCAAAAAGATCCTTACATCAACCTGTATCAGATTTATTCAAATGGTTCAACTCCAATGCATAACTAGGTGATAATGGCCGACACCATAAAAAATTTTAAACTGCTGATTCTCTTTAATGGATGAACAGAATGGATCAAACTTGGAACCGTCTATTAAACATACCTACAGCAGTGTCCGTCGTAGGAAGAGAAAGTGTCCTTGTCGGGAACAGTCTATTAAACATAACTACAGAAAGTGCCCTTGGTGGGAACAGTCTATTAAACATACCTAAAGAAGTGTCCGTGCTGGGAGCAGTCTATTAAACATAACTACAGAAAGTGTCCTTGGTAGGAACAGTCTATTAAACATACCTAAGGAAGTGTCTATGGTGGGAACAGTCTATTAAACATACCTAAATATGTGTCCGTGCTTTGAACAGTCTATTAAACATACTTTAAGAAGTGTCCGTGCTGGGAATAGTCTATTAAACACCACAGGACCATTGGTCCTGAATCGCTCACATAACGTCAGTCAGCCCAGCGGTTCCAGAGGAGAAGACATTTAAAAATGTTGACACACAGACATACGACAGACAAACTCTGACCACCCTATAAGCTCACCAATGAGCCTTCGGCTCAGGTGAGCTAATAACTACAAAAAGTGTCCTTGGTGGCAACAGTCTATTAAACATGGCTACAGAAAGTGTCCTTGGTGGGAACATTCTATTAAACATAGCTACAGAAAGTGTCCTTGGTGGGAACAGTCTATTAAACATAGCAACAGTAAGTGTCCATGCTTGGAACAGTCTATTAAACATAGCTACAGAAAGTGTCCATGATGGGAACATAAACATGAATCCTTAATATTTTTCTAAGTAAAAAAGTTTGTGCTCAAAAAAATAATCTTACGAGATCTCAATAAAATTTTTGGAGTCTGGGTGAAAAATAGTGGGTTGTTCGGGGGACAGCAAGCAAACATTTTTTATGGATGGCCTCAGCTCCGTTTTCAGGAATGTACACTTATTTGGACTTTCTCTACACATAACTACAGCAGTGTCTGTGATGGGAACCGTCTATTAAACATACCTACAGCAGTGTCCGTCGTAGGAAGAGAAAGTGTCCTTGTCGGGAACAGTCTATTAAACATAACTACAGAAAGTGTCCTTGGTGGGAACAGTCTATTAAACAGACCTAAAGAAGTGTCCGTGCTGGGAACAGTCTATAAAGCATACCTAAAGAAGTGTCCTTGGTGGGAACAGTCCATTAAAAATACCTAAAGAAGTGTCCGTGTTGGGAACAGTCTATCAAACATAACTACAGAAAGTGTCCTTGGTTGGAACAGTCTATTAAACATTCCTAAAGAAGTGTCCGTGCTGGGAAAAGTCTATTAAACATAACTACAGAAAGTGTCCTTGGTAGGAACAGTCTATAAAACATACCTAAAGAAGTGTCTGTGCTGGAAACAGTCTATTAAACATACCTAAATAAGTGTCCGTGCTGGGAACAGTCTATTAAACATACTTTAAGAAGTGTCCATGCTGGGAATAGTCTATTAAACACCACAGGACCATTGGTCCTGAATCGCTCACCTGACGTCAATCAGCCCAACGGTTCCAGAGTAGAAGACATTTAAAAATGTGGACACACAGGCACACGACAGACAAACTCTGACCACCCTATAAGTTCACCAATGAGCTTTCGGCTCAGGTGAGATAATAACTACAAAAAGTGTCCTTGGTGGGAACATTCTATCAAACATAGCTACAGAAAGTGTTCTTGGTGGGAACAGTCTATTAAACATAGCAACAGTAAGTGTCCATGCTTGGAACAGTCTATTAAACAGAGCTGCAGAAAGTGTCCTTGGTGGGAACATAAACATTGAATCCTTAAGATTTTTCTAAGTAAAAAAGTTTGTGCTCAAAAAAAATAATCTTACCAGATCTCAATAAAATTTTTGGAGTCTGGGTGAAAAATAGTGGGTTGTTCGGGGGACAGCAAGCAAACATTTTTTTTATGGATGGCCTCAGCTCCGTTTTCAGGAATGTACACTTATTTGGACTTTCTCCTACACATAACTACAGCAGTGTCTGTGATGGGAACCGTCTAGTAAACATACCTACAGCAGTGTCCGTCGTAGGAAGAGAAAGTGTCCTTGTCAGGAACAGTCTATTAAACATAACTACAGAAAGTGTCCTTGGTGGGAACAGTCTATTAAACAGACCTAAAGAAGTGTCCGTGCTGGGAACAGTCTATAAAGCATACCTACAGAAGTGTCCTTGGTGGGAACAGTCTGTTAAAAACGGCTACAGAAAGTGTCCTTGGTGGGCACATTCTATTAAACATAGCTACAGAAAGTGTCCTTGGTGGGAACAGTTTATTAAACATACGTATAGAAAGAGTCCTTGTTGGAAACAGTCTATTAAACATATATACAGAAGTGTCCGTGCTGGAAACAGCCCATTAAACAAAGCGACAAAAAGTATCAATCCTGGGAACAGTCTATTAAACATAGCTACATGAAGTGTCCTTGGTGGGAACAGTCTGTTAAAAATGGTTACAGAAAGTGTCCTTGGTGGGAACATTCTATTAAACATGGCTACAAAAAGTGTCAATGCTGGGAACAGTTTATTAAACATAGCTACATGAAGTGTCCTTGGTGGGAACAGTCTGTTAAAAACGGCTACAGAAAGTGTCCTTGGTGGGAACATTCTATTAAACATAGCTACAAAAAGTGTCCATGCTGGGAACAGTCAATTAAACATAGCTACATGAAGTGTCCATGCTGGGAACAGTCTATTAAACATAGCTACATGAAGTGTCCTTTGTGGGAACAGTCTGTTAAAAATGTCTACAGAAAGTGTCCTTGGTGGGAACATTCTATTTAACATAACTACAAAAAGTGTCCATGCTGGGAACAGTCTATTAAACATAGCTACATGAAGTGTCCTTGGTGGGAACAGTCTGTTAAAAATGGCTACAGAAAGTGTCCTTGGTGGGAACATTCTATTAAACATAGCTACAAAAAGTGTCCATGCTGGGAACAGTCTATTAAACATAGCTACATGAAGTGTCCTTGGTGGGAACAGTCTGTTAAAAACGGCTACAGAAAGTGTCCTTGGTGGGAACATTCTATTAAACATAGCTACAAAAAGTGTCCATGCTGGGAACAGTCTATTAAACATAGCTACATGAAGTGTCCATGCTGGGAACAGTCTATTAAACATAGCTACATGAAGTGTCCTTGGTGGGAACAGTCTGTTAAAAATGTCTACAGAAAGTGTCCTTGGTGGGAACATTCTATTAAACATAGCTATAGAAAGTGTCCTTGGTGGGAACAGTTTATTAAACATACGTATAGAAAGAGTCCTTGTTGGAAACAGTCTATTAAACATATATACAGAAGTGTCCGTGCTGGAAACAGCCTATTAAACATAGCTTCAAAAAGTGTCCATGCTGGGAACAGTCTATTAAACATAGCTACATGAAGTGTCCTTGGTGGGAACAGTCTGTTAAAAATGGCTACAGAAAGTGTCCTTGGTGGGAACATTCTATTAAACATAGCTACAAAAAGTGTCCATGCTGGGAACAGTCTATTAAACATAGCTACATGAAGTGTCCTTGGTGGGAACAGTCTGTTAAAAACGGCTACAGAAAGTGTCCTTGGTGGGAACATTCTATTAAACATAGCTACAAAAAGTGTCCATGCATGGAACAGTCTATTAAACATAGCTACATGAAGTGTCCATGCTGGGAACAGTCTATTAAACATAGCTACATGAAGTGTCCTTGGTGGGAACAGTCTGTTAAAAATGTCTACAGGAAGTGTCCTTGGTGGGAACATTCTATTAAACATAGCTATGGAAAGTGTCCTTGGTGGGAACAGTTTATTAAACATACGTATAGAAAGAGTCCTTGTTGGAAACAGTCTATTAAACATATATACAGAAGTGTCCGTGCTGGAAACAGCCTATTAAACATAGCTACAAAAAGTGTCCATGCTGGGAACAGTCTATTAAACATAGCTACATGAAGTGTCCTTGGTGGGAACAGTCTGTTAAAAATTGCTACAGAAAGTGTCCTTGGTGGAAACATCCTATTAAACATAGCTACAAAAAGTGTCCATTCTGGGAACAGTCTATTAAACATAGCTACATGAAGTGTCCTTGGTGGGAACAGTCTGTTAAAAACGGCTACAGAAAGTGTCCTTGGTGAGAACATTCTATTAAACATAGCTACAAAAAGTGTCCATGCTGGGAACAGTCTATTAAACATAGCTACATGAAGTGTTCATGCTGGGAAGAGTCTATTAAACATAGGTACATGAAGTGTCCTTGGTGGGAACAGTCTGTTAAAAATGTCTACAGAAAGTGTCCTTGGTGGGAACATTCTATTAAACATAACTACAAAAAGTGTCCATGCTTGGAACAGTTTATTAAACATAGCTACATGAAGTGTCCTTGGCGGGAACAGTCTGTTAAAAACGGCTACAGAAAGTGTCCTTGGTGGGGACATTCTATTAAACATAGCTATAGAAAGTGTCCTTGGTGGGAACATTTTATTAAACATACGTATAGAAAGAGTCCTTGTTGGAAACAGTCTATTAAACATATATACAGAAGTGTCCGTGCTGGAAACAGCCTATTAAACATAGCTTCAAAAAGTGTCCATGCTGGGAACAGTCTATTAAACATAGCTACATGAAGTGTCCTTGGTGGGATCAGTCTGTTAAAAATGGCTACAGAAAGTGTCCTTGGTGGGAACATTCTATTAAACATAGCTACAAAAAGTGTCCATGCTGGGAACAGTCTATTAAACATAGCTACATGAAGTGTCCTTGGTGGGAACAGTCTGTTAAAAACGGCTACAGAAAGTGTCCTTGGTGGGAACATTCTATTAAACATAGCTACAAAAATTGTCCATGCCTGGAACAGTCTATTAAACGTAGCTACATGAAGTGTCCATGCTGGGAACAGTCTATTAAACATAGCTACATGAAGTGTCCTTGGTTGGAACAGTCTGTTAAAAATGTCTACAGAAAGTGTCCTTGGTGGGAACATTCTATTAAACAGAACTACAAAAAGTGTCCATGCTGGGAACAGTCTATTAAACATAGCTACATGAAGTGTCCTTGGTGGGAACAGTCTGTTAAAAACGGCTACAGAAAGTGTCCTTGGTGCGGACATTCTATTAAACATAGCTACAGAAAGTGTCCTTGGTGGGAACAGTTTATTAAACATACGTATAGAAAGAGTCCTTGTTGGAAACAGTCTATTAAACATATATACAGAAGTGTCCGTGCTGGAAACAGCCTATTAAACATAGCTACAAAAAGTGTCCTTAGTGGGAACAGTCTGTTAAAAACGGCTACAGAAAGTGTCATTGGTGGGAACATTCTATTAAACATAGCTACAGAAAGTGTCCTTGGTGGGAACAGTTTATTAAACATACATATAGAAAGAGACCTTGTTGGAAACAGTCTATTAAACATATATACAGAAGTGTCCGTGCTGGAAACAGCCTATTAAACATAGCTACAAAAAGTGTCCATGCTGGGAACAGTCTATTAAACATAGCTACAGAAAGTGTGCTTGGTGGGAACTTCTTATTAAACATACGTATAGAAAGTGTCCTTGTTGGAAACAGTCTATTAAACATACCAACAGAAGTATCCGTGCTGGGAACAATATATTAAACATACCTACAGAAAGTGTCCTTGATGGGAACAGTCTATTAAACATAGCTTCAGAAAGTGTCCGTGCAGGGAACAGACTATGAAGCGTACTACAGAAAGTGTCCGTGGTGGGAACAGTCTTTTTAATATACCTACAGAAAGTGTCCATGCTAGGACCAGTCTTTTAATGATAGCTTTAGAAAGTGTCCGTGCTGGAAAATGTCTACTAACCATAACTACGAAAAGTGTCCTTGGTGGGAACAGTCTATTTAATATACCTATATAATTGTCCGGGCTGGGAACAGTCTATAAACATACCTACAGAAGTGTCTGTGCTTGGAACAGTCTATAAAACATACCTACAGAAAGTGTCCTTGGTGGGAACAGTCTATTAAACATACCTATATAAATTGTCCTTGCTGGGAACAATCTATTAAAGCTATGTTTAATAGAATGTTCCCACCAAGGACACTTTCTGAATCCACCAATCGCTAAAAACAATTGCAGGAAATTGTTCAAATGTCTAGTTTGCTTTAAATCATGTGTATTAAATAAGGCTAAAAGGGATGCCCTTTGAGAACCATGAACCATGAACGCATTCAAAAACGAAAATAGCAGAATCCATTTGTTGTTTGGGCCAGACAAGCTTGTTTCGGCCATCAAGGCCTCATCAGTAGCCCTAAAAGAAATGCTGAAAACGAGTATCAGCGGTTACGAGTATCAGCGTAAAACGTGGAAAATGACGCTGAAAGTTGACGTTACGTCAGAAGAAATTTCCAGTTTAATTTAACGTCATGCGGCAAATTTTGTTTACGGACTATTTTGCTCCAGACAAATGGAAAGTGCATGGATTTGTATGCGGTTTGTAGCCTGCTTCCACAATAGAATGATTTTTGTCTTTTAGTCAGAATGTTTCTTTTGTAAGGACTAATTGATTTTCAATTAGCTGGGTTAAATGCTTCTTTAAATGGACATTTTAATGACTCCTTTGATATTCATTTGACGTCTCAGGTGTCTCCGAGCCCACGGGCATCCCCTTGCCCTGTAGCCAATCGCCGAGCTCCGTCCTGAGAGGTTTGTGAAACGGTGCCGTGACCTTTCCAGGTCTTATATTTTGTCTTCCCGTTTGCTTCAGGAGTACATGTGTCCTGTCGCTAAAGGGCATCTTTAAATGTAGGAGTTTCTGGGCTAGGCGTGCTTCATATTTCAAGGGCTGTGGATATGTTGCACAGTTCCAATGTGAGCCTTTGTTTTTGTGCAACATAGTTTAGTTGTAGTAATTTGGAACTCCATTCTAAAGGTTTGGCTGCGTGATTGCACTGTGTTTAAGTTATAGCAGTGCTGTGCCTTGGGTTTTTGCGGTTTGCCGCAAAGGGGTGTGGGTTTTTTTGTGTAACAGGGTAGGCTCCGAGTTTGAACTTATCATTAAGGGGATCGTTTAGCAGTTAATTTTGTTTGAAAGTTTCATTGCGATTTGGAAGACGTTTCTAAAGATTGCTATACATGTTTACATGTTAAGTGTTATGCACCTTATATTCAATCAGGGGATTCGAGACAAAGTTTTTTAGCCATTTTGTGGTGCTTATTTGCACCACAAAATTGTAGAGTCCATCCATTTCTTTCTTCTAGCTTGTAGCTTCAGCCGCATCTACACCCTCACGCCAGCACCATGTCTATGGATGTCGTCTACGCTTTTTGTATCAATTTTGATATTGGTATTTTTGTTTTTTATTTTTTGTTTTGTTTGATTTTTGCATATTGTTGTAACGTATGTACATTTTTACATTATTTGGTCTGTGCCCCCAGCTTATTGAGTATATATGCGGGCGGATGTGCTCGCCCCGCCACGGACCTGTCGTGTTTGTTTTTCTTGTGCTTTAAAGATGGTGTTGTCCGTTTTGGGGCAAGCCCACCCGCTCTCTTATGCTGGGTAGGACAGTTTTTGTACCTGCAAGGTTGTGCTTGTAGATTATATTTTGTGATTTTTGTTTATTCTGTACATACAACATATAGTATAGTGTGACGGCCTCAGCCGTCTCGGGCCCAAGTTCGTGTTTATTTTAGTTTGTGGGTGACCTCTATCGCGGAGGATGTGGAAGTAGGTCAATCTCCTTTTCTGCATTTTTTTGTTAAAGTTAGGAAAATGTGGTGCCCTCCTCCACGTAGGATGTCATATTCTGTGGGACCGTAAGTGGGTCATTCTGAGTCGCCATGTTTACATGTCATTATCAAATCCTACTTGAAGGAAGGCACCATAGGAGGAATTGAATTCCTACCTAGTCGTTTGAGGGCCCGAGATATCGTGTGCCGATCTCGTTAGCAATGCAGTTAGTACAAATTCATAGGTCGCTTACAAGCGTCCGCCTGCGCATGTGCGCAGTCGAGCACTCCTATGCGATCTTGTTTTTATGTGTCATATTTACAGTTAACAATGTTTGAAATCGCTTTTTGGGAACTAAACTCTTCTTCTTCTTCTTCTATCTCCAGATTTTTGATCTCTCTTTTCCTATACTATCCTCTCTACGGGATTCCTACTCTACAACTATTCTACAACTATCGCTTTATCTACCTAATTGAGCATTGCGTTGGTGGATGTATGTTGTTTTAGTTTTGCGTGGGTGGTTGTGTGTTGATGCCCTCCTTCAGGGTCACGCTTAGTCATGCCCTAGTTAGTTAGTTTATTTCCCTTATCTGTATAAATATATGGTCGTCTTGACCGTCCGTTTTAATTACGGTCATGGCGCGATTTGCTGTGTTTTGGTGATTCTTATGTTAAACGATAAGGGCAGTACCGAGGGCTGTTTGATGTACCAGGCGAGGTTCGGTTTTTCGGCCATGGTGGTATGCGCGTGGCGAGCTATGATGTTGACTTGTGGGACAGCGTTTCATATTTTCCGAAGGCAAAGTTGGGACAGCGATGGCCGCCTCCACAGGCACTATTATAGGGACGTATTCATTTGTCAAGAGAGGGACAGAAGCAATACCATGTGTGCTTAGAGAGAGCCTTCCTGTGATTTTTCTGCTAGTCAGGTGTTGATAATAGGGTACTTTTTGTGGCCCCCAGATCATTCCGTTTGGGTAACCTTATAATGTACATCCTTTATTCGAAAGCGAAAAAAAAAGAAAAACAAAGAGATGTGATAAGGCCTATTGTTTCTTATTTCTGTCCCACTAATCTATGTGCATTCCTGAAGGACAGCCTTTTGTTTGCTAGTGTGTTGGTGTGCCGTTCTCCTTTGGGTTGTGTGGCTCTCGATCAGCCAGGATTTTGACGCAACGCTGCTCAGTGCCAAAGTCCTAAGACCGCAAACCCCAGCGTTACATCTCGTCCTGATTTCCCGTTTGCCTTCCCCCCTCCGGAGAGGCCGGGCGATGGATTTTCCTTGTGATGGATCCATGCCCAGTTCCGGCGTGTTCTCGTGTGATCCTATTTCGGGCAGTGTGGCTCCCGATCAGCTAGGATTTTGGTGCAGCGCTCATAAGTGCAAAGCCAGTGGGCCGCAACCACAACGCTACACCTCGTCTTAACCTCTCGCTTGCCACACCCCTTTGGAGGGTGGGCCGGGGCTATGGATTTTCCTTGTGGTGGGTCCATGCCCCGTTCTGTTATGGTCTTCTCACAGTGATCCAGAGATCGCTGTCACCGTTAGGCACTCCTAAGTGCAAAGCCGAGGCCGCAAACCACAGTGCCTACCGTTGACTTTGTTCCCCTTTTTGCCGTGAGACGGCCGCCCTTTGATCACTACGCTCCTTTTTGGTTGGTAGCGTCTAAGGTGCGGTTAAATCATTTATTGTTTCTGAAATCGGGTCTGTAACGGTTTTGGTTTCAGGCATGCTTGTGTGTAACCTCGTACGGGGTGTGTCTCTCGTAACAGTGCAATAAATTTAGTCTGCGCCCTTAGCTTTCCCCTATATTTTGTCCAGGTAGTTTGTTTTCTCAAAGAAATTGAAAACCGCGTCCCTCATTTCCTGTGACATTAGATTGAGCAAAGAAATCGCGTTTATCTCCCCTTGGTATCCTAGTGCTGTCAGTTTTAGTTCCCTCATAGCGGGGGTGTTCGCGGACTTGACTTGATAGATTTTGTAAGGTAACCGGGCGCTAAAAGCACATAGGGGCTACCCCCATCTCGCTAAATGGGATTAGTTTATGAACTGCTCTTCCCAGGGCCTCCAATGTCCTGGCACTTGTCAATTCGACAGGTGTCAGCTGACC
Organism: Lucinisca nassula; assembly: GCA_963580285.1. Classification (NCBI taxonomy): domain Eukaryota; kingdom Metazoa; phylum Mollusca; class Bivalvia; order Lucinida; family Lucinidae; genus Lucinisca; species Lucinisca nassula. The sequence continues at coordinate 157,315,914 of OY757012.1, read as the reverse complement.
AATGGGAATATACTGAACTCTTAATCGGAGGAAGGCACAAATCGCACCCAAGGTACAGCGTTTGTCCTAAGAAACACAGTTCTATAGCGATTTTAGAATTTTGAGTGCAGGAATCAGACCAAAGACGGGCTCTAGTATGTAATGACGTGTTGCCAATTTCGACTGCCAAATGTGTCAGAGCACAGCCCTCTTTTCGAATGTCTGGCCGAGGAAAAAAGCTAACATACATTATCAGTTCTGGCTTCCATTATTCTCTGCCTCCACCCCTGACATGGCAAAGCCTTGGTGTTCGCGGAGGACCGCAACTTATTATTAGTATCAAAATAATTTCAACTATGAAAAGGTTCATTACCAGCAAATATTTTGTCACCAATACAAACTGGAATAGATTCATAAAACTTTATGTTAGGCATATTTTATGTATTTTTTAATTGAAATCCTTTAATCAAAATTAAAGTGATTAACCAAACTATTGCAAAATATGCAGAGTGTTGATTTTTTTTGTTTGTTTTGATTTGTTACGCCCCTTGAAAGTCTTATAAATAACTTAGTATGACACGCCAACTATTCAACAAAAATGCGAGGCGTTATCAAATTTCATAACAGTCATAAAAATAAATAACTTTTAATAAACGACGACTGTTATTCGCTTGACCAAAATGAAGAGAATAGAACACGATACATTTAAATTAATATGCAAAGATCACCCAAATTTTACGGTTTTCTGTATCTACAACTGCTAATTTCCAGTGTCCCCACCACGGACACTTTGTTCCGGCGAACGACTGTTCCCACGAGCGACATCATGTTGTGTGTTGCAAATATACCCTACTCTGCTGAACTCTGTCAGAAACTCAGTATCATTTTCATACTATCGTGGAACTATCACACCATTGCTATTAACTGGGCTGGACAGCCAAACAGCATCATAATAAAATTTTTAAAAGTCCATCAGGACTGCCTGTGCCAAATGCTTTGGTAAGGTCAACAAATGCCATGCTAAGGTCCGCACTCTGTTCCTGGCATTTTTTCCCTAGCATTTTTCTTGAAGCTACCATGCTTTTACAATCATGTTGATTGTTCTTCTGTCCTTCCTAAAACAACATTGACCTTCTAGAAGAAGCCCTGACTATTCAATGTGTTGGTTCAGTCGGCTTAGTAGAACTCTGCAAGGGTCTTTCCAGCAATCAACTATAAAGAGATGCCCTGATGATTGCCACAGACTTGAGGATTCCCTTTCCATTTGTGTTTATAGACAGCATGCATCCTTGAATTATTGAAGAACTGCTTCTTTTCTCCACATAATGTAAAATAACTGTCAGTTTCTTTGCAATTGGAGGACCTCTGCTTTGTAAGTCTCTGCAGGTATTGCATCTGATACTGGAGCCTTGCCGGATGGCAGGAGTTTTATCACCTTCACTGTTTCAGACATGTTTGGGAATCATCAAGCAGCAGTTTACATTCCCATTGTGGTACGAGAATTATTGATAGATGAAAGCCGATTAAGAGCACCATCAAAGTGTCCAGTCTTTGTTATTTCAAGATAGCTTCTTTTACGGTCAGAAGACTAGTTCAGCTTCTTTTACTGTCAGAAGACTAGTTCCATCTTCACTAAGGAGTGGAGGGTTCCTGAGCTCCAGGGACTATAAACTGTCTAAAGTGTATCAAAGAACTTCCTCATATCTTTTCTGTCTGAAAAGGACTGAATATCGCTTAGCCAGGAGTCTTGCATATCTCTGAACCTAGCTAGGACTGTCTTACAAATATTTGAATTGATAAAGAAATATAACAAGTTCAGAACAGAGCTGCTAGATTTGTAACAAGCAGTTACTGCTTTGAAAATTCGAAGTATGACTGAAATACTAGAAAATTAAGATGGGAGTCTCTCAAGAAAAGAAGCGACAGTAGGCTATACTTTTATACAAATATACAAAGATCTAAAGGGTGCTACCAGCAATCCGACAGATGACCTTGTCCCCTAGCTAGGGGCTGTAGAAATCATTCACTTGCGTTTCACAGACCACTACTGCAAGAACTGACATTTACAAGGAATCTTCCCCCTGACCATTAGAGATTGGATGCTCTTCCCGATTCGATCATTTCCTCAGCCAAGGTGCTGAGGTTTACCTTGATCTTTGGTGAGTTCCCATAGGCCTATCACAGGTCCAGGTGTATGCATGTCATTTGACGTATCATCAGTAGCAATTCTGGCATAACAGGTATGCTGTGTGCTTTTGATATTTTTCTTCAAGGAGTCTCTGGATTTCTTCATTATTCTAGTCGAACCAGTCTCCATGTTTGCGAGATACTGGACATAGGGGGTGAACAGTGTAACTGAAGAATGTCCCGTTCTCTATTGGGTACTCGGAGGTGAGGCGAATTCCAATGCATCCAAACCCTTGCTGTCTTGTTTCATCACGAAAATACAATTTTGACCTTTTTGAACCAACTTTTATTCAGTAAAACTGGTGTTTACAGGGGTAAACTTTATATTTTTTAGTTCTGCTCTAAAATGAAGATTGTGGGTACTCGTTAGAACCACCTCGATGAGGCGGTGTAACGTAAAAAAGTGGACCGTGAGAAAAGTAGAATTTCCGCCACTGCGCATGCACGTTGCTAAGTGGGCGTTAACCGATTGTTTAAGGCGGGACAGCGGTTCTAACGAGTACCACAATCCATATTTTGAGCAGAAGTAACAAAATTATCTCGATTTTTCATCTAAAATTTTCGTGTTTTTTTTTCGGTGGTAGTTTACAATGTATTTGTTTAAGCATATTTTCGTAATGCGCTTTTTGCGGTCGCTGTGCAGGCTGAATGCGCGAGTTGAGTTTGCAGCCTGCACCACAGTATTTGTCACTTTGACATCTTTCGCACTTTGACATAGTCAAAGAGATGTTAGTGTTTGGAGCGTGGGTGCGTTGCTGGTAGGCAGAAGACTGTTGGTGATGAGTAGTTCAGACTCTGTAAACTTCCTCAAAATGAGGAGACCATTGGCATCGTTCCTTCCCAGCTTTGATGGTCTGTGGCCACTTTGGCATTGAAGGTTTGCAGAAATCTCAGAATCCGGCTGTTTACTTTCGATTTGAAAGAGGGTGAGTCGATAAAATCCTGATTTTTTGCGACCCTATTGAAAAAACTTTTGCTGTTTTCTTCTCGAACTGTCACAGCTGTTTCGTAATGGTGTTTTTGCCTCGATAAATTACATGAAAGCATCTTTACAGACTTCTAAAATGCAAAACATGCAACTTTTCTAAAAAAAAAAAAATATTGTAATTACCAGAAATGCGACTGATTTATCCAAAGATGCCATTGTAGCTTGTAAGAGAAATAGTTCTTGTTCAAAAATAAATTACTATATACTTGTGTCATTGGCCCCCGCCCATAGGGGCTTGGAGAAATATATGGGCTGCATAATGCTTCCACGCAGAGCTGAATCCGGCCCGCACACTAGTACTGGTAACCCGCTTAGAGGATCTAAGCCTGTCCAGGAACTGCTAATAAACCCTGTTGGTTTCATTGGGCGACAGGGCTTGAGATGTCATTTCATCTCAATGTCGGGTAAAAGTCCCACAAAATTGGAAGCAGCGTCTCCAAAATGACCTTTACAGTGTTGACGGGGACGTTAAACCTCAAATCAAACAAACAAACTTGTGTCACACGTTCCACGGGCAGCAATAATCACGGACTTGAGTGCACCATGCTGAAAAAAGATAATCCTTACGACAGACGCATTCCTTTGATGTTACCATGAAACGCAGACAATGGCTACCAATGACGGATTTACTATCTAAATCAGTACCTACTTGCATATCTCCTTATTTGGAGGTTCAAAAAGCACGGTAATGAACAGTCTTGAATATAAACAACGGCGGTGAAAATAGCGTAAGAAGAGTAAATGATTACTCTCTCTCTCTCTCTCTCTCTCTCTCTCTCTCTCTCTCTCTCTCTCTCTCTCTCTGCATGTGCCTGGTATAGGGAGTATGAATTTCAACGATTTCCGTTTCAGGATCATGTTTCCTATACTTACATAAATGTCTAAAGAATATAACGGATGGATATGAACAGTCAGAGAGCCTTTCTTTGGTTCTAATAAATTTTTTACTATAATACTTTCACATTTTATTGAAATAATAAAAATGAGAAATGACAATTCACAGAGGATTTTCCAGATAAATCATTCACAGAGAATTTTCCACAAATCGGCTGATAAATGTTCGAGGTTTCATACAGGTATTCTAACGTTTGACGTTTCATTCCGATATTCTATTTTGAAGTCTATCTCTAGACTTAAACCATTTTTTTTCTTCGGATGTTTGAAGGGCAGGAAACTGAAGAAACCGGATCGACAGTGGTGGTTCTTGTGCAAATATATGTTTATGTACATTGAAATTTCTAAAGGTCCGCATTTATTGGAGGTTTCGTTCAGATAGTCTATAATCCCATAAACCATAGTTTCAGATACCACAGTTTCAAATGCCAACAATGGGCTTTCATGACCTAGCGGGTTAGAGCGCTGTCTCTTAACCATATCGTCTCTCACTGCTGTGATGACATGAACGTGTATTGTAAATTTGAATGCAATCCGTCAAAATTGTTCGTGAGAAAGCAGGTTTCAACTGCTGACGGATAGACGTTGCTCCAACCTGTTCATGTTTGAAAACTGTTGTGATCTGCAAGCCAGTTGACTTGCACAATTGCACAAAATCGTGATATTTCTTCATTTCTGTCATTCTTAGCAAAATGTAGACATTCATATGACACTGTTTGTTCGAAATATTTGGACATGATTCGCATCGGCTCAATTTAATCCAATCCATCACATGTCGTATTAAATCATTTCTGCACCGAGATGCATCTGAAAGCAATCAGACTGTACAGCTACACCGGTTGATATGATTCTTACCTGGTCGCAGGCGCCTTTTTATGGTGCATGTACCCCGAATCTTTCACATAACAATACTTGACAGGCGGGTTTCTCCTTTGTTTTATTTGTTGTAAGTTTTACAAAAAGACTGACTGTTTAAAGAAACGGTGTAGACCAATTACCGATTTTTTGCGGCGTTTCATCTTGATCTGCATTGCCATATTTGGGACGCTTGACAAATATTGACCTCATACTACAAAGCCTAACTGACAAAATCTTTACACTTACGTCATGAGTTTCTGCCACTTTAATCTTTGTATTTTGAGAAAAACATGCATATAGTTGCTATTATGTAAGATGCTTCCATTAAAATCATCAAACTGCGAGATATAGTAGATCTTGGCATACTCTGCATAAGCATCTACATAAACACCCTCTGTTACACGCGGGTACTTTGTATTCATTCCGCTTCGTTATTATATCCCATTATGCCAATTAGAAGTCCCGTGGTGTAGAGGAAAAACTATCGCCTCGCAAACCAGGGGTCGTGGGATCGATTCCGGGCTTCACCAGACTATCGGATAGGTCTTTAAACGGAGGTCCCGTCTCCATATGACCTTGTTGTTGGTAGGGACGTAACACTCAAACGCGCCCGCCTATCGGGGCTCGAAGAAATATATGGGCTGCATGGTGCTTCCACGCAGACCTAAAACTTACCACACATGAGTACTGGTAAAGCGCTTAGAAGGACTAAGCCTGTCCAGGCAAAGTGGTGTCAGTCAGACCGTCCAGTGCATTTAAGCCGTTTGGTTTAATTGGGCGACAGGGCTTGAGATGTCATTTCATCTCAATGTCGGGTAAAAGTCCCACAAAATTGGAAGCAGCGTCTCCAGAATGACCGACATAGTGTTAACGGTCCCCGTTAAACCTCAATTCAAACAAACAAATACTCTGGCAATATTTAATTTTGAACACATGTTTGGTCATTCATTCTTTTCTGCTGAAGTAGGTTGGATGAGGAAAACAAACTATTCATCTTATGTTTTAACCCATATATGACTATGGAATCTTCCACCAAGTAAGTAAGGGTGTCAGGTTTATTTGTTTCTTTGTGGCAAATTTTGCAAAAATGAATGTTCTTTTAGCAAACAGTGTAGACCCAGATCAGAAGCCGTGTTCTGCGGCGTCTTATCTGGGTCTGCACTGTTTGATAATTTCCAAGAAAAGGGCCGCTAGGCACATTGTTGATCTAATAAGACAGATTCGTAATTTCGTAAGACCCGACCCTACCAACACGTACTACACCTTGGAACAACGTCATATCAACGTCGTTATAATAATGTATAATCATATTTATCTGTCAAAATAATGAAATTAAAAATATTCTGCATGGACAAAAGGTAACTCATGTGTGGAATTACGCCATTAATATACCAAAGGAAATTTACAAATCTTGCCTATATCAAAGTATATCAAACATGATGAAATCACAGAGTTATGACACCTACTAAAAGTGACGGGTCATATGCGCTATTTAAAGTCATATGCGCGCATATGACTCACGTGCGGTATTAAGACATGTCGTCCAGAGAATGTAGGACAAAACGTCCCATGGACAAAACGTCCCATGCCATTTTTTACCAAGTGGACAAAACGTCCCACATCATTTTTGCAGGGTGGACAAAACGTCCCATATCATTTTGTCAGGGTGGACAAAACGTCCCACATCATTTTTTAAGGGTGGACAAAACGTCCCACACAGTTTTGACAGGGTGGACAAAACGTCCCATGCTATTTTGACAGGGTGGACAAAACGTCCCATATTCTTGAGGTGGTGTTAGGGAGGTGGAAGGGATTCGGAAGGGTATTTGACAATATAGAGTAAAAATTCATTATTAAGACCACCTTAAAGTAAGACCAATTATGCTTTTAAAAGCATATTTAGAAGGTTTTAGGAACATTTTCTTTGTGTTTGTAGTGTCCAGTCTGCTCTAGTTGAAGCCCACCCTTGGAACTGTTCAAAAGTGGTCTTTTAGGCCACTACTGAAAAGTCCCAAGGGTGGTCTTAATATATGAATTTTACTGTACTAACATGAACACTACAAAAATGAATTAGGAAATATAGTTAGATGCTTTTATTTACAAAACATGAATATGCAAACACAATCATTAACCCTTTACCACTCAGATACGTGTTTTTACGTGTCTGCACCCCCCCCCCCCAATTTTAAGCCCCAGAAGCACCTAAAATCTGCATTTCTACCCCTGGATAGTTATGTTTGCTTAAGGATTTGTTGGGCAAAAAAGCGACCTGTTTTTTTTGCGCGCCTCCCCATTAAAAATATTCTAGGGGGGATTGAAGGGGGGCAGCGCCCCCCTCACATCCCGAAAAATTTTGGGTGTATGGCCCCACTGGCCGCTAAAATTTATATCTGAGGGTGTCTGGGGTCAAAAATGCCTGAAAATTGATGCTGATAAAACATGCTGCAAACAGTGAAAATGGCCAGTGCCAAACACCTTAATTGTTGCCTTGACAGATGTGTGAAGATTAAAATGTGATCAAAAATTCATGTGAAAACACACTTTTTGCCAACTTTGAGATGCCCCCTCTTTACCATGACAACAATGATCAAGTCATGAAAGGTTGCATTTGAAAGGCTACTGTCCAATGAACATTCATACCGAGTTTGGTGTAAAACAGACCATCCATTATGAAACAATGGCTTGTTGAAGTTGCTGTCAGGTGTAACACTGTGAAAATCAGCGAAATTCACAAAATCCCTGAGTGGTAAAGGGTTAAAGAGCACATGGTTAAGAGCAAATTTTTTACATAAAAGAAAATTTTTTATGATAGCACATGTAAGAAAATGTGTTCAACTTATCCTACTCTGTTGAAAAAAAAAATAATATCAGTGGGTAATTGGCAAACAGTGCAGGCCAAGATCAGATGCCTCAGAACACGAGGTCTTATCAGGGCCTACACTGTTTGCAAAACTATAAGCCACATTCCAAATTAATTTTAAACAAAACACAACCTGATATCCCTATCTGAAACACAGTTTTCACCTATTATTTCATTACTGGATATATCTTGTATAAAAATACTAAAGGTATCTTGTATAAAATACTGAAAACATCACGAAAAACATGCCTTTATAATTTTGACCCCCTTAAAACACACTATACAAGTTGCCTGGAACTACTGGAACTACGGATCATGCCAAATATAATCCTAATGGGTTGAGAGGTCCATAAAACCCCTAAGCACACATGAATAATAAAAAAAAGTTATTACAAGTAATTATGCCCTTTTCACTTTAATCTAACAAAGGCTTTTTCTTTGATTAGCTGCTAATTACAGAATTAAATTGTTGATAGGAAAATGTATAACTTTTGAAAATTCTGATTGATTTTTGTGAAGGGTCTTTATAATCTGTATGATGAAAATTAATGGTGATGATCAAATTGATCATAATTGAACAAACATTATTAAGTCAGTTCAATGAATGTAATCTAAGGTTGTAATTTTCTTATTCATTGTTAGAATTTTTGCATTGATGATACATTTTGTCAACTTTTGTACATGTGCAGTACTACCTGCCTGTTGCAATAATTTCTCCATGACACCAAAATAGCTTTGACAGTATTGAAATCTACAGTTTTCAACACATGTATATACAGACTGATTTTCCAAAATCAGTAATTGTGCATGTGGAGGAGTGGGGGGATATTGTCAGCCTTTACAAAAAGAGGGGATTTTGTCCGGGGGTGGGGGGATTATGTTTGGGGCGTCTGATCAGGGCCTACATTATTTGCAAAAAGTTCAAATAAATTTAAAAGAAAACACCCCTTAATTTCAAAATGGACTCCTGTCATATATAAGGAGGATGAATCCATTCGGTATAACAAGGGGAATATAATGGTCTTAATTTGCTCACCTGAGAAGAGATATACATGTGGGTCCCATGGTGGGGCGAAATGCATGACACTAGAGGTCAATTACACCATTTCAACAAACAACAATTAGTCATTTATTAGACAGATTAGATTAGATAGATTAGATTAGGTATAATGGTTCCCTTTGAATTGAATATGGGACGTTTTGTCCACCCTGTCTAAAAAGCATGGGACGTTTTGTCCACCCTGTCAAAACCATGTGGGACGTTTTGTCCACCCTGTCAAAATCATGTGGGACGTTTTGTCCACCCTGCAAAAATGATGTGGGACGTTTTGTCCACCCTGACAAAATGATGTGGGACGTTTTGTCCACCTGGTCAAAAAAGGCATGGGACGTTTTGTCCATGGGACGTTTTGTCCGGCTCCCCGTCCAGATGGTGTCTTTGACGAAAGGCGAAGGCAATTGTATCGATTCCTGGTCATTGCCCCCCCCCCTTTCACCCATTCTTTGGTCGAGGTACACTGTGGTAAGGCTGCAGTTTCTGGATTAACTTTCAAAATAAACGAAAACAGAATGTATTTTATTCCTTTTTTTTTTCATTTTCCACGCTTGTGATTTTCACGTAATTGGTAATCATGACTTTGTGCCGTCTGCATTGCGTCACTCTGTGCGGGTCGTCACTGGTATCCTTATTCGAACACCCTCATCCTGAATGCCACAGCTATATTTCTAAAATCCTGCTTTTTGATAATTCTAAGAACGCATATAGCAGGTACTCAATGCATAAGTATTTTATGCTATTCAGGGAACATTGAACATTATGTATGAATTATTCAAGGTTGGGCGGTCAAAACCAGGGGCGGTTTTAACCGGTGGTTTTAACCGGTTAAAACCGTCCCGGTCAATACTCCCAAAGTGGTCAATACTGGTCAATACTGGTCGATTGAAATATTGAGTGGTCAATTGAATAATTTTAGTGTTAAAAAAGCAAAGCTACTGAAACTATTTTGAAGTTTTGCTCTCTTTGCTGGAGGCTGATCATTTGATAGAGTTTCAGGTTCAGATGTTATTTCTTCAAGTGGCCTCTTAGCAATGCTTTCTGGCTTTTTTAGTCCTAGGCATTTTTGTCTATCACTCATCAGTCTTAGACAGTGCAAGATGTTGAAGTTAGTGCTATCAGTCTTAAGACCTTAGCACTAAATTCAGCCCCTTGCACTGTTTTTTTTTTTTTTTGTTGTTGTTGTTATCTTCCAAAATAGTGAAGAAGTTCCAAATTGGGTCTTTAGGTTTCATTCATTTTTGACACCTTCAGTAATAGCTTGATGATAAGATTCTGTCCATATTGCATATATATCAAAATTTCACACCTTATGAATAAAGCCTGGTGTCAGTTTATAATACCCCTATTAGGGACATGTAATTGGTCAATTTAGCAAGCAGATCTTTGCCACATCCACTGCAGTGGCATGGGTTAGTCTGTTTTGACAGCAATTTACAGGTGTTGCAGATACTTTTAAATATTCAAAGACATCAGTGAATCTTCAAATATTGTTTGGTTAATAAATAAAGGACCTTTCATAAATCCTTCAAAATCCATGATACATTCAGCTTAGTATTCATATTCCTGTAAATCAAAATATGAACAATCAATCTAACCTATAAAGGAAAAAAGAATAATTATAAAGATTGTTTGATTGAAAAGAACTGGCCTGTCTACAGTTCAGTGAGTCAATCGACCAGCAATCATGTCTTTTGACTTTTGATGAAATAAAAGATACCTCAAACAATTACTGTTATATTAATAAAAACTATTTTGTCTTGTTCAGTGATGAAAATATAGTCTAACATCATGTACATGATGTAGGGGGAAAGCTTTTAAGACCAGTTTAGCAAAAGGACAGAGGTATATACTCCAGTGATTTAATCGACCACCAATCGACCAGTAATGACCGGTTAAAACCGGTTTTAACCACCGGCCCGGTCAATACTCATATTGACCGGCTTTTTGCCAACCTTGGAATTATTGCTGTAAAACTAAAAAAAAAAAAAAAAAATGTCGACGTGAATAAAACAACTATATTTTGCCGAATAAAACATGTTATAATTCGTCACTGACAGAAGGATTTACGTCCGCAGATCGTGGAAAGTATTCCGAGACACTGCGAAACGGATTGCTATCAACATCTGCGGGCATCTGTTTAATATATGCCCGTAAAATGCGATTTTATTCAGCTCACTACGAATGTTTGTTTGTTTTTTCAGTCGGCGTTTCGGTGTCCGTCTGCGTTCCAGGTTGTCGAATACCCCGTGTTGTATGTAATTTGAGAAATCGCAGCGATCGGGATATGGTGTATCATGTTGGCAAGAGTATCTACTGTCTGTGTGCTAAGGGCCATGTCGTCGAATGTTGTACTGAGTTTATAGTAGCGCAATGGACGGCACTGGATCGGTCAGCGCACTTGTCTAGCCCGATCCGGGCCTTTGTATGTTAAGTATGAATTATGTTATGGTAATGCATGAGAAGCCGGGGCCTGGCGATCCCGGCCGAACATAGGCAGGACCTCGATTGATGATTCATTGGGCATAATTCAAGGATATGGATCGGTACATGTTACGCTGTTGTGTATCAAGTATTTCATAAATTGTAGGCATTGTTTGTTTGATTTGAGGTTTAACGTCCCCGTCAACACTGTAAAGGTCATTTTGGAGACGTTGCTTCCAATTTTGTGGGAGAAGCCCCCGTGGTGCAGTGGTTACGCTACTCGCCTTGTAAACCAGGGATCGCAGGATCGATCCCGGGCTTCTCCAGACTTTCGGATGAGTCTTTAAACCGAGGTCCCGTCTCCGTATGACCTTAGCTGTTGGTGGGACGTAAAACTAAAAGTCACTCACTCACTCCAATTTTGTGGGACTTTTACCCGACATTGAGATGAAATGACATCTCAAGCCCTGTCGCCCAATGAAACCAATAGGGTTTATTAGCATGGACGGTCCGCCTCGCACCGCGGTTCCTGGACTGGCTTAGATCCTCTAAGCGGTTTACCAGTACTAGTGTGCGGGCCGGATTCAGCTCTAAGTGGAAGCATCATGCAGCCCATATATTTCTTCAAGCCCCTATGGGCGGGGGCGACATAAATTGTAGGTATTAGATGAACTGAAAGGCGGTTAGTCTTGAACACTGAAGCTTTTCTCTCCCGGCAGTGAAGTCAGTGGCGCGCCAATAATGACTTTAAGCCTTCATTAAATAATTTATTGTGGCACTTGTGTGCAAAAATGTAGTCAACGATTTACTTTGAAAGCTAGTGACGTTGAGTTTGTGATACGCGTCGTGCGCAATTGATTTTTTTGGGATAGGCTAGGAATTGTGTGTGTGTGTGTGTGTGTGTGTGTGAATTCGGGTTTAACGTCGCTTTCAACAATTTTTCAGTCATATCACGACGGTGTCTGGTTGCGACAGGGAGCTCAATGCTCACGTTTATAGTGCTGCCTCACTGAAGTATCATGTCCCAGACACATTACATGATACCACACCCAGTCACATTATCCTGACACTGGATCGACCAGTCCTAGCTCTACCCCGTAAATCTGAGTGCCAAACGAGGAGCAGCTAGTACCATTTTTAACGACTTTGGTATGTCGCGGCCCGGGGTCGAACCCCAGACCTCCCGTTCCCCGGAGCGGACACTCTACCAACTGAGCTATCGGGGCCGGTAGGATAGGCTAGGAAATGTTTGTTTATATATATGTGATTGTGATTTGGTTTGTATTGCAGTTTAACGGCCCAGTGAACATTATTTTAGGTCATTCTTGAGCCGGTCAGTTTACCTATCCACACTTTTCCTGGACAGGTTTATACGTAAGCTGTCAACCAGTACAGTGCACATTCTTTCGCCAGACTTCTTGAAACAGCGGAAGGGAGAGAACGACCGTAGAAAAGATTTCATGATCAATCTCCGCGAAAGAATCTTGCCGACTCCGGCAGGTATCGAGCCCGCGTCCTACTGATCACCAGTCGGACGCGCATCCGACTGAGCTCCCGAGCCCGGTAATATGTGACTGTGATGTAAATATCTTACATGTAATTGAATACTATAAATTAGAATTTCCTCGGCGATTTTGCCCATCAAATAGGATAGCCACTCTCCATACAGTAAAATTCTTATATAAAGACCACCTTTGAGACTGTTCAAAAGTGGTCTTTAAGACCACTTTTGAACAGCCCCAAAGGTAGTTTTGACCAGAGGACACTGTATGCAGAAAACACAAAGAAAGAATAACTGCAACCTATATACTACATCAGCTTTTTAAAGCGAAATTAGTCTTAATTTTAGTTTACTGTATATGTTTTGCCAGTGCATGGGAAAGCATATATGTTACAGTTAGAACCGCCACAATGGCGTCTTTCTAGCCCCCTCCCCCCACCCACTCCCCACCACCAAAAAAAAAAAAAAAAAAAAAAGAAGAAGGGAAATAACGTTTATGGTACTTTTGTAAACCATTCTCCTTATATAAAGCTCAAAGAGAGATATTCATTAAACGGACTTGTTGACGTAATGTAAAGTAAAAGAAAACTCAAAACTATGTCGGCACTGGTGGGTCGATTGTCTCTGAGTGAACTTACCCAGTCAGCAAATCGGGCTAACGTCGGACAGACGGCGATACGACCTGGCTACGTTGCATCACGGTCTGTTCGAAGTCGGCCTGCTGTTTGATGCTGGCTGGGTAGACTGTTTCGTATTACCTTTAAATTTCTGCACTGTAAGCAAACAGTGTAGACTCTGATCGGACGTTGAGGCATCTGGTCTGGGTCTACACTGTTTGCCAAACCTAACACTTGATTGCAGTCCAGTTACTGACATCACAGTATCGCTTCTAAAACGACAAATCAATGATAGTCACACGTGGACTTCAGCGTTGAAAGGCTACTGCGCTTTATAACTTTGGATCGATTGACAAAAAATCGACCCCAAAATTACCATTTTTCTTGCTATCGAATCTGCTTTGTGACACGGAGTTTTCTAACAGTATACGTGAAATAAGATCTTAACATCTGTCGCCATTCTGTATCGACTTTAGAAATAAATAATTTCTGTGAGATTTAACAATTATTGGCGAGGACAGGCGAGGACTGGCGGTGTAACAGCTGTACCCAGCGCCCCACTGGAGTGCTGCACAATAATACAGATGGGGACAAAAATTGCAGTAGAATCTCCTGCATGTTGGGTATTTTTCAGCAGACAATTTGAAATATTTTTCTTTTATTTTTCTTTCTTTTTGATATGAGGTTTTTGTCCCCGTCAACACTGTGCAGGTAATTTTGGAGACGTTGCTTCCAATATTGTGGGACTTTTACCCGACATTGAGATGAAATGGCATCTCAAGCCCTGTTGCCCAATGAAACCAATAGGGTTTATAAGCATGGACGGTCTGACTCGCACCGCTTTACCTGGGCAGGCTTAGATCCTCTAAGCAATTTACCCGTACTCGTGTGCGGTCGGTTTCAGCTCGTCTGTTCAAAATTTGCATGAGATGTCAAATCCTGTTTTCTGGAAAAAAAAAAAGAAAAAAATATCAACAATTTTTTGTCTGCTGAATTAGTCAAGGGAGTGGGTGGAAAAGGTTAAATAATTCGATACATGATAATTTGACAAAAATGCATTAATTTTAGAGCACCTTACATGAGTGATCTTTTCATGTAAAATTTATGTCACAAACCTTGTGACTGCAACTACTTTTCTTTTGGCCTATGGTGACCAAACTTGGTACACATATTGCTAAGGACTGCAGATGCGCAAGAAGGCATCCAAATTTTCATCTGCCCCCATTGGGCTTGGTGGCGAGGTCAAAGGTCAAAATTTCAAAACAAATACTTAAGAATGCATTTTCTTCTTTATTTCTTGGTTTATGGTGACCAAACTTGGTACACATATTGCTTATGGACTGCAGATGCCCAAGAAGGTATCCAAATTTTCATCTAAACCCACCCCCCCCCCCCCCCTGGGGCATAGTGTGAGGTCAAAAGTCAAATTTAGAAACAAGCGGGTATTTGCGACGGTGCACCATCGACTGCGCGATCTTGTTTTCCCTATTTTCACAGAAAAGCATAGACGCGGATCTTACGAGCACCCAGACTTCAATTTAGTATATTTGTAGCAGAAATACTAGAAATACATTTATTGCACCCAGATAAGGAAATTAATAGTTTTAGCTTGGAATAGAAATTATGTGAGTGAGTGAGTGTTTGAGTTTTACGTTCCACCAACAGCTAAGGTCATACGGAGACGGGACCTCGGTTTAAAGACTCATCCGAAAGTCTGGAGAAGCCCGGGATCGATCCTGCGATCCCTGGTTTACAAGGCGAGTAGCGTAATCACTACACCGCGGAGGCTTCATAGAAATTAAGTTCTAACCCTGGTGTTCTTACAGAAAAATCGAAGTCTTTTAACCGAGGTCCCGTCTCTGTATAACCTTAGCTGTTGGTGGGACGTTTGTTTGTTTGTTTGTTTGTTTTGAGGTTTAACGTCCCCGTCGACACTGTAAAGGTCATTTTGGAGACGTTGCTTCCAATTTTGTGGGCCTTTTACCCAACATTGAGATGAAATGACATCTCAAGCCCTGTCGTCCAATGAAACCCATAGGGTTTATAAGCATGGACGGTCCGACTCGTGCGCACCGCTTTGCCTGGGCAGGCTTAGATCCTCTAAGTGGTTTACAAGTACTGTTGGTGGGACGTAAAACTAAAACACAGAAAAATCGAATATTCTCGCGTGATTGATAGATGCAATGGATATGCGCCTTAGTTAAGGTTGACGTAACAGCACGTTACGTGCCCTGTAGTGTCATCACAATATGGCGGGCGTCGGCAACCAAAGTGGTGGCTGCAGTAGTAAAAATCCACGCTCAGAAATGGAAGTTATGCAAGAAAAAGAATCCTACATGGGTGTGATGGGTGGATAGAAAAATTCGTCCCTCGGGATCACTGTCCAGCATCATTCGGAAAGCCTCGTGATGCCGGACAGTGACCCTCGGGGCGGATTTTTCCAACCACCACTCCCACCCATGTATGATTCTCTCTGCAATTTACACCTGAAAAGTGTCATAAGTAAGCGTTAACACCCAGGATCCTGGGTACGTTAGCCTAAGGCTAAATAATAACTTTTGGCCATGACTGTAGCATTACTTGTGTCTCAGACCCCGTAAATTGTCGATTTTTTTTGTTAGAATAAGAAAGTTTTCTCCTCACATATATAGCACATATAGATTATAATGCATGTTAGAGGAACAACAGGATTTGTTTCTAAAGTTTTCTTCTGAACTCAAGTGCTAATGTATCACATTCCGTTAACAGAAATTCTAGAAACTAGTTTTTGAATCAGTTTAAAACTGGATAATTTCGATCGTTTGGAACACTTACTAGGGGGAACGACTGTTTAGACCATTTGAAACAAATGCTAGTATTACTACTATGTTAACTAAACGGCGACGCTGAAACTTAATCTGAGTGAATGACCACCGAATGATTGAAACTTTAAAAGAGCATATATTTGTTGGAATGATGAAGGAGATGAGATTAGCACTTCTAATTGTTTGGATTGCCCTCTGCCAAGCTCATGCTGGTGGTTCATCCTTGATGTTCGAACTACCGGATAATGACAAATTCTGTCTAACAGAACGTTTTGATGGACCAATAAAATATATATTTGAGTATCGCGTAATTCGCGGAGGAAACAATGACGTGGACGCTACAGTAAAAAGTCCCAACGGAAAAGTTTTGTACAGACAGTCAAAGATGAAGAACGACAGGTTCGTGTTCGAGACTTCTAGGGGAGAGTATTCGTTCTGTTTTGGAAATGAGTTCTCAACCTGGGCTCATAAAATAGTCTATTTTGACCTTAGACCGGAAGTACTAGATTCTCTTGCGAGAGAAGCTGGAATTAAGAAACGCCCATACGTTAGAACAGCTGCAGAAGCTTCCTGTGAGGGAGTGCACGAGACATTGACGTCAGTGGTCGAATTTCAACGCGATTACAGACTGAAAGAGTCGATTGGACGCCATATTGCTGAAATATTGAATCAAATAGTGACTTGGTGGTGTCTAGGTCAAGCGTGTTTTATTCTTGTGGCAGGCCTTGGACAAGTTTTTATCCTTAAAAGGTTCTTTACTGAAAAAGCTTCAGCCAGTTTCAAACCCGCAGCGTAGGGAACACAGCAACGTTTAACCCATATATACCTAGCGGCCCTTTTCTGGGACATTGGCAAACAGTGCAAACGCAGAAGAATGCGGCGTCTGATCTGGGTCTACACTGTTAGCTTAAAGAACTTTCATTTTTGTTAAAGTTGCTACAAACAAAAACAACACACCCTATATTTGGGAATGGGTCACTCCAAACTTGTTAGACGGAAGATTCCATTGTCATATATGGGTTAATTAAGAGAAATGAAGATATTTCCCGCCATTTAAATGGACTACACATTGAGGTATATACGTACGTGGTATTTTCGTCGGAGAATTTTTGGAACACGGAATGCAGTTTTTATGATTTATATGTTTTCCTGGAGAAACTTAATTTTAGAAATGATATATGCCACATTTTAAATTTAATCTTGACAGTTTACCTTATAAAACGTATTTTCGATGGCTTATTGATAATGTCTTTCTTCCTGCATTGTTATTCAACTTTATATGTGCCGATTGGCGCAGCATGTGATCGTGTACGAGTCGTTTCTGGAATGAACGATTTTTTTTTCATTTAATTTCACACTATTTGCTTAAAAACCGGAATTCTATGGTTAAATGGAACAGTTTAAAACACACTCCAGAACTACACGCAAAGACAACCCACCAGTTGTCCCGGTGCTCTGATTTGTATCTGTTGAGCCGGTGCACGACAAAACGTTCAGTAAAACCTGTGCGATCAGTAAAGACTCGGATTAGGTTGTTCCATCATCCAGCGAGGCAATTGTTTCCTATCTCTCTTTGGATAGTCCAGCCGCACTAAAGGGCTCATGTGATCAGCAAAGACTCTGATCAGACTGCGCGGATGCGCAGGCTGATCTGAGTCTTTGCTGTTCGCATTTTTAAGGTCTTATTGTAGGTTTTTTCCTGCGCAGCTCATTACAGAAACTAAGCACAAAAGTGCTTTACTTGCCGTTCTTCGTGGACACAAAACTTTTCAAACTCCTTTCAAAGAATCTCTTTGCATCAAGTAAATTTGATAAGCAAATGTCATTCATCAGAGAATTTTAAAACTAGATCAAGCAATTGATTGGGCTCATTTTGGCAAACACTTTCTGATTGAGATTTGAGAAGTATTTTAATTGGACGGTGCAGAAGTCTGCAATGAAATGTACACCACCTTGTGTTTTGAATTTATTTCTGTCTGGCAGTTGACTGACAGGATGTTAGGCTATATTGAATGATGTTTCAAGTCAAAATGAAATGAAGCCCATCAAAGTTTGAACAGTTTTGTATCCCAGGCGTATCTCAAAAATGGTTACTTTTTCAGAAGAAAATTTGTTGTTGTTTTTTTTAACCCCCAAAAATGGGTAGTGGACGCTAGCAGAAATAAGAAAAATACTATACATGTAATATACATCCCTGTAAACGACAGTTTTCACATCACGAAAAAACGCCTATATAATTTTGACCCCCTTGAACCCCACTTTTATATTGTAAAACTGGGGTTTACAGGGGTAAACCTTATTTTTCTTATTTCTGCTCAAAAATATAGATTGTGGCTACTCATTAGAACCGCCTAATCGATTTTTCTTATTTCTGCTCAAAAATATAAATTGTGGCTACTCACCTCAATGAGGCGGTTCTAACGAGTACCCACAATCTATATTTTGAGCAGAAATAAGAAAAATATCACAAATTTTCATCTAAAAAATGGTAACTTTTACAATGTATTTGTATAGGCGTGTTTTTGTAATGCTGTATAATTTACAGGGGTATTCACTACACAGACTTGTTATCGTGATGATCTGGGGCCAGTTGTTCAAAACTAACGATGTCGTTAGTTAAAATCATGATCATTTAATATAGCAAATATACTAATATTTTTGCTGAATAAATGTGAGCAGCTTCTGCATTTTTTTTTTTGCAAATGCAAAAGCTGCTTACATTTTTTTCAGCAAAGATTTCAGAATTTTTTATATTGAACTTGGTAGAACAGTTAACAATATGACCAATAACGAGCTCGTTAAGCTAACGAGACTTTGAACAACTGGGCATTGATGCTCAGAAACTGATATGCAACCCTGGACCTTTTTGGTGAGTTAAATTACCTCTAAAACAACAGGTTTGAAGAAACATTTATTGAAAACAACACAAAACAGTGTATGTATAATAATACTGACTGGTGCTCTATGAGACAATATAGAATAAAATTTTAACATATAGTGACCCTAAGTAAAACATATACACACTTGATTTTGCATGCTCTCGGTTTGACAGGGAGACATTATTGTGCATGTTTGTTTTTCAGTTACAGCAAAACTGACGGTATATAATGTATTCTGATCATAGATATTGAATATACAAATGAAAAAATAGCTAACAGTGTTTTAAATGTAAATAAGTATATAAAACTATTTAATCTTCTTAAGAGTCAAGTGTGTATACTTCTAGGCTGGGTCTGTAACCTTGTACAAATATACATGTAAAATATATATATACATAAATATAAAATGTTTTGATCAATACTTAATTTTCTTTGTAATACTGATTGTTGACTTTTTCAGCCCTGTTAGGGAGGTTACCCGCCTATAAATTAAAAACACACGTTCTTCACTGGGACTTACTTTGAAGATATTGCTCGAGGTGACAGAGATGGGGGTGGGGGGATGGGTCTCAGATTCTTTCCTTTGTGGGTTATCACTTTTTGTGATTCTAATATGGGCCCCGTCAAGCGATTTTGGTACTTATCGCCTATGCGAGCAGCGAAGGTTCAGGCGAGCCTGCGCATCCGCGCAGTCTCGCCAGAACCATCGCTGCTCGCTCATACAAGCAGTGAATCAAGAGGAACCTTCAGACAGAAAGCCATATCCATGGTCCCTCTGAATGGCTGGGCATGCGGAGTTAAAATTTGTCATGACGGAATGCTCGAAGACACAAATTCGCTTGGCGGGGCTCGTATGATCCAATTCATAAGCGACCCTGTTTGCCATTAGTGAACAACAAAGGTACAGATTAGTCTGCGTATCCGCACATTCCTATCAGCACTTTAATGTTCGCTGCTACGAAAACACGCCTATACAATTACATTGTAAATTTTACCACCTAAAAATCGAAAATTTAGACTAAAAAGTGGGATATTTTTCTTATTTCTGCTCAAAATATAGATTGTGGGTACTCGTTAGAACCGCCTCATCGAGGCGGTTCTAAAGAATACCCACAATCTATATTTTAGAGCAGAAATAAGAAAAATAATGTTTACCCCTGTAAACCTCAGTTTTACCATATTAAAGTGGGGTTCAAGGGGGTCAAAATTATATTGACATGTTTGCGTGATGGCAGTACCTCTAGTTCCTATATCTGAAATTTCAAGACCCTTGCTGGTCTGTGCAGGTGAGCAGGCTGGTTTGTATCCAGCTTTGTCGCAATTACCGAAAGTGGGGACTATATCATGAATGGGAATGCGTTCTACATGACCATTCTGTTAGGGAGTACCATTTCAAGCTATCGCCCCCCCCCCCCCCCCCCCCCCAAAAAAAAAAAAAAAAAAAAAAACGAAAAGAGTTGTCGTCCCTAACGGGCAATCGATACACCTTCAGGGGAGGCAACTCCTGCAAAAGCATTTTTTAGTCTCCCATGTCAATAGCGGTCAAATCTTAAAGGGAGGAATTTGCTCCGGAGCAGCAAATTCTTTCCCCTTTTTCCGTAGGACAGAGTTTCAGGAAGTCCCGAAAATCACGCTCTTTGCAAAATGACGAAAAAATCTGCCAGGTTTATCAATCCCCTTAAATAAATATTCCAAACACGCCCTCTAGAACATGTACATGGATTTAACATTTTAAAACCCAGCTTTATGGTTTTCAAAAGTAAAACAACAAAAACATGTATTTAAACATAAGCAACAGCTTTCAGAAAAGCCTAACAACGCAGAGAACAGTTTAAACAAGATGGGACACAAAACAGTATCTTGAAAAGACATGTGAGTGCAGGTAAGACTCAGATCAGCCTTAATATCTGGGCAATCAGAATTACAGCGTTTAAACCTGGTTGACCTTCGACTCAGTATAGCCATTACAGCACAGACTGGTCTGAACCTTAGCTGTACTCACATACCATTTCGTAAGGTGTAACATTTGCCTGTGCCCTGGCCCAGTTAAGGAGATTAGATATACTTAGCTCTGTTACGCAATTTTACAAGGGTGTCAACTGCTTCACATTTGCCCCTTTGACAAAGGGGAAAGAATTTGCTCCTAAGGAGCAAATTCTTTCCTTTAACAGTAAACCCTTATTGAAAACCACAGGCAATTTTTTTAATGAGTTTGCTTCCCATGAGGGTATATCTATTCCCCTTTATAAAATATGACTAAGCTCCCCGGAACTGAACACACAGCAATGGCAGCACGATGATGATGACGAAAATAATGATGAATGGTGACGATGGCGATTCTTCAGATATCTAATGTAGCTTGAAGAGTCTGTTAGTCAGATGCATGTCATCTACATATCTGAAAAAAAGAAAGACATAAAAATAATAAGCATTCCTGATACACTACATACAGTACGCGCATTTGCCTGGGGATTTTGTTTTGGGGTTTAACGGCCTAGTCAACATTATTTTGGGTCATTTTTGAGCCATTCAGTTTACCTATCCACACATTTCCTGGACAAGCTTATACGTAAGCGGTTAACCAGTACAGTGCACACTCTTTCGCCAGAAACTGACAGCTGCCCTTCTTAAATCAGCGGAAGGGAGAGAATGACCGTCTGTAGAAAAGATTTCATGGTCAATCTCCACGAAAGAATATTGCCGACCCCGGCGGGTATCGAACCCGCGTTCTCCTGATCACCAGTCAGACGCGCATCCGACTGAGCTACCGAGACCGGGATCTGCCTGGTGATAAGGCGATCGCGGGTTCGATTCCCGGCGGATACAGCTACACTTTTTCGTGGGTATATTTTCTGCCGCCTTTTCCGCTGATTATCATTGGTGTGAGCTTATACTGAGGACTGTCCAGGAAAAGTTTGTTCAGGTTAACTGACCAGCTTGGCATGGCCTTAATAATGTTGACTGGGCTGTTAAACTTCTAAAACAAACAAAGACAAACCGTACAGATACGGCAATCAAAGACACGGACGGACCAGGCTGTGCTTTCGCGAGTTCTGATCAAAATATTTCCTTTCCACAAAAAGATCCTTTTTGTTTGGTTGTGAGCTAAACGGCGAATGTTCGGGGCCCGTTTCTCATACAGCTGACACGAAAACACATCTGTATAATTTTGACCCCCTACCCCACTTTTAAATAGTAAAACATGGGTTTACATGGGCATATATTATTATTCTTATTACTGCTCAAAAACTTAGATTGTGGATATTCGTTAGAACTGCCTCGTCGAGGCGGCTCTAACAAGTACCCACAATCTATGTTTTGAGCAACAATAAGAAAAAATATCAGCAATTTTATCTGAAAATGTTCATTTTTTTGGTGGTAAAATTGTCAGTATATTTTCGTAATGAGTCAGCTCCAGTATTCATGAAGGGTACCTGCCCCTTTACTACTGAGCAAAGAACGTGACCGCTTAGAACGACAAAGCCCGGAAAACGTGTGGGTTAGGTTTACTGAACGGATCTGACATACCTTAATAGTGGTGACTAGTCCGTCCAGCTCACAAACCAGGCGCGTATCCGATTGAGCCGCATGTACCACCCTGCATTT
The DNA here is from genome assembly GCA_963580285.1 of Lucinisca nassula. Taxonomy (NCBI): domain Eukaryota; kingdom Metazoa; phylum Mollusca; class Bivalvia; order Lucinida; family Lucinidae; genus Lucinisca; species Lucinisca nassula. Next base: position 157,293,263 of record OY757012.1, on the reverse strand, counting down.
ATATCCGGATATTTGCTTGTCCTTGTTTCAATATTTGTTTTTTTGTTTAACGGCAGAGTCAACACCATTTAGGTAAGATCGAGAGTCAGTCACATTTGATCATTACCTTAGTTGAATGGGTGATTAAATTTGGAATTTAACTGATCAACAGTGACATCGATATTTTGCAGCACGAATGATGAAGACGCGGTACTAGGCGCAGTGCCCAAGTCATGTGCGTGCGTACATATAGAAATACAGCTGTTAATGGGAAATCTTTTGATAAGGCTGCTGGCTTTAGTCAGAGGGCCCCAAAAGTGTACAGTGTTAGTCGTAATAGTATGTAAAATTGAGCGAAAATGTCCTTGCAGAAGTTCTGATAAGCAGAATATGCACAAGGAATTTAACAAAATGGGTGCCTTTTTAACGCTTTTCATGCTGTTGTTTTTATAAGCAGAAGACATTTGAATATATGTACTTCTAGAAATCAAGATTTTACATTTCATGCAATTTTTTTTCTATGGAGACTATCTGCATGAGATGTCAAATCCTGTTGTTTTTTTTTTTGTTTTTTTTAAACAAAACAAAAACAACAACAACAACAAAAAAAAACAACAATTTGTCGTCTGCTCAATTAGCCTAGAGAGTATAGCATAGTCCATCTACAAACTTCACAATCTAAACCACTTTAGTTAAATCTATATATATATATTTGATATTGCATACAATGTGTATTTTCCATTTTGTTGTTTAATCAGTAATCTCCTTATTCAAATTACATTATTGATTTAAATGTTTAAAATACATAGACGTGTTATATCTTTCCGAAGTTTAAAATACTATTTAATTTACAAGACAAATTATGCCAGTTTGAATGTAAGCAAATATAACACTTGGATACAAGGGAAGTAGACACAAATCAGCCTAGCCAGTTTTCGCGCACTTTGAATAGTGCAGAGGCTATAGAATACTCATGCGGACACTGATCAGACTGCGCGGATGCGTAGGCTTATCCGAGTCTTTGCTGTTCGCACAGATTTCAGGTTTGGTGCGCCGACTCATTTATTCATTGGCATCACACTTATTTACTCATTTCTTCCAAATGCAAACAAGGAAACTCGACAAAAGACAAAAGGCTAATACATATTATATAATGTCTTCATTTTCATAGTCACCAATATGAGCTCCAAGTAAAGATCTGATCAGACTGCGCGAAAGCGCTTCCACGCAGTTGTATCAGAGCTCTCACTTTCCACATAATTTATCCCTCGGGACACGTACTCAGATACTTATTTATTTATTATTTATTTATTTATTTTATTTTATAAGAGCGTTACCTTGTCATTGGACTGTTGAGTTTTGGAAATCTTCTAGGAGGCGTGTCGATTAAAGATGGTGGAAGTCCATAACTTGTTCCCCAGTTAGGCGGGCTACTCTTCCAGAAGCTTCCTGATGATGGCAGCATCTGTCTGAGGGTTGAAAATTCTTCACTTCTTGTCGATGGGTGCGAAACGAAAATTGTTCGACTAGGCGTTCTCTCGAAACTCCTGAGTGGCGGTTCTATATTTGGAATCCAGTGACCGTCCGCTGCCGGTAAATACTTGGGTGCTAAAAGTTTATGTCTGGGCACCGGCGCATTAACTCTTAAGTCCGTTGGAATATATCGTTTTGTGACCCAAACAGTTTGAGGTTCAGGAACCCGAGGTTCATCATTCATAAATTCCCTTTCCCTGTCTGCTAATTCCTGTTTGTATTTACTATATGCCTGTTTATATGCACCAAACGCTCCCATGCTAAGGGCCGCCATTTTTCACCAATTCAGTAGTTTAGGGCGACGTCACAGATAACCCGGTCATTCGGATAACGTCGCATTATAATGTATGGCGATGATTGATTTTCACACAATAACCGAAGTACTGTGCGTTCGATTAAGGTTTAAAACCTTTGAAATTGTCTATTCAACCGCTTAAAGAATAATTTATTCAAGACATTAGTATTTTCAGACTGCAAAGTGTAGGTTAAAATTACCCAATGCATGTCCCGAGACTATAAAACATGTTCCTAAAACAAACAGACAAAATTACCTCAATCAGTTGGCCTACTACCCACATGCTAATGCTAGATCTAAGGCTATTTCCATGCTCTGATAATAAGTAGAGAATGGCATTTGTTCTGCTCCAAAATATTAATATTATATAAAGAGTTGGCAGTTTTTGAATATTTTCAGAAGGACACATTGCATGTATGGCAGATTTCTGTATTAAATGGGTATAAACCCAAACGGGACGCCATACATGTAATGTGTCCTTCTGAAACTATTCAAAACGCCATCTTTTAAATTTTAAAATGTGGATATCTGCATTTAATATCCTTATTTAACTGCAGATATCTCTATATAAAACGCAGATATCTGTGTTTGAAATGTAGATATCTCTATTTGGTTATTAAAAAGAGATATCTGAATTTCATTTATAGATATCTTCCTTAGATATCTGTATTTAAGCTTATTTAGAGATATCTAATTAAAATGCAGATATCTGTATTTGAAATGCAGACGTGGAAGACTGGTTTACCATCTAAATAAAGAACTAACTTGCTTTTCTATTTTTAGCACTGTCGGTCATCTTGTACTTCGGGGCGAAACGATTTTAGCCATTTCGGCAGAGGGTTACCTAAGAAGTTTGATTGAAATTGGTCCATTGGTTTAGGAGGGATTAACATTAAAAGCAAATTGTTGACGCTGCATGACACACGACGGACGACGTACGACGGACATTGAGCGATCACAATAGCTCACCATGAGCACTCTGTGCTGAGGATATACTATTCTGCATGTGTGCAAACAGTGAATGCTCTGGCAAGACCGCGCGCTGGAATTAGCTGATTGTATATGCCGTAACGACCATTGTCACGTGGACTGATCTTAAATCTTGCCTGAAGAAGCAAGTATAACTTCATGCGGACTGAACAAATTATTTGTCTGAATCGCAACAGAAGTAAGGGCGAGGATTGCGGCCGCGTAAAATCGATTTAAGCCCCCCACCCCACACCACCCCCATTGGAATTCGTTTCACTGACCGTTCCAAGGCAGTTCTTCTGTTGTGGTTTATTATTGTTATGGTGTGTATCGCTTGTATTTTATTTTGTTTTGGATAGCCAATTGGCAATTTTTGTGGGAAAGTAACTGTCATTTTGGCTCTCCGTTATTACTGTTTACATTGGGGCCTAGTTATTTCATATACAGTAAAACTTCGATGGCTCAAACACCGATGGTTCGTTTACCATGGATGAGTCGAACCCGTTCTTGGGTCCCGAGGGAATTTCTCCACATAAGAAAAAGAGAGGGTAATTAAGATTTTTTTCCTATTCTCTTGTAAATGTATGCTGTGTGTACTCAATAGAATCGCCTCTATGAGGCGATTCTAATGAGAACACACAGCATACATTTTTGTTATAGAACACCGAAAAGATGTCCCAAAATTAAGGCTTTTATGCTTCATGGAGGTAACCCTCAGTGGCTCGAACTATCCCTGTCTCGAACAGATTTTCATGGTCCCAAAGGTGTTCGAGCCATTGAAGTTCGACTGTATGTGTTTCTTTCCCTTTGGTGTCGCTGATGGGAGCTGTGGGTTAATTGTATCGATTCCTGATCATTGCCTTCACTTCTATTTTGTTAAAATCTGTCATCATAAACCGCAAAAGAATACGTTCTCCTAAGTGTGGCGAGCATACGTTTCAGAAAAATAGGGGGAAACAAATCAGAAGAAAAGCACTTCATTTACAGGGATCTGGAAATAGCGATTCAAAAAAAAAAAAAAAAAAAAGAATTCTCTGACGACAGACATCAAGAAATAGCGATTTTAAAGCGAATTCACTATTGACAGACATTGACAGACGATTTTTACGCGAAATCCTTATTGACAAACATCTTGCACGTGTAATTGCTATTGCCAGACGTCTGTCAAGAGCGCCTACCAAAATAAATACCACGGATTTTCATCAGAAAAAGACATTTTCGGAGATTGAAAGAACGCGTGTGTTATCATAATGTTGCTTGGCGACCTTTTTGTTTTGTCAGTCCCAATAAACCCTGGTGAATTCGAAGTTAATGGTACCCAAGATTGAAACAGTAAAGAGCTCCAAATACCATTTTAACACGGTTACAAGCTCGTGCGATGCCCTCGTAAACATCATATAGTATAAGGAAAATTGACAGTTTTCATAAATGCATGAGTATTATTTCTTTATTTCTGTTCAAAAGTATAGGTTGTGGGCACTCGTTACAATAAGGCGGTTCTATCGAGAACCCAATATCTCTCTGTGTTTGGAACATACCGTACGTAAGAAGAAAAGAATATTTTTCATCGGGCAAAAACATGCATATTCTGTCCATAGTACTCGCACAATTTGAATAATAATTAAATGCATTCACCATGCCATTTAATGTCAGAAGAGCATGAGAGTCAGGATTTTGTCGCAAGTTTAGGTAATAACTCCATACAGATCATTCAATTTCCTTCAAATTTTGTTTCAATTAATGCTGATATAAATTCGTCTACATCTATGCATGTTTCTGATACTGATTTAAGTGCAATCAGACTGAAAATTCATGCGAATCAACAGTAAATGTTAACTTAAAAAGAAAAGGAATTAATATTAATATTTTAAATATACAAGGGTTGTGTGGTAAAGAAATGTATAAATTCTCGGAAGTAAAGTCTATGCCCACTTCAGAGGAAAATAAGAAAGTGCATGTTTTTGCTATGTGTGAAACAAAACTTAAGCAACATAAACTTCAAAGTGCTTTTCATATCATTACGAGAACACGCCTATATAATTTTGACCCCCTCACATCCCACTTTTATATAGTAAAACTGGGGTTTAAGGGGGTATACATTATTCTTCTTATTTCTGCTTAAAAACATAGATTGTGGGTACTCGATAGAACCAATATCGAGTCCCCGCAATCTATGTTTTGAGCAGAAATAAGAAGAATATCACAATTTTTCATCTTAAAATTTCTAACTTTTTGCCAAAAAATTGGCAATATATTTGTATATGCGTGTTTTCGTAATGAGATGGTTAGAAAGGACAATTTAAAACCTGGTGGTGGGGGTAATACCGTGCATGTTAAAAATGTTATAATTGCTAAACGAAGAACTAACCTTGAAATCAATGATATAGATTGTTTGTGGATTGAAATTACACCCCGTAAAGGTAAATCATTTTTAGTAGGATATTTTTTTACACAAATCCTAATGAAAAATCAGAGTTGTTAAACAGATTTGAAGCTCTTATTGAAAACGTTTTGCTAGAAAATAAAGGAAATTATTATACTTGGGGATTTTAATAAGGATTTGCTTGATTTAAATATAAGCAAAGAATGGCCAAATTTTATTACATCGTTTGGACATAATCAATTAATTACAGAACCCACACAGATTACAAATACTACAAAGACATTCATAGATCATGTATATGTAAGTAATGCGGAAATGGTGTCCAGTGCTTGTGTGAAAGAAAAATGGGCTTAAGCGACCATTTTGCTATTGCGTGTACTAGAAAAATCAATTTTAGCATGGGGAAAAATTCACGTAAAGAAATACAATACCGAACTTTCAAAACTTTTAACGAAAATGCTTTTCTTAGTGATCTTTCTTCCGTACCTTGGTATCAAAATGAATCTTTAGAAAATATCGTTGATATTCTTGCACCTTGGTATTCTCTTTTAATGGCAGTTATTGATAAGCATGCCCCAATAAGAACTCACAAAAAAAACATGAAATTCAAACTGACATGTTGACATCTGAAATCCAACATGAGATCAAAGAAAGAGATAAACTGAAAAAAACTGCGGTAGACATGACGATTATAAAATTTTACGCAATTAAGTATCTACTCAAATTCAAAATTCAAACAGGCATCATACACATCTAAGAAAGAGGCAGGTAAGTACGACTGAACGTCGATTTGGAAATTCTTTAAAGGAATTCGGTGCATCAAACAAGAAAAGAGATGATACTGAATGTTTTTTAAACTTATCGTAGATGAAAACATCACAGACACAAAAGAGATAGCAGACACATTTAATGACTATTTTGTAAATATTGCATTAAAACTTAAAGAGCCTACTGAAGACTGCGATTTTACACAGCTAAAGGAACGTATTGATACAAAAATACCACGTCATGTTTTATATCACCAAAAGCTTTGTTTACATTTTAGTCAACCCTTGATGTTTCTAAGTCTACTGGATTAGGTGGTATTAGTCCAAAATTTCTGAAGCTTTCTGCATCTGTTATTACAAAAAGTATTACCTATATTGCACAGACATGTATTTCAATGGGTTATTTCCCCGATAGTTGGAAACAGGCCAAGGTAAATCCCCTGTACAAAGGTGGTGCAAAGGAAGAAATAAATAATTATCGCCCTATATCTATATTACCCACATTGTCAAAACTGCTTTAAAAGTTATTCAAAAGAACTTAATTTAAATAAACACGATGCATTACATCATTCTCAAAGTGGATTTCGCTCTGGTCACGCAACGGAAACAGCTTTAAAGTGCTGGCCGAACGCTGGCTGAATGCAATTAATAACGGTTAAACAGTTGGCACCATAATGGTTGATTTTAGAAAAGCTTTTGTCCTTGTCGATCACTCTTTGCTGTTAAATAAATTATGTATCTTTAAATGTAGTGAGCATTTTATTAAGTTCATGGAATCTTACCTTTGTCAACGAACTCAGGTTGTATTAGTTGATGGAAAACTTTCAAGGATATGTGATAGTAAATGTGATGTTAGGGATCTGTTTTTAGAGCTTTGGTATTTTTAATTTTCATAAATGGTTAACCACTTGTTTTAACTGAAGCGGTTCATTCGATTGATTTATATGCCGATGATACAACGATTTATGACAGGCAGTCTGATATAGCAACACCTCAATCTAATTTACATTCTCTTAATTATTTGCAGAAATGGTGTAAACAAAATGGCATGCTTCTTAACGAAGAAAAAAACAAAAGTAAAATTAAGCGTGTAAGGCTACATAAAGATCTTTTCAATTTAACATACAATGGTCTCAATTTACAACTGACAACAATGAAATATTGGGGGTAAATTTTGATCAGAATTTGCAGTGGACTTATCATTTTCAGTGCGTTTGTAAAAAAGATTTCATCACATGTATGGCTTCTATCAAAGATAAAATTGTGTTTAGCTATGGAGCATAGATCGTTGCTTTTATAAAGCATACATCCAACCACATTCTAATTATTGCAATATTGTATGGGGAGATTCATCTAATTATAATGTTTCACAAATAACTAAACTTCAAACGCGAGTTTTCAAAATTATTTTAGGGTCTGAATATTCAGACCTTGGTAGTGCACGGAGACTTAATATTTTATCTTTTGATCAAAATGTACTTGTCAACAAAGCAAAAATAATGTATAAAGCGGTACATGATATGCTTCGCAATATATTAATGATCTTTTTAGCTACGAACAGACACGGTACCTGACACCTCATTACAATCTGCCTCGAATCAGAATTTTTATATCACCAAACCTAATAAAAAATAGAAGAGGGGGCAATGATCTGGAATCGATACAATTAACCCACAGCTCTCACCAGAGACACCAAAGGGAAAGAAACACAAACATGAAACTACAGTGCAGTTTTTGGCCAAAGTGTTTGGATATCTGACACGAAGCTACACTATTATACGCATGTGAAACTCGGACAGTTTGTTTACGGCATGTCAAAAGACTGGACTATTTCCATACAAGCTACAAGCTACTTCGGAATCACAGAAGTCCTGAAAGGGACAGGGGTGCAGATTTACCTGGAACTGTTTCTGTTAAGATGGGCAGGTCATTTACTAGAATGTCTGATGAACGTTTGTCAAATGGAATCCTCTATGGAGAACTACATTTTGCAAAACGCTCCTATAACGGTTAGAGAGACCCTCAAAGCATCCCTCCAGGACTTCAACAAAGCAACAGAATCGTGGGAACAACTAACACTGGACCAAATAAAGTGTCGAGGCCTCTTAAGAAGGGATGCGGATGAATATGAGGCAAAAAAGAATCATTGGAGCCGAGCAGAAACGTCAAAAGTCAGAGCCTGATCACGCCAAACGCGCATCCGACTGAGCCGCTGAGATACTACTCGTGTACTAAGCATACTTTAAACTTCCAAATTCTTTCAAGACCATTAGAATATATTCAATATGATAACATGTCTGTAAATACTGGCAAAATGTGAAGAAAAACATCACAAAATCTTTGGAAATATCTTGCGGAAAAAAAAACACGAGCGCCCCCCCCCCCCTCCCACAAACACACACCCCACCACCCACCCAACAATTCTTTGGCAAATATTGATCCTATCAAGAATGGCATAACCTTTTAAACTTTCTTGCACAATAGTTATATGGTATTTTTAATACGAATACAATTGAGCCCGCGGCGTCAAGGAAAACGCGTCTCTAATGCTAGATGCGCCAAGGGAAGACCCTGATCAACCTGTGCGGATGCGCAAGCTGATCAGGATCTTCGATGTGCGCTTCTTCATGCACACTTGAACGACTATGTTCGGACTGAGTGGATTAGCAGACTGAGCTGAGCCTTCACTGACCACATTCTGGAAGGACGTGGCTCTTTGCAACTGTTTTGAGAAAAGTAATCCAAACCAAAAACTTTCGAGTACACATACTTTGTCGCTGTAAATAATCGTCTGTAAACGACTATTAACATTACAAAAAAAAAAGAAATGGCGAAAGACGGTGATTTACAATAGTTCCAAATTTATAAACGGATCTTAACGAAACGTATTGTGCAGGTCGACAAATATGATAATGGGACAATTAAAATGTTTACTTCAAATGATCGTTGCTCTGCTTGTCAACAGCTTAGCTGAGGGTAAGTTACAGTTAGCTGAGGGTATGTTGAATCGTAGGATAAAAAAGCATGAGTATCGGCACGGAACGATATGGCTGAAATATGTTCCGAGGCTTCGCCGAGTTTCATATTTCATCAAACGAGTTTCATTCTCAATAGGCAAACATTGTGTAGGCAGCGTTGTATATGCGATATATGAGCTGTTGCTACCAAGGCCAGTTTGTGCACTGTGTCGCCATCTCAAATTCACACTTTCAGCTATGTCTGCCATGTTGAACGAGTAATAACGTTGCCCCTGCCCATCGGGGCTTGGAGAAATAGACTGGACTGCATGCTGCTTCCATTCAGAGCTGAAACCGACCACCGCACACGAGTACTGGTAAACCGCTTAGAAGGTCTAAGCCTGTCCAGGCAAGGTGCTGCGAATCGGATCGTCCATGCATGTTGGTTTCATTGGGCGGCAGGGCTTGAGATGTCATTTCAGCTCAATGTCGGGTAAAAGTCCCACAAAATTGGAAGCGACGTCTCCAAAATGACCCAATTAGTGCTGACTGGTACGTTAAACCTCAAATAAACGAACAAACGTGTAATAACGATATGTCAGCTGATGACATGGCCGAGGTTATCATATTAGTTTGTTAATAGTCAGTTAATCCACATATAACAACAGAATCCACATAATACCATTTAAGCTAAAGGGTACCATTCAAATTTTCAAAATAAATGTCTGTATTGTCAGCAAACAGTGTTGATCCAGATCAGACGCAAATATTTTCAAATATGGTTTTATTCTATCCCCTACAAAAAAGCTATGCTGTGTGTATTCATTAAAATCGCCTCATAATCATTGAGTACACAAAACATAAAAAGGTACGTTGTATGTATACATTAGAATCGCCTCATTGTGTACACAAAACAAAAATGTACGTTGTATGTATACATTATAATCGCCTCATTCTAACGTGTACACACAACATACCTTTTACAGCGTAACTCAAAACACACTCACAACTCGTTAAAGCCTAAATAAGGAAAAACAATATGTGTATGTGAAACACTGATGCCCCCGGACAGCGCATGTGAAATATGAAAGCAGTATCACTAAGCAATCGAAAGGTATGGCCAATGTTCAAGTCTTAAAAAAGGAGGTCACAAGGTCAAAAATTATGGGATCGTTGGAAAGGTCTTTTGACAGAGAATGCACATGTGAAATATGAAAGCCCTATCACTTACCAATCAAAAGTTATGGCAGATGTTGGCCAATGTTAAAAGTATATAAAAAGTAGGTCAAACGTCAAGGTCAAGGTCACGAGGTCAAAATTATGGTACCACTTGAAAGGTCTTATGAAAAACAGTGCACATGTGAAATGTGAAAGCCCTTTCACTTACAAATCGAAAGTTATGGACTAAGTTAAAGTTTTTAAAAAGTAGGTCAAACGTCAAGGTCACGAGGTCAAAAATTATGGTACCACCAGAAAGGTCTTGAGACAAGGAATGCGCATGTGAAATATGAAAGCCCTACCACTTACCAATCGAAAGTTATGGCTAATGATAAAGTTTTTAAAAAGTAGGTTAAACGTCAAGGTCAAGGTCACGAGGTAAAAAGGTACCACTAGAAAGATCCTGTGGCAAGGAATGCACATGTGAAATATGAAAGCCATACCACTTACCAATCGAACGTTATGACCAATGTTAAAGCTTTTAAAAAGGAGGTCAAAAGTAGGTCAAATGTCAAGGTTAAGGTCACGAGGTCAAAATTTATGGTACCCCTTGAAAGGTCTTATGACAAGGAATGCACATGTGAAATATGAAAGCCCTATCAGTCACCATTCAAAAGTTATGCCCAATGTTAAGGTTTTTGAGGACAGACAAACAGACAAACAGACAGACCAAAAATTAAAGATTCGGGGGCATAAAAAGAACCTCCCTACTAAATGTATACGTACCTGCCGGGGTCGGCAACATTCTGACGTGGACATTGATCATGAATTCTTTTCTACGGTCGTTGATTCAAGAAGGGCAGTTGTCAGTTTCTGGCGAAAGAATGTGAACTCTACTGCTTAACGCCTGCCCAGGAAAAGTGTGAATAGGTAAACTGACCGGTGTAGCGTGAGATTATTGATCCCGTGAGATTCTTCAGTCGCACCGGAAGCGGCTGAAATCCCTCACGGAGGGGTGTAAGATAATTCAGCCGTGAGAAGTGTAATACGATAAAAGACTGGGGTATCGAAACTCTCTTAGTATATTAAATGATATATTATGCTGGCACATTAATTAAACTTTAATTTTATGCTGCAAAAGCCTATCTAAGGAAATTAGAAGCTGTGTTACTAGTGATTTTATAATATTATAATATTTATGTATTTATTTATAGACGGTCAGACTCGCACCGCTTTTCCTGGTCAGGCATAGATCCTGTAAGCGGTATACCAGTACTCGTGTGCGATCGGTTTCAGCTCTGCGTTGAAGCATCGTGCAGCCCATCTATTTCTTCATGCCCCGATGGGCGGGGGCAGGCTGACTTCTTACTGCTAACTTCTGTTTCGACGTTGTTTAGGTAGGTGAGCAAGTAGGTAGGTGGTTTGTGGCTAGATAGGTAGGTAGATGGGTGGCTGTGTAGGTAGGTAAGTTTGATTTTAGGTTTAACGTTCCCGCCAAACTATACAGGTCATTTGGAGACGATGTTCCAATTTCGTGGGACCCGGCTTTGAGATAAAAAGACATCTCAAGACCTGCCGCCCATTGAAACGATATGGAGCGTGATAGCCCAGTGGTTCGTGCACTTGCCTCTGATGCTAGAAAGAAAGAAGGAAAGAAAGAAACTAATAGGGTTTATATGCATTGACGGTCCGACTCGCATCACTTTGGGCGAGGGCTTAAGCGGTTTGCCATTACTCGTGTGCGGTCGGGCATCATGCAGCCCATCATTTCTTCAAGTCCCGATTGGCGGGGTATAGATTTAAGTAGGTAGGTAAGGAGATGTGTCTTGGTGGGTAGGTAGGTAGGTAGGTTTGATTTGAGGTTTAGTGTGTGTGTGTGTGTGTGTGTGTGTGTGTGTGTGTGTGTGTGTGTGTGTGTGTGTGTGTGTGTGTGAATTCGGGTTTAACGTCGCTTTCAACAATTTTTCAGTCATATCACGACGGTGTCTTGTTGCGACAGGGAGCTCACTGCTCACTTTTATAGTGCTGCCTCACTGAAGTATCATGTCCCAGACACATTACATGATACTACACCCTGTCGCATTATCCTGACACTGGGTCGACCAGTCCTAGCTCTATCCCGTAAATCTGAGTGCCAAGCGAGGAGCAGCTAGTACCATTTTAACGACTTTGGTATGTCGCGGACCGGGATCGAGGCCGTGACCTCCCGTTCCCAATCTACCAAACTGAGCTATCGGGGCCGGTTGATTTGAGGTTTAACGTCCCCGTCAATACTATATTGGTCATTTGGAGACGATACTTCCAATTTCGTGGGACCCGACTTTGAGATGTAAGGACATCTCAAGACCTGCCGCCCAATGAAACAAATAGGGTTATTATGCATGGACGGTCCTATTCACATCACTTTGCCTGGGCAGGCTTATGCGGTTTACCAGTACTCAGGTGGTAAGGAATCATAAAGCCATCTAGTTTTTCAAGTCCAGTTGGGCGGGATAGATTTAGGTAGGCAGGTAAGGGGGGGATGTGTTGGTGGGAAGGTAGGTTTTGTTTGATTTGAGGTTTAACGTCCCCGTCAACACTGTAAAAGTCATTTTGGAGACGTTGCTTCCAAATGTGTGGGACTTTTACCCGACATTGAGATGAAATGACATCTCAAGCCCTGCCGCCCAATGAGACCGATAGAGTTTATAAGCATGGACGAGCCGACTCGCGCCGCTTTGCTTGGCCAGGCTTAGATCCTCTAAGCGGTTTACCAGTACTCATGCGTGGGTCGGTTTCAGCTCTGCGTGGAAGCATCATGCGGCCATATATTTCGTCACGCCCCGATGGGCGGGGGCCTATGGGAAGGTTGGTAGATGTTTGTTTGCTTGTTTGTTTGACTTGAGGTTTAAAGTTCCTGTAAACACTGTAAAGGTCATTTTGAAGACGTTGCTTCCAATTTTGTGTGACTTTTACCCGACATTGAGATGAAATGACATCTCAAGCCTTGCCGCCCAATGGGACCGATAGAGTTTATAAGCATGGACGAGCCGACTCGCACCGCTTTGCTTGGCCAGGCTTATATCCTCTAAGCGGTTTACTAGTACTCATGCGCGGGTCGGTTTCAGCTCTGCGTGGAAGCATCATGCAGTCCATATATTTCTTCAAGCCCCGATGGGCGGGGCCTGAGGGAAGGTAGGTAGATGTTTGTTTACTTGTTTGTTTGACTTGAGGTTTAAAGTTCCCGTCGAGTGTAGGACAATATCCCCTCCGGAAAAAATCCCCACTGCTCACTTTTGCATAGGTGGACGAAATCCCCTTCATGTTTTTTACCAGGTGGACATAATCCCCTTTGAAACTTTTTACAGGGTTGACATAATCCCCCTCATGATTTTTACAAGGTGGACAAAATCCCCTCCATAAGATGGACAAAATCCCCTTCGGACAAAATGGCCCTTGCTGATTACTGTCATAGGAATGGTACTCGAAAGGTAGATGAGACTGTCCATCGGTCATACACTCTATGGCCTGAAGACAGAGAATGAATTTAAAATATTCATTTTTGTATATAATCTATACATTTTTTCTTTGAATTTTGTTTCATCCAACACCATTTTAAAACAGACCGCTGCTCATTATCTTCTACAGGAGTGATATGATGCTGAGAATTAAATTTATATACATTTATATAGTAAAACTGGTGTTTCAGGGGTATTTTTCTTCTTTCTGCTCTAAAAGCAATGTCATTAAAATGACCTAAATAGTGTTGACGGGGTCATTAACCCCAATTCAAACAAAATCATACCTACTTAGTAACATTCCTACCTACCTATACGTCTACATGCCTTCCTATCGATATACGTACGTAATACCTACTTACCTATATTGCTGCCTGCCTACATACCTACCTACCTACCTACCTACCAAAACAAACAATATTCGATCCTACCTACGACCTTCCTATAGATCTACCTATATACCCATCGCTACCAGCCCAAACCTACCATTCCTACCTCATCACGCAAACACGCCTATATAAATTTGATCCCCTTCAACCCCACTTTTAGACATTAAAACTGGGGTTTACATGGATATTCATTATTTGTCTTATTTCTGCTCAAAAACATAGATTGTGGGTGCTCGTTAGAACTGACACGCGGAGGCGGTTCTACCGAGTGCCCACAGTGTATGTTTTGGGCAGAAATATGAAAAATATCGGATTTTTATCTGAAAGATTTCGTTGGTGGTAAAATTTTGTCAATATATTTGAATTTCCGTGTTTTCGTAATAGACCTAACTACATGCACAGCTCCACTCTACCTACTTGTCGCTCCGCCCATCGGGGCTTGAAGAAGTATATGGGCTGCATGATGCTTCCGCGCAGAGCTGAAACCGAGCGCACACGAGTACTGGTAAACCGCGTAGAGGTTCTAAGCCTACCCAGGGAAAGCGGTCGGAGTCGGACCGTTCATGCTTATAAACCCTTTTGGTTTCATTGGGCGACAGGGCTTGAGATGTCATTTAATCTCAATGTCGGACCAAAGTCACACAAAAATGAAAACAACGTCTCCAAAATGACCTGTACCGTGATGACGGGGACGTTAAACCTCAAATCAAACAAACAAACAAAACCAATCTATCTACCTAGCTTCCTATCTACCTACAGCGTCGATAGCCCCCGCCCATCGGGGCTTGCAGAAATAGATGGGCTGCATGATGCTTCCACGCAGAGCTGAATCCGACCACACATTAGTACTGGTAAACCGCTTAGAGGATCTTAGCCTGTCCAGGTAAAGCGGTGCGAGTCGGACCGTCCATGCTCATAAACCGTATTGGTTGCATTGGGTGACAGGGCCCCGAGATGTCAATTCGGTAAAAGTCCCACAAAATTGTAAGCAACGTCTCCAAAATGACCAATACAGTGTTGACGGGGACGTTAAACCTTAAATCAAACAGACAAAACCTCGAAGGAAGTTAAAAGTAAGCCGAGCTAACTAGCTACACATCCAGCCACGCACCCACCAGACCATTCACCCTACCTATATACCTACCTACCTGCCTACCTACCTACCACGCAGCCCATCTGTTTCTTCAAGACCCGGTGGGTCGGGTCGATTTTGATTGGTTGATAGTGAGCACTGGGTTCGGTTATTACTTCTGTTTTTTTTTTTAAGTTTAAGTATTGCATTGTTAAGTATTTTGGTGTGTGTGTGTGTGTGTGTGTGTGTGTGTGTGTGTGTGTGTGTGTGTGTGTTTTCTTTTATTGAAACGGTTAAGAGAAACCTGTTTGGTTGACATTAGGCAGTATTACCCCATATAAGCAGAAAGGTGTGAAAATGGTGTGCGGTAAAAATGCCAGAGGTAAAAAATGCCATATACAAAAATGCCAGAGGTAAAAATGCCATAGGTAAAAATGCAAGAGGCTACCTGGTAAAAATGCCATAGGTAAAAATGTCATATACAAAAATGCCAGAGGAGCTGAAGGGATGGCAAACAGTGTAGACCCTGATCAGACTGAATAAGGAAATGGGTGAAATGGAAATGGGTATTTTTCTTATTAAAGCTCTAAGCATAAGCTACCTATGCCCAGTAGAACAGCATCAATGAGACGGTCCTAACATGTGCCCGTAACCTGTTTTTAAGCAAAAGTAAGAAAAAATATGTTCCCATGTATACCACAGATAGCCCTTTCGAAAGTAGAACATGCAAAAAGCCCAACAGGTGCAGCCTGAAGGAACTGCAAACAGTGTAGACTATGATCTGAGTGAATAAGGAAATGGGTGATATTTTTTCTTATAAATGCTCATAAAACACAGACTTGTTAACGTGATGAACTTGCAAAGGGTTAACGTGATGAACTTGCAAAGGGTTAACGTGATGAACTTGCATTGGGCCCAAAAGTTGCAGAAGGGATGACAAATAGTGAAGATCCTGATCAGATAGAATAATAACCAAAATATTTTTTACCTCTGGCATTTTTACCTCTGGCATTTTTACCTATGACATTTTACCAGGTAGCCTCTGGCATCTTTACCTATGGCATTTTTACCTCTGGCATATTTGTATATGGCATTTTTACCTCTGGCATTTTTACCTACAATCGTGAAAAATAGTCACTGTGTTTTGATAAGCATGGGGACAACAGGAAATGTCAAACCATAAATCACACATGTTAATCACTTTGGTATATAGCCAAAATTTAAATTCCATGAAACCTATGTTTTTTGGGGGTTTTTTTAGGTTTGGGTTTTACGGCCCTTTCAAGATTATTTCACTCATATCGAGCCGATCGTTAATCAGAGGTGGGCGAAAACCGGAGTACCCGGAGAAAAACCACCTGACCTTCCGTTGCAGAACTTGGCGTCTCACACGTGGCCCGAGCGAGGCTCGAACCTACGGCGGTGAGAGACCTAATGACTAAGAGTCAGCGCTCTTATCCACTAGGCCACGGAGGCCCGTAAAACCTATGTTTAACAGGATTCAATATTCTTTGGAAGCTAGGAATACACCGTAGAACTGAAAAGGTAAGAGTGTACATGTTTACTCTAAGCCTCGGATTATGATTAATATTATCATTATTATTTACTATAATTGTTATTATTATCTTTATTTAAATATCATTATTATTATCAATATTATTATTATTATTATTATTGTTGTTGTTGTTGTAAAAGGGTACTTATATTGAGATCAGGCTTATTTAGGCAGAATAATAATATTAAACTTTCCGAAGAACTTGCTCTTAAAAGTATTAATTGCAAAAACACGCCTATCAAAAATATATTGAAACATTACCATCAAATTTTTAGATAAAATATTCATATATTTTTCATATTTCCGCTGGAAAGCATAGATTGTAAGTACTCGTTAGAATCACCTCGCCGAGACGGTTCTAACGAGTACCTATAATCTATGTTTTCCGGCGGAAATATGAAAATTATATACACCTCTGTGAACCCCAGTTTAAATGTATAAAAGTGGGGTTTAATGGGGTTTAAATTATAGGAGTGTTTTCGTAATAATTTCAAGAAAATACATGTACCCGCATATATTTTGTTCTTGTTGAACATGTGATACCTATTTATGGCATATTTAATACGGATATCTTTCGAAAGTAAATAAATAAATAAATTAATATTAATTAATTAATTAATTAATAAAGCTTGTTATAAATAGTGTTCTATTAAAGGTTCGTAATATAAGCATTTTAAACATAGGCTGAAGATGAATGGGGCAGGGGCTAACAGGAAATGGATGACATTTCTCACGGCCTTCTTGCGCATGCGCAGATATACCTTGGTATTAACTTTCTCATGGGTTTAAAGATCTCACGCTACACCGGCAATACACTGTACTTATGGAGCTATGCATATCAAGGATCTCAAATGACTTGCCATTTCATATGAAATATATGAAACGAGCTTTGTCGAGTTTCATTTATTTAATAGGAAATGACCGCTCGTGTGAAATTCATTTTATCATATTGCGAGTTTTCTTTGATTTTTTTCCTTATAAGCAATAGAGCTTCTACAGAAAACTCTACCCGAGTCAGCAAAGACTGTCGGGCCAACGTCGGGCCGACGGCGATACGTTTCCGGGCTAACGTCGGGTCGACATCGATACGACGGTGGCAACGTCGTATCGCTGTCGGTCTGACGTTGACCCACTGTTTGTTGCAACCTAGCTGGGACGTATTATCATATTACACATACGGAAAATATGCGATGATTTTTAACGTCCCCGTCAACACTATTTAGGTTATTTTGGAGACGTTGCTTCCGCATCATACTGGACGCTCCGCGTCTCCTGTGATATGTTGCTCTGAAAGCACTGGCGCTTTGAACATGTTGAAATTGCGTTACAAATTAGAATTTAAAGCATGACAAAAAAAAAAAAAATGACAAACAAACAGAAAATTTGATTTTTCTTTTCAGTGTTAGGTCAATCAGTTATTTCACTCATGAACACCAAAAGAAGTATTATCACTCGTGGCTTTACCACTCGTGAAAACACTTCTTTCGGTGTTCATACGGTGAAATAAAAATCGATCTTACACTGAAAAAAGCAAATATCCTCTTTTTGCAGCCAGGCGAGGTGGGCGTTACAGTAGCCGATACAGATACCGGGGGACCAGGTAATACCCAAGTCACCACAATAGGGATTTTATTGCGTTCACATCTAGTTGAGAGCGAGCACGAGAGGTGACTCGTTGCTGTTAGCGTTAATTCAACGTTGCGTACCTGCTGGGATTTATTTCGTACTAGACATTTTTCACTAGGTCGGAGAAAGGACGTAGGAGATGGAAATGGACTTTATCAGCTGGGATCATCTCAACGTTATATGTTCCTATATCTAAAATGCGTATCCAGCTGAATAAAAGTCACTGACAAATTGTTTTATTATTATTTCTACGGCCCTTTCTAGATTATTTTCCTAATGAAGAGCCGATCGTCAACCTGAGAAGTAACCAACGTACGACAGAACATACGACAGTTGTTGTGTCTGGCATCTTAAGGGTTAATGTTTAGACCTAACCCCTACACACAAGTGTCATCAATGACCCTCAAATATGTTCAAAACTCCGCAATGAAATAAACAATCCCAGGTAACATGAACATATAAACTGGGGGTTTACGTGCGGAACCCGGGAAGGGACATGATTTTTTTTAATATGTTGTGCGAACAAGATTTTAAGTTGTGCGAACAAGATATTATCTTGTGTGGACAAGATAATATGTTGTGCGCACAAGATATTATATTGTGCGGACAACATAATTTATCTTGTGCGGACAACATATTAGCTTGTGCGCACAAGATAATATCTTGTTCGCACAACATATTATCTTGTTTGCACAACATATTTCTTGGGAAGTTGTGCGAACAAGATATTATCTTGTGCGCAAAAGATATAAAGTTCAATGTAATACAAGATCAATGTTGTGCAGACAAGATATTATCTTCTACGGACAAGATAATATCTTGTTCGCACAACTTAACATCTTGTGCGGACAAGATAATATCTTGTCTGCACAAGATAATATGTTGTCCGCACAAGATAATATCTTGTGCGCACAAGATAATATGTTGTGCGGACAAGATAATGTTGTCCGCACAAGATAATGTGCGCACAAGATGATATGTTGTCCAAACAAGATAATATCTTGTCCGCACAAGATATTTTATTGTGCGCACAACTTATAAAATAAAAAAAAATCATGTCCCTTCCCGGGTTCCGTATTTACAAGAGTAAACCTTATTTTTCTTTTTTTCTTTTTTTTTTTTTTTTTTTTTTTGCTGAAGGTTACACGTGAGAACCGCTTAATCGAGGCGGTTTAAAAAGTACTCAAAGTTTGTGTTTTGCGCCAAAATAGGGAAAACATTGAAATTTTGCATCTGAACACGTTCGGGTTTGGGTGTTAAAATTTAAATGTATTTTGTAATTGTGACCTGTCCGGTCGACAAGATGAAAGATCAGTATACTAATCATCATAATATGTGCAGAATCTTCGCTGTCAGCACTTTTACTGTGATTTGTATTTGCTGTTTGTTTTCTAGGATCGTAATCATAAAGGAGAGAATATGTTTCCTTTCATAGTGAATCAAAATCAGCCGGCGACCGAAGAATGTTAGTTTTTGTTCGTTTGATTTCAGGTTTAAGTCCCCGTCAACACTGTAAAGGTCATTTTGGAGACGTTGCTTCAAATTTTGTGGGTCTTTTACCCAACATTGAGATGAAATGACATCTCAAGCCCTGTCGCCCAATGAAACCAATAGGGTTTATTAGCATGGACCACCTCGCACCGCGGTTCCTGGACAGGCTTAGATCCTCTTAGCGGTTTACCAGTACTAGTGTGCGCGCCGGATTCAGCTCTGCGTGGAAGCATCATGCAGCCCATATATTTCTTCAAGCCCCTATAGGCGGGGGCCGCGAAGAATGTTAGTAAAACACAGCAAAAATAATGGTATTTTGAAGCATGCTTCACTGGTTTATTGCACGATAGAAAATGGATTTTTCCACCGCCGTGTAAAACATGTATACATTCGACTGGTTCATTCCATTTTAGCCCCCGCCCATCGGGGTTTGAAGAAATGGATTGGGCTACATGATGCTGCCACGCAGAGCTGAAATCGACCGCATATGGGTACTAGTAAACTGCTAAGAGGTTCTTAGCCTGCCCGGGAAAAGAGATGCGAGTCGGACCTGTGATGCATATACCCCTATTGGTTCAATTGGGTGGCAGGGCTTGAGATGTCAGTTCATCTCAATGTCGGGTAAAAATCCGACAAAATTTGAATCAACGTCTCCAAAGTGACCTTTATAGTGTTGACAAACAAACAAACAAGACTCCATTCCATTCTTTCTATTTTTTCTTTTTTTTTCTCTCCCTTTTTTATTGATTTTGTTGTCACAGAGTGGTTTTATTGTTGAGTCAGCATAACTGAAACAAACGAACAATAGGTCAAAGAGAACCAGGTCCATTTTTGTTTGTTTTCGAATCAGGTGAGTTCCATTGTAAAACGTTCAGGCGAGTTCTCTTCGGATTCTGCCTCATTTCAGTTCCCTGGCGAATTCAAGCCCCCCCCCCCCCCCCCCCAAACCCCGACCCCGCCGATCGGGGCTTGAAGAAATAGAAGGGCTGCATGCTGCTTCCACACAGAGCTGAATTCGACCCACACACGAGTACTGATAAACCGCTTAGAGGATCTAAGCCTGTCCAGACAAAACGGTGCGAGTCGGACCCGTCTTTGTTTATTAACCATATTCGTATCATTGGGCGGGAGGGCTTGAGATGTCACTTCATCTCAATGTCGCGTAAATGTCCCACAAAATTGGAAACAACATCTCCAAAATGACCTTTACAATGTTGACGGGGACGTTAAACCTCAAATCAAACAAACAAACAAACAAACAAACAAAACTTAGGTGTATTCCAAAGCAACTTCCTTTCACGTAACTTCCGATGCTGATGCTACTTTTTATCAGCTGGATTCACAGGAGACCTCGCAAAATAAAAGTACCCTCATTTGAGGTCCCTAGAGACTTCGTCCCAGATAAGATGCCTGCAGGTTTTGCTTGGTGTCAATTTTATCATTAAGGTTCTCACCGTTGTTGATTCGAACCTCGCTAAGGTCACATGTCTGCAGCTGACGGAAGGTAAGGGTTGTCCCCTCCCCCGCCCCCCCCGCGAGTACTTCGGTTCGACCTGAGTGAAATAATCTTGTAAGGGACGTAAAATGAAAACAAAAAGATAGATAAATAAATAAATGTCTTATGTGCATTGCTTTCAGACCTTGCTTATGCGTGTTCCGGAGATACATTCGTCTTACATCGAGACTTCACCTTGAGTTCCCTAGAGAATAGCCTCCCGCCCGTCGAAAATACATTTGGCTGCATGGTGCTTCCGCGCAGACGTGAAACTGACGGCACATGAATACTGGTAAACCGCTTAGCACACAGCTTCTGCAGACAAAGTGGTGCGAGTCGGACCGCTCAATTCATATAAGCCCTACGACAGGACTTGAGATGTCATTTCATCTCAATGTCGGATAACAATTCCAAAAAAAAAAAAAAAAAAAAGGGGAAGTTAAATCTCAAAATGAATGAAATAGTGTTGTTAACGGGAACATTAAATCTAAATTTAAACAAAAGTTCCATGGAGCCCTCACCCATGTGACATCACGAAAACACGCCTGTATAAATTTGAACCCATTGAACACCACTTTTATAAAGTAAAGCTGGGGTTTACAGGGGTAAACCTTCATTTTCTTATTTCTACGCTAAAATATAGGTTGTGGGCACTCGTTAGAACCGCCTCGTACAGGCGGTTCTAACGTGTACTTTTGAGCAGAAATGAGAAAATTAAAACAGTTTTTCACCTGAAAAAAAAAGAAAAAACATTTTTCGGTGGTTATATTTCCAGTGTATTTAAATAGGCGTGTTTTCGTAATGGAGTTCCCTAGAGACTTCGTCTGAGGTGAGTTCCCCCGCGGACTACACCTCATAATACTTCCATGCAGACCCCGCTTTTTATCACTTCCCTGGAGACTTCTTCTCGATAAGGAATCTGGATATTCACCTCAGGACTAGCTGGTGAGGCTTAAGTTGAGTCCAGTGGAAACTTTGCCTCAGGTCAGTTCTCTGGAGACTGCGCCTTAGGTAAGTCGTCTCATGGGAATTCAAAAGTGTCAGTTTGGGCAAAATTCATTGCTTTATTCGTTTTGCTAGATACGCCTTTTATTACAGATAACTTATACTTAAAGGTATTGTTGAGAACATCCCAGCGTGTAAACTCCGTTCTCGATCTTCGAAGTCCTAATTCGGTCTTCGTGAAAAATGTCTACTAGCGCTAACATGATCCTGACCAAATTGCTCCACATTAACCTACCTGATAATTTACATTGGCATACCTTATTTTCCTTATTTCTGCTCGCTCTAAAATATAGATTGTTGGTACTCGTTAGAACCGCCTCATCGAGGCGGTTCTAACGGATGCCCACAACTTATATTTTAAGCAGAAATAAGAAAAATATCGCAATTTTTCATCTTACAATTTTCGCTTTTCGGCGGTAAAGTTTATAGTTTATTTGTAAAGGTGTGTTTTCGTAATGTTCTGTGACATCCTAATCCTACTCAGCAGAGAATTACGATAACTTACTCGTGACTAAACAAGTAAACCACAACCTCGTTATAACACGGTTCATTATAACACGATTTGGATATTACACGGTTTCAAGGTGGATCCACATTTCATGATAACTCACTCGTGTCTGTCATATCAACGATGCAAGTACATCACAACCTCGTTATAACACGGTTCATTATAACACGGTTTGGATATAACACGGTTTCAAGGTGGATCCCAAAAATGTGTAGATTATATAGAAAAATGACCATAAATGGTCATGTTTATGGTCATGTTTCTATTTAATCTACACATATTTGTTTTGATATGCACAGTTGTTAAACTAATGCGGTTTCTGCTTTTGACCCCGACAATAGTGTTATAAAGAGGTTGGGTGTATTTTCAGATGAAAGTTTGTGACAGTTTCCTTATTTATACTTTTCAAACAATGACATATACAGTGTATATTAAAACCTCCTCATGGGAGGTGGTTTGTTACAACGCATAATGTAGTAATGTAGTAATCACTACATTTTGATTTTTTTACTACATTATGCGTTGGCATAGTCGACGCGAAATGAAGTAAAAAAATTATTTCATTTCGCGTTGATATGCACCATATCGACGCATAATGAAGTAATGATGGTAGAACATAGCTGTCTTCGAAAAGACTTAGGAAGCAATACAGTTAAATTCCTACAATTTAGACCACATTTGAGACGGTTCAAAAGTGGTCTTTAAGACCACAGTTGAACAGTCCAAAAGACGATCTTCCACAAAAGCACACTGAAGGTCAAAATCACAAAGAAAATGTAGCTTTAACCTTCCAAATATGCTTTAAAAACAAAATTTGTATTAATTTTAGGTGGTCTTAATAGTGGAATTTCATTGTATTTGATTAAGCCAGAAGCAACGTCTCCAAAATGACCTAAATAGTGTTGACGGGGACGTTAAACCTCAAATCAAACAAATCAAACAAAAGACAGACAGGCAGACAGACAGACAGACAGACAGACAGAATGGACAAAAACTATATACCCCCTTGCATACTTCGTATGCCGGGGGTATAAATAGATGGGCTGCACGATGCTTCCACGCAGAGCTGATACCGCCCGTACATGAGTCCTCGTAATCTGCTTAGAAGGCCTAAGCCTGTCCAGGAAAACTGCTGCGAGTCGGCCCATCCATGCATATAAACCCTATTGCTTTTAATTGGACGGCAGCGATTGAGATGTCATTTCATCTCAATATCGGGTAAAAGTCCCATAAAATTTGAAGCAATGTCTCCAAAATGACCTAAACAGTCTTGACGGGAACGTTAAACCTCAAATCAAACAAACAAACTGTTGACGCATAATGAAGTAAAATTAAGTATGCCACCCATCGCCGCAAAATGTAATAATTCTTTCATTTTGCTCAAACCTCTTAGTATCGACGCATAATGTAGTAAAAACGACATTTTATTTCATTTCGCGTCGACTATGCCAACGCATAATGTAGTAAAAATTTCATAATGTAGTAATTATTACATTACTACATTATGCGTTGTAACAGTGGTTCTAAAAAGTACCCACACTCTATGTCTTGAGCAAAAATAAGGAAAATACTGTATACCAGAGGTTAACCCCACCTTTCGGTATATAAAGTGGAGTTTAGAGGGGTATTTTATATTACACGGACCTGGTGAAATATGCACGCATTGCATTGTGCAAAAAGATCGAAAGGTTTCCCCATTTTGATGAGTGATTTTACCCTAAATTTGACTGTTTTGTCAACTGATTAATGAAGTTGTGAAACCAATACGGTTAAGAACCATTGGGAGGTCCAAGTGGTCTTCCTGATAAACCTATCCGTTCTTTCGTTGTGATATATACTGGTGTTACTAATTACCGGTGTATTAACTGTTCAAGTCAGTATATAAAACAAACTGTTCTACCGATTCTGATAAATTGTGTCTAGTGAAACTATTGTTTCATTCCGCCAAGGAAATAAACAATTTTTGTTTTCAAAATAAACTTCAACCCGCTAAATACTTTATTTATATTGGACTACCCCTGTCACCATCTCGAATGTCCGATGTTACTTATTACCGGTGTATGTGTAAACAAATCCTGTAGAAAATTATTTGGGTAAAAGGGTCTACATGTGATGAGATTCTGTAATGAAATAGTTATTGGCCTTCAAAATGAAAGCTAAAAGGGCCTGTTTGAAAGCTTTTTTTCTGTTTCTACATCATGTTTTATGAAGTATACCATTTTATTAACTACACGACAGAACATGCATCATGTTTTATGACTACATATTAAAGAAATCATATACCCTGAAAAAAAGAAATTTCTGTTATATTTTTTGCCCTTTTAGACAGAGAGAAAAGTGTCTTGTAAATAATAAAGCGGGAAATTCCGAAAGATAATAACGCACACCATAGCGATTCGGGTTTTAACAGAATACACCGGTAATTAGTATACACCGGTAATAAGTATATAAGAATATATGTATTCATTTTCCAGATCTTTTCTGTTTGTGGAGAGTTGGTATAATAAGCATACATGGCTATGGACTGTAGGATAATGGCAATTCAAGTTACGTTGTTATTTATTCTAACACAGCGCGCCTATATAGGCAATGCAAAATAACTGTGTTTTATTCTGCAACAAATCACAGCTCGCAAGAGCGTGACGTGTGACGTCATTAAAAACTGCAAATTTATGACGTCACTAGTCGATTTACTTGACGTTAGACGGTGTAACGTCATTTTCTCGCATCAAAAACATTAGAAAAGGATATAAATGCATGTGTTTCAGTCGATAATTTTAGCGGGATTTCTTCTAACAATGGCGAAAATTTGTGAGAATTTGAAGGAAACAACAGCATTATTGCCGAGTTTCAGCGTGTTAGAATCGAAATAGATCAGCTCTAGCTATTGATTTGTTAGGTAATAAATCACAGTTTGTCGGTCAGTTGTAAGTAGACAAATCACGCGCGCTACGCGCTCGTGATTTGTCTACTTTACAACTGACCTCCAAACTGTGATTTATTACTCAACAAATCACAGCTAGAGCTGATCTATTTCTTAACTTATGTTATGTTATATTCGTTACAGTAGTACGGGCGTTGGAGGCTCTGGTGACGGAGGGGTTTTGGCAGCCATAATCATAGGGAGCGTAGTAGGGGCTGTCCTTCTAGTAGCTCTAGCTGCATTAATCTGGAAAAAGTTTGGCCGCAACAGCACAGCAATCGAACTCTCTTGATGAAGATTTTATATTCTTGAAATGGATATACTTTGCACATGTTTTCGCTTTTTACACGGGAGAATACTTTTGTTACTATCAAGGGAGACAACTTTTGTGAATTCCTGCTCATTTTCATATTTCACCTCTACTCATCTGTATAAAAAGGGTCTACTCTTTAACCCATTGAGTACCAGAAACTCCTAAAAGGGTACCTTGGCAAACAGTGCAGACCCAGATCAGACGCAACAGAATGCGGTGTCTGATCAGGGCCTACACTGTTTGCTCAAAGTACAGTCATTCTCCAAACAATTTTTAAGAAAACATAACATGTCACCCCTAAATTTTGAAATGGGCTCCTGCTATATATAAGGAGGCAGATTCCATTTGGTACAAAAAGGGTTAAGGGAAGAATTTGCGCCTGAGGAGGAAACTCGTTCCTTTTTGTGTAGATACCTGTTGATACAATAGACAAATATATTGAAAATGTGTTACCTCCCTTGAATGAATATCCATTTCCCTTAAGAGAAATGGGAAGACCTGGCAGATTTTTCCGCCTTTTTTTCAAAGGGAGACAACTTTCGGGATTTCCTGTTCGCATTGCCAGGAATTCTCGTATTACAGGAACTGTCACTCAGATTGCCGATATCCCATATTTGATTGACATCAGTTAATTCCCTTAGACCGTAGTCGAGATAGCGTCGTTTATCTGTGTTGGTGGTGTGTAATAGCAGTTTCACACCTATCGGTTTGAGATACAATACACAACCAATCTGTGTTCTATCCAGTGCCCTGTTAAAATTAGTATGGATATTCATTGTAAATTTGCCACCGAAAATTTCAAGATGAAAAATTCTGATATTTTATATAAAAAAGGCATGTTTTGCTAACGGTGTTTTGTCCTCGATATAAATTAAATATTCATGGCTGGGCCGTTAATCCAAAATTATAGGGAAATAAAAAAAGGATCACGTTTATACATGTATAAATATATTATTTCTTTTTTATATATTTCATGGGTATATTCATGTAATTTTGTTCCTTTCTATATTGTGGCCCTTGGTAAACAATAAAAGAAACGTAATGATGACAATATATAAAAGAATTTATCAAGTTAATGAAATTCAGCGTATAGTAATGACATGCCATTTATAAAGCTCTGGCCTCTAGTGAGGACTGTTATTCGAGAAGCTGCCACCCAACCCGCTCCAACCTTGGCACGAGAAGTACCACCTGGGCAGAGCCTGGGTGGCAAATACTAGAGACTCCCCCTCCACCATCTTGGAACTACATCGACTAAAAAGACCAACTGAAACTATCAACGTGGACCATTGCCGTTTACGCATTCAAGACAGCCGAGACTCCAGCCTTCATAATCTACAAAGGACCCACCTCAAAGTATTTCGACGATTGTTGTCTTTGTTGTTGTTTTGATCCTCCTCTTCTTCCTCCTCCTTCTTCTTCTTCTTCTAACACAAAGTTCTTCTTCTTCTTCTTCTTCTTCTTCTTCTTCTTCTTCTTCTTCTAACTTTAAATGTAGATCCAAATTTGTATCCGCAACCAGACACCGTCGTGATATGACTGAAAAATTGTTGAAAGCGACGTTAAACCCGACTTCACACACACACAAAGGAGCAGTCTCTATAAGGCTATTTTCATGGCCACAACCGATTTCCTTTAAACTTTGTAGCTTCAAATTGGTACATATTGACTGTCTAATGATGAATTTTTAGACTCTTTGGTCCACTGGTTTTTGCTGTATACACTATTAAAGTGGGTGGGGTAATGTCAACCAATCAAGGGTATACAAACAAAAATGCTATTATTTTTGTTCTAAGTGCATGACTGGAGCCGATGTTTGCTGTATGCTTACTACCCTTTTAGGCATAACAGCCGGTGATAACACTTATAAATATCAAACAAGAGAAGAGTTTATACGCGCTTGTAAGTTGTACCCAAATATTAGTAATTTTTATTCCCCAACATTACGAAAAACCACAACACCTTTACAGTTTATATCTTATTTCAAAGATCTTTCATAAATATAATGTTGATGAAATAGTCATTCTAGGTATATGTCAGAATTATTGTTAGTTCATAAAACTTAAAGAGTTACCTGCCCCTGAAATTGGATTTTACCCATTTTTTTTAAATTGGAGTGCATTTATCCGTTTGTAGTACTCACAACTTCATTTGAAAGTGAATAAACCGATTCCATGCAAATATTATTAAATAAATGTGGACAAGGAAGTCATTTGATTTAATAGTGCATGCTAGTATTTCCTTTTTTGGGGGTTATTTATGAACTCTTAATTTCCAGGTGCAAATGGAACATTTGTCAACTGTCAAACATTTTTGACCACCAAAGCAGGCTTTGCTTATGTGGAACCTCATTTTAGACTGATACTGTGCTTAAATATAAGCCTGTATGGTCTCACATGTTTAAGAATTTGTTAATTTACTGATCTTCCTCTGAATCGCTAGATGTACTCCATGTGTCAATAGCAGCATCATAAACAAAATCAATATGCTCCCGGCTTGGTTTTGCTTCACTATTTTCTGTTTTGTTCCGGTAATATCCCAAATACCATAGAACAGAAGCCACATGTGCGCAACATTCCACCGTACGAGCTCCACTTCTGCACCCACACTACCATCCAGTGATTGCTTTCAGTCCTTGTGTATACTCAACCCACATGTTATATGTTTTATTAGATGTGTGGCGAGAACGTATCTGTGCTTTGAGAACACCATCTTCTTCTTTGTGTGCCATTATCTCATATGATTCATTGTCGTCAAAATGTTCATCTGTGTAGGATTTGGCTTCTTTCAGCTGGTAAATACCCAGTTTCAAATCCCTGAGTTCATCCTCAGTCATCTCTTGGAAATTCTCAAGTTTCTCATCATCGATCTTTTTCCAAATAACCCGTTTTTTATCCCAGCCATTTTTGTCGCGCCTGCTATTAGCATGGCGTGATATAGGCGCCCGGTTTTCGGTCCGTTCGTTCGTCCGTTCGTCAAGGCGTCAACATTTGCGACCACCCTAGTGTTCACCCTAATGGTCAAGTTTATTTCTCAAGAACTAAAGAGCTTCAATAATGATACTTGGTACAAACTTGTATCTGGGGATGACAACTTACATGCAAGCATCCATATTTGACCTTGACCTCATGGTTCACTGACTTTGTAAAATATTGCGACCACCCTAGCGTTCACCCTAATGGTCAAGTTTATTTCTCAAGAACTATAAGAGCTTCATTAATGATATGTGGTACAAACTTGTATCTGTGGATGGCAACTTGAATGCAAGCATCCATATTTGACCTTGACCTACATTTCATGGTTCGCTGACTTTGTAAAATATTACACCAACCTAGCGTTCACCCTAATGGTCAAGTTTATTTCTCAAGATGTATAAGAGCTTCATTAATGATATTTGGTGCCAACTTGAATCTGGGGATGGCAACTTAAATGCAAGCATCCATATTTGACCTTGACCTAAATTTCATGGTTCACTGACTTTGTAAAATATTGTGGCCCCCTAGCGTTCACCCTAATGGTTAAGTTCATTTCTCAAGAATTATTAGAGCTTCATTAATGATACTTAGTACAAGGTTGCATTTGAGAACGAGATCTTTTGAGCAAGCACCTATGTTTGACCTTGACCTACATATCATGGTTCGGTGACTTTGCGCCCCCACAGGCACGACATAGCCTTCGGCGGAATTCTTGTTACAACCTTATCCTGCAGCTTAAATTTGAGTTTTTGCTAGGGCCATCATTCTTCTAGCCAGTACTTTGCCTGAATCTTTGCTTATTACCAAAGGTAGTCTAAATGCATTGCACAATGAGCAAACAATCCTTACATAGTCGCCAACATATGGTATTTGACTATTGGGCATTGTGTTGCTAAGGGCTTTCCACCTTTTAATTCTCCCATTAGCTGATTCGACAACCCATCTCACCTTTGTAACTAGCCTTGATTCATTCGCCTCTTCAGTCGTATGTTGCTTTTGTTTGTTTGCTTTGAGTTTTAACGTCC
This sequence comes from Lucinisca nassula, assembly GCA_963580285.1. NCBI lineage: Eukaryota > Metazoa > Mollusca > Bivalvia > Lucinida > Lucinidae > Lucinisca > Lucinisca nassula. The sequence goes on along the minus strand of OY757012.1, from coordinate 157,263,348 downwards.
CCGTCAACACTGTAAAGGTCATTTTGGAGACGTTGCTTCCAGTTTTGTGGGACTTTTACCCGACATTGAGATGGAACGACATTTCAAGCCCTGTCGCCCAATGAAACCAATAGGGTTTATTAGCATGGACGGTCCGCCTCGCACCGCGGTTCCTGGACAGGCTTAGATCCTCTAAGCGGTTTACCAGTACTAGTGTGCGGGCCGGATTCAGCTCTGCGCGGAAGCATCATGCAGCCCATATATTTCTTCAAGCCCCTATGGGCGGGGGGCAAGTATGTTGCTTTTGAGATTTGTTTAGGAAGTGAGGCATATGAGAATTGATTCCAAAATCCTTTAGTACATCTATAGCATCCCTGAAGCCGCGGTCTACACCGAGAACATCATCTTCTTCAAACCAGTGAGTAATATTTTCTACATTAGTCTTTAACATGTGTTCGGTAATCTTAGCATCTGTGTTTTTCTCATCTGCAAGATATGGTCCCATCGCAGTCAAAATGTAACCATCAGTGGCCACAAGCATCATAGATTTCAGCAAAAGCTGTCCTTCATGTACGGAATAAGATCTTCTCTGAAATGAGTAGTTTCCACTCTTCTCAATATATATGTATGTTCCATCAGCCACTGCGATTGCAACATCAGAATTTGAATCCCCAAATAGGACATTTGCAAAAGTTGATGTATGATTCAGGGGAGTAAGAGAAATACTAAAGGGTTATGAAATCAATTCTCATATGCTTCACTTCCTAACCAAATCTCAGAAGCAATATACGACTGAAGAGGCGAATGATTCAAGGCTAGGTACAAAGTGAGATAGGTTGTCGAAGCAGCTAATGGAAGAATTACAAAGTGGAAGGCCTTAGCAACAAAATATCCAATAGTAAAATAACATATGTAAGCGACTATGTAAGAATTGTTTGCTCGTTTTGCAATGTGTTTAGACCACAAGGACTGAACCCAATCACTGGATGGTACTGTTGGTGAAGAAGTGGTGCTCGTACCGTGGAATGTTGTACTCATGTGCTTGCTAGCATGCACTATTAAATCAAATGACTTCTTTGTCCACATCTATTTAATTATATTTGCATGGAATCGGTTTATTCACTTCCAAATGAAGTTGTGAGTACTACAAAACGGATAAATGCACTCTGATTTAAAAAAAAATGGGTAAAATCCAATTTCAGGGGCAGGTAACTCTTTAAGTTTTATGAACTAACAATAATTCTGACATATACCTAGAGTGACTATTACATCAACATTACATTTATGAAAGATCTTTGAAATAAGATGAAAACTGTAAAGGTGTTGTGGTTTTTCGTAAAGTTGGGGAATAAAAATTACTAATATTTGGGTACAACTTACAAGCCCGTATAAACTCTTCTCTTGTTTGATATTTATAAGACTGTTATCACCGGCTGTTATGCCCATACATACCTATCCTATCATCACTTCTCCTTCAGCCTTCGAAGAGAGAACACGTCTCACTCCAGAGAAAATCATCAAGAATGGAAGATTATCGTCTGCCAGCTCCACTCATCAGCTTATTGAAGTCCAGTAAGCTCACTGGAAATTCAGATTTTGATGTGAGCATGCGCTCAGATCACATTGAGGTCAAGCTCGTCTGGAAGTTGCGGCAGCCGTCACAGCCCAGAAAGAAGAAACTGCAGAAAGCTCCGACCTCAAAGGCAAAGTCTCAGCCACCCCAGACCAGAAAAGAACCAGCGGAGTCGACTCCAAGGACTCCGACGCCAGCCAAGAGAACGCCGCCGCCACCCCAGCAGCAGCCGACTCGTCGCAGATCACCGGTGATACCAGCAAGCCCCGAGCCTGCGACATCACCTCCACCGTCTCCGTCACCTCCCAGCTCACCACAGCCTATGGAAGCCGAGAGAGTGACCTTCCCAGACGTTCCAGGGAGTTTCACCGCCACAACAGGCAGAGAATGCACAGACAAATACAAGATGATGGAAGCGCGCTACTCCAGCGACCAGAAAGTCTACATTGTGACACTCCAGCACAAAAGAAAGCCTCACCAAGACGACTGTTACGGGATACTAGACCTAACAGCCAAGCACTACACAATCTACAAGGGCTACGACAGTAAACATTTCTCACAAGAGGCCATCGACGAGATCGAGGAGTGTTATTCCAACTGCCCACAAGGACGGCATGCAGAGCTGATAAAGCAGACCAAAGCCTACGTGAAACAAGCTGACTGCAGGTACTTCGCTCCAGAGTAGGCTAGCCGTCCGAATAACTTACACCGCCTGGGAATGCAAAAACAACTTGTAAATCGCCCGTGGACCGATCCCAGCGCGGCCCCTGGAGAGAGCATCTGACCTACTTAGCTCTCGAGCAAGATGTCTGAGTCACGATTGATAGCCGGAATTGGCAAAGACTCAACATCAATCTACATGCTCACTTTTAGAATCGGCGTTTCAAAATTCGAAAACAAACAGTGCCTCTTTCTTTTACCTGGATTATGCACCGACTCGGCCGGGCCTGGTGAAGTTGCACGTTGGACTTTACCGCGCATGGAGCCCACCCCAGAGGCACTGTTGAAACTTAGTCTTGTTGAAGTTGGCGACACAGCCCTTTTACAGGACCTTTTCTGCTTTGACCTGGTTCAGACATGTTGACACGCAAAAAATTAAGCTCAAGCAGACGAATAGGACTTACGATAAAGGACTTACGTTAGACTAGGACGGACGGGGTTGGAGCCGAGCGGTGACCTACTTATTTCTCGGTAACGAGAAATAAGTGGGTCAACGCACGGCTACGGAGTTGTGCCAGCATGGATTCGTTCCCTGGGACCTCCACCAACCGACGACCCTCGACAAGGGGAAACTGGAAACAAACAAAAGGCTGTTATGCCTAAAAGGGTAGTAAGCATACAGCAAACATCGGCTCCAGTCATGCACTTAGAACAAAAATAATAGCATTTTTGTTTGTATACCCTTGATGGAGTGACATTACCCCACCCACTTTAATAGTGTATACAGCAAAAACCAGTGGACCAAAGAGTCTAAAAATTCACCATTATACAGCCAATTTGTACCAATTTGAAGCTACAAAGTTTAAAGGAAATCGGTTGTGGCCATGAAAATAGCTTTATAGAGACTGCTCCTTTGTATCGATTCTAATGAACACTCACAATCCTTTATTTGATAGGGACAAAAAAGGGAACCCCCAAATTCAAATAGAAAGTAGCGAAACTTCAATGTCACGGGGAAGGTTTATATGCAAAGAGGATCAGTATCTGGTCCATGCACCACGAGCAATGATGCATGCACGACACCTTTTAGGCATGCTAGTGATTGTGCGACGGATTATCTCCCTTGGTATACGTCGCCATTCTTCTTGCAATGCTCGGCCAAGCTGTTGCAGATTGTTACAACGCTGCGGTCGGTTGCGAACGCGGCGACCCAAGACATCCCAAATATGCTAAATCGGCGACATATCGGGGAATTTGGCTGGCCACGGCAATATTAAACTTAAGCGCCGCGGAAAGCTTACTAAAGGTGTGTTGTCCCATTGGGACAATGCTCCTGTTCACAAGTCTGTCATTGCTATGGCTGCCCATCAGGATTGTGGCCTCAAATTAAATAAGTATCCGCCTTATTCACCTGATCTCGCTCCATCCTTTCCAAAACTGAAAATGGCTATTTCAGACACCCATTTTCAGTCCGATGATGACGTCATATATGCAGTAGATGACTTTCTGAACAGCCAAGAAAAGGAGTTCTATAAAAGTGATATTGAGGCCCTTAAACACCGCTGACACAAATGTATATATGTACTGAAAGGGATTATGTTGAAAAATAGGACAATATGTCCGACTATATTCAAATATCCTTCAATATAAGGCTCACAACATATCAATCAGCCCTCGTTTGTTTCAGTACATCGAAGCCAGTCAACGGGCCTCCGTGGCCTAGTGGATAAGATCGCTGACTCTTAATCATTAGGTCTTTGACCGCTGTGGTTAGAGCCCAGCTCGGGTCACATGTGAGACGCCAAGTTCTGCAACGGAAGGTCAAGTGGCTTTTCTCCGGGCACTCCGGTTTTCGCCCACGTCTGATTAACGATCGGCTCGAAATGAGTGAAATAATCTTGAAAGGGCCGTTCAACAATAACAAAAAAAAAAACAACCAAAAAAAAACAGGTGTACTTACATGCATATGCAAAATGCTGCATGCGTAGGCCTGCTTTTATAAGCGTCTCACAGTTTATTTATCAACTAATAGATTTCTCAGTGATTTCTTTTAATTCCTTTTTGTTTTTTTTGCTAAATTCTAAATTTAGCGCACCACCTTACTGAGGCAATGACCAAGTATGACCGACTCAGCATATGAAGATAGATAGATAGATAGATAGATAGATAGATAGATAGATAGATAGATAGATAGATAAGATAGATAGATAGATAGATAGATAGATAGATAGATAGTAGAACAGAGGCTTCCTGCCTGCTTTTGTCCACGTGACTTTTGCAGACCAAGTACCAAATCCTGGTACAGCGGAGTTCTCGTCGCTGAGGCGTCGGTGTGCAGTGTAAAGAGGGCTGTCTGTAAAACATGGACGGGGCTCATATGCTTGGATGCTGGCAAACAGTGTAGACCGAGATTAGACGCCACAAAACGCGGTGTTTGGTCCGGGTCTATACTGTTTAGTTAAAATACGCGATTCGTTACGAGAAAACGACTATACAAATACATTGTAAACTTCACCGCCGAAAAAAATGTGATATTTTTCTTATTTCTGCTCAAAATAAAGATTGTGGGTACTCGGTAGAACCGCCACGATGAGGCGGTTCTAACGAGTACCCACAATCCACATGTTAGAGCAGAAATAAGAAAAACTAGAACTGTCAGAGGATCTGACTATAGCCCCGCTATAGCCCTGTCAGAGGAGAAAGACTCATGAATTAAAGGTAAAGACTTGTGAGAGGGTTAAATCCCTAACAAGGTACCTTCGCCTTGTCTAAGTTAAAAAATAAGTTTTGGATAATGAAAAAAGCATATGCACATCTTCAGACCTATATGAAAACACCTATTAAGTTTCAAAAGGATTGATCTAGAACTGTAAGTGGAGTTGCGATCACAAGGTAGCTACTCCCTTTACATTTTAACATTAGTAGATCTCAAAAATTGTCTAAGTTAAAAAAGGTGAAATAAGTGAAAAAAATTATTTAAGGATAATGAAAAAAGAATATGCACATCTTCAGACCTATATGAAAACACCTATAAAGTTTCAAAAGGATTGACCTAGAACTGCAAGAGGAGTTGCGGTAACAAGGTAGCTACTCCCTATACATTTTAACATTAGTAGATCTCAAAAATTGTCTAAGTTAAAAAAGGTGAAATAAGTGAAAAAAATTATTTAAGGATAATGAAAAAAGAATATGCACATCTTCAGACCTATATAAAAACACCTGTAAAGTTTCAAAAGGATTGACCTAGAACTGTAAGAGGAGTTGCGGTAACAAGGTAGCTACTCCCTATACATTTTAACATTAGTAGATCTCAAAAATTGTCTAAGTTAAAAAAGGTGAAATAAGTGAAAACAATTATTTAAGGATAATGAAAAACGAATATGCACATCTTCAGACCTATATGAAAACACCTGTAAAGTTTCAAAAGGATTGACCTAGAACTGTAAGAGGAGTTGCGGTAACAAGGTAGCTACTCCCTATACATTTTAACATTAGTAGATCTCAAAAATTGTCTAAGTTAAAAAAGGTGAAATAAGTGAAAAAAATTATTTAAGGATAATGAAAAAAGAATATGCACATCTTCAGACCTATATGAAAACACCTGTAAAGTTTCAAAAGGATTGACCTAGAACTGTAAGAGCAGTTGCGGTGACAAGGTACCCACTATCAAATATTACAGACAGACGGAATTCCGGACAAGATTACAGACAGACAGACAGACAGACAGACGGAATTCCGGACAAGCCAAATCCAATATAGCCCCCACTTTTTCAAAGCGGGGCTATAATAAGGTTTAGCCTTGTAAACCCCAGTTTTACAATATAAAAGTGGGGTTCAAGGGGTCAGAATTATATAAGCGTGTTTCCGTGATGTTAAGGGTAAAACAGTCAACGTCCCTGTTCGGGAACATATTCCCAGCATACACTCAGAGACAATCGACCCACCAGTGATGTCTGTCTTTGATAAACAAAGTGGGCATTTCTTTTGAATTCTTGCTCGCTTTGTTTTTTTTTTCTTTGGTCATTCTATACCTTCCGCTGACCATACGCACATTACCCAGCAGGCACACGTCCCTAGGGCAACGTCAAATCAACGTCGGTGCAACGTCATGACGTTGCACCGACGTTGATGTGACGTTGCATAATCATCATGACGTTGTATCGACGTTGATGTGACGTAACAATTATGTCATGTGCCTGCTGGGTGGTTACAGGTCAACAGGACGTAGCGTGCTGACGTCAATAATGTGAAACTCAGTGATGTCATCAAGTTTTGGTGCACGCCAACAAGGCTTCGAACTTTATGGAGTCAAAAGGTATGCAAGAAAAGAAGTCTTTCATAGATGTTGTTAACGGACTTGTTAACGTGATGATGAACTTGACAATGGATGGAAAATCATCTTTGGGTAAATAATAACATAACAAAACAAATAGATATTAACATCTAATCAAACACTAAATTGTGTATTGTCTTAATCTCTAGAAAAAGTTTAAAAATTAAAATTCATGGATGGACTTTTGTCTATTAAAATATAAAAAAAAACCCTCATTTGTCCGCTAAACCGGCTATAACTGTGAGAGCCAGCTCGTGAGAAAAGGTACCTATTTCAATGGTAACCAGCAAAAGCTCCTGCGAGCCTGCATATAACCACAATTCTAACGTCATTCGGGAAACACGCCTATGCAAATACATTGTAAACCTTACCGCAAAAAAAAAAAAAAAAAAAAACACAAAAAAAACCCCCAAAAAACATTTTTTTAGTTGAAAAAATGTGATAGTTTTCTTATTTCTGCTCAAAATATAGATTGTGCATATTCGTTAGTACCGCCTCGATGAGGCGATTCTAACGAGTACCCACAATCTATATTTTAGACCAGAAATAAGAAAAATAAGGTATACCCCTGTAAATCCCAGTTTAACTGTATAAAAGGGGAGGTTCAAGGGGGTCAATATTATATAGGCGTGTTTTCGTGATGACTTGCGTATGCAACGCGACGTCTGATCGGATTATGCCAAACATTTGCGGAGGTATAGTCAGAAGCCCAATGTCTTCATGCAACGTCGCTTTTCATTTGTTGGTATGTGGTTTAACGTTGCCGTTTTGGGCAAATAGAACTTTTTTTAACAAGTGAATAAGGGCAATAGAATGGGGTCAGCTCGAAAAAAAATGTCATCTGGGGAAATAACTTGTCAGTTTATGGTCGTAAATTCCTTTTTCTAATGAACTTAAGCATTTAACGTGACGTCTGTTTGGATTATGTAGGATATACATCATGTAACATCGCTTTTCATTGGTTGGTATGTGGTTTTACGCAGCTCACTGTGCTTGCCGTTTTGGACAGAAGAACTGATGATTTTTTTACAACAAAACGAGGGAATAGAATTACATTAGAATTGGGATAACTAAATTGAAAATTATCATTTGGGAAGGTAAATCGTCGGTGTTACGGCAAATACCATTTTTAATTAAATTGCGTATGTAAAAGCTCCCGCGAGCCTTCCTATAACCACAGTTCAAATGCACATGCGTATGTAACGCGACGTCTGATATCTGATAAGATAAAGTAAAAAAATTGCTTCATTATATTATGCGATATTTTGTCGGAAACTCGACGTAATCATGTGACGTGGCATTTCATTGGTTGATGTGTGATTTTACACTGACTACGTTTTGGGCAAATTAAACAATCTTTTCAACAAAACAAGTGAATAAGTATAAAAAAGGGATAACAGTGTTAAAAATTGTCATTTGGAGAGGTAAATCGTCGGTTTTAATCGTCGGCTAGTCTGGCCCAGAAAACATGTACACTCCATATTTTTAGTTCTGTGGTGTATTCCTCATTACGATAACACACCCGTGCGACATAGTGCATTTTTCTCATCTCCAAAATGGCTACTTTTCTGATGAAAATCCGTGATATTTTTCTTATAAATACTGCAAACATAGGTCGTGGGTGCTCGTTAGAACCGCCTCATTGAGGCGGTTCTAACGAGTACCCACAACCTATGTCTTGGAGCAAAAATAAGAAAAATAATGTTTACCCCCGTAAACCCCAGTTTTCTCTATATAAAGTGGGGTATAGGGGGGTCTTCATTTCACGGACTAGTTCACGTGATGTTGCTTCCAAAGGATAACCCTTTTATAGAACATATTTAACGTGACTCGCAAATTCCGCTTTAAAGCTCAACTGTCAGCGGAGCAATATAACGGAGTTTGACACCCTAGAGCGGAACGTAAAACGGAATTTACGACCGTAAACCAACGATTTACCTCACCAAATGACAATTTTGAATACCGTTAACCCCAAAAGGTTTGATTGATTTCGTTATCACAGATCAGCAAATAAACATGATAAAACAATATTGGTAAATATACATGTACATGCAAAATATAAAACAAATCACAGATCATGTGTCATAAATGCCAAGGATAACAAAGAAAACAAGAAGTTATTACTCTTATTTCCGCTGTGGTCCTTAGCATCGACTACAAGTCATAGTAAGGCACAAATAGGAGTCATTTTGGAATAAAATTAAGATAAATATCACCAAAACTCTAAGACATCACTCGTAAATAACAATAAGACAAAACGACCACAACATAAATAATAAAACTATGAGACCCACACTACCAAAAATCACCGAATGTGAATTGACAATCTAAAATAAATGATTTTACAGCCTTTTAAAATGTTTGAAACCCAGATATCGCCATTTTATGATTTGGGACAGCCAAACGCCACTACGAGCAAATGACTTCTTACCGAGTCTTTTACATTGGGAATTGTAAAAGTCATTTTCTCTAAATCTTGTTCTATAAGCAAGAACTAAACTTACTAGAACAAAACGCTCAGTGATATAATCTGCAAATTTTCCAGAATTAATTAAAAAAAGCAACAAAACATAAATTAAGATGGTTTGATCAACATTTCCAGACACGGGTTTCTACCCAAGAAATTATTGAGTTCCAACACGCGACCTCAAGTCAAATCATAGAATATAACTTTGTCTTGTATAATTTGTAATTGCTGCTTCAACAATTTTGTGTGTCCAGGATACCATCAAGAGCAAGAGTAGTCAAAATGTCATTAACTAATGTCCTGCTAAATATTTAAATATGCCACACTCAACGCTGATTATCAACCAATCAGATTTAATACTTGATGCAAATTACTGCAACAAATTCATAAACTGAATGACAAACAATGAAGATCCTGATCAGACGGATTACTCAGAAGCTATCTGATCAGGATCTACATTGTTTGAAATATAAGACATATTTGGGCTCAGCAGGACAAGGGTTAACTAACGCTTTTTGTTTTTGTATGCAAATTTAGAAATTTCCGTTTGTTTTGCAAAACAGAAATGGCTATACTCTCAGAATAAAATAATCAAGGTTTATACAGATTTTCCAAGAGATAAAGTTATTTATGCAGAAAGCACAATAAATTTCTGCTGGAAATGAGCCTCCAACAAGAAAGATAACTCTAGGTGTGAGATGACATCAGCAACCTCTCAATTTTGAAGACAGTTTTTGAAGTAGTTTTACTATTGACCGTCCCAAGGCGGTCGTTCTTTTGCAGTGTCTTATTTATCATTTGGCTTTGTACCGTTGGTTCATGTTTCGCCTGTTTTTGTGTGTGCCTTCGTGTCACTTTCTTAAGGTGACTTGAGAAGGCTGCGTTCTTAGATTGTGGCCTTTCCTGAGTGACCTTTTCTTTCTTACTAGTGGCATGGGACAAGAATATCCCTTTCTATGACACTGTGTGACTTCTGTCTCGTCCTAGGGTTTATTAGCTGTCTCAATCTGCCAATCATTGCTTAGTATAGGAAACCATGTACATTGCATTGGAAGTATTTTCCCCATAAACTGTCTTCTGCTTCATGTTTTGTAAAACTTAAAATCAGGGAGGCACCTTTTCTGTTTCTCCCTTGATGTACATTTATACCAGTCACTGTCATATCCTTGATCAACTTCTAATGAAATGGACATTCAGTGTGTCATCAAATTGCTGTCAAGTGTCAGGAAAAAATCATGAAATGTACAAACACTGTTGTAGAAATCAACGAAAGGTTTTCAAATTTACAGCTGCCATGTATGCTGCATTTAAATGGATGTTTTGAAAATTAATTTAAGCAGTTTAAAACACCTTTCTTCAAAAGGTAGGAATAATCCTTTTTTGCTTTTGTTACATCATTCTGCATATTGATTTTCTGTATTCTTGGGCAGACTGATGGTAATAGCTTTGATAACATTTTACCATTCACAACACATTCCTTTACCCATTTTGTACCAGAAACCCCAACAGGATCGATTCCGGGCTTCCCCTGACTTTCGGATGAGTCTTTAAATCAAAGTCCCGTCTCCGTATGACCTTAGCTGTAGGTAGGACGTAAAACCTAAACACTCACTCACCAAAAACCCCAAAACGGGTACCCTGGCAAACAGTAGGGGCCCAGATAAGACGCCGCAGAATGCGGCGTCTGATCAGGGCCTCTACTGTTTGCTAAAAGTTCAGCAATTTTCCAAACAAATTTTGAAGAAAACACAACCTGACACCCCTAAATTTTGAAATGGACTCCTGCTATATATAAGAAGGAATATTCCATTTGCTACAAAAAGGGTTAATAAAGATGATTAGTGAGAAAAACAATCAATGCTTGGGATGATACTTCGACAAGGAAATCGCAGGTTCGGCATAGCTTCGCATGAGACTGAAATGAACTGAAAATTTACCTGAGATGTTCATGTCTCGGTCTCAAACCCATCATTATTTTCTATCAGGATAACAAATCCGTGCTTTAAATGTCTTCGAAAATCCCACTTTATAAAGGCAAAAGCTGGGCTTACTAGGGCATATATTCCTTTGCATATTTCTGCATCAAGACATAGATAAAGGGTGCTCGTTGAGGCGGTTCTAACAGGCACTCACGGTCTATGTTTGCAGAAAAGATAAGAAAAATATCACAAATTTTCTTCTGAATATTCTCTCTTGGGGAGATACGGAATAATGCGCATTTTTTATTCAAACATTTGTTAATATCCTGAAGAGCTGTCCCCACTTTTGAATATTGCTATCCTGTTAGGTAAGTCAGTTTCCCCAATGGTTCGTATGAGTTCTTATTATTGGCTATCGTGTATTGATCCGAGGTCATCACACCAGGTCAACCAATATTAACCGGACCTCAAGTCAGTCAGTCAGTGTTTGAGTTTTACGTCCCACCAACAGCTAAGGTCATATGGCGACAGGATCTCGGTTTAAAGACTCATCCGAAAGTCTGGAGAAGCCCGGGATCGATCCTGCGACACTGATTTACAAGGCGAGTAGCGTAACTACTACACCACGGAGGCTTCTCTGAACTCAAGTGATATTAGGCTGAGGTCAAAAATCAATAAACATGTATTTTTAATTGTGTCAATTATTAAAATTGTCATCAATGAAGTAATTTAGTATTGCCCAAGTCACAGGTCCTCGGTTAGCTGAATTGGCCCTCGGCCTCCTTTCACCGCGGGCCAATACAGCAGACCTAGGGACTGTGACTGGGCCAATACGAAATTACAGTAAAATTCCTATATAAAGACCACCTTTGGGACTGTTAAAAAGTGGTCTTTAAGACCACTTTTGAAGAGTCTCAAAGGTGGTCTCTGACCAGAGGACACTGTATGCAGAAAACATAAAGCAAGAATAACTGCAACCTTCTAAATAAGCTTTCAAAAGCAGAATTAGCCTGAATTTTAGGTGGTCTTAATAGCAGAATTTTACTGTACTTGATTAATAACATCACACTGATTCGAGGACAAATCATTTTTCGGAGTTTTTTTCTACGCACATGATCATTGGATTTGAGCCGTTTTTAACCAAGAAATGCACATCAGTATGCGTGTCCGTGCGTAAATGCAAATAAATAATAAATAACACTAGTAATAAAAACCAATGCTTCAGCTGAAGTACACGACCCGCCGGATGCTTTTAGCTTTAAGAGTGTTACCATATATGGGTATGGTGGCCATTTTGGTCATGTGACCTGGATCTAAAACGGTTCCCCCAATAAATGCGCCTTATCGTAAGGAGCAAAAATATATCTTATACTTTAGTACTGTATTCTGAATCGTTTGCAGGATAAAATGCATTCTCACTTTTCCAATACAAAAGCACATGTGTCAAAGTTTGACCTAGGCACAAAGAAGGTCAAGGTCAACCCAGGGTCACCATTTTAGCAATTTATGATGGGCCTACGTCCCAGATGCTAATTATTAAGTTTCGTGGAAATCTGCCCAGTGGTTCTGGAGAACCATATATGGCTTGGCGACCATTTTGGTCATGTGACCTGGACCCCATGAGCAAATTTTGATTTCCCCCATCCCATAGAGGCTCCATATGAAATTTGACTTCAATCGGCCCAACGGTTTCCGAGGAGAAGCAGTTCGAAAAGTTTCACATTTTTCGCCTCGGCGAGGCTATACTAAATGGAATGTAATATTTCGCAAATTCATTGGTTAGATCTCATTGATATCTATCAGTATGCCAAAAATTGTTTAAATATTCCAAGCGGTTAAGTCACTATCACACATTTTCACAAACGGGTTACGGACGGACAGACAGAGAGACCATATATGGCTTGGCGGCCATTTTGGTCATGTGACCTGGACCCCACGAGCAAATTTTGGTTTCCCCCATCCCATAGAGGCTCCATATGAAATTTGACTTCAATCGGCCCAACGGTTTCCGAGGAGAAGCAGTTCGAAAATTTTCACATTTTTCGCCTCGGCGAGGCTATACTAAATGGAAATTAGTATTCCGCAAGTTCTTTGGTTAGATCTCATTGATATCTATCAGTATTCCAAAAATTGTTTAAATATTCCAAGCGTTATTAAGTCACTATCACCAATTTTCACAAACGGGTTACGGACGGACAGACTGAAAGAATGACAGAATGACAAGGTGATTTTAGGGCACTCTTAGAAAATCAACCGACTTCAGTCGGTCGCTTTTTCTGCGGGTCGTGCAATCCGAAAGTTTGATTTCATACCTGATGTCGTACAATGGTAAATGCTCTATTTTGTATATATCATTCAAGAAACAATTTAGATTAAAAATAAACAAAATAAAAACAATAAAATCTGTTCCGCCAAGTTATAATAATAAAAAGAGTATTTGGAAATGTTTTATAGCAGGACACAAAAATGGTGTTACTGGAAAAATAAGACTCATATAACACGGTCCTAGACAAATAAAAAAAAGTAATAATACAACAAAACTTCTACTAAAAACAAAATGTCGCCCCGCCCATCGGGGCTTGGAAAAATAGATTGGGCTGCATGGCACTTCCACCCAGAACTGAAACTGACCACACATGAGTATTAGTAACTGCTTATAAGGACTAAGCCTGCCCAGGCAAGGTGATGTGAGTCAGACCGTCCAATGCATATACATGTAAGCCATCTGGTTTCAATGGGCGGCAGGGCTTGAGATGTCATTTTATTTCAATGTCAGACAAAAAATCCCACTAAATTGAACGCAATGTCTCCAAAATGACCTACATAGTGTTGACGGGGACGATAAACCCAAACTCAAACAAACAAACAAAAACAAAATGATTAAAAAAGAAACTCCAAAAGAGCAAAATAAAGCTACTAGACTATACTGGAAAAATTGCGATAACCATCATGAAACCACACCTTTTAACCCCCTTGAACCCCACTTTAATATAGTAAAACTGGGGTTTACATGGGTAAACCTTATTTCTTTTAATTCTGCTCTAAAGTATAGATTGTGGGTACTCGTTAGAACCGCCTCGATGAGGCGGTTCTAATGAGTGCCCTTAATCTATATTTTGAGCAGAAATAAGAAAATATCACAATTTTTCATCCTAAAAGTTACTTTTTGTCAGCGATAATGGTTGTAATGTATTTGTATAGGCGTGTTTTCGTAATGCATCATGCTAGCCAGTTATCCATTATATCAACACATCCGTGATCATTGCTCTAGAACTGCCACTGTTTTTTGGTCAAATAAAACATTTTTTTCTCTCTTACTTTGCTAGACATGCATTGTAGGTGCTGGTTAGAACCACCCCAATGGCCGATTTTAGCAAGCACTTGCTGTCTTTTTCTTTTTCAACATGAATAAGGAAGATAACTTTTCTCTGTATAAAGTGGGTTTGTTTTGCCATGCTTTTCATCTTGCGGATTTGCAAAGATGGCGATGTTATATTAGATTCTCAAAGCATCACTTTTATTCCGTGACGTGGATAACCTGTACACCCCACTTTGTCATCATGTGAACCAGTCCGTGAAACGAACACCCCACTAAACCCCAATTTATATAGTAAAATTTGGGTTTATAGGGTATACATTATTTTTCTTACTTCTGCTGAGTCATGTTATGGGTACCCGTTAGAACCGCCTCAAGGCGGTTATAACGAGCACCCAAAACCTGCGTTTTTTTATTCCGCCCCATAAAGTTTTCTTTTAATTTTATTGACTTTGGCAATGTAAGGTTAAAAAGTAGAACGGGCTGCTGCTGTCAAAATAAGATGGCCATGACATTTTGGTTTGCTTTATGGTTTATTTAAGAACACTGGATCTTTGAAAGAGAAGTTATCTGATACGCACTTGGCAACTTGTATTTCAGAAATTGGAATTATTACATTGTCAAAACATTTTAACCCTAGTCCTGCTGAATATTCATACATGCCACACCCACTACCGATTATCAACCAATCAGATTACCTGTAGCAAATTATTACAACAAATTCACAATCTGACTGACAAACAATGTAGATCCTGATCAGATGGCTTCTTCAGAAGCCATCTGATCTGGATCTACATTGTTTCAAAGAAAAGGCATATCCGGGCTCAGCAGAACAAGGGTTAATGTTAAGTAGATGCATTAACAGTAGTTTTTATCAGTGTACCTAACATACTTTTGTGAAAGTGGGGTTTTCAAGGGCGTGCATAGTTTTTCCAATTTTGCTACAAAATGTAGATTATAGATGCTTGTTATAATCGCCTCAATGAGCAGATTGTATTGCGTACTAAAATCGACATTACGAAAGCACGCCTATAGAAAACAGTGAAAATCTTATCGCCGAAAAAATGAAAAGTTTAATTTGAAAAATTGTGATATTATCCTACATAAAATTTAGATTGTTGGTACAAGTCAGAACTCTGATCGAGCCGGCGAGTATCCACAATCTATATCATAAGAGTAGAAATAAGAAAAAAAAGGTTTATCCCTGTTAACCCCGGTTTTACTACCTAAAAGTTCGGTTTAAAGGGGTCATAATTATATAGGCGTATTTTCGTAATAAAGACGGCTTTCTCTCATATAGGTGTGATCCAAAATAGTAATCAAGAAGTCTTCCTCCTCAACATATCTCCTTGTGTTCCTGTCAGCTTACTACTTAAAGAGGTTGCTACCAAAGTCTGAAATAAAGAACATTTAAGAAAAAAAAAACTTCATTATTTCTGATGTTTATTATAGCATTAATCCTTATCTTGCTGAATATTCATTTAAGCCACACCCATTTCTGTCTATCAAACAATCAAATTACTTGATGTAATTCATTGCTACAAATTCATAAACTGAATGCCAAACAATGTAGATCCTGATCAGATGGCTTCTTCAGAAGCCATCTGATCTGGATCTACACTGTTTGCAAAGATGGGGGTTGTCGTGAACAGCAAGATAAGGGTTGAAGACCACTTTTAAACAGTCACACAGGTAGTTTCTTACTAGGGGGCACCAGTTGTAGATATTACCTATGTTTTCAACCCTTTATGTACCAAATGGAATCTACCTCCTTATATATAGCAGGGTCCATTTCAAAATTTAGGGGTGTCAGGTTGTTTTTTTTCTTCAAAATTTATTTGGAAAATGGCTGAACATTTTGCAAACAGTGTAGGCCCTGCGCTGGGCCTGCACTGTTTGCAAATTACCCCTTTAGGGGTTTCAGGTACAAAATGGGTTGTAAAAGACAAATTAGTCTGAATTTTAGCAGGTAATAATAACGTCTCTGTAAACAAACATAATTTGACAGAAATTCTGGTAGGAGACCTAAACTATAGTAGGAGAAATTGATCATTTTCTTGGACACTAGATAAGGAAATCCATGGTTTTAGCTTGGGATAGAAATTCTGTTCTTACCCTGGTGCTCTTATCCATGCAAACTACATTAGGTACAACGCACGATAAGTAAAATGTTAAATATATTAAAATAAAGATTTTCGGTGGTGTTGTGCAAGAAAAAGAATCTAGCGTGAGTTTCCGCTGAAGATGAGCGTTTCTAACCCGCGGGATGCCCGTGGTGAGCGGAACCTCGGAAACGCTCATCTACAAGAGAAACTCATATCAGATTCTTATAATACCTATCGAGAGTGGAACGTCGTTGTTGGCGTCAAACGTCGCCGACTTGCAATCATACTGTACATTATGAAAACATGCCTATATAAATACATTGTGAACTTGACCGCAAAAAAAGAAAATTTTCAGATGAAAAATTATATTTTTCTTATATCTGTTCAAAATATAGATTGTGGGCACTCGGTTCTAACGAGTACTTATAATCTATATTTTTGAGCAGAAATAAGAAAAATAAGGTTTACCCCTGTATACCCCAGTTTTACTATATAAAAGTGGGGTTCAAGGGGGGTCAAAATTATATAGGCTTGTTTTCGTGATGGATAATCGTGGTTTATTTTGACTTCATTTAGCGACCATGTAGCGTCGCATGCTGTAATTGAAAGGACTCTTATCAAAATGTAACCATACCGACTTTCGGGTCAAACAAGCTATCAGGTAGATGGCTGTATAAATGTAAATTGGACGTCTAGCTAGAAAGTGCATAAACTTTTATTTGGTTATGAGCTGTCTTGCAATATGTGCCTATAAAGTATTTGTCAGGAAATGGGCAGTCCGCATATTATCTTTTTGGCGTTTAAGATGAAAGACCACATCACAACAATTTACCTGAAAACATCTCATTAGGAAAACATGGCCGTGTGAAATAATGGCGTCCAACATGGTGTCAGAAGTCAAATATATTAGATAAAAATGATAACATCTTTCTAATTTCTGCTTTCGGCATAGATTGTGGGTCGGCATAGATTGTGGGTGCTCGTTAGAACCGCCTCAATGAGGCGGTTCTAACGAGTACCCACAATCTATGATTTGGATCAAAAATAAGGCAGATAATGTTTACCCCCTTACACCCCACTTTTCCCTATATAAAATGGGGTTTAGGGGGGTCTTCGTTTCACGGACTTGTTATCGTGATGTCATAATCTTGCAAGATATCATTATCGGTCAGGTGAGCATAAAATGAATATGCATAGCTTTCAAATACTGTCGTTTCAAGAACTAGTCAAATTACATGTAACGATACAGTGGTTGTAAAGTTACAGAGGCAAGCGAAAGCCTTCAAATTTTAGATACTGAAGGTAGAAGTAGTTTTATCAAAAAAAAAAAAGAAAAAAAAATAAAGAAAAAAAAAACTCAACAAAACAAAAAGCAACAACAACAGAAAACGATCATTAAACTGTTTATCAGACCACGGGGATGCGCAGCCATATCCGCAAAAACTGCAGTTGTTTGGTACAGAAAGTACTGACAATGTTTGTCATATTCAAACCATGATTGCCTTTTTTCCAGATGAATGTATGGTACAATCAATGCCACTCAATAATTAATTCTGCAGATAATTAAGTCAGCTTATTAATAAATGTGCAAGAAAACACGATTCTCCTTGAACAGAACTGAATATTAGAAAGATAAAAACTCTATCTGAACTCCAGTACCCAGCTAAGCAGTCGCTAGCTGTTTAGGAAAACCAAACCGAAAGTAATAAATCTGCTCCGCCCTGAAAGGGTCAGTTTAAATTACCGGAATTCCGGTGAGGAGAGGGTTTTTATCAACTTTACGTTGCTACATGTACAATCCTCACCCTTGGTTCTGCCATAGTAAAGTCAAATAATTTGGTCAGTATGCATCACGTGAACAAGTCCGTGAAATGAACACCCCCTTAAACCCCACTTCATATAGAGAAAACTGGGGTTTAGGGGGGTAAACATTATTTTCCTTATTTCTGCTCCAAGACATAGGTTGTGGGTACTCGTTAGAACCGCCTCATTGAGGCGGCTCTAACGAGTACCCAAAACCTATGTTTGGAGCAGAAATAAGGAAAATATCACAAATTTTCATCAGAAAAAAATACCTTTTTGAGGTTTGAAAAATGCACTATATCACACGGGTGTGTTATCGTAATGGGGTGAATGGTTTCTAACTCATCAGTACAACATTCTGAGAACATAAAAAATCAAACAAATTGAGTGAAGCATAGACAGCTTGAAAATCAATCTGTAGTTATTGAACCTTTCAGCTCCATTCATTACGTAAACACGCCTATACAAATACTTGGTAAACTTAACCGCCGAAAAATCTAAAATTTTAAGATGAAAAATTCTGATATTTTTCTTATTTCTGCTCAAAATATAGATTGTGGGTACTTGTTAGAACCGCCTCAGTGAGGCGGTTCTAACGAGGACCCACAATTTATATTTTAGAGCAGAAATAAGAAAAATAAGGTTTACCCTTGTAAACCCTAGTTTTACCATATAAAAGTCAAACTTATATAGGCGTGTTTTCGTGATGCATTTCTAGGCATTTGGATGATTTATTAGATCAGTCGAGGTACCCGTCAGAACTTTAATTAAACAAAGAGCTTAATTTTCTGATACCGAGACCCATTTGTCTTTGATTTACATTTATCTATTTTAAGTTTTATGCTTTCGACAGCCCAGAAGCGAGAGAATATCAAAATCGGGCATTTTAGAAATATTACCCTCATGATGGATGTTGTCATTAAAGACCAATGGAAAAGTTGTCTGTAATAATTTCATCTATTTTAATTCAGTTTCATGTCGTTTAATAATTTTAAACCTAGCTGTAGAATTTACATCATAGTAATGTTTCTTCCACTGGCTGTATAGAAATATCATTTGCGGAGTGTTCGTTTGGAGTGGCGGTGTAGGAGGGTGTCGGTTTTTTAGGTTAATTGGTCGAAACTAGCTAGTCAGGCCCAGAAAACATGTACACTCCATATTTTCCAGTTCTGTGGTGTATTCTTTGCTTCCAAAGGATAACCCTTTCTAGAACATATTAACATGCGGCCGTCATGCGGACTGAACAGATTATTTATCTAAACGACCGAATTAAACGCGAGGATTGTGGCCACGTAAAATCGATTTAAGCCCCAAACGGGAATTCGTTTCACTGACCGTTCCAGGCGTTTCTTCTGTCGCAGTTTATTTTTGTTGTGGTTTGTCTTTGAGTGTGTGTATTGCTTGTGTTATGTTGTTTTGGATAGCCAATTGGCCATTTTGTGGGAAAGTAACTGTCCTTTTGGCTTTCCGCTATTGATGTTTCCATTAAGGTCTAGTTGTTTCATGTTTGTGTTTATTTCCTTTTGGTGTCTCTGATGGGAGCTGTGGGTTAATTGCATCGATTCCTGATCATTGTCTTCACTTCTATTTTGTTTCATGCAAAATGTATGACAAACGCGATGCTTTTGACTGAGAGATTGTATTCTTCTTTTCTTGGATGGAGATTATCGTCGTGTATCATGCTGCGGTATCTCAATTAATTCCGCTCGCCAGAGGTTAAGTCATGTCACTGACTTAAACACTCGTAATAAATTATTGTGTTCGTTAGAGTGTCTAGTATTGTCACTGATTTCAACACTGGTAATAAATTTTTACTACCAAACATCTTAGTGTTTTCGGTATCATCATTTGGATTGTTTCATCATTTGGATTGTTTCAAAGTTCAAAGTTTTACTAAAGTTACTTCTGCAACAAGACTTATTGGAACCTTTATTTTAAATAAAGGATCTTACATGAGTGTTCATGTATTATTGAATTTATTAAACGAGTTGAGAAAAAGGGATAAAATCCGAGGCTTTGCCGAGCATTTTATGGCTTTTCCTCAACGAGTTTAATAAATTAATAATACATGAGCACGAATGCAAGATTTTATTTATCATATGATATTTAAAACGCATTTTATTCACGATTGTTTACAAAAAAGTCAATATTCCGCCATTAGTAAACGCGATGTCGTTAAGGACGCTGTACATGTAGCGTCACGGGACGTATCCAGCTAATTTGCATATTTAATCCACTAGTGGATTATCGAAAATATTACATGGCGTTATTACACTACATTGTTGACGGGGACGTCAAACCTCAAATCAAACAAATTACACTCTCAGACGCGACGTCATATGATAAAGTGACATAAAGTATAAAGTCAGAAAAAATGTTATATGCATTAAATGGCTTCAGTACCAAATATCGGAAAATCGTTCGATATAAAATGATGCGATACAACATTAATGTTATACAACAGACTGCATGCGAAGCGGTTAACTCAAACATGGTTGATAAATTTGCTCTCTAATTCCGGTCGTCAGACTCTATGATGGTACCCACTTAAAAACTTTTAAGTAAAGTCGGTTGGCGGCTGAGGCTCTGTTTCTGGTACGGCCACCCGGAGTCCAACTGTTATTTTTCCTTTGCTCAAACATTTTAAATATTTCATGCTGCCGAGTCGCCATCGTTGTTTCATCTCTGTATTTGTTTTCTTTTTATGTTTTGTACATTTTGTTGTGGTTTGTCTTTGAGTGTTTGCATCGCTTGTGTTGTTTTGTTTTGGATAGCCAGTTGGTCATTTTGTGGGAAAGTAACTGTCCTTTTGGCTTTCCGCTATTGATGTTTCCCTTAGGGTCTGTTGTTTCATGTTTGTGTTTCTTTCCCTTTGGTGTCTTTGATGGGAGCTGTGGTTTAATTGTATCGATTGCTGATCATTGCCTTCTCTTCTATTTTGCACTGATGAGTAAAGAATGAACATATTATTTGTCTAAACGACGACAGAACCAAGGGCGACAATTATCTATTTAAGGGTAATGGGTACACCTTCAGGGGAGGCAACTCCTGCAAAAGTGTTTTTGTCTCCCATGTACATAGTGATCAACTCTTAAAGGAAAGAATTTGCTCCTGAGCTTTAGAGTAGACCCCCTTTTCAGTGGGACAGGGCTTTCAGAAAAGCCAACAGGAAGTCCCGAAACATTTGCTAGGTATTACCATTCCCCTTAAGCCGCGCCCAACAATTTTAACGACCATTCCAGGGCGAGGTTTCTGTCTTTGTTTATAATTGTGTACTGCTGGAGTCTTTTTTATTTGTATAGCCCTTTAGCAATTTTACATGAAAGAAATTGCCCAGCAGGCATATGACATAATTGTGACATCACATCAACGACGGTGCAACGTTATGACGTTTATGCAATGTCACATCTATGTCGCTGCAACGTCAGGAATTGTCAATAAATGAAAATTTCAAGAATTTTCAGTAATTCCTCAAAAATTCTTTGGCAGAAAAACAAATGAAATATTCTGTTGCAAAAATTACATCGGAAAAAAACAAACTCTAAAATATATCCCTAACAGTTCCTATTCTCTTTCCCACAATACAACTTGTCATATCCAACATTTGTACCAAATTTCAAGAATGTGGGTCAAATAGTTCCTGGAAATTCTTTGACGAAAATAAGTTTTCCGTGAGTTTCAAACGAGTATTTCTGTCAAACCTGGCCCTACAGTCTTTCATCTTTTCCACAACTAGTCGACCCAAACATTCGTACTTAATTTCAAGACTGTAGATCAAGTAGGTCCGGAAAAATCTTTGACGGAAAAAATAAACACACACACACACGCACGTGCACACACACTGAGTGGACTTCTTTTTAGCCTGGCTCGAAAAATGGTTATACTGTTGTTCAACGAAAACAGGTCTCAAGGGAATGCGTGGCGGCCGTAAAAAGTCTCCCTGCCATTCATCATTGTGTGGGTTATATTTTCTAGTCCTTTGGGATCATTGCTTCCACTGTGGAGTTTTGAAAATAACGGAGCGTCACTGATGAGGCCTAAATGGCCGAAACTAGCTAGTCTGGCCTTATTGGCCAAAACTAGCTAGTATTAATTGAAACAACTTGTACACTCTTTAGTTTCAGTTCTGTCATCACGCTAACAAGTCCATGAAATAAACACCCCCCTTACACCCTACTTTATATAGAGAAAACTGGGGTTTATGGGGGTATACATTATTTTCATTATTTCAACTCCTAGACATAGGTTGTGGGTACTCGTTAGAACCGTCTCAATGAGGCGGTTCTAACGAGTACCCACAACTTATGTATTGAGTATAAATAAGAATAATATCATAAATTTTCTTCAGAAAATTGACCGTTTCGGAGATTTGCGTGAGTATTTGAGTTTTACCTTCCACCAACAGCTAAGATCATACAGAGACGGGACCTCGGTTTAAAGACTCATCCGAAAGTCTAGAGATGTCCGGGATCGATCGTGCAACGCCTGGCTTACAAGGCAAGTAGGTTAACCACTACACCACGGAAGCTTCTAATTTTGGAGAAGTAGAAAATGCATTATGACGCACGGGTGTGTCATCGTAATGTGAGTAGTCATTGCTTCCTAAGGAAAACCCTTTTCATCAGCGTGAACAAGTCCGTGAAATAAACACCCCCTTAAACCCCACTTTATATAAAGAAAACTGGGGTTTATGGGGTATACAGTATTTTTCTTATTTTTGCTCCAAGACAAAGGTTGTGGGTACACGTTAGAACCGCCTCAATGAGGCGGTTCTAACGAGCACCCACAACCTATGTTTGCAGTATTTATAAGAAAAATATGTCGGATTTTCATCAGAAAACTAGTCTTTTAGGAGATGTGAAAAATGCACTATGTCGCACGGGGGGGTTATCGAAATGTATAGAACATATTTCTAATGACATATTTAATAATGTGTTGGCTCTCTTACTTGCAGTAGAACAAAACATTTCCAAAGTGCTCATCAGATCGTCGATGGTGCTTCCTGTTGCTCCATACATTTGAGATAGTGTCATAAAGTAATCTGATGTAAGAAACTGGTCTACAAAACCATCGTCGATGAAACAGCTGAACGTTTTCTTGATAGGCTCCAAACTAATCAGGAAGGGAAATGGGAAAAGTAATTAAAACTACGATTGCAGTTAAATCTGTCATAAAGATGGACTCTCGGCAAGTGATATGTTTTAGAATGTCCCTGTCCCCTGGTGTTAGCAAGCAGCAAGCACCTGTCTTAAGCAAGGACTGTTTGATGATTCCTTTGGTTCTTGATTACTAAAGGTGAAATAAATTTCAAATTTCAGAGGACTAATTTTTGCAAATTTGAATACAAGCCAAGTAGTGAATTAAGTAAATTGAAATCATTGAGCCCCGCCAAGCGAATTTGTGTCTTCGAGCATTCCGTCATGACAAATTTTAACTGCGCATGCCCAGCCATTCAGAGGGGCCAGGGATATGGCTTTCTGTCTGAAGGTTCCTCTTGATTCACTGCTTGTATGAGCGAGTAGCGAAGGTTCTGGTGAGACTGCGCGGATGCGCAGGCTCGCCTGAACCTTCGCTGCTCGCATAGGCGATAAGTACCAAAATCGCTTGACGGGCCCATATATGTAACATTTACCACTATCTAGGCTAATTTAGCAGACGACATATTCTTGATATTTTTCTTAATTTTTCCTAGAAAACAGGACTTGACATGTAAATTTATGCAGACAATTTGCATGAGGTGTCAAATCCTGTTTTCTGGGAAAAATTAGAAACATATTCAAACTGTCGTCTGCTGCGAAAAAATACCCAGCATGCAGCGTGTTAACGGGAGAAACATCTTCATGAGAAAAGGGTAATTACCGCATAGGTGACTGTCACAGGGCCAGAGCATTTGCTCATAGCCCCAGATAGGCATATTTTTCATACGAAAATTACTGATATTTTTCTAATTTCGGCATGAAAAAATATGTAAGGGTATTCATTAAAAGGCGCCTCGGTGAGGCGCTCCTAATGAGTACCCTCAACATATGTTTTCATGCAGAAATAAGAAAACTAATATGTGGATACATCACGAAAACACGCCTATATAATTTTGACCCCATTGAACCCCATTTTTATAAAGTAAAACTAGGGTTTACAGGGGTATAACTTATTTTTCTTATTTCTGCTCTAAAATATAGATTGTGGGTACTCGTTAGAACCGCCTCAATGAGGTGGTTATAACGAGTACCCACACTCTATATTTTGCACAGAAATTAGAAAAATATCACAATTTTTCATCTTAAATTTTTTGTTGTTTTTTTTTTTTCAGAGAAAAAGTTTACAATGCATTTGTATAGGCGAGTTTTCGTAATGAACCCCTCGTGTTGGGTGCTATGTTAGCTGCTGACATTGTGAAGGCCTTGTGTGAGTGTCATACAAGAAGTCATGCATCTAGCCCAATAAATTGTGCAGGCTCACATCACGTGAACAAGTCCGTGGAATGAAGAACCCCCTATACCCCACTTTATGTAGAGAAAACTGGGGTTTACGGGGGTATACATTATGTTTCTTATTTTTGCTCCAAGACATAGGTTGTAGGTACTCGTTAGAACCGCCTCAATGAGGCGGTTCTAACGAGCAATCACAACCTATGTTTGCAGTATTTATAATAAAAATATCACAGATTTTTTTCGGAAAAATGGCCATTGTGGAGGTGTGAAAAAATGCACTATGTCGCACGGGTGTGTTCTCGTAATGAGCTGAACATTGTCTTGTGCTTTAATGGATAATTTCCTTTTCTTATGAGATGTGGACTGGGCGTTATTATAAGGTATATACATTACCAAAAAACACGCCTATACAAATATATTGTAACCTTTATCGCCGAAAAAATGAAAACTTTAAGATGAAAAATTGTGATATTTTTCTTATTTCTGCTCTAAAATATAGATTGTGGGTACTCGTTAGAACCGCGGCGGTTCTAACGATTACCCACAATCTATATTTTCGTTTTGCAATAAGAAAATAAGCTTTACCCCTGCAAACCCCAGTTTTTCTATATAAAAGTGGGGTTCAAGGGGATCAAAATTATATAGTTGTGTTTTCGTGATGCCATGAAAGAAAAAAAAATGCAAGAGGTCCATGGGCCACTATGCTCACCAGAGCTCAGGGCCACTGCCCACTGGCAGACATGTATTTAAATAAACCTTGGAAGCCCTGAGCCCAAGAATGCTACAGATAAATTTTGGAACCAATTAGCCTGGTGGCTGTTCTTTGAATGTGTTGTTGCAAGACAACACATGTTAATAGACACTTTCCCATCTGTGGCAACCGATAGGCCTAAAATTATAACGCAGATAGAACATTGTTTTAAGGAACATTTCTATGAAAGCTTGACAAAATATCTTGAAAAGCGTGAAAGTCATTTTTCAATTTTCCCCCCTTATAAGTCTATTGAAATTCTTTCCTTGCCATAGCAACAAAACTAAAGAGCCAAATTCATTAAAAACCCCACAAAACCTGTATAGGCAAATATGGTGAATATTTCCATAAAGTCTCAGCCTCAGAGAGCATTTGGTTTCTGAGAAGACGTTTTTTTTCACTTACCTTTTTTCATTTGGTTTCCAAGGGCAACCAATAAAATTTAGCAGTTGGCCTAAATCATATGGCAGATAGACGATTTCTTTAAGAATACTTCTATGAACGTTTTTTTTCTCCATAATATCTGCAAAGGCTTGGCAGTAAATGCAGTTTTTAAAGTTTTCCTATTATAAGTCAATGGAAACTCTAAGTTACCACAGCAACTAAACTAAAGAGCTTAATTTCCACAAAAAACACAAAACCTGTTTAGGCACTTATGGTGAATATTTTGATAAAGTCTCAGCCTCATAGAACATATGATTTCCAATGAGATATTTTTCAGGCATTTTTTTCTATTTTTTTTTTTCGCATTTTAGTTTCAATGGCAATCAATCAAATTGAGTAGGAGGTCTAAAATCATGTAGCAGATAGGTGATTGCTTAAGGAACATTTATATGAAAGTTTGGTTACAATATCTGCAAAGGCTTGGCAGTTAATTTCATTTTTCAATTTCTCCCCATTGTTTTATATTTTTTTTCTCCTATTACTGCTACTGACTCACATCTGAGCATTACGAGCAGGACTTCCTTGGTAGTAACAAATACTTTTTTTAAGCAAGTGGATGAAGTGCCTTGCTCAAGGACACAACACTTTGTTCAGCTTGAGGATCGAACCCGCAACCTCTTGATCACAAATCCGATACGCTAATACTGCACCAAAGCGGTCCATCTATAAGATTATAAGTCTATGGAAACTTTAAGTTGCCATAGCAACCAGACTAAAGAGCCGAATTTCATAAACAATACAAAACCTTTTGTTTTGTTTGTTTGTTTGATTTGAGGTTTAACGTCCCCATCAACACTGTAAAGGTCATTTTGGAGACGTTGCTTCCAATTTTGTGGGACTTTTACCCGACATTGAGATGAAATGACATCTCAAGCCCTGTCGCCCAATGAAACCAATAGGGTTTATTAGCATGGACGGTATGCCTCGCACCGCGGTTCCTGGACAGGCTTAGATCCTCTAAGCGGTTTACTAGTACTAGTGTACGGGCCGGATTCAGCTCTGCGTGGAAGCATCATGCAGCCCATATATTTCTTCAAGCCCCTATGGGCGGGGGCCTACAAAACCTTTTGTAGCAAATATGGTGAATATTTTCATAACTTCTCAGCCTCATAGAGCATATTCTTCTGAGATGATTTCATTACGAAACACGCCTATACAAATACACTGTAAATTTTACCGCGAAAAAATGATTATTTAAAGATGAACAAGAGCTGTCGCATGACAGCATAGCTTGCCTGTTTCGCAACTTCAAGATATAAGGTAAAATTTATGAACCATGAAATATAGGTCACACTCACCTAGATATATTTGAGATCAATAATCAGGTCACATGGAACATATATTCCTGATATTACATTTCAGAATCAAATTGTGCCTGAATTATAAGGCAAAATCATTGAACCATGAAAAAAGGTCACAAGGACCTAGACATATTTCTATGTCAATCACCGGGTCACATGGAACTAATAATCCAGGTGAGACATTTCTCTATCAAATAGTATTCAAGATAACAGGCAAAATCACTGAACCATGAAATATAGGTCATACTGACCTAAATATATTTTGAGGTCAATAATGGGGTCACATGCAACTAATAACCCAGGTATAACATTTCTCCATCAAATAGTGTTCAAGATAATAGACAAAATCACTAGACCGTGAAATGTAGGTCACCATGACCTAGATATATTTTGCGGTCAATTATCGGGTCACTAATAATCCAGGTATGACATTTCTCCATCAAATAGTATTAGAGATAATAGGCAAACTCACTGAACCATGAAATATAAGTCACAGTGACCTAGATATATTTTGAAGTAAATCGTGGAGTCACATGGAACCCATATCCCAGGTATGACATTTCTCCAACAAATAGACTTCAAGATATAAGGCAAAATCACTGGACCGTGAAATGTAGGTCACCATGACCTTCACCCTTTTACACTTGAACCAATGCCACTTGATTGGCTGATGTGTAACCAAGTGTGTCTAAAACTTGTTAGTATAATGGAAATGTATACAACAAATTACAAAGGTGTCCTGGATTTTGACCCCTAGCCCCACCCAATCCCCACTCCCAGGCATGAACCCAGGGGTGTGTTGTCTTGGAATCTCAGAAGACACTTCCAGGTATCCAAGTTGTAAATATGAATGCTTTGTGTTGAGTGACTGTTGAGATATAAGCATTTCAAAAACTTTAACTCAGAATTACAAAAGTGTTCTAGATTTTGAACCCTAGCCCCACCCCAGGGCATGAACCCAGGTGTCTGTTCTCTTTGAACATCAACAGACCCTCCCAGGTACTTAAGTTCCAAATATGAGTGGTCTGTGATGAGTGACTGTTGAGATATAAGCATTTGAAAATCTTTAATGCAGTGTGACGGGAACGCAAACGCACATGCACACGCGCACGCCAACCGAGGTGACAACAATACTCTCCCTGTACTTCGTACAGGCGAGCTAAAAATTGTCATATCTTTTATTATTTCAGCTCAAAATAAAGGTTGTGGGTACTTGTTAGGACCGCCAAATGCCATAGCAAAGAAACTTAAGAGCTGAATTTATAATAAACACAAAACCTGTTGAGGCAAACATGGTGAATATTTTCATAAAGTCTCAGCCTCATATACATATGGTTTCTGAGGAGATGATTTTTTTAAGTATTTTTTTTTATTTTTGCATTTTGGTTTCCATGGCAACCAATAAAATGTGCAGTAGGCCTCAAATCATATGGCTGATAATAGATAGCTTTAGGAACATATCTATGAAAGATTTGTCAAAATATCTGCAAAGGCTTGGCAGTTAATGTCATTTTTCAGTTTTTCCCATTATAAGTCTATGGAAACTGAGTTGCCATAGCAACCAAACTAATGAGCCGAATTTAATAACAAGATGACCATGAGGTCCCGATCGCTCCCCTGAGCCCTGTGTATTATTTGGTCCCTTTTTCACCATCTAAGTGACTAATATATCTTTGGCACTGATAAATATCAAGGGCAGATGATGCAATAACCAAAATTGGAAGAGTGACTGTTCTTGTCCATAATATGCTTCCTTTCGTGTTTTATATGTCTGTTTAAAGTTCAAGATATTCGTTATGGCAAAGGAGAAAAAAGACAAAAAAACATTTTTTAAATTCATTTAGGGCTGATTGCTCAAGACGAAGGATGGTCAGAGTTGTTGTCCTTTGCTATAATATGCTTCATTTAGTGATCTATATATCTGAGAAGTTCCATCCATATATTCCGTAAGTAAAGGAAAACATTTAATGGGAATTGCTAACGGCCAAAACTATGTCACATTTTATTGTATTTTGCCAATAAACAATCCCAAACAGGCGCCCTTAGGCTGCATGTAAAATTTAAATGAAATTGGTCCAGTGGTTTTAGAGAAAATGTATTCTAAAATGTCAATGGACCTGCAATACAAGTGACCTTCGGCCAAGGTCACAGAGGCCAAGGTCACAGAATGACATTGACCTTAAGCATTCACAGACATGTTTTTTTTTTTTTACCTATTCTCATATCATAGACCATAATATTTTTCGAAAAAATGCATTGATTTACCTATTTCCAATTGAAATTGACCCAGTGGTTTCAGAGAAAATGTATTTTGAAAAATCAACAACCCTGCAATTCAAGTGACCTTGAGCTTGATGTAAAATAGGTCATGGTCAGCCTAGTGTTGGTAGTACTCAGTCACCCAATACTACGTACCAAGTTTCAGAACACTCGGCCGAGTGGTTCTGGAGAGGAAGATATTTTTATGGTTTTTACCATATTCAGGCATGGCAGCCATCTTGGTCAAGTGACCTGGAACATTGGAATAAAGTTTAATTCACTTATGGTCCTAAGGCTGAAAGTAAAATTTAAATAAAACTGGCCAAGTGGTGTTAGAGAAAATGTATTCCAATATGTCAATTGACCTGCAATACAAGTGACCTTGGGCCAAGGTCACCGAATGACCTTGACATTAAGTATTCATAGACATTCATTTTATACCTATTCCAATATCATAGGCCACAATATTTTTAGAACAAGATGTGCTTGTGAAACACGAACATGTCCCCGGGCATGGTCCTTTTTTTTCAAAGTTGGTCACAGTTCAAGATTTTTCATTTGAGTGGGGTGCCCTTGACACAATGAACTTACGTGCCAAATATGAAGGCTCTATCTTAAAAGTTATGTACAATAATATTTTGTTCTTTAAAGTAGGTCATTGGTCAAGGTCACAGGTCAAAATTTTTGCATGAATGTAAAGCTCTTGTCTCAAGGAACCTACATGCCAAATATGAAGGCTCTAACTTAAACGGTTCAAAAGTTATGGGCAATTTTATTTTTTTCTTTTATGTAAGTCAAAGATCATGGCCATGGTCAAAAGATTTGCATGAATGTAAAGCTCACAGGGAACCTACATGCCAAATATGAAGGCTCTATCCCAAACGGTTCGAAAGTTATGACCAAAATCTTAATTTTTTCTTTTAAGTAGGTCAAAGGTCAAAGTCACAGGTAAATATTTTTTGCATGAATGTCAAGCTCTTGTCACAAGTAAACTACATGCCAAATATGAAGGCTGTATCTGAAACGGTTTAAAAGTTATGACTAAAGTTAACTTTGTCTTTTATGTAGGTCAAAGGTCAAAGTCAAAGTTTTTTTTTTTGTTTGAATGTAAAGCTCTTGTCACAAGGAACCTACATACAAAATATGAAGTCTCTATCTCAAACGATTCAAAAGTTATGACCAAAATGTTGTTTTTTTATTTTAAGTAGGTCAAAGGTCAAGGTCAAGGTCACAGATCAATTTTTTTGCAAGTGTGTAAAACTTTTGTCAAAAGGAACAAGCATGCCAAATATGAAGGCTGTATCTCAAGCGGTTCAAAAGTTATGAACACTGTTTTTTTTCTTCTTTTAAGTAGGTCAAAGATCAAGGTCAAGGACACAGGTCAAATTTTTTTGCATGAATGTGAAGCTCTTGTCACAAGGAACCTTCATGCCAAATATGAATGCTCTATCTCAAACAGTTCAAAAGTTATGGGCAACGTTAAAGTTGTCCACTTACAAACAAACCAACCAACAAACAAACAGACATGGCAAAAACAGTATGTCGCTGCTATCGCTACCGGGGACATAAAAATGCATTGATTTACCTATTTCCCATTGCAAAGCCTTAGGAGTCAAATCTAACCTTGACGTAAAATAAGTCAAGATCAATCTAGGGTCATCATGTTTGCAAACTTGGAAGTACTCAGTCTCCCAATGCTACATACCAAGTGTCAGGACAACTGGCCCAGCAATTCTGGAGAAGACGACTTTTAACGTTTTTATCATATTTGGGAATGGCAGCCATCTTGGTCAAGAGACCTTGAACATTGGAATAAAGTTTAATTCACTTATGGTCCTAAGGCTGAAAGTAAAATTTAAATAAAATTGGCCAAGTGGTGTAAGAGAAAATACATTCGAATATGTCAATTGACCTGCAATACAAGTGACCTTGGACCAAGGTCACTGAATGACCTTGACATTAAGTATTCGTAGACATTCATTTTATTACTATTGCAATATCATAGGTCACAATATTTTTAGAACAAGATGTGTTTGTGAAACACGAACATGTCCCCGGGCATGGTCCTTTTTTCAAAGTTGGTCATAGTTCAAGATTTTTCATTTGAGTGGGGTGCCCTTGACACAATGAAATTACATGCCAAATATGAAGGCTCTATCTTAAAAGTTATGTTCAATAATATTTTGTTCTTTAAAGTAGGTCATAGGTCAAGGTCACAGGTCAAAATTTTTGCATGAATGTCAAGCTCTTGACACAAGTAAACTAAATGCCAAATATGAAGGCTGTATCTGAATCGGTTTAAAAGTTATGACTAATGTTAACTGTGTCTTTTATGTGGGTCAAAGGTCAAAGTCAAAGTCAATTTTTTTGTGTGAATGTAAAGCTCTTGTCACAAGGAACCTACATGCATAATATGAAGGATCTATCTCAAACGATTCAAAAGTTATGACCAAAATGTTTTTTTTTATTTTAAGTAGGTCAAAGATCAAGGTCAAGGTCACAGATCAAATTTTTTGCATGAGTGTAAAAGCTTTTGCCAAAAGGAACATGCATGCCAAATATGAAGGCTGTATCTCAAGCAGTTCAAAAGTTATGAACACTGTTTTTTTTTCTTCTTTTAAGTAGGTCAAAGATCAAGTTCAAGGTCACAGGTCTAATTTTTTGCATGAATGTGAAGCTCTTGTCACAAGGAACCTTCATGCCAAATATGAATGCTCTATCTCAAACAGTTCAAAAGTTATGGGCAACGTTAAAGTTGTCCACTTACAAACAAACCAACCAACAAACAAACGGACAGGGCATAAACAATATGTCGCTGCTATCGCTACCGGACATAAAAATGCATTGATTTACCTATTTTCCCATTGCAAAGCCTAAGGAGCCAAATCTAGCCTTGACGTAAAATAAGTCAAGACCAATCTAGGGTCATCATGTTTGCAGACTTGGAAGTACTCAGAACCTTGACGTAAAATAAGCCCTACAGATAAAATTTTGGCCCATTCGGCCCAGTGGCTTCAGAGGAGGTGTCGTTTGAAAGTGTCGACGTACGCAAACGCAGACGACGAGGGACAACTGCCTATCCTATAAGCTCCCCCGTAGCCTTCAGCTCTGGTGAGCTACAAATCAGAAGAATTTGCTTCTGAGGAACGTTTATTTATTTTACATCTGTTTTTGGAAGTGCTCCGATTACAAGCCTTGAAAGTAATACAGGCCATTGTGAACACTTGCAGACTCGATCATGCCTGGTGTATTAAATTCACTAGTACAGGTAGCAAACGTATCATCATTAACCCTTCTCTTGCTGAATATTCACATTAGCCACACCCATTTCTGACTTTGAACCAATCAAAATACTTGATGTAGTTTATTGCTACAAATTCATAAACTGAATGCCAAACAGTGTAGATCCTGATCAGATGGCTTCTTCAGAAGCCATGTGATCTGGATATACACTGTTTCCAAAGATAGGGGTTGTCGTGAACAGCAAGATAAGGGTTAAAATACTTTGTAATCTTCAATGCCACTAGGCATGAAATTTCCAAGTACCAAAATACATGTATACGTTTCTTAGCTCAAAAGGCACAGACACCGGGCTATCTTTGCACTGAATTCCAACCATCATGTTAAGGGGCTTCCGTGCCCTTGTGGATAAGAGCGCTGACTCTTAATCATTAGGTTACTCACTGCTGTTGGTTCGAGCCTGGCTCGGATAACATGTGAGATGCCTAGTTCTGCAACGGAAGGTCAGGTGGTTTTTCTCTCGGTACTCCGGTTTTCTCCCACCTCTGATTAACGATTGGGTCGATATGAGTGAAATAATCTTAAAATGGCCGTAAAAACAAAACTGAAAATGGCTCCCAGTTTGCACATTGTCAATATTGGAAAAGCAGGTAACCAGACCCCCCTGACCTTGAAAGGTCAGGGGGGTCTGGTTCCTGTTTCTCCAACACTGCTAATATTCAGACTAGGAACCAGCAGATAATGCAAATAAGGTGACCCACAAAAAGTGTCGACAAAGACCAAATGGCCTCTGAACAAATGGCTACATCTTTTAACATTCAGTTTGTGAATTTGTAGGAATAAATTGCATTACATAATCTGATTGGCTGAAAGTCTGAAATGGGTGTATAAAGGGTATCTATTTTTCCTTTGTTTTTTTTTTATCCAAAGTCAGAGCATCGACAAACACAAATATTGTAATGAAAGAAATCATTATATCTCATTTTCAAAACACACCTATACAAATACATTGGAACTTTACAGCCGAAAGAAAAAAAACACTAAAATTTTACGATGAAAAACTGTTGTTGTTTTTCTTATTTCGGCTCAAAATACAGATTGTGGGTACTCATTAGAACCGCCACAATGATGCATCATTGTGGTGGTTCTAACGAGTACCCTAAATCTATATTTTAGCACAGAAATAAGAATATAAAAGTGAATTTCAAGGGGGTCAAAATTATATAGACGTGTTTTCGTGATGTACGATATAAAGGTGTTTAGTCTGCCTAAAACTATTTTCCTTGAGTTTCAGACAATACAAAGCAAGGCTCAGGACAAGGTGTTACCCCAGTACAAATGGAAATGTTACCCGAGTATCGATGGAAAACTATGGTGGTATATTTCTGCCGCGAGATAGCTAGGTAGCTATTGTGATAATTTGAAACATTATCGCGATAATTTTACGTTTTCTGAAAACTTGTTTTAGATTTTTCAAGTTTTCTGAAAATATTTTTTAAAATATTTAAAACCATTATCACGCTTTTTTGCATTCAGTGCTCAGAGCTGCATGCCACTAGGTTGTTAGGTAACTATCATGATTATATCAAAACCTATCATGAAAACTCATTAATTTCCTGGAAATATTATCTAGATACAATTGATAGTCTAAAATTTCCTGAAAATATTTTTGCGATAATTGAACTTGTTATTATCCTATTTCCTCCACTTGTAATCAAATATCTATAGATGGCATATAGATGTCTATTTATAGATATCAGAATATAAAAGGCTGACGTATCGAAATAATAGCTTAAATTATCGCGATAATATTTCCAGGAAACTTCAAACTATCTAGATAAAATTTTCAGGAAAATTAAGAGCTTTCGCGATAGTTTTTAAGCTATTGCGCTTGTTATCTAGCTACCTGATGGCAGCTCTGGGCACTATCACAACAAAAGCGAGATACGAAATTTGCATTATCGCAATAATATTTCCAGGAAACTTCAAAATAGCTAAAGTTTTCAGGAAACTCAAAATTATCTCGATAGTTTTTTTTTAAATGATTGCGATAGCTACCTAACTATCTCGTGGCAGAAATATGCCACCATAGACATTACGAAAACATGCCTATGCAAATACACTGTAAATTTTACCACCGAAAAACACCAACTTTAAGATGAAAAATTGTGTTGTTTTTCTTAATTCTGCTCCAAAATATAGACTGTGGGCACTCGTTTGAACCGCCTCGATGAGCCGGTTCTAACGAGTACCCACGATCTATATTTTGGAGCAGAATTAAGAAAAATAAGGTTTACCCCTGTAAACCCTAGTTTTACTATATAAAAGTGGGTTCAAGGGGGTCAAAATTATATAGGCGTGTTTTCGTGATGAAAAGGACTCAGATCTCTTAGTTGGTTGCGTTATTATGTTGCACCTTCGTGCTTTGGTGTGATGATTGGTGCAGTGACTGATTTCTACCGTTGTTTGCCAGCGGAAACTGGTCCAGTAATGGTTTTCAATATACATCTAACATACTTACTGATTACAAATTGCCATAAAGTCCCCAATTTGCAAAGATTGAAAAACTGGTTCCAGAGCAACAAGGAGCTTTTGCTCGCATGCTTCATATGATTCTGAAAAGACAACAACAAAAGTACAAGTTGCCATATACGACAAGGACTACAGAGTCACACAAGTCTTCACTGGTCACAAAAGTCATCTGTACATTATGAAAACATGCCTACTTAGATATATTGAAAAAAAAAAAAAAAAAAATTTTCCGATAAAAAATTCAGCCATATTTCATAATTCTGCTCAAAAGATCAATTGTGGGGACGCGTTAGAACCGCCTAAATGAGGCGGTTCTGACGAGTACCCACAATCTATGTTTCTGAGCAGAAATAAAAAAAAATGTAAAACCCTGTAAATCCCAGTTGTACCATATGGGCCCCGTCAAGCGATTTTGGTACTTATCGCCTATGCGAGCAGCGAAGGTTCAGGCGAGCCTGCGCATCCGCGCAGTCTCGCCAGAACCTTTGCCGCTCGCTCATACAAGCAGTGAATCAAGAGGAACCTTCAGACAGAAAGCCATATCCCTGGTCCCTCTGAATGGCTGGCCATGCGCAGTTAAAAAAATTCGCTTGGCGGGGCTCATATAAAAGTGGGGTTTAAGGGGGTCAAAATTAGACAGGCGTGTTTCGTGATGAGATCCAGACATAACCATTGAGAAAATATTCTGTGCTGATAAGGAAGGTTGCTGCTTAAACTGCTTCTTGTCTTCGCTGGTTACAAATGCCAACCATTTCGAATACACGAGTTCAAATAAAAATAGAGCTAATGGCCACTGCAATATCAACACGCTAAAACGGTTTCAATTTAGAATTTTTTAAGGAAAATGGGCCTTCCGATATTGGCTGTCATAAAAGACAGAAACCAGTCTGCGTACTCACTGAGTTCCATTGTCAAGCCGTTCGAAACTAACGCTGTCATTAAAATATTAATCATTTATTATGACAAATACTTTTGCAGAAAAAATGAAGAAATAATCGGAACATGAGTTATTCCGACCCTGGATGGATCTAGCGTCTGAAATATGACGGTTTTAATTCTGTGTGAGATTCCACAGTGTACGTGCATGTTTTCCCGACAACGAGTAGCAGACGGGTACTACATAATAACAACAGCACCGCATGCGGGTGTCAACGCTAGGCTGCAAAAAATCTAAGTTGAAAAAGGGGCATAACTGTGGCAAAAATATTTTGAGGGTTTCCTCACCTATTGGTATGAGTTCCCCTTTTCATAATTACCAACTAGTCCGAGTTTCAAGAAAATATGTTCAGTAATGACAGAGATATTACAAAATGTCCAAGTTTTTGCACGACGACGCAGACGAGGACGACGACGACAGAGACGATGCCAGAGCTATGACAATACCTCGTCGTTTTCTTGGAAAACAGCCGAGCTAAAAATTATGATACTGTATGGTAGTAGTATCAATACTTGTATAGTAGTCGCAGATAAGATCGACAAGGCGGAGCTGTCGTTTGTACCTTCCTTTGGAATCTTCTATTAACAAAGAGAAAAATCAAGTCACCCGATTGTGTGAATTCAACTGTAACACAAACAAAGCTGTGGCGTATATTGCCATTTTGTCCGCTTGCAGCACTCTACCGAATCTTCTGGTGGACTGATATTGACAACACCTGAATAGCTCCGCCTAGTCAATCTTTTCTTGCACACCAGACAAGGAAATCCATGATTTTACCCTGGGATAGAAATTTATGTTCTGACCCTGGTGTTCCGACCCAGGCAACTAACATTATACGCTTCAATTCTATTCAACTGCCGGAACTACTTCCGCACTACTTTTATTTTGTAAACAATTTACACGGCGAGCTGTCAAAACTAACCGGAGGTGTTGTGCAAGAAAAAGAATCAAATATGGAGTTCTGTTGTAGATGGGCGTTTCCAACCCTCGGGATGACAGTGCTGAGCGGAACCGAGGCTACGCCGAGGTTCCGCTCAGCACGGTCATCCCGAGGGTTGGAAACGCTCATCTACAACAGAATCCCATATCAGATTCTTATAATCTACGACTACTATAACCATCACGAGAACACATCCGTGAGACAAACGGACATTTTTCTGATTAAAAAGTGTGATATTTTCTTTTTTTTTCTTCTCCAAACAACGATTGAGCATGCTCGTTAGAA
Source organism: Lucinisca nassula (assembly GCA_963580285.1). Lineage (NCBI taxonomy): Eukaryota > Metazoa > Mollusca > Bivalvia > Lucinida > Lucinidae > Lucinisca > Lucinisca nassula. The sequence goes on along the minus strand of OY757012.1, from coordinate 157,226,073 downwards.
GCACCTCATAGAGGCGGTTCTAATGAGTACCCACAACCTATGTCTTGAGGCGGTTCTAACGAGTACCCATAACATATGTCTTGGAACAGAATTTAAGAAAATAGTGTATATCCCGGGGTTAAGAGGGGTCTTCATTACACGGATTTGTGAACGTGATGATTTGCTCAAACTTCAGTGGCCCAGCCACCTCCAATCCAACACAGAAGGCCGGGGCCAACGTCGGCCGAGAGCGATACGACGTGTTAACGTTGTATCGCTGTCGGTCCGACATTGGCCCGCTGTTTTGTCAAGCTGGGCTTTAGGACCACAGAAGTCTGTTCCAGACACCTTGAAGCTGATGTTATCTGAGCGCTGATTGGTCGAAATCGCTGGAGATCCCAAATTTCAATCAATCGGCGCGCGGATTACATCAGCTTCAAGATACAGAATGGATACAATACTGCAATGAGAAATGCCTGCTCGCACACAAAAAGGAGAAAATTGCTGGTAATAACGGTTATCTGGAGAAAACTTTTGCATTAGGTGAGAGCATCTTCATTGATATTTATTAGAATGTTGGCTTTTGTGTTGACATTATCGGATTTCCGCAGGAAATCGCAGGGAAACAGTGAAAAACCATTGAGTGGGTGTGACAGTTAGTTGTCCTACTAAGGTCTATCCGGGGTAATTTGACGTTTAGATCACCAAGAGTTCTGCATTATTTTGATGAAATGCTGCATGTCTTAGGTTGAAGTTCATACAAAATATACCTTCCTGTGTCAAACAAGAGGGCCATGATGGCCCTGGATCGCTCACCTGATCCATAGAGTAACAAGTGGGACCCGGGGAGGGCCATTATTAACCCCAGGGCTATAATGTGCATAATGTTCAGAGACGTCTAAAAAGGTGAAGCTTCATACCAAATATCAACAAAGGCTATAATTTGAACAATCTTGGCAAAGGTCCACTAGATATGCTACATACATGTACCAAATATCAAAGACCTGGGCCTAACGGTTTCAGAGAAGAAGATTTTTATTAAAGATATTCCCTACATAAGCCTATGAAAAACCAAATGGCTCTGGGGGGGGGGGACATTTTTGGCCTCAGGGCTATAATTTAAACCATCTTGATAGAGGTCCACTAGAGGAAGCTTCACACCGAATATCAAAGACCATGGCCTTGCTGTTTCAGAAGAAGATATTTAAGGAATATCTCTATATAAGTCTATGTAAACTCAAAGGGCCCCAGGTCGGGGGCAGTTTTGGCCCTAGCACTATAATTTGAACAATCTTGGTAGGGGTCCACTAGATGAAGCTTCATACCAAATAGCAAAGACCTGGCCCTTGGGGTTTCCGAGAAGAAGATTTTTAAAGATTTTCCCCATATAAGCCCATGTAAAACCATAGGGCCCCGGGGCGGTGGCATTTTTAGCCCTAGCACTATAATTTGAACAATCTTGGTAGGAGTCCACTAGATGAAGCTTCATACCAAATAGCAAAGACCTGGGCCTTGCGGTTTCAGAGAAGAAGATTTTTAAAGATTTTCCCTATATAAGCCCATTTAAAACCAAAGGGCCCCGGAGTGGGGGGGGGGGGGGGGTTTGGGGGGGGGGGGAAGAAGGACCATGGCCTTGTGGGATGAAGCTTCATACCAAAAATCAAAGACATGGGCCTTACGGTTTCAGAGAAGAAAATTATTAAAGATTTTCCCTATATAAGCCCATGTAAAACCAAAGGGCCCCGGAGCGGGGGCATATTTGACCCCAGCACTATAATTTGAACAATCTTGGTAGGGGTCCCCTAGATGAAGCTCCATACCAAATATCAAAGACCTGGGCCTTACGGTTTCAGAGAAGAAGATTTTTAAAGCTCTTCCCTATATAAGCCCATGTAAAACCAAAGGGCCCTGGAGCGGGGGCATTTTTGGCCCCAGCACTATAATTTGAACAATCTTGGTAGGGGTCCACTAGATGAAGCTACTTACCAAATATCAAAGACCTGGGCATTGCGGTTTCAGAGAAGAAGATTTTTAAAGATTTTCCCTATATAAGCCCATGTAAAACCAAAGGGCCCCGGAGCGGGGGCATTTTTGGCCCCAGCACTATAATTTGAACAATCTTGGTAGGGGTCCACTAGATGAATTTCCATACCAAATATCAAAGACCTGGGCCTTACGGTTTCAGAGAAGAAGATTTTTAAAGATTTTCCCTATATAAGCCCATTTAAAACCAAAGGGCCCCGGAGTGGGGGGGGGGGGGGGTGGAAGAAGGACCATGGCCTTGTGGGATGAAGCTTCATACCAAATATCAAAGACATGGGCCTTACGGTTTCAGAAAAGAAGATTTTCCCTATATAAGCCCATGTAAAACCAAAGGGGCCCGGAGCGGGGGCATTTTTGGCCCCAGCACTATAATTTGAACAATCTTGGTAGGGGTCCACCAGATGAAGCTTCATACCAAATATCAAAGACCTGGGCCTTGTGGTTTCAGAGAAGAAGATTTTTTAAGATTTTGGTGAAAAAAAATCTCTTTTTGGCTCCTATGACCTAGATGTGCAACGGACCGGAACCATTTGAACAACTTTGAAAGGGGACCACCTAAGGATCATTCCTGTGAAGTTTGGTCAAAATCCGATCAGTGGTTTAGGAGGAGATGTCGTTTAAAGAATTGTTTACGGACGGACGGACGCACGCACGGACGCACGGACGGACGCACGACGGACGACGGACGAAAAGTGATCCCAAAAGCTCACCTCGTCACTACGTGACGGTGAGCTAAAAATGTGCCTGTGCCAATTGTTATTTTATATGTACCGAGAAGATGGTGCTGATTTGTTGTGAACCTTGTCTAGCGTTCTATACCAGTATGAAAAAAATCTTTTACTCATATTTTCATATTGTACCTATTCCACAAAAAAATCAACGGGCCAAGCGCCTATGATATGCCATAGAAAACAATACCCGCAAATAATCTATAAATAACTACTAACTGGTGCTGTAGGAACACGAAGAACGTACATTACATCACGTGCATAAGTCCGTGAAATGAACAACCCCACTAAACCACATTTTCTACATAGAGAACTGGGGTTAACGGGGGTATTCATTATTTTTTTCTGCTCCAAGATACAGCTTTTGGGTACTCGATAGAACCGCCTCAGCACCCACAACCTATGTTTGCATTATAAATAAGAATAATATCACGGGTTTTCATTAGAAAAGTAGCCCTTTTTGAGATGTGCAAAAATGCACTATAGTGCACGGTTTTTGTTTGTTTGATTTGAAGTTTAACGTCCCCGGTCATTTTGGAGATGTTGCTTCCAATTTTGTAGGACTTTTACCCGACATTGAGATGAAATGACATCCCAAGCCCTGTCGCCCAATGACACCAATAGGGTTTATAAGCATAAGCATGGACTGGTCGACTTGCACCATTTTGCCTAGGCAGGCTTAGATCCTCTAAGCGGTTTACCAGTACACGTGTTCGGTCGGTTTTCAGCTCTGCGTGGCAGCATCATGCAGCCCATCTATTTCTTCAAGCCCCGATGGGCGGGGGCAATATAGCGAACGGTATCATTACGAAAACATGCCTATATAATTTTGACCCCCTTGAACCCCACTCTTGTATAGTAAAACTGGGGTTTAAAGGGGTAAACCTTATTTTTCTTATTTCTGCTCTAGAATATAGACCACAACCAGTGCTTCAGCTGAAGTGCACGACCCGCCGGATGCTTTTAGCTTTATGAGTGTTACCATATATGGGTATGGCGGCCATTTTGGTCATGTGACCTGGACCTAAAACGGTTCCCCCAATAAATGCGCCTTATCGTAAGGAGCAAAAATATATCTTATACTTTAGTACTGTAGCATTCTCACATTTTCCAATACAAAAGCATATGTGTAAAAGTTTGACCTATGCACAAAGAAGGTCAAGGTCAACCAAGGGTCACCATCTTAGCAATTTATGATGGGCCTACGTCCCAGATGCCATTTATCAAGTTTCGTGGAAATCTGCCTAGTGGTTCTGGAGAAGACTATTTTTGAAGGGTTTTTACCATATATGGCTTGGCGGCCATTTTGGTCATGTGAGCTGGACCCCATGAGCAAATTTTGGTTTCTCCCATCCCATAGAAACTCCATATGAAATCTGACTTCAATCGGCCCAACGGTTTCCGAGGAGAAGCAGTTCGAAAATTTTCACATTTTTCGCCTCTGCGAGGCTATACTAAATGGAATGTAATATTTCGCAAGTTCATTGGTTAGATCTCATTGATATCTATCAGTATGCCTAAAATTGTTTAAATATTCCAAGCGGTTAAGTCACTATCACCAATTTTCACAAACGGGTTATGGACGGACAGACAGACCATTTATGGCTTGGCGGCCATTTTGGTCATGTGAGCTGGACCCCATGAGCAAATTTTGGTTAGCCCCATCCCATAGAGGCTCCATATGAAATTTGACTTCAATCGGCCCAACGGTTTCCGAGGAGAAGCAGTTCGAAAATGTTCACATTTGTCGCCTCGGCGAGGCTATACTAAATGGAATGTAATATTTCGCAAGTTCATTGGTTAGATCTCTTTGATATCTATCAGTATGCCAAAAATTGTTTAAATATTCCAAGCGGTTAAGTCACTATCACCAATTTTCACAAACGGGTTACGGATTTTTCGTCTCGGCGAGGCTATAATAAATGGAATGTAATATTTCGCAAGTTCATTGGTTAGATCTCTTTGATATCTATCAGTATGCCAAAAATTGTTTAAATATTCCAAGCGGTTAAGTCACTATCACCAATTTTCACAAACGGGTTACGGACGGACAGACAGACAGACCATATATGGCTTGGCGGCCATTTTGGTCATGTGACCTGGACCCCATAAGCAAATTTTGGTTCTCCCCATCCCATAGAGGCTCCATATGAAATTTGACTTCAATCAGCCCAACGGTTTCCGAGGAGAAGCAGTTCGAAAATGTACACATTTTTCGCCTCGGCGAGGCTATACTAAATGGAATGTAATATTTCGCAAGTTCATTGGTTAGATCTCATATATATCTATCAGTATGCCAAAAATTGTTTAAATATTCCAAGCGGTTAAGTCACTATCATCAATTTTCACAAACGGGTTACGGATTTTTCGCCTCGGCGAGGCTATACTTAATGGAATGTAATATTTCCCAAGTTCATTGGTTAAATCTCATTGATATCTATCAGTATGCCAAAAATTGTTTAAATATTCCAAGTGGTTACATCACTATCACCAGTTTTCACAAACGGGTTACGGACGGACAGACAGACTGACAGAATCACAGATTGACCGAATGACAGAATGACACGGTGATTTTAGGGCACTCTTAGAAAATCAACCGACTTCAGTCGGTCGCTTTTTCTGCGGGTCGTGCAATCTATATTTTGAGCAGAAATAAGAAAAATATCACAATTTTTCATCTTAAATTTTTCATTTTTTGGCGATAAAGGTTATAATGTATTTGTATAGGCGTGTTTTCGTAAGTGATATCATAATCGGCACACAAAGAACTCAAGAACAACTTTGAATCAGTCATCAGTTTTTGAGTTATAAAGTGTCACTGTTTTGACAAACGTTGACGAAAACTATCCTATATCAATCCCTACATACAAAGAATGATTCAATACATTACGAAAACACGCCTAAAATTCTGATATTTTTCTTAGCTCACCAGAGCCGAAGGCAGTTGTCCGTCGTCATCATCAATGTCGTCCGTCGACTGTCATCGTCTGGCGTCAACACTTTCAAACGACATCACCACCGAAGTTACTGCACCAATTAAGCTCAGATTTCATCTGTAGCATCCTTGGTCTAGGGGATTGAAATTTTGGGTTTTTATGAAACTCGGCTCATTAGTTTGGTTGCTATGGCAACTTAGAGTTTCCATAGGCTTACAATAGGGAACATAGAAAAATGGCATTTTCTACCAAGCCTTTGCAGCTATTTTGAAAAAAAAAATAATAGAAATGTTCCTTGAGTAAACTTCTTTCAGTCATTTGCTTTTACGCCAACCTGGGGACCCCCAGGTTGTGTCGGGGCAATGCCCCATCCCCTCCAATTCATAAAAGGTCATATATCTCAGAAACTATTCAGATCCCCTCACCTAAAACCATATACACACTTAAACTGTATGATAAGACAAATTCAGTGATGCCAACCTGGGGATCCCCAGGGATGTTCCGGGGCCATGCACCACCCCCTCCACTTCATAACATCGCAAAAACTATTTGGTCCCCACCCTAAACCATATATATTCTTGTTCCTTATGATAAAACGCATTGATACCAACCTAGGGGTCTCCTGGGTGCGCCTGGGCCATGCCCCATCCTTCACTTCACAAAAGGCCATATATCTGAAAACCCGTTCAGAGACAAACCCTTAAACCATATATAATCATGTTCCTTCTGATAAAACGCATTCAGTACCACCAACCTGGGGGTCCCGAATTGTGCTCCGGACATATCCCGGGCCATGCGGATGATGCCTCGTCTTCATAAAAAGCCATATTTCTCAGGAACCGTTCAGATCTACACAACTAAACCATATGTATTTTTGTTCCAGATGATAAGGCACATTCAGTCACACCAACCTGGGAGTCTCTTTGTGCTGTGGCCATGCCTCGTCCCACCATTTCATAATATAGTGTTATTAATCAAGTAATTTCGTACTGGCCCAGGTACAGGTCCGAGGTCTGCTGTATTGGCACGAGGCCGAAGGCCGAGGCCAATACAGCTGACCAAGTACCTGTAACTGGGCCAATACGAAATTACTTGATTAATGACAATTTTATTAATTGACACAATTGAAAACATGATTTATGGTTTTTGAATATTGGTTGACCATGTGTAATACAGGATAATCAATTAATAAAAGGCCATATATCTCAGAACCATTCAGATCCACACCCGCCCCATAATCATATACATTCTTGTTCCTTATGATTAGCCCTTTTTGTACCAAATGGAATCTTCCATCTTATATACATAGCACAAATCCATTTCAAAGTTTTGGGGTGTCAGGTTATGTTTTCTTCAAATTTTATTTAGAAACTGGCTTAACATTTTGCAAACAGTGTAGCCCTGATCAGACACTGCGTTCTGATGGGGGTCTGCACTGAATGCCAACTACCCGTTTTGGGTTTCCGGTACAAAATGGTTTAGACACACTCAGTCTCACCAACTTAGGGGTCCAAGGGGCAGTTCCTCTTCACATGGAACGGCCCCTGTGGAGTATACACTTCATAAAAGAGCCTCATAAGAAATCTCAGAAAGCGTTCATATTCCAATCATAAAACCATATATATCCTTGGTCCTAATGATAAGACACATTTAGTATTATGAAAACACGCCTATACTAATATACTGTAAATTTTACCGCCAAAAAAGTGAAGATTTTAACCTGAAAAATTTTGATATTTTTCTTGTTTCTGTTCAAAATATAAATTCTGGGTACACGTTAGAACAGCCTCATCGAGGCGGTTCTAACGAGTAGCCGTAAGCTATATTTTAGAGCAGAAAAAAGAAAAATAAGGTTTACCCCTGTAAGACCCAGTTTTACTGTATAAAAGTGGGGTTCAAGGGGGTCAAAATTATATACATGTACGTATAATTTCGTGATGGTAACAACAATCTTGGTCTCACCACTGCTTAAAAGGCCCTATTTCTTAGGAACAGTACAAATCCCCACCCATAAATCATATATATTCTTGTTCCTTATGATAAGAGGCATTCAGCGATACCACCCCTTCCACCTCATAAAAGGCCTAACATTCCAGTTGCCGCATAGGTGCTCATTTGGGTATGGAGGTTCATTTGAGAGACTTAATAATCGGTAGTTTAAAATCATTTTGTTTGTTTGATTTGAGGTTTAACGTCCCCATCAACACTGTAAAGGTCATTTTGGAGACGTTGCTTCCAATTTTGTGGGACTTTTACCCGACATTGAGATGAAATGACATCTCAAGCCCTGTCACCCAATGAAACCAATAGGGTTTATTAGCATGGACGGTCCGCCTCGCACCGCGGTTCCTGGACAGGCTTAGATCCTCTAAGCGGTTTACCAGTACTCGTGTGCGTGCCAGATTCAGCTCTGCGTGGAAGCATCATGCAGCCCATATATTTCTTTAAGCCCCTATGGGCGGGGGCCGTGTTTAAAATCATATTGTGTTGAAATAAATGGCTTCCAGTGGGCAGTGCCTACCTGAGTTCTGGTTAGCATTGTGGCCCATGGGCATCTTGTTTTACAATTCTGCACAAAACATATATTAAGGGTACTCGTTAAGACCGCCTCTCCAAGGTGGTTCTAGTGAGACCTACAATCTATACATTTTTTAGTAGAAATAAGATAAATAATGTATACCCCTGTTAACCAAGTTTTACTATATAAAAAGTTTTATTGTATAAAGTGTGGTTTAAGGGGGTCAAAATTATATAGGCGCGTTTTGGTGATGTTGCTTATGTCTCTCAATCACAAAAAAACAAACATACTTTCACCATGACTGCATGTCAGACTGAATCCCATTCTTATGGATTCCATTGACAGGTCCGAGAGTGGGATTCCCATGCTTGTAAAGAAACTGCCATAAAGCTCTGAGAGAGTGGAGACGTAACTGCCATCAAAGAAGCATTCAACTGCATTCATCATATCATCCAAGCTGAAAAAATAATAATCCTGGGGCCAGTTGTTCAAAGCATTGTTAGCTTAACGAGCTCGTTAGTGGTCATAAAGTTAGCTGTTCTAGCAAGTGCAATATCGAAAATTGTGGTATTTTTGCTGAAAAAAAGTGAGCAGCTTTTGCATTTGCAAAAGCTGCTCACATTTTTTCAGCAAAAATATTGACATATTTGCCACATTAAATGATCAAAGTTTTAACGATACGTTAACTAACCGCATCGTTAGTTTTGAACAACTGGCCCTTGATGAACATATTTAGAAAACACCAAAATTTACCCTGGAAAATAGTACAGGCCCTGAACGGAAAGTGTTCCGTGGCATCTGATCAGGGCCTCCATAGAAATGCAAACAGCTCAGCCATTTTGTGGATGAAATTACCGATGATACTGATACCGATACTGCTACCGATGATATTGAAAATACATCAAAGCACTGACAGCACTGGTTTCCTTTAGCCCATAAATCCTCCTGTACGGTATGTTTTTTTTTTTTTTGGTGGGGTTGGTTTTACGTGGGCACAAACCTGAGTAATCAGCGAAAAACCACATGACCTTCCGTTGCATGTATGGTAACCACAGACCCTGTGGCGTTCTTTGGCGTCTGATCTGGATCAATACTGTTTGCTTAACCCTACACATGATTCCGTCCAGATTCTTTAGCTAAGACTCTTATGCAACACTATTTTCTGTAAATTGCCGTTACCTGGGATTCCTACAAAGCAGTGGTATTCACATGAACATCAACAGTGAAAAGCTACTGTGCTTAGCATATTTGCGTTAAATGTCAAACAATCGACCCAATAAAGTGGAAGACTTCACTGAGGCTAAAATGGGTAAAACAACATGTACTGGCCGCATAATGGGAAGGAGTACACATGTGGTAGTTTTTTTCTACCATTTATCAAAGTGAGACAACTTTTGGGACTTCCTGATTGTTTTCTATAAACTCAGTCCCATGGTAAATGGGGTCTTCTCTTAAAAGGAAAAGAATTTGCCCCTTAAAAACGATTTTTTCGATTAAGAGTTGACCCATATTCACATGGGCGGCAAAAATACTTTTGTAGAAGTTGCCTCTCCTGAAGGTGTATCAATACCTCTTAAAGGGAACGAACTTGCTGTTAGTGTATCCTTTCTCCTTAAATATGAGCCCCGCCAAGCGAATTTGTGTCTTCGAGCATTCCGTCACGTCATGACAAATTTTAACTGCCCATGCCCAGCCATTCAGAGGGGCCAGGGATATGGCTTTCTGTCTGAAGGTTCCACTTGATTCACTGCTTGTATAAGCGAGCAGCGAAGGTTCTGGCGAGACTGCGCGGATGCGCAGGCTCGCCTGAACCTTCGCTGCTCGCATAGACGATAAGTATCAAAATCGCTTGATGGGGCCCATATATGCATGGAGAGGTCAGGTAAAAATAAATCTAGCAAGTCTATAAAACGAGCACCATAGAAAACTGGACTTTAAAAGAGTATATAATAGTTTTTTTTTTTTTTTTTTTTTTGCGCAAACATTAATTGTGGGTACTTATTGAAACTACCTCACTGAGGCATAACAATTAAAAATAATGAGAGCATTTCGTCAGAAATATTAAATAGCCAGAGCTGAATGAAAGTAAATAGACCCTTCATTAATAGGAGGTAGTGAACATAAACTACCAGAAAGTGAATTTCAATACGAAAAAACTCCTATTCAAATATATTGAAAATTACCACCAAAAATGAAAATTTTCAGATAAAAAAAATCTGATATATTTCGTATTTCTGCTCAGACCATATACTGTGTCAACTCGTTAGGATCGCTTTGGCGAGGCAGTTGCAACGGGTAGCCATAATCTATGTTTTGAGCAGATATATGAAAAATATGAGAATGTTTATCTGAAAATTTGCATGTTTTGGTGGTAACCTTTTCAATAAATTTAGAAAGGCTTGTTTTCATAATAACAAAGGACCAGATAGTACCGGGAGTGTTTTTATTGAAAGAAACAGTATGAGCCAGCGCTCGACAAAACCTACAATAAGACCTGCGCCCAGCGAAGACTCAGATCAGCCTGCGCATCTGCGCAGTCTGATCAGAGTCTTCATTGTGCGCTCTTAGGATAGCTAATGCCCCAATGCTCTTTCATCCGGCAAGATAAGATTCGGGTTAGACTATATAGGTGCGCAGGCTGATCTGATTCCTTCGCAGGGCGCACATGTTAGTTGTAGGTAAAGCTGTGCACCAGCTCGTATAATTCCTACTCCAGGATCATTTTCCATCTCAGAAACAATCGACCCATCAGTGCTGTCAGCGGTTTGACACGATAAAAACTACTCACCTGTCGCAGAAGTTCTCATCTAGGCTACTGAGAACTTGGTTAAATTTGTCCTGACAGAAGCCAACAGAACCTGAAAATTGAAAATCAAGCTTGATATCATTTATATTGATGACAATTAAGGTGTCCCGGGCGATACATATCCCCTCGCCCACTTCAAACACCGAATTGATGAAAGTCAAACTTGTGTGGGATATTATCATACCGAACATTTGTGTTGAGTTAAATTGAAAATCATTGACAAATGCGGGCACTGCAGGGATGACATTTTTTTTTCTAAAAGTTGACCTTGAACCGCGGACCATAAAAGTACCAGATATTGTCATACTGGTAGGGTGACAATGGGCCAAAAAGTCCACTATTTCTGGTAGTAACCCATACCACCCCGTATAACAAAACATGTCATATACCAAAATGTTCATCAGCATCTGTAGTATCTGAAACTGCCGGCATAAATTGGCATAAATGATGGCGAGCTGAGAAATCCAAGATGGCGTCCAAGATGGCCGCCATAGCTGTAAATTCCAGTTTTTCGTAAAATATGAATATAAATACCACAAATCATCTTACAAACTTATTTTAATTTATTTTTCTGGTGTAGAAAGAAGATTTGTGCTAGAATATACATCAACTTTTTAGGTTTGACTTGAAAACCGGTGGAAAAAATGATATTTTATTGTTTTTGTGTCTAGTTTCATAGGTGGTACATAAAAGCAATTCTGATGTTTCAAAATGTAAACAGTTTTTACATATCTATTGTTTTATTCTAACTAAGACACTGTTCTAAAATACATTTAACACTATTCTAAAATACATTTATGGTTGGTTATGACTTTTTTACCATCAGTTTAGCCCCAGGATTACCCCACCCACTCAGTTTACCAGTAAAATTCATTCACATAATATTGCCACAAATCATCTTACAAACTTATTTTAATTTATTTTTCTGGTATAGAAAGACGATTTGTGCTAGAATATTGATCAACATTTTAGGTTTGACTTGAAAACCGGTGAAATAAAAGACATTTCATCGTTTTTGTGTCAAGTTTCATAGGTGGTACATATGCTGCAATGCTGATGTTTCAAACTTTTAAACAATTTTTATTTATCTATTGTTTTATTTTAACTAAGACACTATTCTAAAATACATTTAACACTTTTTCCAAGTACATTTATGATTTGTTATGACTGTTTTACCATAAATTTAGCCCCATGATTACCCCACCCACTCAGTTTACCAGTACAATTCATTCACATAATACTCACACTCAAGGGATTTGCAGGCGAGGATTTCATTTTACACAACAAGACAGTTAGTAGAAGAGGGCATTGAAACTAATGCTTAGTTCTGTTTTCATACTATATTATATGATCAGCCATTAGGAAACACCACCTCTTTATAACACTGTTTTCGGGATCTGAGCATTGACCGTCTTAATTAAGCAGTGCTACATCCAAACAAAAATAGCAAAATAGTGTTTATCAAATTGATCCAAAATGACTTTTATTGTCATTTTTGCTGTGTAACTGGCTAGATTTTGGGGGTTATAAAGTGTTATATCCAAAACTGTGTTATAAAAACGTGTTATAAAGTGGATATGCTATACAATTAGGTTATATTTTGTTTGATTTGAGGTACAATGTCCCCCGTCAACACTGTATCAGTCATTTTGCATTTTGGAGACATTGCTTCCAATTTTTTGTGGGACTTTCCCTGACATTGAGATGAAATGACATCTCAAGCCCCGCCACACATTTAAACCAAAAAGTTTTATATGCAAGGGTGGTCCAACTCGCACCACATTCTCTGGGCATGCTTAGAATCTCTAAGCGGTTTACTCTGTATACCCTATGTCTACTGGGCTAGGCAAATTAATCTTAGATTTTATAGCTCCCCATCGAATTGGTAGCTGATGTGCACACCTGTGCACTAAAAAGAAATTGCTACTGCTTTAACTATCCCTGAGACATTTGACTAAGTCCCAAGATCTGAAATCTTTTGAAGCTGGAAGTCTGGTTTAGGCAGAACATGAATTGCCTTCTTCTTGCCTGTACTATGTAAAGAAGAGCAGGTATCACAACCCATAAGGCAATACAGACAGCATAATTGCCCTCTCATCTGGCTCTAGCTTCCTGAAAACAGTGTGAACTGGAATATACCTGGTGCAGTCAGCATGAATACCTTTTCTGCCTGTCATCAGCATAAAGTAGGTTAAAGTGATGCACAAGTAGAAAGAAAACATCGGTATCAGAACTGACAACAAGAGAACCTGCAACGGCTAGTTGCATATCATTCTACTATCAGCTTCTTCACGGTTGGAATAAAGTTCATGCTGAACAGGAACAACATGATAATAATAATAATAATCAACCTTATTTATAGAGGATAACACATTTAGTACTAGTACTAATCTTCCATGTGGCCCTCTTTTTCCTGGATAGGAACCAGTACTAAGCAATGTGGATAAAGTTCCTTGCTCAAGGAAACAACACGTGGCGCTTGCGGGGATCAAACCGGCTACCTCTCGATCTCAAATCCGATGCTTGACCACTACACCACAGCGCTTCATCAGCGGAAACTTCAGAGCCTTGTTCTCAAGTCAACCTGCACCAACAACAGTAGCATTCTTCTTAATAAGCTCATGACAATTTTCAGTAAGGTATATAGTGTAAAGTTCTTGCTTTTACTGCTTGAAAGTATCTATCAATCACCAGTTACTATATTTTTCCTCGTAGACACAGGCACGTGTGAAGAAACATTCTTTCCACACCTACGGCCCCCGCCCATAGGGGCTTGAAGAAATATATGGGCTGCATGATGCTTCCACGCAGAGCTGAATCCAGCCCGCACACTAGTACTGGTAAACCGCTTAGAGGATCTAAGCCTGTCCAGGAACCGAGGTGCGAGGCGGACCGTCCATACTAATAAACCCTATTGGTTTCATTGGACGACAGGGCTTGAGATGTCATTTCATCTCGATGTCGGGTAAAAGTCCCAAAAAATTGGAAGCAACGTCTCCAAAATGACCTTTACAGTGTTGACGGGGACGTTAAACCTCAAATCAAACAAAACAAATCTTTCCACACTTTTGTTTGGTCTGTGATTTGAGACTGTTTTCCTCATTCCTGTCAAAACCGACCTGAATGGTAGGTACCCAAATAATGGTAAAAAGACTGTAAGACCAAAACATAGCAGCCATCTGTTGATACATTGGATGTCAGGTTGAGACATGATGAATGCTGCAACATTTTGAGTACAGACATCCCGTCAAATACTATACAACCAGCAAGTCTTTCTAGTTTTTCAAGGAAATCCGACTTTTTGGTAGACATCATACATTCTTCATCTGTAAACAAACTCGCGTGATCATGAGCATTTTTGAAAGACAAGACCTTGAATGAATGAATTGATGTATAGAAAGCATATATCTTTTCACCGGTGGCAGTCAGTTCCTCGGACTGGTTTCCCCAGACACCTGTGCCATTGACCTGATATCACTCATAGTCTGGAGTTTTGACCCAGGCAAAGGCTCATAAGACTGTGCCTAACTAGCTATGGGTATGAGCCTGATATTTGTCCTGACCTGATATTTGTGTGAAGTAAAATTAAGTCATTGATGAGTGATGACAATGTTTTTTTTATCCCCACGCTTTTCGAAGAAAAAGTGGGGATATTGTAATGGTCTTCGTCGTCCGTACGTCCGTCCGTCCGTCTTACCGGATAACTCCTCCTAGACGGTTATAGATAGAAACTCGAAACTTTGGGAACTGATAGATCTTTGGTCTGGGGAGTGCATGACACTTTCGGAATTTTGATCACACCCCTACGGGTGGGTCCAGGGGGTGGGGCCCGGGGGGGTCAAAAATAAAAATTTCCAGAACATGGTCGTGTAATATATCAAAGCGAACGGAATGATGAGTAGAAAACATTACAACCAAAATTTGACCCCTGGGGTCAATTTTGAGTTCACCAGAGGTCAAAAACTAATTTTGACCTTTTACCGGATAACTCCTCCTAGACGGTTATAGATAGAAACATGAAACTTTTGGAACTGATAGATCTTTGGTCTGGGGAGTGCATGGCACTTTCGGAATTTTGATCACATCCCTACGGCTGGGCCCAGGGGGTGGGCCCGCGGGGGTCAAAAATCAAAATTTCCAGAACATGGTCGTGTAATATATCAAAGCGAACGGCATGATGGGTAGAAAACATAACAACCAAAATTTGACCCCTAGGGTCAATTTTGAGGTCACCAGAGGTCAAAAACTGATTTTGACCCCTTTACCGGATAACTCCTCCTAGATGGTTATAGATAGAAACTTGAAACTTTGGGAACTGACAGATCTTTGGTCTGGGGAGTGCATGACACTTTCGGAATTTTGATCACACTACTACGGGTGGGCATAGGGGGTGGGGCCCGTGGGGGTCAAAAATCAAAATTTCCAGAACATGGTCGTGTAATATATCAAAGCGAACGGCATGATGAGTAGAAAACATTACAACCAAAATTTGATCCCTGGGGTCAATTTTGAGGTCACCAGAGGTCAAAAACTGATTTTGACCCCTTTACCCCTATGCATTACTGTTACCGGATAACTCCTCCTAGACCGTTATAGATAGAAACTTGAAATTGTGGGAACTGATAAAACTTTGGTCTGGGGAGTGCATAACACTTTCGGAATTTTGATCCTACCCCTGGAAGTGGGGCCAGGGGTGGGGCACCTTGGGGATAAAAAATCAAAGTTTTCAGAACATGGTCGTGTAGCATATTAAATCGAACGGCATGATGAGTAGAATACATCACAATCAAAATTTTACCCCTCGGGTCAAACACCCCTAGAGGATGGCCCAGGGGGTGGGGCCCGCGGGGATGCGTGGGGATATGCAATGGCTTGCCATCGACTGCGCGATTCTAGTTTAAATAGCCACAGTGACACTGACCTTGAGCCTGAAAGACAAACTTTCTTGAGAAATTATCAAATGCAACATTTGTGGGAAGTTATAATAAAATCCATTGCCAAATGGAGCTGCTAGAGCGAAGACAAAGTTAAAAAATATAGCCACTGTGACCTTGTGCTTGACCCTGAAAGTCGAACTTGCTCAAGATATTATCATACCAAACATTTGCGGGTCGTTTTCATCTCTGCTTGGAAGCGTCATGCAGCCCATTTATTTCTTCAAGCCCCGATGGGGGCGCCAAATATACTGTAAACTTAAAGTTTTGTACCTTTTGGAATCCGACAAGCAGTGCCACAGCTGGTTGGACAACATTTTAAACTCTCAGCACATTCTACGTCCCTGCTACACTCATGCTCGCATGTTGACATAAGGCTTTCATCTATCTCAGGACATTCGCCTTCCCTAACTGAAATAAAAATAAAATATGAGCCGTTATCATTAAGGCTGACACGATTAATCGTATAATCGATTAATCGATCGATAAATTCCTCAAAAATGATTATCATTTCTGATTTGCTTTTAATCGATTACTTGATAGGTACAATTTACTACTCAAAGTTATGCCTAAAATAGCTGGATGATTGGCAAACAGTGCAGACCCTGATGAGACGCCGCATTCTGCGGCGTCTCATCTGGGTCTACACTGTTTGCTCAGGCCTGTCTGCTCAAATCTACATATGGTAAAGTGCAACATATGGTAAGAGTCATGCTCAGACAGAACGCCAGATAGGGAAAAATTATGACAAAAACCTCAGCGATTACTAATCGATTATCGATCGCAATGACAGGACTGATAATCGATTAACTTTTCAGCTCCGATTAGCCAGCTCTAGTTATCATGTTAGCCAGTCCGTGTAAAGAACACCCTCTACATAATCTCAACCCTAGAGAAAATTGGGCTTACAGAGGTATATATATATATATTATTTTGCTTATTTCTTGATCTTGACGTAGGTTGTGGGTACTCGTTAGAACCGCCTCAATGAGGCGGTTCTAACGAGTAACCACGACGTACGTTTGAGCATAAATAAGAAAAATATCACGTTTTTCAACGGAAAAGTAGTCATTTTGGAGATATGAAAGAACTAGCAGATAGTTTTTTTTCTGCTATATGGCGTATTGTTGATAAATGTTAAACATTGAAGTAGACATCAGCTGTAGTGATTGTGTGACAGATTTTATGTTTGTTCATAGGACAAAGGTAAAAATGAGCTGATAAAACAGTTATAACATCGAATATAATGGATTTTATCGAACTTTATGTGTGAAATATGTGGGTGGGGAAATCTAAAGTTTATGTAGCTCATACAATTACAACCGAGCTCCTGTGCCTGCAGTCACTTCGTTTACCGACGTCCGCCATATTGTGATGACACTGCAGGAATGTTTAGTGACGTAACGTAACGTGCTGTGACGTCAACCTTAACGACGGAGTGTGCGAGGTCGTAATCAACTAGTGCATTATCAAACACGCGATTATATTTGATTTTGGGTCGGAACACTAGGGTCAGAACATAAATTTCTTGCACACCAGATAAGGAAATCCATAGTATTAGCTTGGGATAGAAATTCTGTTCCAACCCTGGTGTTCTTACCCAAAATCGAATGTTATCGCATGTTTGATAAATGCCTTGGCTGAGTTCGAGCCTCGCTCGGGTCATATGTGAGACACCAAGTTCTGCAACGGAAGGTCAGGTGGTTTTTCTCCGGGTACTCCGGTTTTAGCCCACCTCTGATTATCGATCGGCTCGATATGAGTGAAATAATCTTAAAAGGGCCGTAAAACCCAAACCAAAAAAAAAAAAAATGCCTTGGTTGAATACGACCTCATATGCGCCGTCGTTAAGGTTGACGTCACAACACGTTACGTGACATCACTAAACATTCCAGTATTTGTTTGATTTGAGGTTTAACGTCCCCGTCAACACTGTAAAGGTCATTTTGGAGACGTTGCTTCCAATTTTGTGGGACTTTTACCCGACATTGAGATGAAATGACTTCTCAAGCCCTGTCGCCCAATGAAACCAATAGGGTTTATTAGCATGGACGGTCAACCTCGCACCGCGGTTCCTGGACAGGCTAAGCTCCTTTAAGCGGTTTACCAGTACTAGTGTGCGGGCCGGATTCAGCTCTGCGTGGAAGCATCATTCAGCACATATATTTCTTCAAGCCCCTGTGGGCGGGTATATATAGTGTCATCACAATATGGCGGACGTCAGTAACCGAAGTGACTGCAGCATTAAAATTCCGCGCTAAGAAATGGAAGGTATGCAAGAAAAAGAATCCTATATATGGGTGTAATAAGTGGATAGAAAAACCCTTCCCTCGGGATCACTGTCCGGCATCACTCGGCAAGTCTCGTGATGCCGGACAGTGACCCTTGGGACGGATTTTTCCATCCACCCCTCACACCCATATAAGATTCTTATATTCTATCCCAAGGTAAAATCACGGATTTCCTTGTCTGGTGTACAAGAATATATCCTGCCCAACAATCATGTTAACAAGTCTGTGAAAAGAAAAAAAATAGAAGAAAAGATCAGCGCCCAGTTGTTCAAAGAAAACGATATTGTTCGTTAATATAGTGTTAAAACTTTGGCCTTAGGTATGCAAATATGCTAAGATTTTTGCTGAAAAAAAATGAATGCAAATGCAAAAGCAACTCACATTTTTTTCAGCAAAAATACCACAGAATTGGATATTGACCTGTGATGAGCTCGTTAAGGTAGCAACACTTGAACAACTGGCTCCAGGAATTGATACAATTATCCTGCACCTCCCATCCCAGACACTGAAGGGAAAGAAACACATTCGAATCAAAAAATTATACAGAAAAAGTGGTTTCTATAGGGTCTACGTTGCATGCCCTATCAATGTTGAGAAACATGGGTTCTGCGTACTCGTGACCCCAATAAAGCAGTTCAAACGAGCAATCACAATCTATAATTAAAGCAGAAAAAAAGAAAATATGAAAACATTTCATCAGAAAATGCTTGTTATGGCGATTAGCTACATTACAAAAACACGCCTATACAAATACATTGTAAGTTTTACCGCTAGAAAAACGAAAAAAAAAATAAGATGAAAAATTGTGATATTTTTCTTATTTCTGCTCAAAATATAGATTGTGGGTACACGTTAGAACCGCCTCGATGAGGCGGTTCTAACGAGTACCCACAATCTATATGTTAGAGCAGAAATAAGAAAACTAGGGTTGACCTCTGTAAACCCCAGTTTTACTATAAAAAGTGGGGTTCAAGGGGGTCAAAATTATATAAGCGTGTTTTCGTTATGGAGTGCACTATGCCACAATGGTGTATTATCCTAATTCAGCGTGATTGCACGACCACACAGTCAGGAGAGAGTTGAGCACTGGGTCGCTGTTCTTGAAGTGTACATATTTAAGTGTCACTAGTACTGACGCTGAAATATGTACATTTCAAGAAAGGCAACTGGCTGTTCTTGAAGTGTACATATTTCAGTGTACACTTCAAGAGAGGCGACTCAATACTACACCCTCTCCTGAGGATTTGATTTAATTTACCCTCGCATAACTGATTCAGTGCAGTTCTGATATCTGCCATAGTCATATCCATAGTCGCCATAGGTATGAACGCCATAACTATAAACCCGTATTCTTGGAGGAATACATCAAAGTGGCCACTGTCGTCAAAACAGGCTACAATATCCAGCAAATCTGCTAGGGTTTTCCTGGAAGAAAAAGTCTTTATGTATAAGTATAAAGAAAATATGGTTTCTAATTACTTTTCTACATTGTTCCATCATTTACTAGAAGCCTCCGTGGTGTAGTGGTTACGCTACTCGCCTTGTAAACCAGGGATTGCAGGATCGAGCCCGGGCTTCTCCAGACTTTCGAATGAGTCTTTAAACCGAGGTCCCGTCTCCGTATGACCTTAGCTGTTGGTGGGACGTAAAACTCAAACACTCACTCACTCACTCCATCATTTACTGGAAAAGGGTCGTTCAACACTGAACTGGCCTAACCTAGTTACTGACCCGTGGCAAGTGCATTGACTGATTTTTGGTTTAACAATACATCAACCCTTGTGGGTAATTTTGTGTCATCTCACAGAGAAAGGGAGAAAAGAGATAGCACAGAAGATGAACGTGTAAGACAGGGAATAACGTGGAAAATGAATGGAAGTACAGAGACAGAAGAGCTAACAATGCTCCCCGCCTTCCCCTACATGTTGCAAGGACAGCAGGCCTTGCCCAACTTTAATCTAATATCAGTTGGACGCCCCAGTGACACAATATACGAGGGTCGTTCAATAAGTATCTGGCCTTGTCTACTTAGAGCCATGCCCGACTTCTCATTTTCCACATAGAGCCCCACAGCAATAAGCACTTCCTTCATCGATGTTTCAAGGCTTAAGGTCCATTTTTTGTAGAATCAAACCGCTGCCTTAAGGGCTTCATCTGACCGGAAATGACGTCCACGCAATTCTTTCTTCAAGTTCGGAAACAAAAATAATCAATTGGTGCCAAATAAGGAGAATAGGGTGGACGTGGTAAGCATTTGAAACCCTTTGCTTAACTGCGTCCACAGAAACTTTGCAAGTATGGACTCTAGCATTGCCATGTTGTCCATGAGGTAAATAGTCCAGCAACAGAGCCCGCTTGCTATCCCAAAACACAGTTTCCATGATCTTGCCAAATGGAGGCCGAATCATAAATTTCTTTGGACGCGGTGAACCGTGATTAGTTCATTGCTTGCTCAGCTGTTTTGTTTCAGGATCATAGTGATGGATCAAAGTTACGTCCCCGGTAACAATTCTTTCAAGAAAGTCTTCCGGATCAGAATCATACCTTGTGACTCAGGTATGGACTCTCGGACAGCTGGTTATACTTTACTAAGGCATTTTGGCACCCAATGTGCTGAAAGCTTTCTCATTCATGCCCATCCGTTCAAAGAAAATGGAACGAAAAACGCTACCCTCTTCTAGCCATTTCTTAAACTTTCATTTGCCTGTCCTGCTTTACTATTCCCTTAGATTTTCACTAGTGACGTCATCAGTAGCGTTCACATGTCTTCTAACGCTACCCGGCTACGTTTAAAGGCCATTTATCACGAAAATTTACATATTTCTAGAATTAAGTATACTGAAAGAATATATGAAGATGATTATTTTACTGGAAACCGCATGAAAAAATTGCCCTTTGTTTAAAAGTTATGCTGATTTATATCTGATACGTACCTATTTTCCACTTAGGGTAACCTCCCTTGAATTTTGGTTGATTTAGACCCATAATACAATATTTTGTGACATCATAGTGGATTTTAACTTTTTGAATTAACGTTAAAACTGCCATATTTTAATTTCTATGATTTTATTATACATTTTTCTTATGTCCCCTTATGGCTGTAAATCTAATAAATAACCCTGGGTATAAATTTGAACTGCCATTTCTAAATTTAAACGTTTATTTAAGTTTTAAATGAAAATTGTTAAACTGTTTAAGTCAACAGTTCATTTATAAATTCCTTAGTTAAGCTAATTAAAATGCTTTATGCACGTCTTATAAACTGTATGCTGTTTGATCCTCATACAAACATGTAATCTGAAATATAAATTATTTAAATATAGTATTTGAAACGTAGGTTTGAAATTAGAAGAAACTGTTTCTAAGTTCTGACTGAGATCAATTTCATGGGTATTATCAGGAGGCTTAGTGATTTCTGATGACTGTAAAACTACAGATATATTGATTGTTTAAAGTTCAAAGAATTTGAGAGTCAACTACATGTATGGCATCACAAAATACTTCATGATTATTTTTTATTTCAAGGGATGTCATCATGTGGAGACTTCAATATAAATGGAATATTGCAGACTTCGAATTGCAATATCTCAGTAACTAATAAAGATAATTTAATCCAGTTTTCAGATTTCACTTAACTGAAGCAATGTGCTTATAGTTCTTAATGATTTCACTATCATGATAAACTAGAATTTTCTTTTCGACAAAAACACAGATGTCTCCCCCGTTTTTGACCTCTAAATATGACCTTGACATTGGAGGTATTGAGCTGGGTCTTGTGTGCAACCCATCTTAACTTCCCATAGCAACCAAACTTCATTTCCAAATTTCATAAAAGCACAAAACCTGTAAAGGCAAATATGGTGAATATTTTCAACAAAGCCTCAGCCTCATAGAGCATATGGTTTATGAGGAGATGATTGTTTTATTTTTTTTTTGTTCTATCTATTATTTATTTTGGTTTCCAATTGCAACCAATAAAAATGAGCAGTAGGACTGAAATCATATGACAGAAACAAGATTGCTTAAAATTTTTTCTATGAATGCCGTTTTGCCAAAATATCTACTAAGGCGCTCATAAAATTGATGTAAGCCCCCCAGTGGAATTCGTTTCACTGACTGTTCTGTCGCGGTTTAGTTTTGTTATAACTTGTCTTTGAGTGTGTGTGTCGCTTATATTATTTTGTATTGGATAGCCAATTGGCCATTTTGTGGGAAAGAAACTGACCATTTAGCTTTCTTGCTATTGATGTTTCCATCAGGGTCTAGATGTCCATGTTTGTGTTTCTTTCCCTTTGGTGTCTCTGATGGGAGCTGCGGGTTAATTGTATCGATTCCTGACCATTGCCTTCACTTCTATTTGGCAGTAAATGCAAATTTTCAGTTTTCCCAATAACAAATCTATGGAACCTCTAAGCTGCCATAGCAACCAGACAAAAGAGCCGACTTTCATAAAAAACACCAAAACTTGTTCAGGGAAATATGGTGAATACAGCATATGGTTTTTGTGAAGACGAGTTTTAAGTTGATTTTTGTTAAATTTTTGGGCGCATTTTGGTTTCCATAGCAACCAATAGAAGTGACCAGTTGGCCTAAAATCATCATCCGATAGTTTTGTCTTAATATCTGGAAAGGTGTAGAAGTAAATTCCATTTTTCAATTTACCCCATTATAAGTCAATGGAAACTCTAAATTGCCATAGCAACCAAACTAAAGAGCCGAATTTCATAAAAAAAAAACAACAAAAAACAAAAAACAATAACAACAACACAAAACCAAAATGGCAAAACTGGTGAATATTTCCATCAGCCTCATAGAGCATACGGTTTCTGAGGAGATGATTTTTTAAGTATTTTTTATTTTATTTTATTTTATTTTTTCATTTTTGTTTACATGACATGGAAACCAGTAACAAGAGTATCGCATGCGGGTGTCAACGCTCGGCTGCAGTGTCTTTAAGTTAAACAATAATTCTAAGTCGAAAAAGGGGCATAACTGTGCCAAAAATATTTTGAGGGTTACCTCACCTATTGGTATGAGTTCCCCTTTTCATAATGAACAACTAGTTCAAGTTTCCAGTAAATATGTTCAGTAATGATAGAGATATTACGAAATGTCCAAGTTTTTGCACGACGACGACGCAAAAATTCTAAGTCGAAACAGGGGCATAACTGTGCAAAAAATATTTTAAAGGTTACCTTACCTATTGGTAAGAGTTCCCCTTTTCATAATGAACAACTAATCCGATTTTCAAGTAAATATGTTCAGTAATGACAGATCGAGATATTACAAAATGTCCAAGTTTTTGTAAAATTCTAAGTCGAAAAAGGGGCATATCTGTGCCAAAAAAAGTTTGATGGTTACCTCACCTATTGGTTTGAGTTCCCCTTTTCATAATGAACAAGTAGTCCGAGTTTCAAGTAAATGTGTTCAGTAATGACAGAGATATTACAAAATGTCCAAGTTTTTGCAAAATTCTAAGTCGAAAAAGGCGCATAACTGTGCCAAAAATATTTGAGGGTTACCTCACCTATTGGTATGAGTTCCCCTTTTCATAAAGAACAACTAGTCCGAGTTTAAAGGAAATATGTTCAGTAAGATAGATATAACAAAATGTCCAAGTTTTTGCACGACGACGACGACGACGACGACGCAGACGACGACGCCAGAGCTATTACAATACCTCGTCGTTTTCTTCGAAAACAGCCGAGCTAAAAAATGAGCTATAGGCCTAAAATCATATGGTAGATTACTTCAGGAACATTTCTATGACAGTTTTGTAAAAATATCTGCAAAGGCGTGGAAGTAACTGCCATTTTTCAATTTTCTCCATTATAAGTCAATGCTATAGCAACCAAACTAAAAAAGACGAATTTCATAAAAAAAAAAAAAAAAACGGTAAAGGAAAAATATTGTGAATATTTCCATAAACTCTCAGCCTCATAGAGCATATGGTTCCTGAGTCGATGATTTTTAAAGTATAGTTTTTTTTTGTTTTTTTTTTCATTTTGGTTTCCATGACAATCATGCAACCAGTAAAAATGAGCAATATGCCTAAAATCATATGGCAGATGGTCGATTGTTTAAGGAACATTTCTATGAAAAATAGAAGTGAAGGCAATGATCAGGAATCGATACAATTAACCCACAGCTCCCATCAGAGAGACCAAAGGTAAAGCAACACAAACATGAAGCAACAGGCCCCAAAGGAAACACTAACAGCGGAAACCCAAAAGAACAGTTACTTTCCCACAAAATGGTCAAAACGCTATCCAAGATAAAATAATATAAGCGACACAAACACCCAAAGACAAACCATAACAAAAATAAACCGCAACAGAAGAACCGCCTTGGAACTGTCAGCGGAAACGAGTTCCCAGGTGGGGGGGGGGGGGGGGCACTTAAATCGATTTTATGTGGCCACAATCCTCGCCCTTACTTCGGTCGCGATTAAGACAAATAATTTGTTCAGCCCGCATGAAGGCCTCCTAACCCATCAGTGCAACATCTCCGTGAAAGTTGTGTCAAAATATATGCAGTTAATGCGATCTTTCAATTTTCCTAGAGTCTATGGAAAATATAAGTTGCCTTAGCAACCAAACTAAAGAGCTGCATTTCATAACAAGAGGACCTGAGCTAAGAGGTATGAGTTTTGCACGTGTCCCAGTGTCCTGTTTGAGACAAGACTTGAAAGGTTTTTCCCTAATATGTCTATGTAAAGCAAGTGGGCCCCGGCGCGGGGCCATTTTTGGTCCCATGGCTATAATTTGAACAATCTTGGTAGAGGTTAACTAGATGAAGCTTCATACTAAATATCAAAGACCTGTGCCTTCTGGTTTCAGACAAGAAGATTTTTAAAGATTTCCCTATCATAAGCCTGCATAAAACCAGTGGGCCCCGGCACGGGGGCATTTTTGGCCTCAGGACTATATTTTGTAAATCTTTGTAGAGGTCAACTAGAATAAGCTTCATATCAAATATCAAAGACCTGGGCCTTCTGGTTTCAGACAAGAAGATTTTTAAAGGTTTTCGATCCCTATACAAGCCTATGTAAAACCAGTGGGCCCCCGTGTGAGGCTATTTTTGGTCCCACAGTTATAATTTGAACAATCTTCATAGCGGTCTTCAGACAAGAAGATTTTTAAAGGTTTTCTATCCCTTTATAAGCCTATGAAAAACCAATGGGCCCCGTGTGAGGCCTTTTTTGGCCCCACGGTTATAATTAGAACAATCTCCATAGCGGTCCACTAGATGAAGCTTCATACCAAATATAAAAGACCTGGGCCTTCTGGTTTCAGACAAGAAGATTTACAAAGGATTTCCCTATACAAGAGGCTCAATGAGCCTAACCGCTCACCTGAGAAACATTTTTGTTAGCTGTTTGTCTCATGGTCTTTGAGTATATTTTTTTTGAAGTTCTTCCTAATGGGACACGGCATTGTCAATTTGGACCCTAGGGGCATGTTTGGTAGGATTAATGTAGGGGACAACTTGACATTGCTACATCCTAAATATGGAAGCTCTGGGCCTAGTGGTTTCAGAGAAGAAGATTTTTAAGTTTTTCCGATTGCAAGTCTATGGGAGTTATATGCTGCCATTGCAACACCAGTTTCAATCTGAAGTGCCCCAAAACATACTGCATCTTTTCCCCCAACTGGATAATGCTGCTCATGAAATTTGATCATGTTTGGCCGAGTGGCTTTAAAGATATACTTATTTGAAAATGTGAACGGACGCCGCACCATTGGTATACTAATACCTCACATGAGTCTTCGGCTCAGGTGAGCAAATAATACTAGCAATTTCAGAGAAGAAGATTTTTAAAGCTTTTCTTTCCATTATAAGCCTAATGGGGCTAAGGGGCCCCGGGGTTTTGTGGCCAGTTTAGACTCCAGGGGCATGATCGGCACAATTTATGTAGGGGACCACTTGACATTGCTACATGCTTAATTTGTATGCTCTGGGCCTAGTGGTTTGAGAAAAGAAAATTTTTAAGGTTTTTTTTTTATTATAAGTCAATGGGGGCTAAGGGGCCCCAGGATGTGGTCAGTTTCGACCCCAGGGGCATGATTGACACAATTTATGTAGGGGACCACTTGACATTGCTACATGCTAAACATATATGCTCTGGGCCTAGTGGTTTCTGAGTAGAAGATTTTTTAAGCTTTTTTCCATTATAAATCTATTGGGGCTAAGGGGCCCCGGGGCGTAGCCAGTATAGACCCCAGGGACATGATTGGCACAATTTATGAAGGGGACAACTTGACTTTGCTACATTCTTAATATGTTAGCTCTGTGCCTAGCGGTTTCAGAGAAGAAGATTTTTAAGATTTTTTTTCGATTGTAAGTCTATGGGGGCTAAGGGGCCCCACGGCGTGGCCCGTTTAGATCCCAGGGGCATGATTGGCACAATTTATGTAGGGGACCACTTGACAATGCTACATGCTTTATATGTAAGCTCTGGGCCTATTGGTTTCAGAGAAGAAGATTTTTAAAGTTTTTTTTTTCATTATAAGTCGATTGGGGCTAAGGGGCCCCGGAGCGTGGCCTGATTAGACCCCAGGGGCATGATTTGCATAATTTATGTAGAGAACCACTTGACATTGCTACATGCTTAATATGTAAGCTCTGGGCCTAGTGGTTTAAGAGAAGAAGATTTTTTTTAACTTTTTTCCATTATAAGTCTATGGGGGCTAAGGGGCCCCGGGGCGTGGCCAGTTTAGACCACAGGGGTATGAATGGCACAATTTATGTAGAGAACTACTTGACATTGCTACATGCTTAATATGTAAGCTCTCTGCCTTGCGGATTCAGAGAAGAAGATTTTTTAAGTTTTTTTTTTCGATTATAAGTCTATGGGGGCTAAGGGACACCGGGACGTGGCCAGTTTAGACCCCAGAGGCATGATTGGCACAATTTATGTAGGGGACCACTTGACATTGCTACATGCTTAATATGTAAGCTCTGGGCCTAGTGGTTTCAGAGAAGAAGATTTTTTAAGCTTTTTTCCATTATAAGTCTATGGGGGCTAAGGGGCCCCGGGGCGTGGCCAGTTTAGAACACAGGGGTATGAATGGCATAATTTATGTAGAGAACTACTGGACATTGCTACATGCTTAATATGTAAACTGTCTGCCTTGCGGTTTCAGAGAAGAAGATTTTTAAAGCTTTTCTTTCCATTAGAAGCCTATGGGGGCTAAGGGGCCCCGGGTTTGGCGGCCAGTTTAGACTCCAGGGGCATGATTGGCACAATTTATGTAGGGGACCACTTGACATTGCTACATGCTTAATTTGTATGCTCCGGGCCTAGTGGTTTCAGATAAGAGGATTTTTAAGGGTTTTTTTTTCATTATAAGTCAATGGGGGTTAAGGGGCCCCAGGACGTGGTCAGTTTAGACCCCAGGGGCATGCTTGACACAATTTATGTAGGGGACCACTTGACATTGCTACATGCTTAATATATATGCTCTGGGCCTAGTGGTTTCTGAGAAGAAGTTTTTTTAAGCTTTTTTTCATTATAAATCTATGGGGGCTAAGGGGCCCCGGGGCGTAGCCAGTATAGACCCCAGGGACATGAATGGCACAATTTATGAAGGGGACAATTTGACTTTGCTACATTCTTAATATGTAAGCTCTGTGCCTAGCGGTTTCAGAGAAGAAGATTTTTAAGATTTTTTTTTTCGCTTGTAAGTCTATGGGGGCTAAGGGGCCCCACGGCGTGGCCAGTTTAGATCCCAGGGGCATGATTGGCACAATTTATGTAGGGGACCACTTGACATTGCTACATGCTTTATATGTAAGCTCTGGGTCTATTGCTTTCAGAGAAGAAGATTTTTAAAGTTTTTTTTTTCATTATAAGTCGATTGGGGCTAAGGGGCCCCGGAGCGTGGCCTGATTAGACCCCAGGGGCATGATTGGCATAATTTTTGTAGAGAACCACTTGACATTGCTACATGCTTAATATGTAAGCTCTGGGCCTAGTGGTTTAAGAGAAGAAGATTTTTAAGCTTTTTCCATTATAAGTCTATGGGGGCTAAGTGGGGGGGGGGCTAAGGGGCCCCGGGGCGTGGCCAGTTTAGACCACAGGGGTATGAATGACACAATTTATGTAGAGAACTACTTGACATTGCTACATGCTTAATATGTAAGCTCTCTGCCTTGCGGATTCAGAGAAGAAGATTTTTTAAGTTTTTTTTTTCGATTATAAGTCTATGGGGGCTAAGGGACACCGGGACGTGGCCAGTTTAGACCCCAGAGGCATGATTGGCACAATTTATGTTGGGGACCACTAGACATTGCTACATGCTTAATACGTAAGCTCTGGGCCTAGTGGTTTCAGAGAAGAAGATTTTTTCCATTATAAGTCTATGGGGGCTAAGGGGCCCCGGGGCGTGGCCAGTTTAGACCACAGGGGGATGAATGGCATAATTTATGTAGAGAACTACTTGACATTGCTTCATGCTTAATATGTAAGCTCTCTGCCTTGCGGTTTCAAAGAAGAAGATTTTTAAAGCTTTTCTTTCCATTATAAGCCTATGGGGGCTAAGGGGCCCCGGGGTTTGGCGGCCAGTTTAGACTCCAGTGGCATGATTGGCACAATTTATGTAGGGGACAACTTGACATTGCTACATGCTTAATTTGTATGCTCTGGGCCTAGTGGTTTCAGAAAAGAAGATTTTTAAGTTTTTTTTTTTTCATTATAAGTCAATGGGGGCTAAGGGGCCCCAGGCCGTGGTCAGTTTAGACCCCAGGGGCATGATTGACACAATTTATGTAGGGGACCACTTGACATTGCTACATGCTTAATATATATGCTCTGGGCCTAGTGGTTTCTGAGAAGAAGATTTTTTAAACTTTTTTTCCATTATAAATCTATTGGGGCTAAGGGGCCCCGGGGCGTAGCCAGTATAGACCCCTGGGACATGATTGGCACAACTTATGAAGGGGAAAACTTGACATTGCTACATTCTTAATATGTAAGCTCTGTGCCTAGCGGTTTCAGAGAAGAAGATTTTTAAGATTTTTTCCGATTATAAGTCTATGGGGGCTAAGGGGCCCCACGCCGTGGCCAGTTTAGATCCCAGGGGCATGATTGGCACAATTTATGTAGGGGACCACTTAACATTGCTATATGTTTAATATGTAAGCTCTGGGCCTATTGGTTTCAGAGAAGAAGATTTCTTAAGTTTTTTTTTCATTATAAGTCAATCGGGGCTAAGGGGCCCCGGAGCGTGGCCTGGTTAGACCCCAGAGCCATGATTGGCATAAATTATGTAGAGGACCACTTGACATTGCTACATGCTTAATATGTAAGCTCTGGGCCTAGTGGTTCCAGAGAAGAAGATTTTTTAAGCTTTTTTCCATTACAGGTCTATGGGTGCCGGGGCGTGGCCAGTTTAGACCACAGGGGTATGAATGACACAATTTATGTAGAGAACTACTTGACATTCTACATGCTTAATATGTAAGCTCTCTGCCTTGCGGTTTCAGAGAAGAAGATTTTTTAAGTTTTTTTTTTTCGATTATAAGTCTATGGGGGCTAAAGGACACCGGAACGTGGCCAGTTTAGACCCCAGAGGCATCATTGGCACAATTTATGTAGGGGACCACTTTACATTGCTACATGCTTAATATGTAAACTCTGGGCCTATTGGTTTCAGATGAGAAGATTTTTTAAGCTTTTTTTCCATTATAAATCTCCTGGGGCTAAGGGGCCCCGGGGCGTGGCCAGTTTAGACCCCAGGGGCATGATTGGCACAATTTATGTAGTGGACCACATGACATTGCTACATGTTTAATGTGTAAGCTCTGTACTTAGCGGTTTCAAAGAAGAAGATTTTTTAAGTTTTTTTTTTTCGATTATAAGTCTATGGGGGCAAAAGGAACCCGTGGCGTGGCCAGTTTAGACCCCAGGGGCATGATTGTCACAATTTATGTAGGTGACCACTTGACATTGCTACATGCTTAATATGTAAGCTCTGGGCCTAGTGGTTTAAGGGAAGAAGAGTTTTAAGCTTTTTTCCATTATAAAACAAGAAGCCCATGGGCCACTATGCTCACAAGAGCTCAGGTGGGCACTGCCCAATGGCAGCCATGTATTTTAACATGATATCATTTTAATCTACCAAATGAACCCCAATGTCCATATGAGCACCCATGTGGACTCAGTATCTGACACGTAAGGCCTTTTATGAAGTAGAGTGGGTGGGGCATGGACCCAATAAAGCCCTGGTTGGTATCACTAAATGCGTCTTGTCATAAGGAACAAGAATATATATGGTTTAGCAGTTGGGATCTGTAAGGCTTCTTAAGAAATGGAGGGGTTGGGGCATGCCCTATTGATCACAGGAAAGCCCACGATTGTTGTCCCTAAATGTGTCCTATCATGAGACCAAGTATATATATGGTTTAGGGGTGGGAATCTGAACGGTTTCTGAGATTTGAGGCCCTTTATTGGAGTGGAAAGGATAGGAATGGCCCCTGCGGACCCCTCTACAGTAGGTGTGCTAATAATAAGGAACAAGAACATATATGATTATGGGGTGGGGATTTGAATGGTTTCTGAAATATAAAGCCTTTTATGAAGTGGAAGGGTGGGGCACATTACCTCAGCATAAAGAGACCACCAGCTTGGTGTGATTGAAAGAGTCTTATCATATGGAACAAGTATATGGCTTAGGGACGGGGATTTGAACTATTTCTGAGATATATGGCTTTTAATGAAGTAAAGCGATGGGGCATGGCCTGGGCATGCCCCGGGGACTCCCAAGCTGGTGTCACTGAATGCGTCTTATCATAAGGAAGGTGATTATATCTGGTTTAGGTTTAAAAACAGTTTCTGAGATATAAGGCCTTTTGTGAAGTGGAGGGGTGGGGCAAGGCCCCAGGAGACTCCAAGGTTGTTGTCAATGAATGTGTCTTATCATAAGGAACAAGAATATATATGGTTTTGGGGTAGCCATCTGTAAGGTTTCCGAGATATTGTGAGATTATGAAATGGAGGGGGTGGGGCATGGGCCCAGCACATCCCTGGGGACCCCCAGGTTGGTGTCACTGAATGTGCCTCATCATAATGAACAAGAATTTATATGGTTTAGGGGTGAGGATCTGAACAGTTTCTGAGATATATGGCCTTTTGTGAAGTGAAGGGGTGGGGCAAGGCCCCGACGCATCCCTGAGGACCCCCAGGTTGGTGTCAATGAATGTGTCTTATTATAAGGATCAAGAATATATATGGTTTAGGGGCGGGGATCTGTAAGGTTTCCCAGATATTGGGCCTTTTATGAAATGGAGGGGGTAGGGCATGGCCCCGGCGCATCCCGGGGACTCCCAGGTTGATGTCACTGAATGGGTCTTATCATAAGGAACAAGAATATATATGGTTTAGGGGTCTAGATCTGAATGGTTTCTGTGATATATGTCATTTTATGAAGTGGAGGGGGTGAAGCATGGCCCCGGCATAACCTGGGGGACCCTCAGGTTGGCATAAAAGCATATGGCTGAGAGAAGTTTACTCAAGAAGCATTTCTATAAAAGTTTTGTCAAAATATCTGCAATGACTTGGCAGTAAATGCCATTTTTTAATTTTCCCCATTCTAAGTCAATGGAAATTCAAAGTTGCCATAGCAACCAAACTAATGAACCGATTTTCATAAAAAACATAAACTTTCAATCCCCCAGCCCAAGGATGCTACAGATAAAATTTGGGCCCAGTGGCGTCAGAGGAGAAGCTGTTTAAAAGTGTTGACGCAGACGACGCAGAAGACGACGACGGACAATGCCTATCTTATAAGTTCCCCCGGAGCCTTCGGCTCTGGTTAGCTAAAAACAAGCAATAAGCCTAAAATCATATGGCAGATGGAAGATTGCTTAAGGAAAATTTCTATGAAAGATGTGTCGAAATATTTGCAAAGGTGTGGCAGTTAACGCCATTTTTCAATTTCCCCATTAAAAGTCTATTGAAAATCTAAGTTGCCATAGCAACCAAACTAAAGAACCAATTTTCATAAAATACACAAAACCTGAAAAGGCAAATATTGAGAATATTTTCATTTTGGTTACCATGGCAACCAGTAAAAATGAGCAAGTTTCAGAAAAATTCGATTAAAACTGAAAGGGCTACGGTGACGACAAGGTCAAAAATCAGCATTTTCAGCAATCAAAGGGACGTTACTCTACGATAAATGGGCCGACTTGGTCGGTTTTCGAACTCATCCGAGATTTTATCCCCAGCCACCTTACATATAAGTTCCAGAAAGATCCGATCAAAACTGAAGGGGCTTCGGTGATGACAAGGTCAAAAATCGGCATTTTCAGCAATCAAAGGGACGTAACTCTATGATAAATGGGCCGACTTGGCCGGTTTCCGAACTCATTCGAGGTTTTATCCCCAGCCACCTTATATATAAGTTTCAGAAAGATCCGATAAAAACTGAAGGGGCTACGGTGAGAACAAGCATTTTCCCATTGTAAGTCTATGGGACCTTGTGATTGCCATAGCAACCAAAGTTTTCATGCGATTTCAAAAAAAAAAAGCTTATGTCATCAATGTCCCACCAGAGGCAGTCTACAGATGAGAAATGATTGAGATCCGCCTGCAGGCTGCAGAGATATAGCTGCTCAAAAGTGTGGACGGACAACGGACGGACGGACGGACGACGGACGACGGAGGACCCACTATACTATAAGCTCCCCTGGAGCCTTCGGTCCCTGTGAGTTAAAAACCCACAACAAAATCATTGCCATTCCAATTTACATTTTGACAAAGCACCCATGCAAAACATAGGTGTCTTTCACCACTGCAGTACCAGCATTGCCAGCTGACAATTACTTATATAAGAGGTTATTTTATTTACTTACTCCTCGCAGACAAGGGCCGTGTCGCTTAAAAATGCAGGCTCCGTTTCTATATAAGAGAACAGCCTCTCTGAACACCCTTGGTAAGCATCTGAAACAAGGTAGGCATTAGAGACACTGTTTTTATTTAGGCTCAAACTGACATTTTGTGATGAACAGATCATCACAAAAACACGCCTATATAATTTTGAACGCCACTATCATATAGTAAAACTGGGGTTTATAGGGATAAACATTATTTTTCCTCATTCTGCTCTAAACTATATATTGTGGGTACTCCTTAGAGCCGCCTCGATGAAGCGGTTCTAACGGGTACCCATAATCTATATTTTGAGCAGAAATAAGAAAAATATCACAATTTTTCCTCTTTAAGTGTTCGTTTATTCGGCGGTAAAAGTTACAATGTATAAGCGTGTTTCCGTAATGATAGTGCTCAAAATAAATAAGGGACCACACAAAAGTTGGATGCAAACTAAGCCACTTCAAAGTGACAGTGGAACTGGCTGTTAACACGGTTAATGTTGCGCAAATCTTATGATATTGCCGTTTTCATGGCTTTATTCCTTACCATAAAGATCACGTGACTGAAGGCTAGAATGGAACTACCGTAACTTTTTAAGTTTGAAAACGGCGACAGACAGGTGAACTTACGGGATTACCTAGGGGAAATTGCAACTACAGAAAAATCTTAACCCATTTAGTACCGGAAACCCCAAAACGGGTACCAGGACAAACAGTGCAGGCCCAGATCAGACGCCGCTTTCTGCGGCGTCTGATCAGGGCCTTCACTGTTTGCAAAATGTTCAACCATTTTCCCATTAAATTTTGAAGAAAACACAACATGGCACCCCTAAATTTTGAAATGGACATATAGGTGGTACAAAAGGGTTAAATTGAATCCAATAGAGCGACGAAGATCAGAAATTCATCACTTTGTTGACATGGCCGAAAAGAGAATTGTTTTGAGTAAACCTACACGAACACAATATTTCACTACTTTGCTGGTGTTAATTTGTTTCTGATTTTTCTATTGAACAGTGTAGTATGCAGTGTTTTATGGCACAAACATATGTTATGTGTGCTCGTTGGAATCGCATCCACCATGTTAACAAGTCCGTGAGACGATGACTCCTTCGAACCCCACCTACCCACCAGGCACATGACGTAATTGTGACGTCACATTAACGTCAGTGCAGCGTCATGAATTTTATGCAACGTCACATCTACGTCGGTGCAACGTCGGGACGTTGCACCGACGTTGATTTGACGTTGCCCTTGCGAAGTATGCCTGCTGGGTATAAGGATTTCAGAGGTACACATTATTTTTCTTTAATGGTCACCAACAATCTATGTTTGAAGCAGAAATACACAAAGGTGACCATTTTTCGTCAGAAAATGTATTTTAAAACACCACATATATATATTATCCTAATCAGTGAGACGGTTCTACCGAGTACCGACAGTCTATGTGTTGAAGCAAAAGTAAGTTAATAATAAGTATACAGTGCAAATGCCATTTTTTATATTAAGCAGGGTTTATACACTACACATCATAAGTTCTGTAAAAAGTATTTTAGAAATGAAATTTATTTTTCTCCAGTTCATGGAAGTATGAACGCATTGGGTCGCGTGCAAAGTAAATGAATCCTGAAGAGGTTCATGTAAACTTTGCTAGCGACCGACTGTCGTTCATACACGTACTTTCACTAAAAGAAAAATTAAGTTTATTTTTTATATTTACATTATTTGCCCCTCATCACTGGGCGAAAAAATGCTTGTAGGGCAAACTTTTAAAGCTGAAAACATTTACACGCTGTTTTTCAACAAAGAGCGGGACAGGGTTGACGTCATCAACGCCCGTAGAGAACAATGGTTTAGAATGACGTCACTTAACGTCACTGAAAATCATGTGATTCGATGCGTTCATGGAAGTATGAACGCAATTGTTTTCTATAGGTTTACATTAGACTTTACACTGGAAATGTAAACAAGGATAACAACACAGAACTGAAACCGTAGAGAGTTCAAGTTTTTTTTTACTGGAGCAGACTAGATATTGCTATAGTTTTTGGCTAATTAGATCTTATGAGTGTCCCTCAAATATTTTCAAACTTCCACAGTAGAATCAATGATCCAAAAGCACTAAGGACTTGTTAATGTGAGGCAACTACATGGATAACGAGTCCTTAGCCTATCTACTATTAATACTCTGATTACTATTAATACTCTGATACGGCAATAAATAAACCAAACACCACCCATATAAACTCTTCAGATGCGACCGGCGAACCAACATGGCGGCCAGTTCAGAATGTTGTTTACAATGACGTTGTTACGCATTAACCTCTGACGTCATAATACACCCTAAAACGCCACGTTCAGGGCGATAACGTTACGTTGCTCAACGTAACGTAAACAAAGCAAGGCCAGTCTTGTGATACATCGAAAGCTCAAAATCCATGTTCAAACACCCTGCGAATTTCATGATTTGAACATCTTTATTTTGCTGTTTGAGCACGGCTTTCGGTCCATTTGACAATGGCTTCAAACAGCCATGCGCATAGATATTTATGCAAGAACGAGCCTTAGCCTATCTATTATTAATACTGTGATACGTGAATAAATAAATCAAACACGGCGTTTTACATGTAATAACAAGGCGAACGCGCATCACGTTGACAAGTTTGTGTAATAAACGCCCTTATATAGACATGGGACCATGTAAAGTAGAAGTAAAACAAAGATCAGGATTTGATACAATTAACTTACTCCACCCATAAAAGACACCAAAGGGAAAGAAATACAAACATTAAGCGACCAGACCATAATGGAAACCTAAACAAAGGAAGGCCATAAGGACAGTTACTTTCCCACAAAATGGCCATATGGCCATCCAAAACCAAAAGACACAAGTGATACACACAGTAAGTAACAAACAACAACATAAATAAAAAGCCACAGAAGAGCCGCCTTGGAACGGTCAGTGGAAGATTTCCACTGGGGGGCTTAAATCGATTTTTCGTGGCCAGAATCCTCGCCCTTACTTCCGTCGCGATTTAGACAAATAATTTGTTCAGTCCGCATGAAGGCCTCCTAACTCATCAGTGCAACATCTCCGTGAACACAAAAATCAAAGAACCACAGAGGTGAGACAACGGTGAGGACTCGACAGCAAGAAACCACTGAAATGCTGGAGCAAAAGAAAACCAACAGTTAGACTCCGATGAGCCCGACCAGAGACAGAGCATCAGGCACCAACCAACATTATCTCTCTAAATTTCAATAAGCCTTTACGTTGGAGCCGTCATAGAATCTGAGGCCTGACCCAAACGGCGTGCAATTAAAGAGGGAAGCAAAGTTGCCAACCGTGATTGGGTTAACTACCATGCATGCAGTCTGTCGTATAATATCCATGTTGTACCCAATCTTTTTATATCGAAGAATGATTTTACGAAATTGGGTGCTGAAGTCATTGCAGTTATAGATTTTTCTGAATTTATATACTAAGTCACCATAAAATTCGGGTTCCGATCGAGGTTCCGATAGACCTTGTTGCCGAAGAGATTTAAGTCCAATATTGAATTTTGAAATTAAATCAGAATGGCGACTATAAAATTTTGAAAAGGCTTTGCGTAGTTTATGGTACCGATAACCCTGATTAAGGAGTTTAGCCGTTAATAATTTATTACGAGTGTTGAAGTCTCGTTTTAAATCTGTTTTAAATCTGTTTGAAATAGGGGCTGTTCGAAATACTGAAGTTTATTCAACTCTTATGATCATTAACCCTTTTGTACAAAATGTAATCTTCCTCCTTAGATAAACAGGAGTTTATTTCAAAATTGGGTGTGTCAGGTTGTGTTTTTATAAAAAAAAATGGAAAATGACTGAACTTTGAGCAAACAGTGGAGGCCCTGATCAGACGCCGCGTTCTGCGGCGTCTGGTCTGGGCCTTCACTGTTTGCGAGGGTATCCATTTTGTGGTTTCCGGTACCAAATAAGTTAGTGATCAATCTTCTTTATGAGCCGGGGCACAGCATTTCTTATATTTTACATGTGCGCCCAGCGAAAATCAGATCAGCCTGAGCATCCATATAGTCTGACCAGATATTTCTCTTGGTGCATGAAGGAGCAATGGGTCCATACCTATCATTAGAGCGCTCATCGAAGACTCTGATCAGACTGCACGGATGCGCAGGCTTAGCTGAGTCTTCGCTGGGCGCATATGTTATTTGTAGGAAGTATGGCTAAAAATATTAAAGGTATGTTGTGTGTACTTTACCTCTATGTGATTTTTATGAGTACACACAACTTACCATTTCAAGATGAAATGAGAAGAAATCCATTATTTATTCATGATAGGGAAGATGAAGAAACAAATATGAGAATTTACGAAAGCATATGCATATTCTGCATATTCTTTTTCTATGTTGCATCTTAAAATTTGAAGATGAAATATTATGATATTTCCTTATTTCTGGTCAAAATATAGTTTGCGGGAACACACTAGAACCACCCCATTGAGGCTTTTCTAACATGTACCCACAGCTTATATTTTAGTTCAGAAATAAGATAAACAAAAAAGCAGTATGAAGGACAGTCAAATCCCCCGCCGCACTTTGTATCAAGGCTCAACAATGTGACCTTCACCTGTGACATTGACCTTGAGTTGGCATGGTTTATTTATGGTTCTGCACATCAGCTCACTGTGGGGCATATTTCACAAAAGTTTAATGAAAATCCTTCCCGGGATAAAGGAGATATGGAACGGACACACAATTCAAAGTTTCAAAATCGTGACCTTCAACTGTGACCTTGACCTTGAGTCGGCAAGGTTTATTTATGTGTTGTGCACATCAGCTCACTGATGGGGACATTTGACCAACGTTTAATAAAAATCCTTAGGAGGGTAAAGGAGATATGGAACGGAAACAAAACTCGTGACCCCCAATGTGACATTGACCTGGTGTCGACATGATTCATTTATGTGCTCTGCACATGAGCTCACTGAGGGGGATAATTGACCAAAGTTTAATGAAAATCCTTTGAGGGTTAAATGAGATATCGAACAGACAAAAAATTCAAAGTTTTAAACTCGTGACCTTCAAATGTGACCTTGACCTTGAGTCAGCATGGTTCATTTTGGGTTCTGCACATCAGCTCACTGAGGGGGATAATTGATCAAAGTTTATTGAAAATCCTTTGAGGAGTAAAGGAGATATGGAACGGACAAAAAATTCAAAGTTTTAAACTCGTGACCTTCAAATGTGACCTTGACCTTGAGCCGGCATGGTTCATTAATCGGTTCTGCACATCAGCTTACTGGAGGATATTTGACCAACGTTTAATGAGAATCCTTTGAAGGGTAAAGGAAATAAGGAACGGACACAAAATCAAACTTTTAAATTCTTGACCTTCAAATGTGACCTTGACCTTGAGTTGGCATAGTTCATTTATGAGTTCTACACATCAATCAGTGAGAAGAATATTTGAAAAGTTTAATGAAAATCCTTCCAAGGGTAAAGGAGATATGGAACGGACACAAAAGTTTCAAACTCGTGACCTTCAACTGTTACCTTGACCTTAAGTCGGCATGGTTTATTTATGGGTTCTGCCCACCAGCTCACTGAGACGAATAATTGACCAAAGTTAAAT
This sequence comes from Lucinisca nassula, assembly GCA_963580285.1. Lineage (NCBI taxonomy): Eukaryota > Metazoa > Mollusca > Bivalvia > Lucinida > Lucinidae > Lucinisca > Lucinisca nassula. The sequence continues at coordinate 157,187,333 of OY757012.1, read as the reverse complement.
GAAAATCTATCGAAGAGTTCAGGAGATATGGAGTGGACAAGAAAGTGTTACGGACAGACAGACAAACAGACAGACAGACAGACGGATTGACGGACGGAAGGACGAACGAACGGACGGACGGACAGACAGACGGACAGACGAAGGCCATTCCTATAATCCCCGCTCCGCTTTGCGGCGGGGGATTAATAAGGTTTACCCCTCAAATCATATGGTAGAAACAAGATTGCTTATAAAATATTTCTATGAATGTTTTGCCGAAATATCTACTAAGGCTTGGCAGTAAATGTAAATTTTCAATTTTCCCCATTACAAATCTATAGAAACTCTAAGCTGCCATAGCAACCAAACTAAAGAGCCGAATTTAATTTAAAAAATCACAAAACCTGTTCAGGCAAATATGGTGAAAATTTCCATATAGTCTCAGCCTCATAGAGCATATGGTTTTTGTGAAGACGATTTTTAAGTGCGTTTTTATTCTATTTTTGGGCGCAATTTGGTTTCAATAGCAACCAATAAAAGGGACCAGTTGGCTCAAAATCCTACGGCAGATAGATGATTACTTAAAAATATTTCCAGGAAGGTTTTGTCAAAATCTCTGGAGAGGCGTAGCAGTAAAATTCCATTTTTCCATTTCCCCCATTATTAATCAACGGAAACACTAAGTTACCATAGCAACCAAACTAATGAGCCGAATTTCATCAAAAACACAACACCTGAAAAGGCAAATATGGTGAATATATCCATAAAGTTTCAGCCTCATGGAGTATACTGTTTCTGGGGAGAAGTTTTTTTCCTTTTTTTATCTTTCATTTTGGTTTACATGGCAACCAGTAAAATGAGCAATAGGCCTAACATCATATGGCAGATGGAAGATTACTTCAGGACTATTTCTATGAAAGTTTTGTCAGAATATTTGCAAAGGCGCTGTAGTAAATGCCACTTTTCAATGTTCTCCATTATAAGTCAATGGAAACTCTAAAATGCCATAGCAACCAAACTAGAGAGCCGAATTTCATAGAAACACTAAACCTGTAAAGGCAAATATGGTGAATATTTCCATAAACTCTCAGCCTCATAGACCATATAGTCTCTGTGGAGATGATTTTTTAAAAAAAAAAAAAAAAAACATTTTTTTTTTTATTTTGGTTTCCATGGCAAGCAGTAAAAATGAGCAATAGACCTAAAATCATACGACAGATGGTAGATTGTTTAAAGAACATTTCTATAAAAGTTGTGTCAAAATAACTGCAAAGGTTGGCAGTTAATGCCATTTTCCGATTGGCTAGCCATTTTCCCCACTGTAAGTCTATGGAAAATCTTGTTTGCCATAGCAACCAAACAAGAGAGCCGAATTTCAGACAAATACAAAACCTGTAAAGGCAAATATGGTGAATATTTCCATAAACTCTCAGCCTCATAGAGCATATGGTTTCTGAGGATATGATTATTTAAGTATTGTTTTCCATTTTGGTTTCCATGGCAAACAGTAAAAATGAGCAATAGGCCTGAAATTATATGGCAGATGGTAGAATCCTTAAGGAACATTTCAATGAATGTTGTGTCAAAAACTATGCAAAGGTTTGGCAGTTAACGCCAGTTTTCAATGTTCCCCATTATAAATCTATGGAAAATCTAAGTTACCATAGCAACTAAACTAAAATGCCGAATTTTATAAAAAAAAAACAAAAAAACACAAAGCCTATAAAGGCAAATATGGTAAATATTTCCATAAACTTTCAGCCTCATAGAGCATACGGTTTCTGAGGCGATGATTTTTTTAAGTATTTTTTCCATTTTTGTTTCAATGGCAACCAGTAAAAATGAGCAATTGGCCTATAATCATAGGGAAGTTGATAGATTGCTTGAGGAACATTTCTATGAAAGTTGTGTCAAAATATCTGCAAAGATCTGGCAGTGAATGCCATTTTTCAATTGGCTAGCCAAAACAAAAATACAAGCGATACACACACTCAAAGACAAACCATAACAAAAATAAAACGCGACAGAAGAACCTCCTTGGAACGATTGGTGAAACAAATTCCACTTGGTAGGGGGACTGAAATCGATTTTACGCGTTACGCGGCCACAATTCTCGCTCTTACTTCCGTCACAATTAAGACAAATAATTTGTTGAGTCCGGATGACGACCTCCTAACTCACCAGCACAACATTCCCGAGAACAGAAAAGTCAAACAACTGCAGAGATTAAACAACGGCGAGGACTCGCCGAATGCTGGAGCATAAGAAAACCAACAGTCAGACTCCGATGAACTCAAACAGAGACAGAGCATCAGGCATTTCTATAAGAGCTAATAAGCCCTAGGGCGTAGCCATTTTGGATCCCATATGCATGGTTGTAAGGATTTAGGTAGAGGGTGGCCACTTGATGATGCTTCCTGCTAAATATCTGGGCTCTGAGCCTAGTAGTTTCAGAAAAGAAGATATTTTCCCATTGCAAGTATATTATAGCTAATAAGCCAGGGGCGTAGCCATTTTGGATCCACACGGGCATGATTGGCAGGATTTATACTGGTGACCACTTGATGTTGCTACAAACTTAATATCCAACCTTTGGGTCTCGTGTTTCAGAGAAGAAGGTTTTTGAAGTTGTTTGTCATTATAAATCTAAGGAAGCTAATGAGCCCCTGGGCGTGGCCAATTTGGAACCCCAAGTGCAAGTTTGACGGGATTTATGCAGGTGCTCACTTGATATTGCTTAACACTAAATATCTCAACCCTTGGACTTGTGGTTCGAGAGATTTTTAAAGTTTTTCTCCACTATAAGCCTATAGAAGCTAATTAGCCCCGTTGCGTGTCCACTTTAGACCCATGTGCATGGTTGTTAGGATTTATGTAGAAGGTGGCCACTTGAAGTTGCTTCCTACTAAATATCTAAGCTCTGGCCCTTGTGGTATCAGAAAAGAAGATTTTTTGAAGAGTTTTTCAATTGAAAACAAGAAGTGAAGGCAATGATCAGGAATCGATAGAATTATTAACCCACAGCTCTCATCAGAGACACCAAAGGAAAAGAAGCACAAACATGAAACAACTAGACCCTAATGGAAACATCACTAGCGGAAAACCAAAACGACAGTTACTTTCCCACAATATGGCCAATTGGCTATCCAAAACAAAATGATATAAGTGATACAAACACTCAAAGACAACCATAACAAAAATAAACCACGGCAGAAGACCCGCCTTGGAAAGGTCAGTGAAACGAATTCCACAGGGGATGCTTAAATCACTTTTATATTGCCACAATCCTCGCCCTTATTTCCGTCGCGATTTTAGACAAATAATTTGTTCAGTCCGCATGAAGGCCTCCCAACTCATCATTACGACATCTCTGTGAACACAAAAATCAAACAACCACAGAGATGAAACAACGGTGAAGACTCAACAGCAAGAAAGCACTGAAAAGCTGGAGCAAAAGAAGACGAGCAGTTAGACTCCGATGGGCCCGACCAGAGACACATACAATTAGATATTCTCTAATTCTCAGTAAGCCTTTACGCTGGAACCATCATAGAATCTGAGACCTGACCCACCTGCGTGCAATTAAAGACAGAAGCAAATTTGTCCACCGTGATTTGGTTAACTACCATGCTTGCAGTCTGCCTATAATTGCACGCTGTTTCATACTAAATGTCTCAGCTCTGGGCCTTGCGGTTTTAGAGAAGAAGAGTGTTGAAGTTTATTGGAACTAATAAGCCCCGGAGCGTGGGCCTTTCGACCTCAGGTCATGATTGGCTGGATTTATGTAGGGGGTCACTTGACGTTGCTACATACTAACTAAAGGCACAAGTAGGTCAGAATCGCTCACTTGGATGAGGCGGATCATATATAACAATGTGCCTTGGTGGCTATTTTGTCTATCAGACCACATTGCGTTTAGCAATTCTGAATCTGCATGTTATCTTGATGCTTCTTTCTGAACAACTTAGTCTGATTTAGGATTCGGCAAGAGATGATGTTGATGCACATTGCAAGTGTATAGTTTTGCAGGCCAGAGCTATCGTTTGCACCTGCCTTTGGCATGTTCTGTTATCAAAGAAATAAACTAAGTCAACCAATCATGTGAATACAAGCGTTACATAAACAAAGCTATTGTGTATAAAGCCACAATACCGAATCTTCTTGTGCACTCAGCGAGTTTGGCATATGCTTACAACACCTGTTCTGCATCGCCCTGTATATCTTATATGCAATTACTATACAGGCGCTTTGAAGATAGCCACCATCTGAGTTATCATAGTGCAAGAATTTTAGCAATTTTGAACCTTCATGTCACCCAAATATCTTCCATCAAGTTTCGGCTCAATTCAACTTGGAAGACTTTGGTTTACCAAAATGGAAGCAATCTTAAATAACAAAACAAAATAATTTCAGCAATTCTATATATCCATATTGCCCCAATGCCTCTCATCAAGTTTCAGCTCAGTCTAACCCTTGGTTCGGGAAGAGATGGCATTTGAAGAAATTCAGGATGGCCGCCATTGTGGCCATCTTGGGTATCGGAACAGAATAATTTAAGCAAATCTGAATCGCAATTTCGTCTCAATGCCCGCCATTAAGTTTCAATTTGATCCAACCTCTGGTTCGGCAGATGTCGTTTAAAAAAATTCAAGATGGCCACCATAGCGCCATCTAGGATATTGGAATGAAATGATTTTAGCAAATCTGAATCTCCATGTCACCCCGATGCCTCCCATCAGTCTTCAGCTTGAACACACCCCTGGTTTGGGAGGAGATGTGGTTTGAGGAATTTCAAGATGGCAGCCATGGCGACGTTGCTTCTCATTCAAAGTCTATCATGGAAGCTAATGAGCCCCGGGGCGTGACCAACTTGGACCCCTGGTTGGCAGGAATATATGTAGGTGCTCACTTGACGTTGCTTCACACTAAATATCTGAGCTCTTGGCCGTTTGGTCTCGGAGAAGAAGATTTTTATTTTTTCTATTTCATTATAAGTCTGAGGGAGCTAATTAGCCCCGAGGTATGGTCATTTTGCACCCCAGGTGCATGGTTGATAGGATTTAAGTAAGAGGTGACCAATTGACGTCGCTTCCTACTAAATATCTAAGCTCTGGGCCAGGTGGTTTCAGAAAAGATTTTTGAAGATTTTCCATTCAAAGTCTATGGGAGCAAATGAGCTCCGGGGCGTGGCCAATTTGTAGTCCCAGGGTTATAGTGGGCAGGATTTGTGTAGACGACCACTTGACTTTGCTTCATACTAAATATCTAAGGTCAGCACCTTGTGGTTTTAGAGAAGAATATATTTGAAGTTTTTCCCATATGCAGCCTTTCACCTTACCATATAATGCTTCACATGAGATTTTTTTTTCTTTTTGGTTTTGGTTTTACGGCCCTTTCAAGATTATTTCACTCATATCGAGCCGATCGTTAATCAGAGGTGGGCGAAAACCGGAGTAACCGGAGAAAAACCATCTGACCTTCCGTTGCAGAACTTGGCGTCTCACACGTGACCCGAGCGAGGCTCGAACCACAGCGGTGAGAGACCTAATGATCAAGAGTCAGCGCTCTTAACCACGGAGGTCCGTTCATGAGATTTGATAAAGATTGGCCATATGAGATATACTTAATTGAAATTGTGGATGGACGACGGACGGACGGGCGACGAAACGTTGGCATACTAATACCCCACATGTGAGCCTTCGCCTCGGTTGAGTTAATAAAGCTGGGTTATTTTTGTTACAGCGATGTAATAACATAGCTTTAGCCAGCAAATCATATTTAACCTGTAGTTTTGCTAATGTATAAATATTTATAGTTACATTACCTGTTGATGGTGCATGAGGAGCTTCTGTTGTTGTCGGCTGTGTAGGTGGTGGAGGTGGTGGGCCTGTCATCGGGATATCTAAAAGTATAGATATTATTTTTGCTGATAACTTACAAGATTTTTAATAAATCTATAAAGCATGCCTTTCGAAACAAAGGAGCTTACATACCAGGGACCAGTTGGTCAAGACTAACAAAGCGGTTAGTTAACGCATCAATAAAACTTTGATCACTTGATATGGCAAATATGCTAATATATTTGCCATAAAATGTGAGCAGCTTTTGCAGATGCAAAAGTTGCTTTCATTTTTCAGCAAATATACCACTACATTAGATATTGTACTTGCTAGAACAGTTAACAATTTGACCATTTACGAGTTCGTTAACCCATTTCAGAATGGAAACCCCTAAATGGGTACCGTGGCAAACAGTACCGGCCCAGATCAGACGCCGCAGAACGCGGCGTCTGATCTGGACCTACACTGTTTGCAAAACGTTCAGCCATTCCCCAAATTAGTTTTGAAGAAAACACAACCTGCCACACCTAAATTTTGAAATGGACTCCTGCTATATATAAGGAGGAAGATTCCATTTGGTATAAAAAGGGTTAAGCTAACGACGTTTGAACAACTGGCCCCAGACACAAAACCATGCCAAGGACTGATAAATCAAAACATAAGACATTTAGAAATATTGGTGTTTGTGACTATACACTTTTCATCAAACTAAGTATGTGTTTATAGTTTCCTTGAATATATTTCAAATCATTGAAGAATTACAGACTGGGCATAAAATGATGCAAAGGGCAGATAACTAGAAAATGAGCAATGTGGAGAAAAAAGGTCAACTAGAGGATCACCCAAGGAACACTTCGTTATTTTTACAATAGCTGCAATGGCTTAGCAAAAATACCATTTGGCCAGTTCCAAAGGTAAGTCTGTAGAAAAGCTTAGTTGCCATAACATCCACAACTTTTGCGGAATATTAGCAACAAGAGCTGTCACTATAATTAAGCAATGCCCACGTGGGAGCCAATTTGAGGACCAACGTGAAAATTGTGTTAGGCACCCCTGCACCCCACAAGGAATGCATGTGCAAAGTTTCAGCTCAATCGGTGAAGAAATGGGGAAGTAGTTTGCATCACAAAAAAGTGCGGACTAACCCACAAACCCACAAACAAACGGACAGTGCAAAAACTATATGCCCTCTACGGGGGCATAAAAACACTACATACAAACAAAAAATCCGCAGAAGGCAGCGTCGCACCTGCTGGGGGTAAAAGTCATAGAAGCCACAATCAGAATGTTGTTATTAATTAAGTAGATTTCATAGCAGTTGATAGTTAATGTAAAATGTGTCAAAGTCACTGGACCAAAAAATATAGGCCATGGTCACCAGGTCAAGGTACGTGCCAAATCAGTACAATGAGGAGAAGTACTATGCAAAGTTTGGTGGCTGTAGGCCATTTATTTTAGGATATATTGAACATTGACGTAAAAGTCGCTGGAGTGCCTAATATAGGTTAAGGTCACCAGGTCAAGGTACCCACAGAGTAAGTAAATGTAGGAGAAGCACTATGCGAGGTTTGGTGGTTGTAGGCCTTATAGTTAAGAAGATATGGAAAGTCGACCTAAATGTGTTAAAGTCAATGGAGTGCAAAAAATAGGTCAAGGTCACCAAGTCAAGGTATCTGCATAGTCAGTACATCAAAGAGAACCACTATGCAAGATTTTGTGGTTGCAGGCCTTTTATTTGAGAAGATCTGGAACATTGACGCAAATTGTGTCAAAGCCAATGGAGCGTAAAATATAGGTCAAGGTCACCAGATCAAGGTACCTGCAGAATCAGTACATCCGGGAGCAGCATTATGCAAGATTTGATGGTTGTAGGCCTTTTATTTGCAGAGATCTTGAACTTCGACATAAAAATTTGTCAAAGTCGCTGGAGCGTAAAATATAGGTCAAGGTCACCGGGTCAAGGTACTTGCAAAGTCAGAACATCTAGGAGAAGCACTATGCAAGATTAGATGGTTGTGGTCCTTTTATTTGAGGAGATCGGGAACTTTGACGTAAAATGTGTCAAAGTCAGTGGAGCGTAAAATATAGGTCAAGGTCACCCTGTCAAGGTACCTGCAGAGACAATACATCTAGGAGAAACACTATTCAAGATTTTATTGTTGTAGGCCTTTTATTTGAGAATATCTGGAACATTGACGTAATTTGTGTCAAACTCACTGAAGCGTAAAATATAGGTCAAGGTCACCGGGTCAATGTGCTTGCCTAGTCAGAAGCTCAGGGTGATGTTTCATGAAAGGTTCGATGGTTGTTTAGTCTTATAGTTGATTACAATACAAACTTCGAGGTAAATGTCGGACTTCGACGTAATGGTAAAAGTCACTGGAGCGCTAAATATAGGTCAAATTCACCAGGTCAAGGTGCTTACAAAGTGAGAAGGTCTATGAGATGTTTCATGTAAGGTTTGATGGTAGCTGAGGTTTGTAAAATAAAACGTTTGACGTAAATGTCGAACTTCGACGTAATGGTCAAAGTCACTGGAACGCAAAATATAGGTCAAAGTCACCAGGTCAAGGTGCTTACAAAGTGAGAAGGTCTATGAGATGTTTCATGTAAGGTTTGATGGTAGCTGAGGTCTGTAAATAAAAACTTTGACGTAAATGTCGAACTTCGACGTAAATGTCCAACTTCGACGTAATGGTCAAAGTCACTGGAGCGCAAAATATAGGTCAAAGTCACCAGGTCAAGGTGCTTACAAAGTGAGAAGGTCAATGAGATGTTTCATGTAAGGTTTGATGGTAGCTGAGGTTTGTAAAATAAAAAGTTTGACGTAAATGTCGAACTTCGACGCAAATGTTAACAGACGGACGGACGAACGGACGCACGGACGGAAAATCGGACGCCTATGTCGCACCCTGCTACAAGCAGGTGCGACAAAAATTACCATGAAAAGCATGTTCGGAATACATATATTTGCTGCAGATACTGTTATAAATTGTATTAGTTCCGTATGTCTTATCCTTTTGTTGCCATAGCAACCAATAACAAGAGGGCACTGTAGTGCTTATTACTCCCTCTGCTCTGAAACTATTATCAACAAATGTGACATTATGTGCGACGAGTTTCAATGACCTTTGTAACGGTTACAATGATCATGAAAATGACATTTGCAATGCTATAAACGCTATCGCTGACGGGCCCCCGTGGTCTAATGGGTACGAATGCTAACTCTTAATCATTAGGTCTCTCACCGCTGTGGTTCGCGCCTCGATCGGGCTACATGTAGAACTCTAATTTCTGCAACGGAAGGTAAGATATTTTTTCTGTGGGTACACCGGTTTTCACCCACCTCTGATTAAAATCGGATCGAAATAAGTGAAATAGTCTTTAAAGTACCGTAAAATACCCCTAAAATAAAAAAATATTGCTAAGTTTGAAACCTTAAAGTGTCATTTGTAAATCAAGCTAAGCAGGCCACCTATGTCATTAGACTTGATGATGGTGTTGTATAGATATCTTGTTCAAAAGCTGGAAAGGGGCATCACAATTTCAAATATTTAACAGGTCATATGTACATTTATCATAAGAAGCATGCAAAATATTGTTAGCCTGGACGCAGAGTCCCTTTGTCTAAAATGCCTATGCCCAAAAAAGATATATTTTCTTAAAAGGTTAATCAGGAGTCCGGTCATCTATTCCATTACGAGAACCAGCCATGTGACATAGTGCATTTTTTCATATCCCCATAAAAGGTTACTTTTGTAATGAATTTGTGATACTTTTCTTATTTATACTACAAACATATGTTCTTGGGTGCTCGTTAGAACCGCCTCACTGAGGCTGTATTTACAGGTACCCAAACCGATGTCTTGGAGCAGAAATAAGAAAAAATAGAGCTGCCTTACTGAGTCCTTACTGCGTCCTTATTCGATCACGTCCTCGCCACGTTTTTTTTTTTTTTTTTTTTTTTTTTTTGAACATGTTTAAAAATCATCCACGTAATGGCCCCGTCACACTCAGACAAAGACCTCAAAGACCGCACTGCGTTCTTAAAACTTAAACTACGCAGGGAGAACGGGATGAAATGCAGGAAAAATCGCAGTTTTCAAGTTGGTTCTACGTCCTTACTACGCCCATGTCAGGATGCCACTGCGTCTAACACGCACCAGCGACGTTTTGTCGCGCGCATGGCCAGGCATACACCACGTCCTTTGCGTTTTTACTACGTTTTACTACGTTCTTCCCAAGACCTTTGAGACAACACCACGTGCTTAGTGCGCGTTTACCACGTTCTCACTGCGCCCTTCAAGGGTTTTTATAGTCTGTCATAGTGGCCAAATTGAAATCGTTTTTCAACCGAAAGCCAAGGGCGCACCCAACAAGATCTAATTTGACTTCTATTCCTTCTCCGCCTTATCCTCCTTTATAACACAAGGGCAGCCTGCGCATCAAGCAAAGTTTGGTTGCCTTGGAACAACGCACACTGCAGAAGAACGTTTTGATTCTGTGTGTTCATGATAAAAGTTGACATACAAGTGAAAATATGAGAAATTCGGTGAAGTATTTATACTAAATTGCTTGACGTGACATGGACGCTATGAGAACTTGCTGCAAACGTAAACCGGACGTGTTAAGCACCGAACGAACGTGTAACAAACGTAATGTTGTCTTATACAACGTGCTATGAACGTACGTTTGCCTTTACAGAAACGGTGAACTGTCGTGGTGGGTACTCGATTGACGTGGTATGAACGTCGTATGAACGTCGTATGAACGCACTGCAATCTTTTCCGTCCATACCAGGTTTGTACTACGACAATGTAGACCATATTAGGTTCATGCTCCGTTGGTACTACGTCAATGCCGTTGTTTCCATGTCCTTACTGAGTCCTTACTGCGTCCTTATTCGATCACGTCCTCGCCACGTATTTTTTGAACATGTTTAAAAATCATCCACGTCAGTCAAGACCATAAAGATCGCATCACGTCCTTATCGGTTTCTACTGCGTTCCTTCTACGTCGTACAAGTTCGTACTACGTCGGCCCGGTTTTACTCTACTCATCACTACCAATCTAATCACCAGAAAAAATCAAGGCTCTAGCGTTAATGTTTTTGTTTATAGACACTAAGCTTACAAAACTGCCCAAAATTACAAAAAGCCATAACTCGTGAACTATTTTCCGAAATTATTCGGAAGTTAATATGGTCATCTACTCATCACTAAAAGTTTAATCACTATATACCAAGGTTCTAGCTCCAATGGTTTTGAGATGTTTTGCTCACATGGAAAATGCCTAAATTTACAACGGGGCATAACTCATTAAGTGTTTCTTAAAATGTTTTCAACTGTTAAGTAGGTCATCCACTTTTCAATAGCAATCTAATCACCAAATATCAAGGCTCTAGCTCCAATGGTGTTTGAAATATTTCGCTAACTCAATAAAAATGCCCAAATTAACAAAGGCCATAGCTCATGAAGAATGATTTAAAATTATTCAGAAGTTAATCCGGTAATCTACGCTGACACGATTTCGTGCTTATTTGTTCTTTTTTTTTTTTTTTTTAAAAAGGCCATAACTCAAGAAAGGCTCATAATCCTTGTGAGAACATGAGCTCCGCAAGCGGGGCATTATACGCCCGTGGCAAATTCATATTTGGTGGACTGAAACCTGAAAACAATATTCACTGCTCCATCAAGTTTCAGCCTTAATAAATGGAAAATGATTACAAGACCAAATTTGCCACAACTTAATTCAGTAGTAATTAACCTCGAAACTATACACACATCTACACATCACAGTCTTGCTATGTACCAAGATTCAGATTGATTGGATGAGAACTGTAGGAGGCTTTATCCCGAAAAGAAAACGTTTATGGGCAGATGGACGGACAGGAGGACGGACGCGTTTCGGACGGACGCCAACTCCATAACATAATGCGACCGTTTTTATCAAAATGAGCATATTTTTCATGTTGATCAGATGTTATCCGTAAACAAAATTTTAAACAAAATTTTCAAAGGGTCATAATGTTATTAATATTTGGTGTGTGGTTAACCTCAAAACTTTAAGCACATCTCCACCTCAGTCTTACTATCTACAAAGTTTCAGGTTAATCTGATGAAAAGTGTAGGAGGAGTTATACGGAAACGATAATGTTTACCTAAATTTTCAAAGGGGCATAAGTCTATAAATGTCTGGTGTAGGGTTAAACTTGAAACTTTACGCATATCTCCACATCATAGTCTTGCTATCTACAAAGTTTCAAGTTGATCAGATGAAGACTGTAGGAGGAGTTGCCCGGAAGTGAAAATGTATACCGAAATTTTCAAAGGGGCATAACTCTATAAATATTTGGTGTATGATAAACCTCGAAACTTTACGCACATCTCCACCTTGTAGTCTTACTACATGTATTTTCAAAGTTTCAGGTTAATAGGAGGAAAGCTGTAGGAGGAGTTGTACGGAAATGAAAATGTTTACCCAAATTTTCAAAGGAGCATAAGTCTATAAATATTTGGTGTATGGTTAACCTTAAAACGTTACGCATATCTCCACATCATAGTCTTGCTATCTACAACGTTTCAGGTTGGTCAGATGAAAACTATAGGAGGAGTTGTCAGGAAATGAAAATGTTTACCGCAATTTTCAAACGGGCGTTACTCTATTAATATTTGGTGTATGGTTAACCTTGAAACTTTACGCACATGTCCACCTCATAGTCTTACTATCTACAAAGTTTCAGGGTAATCGGATGGAAACTGTAGGAGGAGTTATCCGGAAACGAAAATGTTTACCGCAATTTTCAAAGGGGCATAACTCTATTAATATTTGGTGTATGGTTAACCTTAAAACGTTACGCATATCTCCACATCATAGTCTTGCTATCTACAACGTTTCAGGTTGGTCAGATGAAAACTATAGGAGGAGTTGCCAGGAAATGAAAATGTTTACCGCAATTTTCAAACGGGCGTTACTCTATTAATATTTGGTGTATGGTTAACCTTGAAACTTTACGCACATGTCCACCTCATAGTCTTACTATCTACAAAGTTTCAGGTTAATCGGATGAAAACTGTAGGAGGAGTTATCCCGAAACGAAAAAAGTTAACGGACGGACGGACGGGCGGGCGGACGGTCGGACGCCGACCCCATAACATAATACGACCGTTTTTCCAAAACGGGCGTATAAAAATATGTGTCACCTACTTTCTCATGGGGAATCCATAGGTCAAATTTCAAAACCCTGGCATGCATGGTTCCCAAGTTATGCTATGCCTCAAAAAGCGTGACGGACGAGCGGGCAGATGAACATCCCGGAAGTAATATGCCCTCCAACTTCGTTGAAGTTGGGGCATAATAATTTATACCCTGTTAACCCAAGTTTTCACTATACAAAATAGAGGTGAAGGCAATGATCTGGAATCGATGCAATTAACCCACACCTCCCATCAGAGACAACAACGAATTTAATGCCTAAGTCTGAAATGAGGTATAATTTCATTAAATATGTATATAAATATGTTCATCAAAAGTTCATGAAGATCTCAATCAATTTTGGTATTTTGTCAACAAGGTTCCCCACAGTATTGCACAGTAAGTTGGTAAAAAAGGCTTCATTCAACAGTGGAAAAATTATGGGCCATCTTCTTGTTCCTGCGGAATCCATCAACGTTAGTTCCAAAATCCTAGCATAGCTCTTAACGTCGGGTTTAAATGGGTGTTCATTACATGGACTCCTTAACATGATGATTGATCTTTGTAGGATAACAAAAACATCATATGAACATTATTCAAAGTTCCTTTGATTGTCCATTGATCCTAACAAATGCAATATTATACAATTAGCCTAGCAAGAGCAGTTCTTCAAATATTTTGTGCACAATTTCTACATATATACAATGCCTACATCAAAAAGGGACATAATTCGGGTTCGGGTAAATATTTACATACATGGGTCAAAATATCAAGTTATCCCCAGTCCTGGGACGACGGCAAAATATCGTAAAATAGAAGTGGAGGCAATGATCAGGAATCGATGCTCCCATCACAGACACCAAAGGGAAAGAAACACAAACATGAAACAACAGACCGAAATGGAAACATCAATAGCGGAAAGCCAAAAGGACAGTTACTTTCCCACAAAAATGGCCAATAGGCTAAACGTGTTTTCGTAATGAATAAATCACCAGAGAGGAAAACTTAGCTAGCTACACCATCTGCTTCGCCAATAAAAACCGGCCTCGGTGGCTCACTGACTGGCGGTCAGGTAGTCGCGGGTTTGATACCCGCCAGTTAGACATTTTTCGGCGTGCAGATTGATTATGATATATATTCTACACCAGTTCCCTCCCGCCCGCTGATCTAAGAAGGGTAGTTGTCAGTTCTCTGGCAAAAGAATAGGCACTGCACTGGTTAATTTATTTTGTATAAATCGGCCCATCAAAAGTGTAGTTAGGTAAACTGACCGGCTCCACGTGAACTAAATAGTGTTGACTGTGCCGTTAAACTCTTGATCAAACCAAAACAGTCAGCAAAAAAAAAATATTGAATTTGATCGGGCATTTCAATCTCTAATAGTCTGAGAAAAGAAAGAACCATTGTACAGGCTGGTGCAAAAAGTACTGGTGAAAGTGGCAGACACCTTTGATTGGCTGATTAATTGATAGTAAATAGTAGTCACCCTCTGATTATAAATGCAGTTTTAATTGAAAAGATATTGACAGACAGGAGATGGCGTCATAATTTTATGACATCATCAAAATCCCAAAACCGCTTTAGTTTGCAAGGTCCTGAAATTTCACCTCAAGTTTTGTTTGTTTCTTTGATTTGAGGTTTAATGTCCCCGTCAACACTGTATATGTCATTTTGGAGGCGTTGCTTCCAATTTTGTTGGATTTTTACCCGACATTGAGATGAAATGACATCTCAAGCCCTGTCGCCCAATGAACCAATAGGGTTTATAAGCATGGACGGTCTGACTCGCACCGCTTTGCCTGGGCAGGCTTAGATCCTCTAAGCAGTTTACCAGTACTCGTGTGCGGCCATTTTCGCTCTGCGTGGAAGCATCATGCAGCCCTTTTTTCTTCAAGCCTCGATGGGTGGGGGCGATTCACCTCAAGTAAGAAAGTTGACTGTTGATCTGCACCAGAATGGGCACAGAATTAGTAAATTGTTACAACTACTTTATATGATTCCAATATTGTCAAAAGATATTTACAAAGTGGATCTGTAGAAAACAAGGCAAGAAGTGGAAGGCGCAAAGTTGCGGCAGACAGAGATTCCCGCAAGCTTGAGAGGCTGGTAGAAGATTGCTTGAGTGATATGACCTAAAACGTTTAGAAATAGTGAATAAGCACGCTTCTGTTGCATAGCATAGAGTTAAAAGATTACGTCGACCAGACTTGATTTCACCAGAACTACTTGATAACATTAAAGAGAGAAATAAACACAAAATCAAAAATAAAACAGATGAATATATTCGAGATATTTACGAAATAGGGTATAATCAATGATAAAGTTAGCAAAAAAGGAAATGTATAAATTTATGCCAGAAGAGGACAAAGACGACCCACATTCTATTAGGAAACTGTTCAGGGAGCTAGGTGCTGGTGGAATATCAGACTCCGAAATTAACAAATTGGCTTAACTATAAACAATGAATTTGTATCTAGAGACTTTGAAGTGGCAAATGAGTTCAACCAATATTTCGCTAGTGTTTCTTTGCATCTGAAAGAATTGATTCAATTCTGAAATTTTGAACAAATTAAAAACCATGTACATTCGAAACTTCCGTCTGGAATTTCATTCAGAATTCTAGAAATAAATCAAAGCTTCGTCAGAAAGTATACTTATTCAACTTAGACGTAACAAAATCTACAGGTCTCGACTACATTGGACCTAAAATGTTAAAGACAGCTCACGATATAATATGTTCAGGCATAACTTATGTAATAGATAAGAGGTTTTTTTTTCAAAACATCACCTTCCTGTCTGTTTGAAAAAATGCAAAAGTATGCCGGGGCCAAAAGATGATGTAAATAATTACAGACCAAGTTCGATCCTTCCTACTATTTCTAAAATAATTGGAAAATGGGAACATCTTAATTTCATGACATTTCTCAATAACCATAAATTACTTAATCAAACGCAAGGTGGCTTTATAAATTGGAATTCAACAGAATCGGCTTTAATTCTTATAACTGACACTTGGTTTAAAGCTGTCAATGATGAAAAAACGAGAGGACCACGATGGTCCTACATCGCTCACATGAGCTGAGAGATTTATATGTGGGTGCCGGGGCAGGGCAGGGCAGGGCAGGGCAATTTTTGGCCTCAGGTCCATAATTTGAACAATTTTAGTAATGGTCCACTAAATGAAGCTTAATAACAAATATCAATGACCTGGGCTTTCTGCTTTCAGACAAGACGAGTTTTAAAGGTTTTCCCTATATATGCCTATGTAAAACCAGGGGGGGGGGGGGCCTGTGGCAGATGCATTTTTGGCCACAGGGATATAATTTGAACAATCTTGGTAGAGGTCTACTAGATGAAGCTTCATACCAAACATCAAAGACCTGGGCCTACTGGTTTCAGACAAGGAGTTTTTAAAGGTTTTCTCTATATATGTCTTTTGGGTCCTGTGGCGGTGGCAGTTTTGGCCCCAGAACTATAATTTGAACAATCTTGGTAAAGGTTCACTAGATGAAGCTTCATACCAAATATCAAAGACCTGGGCCTTCTGGTTTCATACAAGAAGATTTTTAAAGGTTTTCCCTATATAAGCCTATCTAAAACCATTGGGCCCTGGGGTGGCAATTTTTGGCCCCAGGGCAATAATTTGAACAATCTTGGTTGTGGTCTACTAGATGAAGCTACTTGATGAGGCTTTATTAGCCGAAACTACGTAGTATGACCCATCTTCTTTCTTATGAATGTTTTCATTGGTCTTAAAGGAACTCATTTTTGATTTTTATTCATACAAAACATCAAAGACCTGGGCCTTCTGGTTTCAGACAAGAAGATTTTTAAAGTTTTTTTCCCTTATTTTCCCCTTTTGTTGCCATGGCAACCAGAGTTCTGCATGGAATGGAATTCTTTGAACACCTTTGAGAGAGGACCACCCAAAGATTATTACTGCCAAGTTTGGTCAAAATCTGTTCAGTGGTTTAGGAGAAGATGTCGTTTAAAGGAATTGTGGACGGACATCCGGACGGACGACGACGTGTGTAATGGTCGATTTCCGTCAGGCTTTTTCTCTGGTTGATCATTACATTTTACGGAAAAATGCACTTTTAATGTGAATCAAATAGTTAACTTTGGTTTAAATCATACTTTGCACAACGAAATCAAAACTACTAAATCTGACAGCAAATAACACACCATTTGCGGTGTTCCACAGGGGTCTATCCTTGTTCACTCCTTTTCATATTTTTTAATTAATGATTTGTCTTTGGTACTTCAAAATGTAGCTGCAGCCCCTTACTTGTATGCAAACGATACAGCCATATATGATGTGCAGTCTAACAAAAAAAGAATAGAAAATAATCTTCAACAAGAGGACATGATGGTCCTATATCACTCACCTGAGCTAACAGATTCCATGTTTCAGTAAGTTCCAATCGTTACTGATAGACCAATAGCGGTAAGCCAAAAGGACAGTCACTTACCCACAAAATGGCCAATTGGCTATCCAAAACCAAAAAGTACAAGCTATACACACACACTCAAAAACAAACCATAACGAAAACAAAACAAAAAACGCCAAAATGCCATTATGGACGGGGTGTTCAGGGTTAACCAAAGGTAAACCGGGACGCGGACGCCCGGCCGGCCGCCCGTCGCTATTCTAAAGGACGGGATTTTTCCTTGAAAACCCCGTCATGAAATGCATATTTCCCCACAAAATGTTGCTCTTTGGCATCGCCTTGAAATAAAGGTTAACCATATTTAAAAGTTATATAAGACTCGAAAAATGCCAATTTCCCATAAAAATGTTGCTCCTCGGTGGAAATAATGGATTGCATATGAAAGTGAACCCCCCAATTAAACAACAGTCTTAATATGAAAGCAATCCAGTGGATAATAAAGGTAATACATAACTTTGAAAAAAGGTTAACCAAAAGGTAAACCGGGACGCGGACGCCCGACCGGCCGGCCGCCCGCCCGCCCGCACGGACATCGCTATTTTAAAGGACGGATTTTTTTTTCCAATAAACAACGACAGAAGAACCGCCTTGGAACGGTCAGTGAAACTAATTACACTGGTGGGAGGTGGTGAGGGCGGGGTTGGGTGAGGCTTAAATCGATTTAACGCGGCCGCAATCCTCGCCCTTACTTCCGCCGCGATTTAGACAAATAATTTGTTCAGTCCGCTTGAAGGCCTCCTAATTCATCAGTGCAACATCTCCGAGAACACAAAAGTCAAACAACCAACGGTGAGGACTCGACAGCAAGAAACCACTGAAATGCTTGAGCAAAAGAAAACCAACAGTTAGCCTCCGATTGGCCCGACCAGAGTCAGAGCATCAGGCACCAACCAACATTACCTAAAATTAACATAACGTAAACATGCCTATATAATTGTGTCCCCCTTGAACCCCACATATATATATAGTATAACTGGGATTTACAGGGATAAACCTTAATTTTCTTATTTCTGCTCTAAAATATAGATTGTGGGTACTTGTTAGAACTGCATCGATGGGGTGGTTCTAACGAGTACCCACAATCCATATTTTTAGCATAATAAGAAAAATATCACAATTTTTCATCTTAAAATTTTTGTTTTTCCGGCGGTGAAGTTTTCACTATACAGTCAAACCTGTATTAAGCAAGCACCTAAGGGATAACCAAAATGTGCATGCTTAAGACAGGTGCTTGCTTAATACAGGTGAAATTTAACACATTTACCTTTTGGGGGAACTGAATGCCTGCTTGCTTAAGACAGGTTGCTTGCTTAATAGAGGTGGCCACTAAGACAGGTTTTACTGTATTTGTATAGGCGTGTTTTCGTAACGAATTCTCTCTAATTCTCAGTAAGCCTTTACGCCGGAACCGTCATAGAATCTGAGGCCTGACCCACCGGCATGCAATTAAAGAGGGAAGCAAAGTTGTCAACCGTGATTGGGTTAACTACCATGCATGCAGTCTGTCGTATAACATTTATGTTGTACCCAATCTTTATATATCGATGAATAATTTTACGAAACTGGTTGCTGAGGTCATTGCAATTATATATTTTTCTGACATCATAAAATTCGGGTTCCGATAGACCTTGTTGCAGAAGAGAGTTAAGTCGAACATTGAATTTTGAAATTAAATCGGAACTGCGTCTGTAAAATTTTGAAAAGGCTTTGCGTAGTTATGATACCGATAAACCCACAAGTAATTTTAACTGACCGTTCCAAGTCGGTGTTTTTGCTGTGGGTCCTTCAGGTTTTGTGTTGGTGGTTCTGAGTCTCATAACGATAACACACCCGTGAGATATAGTGCAGTATTTCACATCTCCAAAATGGCTACTTTTCCGATGAAAATCCGTGATATTTAACTTATTTGTACTGCAAACATAGGTTGTGGGTGCTCGTTAGAACCGCCTCGGTTCTAACGAGTACCCACAGCCTATGTCTTGGAGAAGAAATAAGGAAAATAATCTATACCCCCTTAAATCCCAGTTTTCTCTATATAAAGTGGGGTTTAAGGGGGTGTTCACATTACGCAAACACGCCTATACAAATACATTGCCACCTTTATCGCCGAAAAAATGAAAATTTTATTATGAAAAATGGTTATATTTTTCTTATTTCTGCTCCAAATATAGATTGTGGGCACTCGTTAGAACCGCCTCATCGAGGCCTCATCGAGGCGGTTCTAACGAGTACCCACAATCTATATTTTAGAGCAGAAATAAGAAAAATAAGGTATACCCCCGGAAACCCCAGTTTTACTATATAAAAGTGGGGTTCAAGGGGGTCAAAATTATATCGGCGTGTTTTCGTGATGATTTCACGGACTTGTTTACTTGATGTTATCATAATCATGTATGTTATTACGTTGATGATTCTGATTCTTCCCCCTTTTTGGCTGTTCATTTTTAGTTACGTTTGTCCGTCCAGTTTAATGTTTGCCATGTTGTTGATTCTAATTCTTTCTCCCATAATGTATATTGCTCCTTTTTGAGTTAGATTTGGTTATTCTGAGTCAAGAGCTATTTGGGAAAGAGCTGCTGACTTGGTTTACATGTTGTCCGTCTTGTTTTCTGTCGCCACTCCATGTTTCCACTTCTTTCCCTAGCGATAATTGTGGAAAGAATTTGGGATCTGATTGTGTCAGTTCCAGATCGATTCTCTTTTCAATTAGTTTAAGCATAACATGTCATTCCCAGGTGCTTTGATCTGGAAAAGTATCCCACTTGAAATAAAGAATGCTTCTACCTTGACTTCTTTTGTAAATAACTGTATAGCTCGGTTGAAACATCAATAAGCCTATTAACGTTTGCAGCACCGCCGACATTAGCGTACTTTTGACTCTAGGAATCCCTCAAATGTTATTGTTTATTTATATATACGTATATACATCCTGTAAGAGTGCATGTGACTGTATGTATGTGTGGATGTGTCAATGAGATAATGCATTTAGTATTAAGGTAAGACGTTTGTTTAATAATTAGCGATTTTTCGTCATTTAAACTTCTGTAATTGAGACTAGAAGCACAATCCAAGATGGTCGCCATTTCGCCATTACTTATTGCACCTGACTGTAGGTCACAGTGCTTTAAGTTAGGGTGCGGTCTGAATGTTGATGAGTGATTATTTCTGCGGGGCCTAATTGGGAAGGAATATGATCATCTGTTGGAATGCCGGTGGCACCCTTTACACCTTTATATGACAGTACAAGTAAAGGATAAAGCAACAACCAGGGGCCAGTTGTTCAAAGCTAACGACGTCGTTAGTTAACGTATCGTTAAAACTTTGATCATTTATTATGGCAAATATGCTAATATTTTTGCTGAAAAAATGTAAGCAGCTTTTGCATTCGCAAAAGCTGCTAACATTTTTCAGCAAAAATACCAAATTTTGAATATTAAACTTGCTAGGGCAGTTAACAATATGACCACTAACGAGCTCGTTAAGCTAACGATGCTTTGAACAAACGGGCCCAGGACTCGAAGTAATCAGATTATTTTACAACTAGATAAACATGCATTATAATTATTCTACAAAGCTCAAATGGAACGCCGAGTTAACAGCCCTCCTCAAGCCTAGATAATGAAGTTAAAATTATATGAGCCCGCCAAGCGAATTTGGGTCTTCGAGCATTCCCGTCATGACAAATTTTAACTGTGCATGCCCAGCCATTCAGAGGGGCCAGGGATATGGCTTTCTGTCTGAAGGTTCCTCTTGATTCACTGCTTGTATGAGCGAGCAGCGAAGGTTCTGGCGAGACTGCGCGGATGCGCAGGCTCGCCTGAACCTCGCTGCTCGCATAGGCGATAAGTACCAAAATCGCTTGACGGGGCCCATATATCCATTACGAAAACACGCTGATTGAAATATTTGAAACTTTTACCATCAAAAAATGAAATTTTCAGATAAAAAGTTTTCAACTTTATGGTTTTCATAATTCCCGAGAAATATGCAACAAAACTTTTCATTTATGGCGAATAGTAAAACCTATAAGGGATGTAACTCCAAGACTTAGTAATGGGGCCTTTGGCCCTGAATCCAATAAACACGATACATCAACCACTGTTCATGTCTATACCTGGTTTCAACTTTCGGTTACCCTTACAGTTCTTAAAAAAAAAGTGTGACGAAAATTTTTCATTAATGCCAAATTGTAAAACCTATCAAGGGATACAACTCCAAGAGTAATAGCCCCTTAAATCTGATTCTAATATACACAATACATCAACCCACTGTTCATGTGTGCACCAGGTTTCAACTTATAGCTTTTGGGGTCTCGGAGATGTTGCACTGATGAGTTAGGAGACCTTTATGCGGATTGAACAAATTGTCTAAATCGCGACGGAAGTAAGAGCATGGATTGTGGCCACGTAAAATCATTTTAAGCTTCCCCCCCCCCCCCCCCCCCCACTGTTGACCATACCAAGGCGGTTCTTCTGTCGTAGTAAGGGCGAGAATTGCGGCCGCGTCAAATTGATTTAACCCCCCCCCCCCCCCCAGTGGAATTCGTTTCACTGACCTTTCCAAGGCGGTTCTTCTGCCGCGATTTATTGTTTGTTGAGTGTGTGCATTGCTTATATTGTTTGTTTTGGATAGCCAATTGGCCATTGTGTAACTCTCCTTTTGGCTTTCCACTATTGATGTTTCCATTAAGGTCTAGTTATTTCAGGTTTGTATTTCCTTTTCTGTTGGTGTCTCTGATGGGAGCTGTGGGGTTAATTTTATCGATTCCTGATCATTGCCTTCACTTCTATTTATCATAGTTCCTGAGAAATCTGTAGCGGAAACCTTTCATTAATGGTAAATTGTATCACCTATCAAGGTATGTAACTCCAAGAGTTATAGGCCCCTGGTCCTGAATCCAGTAAACACGATCCCATGTGTGTACGAAATTTCAAATGTTTAACCCAAACAGTTGTTAAGAAAGTGAGAGGAAACTTTTATCTGATTTTTTGTAAAACATATCAAGGGATGTAACTCCAAGAGTTATGTGCCCATGGCCCTGTTTCTAGTATACACGATTCATCAACCCACTGTCCCACTGTCCATGTGTGTACCAGGTTTCAATTTTGTAACCCTTACAGTTCTTGAGAAAATTGCGACGAAAATTATTTCACTAATAGCAGAATGTAAAACCTATGAGTGATGTAACTCCTAGAGTTATAGGTAAGGCTGACACGATTAATCGCATAATCGATTAATCGATCGATACATTCGACAAAAATGATTATCATTTCTGATTTGCTTTTAGTCGATTACTTGATAGGTACAGTTACTAGCCAAAGTTATGCCTAAAATAGCTGGATGAATGGCAAACAGTGTAGACCCAGATGAGACGCCGCATTATGCGGCGTCTCATCTGGGTCTACATTGTTTGCTCAGGCCTGTCTGTTCAAGTATACCTAATGTAGAGTGCAAAATATGTAAGAGCCATGCTCAGACAGAAAGCCAGACAGGTAAAATAATGACAAAAACCTAAGCGATTACTAATCGATTATCGATCGCAATGACAGGACTGATAATCGATTATCTTTTCGGCTCCGATTAGCCAGCCCTAGTTATAGGCCCTTGAACTGATTCTTGTATACACGATACATCTGCCCACTGTTTATTTAAGAAATAGATCAGCTCTAACTGTGATTTGTTGAGTAATAAATCACAGTTGGGAGGTCAGTTGTAAAGTAGACAAATCACGAGCGCGTAGCGCGCGTGATTTGTCTACTTACAACTGACCGACAAATTGTGATTTATTACTCAACAAATCACAGATTAGAGCTGATCTATTTCGATTCTAACACGCTGAAAATCGGCAATAATGCTGTTGTTTCCTTCAAAATCTCACAACTTTTCGCCATTGCTAGAAGAAATCCCGCTAAAATTATCGACTGAAACACATGCATTTATATCCTTTTCTAACGTATTCGATGCGAGAAAATGACGTTACACCGTCTAACGTCAAGTAAATCGACAAGTGACGTCATAAATTTGCAGTTTTTAATGACGTCACACGTCACGCTCTTCCGAGCTGTGATTTGTTGCAGAATAAAACACAGTTATTTTGCATTGCCTATATTGGCGCGCTGTGTTAGAATGTGCGATTCAACTTTCAACTTTATAACTTCCATAGTTCCTTGGAAATCTGCAACAACAACTTTTCATTAATGGTAAATTTTACCCTTTCAAGGGATGTAACTCTAAGAGTTATTGGCCCTTGGTCCTGAATCCGGCATACACGATACAGCAACCCACTACTCATGTCTGTACCAACTTTCAACTTTGTAAACCAAACATTTGTTGAGAAAAATTTGACGAAACTTTTATCTGAGATTTTTTTTGTAAAACATATCAAGGGACGCAACTCAAATAGTTATGTGCCCTTGGTCCAGTTTCCAGTATACACGATATACCAACCTTCTGTCCATGTGTGTACCAAATTTCAACTTTGTAAACTGAACAGTTGTTGAGAAAATTGTAACGAAAATTTTATCGGGTGACTGAGTCCAGCAGAATGATGGACGGAAGGAAGGTATTACGGAAGGACAAGGCAAATCCAGAATAGTCCCACATTTTCAAAGCGGGGCTATAAAAATCCTATAAATGAGATAAGCAGGTATATTTTTTTTTCTTCTTTCAGTTTGGCAATACAGACACATTACATATTAGAACCGCCTTGACGAGGCAGTTTAAACGAGCATTTACAGTTTACTATGGTATTTGTGTACAAATAATAATAACATCACAAATCTTTATCAGAAAGCAGGCGATCAAATAAGTATAGTATTACATCCCAGCAGGCACACGTCGCTAGGGCAACGTCAGATGAAGGTCGGTACGACCGTCAAGACGTTGCACCGACTTAGATGTGACGTTGCATAAACGTCATGACGTAGTACCGAAGTTGATGTGACGTCACAATTGCGCCATGTGCCTGCTGTGATGTGTATAGAGTACTTTTGGATTTTACTACCTTCACAGTTCATCATCATAAATCCATATATCTCCTCCAAAGTCATAAAGTCAGATGAAACGGTTTGTCCCATTTGAAACAGATAGGAATACTCCAGCAAGAACCTTTCAGTATATTCAGTACTTATGAAGCAGGAAATTGCATCCATAATGTTTGACAGTTCCCTCCTAAAATGAATTTAAAAAGTTAATGAGATAGCTCGCAAGAAAAGGATACTTATTACATCCCAACAGGCACATGGCGTAATTAGGACGTCACATCAACGTCGATACAGCGTCATGGCGTTGCATCGACGTTGATTGACATTGCTTGCACTTGTGACGTGTGTCTGCTGGGATGGCGCGTACCAGTCTGCGAATGTCTCGCCAGAGTTTTTTTTAAGAAATGAATGCATTTTTATCGTTTATTATTCATTGAACGTTCATTCCTTCTGATTACCTTATTCTAGTTTGCGAGCTTACATTTAAACCAAAATCAAAAATATGTATAAATATAAATAAACTAGAAATGGTGTTTGTAAAACACTATGACCCCAACCAAATGGTTGCCCTCAAATGTCAATTTTTTCAAAGAAGAACAAGATGCCATCCAAATCTTTTAAGAATGTATGCGAAAGTTAATCAGGTTGTCTTCTAATCACTACCGGCCCATTCATCAACTTTCAAGGCTCCAGCTTAAATACTGTTTTAGATATTTTGCTGACAAGATTTCATCAATATTTTTTCAAAGGGCCATAACTCAGAAAAGGGGCATAATCCTATGTGTCGGGTATTTTTTCATGAGGAATCCATAAATGGAGCTTCGAAACCCCAGCATACATGGTTCAATAGATATGCTATGCTTCACAAATCGGGCCCCGAACATCGGGGCTTGAAGAAATAGGCGGGTTGCATGATGTGGAACCGACAGCACACGAGTACTGGTAAACTGTTTAGAAGATCTAAACGAAGTGAAGGCAATGATCCGGAATCGATACAATTAACCCACAACTCCCATCAGAGACACCAAGGGCATGAAACAACTAGACCCTAATGGAAACATCACTAGTGGAAGCCTGCCCCGACAAAGCGGTGCGAGTCCATGCTTATAAACCCTATTGATTTCATTGGGCGACAAGGCTTAATATGTCATTTCATCTCATTGTCGGTCAAAAGTCCCACAAAATTGGAACCTCTCCGAAATGGCTTATACAGTGTTGACGGGGACGTTCAACCTCAAATCAAATCAAACTAACACTATGCATCACAAAGCATGCAATATACAAACACCCAAATTCACAAAGGGCCATAACTCATGTAGTTTTTTTTTCACAATTCTTCATCTACTCATCACAAGCAACCTACTCATCAAGTTTCAGGGCTCTAGCCTTAATGCTTTTTTAGATATTTTACTGACAAGATATCATCCATTTTTTCAAAAGGGCAAAACTCGGGAAAGGGGCATAAATTGTGACAAGAAAAAAAAATCAGCTGTTTTTTTTTTCATGAAGAATCCATATATGAAAATTCAAAACCCTAGTCTCCTTGTTTCTAAAGTTATGCTATGTACCACAAAGCATGCAATGTACAAATGCCCGAATTTCAAAAGGGCCATAACTCATTAAGTATTTTTCGGAATTTCATTAAATATTAATCAGGTCAACTACTGATTACTAGCAATACACTCATCATCTTTCAAGGTTTAAGCTTTAATAGTTTGTTTTTTGTTTGTTTTAATACTTTGCTGACAATTTCATCATTATTTTTTTCATAGGGCTCAGAATAGGGGCATAATCATAATGAAAAAAAAAGTGTGTCAACTGTTGTTTTCATGAGGAATCCACATTTGAAATTTCAAAACCCCAGCATACCTGGTTCTAAAGTTATGCTATTCACCACAATGCATGCAATGTACAAATATCCAAATTTGCAAAGAGCCATAACTCATGAAGCATTTTTCTAAATTTCTTCAAATGTTAATCAGGTCGTCTACTCATCACTAGCAATGAACTTATCAACTTTAAAGCCTCCAGATTTAATAATTGTTTAGATATTTTGCTAATAAGATTTCATTCAAATTGTTGCAAAGGGACTCAACTCAGGACAGGGGCATAATCATGATAAGAAACAAATACATGTGATCTTTTTTTTTTTTTTTTTTTTTCATGAGGAATTTCAAAACCCTAACATACATTAACGATATGCTATGCATCACAAAACATGCGATGTACAAATGCCGAAATTCTCGAAGGGCAATAACTCGTGAGGCATTTTTCGGAATTTCTTCAAAAATTAATCAGGTCATTTACTCATCTCCAGCAATCCACTCAACAATATTCAAGGCTCTTGCTTTAATAGTTTTTGAGATATTTTGTTGACAAGATTTCATCGAATTCTGTTCAAAGGGCCATAACTCAGACAAGGGGCATAGTCCTGACAAGAAAAAAAATTGTATCAATTGTTTATCATGAGGAATCCATATATATACCCCCCCCCCTTGAATCCCACTTTTATACAGTAAAACTGGGGTTTTCAGGGGTAAACTTTACTTTTGTATTTCTGATGTAAAGTACCCGTTAGAACCAACCTACGTGTACCCACAATCTATATTTTGAGCAGAAATAAAAAAAATATATAAAAAGTTTTATTTTAAAATTTTCATTTTTTTTCGGTGGTAAAATTGACACAATATTTGTATAGGCGTGTTTTCGTAATGATCGCAAAGCATGCAATATACAAATCACGAAATTTAAATAGAGGAGCTTACATGAGTGCTCATGTATTATTGAATTTATTAAACGAGTGGGCGAAAAGGGATAAAATGCGAGGCTTCGCCGAACATTTTATCCCTTTTCCTCAACGAGTTTAATAAATTCAATTTTATTAAACGAGTTGAGGAAAAGGGATAAAATGCGAGGCTTCGCCGAGCATTTTATCCCTTTTCCTCAACGAGTTTAATAAATTCAATAATACAAGAGCACGAATGCAAGATTCTATTTATCATTTGACATTTGAAACACATTTTATTCACGATAGTTTACAAAAATATCAATTTTCCGCCATTAGCAAAAGCGGCGTCGCTACGGACGTCGTACATGTAACGTTACGGAACGTATCTAACTAATTTGCATATTTAATCCACTAGTGGATTATCGAAAATATTACATGGCGTTAATTCACTCTCAGACGTGACGTCATATGATAAAAATGGTTATAGCTCATGAAGTATTTGTCGGAATTTCTCCTAAAGTTAATCCGAGTATCTTCTCATCAGTAGCAGTACATGTACGGCTTTCAAGGCTTTAGCTTTCAGAGTTATTTTTAGATATTTTGCGACCAGATTTCATCCAAATTTTTTCAAAGGGCCATAACCTAGAATAGTGGCATAATTCAATAGGTGTCAGCTGCTTTTGCATGAGGAATCAATATGTGAAATTTCAGAACCGCAACATGTTATGCTATGCATTACAAAGCATGCAATGTACAAATGCCAACAGGTTCAAAAGGGCTATAGCTCATGCAGTATTTTTGGAATTTCTTCAAATAGTAATTGGTTCATCTACTTATCACTAGCAATGCACTCATCAATTTTCAAGGCTCTAGCTTTTATAGTTGTTTTTTTTTTAGATATTTTGCTGAAAAGATTTCATCTTTTTTTTTTCAAAGGGCAATATTTCAGGAAATTGGGATAATCTTGACGTGAAAAATACCTGTCAGCAAGTTTTTCATGAGAATTCCATATATGAAATTTCAAATCCCTAGCATGCACGATTCATAAGTTATGCTATGCATCAAAAAGCGTAACGGACGCACGTCTTCGAAGTTGGTGGCATAATTCAAATAAATGAACAAACATACTTTTGTTGTTGCTAAGGGGAA
Organism: Lucinisca nassula; assembly: GCA_963580285.1. Taxonomy (NCBI): domain Eukaryota; kingdom Metazoa; phylum Mollusca; class Bivalvia; order Lucinida; family Lucinidae; genus Lucinisca; species Lucinisca nassula. The sequence continues at coordinate 157,159,009 of OY757012.1, read as the reverse complement.
TGAGAACATCTTCAGGGAAGGCAACTCCTGCAAAAGTATTTTTGTCTCCCATGTCATCAGGGGTCGACTCTTAAAGAAAAGAATTTGCTCCTGAGGAGCAAATTCTTTCCTCAAAGAGTAGACCCCTTTTCCAGTGAGACAGCGCTTATATAAAAGCGAACCGGAAGTCCCGAAAGTTGTCTCCCTTTGAAAAATGGCGGAAAAATCTGCCAGGTGTTCCCATTCCCCTTTACTGGAGAAAAGCGCCGTTGACGTCATAGCGTTGTACTGGAGAGTAACGTAATTTATTTCATGTCACTTAAAGGTCATATACATAGGAAAAGAAATCATTAAATTTAAAAAGACATTGATTAAAGGAATTGAAAGGCGAAAACCGCATCAAATCATCTTAATTAGTTTTCAAGATATTACAATTTAGAGTGTGAAATATTTCATGGAAACAGAGCAGCTTCAGATAGCCTCATTAATATTCACGAGGTATTCAATGATGTCATAGATGCACATTAAAGTTTTTTTTTTAACTTTTTAAATCTGAAATACCTAGTGTTTTATAGTCCTAAGGAACTGTATAATCACCTATTTGAATTATTTAAACTGATCTCAACTGATATGTTAAATCAGTTTTCGCATATTTTCAGTTGCAAACCTCAAATTCAAATTTTAAATATTTTTTTTTAAATAATTTAAATTCACGTTCCTGTATTTGTAAGTGGGTGATATAACATACAGAACTTACTGATCTGTTCAATACAAAACCCGTTACATTGACTAGTTGGAATGAAATTTTGAATTAAATGGTAGTTTTAAGCATGTTTAAAAATACTTTAATTGTAACTTTAAGCTTGAATTTCGAAATCAAATTATTTCTCATTTCTATCCAAAATTATTAACAAGATACATAGTAATCAAAGGGCATGAGAAAACTGTATAAGGCAACGGCAAGATGGAAAATATGGTAGTTTAAAATTATTTTTAAAAAGTTTAAAGCCACTATGACATCACAGAATATTGCATTGTGGGTTAAAATCAAAGAAATTCAGAGGAGGTTACTCTTAGAGGAAAATAGGTATGTATCAAATATAAATGAGCATAACTTTGGAACGAATGGGAATTTTTTCATGCGGTTTTCAATAAAATGAGTCTCCTAGTGTCTGCTTTCGCCCTGCTTCATACTAAGTAGAAGTAAAACAAAGATCAGGAATCGATACAATTAACTTACTCCACCCATCAAAGACACCAAAGGGAAAGAAACACAAACATTAAGCGACCAGACCATAATGGAAACTTAAACAAAGGAAGGCCATAAGGACAGTTACTTTCCCACAAAATGGCCATATGGCCATCCAAAATAAAAGACACAAGTGATACACACAGTAAGTAACAAACAACACCATAAATAAACCGCCACAGAAGAACCGCCTTGGAAAGGTCAGTGGAATGATTTCCACTGGGGGGCTTAAATCGAATTTACGTGGCCACAATCCTCGCCCTTACTTCCGTCGCGATTTAGACAAATAATTTGTTCAGTCCGCATGAAGGCCTCCTAACTCTTCAGTGCAATATCTCCGTGAACACAAAAAATCAAAGAACCACAGAGGTGAGACAACGGTGAGGACTCGACAGCAAGAAACCACTGAAATGCTGGAGCAAAAGAAAACCAACAGTTAGACTCCGATGTGCCCGACCAGAGACAGAGCATCAGTAAGAATTTTTACAATTTCTTTGTAATTGCTCTTTAATGACCATGTGACGTCGCATTGAAGTATCAAAACACCATATCCCAATAGTTGACATATTTTTTCTGTAAATGCATTGAGAATGTAAACATTACCGCTTGAAGTCGCAAGAAGTCTAACCAAATTAGTTGGCTGCATACGCGCATTTGAAAAACACACCAGGCAAACAAGTCCGTAATACGAAAACACCCTTCTAAACCCCACTTTATGTAGAGAAAAGTGAGTGTGCTGTGGTATTTTTGGTGTTTTTGCTGAAGAACATAGATTGTTGGTACTCGTAAGAACCGTCTCATTGAGGCGGTTCTAACAAGCATAAACAATCTATAATTGAACTAAAAATAATGAAAATATCGAAAGTGTTCATTCGAAAAAGGCTGGTTCTAGAGATAGGAAAGTCGCCATTTTTGAGCACGGGCGTATTATCGTAATGACAGATCAGTTAATGCTAAGATTCCCTCACTCATAGGCTGGCTCAAATGGGACTTAATATCAAGACTGATTTCCAAATTTTATAACAGAGAACCAACACATATTCCACGTCACGAGAGAACCGAAATTTTGTGGCATTTCATTCTGACATATTGCATTCTTTCGTACCATTTTTCTGCTGAAATGTGTAATATTTTTCTTATTTATACTCTAAACATAGATTTGGGTGCTCGTTAGAACCGCCTCATTGAGGCGATTCTTAGGACTATCGATAAGATATGTCTCGGAGCAGAAATAAGAAAACTAATGTACATTCCCGTAAACCCAATTTTTTTTCTCTGTATAAAGTGGGGTTGTTCATTACACGGACTTGTTAACATAATGAATCGACCCAAAGTTAGATACGCAAGTGCAGTTATACTACTGACGTCCACGTAATTACCACAGACACTATTAGAGAGATATTGCGCGTGCGCAACTTAAAAAGAGAAACAGAGCGCAATGAAAGTGATTAGTTTATCCAATATGGTTCCAAAATGAAACATCGGTTGATCAGGTTACCCAGATTCAATGTTTTAAGCGGGAATAAGTTAAATAATGCGTTTCCATAAAAACCTGCTTTTAGCTCTTCCACGAAAGCCTTAAAGTGACAGGAATTTCTGAGCCTGCCATTATCGTGTTCATATCAGGCTCGAAAAAGTGCATATAAAAATAAGCAGATTTTAACACTTTCAAAAAGTCCGTGTAAGAAATACCCATGTCAACTCTACTTTATAAAGAGAAATGTGGGGTTTACATTGATATTCAATATTTCCTTAAATTTTCCTAAAAACAAAGATTGTGGGCAATGGTCAATTAGGTAGTTGTCACGATCAGACAGAATCTGTGAATCAGAAATAAGAAACTATAACTGTCAGAAGATCTGACAAAACCCCTACTTTAGGGCATTTTTACATGAATGCACAACATCCTGATCACCAGTCGTAAAGCCCACTGTCTCTCTCATGCTATTAATAATCATTACTGCATTGCATACTGAGTCGATGGCTTCCTGAACAGATTAACAAAAACAATGAGGTTTAAGCCAATCATATCTACCACGATAGATCAGGACATGTTGTTCGTCGCATTTATTTACTTATCCTAGGTATGAAGAACATGCCTACGGGTATTATCTGAAGTTGCTACGTACTTAAATAGAATGTGGGAGAAGAACTTTACTGCACCATTGCACTTTACTAGGCCCGGTACCTACATGTTACACTAATGCAGAATGCAGGCGGTGATGACCTGGATTCGACTGTACAGTTGCTCAAGCGGGACTAGGCCATCGCTGTCTCCATGTGCGATAAGGGCCCTTTTATGATGATCACGCAGCATATTAGTTGCATATTCTCCCTCATACTATTAATAGTTTAATAGTTTATAACCTTGTACCACCTTAGCTACCATACATCTGTATTAATATGTTATTCCTTATATGTCATGTAAATGACTGAAGAGAATAAAGTTTTGTCTGTCTGTCTGTCTGTCAATAATCATTATTGCATTGCATATCAAGTTTGAGGCTTCAAGCTTTGGTATTTCCTGAGAAATCTTTGATGAAAAAGTTAACATATGGAGAGGAAGAAGAACGAAAGAACAAATAAACAAATGAGCCGAGAAAGCCCATTATCTCTTACGCAATGTAAGCCATCATTATTGCATGGCAAAAGTTTGAGGCGTCTTGCTTTTGTACTTCCTGAGAAATCGTTGAAGAAAATTTAACATGAGCTTTTCTGGAGAAAAAGTAGAATGAAAGAATAAACAAATAAGCCTGGAAAGCTTATTGTTTCTTACACCATATAAGCCATCAATATCTACTGCATACAAAGTATGAGGCCACTAGCTTTTGCAGTTTCTGAGAAACTTAACATTGACCTATATGTAGAGAAATAAATAAATAAATAAATAAAGAAAGAAAGAAAGAAAGAAAGAAAGAACAAATGAGCCTAGAAAACCCATTGTCTCTTACACAATACAAGTCATTATCATTGCATAGTTTGAGGCTTCTAGCTTTTGTAGTTCCTGAGGAATCTTTGACAAAAATTTAACATTGGCCTGTATGGAGAGAAAGAAGACTGAAAGAACAGACGAACAAATAAGCGGACAATAACATTGGCTTATATGGTAAGAAAGCAGAAAAAGGACAAATGAAGAATAAACCCAAATCAAGAGTTAACACGATCGTACACTATTTTTCTTATTTCTGCTCCAACACATAGATTGTGGGTACTCGTTAGAACCACCTCAAGCTATGTTTGAGGCAGAAATAAGAAAAATATCACCAATTTTGTTCAGAAAATTAACCCTTTTGGAGATATGAAAGAATGCCCTAATTCATTTTTTTTATCTTTACACTATTATAACAATAACCACTCATTTGAATAGTAAGATTAAACAAATGGACATCTCGCATCACGAAAACTCGCCTTTATAATTTTGACCCCCTTGAACCCCACTTTTATATGGTAAAACTGGGGTTTACAGGGGTAAACCTTATTTTTCTTATTTCTGCTCTAAAATATAGATTGTAGGTACTCGTTAGAACCGCCTCGATGAGGCGGTTCTATCGAGTACCCACAATCTATATTTTGAGCAGAAATAAGAAAAATATCACAATTTTGTCATCATTGAAAATTTTCGCATTTTCGGTGTTAAAGTTTGCAATGTATTTGTATAGGCGTGTTTTCGTAATGTTTGCTATATATAGTATCCTCCGGCTCCTCATAAACACTACTTTTCGTCGTGAGCCATTGCTATCGATGAAAGTATGGAAGACCATTCTAAAATCAAAGCACCGAGAGTACTGGTGGGTTGATTGTTTCTGTGTGTAGGCTGCGAAAATAGTCCTGGACTGAGATTTAAGGGGAATGAGAACACCTGGCTGATTTTTCTGCCATTTTTCAAAGGGAGACAACTTGCAGGACTTCATGGTCGCTTTTCTATAAGCCCTGACCCACTGAAAAAGGGGTCTACTCTTAAAGGAAAAAAAATTCTCCTCAGGGGCAAATTCTTTTCTTTAAGAGTTGACCCCTATTGACATGTGAGACTAAAATACTTTTGCAGGAGTTGCCTCCCCTGAAGGTGTATCGATTCCCTTTAAACTGTTTCCTTAACCCTTGAATTCCAGTTTTTACGCAGTGAAGACACTGATCAGACGGCGCATTCTGCGGTGTCTGATCTTGGTTTACACAATTTGCCAAGCCAAACACATGATTCCACTCCAGATTCTAAAGAAACACTCTGACCACACAGCGGCTATTTGCTGTAAATAACTTTTAAACTTTGACATGGATTTCCGAAGTCACTCATTCCGATAACACATCCGTGTGATATAGTGCATTTTTCAAACCTCAAAAAATTATTTTTTCTGATGAAATTTTTTGACATTTTTCATATATATACTCCAAACATAGGTTTTGGGTGCTCGTTAGAACCGCCTAATTGAGGCGGTTCTAACGAGTACCCACAACCTATGTTTGTTCTAACGCCTCATTGAGCGGTTCTAACGAGTACCCACAACCTATGTTTTGGGGCAGAAATAAGGAAAATAATGTTTACCCCGTAAACCTCAGTTTTCTCTATATAATGTGGGGTTTAGGGGGTCTTTATTTCACGGACTTGTTCACGTGATGGATGGAAGCAACATGGACTTTAGCAATGAGAAGCTTTATCACTTATGACAAACAATCGACCCTCCAAACCTCCCCCCCCCCACACACACACACAAAGAAAACAACAAAAACAGAACACGAATAATCAAAGAACTCTGGTGAATCATTTGTCTCTGACAGTAGGCTGGAAAATGATCATAAGCAAGGATTTAGGCTATTTCGGTTAAGCCTTTATTTCCTGTTCTTTTAGCAAACAGTGGAGACCATTGTACAGATTTTGTTTGTTTGAATGTGGGTTGAACGTCCCCGTTAACACTGTTTCGGTCATTTTGGAGACATTGCTTTGAATTTGGTGGGACTTTTACCCGACATTGAGGTGAAATGATATCTCACGACCTGCCGCCAAATAAAACCTCGAGACTTATATTCACTGGACGGTCTGACTCACAGCGTTCTGCCTGGGCAGGCTTAGTCCCCCTAAGCGGTTTACCAGTATTCGTGTGTGATCAGTTTTAGCTCTGCGTGGAAGCACCATGCAGCCGAATCTATTTCAACAAGCCCCGATGGGCGGTGGCGAACACATTCTTCAGATTTTCAGACAACCCTTTTTACACAGCACTCCCATGTCACAGTGACAAGACAAGAGCGGCTATAAATAGCTATTACCTGGATTTAACATAAACTCTATATGTGCACATTACGAAAACATATCTATACAAATACATTGCAAACTTTACTGTCAAAAAACGAAACTTTTAAGATGAAAAAGGGTTACCCCTTTACACCCCATTTTTATCATATAAAAGTAGGGTTCAAGGGAGTCAAAATTATATACATCACGAAAACACGCCTATATAATTTTGATCCCTCTACCTCTAACCCTACTTTTATATAGTAAAACTGGGGTTTGCAGGGGTAAACCTTCTAACGGGTACCAACAATCTATATCTCAGAGCAGAAATAAGAAAAATATCACAATTTTTCATCTTAAAATTTCATTTTTTCGGCGATAAAGGTGGTAATGTATAGGCATGTTGGCTTAATGTAGGCGTATTTTCTCGCTGAGTTTTGGTGAAAAGTCAGGTAGATATCAGCACTACAACCCAAATTCAACTTTCGGTCGAATGACAAACAATTGAACCAAAAATATGCTTGTGTTTCAAAACAATTGTAAGACACTTACATGTCACACTTTGAGACAATTGCTCCAAAATCGGCAAGATACGATTCAAACCGTCTTTTACAATTCTCATAAGGGTCTGAAAAATAGAGATACATTACGACAACACGCATATATAATGGTGACCCCTTCATACCCCACTTTTATACAGTAAAACTGGGGTTTAGGGGGTATACATTATTTATCTCATTTCTGCTCAAAAACATAGATTGTGGGTACTCGATAGAACCGCAATCTATGTTTTGAGCAGAATTAAGAAAAATATATCATTTTTTCATCTTAAAATTTCTAATTTTTGGCCAAAAAATTGGTAATGTATTTGTATAGGTGTGTTTTTGTAATGTTTGACAAAAAATCATTTGATAAAAACAAATATGAGTCACGTCATGAGGAAACTATTTTGCCATTTTAAGGAAAATGGGAACACCTGGCAGATTTTTCCGCCATTTTTCAAAGGGTTACAAATTTCTGATTTTCCTGATCGCTTTTCTATAAGCCCTGTCCCACTGAAAAAGGGATCTACTCTTAAAGGAAAGAAGTTGCTCCTCAGGAGAATACCATTTCCTTTACGAGTTGACCCCTATTGGCATGGGAGACAAAAATATTTATGCAGGAGTTGCCTCCCATGAAGGTGTTCCCAATCCACTTAAACAACAGTGCAGATCAGACTGCGGACCGTTGAATTTGCTGTTTGGATAGTTTCTGTATTACCCAGCCGGCCTTGGTAGCTCAGTCGGATGCGCGTCTGACCGGCGTTCAGGAGGACGCGGGTTCGATACCTGCCGAGGTCGGCAACATTATTTCGTAGAGATTGATCACGAAATCTTTCATACAGTTCATCTCTCCCTTCCGCTGATTCAAGAAGGGCAGTTGTCAGTTTCTGGCGAAAGAATGTGCGTTGTACTGGTTAACCGCTTACGTATAAGCATGCCCAGGAAATGTGGAAAGGTAAACTGACTGGCTCAAAAATGACCTAAATAGTGTTGACTGGGCCGTTAACCTCCAATACAAAAACAAAACTGTATTACATGTACATATACTAAAACTGTTGTAGATGAACGGACGATTTGTGTTCAACATTACGATAACACATCTGTGTGCAAAACATGGTGTCTCTCCTATCTCTAGAAATGCAATTTTCAGATGAAAAGGTTTGACTTGTTTTTTTATTTCCGGTTTAAATATAGATTGAGGGACTCGTTAGTGCTAGATAAAGGTAGGTAAGCAAATCTATTTATTTATTTTTTTCTGGATGGCAATAAAAATTGCAGGGTCGGCACAAAAAACCAGGATCAGTCGGGTTAGCGGAATCACATCTATTCTTTTAGGCCTAAACCCATTATATATATAGAGGATCTTACATGAGGGCTCATGTATTATTGAATTTATTAAACGAGTTGAGGAAATGGAATAAAATGCGAGGCTTTGCCGAGCATTTTATCCCTTTTCCTCAACGAGTTTAATAAATTCAATAATACATGAGCACAAATGCAAGATTCTATTTATCATATGACATTTAAAACATATTTTATTCACGATTGTTTATAAAAATATCAATATTTCGCCATTACTAAACGCGACGTCGTTAAGGACGTCGGTCATGTAACGTTACGGAACGTTTCTAGCTAATTTGCATATTTAATCCACTAGTGGATTATCGAAAATATTACATGACGTTATTACACTCTCAGACGCGACGTCATATGATAAAGAAAAGTAGTGTTCACAAGGTTCATACATAATTTCAATTATTTGTGCTCAAAGTATATATTTTTGGGGCACCCTTTAGAAGCTACATTGTTTCAGATGTATCTAAACGTACATTACGATAACTCGCCCGTACGACATAGGGCATTTTTCACATCTCCAAAATGGCTACCTTTTCTGATGAAAGTCCTTCATATTTTTCTTATAAATGCTCAAAACATAGGATGTGGGTGCTCGTTAGAACCGCCTCATCGAGTCGGTTCTAACGAGTACCCACAACCTATGTCTTGGAGCAGAAATAAGAAAATAATGTATACCCCCTTCAACCCCAGTTTTCTCTATATAAAGCGGGGTTTAGGGGGGTCTTCATTTCACGGACTTGTTCACGTGATGAAACAAATCAATGTGATGAACAGCCCTCTAAACCCCATTTTATATAATATGGGGTTTACATGGGTATAAATTATTTTTCTGATTTCTTCACCGATACACAGGTAGTTGGTACTTGTTAGAACCACCTCAGTGAAGCACTGGCAGCCCAAGTTTTGTGCAGATATATCCTATTTTTATTCATTAAATGGCCGTTTTGGAGAACAGTTTGATTCGGTTCTAATGAGTAGCCAGAAGTATTTGGACTGAAAGAAACATATCCAAACATAATAATAAACAAGAGGCACATGGGCCACTACGCTCATCAGAGCTCAGGGGAGGCACTGCCCACTGGCAATCATGTACTTTAACAAGAATATATATGGTTTAGGGGTGGGGATCTGAAAGTTTCTCGGATATATGACCTTTTGTGAAGTTGAGGGGTGGGGCATTGTCCCGGCGCACCCAGGTAGACCCCGAGGTTGGTGTCACACAATGTGTCTTATCATAAGGAACAAGAGTATATATGGTTTAGGGGTGGGCATTTCCGAGATGTTGGACCTTTTTATGAAGTGGAGGAGTGGGACAATGCTCCAGCGCATCACAGGGCCCCCCAAGGCCCACCAGGCTGGTGCCACTGAATGCGTCTTATCATAAGGAACACGAACATATATGGTTAAGGGATGTGTATCTTAATGGTTTCTGAGATACATGGCCTTTTTGAGGGGCTGGGACAGGCCCCAGCGCATCCCAGGGGGGCCGCAGGTTGGTATATCCGAATGTGTCTCATCATATGGAACAAGAATATGTAGGTTAAAGGGTGGGGATCTGTAAGGTTTCCGAGATATTGGGCCTTTTATGAAGTGGAGGGGATGGGGCAAGACCCCGGCCAATCCCGACTCACCCACCCACCCCCCCCCCCCCCCACCCCCAGGTTGGTGCCACTGACTGCGTCTTATCATAAGGAACAAGAATATATATGGTTTAGGGGTGGGGATCTGTAAGGTTTCTGAGATATTTGGCCTTTTATGAAGTTGAGGGGTGGGGCAAAGCCCCGGCGCCCCAGACCCCCACCCCCAGGTTGGTGTCACTGAATGTGTCTTATCATAAGGTACAAGAATATATATGGTTAAGGGGTGGGGATATTAATGTTTCTGAGATATATTGCCTTTTATGAAGTTGAGGGGAGGGGTAAGGCCCCGGCACATCCCAGGGGGACCTGCATGTTGTTGTGCCTGAATCTAGCTTATCATAAGAAAGAAGAATATATATGGTTTAGGGGTAGGAATCTGAATGGTTTCTGAGATATTGGTTTGTTTGTTTGATTGATTTGATGTTTAACGTCCCCGTCAACACTGTAAAGGTCATTTTGGAGACGTTGCTTCAAATTTTGTGGGACTTTGTGGGACATCTCAAGACCTGTCGCCCAATGAAACCAAAAGGGTTTATTAGCATGGACGGTCCGCCTCGCACTGCGGTTCCTTGACAGGCTTAGATCCTCTAAGCGGTTTACCAGTACTAGTGTGCGGGCCGGATTCAGCTCTGCGTGGAAGCATCATGCAGCCCATATATTTCTTCAAGCCCCTATGGGCGGGGGCTGTCTGAGATATTGGGCCTTTTATGAAGAGGAGGGGGCGGGGCAAGGCCCCGGCGCATCCCGGGAACCGCCAGGTTGGTGTCACTGAATGTGTCTTATCATAAGGAACAAGAATATACAGGGTGTGTAAAAGTTCGAAGACATTACATTAATTGATATGATTTAATAATACTACAATGTACAACCCTGTGTGCCTCAAGAAATATTTGGCTTCACTACCTTACTCAATTAATACCCTATATTGGACCTAAAAGCAGTAATGGACCGGGAACCATCACCATGGTTGCAAGTAAACAATGTCAATAATTCTTTCAAAAGGAGGTGGTCTTGAAAACCTTTCAAATTCTCAAATTAGACTAAAAGCTGTGACATTATTATAGCCCCGCTTTGAAAAAGTGGGGGCTATATTGGACTTGCCTTGTCCTTCTGTGATTCCATAATTCCATAATTCTGTAATTCTGTAATTCCGTTATTCATTGTAACTCAAAAACCGTTTGAATGTATACCCCTGTAAACTCCAGTTTTACAAAAAAGTGGGGTTTGGGATCAAAATTATGTAGGCGTGTTTTCGTGATGTGCTGTAATATTAATTTAGGAATAGAAAGAAAGGTGTCATTTAAAATGACATATCATTATTGCAATATTAACGTATGACTAGCAGCTTGCGTGGTGAAGTGCTTAAACCTTGTCCTGCTGAATATTCAATTTAGCCACACCCATTTATGACTTTGAACCAATCTGATTTCTTGATGTAATTCATTCGTACAAATTCATATACTGAATTTCAAATAGTGCAGATCCTGATCAGATGGCTTCTTCAGAAGCCATCTGATCTGGATCTACACTGTTTGCAAAGATAGGGGTTGTCGGGACCAGCAGGATAAGGGTTAAGATACTCGCCTCAACATGAAGATTGTAAAAGCATAAAAAGCTTTGAATGCTACAGATTAGAACATAAATAAAACAAGAGGCTCATGGGCCACTATGCTCACCAGAGCTCAGGTGCCCGCTGGCAGCCATGTTTTTTAACATGGTATGATTTTACTCTACCAATTATAAAGTCTCTTCAACGAACCCCCATTCCCAAATGAGCAACCGGCCCCCGCCCATTGGGGCTTGAAGAAATAGATGGGTTGTATGATGCTTCCACGCAGAGCTGAAACCTACCGCACATGAGTACTGGTAAACCGCTTAGAGGATCTAAGCCTGCCCAGGCGAAGCGGTGCGAGTTGGACCGTCCATGCTTATAAACCTTATTGGTTTCATTGGGCGACAGGGCTTGAGATGTCATTTCATCTAAATGTCCGGTTAAAGTCCCACAAAACTGGAAGCAATGTCTCCAAAATGACCTATACAGTGTTGACGGGGACGTTAAACCTCAAATCAAACAAGCAAACAAACAAACAAATGAGCTCCCATGTGGACTCTGTATCTTAAATATTAGGCATTTTATGAAGTAGAGGAGGTAGCATGGACCCAACGGAGTCCTGGTTGCTATCACTGAATGTGTCATATCATAAGGAACAAGAATATACATGGTTTAAATGTGCAGATCAGTATGGTTCCTGAGATATAAGGCCTTTTAAGCAGCTTAAGGTTGTTGTTATTATCAAGAATATATATGGTTTAGGGGTGTGGATCTGAACGGTTTCTGAGATATATAGTTTTTTATGAAGTGGAGGGGTGAGGTATGACCCAGTTATGGTTGCCCTCGGTATGGTTGTAGGTGGGCTCGCATACCACCAAGTTGCAGAGCGCATGGGTTGTTCGCACACTACGATTGCTAGATTGGTTGAAAGGCACAACGCCACGGGTTCTGTGGACGATAGACAACGCCCTTGACGTGAACGTATTACTTTTTACTGTCAGCATGACCGGTACATTGTTTTGAGTAATTTACGCGACCGATTCAGGACGTCTGTTGAAACTGCCAAGGAGACAGTGGGAACCCATAACTCACGTGAAAGTTCTGTAACTGTACGGCGGCGTCTCCAGGAATGCATTATTTCTAGCCATATGACGTATAGGGGGAACGTGTCGAGCCAGTCACTTTAATTGGTGTCGACAATCTATCCGATTGACACAACAGCTTTGGCGTGGTGTACTGTTAACAGATGAGTCCCGTTTTTTGTGTTGAATTGTTTGATAGGCGGCGTAAAGTATGGCGTCGACGTGGGGAGCGATTTCAAGACTGTTGTGTTAAACAGGTGTCACATTGAGGTGGTGGTAGCGTAATGGTGTTGAGAGGGATCTCATGGTGCCACAAAACCTAACTCATCTTTGTTGATTGCAATTTGACGGCACGCCGGTACACTGATGACATCTTAGAGCTTGATGTGGTACCGTTTTTACGCAATAATGGTGACGTTATGCTTTTCCAACAGGTCAACGCACGTGCTCATTCTGCGAGGCTAACTATAGACTTTTTCAATCAAAATGGTGTGCAAGTTCTTCCTTGGCCTGAATTTTCGCCGGATCTACACCCAAATGAGCACCTTTGGGACCAGTTCGGAAACCGTGTGTACAGCCTACGTCATCCGCCAATCAACCGCCAGCAGCTTGCCATGGCGCTACAGGAAAATTGGGACAACATAACACAAAATAGGATACAGCGTTCAATTCGAAGCATGAGGCGTCGATCCCAAGCAACACTTGATGCGAATGGTGGACATACCCGGTACTAGGACTTGTGATGTTGATTTTTCGGGTGTGTGGACTTATTCGAGCTTCCGTATCTCCAATGAAATGCTGTAACTCTGTATCAAGTCTGTGGATGAGTTAGTGATAATTCATTAAACGTGATAAAATGCTGGAAATATTGTGAATCAATTAAAATTTGAGGTATAAGACTAGTGGTGCGTTTTCATTGAATCTGAGTATATATAGCCTTTTATGAAGTGGAGGGGGTGGGCATGGCCCTGGCACAAGTTGGAGAACCTTCAGGTTGACATAAAAAGCATATGACTAAGAGAAGTTTACTCAAGACACATTTCTATAAAAAGTTTTGTCAAAATATTTGCAATGACTTGGCAGAAAATGCCATTTTCCAATTTTCCCAATTTTAAGTCTATGGAAACTCAAAGTCGTCATACAAACCAAACTAAAGAGCCGATTTTCATAAAAACACAAATTTTCAATCCCCCAGCCCAAGGATGCTACAGATGAAATTTGGGCCCAAAGACTTCAGAGAAGATGTCATTTAAAAGTGTTAACGCAAGACATTCGACGTACGGCGGACGACGACGACGGAGAATTGCCTATCCATTAAGCTCACCCGGAGCCTTCAGCTCTGTTGAGCTAACTTTACAACACGTTTTTACCAGAAAAATATCTGACAAATTTTCACTTGATAAATATCTTTCCTGCGATATTATGTAATACAAACCTTCAACAATCCCGTCTGACGATGTTGATGGCGGAGGTGGTGGTGGGGGAGGTGTTCCCCGTGTCGTTGATGGTTGAGACTGACCTAAAATGGATTCAGTTTCTACATTTGAGCTTAATGAAATATATTACCAGTCAATTTTAAAATTTAGGGTTGTCGATTTTTTTTTTTAACAAATTTAGAAAATTGCCGAAGCTGGTTAGACGCATCGTTCTATGGCGTCTGATCTTGGCCTTCACTGTTAGGCAGTGACCTGTATTGCGATCGTACGTCTGAAATGGTTTAGGATGGATTTTCAAACAAGAGGGCCATGATGGCCATGGATCGCTCACCTAACCTATACTGTACGAATCAAATGGTAGGTAATATAGTAAGGTGGAGTGGAGGGTTTGAGCAATTTTGATTGACAGTGACCCAAGGAACATTTCTGGGACATTCTATCAAAATCAATCTAGGTCATTTTAGGGTTTGGATATATCTAGCTCTAGTGGCTATCATGTTCATTTGAGCAAGATCGATCCATAAGCCATAACAACGTTTTATGTTGTTTTTTTTTTCTAAAAAAAAAAAAAAAAAAAAAAAAAAAAATATCTACAGTGACCGTCAGCCCAGAACCCTGAATGTTGATCTTGCTTGAGAATATTATCATACTTAACATTTGTGCGAAGTTACATCAAAATCCATTGATAAATCTAGGTGCTAGCTAGAGTCATGAAAAAGCTTTTCTAAAAACAGCCACAATGACCTTGACCTAAGCTCAGGACACTGAAAGTGGCATTTGCTTCATATATTATCATACCCAACATTTGTGTGAAGCTACATTAAAATCCATCAATAAATGTAAGAGCTAGAGCGATATGTTAAATAGAAGTGAAGGCAATGATCAGGAATCGATACAAATAACCCACAGCTCCAATCAGAGACACCAAAGGGAAAGAAAACAAATATAAAAAAACAGACCCTAATGGAAACATCAATTGCGGAAAGCCAAAAGAACAGTTACCCTCCAACACAATGGCCAACTAGCTATCCAAAACAAAATATTATAAGCGATACAAACACTCAAAGACAAACCATAACAAAAACCAGTGCTTCAGCTGAAGTGCACGACCCGCCGGATGCTTTTAGCTTTATGAGTGTTACCATATATGGGTATGGCGGCCATTTTGGCCATGTGACCTGGACCTAAAACGGTCCCCCCAATAAATGCGCCTTATCGTAAGGAGCAAAAATGTATCTTATACTTTGGTACTGTATTCTGAATCGTTTGCAGGATAAAATGCATTCTCACTTTTCCAATACAAAAGCATATGTGTCAAAGTTTGACCTAGGCACAAAGAAGGTCAAGGTCAACCCAGGGTCACCATTTTAGCAATTTATGATGGGCCTACGTCCCAGATGCTATTTATCAAGTTTCGTGAAAATCTGCCCAGTGGTTCTGGAGAAGACTATTTTTGAAGGGTTTTTACCATATATGGCTTGGGGGCCATTTTGGTCATGTGACCTGGACCCCATGAGCAAATTTTGGTTTCCAACACCCCATAGAGGCGCCATATGAAATTTGACATCAATCGACCCAACGGTTTCCGAGGAGAAGCAGTTCGAAAATGTTCACATTTTTCGCCCCGGCGAGGCTATACTAAATGGAATGTAATATTTCGCAAGCTCATTGGTTAGGTATCATTGCTATCTATCAGTATGCCAAAAATTGTTTAAATATTCCAAGCGGTTAAGTCACTATCACCAATTTTCACAAACGGGTTACGGACGGACAGACAGACTGACAGACTGACAGAATGACACGGTGATTTCAGGGCACTCTTAGAAAATCAACCGACTTCAGTCGGTCGCTTTTTCTGCGGGTCGTGCAATAAACCGCGACAGAAGAACCGCCTTGGAACGGTCAGTGAAACGAACTCCACCGGGAGGCTTAAATCGATTCCACGTGGCCACAACCCCAACCCCACCTCCGCCGCGATTTAGAAAAATAATTTGGTCAGTCCGCATGAAGCCCCGCCCCCAACACACCAGCGCAAGACCCCGTGAACACAAAAAATCAAACAACCACGGAGATGAAACAAAGTTTCTTTTCTATAAAATAGCCACAGCGACCTTGACCTTGAGCCCAGAATCATGAAATTCAAACTTGCTTGAGATATTATCATACCCAACATTTGTGAACAGTTAGGCCTACATGAAATCCTTTGATAATTGTGGGCACTAGAGTGATGACAAAGTTTTTCTTGCACACCAGACAAGGAAATCTGTGATTTTACCCTGGGATAGAACTTAATGTTCTGACCCTGGTGTTCCGATCCAAAATCGAATATAATCACGTGTTTGATAAATGCATTGGTTGATTACGACCTCGTATGCGCCGTCGTTAAGGTTGACGTCACAGCGTTACGTGACGTCACGAAACATTCCAGTAGTGTCATCACAATATGGCGGACGTCGGTAACCGAAGTGACTGCTGCATTAAAAATCCGCATTGAGAAATGTGAGGTATGCAAGAAAAAGAATCCAATATGGATGTGAGGGGTGGATGGAAAAATCCGTCCCGCGGGACACTGTCCGGTATCACGAGGCTTGTCAACATATGTTGTGGGTGCTCGTTAGAACCACTCGAAGCATCACGAGGCTTGCGGAGTGATGCCGGACAGTGATCCCGAGGGGCGGATTTTTCTATCCACCCCTCACACCCATATAAGATTCTTATATTCTGAAAAACTAACTTGCTGAAGATATTATCATAGTGAGTGAGTATTTGAGTTTTACGTCCCACCAACAGCTAAGGTCATACGGAGACGGGACCTCGGTTTAAAGACTCATCCGAAAGTCTGGAGAAGCCCGGGATCGATCCTGCGATCCCTGGTTTACAAGGCGAGTAGCGTAACCACTACACCACGGAGGCTTCTAAGAAGATATAATCATATCGGACATTTGTGTGAACATTAAAATCCATCAATAGAGGTAGGGTTTACATTGAAGACAAACCTTTTCTAAAAATGGCCCCCAAAACCCTTGACTTCTAGCCCAACACCCTAAAAATCTGATTTGTTTGAACATGGAAGACCTAGGCCTTGTGGTTCCAGAGAAGAAGGTTTTTTAAAGGTTTTCCCCTATATGTCTATTTTACACCGTGGGCCCTGGGGCGGGGCCACCTTTGGTCCAAGGGCTATAATTTAAATCTTCATAGCAGAGGTCCACCAGATGAAGCTTCATATCAGATATATAAGACCTGGGCCTTTTGATTTCAGACGAGAAGTTTTTTAATGGTTTTCCAAAAATAATTTTATGTAAAACCAGGGGCCCGGCATGAGGGTGTTTTTGGCCTAAGGCCTATAATTTAAACAATCTTGGTAAAGGTCCTCCTGCTGAAGCTTCAAAACAAACATCAAAGACCGCGGCCTTCTGGTTTCAAACGAGAAGATTTTAAAGGGTTTCCCTATACAAATCCATGTAAAACCAGTGGGCCCTGGGGCGGGGCCATTTTTGGCCCCAGGGCTATATAATATGAGCAATATTGGTAGGGGTCCACTTGATGAAGCTTCATACCAAATATCAAAGACCTAAGCCTTCTGGTTTCAGTCATAAAGATTTTTAAAGGTTCGTCGAGGCGGTTCTAACGAGTACCCACAATCTATATTTCAGAGCAGGAATAAGAAAAATAAGGTTTACCCCTGTAAACCCCCGTTTTACTATATAAAAGTGGGGTTCAAGGGGGTCAAAATTATATAGGTCTGTTTTCGTGATGCGTACGGCATATTGCACCTATTAATATTTCCAATATGGTCACTATTCAAGTGAAAATCTGTGATATTTTTCTTATTTTTGCTCAAAACATGGTTGTGTTGCTCATTAGAACCGCTCGCTCGAGGCGGTACTAACGAGTACCCACAACCTATGTCTTGAGAAACATATGTTGTGGGTGCTCGTTAGAAACAGTCGAAGCGGTTCTACTGGGTAGTCACAAGTTCACAACCTATGTCGTGTAGAAAAAAAAAAGATAATAAGGAATACACATGTAAGCCCCACTTTTCTCTACCTTAAGTGGGTTTTAGAGGGTGTTCATTTTATGGCCTTGTTTACTTGAAGATGCTATCAAGTCCCAACCGGTGTTTCATCTCTCTATCCGTTTGATTTTTATTTTTATGTTCTCGGTAGTTAGAAATCCTGCATGTGGACTGAAAAAACATGTCTCAAACACGACAAATCGATTTAAACATCCGCCCGCCCAACCTCCTCAGTAATATTTTTACGCATTCCATTCATTTCAACCCATGCTAGGTAAGCAAGTATTGCTTATTTTTATGAGTGTACCTACTATTTGGTAAACAGAATCTTAGCGTGCAAAAAACTCTACCACTTGTACAAGAACAGGTATTACAGCCATCAGTGGAGGTAAAACCGACCCCTTCGGCGTAGGTGATCCCTGCATAGACACAGTCCTTCGGGCCTGAAATAATTTTACATTTGGCCGATTACAGCATAAGCGGATAATAAATGCTGAACAATTATTCAAATTTATCTTTATTTTTATTTATTTACTTTTAGATAAACAATGTGTGTTTGTGAAACACTGATGCCCCCGGACAGCACATGTTAAATATGAAAGCAGTATCCCTAAGCAATCAAAAGGTATGGCCAATGTTCAAGTCTTAAAAAAGTAGGTCAAGGTCACAAGGTAAAAAATTATGGGATTGTTGAAAAGGTCTTGTGACATAGTATGCACATGTGAAATATGAAAGCCCTATCACTTACCAATTGAAAGTTATGGCCAATGTTAAATTAAAAAAAAAAGGTCAAACATGAAGGTCACGAGGTAAAAAAATATGGTACCACTGGAAAGGTCTTGTGGAGAAGAATGCAGATGTGAAATATGAAAGCCCAATCACTTACCAATCAAAAGTTATGGACTATATTAAAGTTTTTAACAAGTAGCTCAAACGTCAAGGTCAAGGTCACGAGGTCAAAAATTATGGTACCACTAGAAAGGTCTTGTGACGAGGAGTGCATGTGTGAAATATGAAAGCCCTACCACTTACCAACCGAAAGGTATGGCCAATGTTATTTTTTTTAAAAAAGTAGGTCAAATGTCAAGGTCAAGGTCACGGGGTCAAAAATTATGGTACCACTAGGAAGGTCTCGTGACAAGGAGTGCATGTGTGAAATATGAAAGCCCTACCACTTACCAATCGAAAGTTATGGCCAATGTTAAAGTTTTTAAAAAGTGGGTCAAACATCACGGTCAAGGTCTGAAGGTCAAAAATTATGGTACCACTAGAAAGGTCTTGTGACAAGGAATGCACATCTGAAATATGAAATCCCTATCACTTACCAATCGAAAGTTATGGCCAATGTTAATGTTTGAAAAAAGGAGGTCAAAGGTCAAATTCAAGGTCACGAGATCAAAAATTAGGGTACCACTGGAAAGGTCTTGTGATAAGGTATACACATGTGAAATATGAAAGCTCTATCTATTACCATTAAAAAGTAATGCCCAATGTATAGGTTTTTGTAGACAGACAAACGGCCAAACGGACAAACAGACAGACAGACCAGAAACTGTATGCCCCCGAATCTCTTAGATTCCGGGGGCATAATAAAAAACAAGATGTGTTTGCGAAACACTGATGCCCCGGACAGCGCATGTGAAATAAGAAAGCCATATATCTAAGCAATCAAAAGGTATGGCCAATGTTCAAGTCTTAAAAAAGTAGTTTAAGGTCACAAGGTCAAAAATTATGGTATCACTGAAAAGGTCTGTGACAAGGAATGCTCATGTGAAATATGAAAGCCCAATCACTTACCAATCGATATAAAATGGGCATAAATCGGGCATAATAAAATGAAAACAATCTAAAATCGATCGAGTAAAATAGAAAACTTAATTTGGACGTAGCGGGATAATTTATTGAAATCCAACAAAGCAAATCCATATGTAGACCAATATACGGCTGATCAAGGTCTACCCTGTTTGCTTAAAGCAGGGAATGTTTGTAATATTGTATGTGTCATATTTGTGTGACGTCCGTCGCACGTCCGGACGTCTGACTGTCCGTCCGTCCTTCCGGTTCTTGACTGTGTACACTTTGGAAGGTGCACTTTAAGTCCAATCATCATCAGTCTTGCTCAGAATGATCATCATGACAATATCTCTTTCAACTTCAAATATGGGTAATGAAGGATCAAAAAGTAGGTCAGAAGGTCAAATCATAGAAAAACCTTGTGAACACTCTAGGTCCAGCTATAGTACAAGTTCGCATAGCGGTAGGTGCCATATTCGCCCAGTAGCCACTACTGTCAGTTTAGTTTTACGATTATCGTTTTAACTTCGTCACAGACTTTATGTAAAAAAATAATAAAAAAATGACACAGACTATACGTCTATGTTACGTAAACTCAACCATACAAATACATTGTAAATTTTTACCGCTGGAAAAACGAAAAAAAAATCAGATGAAAAATACTGATATTTTTCTTATTTCTGCTCAAAATATGGATTGCGGGTACTAACCACAATCTTTATTTTAGAGCAGAAATAAGAAAAATAAGGTTTATCCATGTAAATCCCAGTTTTACTATATAAAAGTGTGATTCAAGGGGTCAACATTATATAGGCACGTTTGCGTGATGTATATCTCGCGTAGCTCACACATTGCGTTGTATGATTTCAGAAGACAATTTGATTACATTTTATGCGTGATCGATTTACAAACACATTCCCTACAATACGTCTTCTCAAACAATGATTGCGTATTTCAATGCATTGTTACTTTAACAAACAAACGCTAATTTCATGCATTACTATACGAATAATAAGCCATTTCCCTTTCCTCCGAGCTTCTTTTTTTTCAAAATCAGCAATATTCATCAACACTATCAAATATCAACACAGGCACGAAGGCTCCATAACAGAGGTTTATTGATCACTTAGGCCCTGTAATGGTTACCTCTGGCTAAGATGGATCCCAAAAGGTTGTACCAATATAAAATGCATCTTACGATTGATAGACTAATATGGTCTCTTATTATATAACCTAAATAACACCTAATAGTCACATTTAAAATAGAATTTAAGGAAATGATCGGGAATCGATACAACTATCGAATCCCTCCCATCAGAGACACCAAAGAGAAAGAAATACGAACAAGAAATAACAAAACCCTAATGAAAACATCACTAGCGGAAAGCCAGGACAGTAACATTAAAAAAAAAAAAAAGACCAACCGGCTTTCCAAAATAAAAAATATATATTATCAAAATATACATGCAAAGACAAACTATAACAATAATAAACCGCGACAGAGGAACCGCCTTGCAACGGTCAGTAAAAAGTATTTCTTGGGCTGGGGGCGGGGGAGGGTGCTTTAATCGATTTACGTGGCGACAATCCTCGCCCTTGGTTCTGCCGTGGTTTAGACAAATAATGTGTTCAGTTCGAACACATCAGTACTACATCTCCGAGAACATAAGAATCAAACGACTTCAGGACAAAAGGACCGAAATATCGATTTCCTTCTAAAATCGATTTCAATAAATGTAGAGATGAAATCGCTGCTGCCTTGAATGAATTTGGTAATCGATGGTGTAAACGAGAATATGTTGAGCATAAAGCTCTTAATGAATGGAAACTTAGCATTCTGAAATTAGTGAACAAACGCATTTCTTTTTAATCGCAAAATACGAACTTATTACCTCCTAAACCTAAGACGTCTTTACGTCACCTTAAACTAGGTATTCAAGAATTTCATAGGAAGTTTGTTTTGGCTCCACTTGATAAGGCCGCTAACAATGTGGTCGTTGTTTGACGGCTTCACTATGTTAACACTCTTCAGCAAGAACTTGGTGGTACTAAGGTCTATGAATTTCAGCCTTTAGCTGCAGAGAGGGCTTTAGTTGATGACCACAGTTGTCATTCAGCCACCAAGTTTGCTGTCTGTGTTACAGAAGGCCAAGACAAGCTTCCTACGTTATATTGGTTACCTAAGCTTCATAAAAGACGATACAAAGCACGGTTTATTGCAAATTCAAGCTCTTGTACCACCAATGAACTCTCCAAATTATTAACTTCATGTTTTACTGCCATCAAAAACATGTGATAAAATATTGCGACAAAGTCTTCGAAAGATCTGGTAGAAATCTGTTTTGGTCTATAAAAAATTCTAATGAAGTTTTAAATAAATTGAAATCCATGCGTTTTCGTGCTTCAAGTCTGTCTTCTTACGATTTTCCGCCCTTTACACTACACTTCCTCATAATCTTATAAAAGAAAAACTTAATGATTTTATTGAATGGACATTTCATAGGGAAGACTCCCTCTATCTTGCAAGTAATGTAAGAAATGTGTTTTTCACTTCTGAAGAGTATAAAAATTATACTTTATGGTCATGTCAGAAAGTGTGTGAAGCTCTCACCTTTCCACTTGACAACATTTAGATAAGATTTGGTACTAAGTTATTTAAACAAGTTGTGGGTATTCCGATGGGTACTTATTGCGCACCACTTGTGGCTGATCTGTTTTTGTTTTGTTATGAGAGAGACTTCATGATGTCCCTTTCTGCTGAATACCAGTCTGAAATCATTGAAGCTTTTAGCTCCACTTCTAGATATTTGGATGATTTATTAGATATTGATAATACCTATTTCGATGGTTTGATCAGTGAAATTTACCCCCCCCCCCCAGAACTTCAGTTAAATAAAGCAAATTCTTCTGATACCGAGGCCCCGTTTTTGGATTTACATCTATCTATTGTAGATGGGTTTGTTTCGTGCAAAATTTATGATAAACGCGATGATTTTGGTTTTGAGATTGTAAATTTTCCTTTTTTGGATGGTGATGTTCCTCGTGCGCCATCCTATGGCGTTTATATTTCGCAATTAATTCGATTTGCTAGAGTGTGTAGTCATGTAGCTGACTTCAACTCTCGTAATAAATTGTTTTCGGCTAAACTTCTGAATCAGGTTATAGGTAGCATAAACTACGCAAAGCCTATTCAAAATTTTATAGACGTCATTATGCCCCCAACTTCGAAGAAGTTGTGGGGGCATATTGGTTATGCCCTGTTCGTCCGTCCGTCCGTCCTTCGGTCCTTCCGTCTGTCCCGCTTTTTTACTGCATAGCATAACTTAAGAACCATTGGTGCTAGGTTTATGAAATTTCATATATGGATTCCTTATGAAAAAATAATTAACCCGTGTTTTTTTCTCGTCAGGATTATGCCCCTTTCTTGAGTTATGCCCCTTTGCAAAAAATACTTTGAAATCTTGTAAGCAAGATATCTCAAAAACTGTTTGAGCTTTTGCCCTTAAACTTTACAGACTGGTTTGGGATGCTGAGTAGATGAACTGATTAACTTTTGAAAAAAAAAAAAGATTTTTTTTTACTTAAGTTATGGCCCTTTGAATTTTTTTTTGCGTTTTAAGCTTGTAAGCAAGATAACTAAAACACTTTTTGAGCTATTGCCCTGAAACGTTACAGAATGGTTGAGGATGATGAGAAGATGAACTGATTAACTTTTGACAAAAATCCATTTTTTTTCTTGAGTTATGCCCCTTTGAAATTTTGCGCGTTTGAAGATTGTAAGCAAGATATCTCAAAAACTGTACGAGCTATTGCCCTGAAACTTTACAGGCTGGTTCAGGATGATGAGTAGATGAACTGATTAACTTTTGAAAAGAAATCCGAATTTTTTTTCTTCAGTTATGGTCATTTGAATTTTTTTTTTTTTTTTTTTTTGCGTTTTAAGCTTGTAAGCAAGATAACTCAAAAACTGTTTGAGCTATTGCCCTGAAGCTTTACAGAATGGTTGGGGATGATGAGAAGATGAACTGATTACATTCAACAAAAATCCATTATTTTTTCTTCAGTTATGCCCCTTTGAAATTTTGCACATTTTAAGCTTGTAAGCAAGATATCACAAAAACTGTTTGAGCTATAGCCCTGAAACTTTACAGGCTGGTTCAGGATGATGAGTAGATGAACTGATTAACTTTTGAAAAAAAAATCCATTTTTTTTCTTCAGTTATGGCCCTTTGATATTTTTGTGTTTTAAGCTTGTAAGCAAGATATCTCAAAAACTGTTTGAGCTATTGCCCTGAAACTTTACAGAATGGTTGGGAATGATGAGAAGATGAGCTGATTAACTTTTGACAAAAATCCATTTTTTTCTTGAGTTATGCACCTTTGAAATTTTGCGCGTTTTAAGCTTTAAGCAAGCTATCTCAAAACTGTTTTAGCTAAAGCCCTGAAACTTTACAGGCTGGTTCAGGATGATGAGTATATGAAATGATTAACTTTTGAAAAAAATCCGAAGGATTATGCCCCTGTCTTGAGTTATGCCCCTTTGCAAAAAAAAAAAAAAAAAATACTTTGAAATCTTGTAAGCATGATATCTCAAAAACTGTTTAAAGCTTTTGCCCTGAAACTTTACAGACTTGTTTGGGGTGATAATTAGATAAACTGATTAACTTTTGAAAAAAATCCGATTTTTTTTTCTTGAGTTATAGCCCTTTGAATTTTTTTTCGCGTTTTAAGTTTGTAAGCAAGATAACTGAAAAACTGTTTGAGCTATTGCCCTGAAACTTTACAGAATGGTTGGGGATGATAAGAAATTGAACTGATTAACCATTGACAAAAATCCATTTTATTTCTTCATTTATGCCCCTTTGAAATTTTGCACGTTTTAAGATTGTAAGCAAGATATCTCAAAAACTATATAAGCTATAGCTCTGAAACTTTACAGGCTGGTTTAGGATGATGAGTAGATGAACTGATTAACTTTTGAAAAAAATCGGAATTTTTTTTCTTCACATTACTATAACACACCCGTGCATCATAATGCATTTTTTACGTCTCCAAAACGGTCAATTTTATGATGAAAATTTATGATATTATTCTTATTTATATTAAAAACATAGATTGTGTGTGCTCGTTAGAACCGCCTCATTGCGGCGGTTCTAACGAATACCCACAACCTATGTCTATGAGCACAAATAAGGAAAATAATGTATACCCCCCTAAACCCCAGTTTTCTCTATATAAAGTGGGGTGTAAGGGGGTGTTCATTTCACGGACTTGTTAGCGTGATGAGTTATGGCACTTTGGAATTTGTGTGTTTTAAGCTTGTAAGCAAGATAACTCAAAAACTGTTCGAGCTATTGCCCTGAAACTTTACAGAATGGTTGGGGATGATGAGAAGATGAACTGATTAACTTTTGACAAAAATCCATTTTTTTTTGCTTGAGTTATGCCCCTTTGAAATTTTGCGCGTTTGAAGCTTGTAAGCAAGATATCTCAAAAACTGTATGAGCTATTGTCCGGAAATTTACAGGCTGGTTTAGGACGATGAGTAGATGAACTGATTAATTTTTGAAAAAAAAAAAGAATTTTTTTTCTTCAGTTATGGCCCTTTGAAATTGTTTGCGTTTTAAACTTGTAGGCAAGATAACTAAAAAAACTGTTTGAGCTATTGCCCTGAAACTTTACAGAATGGTTGGGGATGATGAAAAGATGAACTGATTAACTTTCGACAAAAAACCATTTTTTTATCAGGATTATGCCCCTTTCTTGAGTTATGCCCCTTTGCAAAAAAATACTTTGAAATCTTCTAAGCAAGATATCTAGAAAAAACTGTTCGAGCTTTTGCCCTTAAGCTTTACAGACTGGTTTAGGATGATGAGTAAATGAACTGATTAACTTTTGAAAAAAAACCCGAAATTTTTTTCTTCAGTTATGGCCCTTTGAAATTGTTTGTGTTTTAAGCTTGTAAGCAAGATAACTAAAAAACTGTGTTAGCTATTGCCCTGAAACTTTACAGAATGGTTGGGGATGATGAGAAGATGAACTGATTAACTTTCGACAAAAATCCTTTATTTTTAGTTATGCCCCTTTGAAATTTTGCGCGTTTTAAGCTTGTAAACAAGATATCTCAGAAACTGTTTGAGCTATAGCCCCTGAAACTTTACAGGCTGGTTCAGGATGATGAGTAGATGAACTGATCAACTTTTGAAAAAAATCCAAAATTTCTGCAGAAAATAAAAAAAGATATCTTAATTACTGTTAGGGACAAGCACTGTTAGGGTCAAGCAGTGTTAGGGTCAAGCAGTTGGGGGCATTGTGTTTCATAAACACTGGCTGTAGTTCTGATTTAATTTCAAAATTCAATATTGGACTCAAATCTCTTCTGCAACAAAGTGTATCGGAACCCGAATTTTATGGTGACTTAGTATATAAATTCAGAAAAATATATAACCGCAATGACTTCAGCACCCAATTTCGAAAAATCATTCTTCGATATAAAAAATTGGGTACAACATAAATGTTATACGACAGACTACATGCATGATAGTTAACCCAATCATAGTTGACAACTTTGCTTCCCTCTTTAATGGCACGCCGGTTGGTCAGGCCTCAGATTCTATGACGGTTCCAGCGTAAAGGCTTATAGAAAATTAGAGAGATCTAATTCAATGTAATGTTGGTTGGTACCTGATGCTCTGTCTCTGGCCGGGCCCATCGGAGTCTTACTGTTGGTTTTCTTTTGCTCCAGCATTTCAATGGTTTCTTGCTGTCGAGTCCTCACCGTTGTTTCATCTCTGCGGTTGTTTGGTTATTTTTGTTCACGGAGATGTTGCGCTGATGGGTTGTGGCCACGTAAAATCGATTTAAGCCCACCCCCCCCCCCCACCCCCTGGAATTCATTTCCTCTGACCGTTCCAAGGCGGTTCTTCTGTCGCGGTTTATTTTTGTTATGGTTTGTTTTTGGGTGTTTGTGTCGCTATATTATTTTATTTCGGATAGCCATTTGGCCATTTTGTGGGAAAGTAACTGTCCTTTTGGCTTTCCGCTATTGATGTTTCCATTAGGGTCTGTTGTTTCATGTTTGAGTTTCTTTCCCTTTGGTGTCTCTGATGGGAGCTTTGGGTTAATTGAATCGATTCCTGATCATTGCCTCCACTTCTATTTTTCAGAGATGAAACAACGACACAGACTCGACAGCATGAAATAACTAAAATGTTGGAGTGAAAAACAACAAACAGCTAGACTCTGATGGGACTGACCAGAGACAGAGCATCAGATACCAACCGACATAACTAAAGTAAGCCTTAACGATGGAGCAGTCATAGAATTAGAGGCCTGACCCTCTGGCGTGCAACTAAAGAGGGTAGCAAAGTTTTCAACCGTGATTGGGTTAACTGCTGTGCATGCAATCTGTCGTAAAACAACTATGTTGTACCCAATCATTTTATATCGAAAAATGGTTTTACGAAATTGGGTACTGAAAACATTGTAAGCATATATTTTCTGAATTTACATACCAATTCCCCATAAAGTTCGGGTTCCGATAGGCCTTGTAGCAGAAGAGATTTAAGTCCAGCATTGAAATTGAATCAGATTGGCGTTAATTAAACATTGAAAAGACTATTGGTAGTTTATGATACCGATAACCCTGATAAAATAACAAGAGCACTGCATGCGGGTGCAAACGCTCGGCTGTAGCCCTTTTCATAATGAACAACTAGTCCGAGTTTCAAGTAAATAGTAATGACAGAGATATTACAAACTGTCCAAGTTTTTGTACGACGACGACGCAGACGAAACCGTCCAAGTTTTTGCACGACGACGACGCCAGAGCTATGACAATACTTCGTCGTTTTCTTCGAAAACAGCCGAGCTAAAATTCTAAGTCAAAAAAGGGGCATAACTGTGCCTAAATATGTTCAGTAATGACAGAGATATTACAAAATGTCCAAGTTTTTGCACGACGACGACGCAAAATTATAAGTCGAAAAAGGGGCATAACTGTGCCAAAAATATTTTGAGGGTTACCTCACCTATTGGTATGAGTTCCCCTATTCATAATGAACAACAAGTCCGAGTTTCAAGTAAATATGTTCAGTAATGACAGAGATATTATAAAATGTCCAAGTTTTTGCACGACGACGACGCCAGAGCTATGGCAATACCTCGTCGTTTTCTTCGAAAACAGCCGAGATAAAAAAATAAAAGGTTGCCTATGGAACTTGATTAAGAAGTTTAGCAGTTAAACTTTTATTATGAGTCTTGAAGTGAGTTACATGACTAGACACTCTGGCAAATCAAATTAATTGCAAAATATAAACACCGTAGGATACCGCACGAGTAATATCACCATCCAAGAAAGGAAAGTTACACTCTCAAAATCAAAATCATCATGCGCATTGCATGTTTTGTGAAAAAAAACTTTTATAGCCTTAGATAGAAATATCCATTTACATAGATCCAGATATTTGGGTTGAACAGGGAAGAGTAAAAGATATTTTTCTTAGTTTTTCATAAACGCTTGTATACTGGACACTTGTTAGAATCGCCTCAACGAGGCGATTCTATTGATAAGATCATATTTGATATGAGGCGGTTCTAACTTGTGCCTACAACACACGTTTATAAACTGACCCCTTTATCATCCGTTTTCATTTTGTAACCACTTCATCAAGCCGGAGCTGTTTGACGACTCCACTGTGTTAAAACTCTTCAGCAAGAGCTTAGTGAAACTAAGGCCTATGAGCTGCAGCCTTTATTTTTTATAAAATGTCCAAGTTTTTGCACGACGACGACGCCAGAGCTATGGCAATACCTCGTCGTTGATGTAGTTGATGACCACATTTGTCATTCAGCCACCAAGTTTACTGTATGTGTTACAGAAGGCAAGACAAGCCCCCCCCCCCCCTACGTTATACTGGTAACCTAAACTTCACAAACGACCAGACAAAGCACGATTTATTGCAAATTCAAACTCTTGTACCTACACTGAACTTTCCAAATTATTAACTTCATGTTTTACTGCCATCAAAAATAAATATTGCGACGAAGTCTTTGAAAGATCAGGGAGTCATTTGTTTTGGCCTATAAATATCTAATGAATGAAGTTCTAAATAAATTGAATGCAGACGTTTTCGTGCTTCAAAATAGATGTGGAGGCAATGACCAGGAATCTATACAATTAACCCACGACTCCCATCAGAGACACCAAGTCTCTCTACCTATGATTTTTTCCACCCTTTACACTACACTTCCCCATAATCTTACAAGAAAAACTTAATGATCTAATTAAATGGACATTTCATATCCTGCATGTGATGTAAGAAATGCTTTTTATCACTACTGACGAGCATAAAAATTAAACTTCAGATATTCTTTATAGTCATGTCAGAAAGTGTGTGAAGCGCTCACCTTTCTTATTGACAATATTTACATAAGATTTGGTACTAAGTTATTTAGACAAATTGTGGGTATTCCGATGGGTACGAATTGCGCACCCTTTGTGGCTGATCTGTTCTTGTTTTGTTATGAAAGGGACTTCATCTTTTTTTGTGGGAAAGTAACTGTCCTTTTAGCTTTCCACTAGTGATGCTTCCGTTGGGGTCTAGTTGTTTCATGTTTTTTTTTCTTTCCCTTGGGGTCTCTGATGGGAGCTGTGGGTTAATTGTATCGATTTCTGATTATTGCCTTCACCTCTATTTTACATATCAGGGCTGTTTTGTTTGTGCCGTGTGGTGACTGTAAAAGGTCTCCTCGTGCATGCATTTAATGCTCTTACTTTTTTCAATCCTCAGGGATTGCATTTACAATTGCTTTTCACCGTTCCTTAATTTGACATCCTTTAGATACCTGTTGAAGGTCTTAATTGGACTGATGTTCGTACCTGGTTGTATAACAATTGCTTGGCTGATGTCTATGGGCTTTTTTAAGCATGGCTGTTTTGTGGGCTTTTATTATACCCGCCTTCTATTTGAAGGATTTACCTTCAGTTCTTCCGTAAACGTTTTATGTTAATGACCGGTATGAATATCGCTTTAGTTTTTACGGTATCGCCCCTTTAGACACACATGAGTATCAAAAATAAATTTAAACTTACAATCTCTCCCCTTAGGTTACATTCTGCTTCTTCTGTACGGATTCACCATTCTATTAAGTACTTAAGAGCTATGTTGTCATCGGTATTGGTCAGACCTATAAATTTGTTTTCTGCCGCTTCCCTTAATTCCAGTGGAGCAGGTAGTACCAATTTATTTAAAAAATAATTTAAGAGTTGGATTATCTCCTATCAAACCGCCTATTTTACGAAAATATACCAATCTTTTCAAAAGAAGTGGAATGTGTCCTAGTATTTCTCATTGCAATGCTAACAGGTGCAGGTGCTGTTCGCATTTATGTACTGCGTCTACTCTTTCTTCATCTGTAAACGGTAGACGCTTTTCTGTAGTTAACATGTCCGATTTGACGTGTAAGTCTACGGACTTGATATATAGCAAGTACATGGTTAGTGTCGTTAATAATAAAATATAATCGATGAGCCTTAGACGATTTTACAGAGGCGAGCTTCAGCAAAACAATTAATGGGTTTTGCAATAATTTAGCAAATTTAAGCAAAAAAGATAGCAGACTGTGTGACATGTTAAACAACATTCAGTGCCATGGCGCGCACACGTAGTATAACGTGACGTCAACGAGTGCAAAGTTTCTGGCGCCACCGCGCCATAGAGACGTAGGAAACAACATGGTCGCTCGAACAAAAGTTTCTCAGCACTTTACATTCTGTATGAAAATCTGTAAATATATAGTTTATTTTAGCTTTAGAAATTATTTTCGAGGTTGAGACGCAATCGCAGTGGCAGTGCGCAGTAATTCCAACGGACCATTCAAACCATGAAAGCCCGAAAAGGTAAGAATTTTGCTGAAATTTCTGAAAATCTATTCAAATAAATATTGTTTTCCCGCGTATAAAGGGTTGCATGTTATTGTTTATACTTGAAAATTAGGGACCTGAAAACTAGGGCCGGCCCTATAAACGGTCACTAGACGTATTATAGGTCAGTAGCAGTTGTTGGTTGGTTGATTTGAAGTTTAACGTCCCCGTCAACACTGTAATGGTCATTTGGAGACGTTGCTTCCAATTTTGTGGGACTTTTACCCGACTTTGAGATGAAATGACATCTCAATCCCTGTCGCCCAATGAAACCAATAGGGTTTATTAGCATGGACGGTCCGCCTCGCACCGCGGTTCCTGGACAGGCTTAGATCCTCTAAGCGGTTTACCAGTACTAGTGTGCGGGCCAGATTCAGCTCTGCGTGGAAGCATCATGCAGCCAGTAGCAGTTGTTACAGGTCACTACCGATTATAGCGTGCAGTTATTCGACCCCCTTACTATATACCGATAGCGGTATAAATGTAATAATCTGACATCATTACGAAAACACGCCTATTCAAATACATTATTTTACCACCAAAAAAAAAAAAAAAAAAAAAAAAAAAAAACACGAAAATTTCAAGATGAAAAATTGTGATATTTTTCTTATTTCTGCTCAAACTATAGATTGCGGGTACTCGTCAGGACCACCTCGATGAGGCGGTTCTAACGAGTACCCACAATCTATAGTTTAGAGCAGAAATACGAACAAGAGGGCCCAATGGCCCTATATCGCTCACCTGTGTACCAGAAAATCATTAGTGTAGGAGACCACTTGACATTGCTACATGCTAAATATCTAAGCTCAGGCAAAGCGGTGTCGAAGCTTATAAACCTATTGGTTTCATTGGGCGACAGGGCTTGAGATGTAATTTCATCTCAATGTCGGGTAAAAGTCCCACAAAATTGGAAGTGACATCTCCAAAATGACCTATACAGTGTTGACAGGGATGTAAAACTTCAAATCAAACAAAATCTGTGCCTTATGGTTTTGGAAAAGAAGATTTTTTTTTAAGTTTTGTTTCCAATATAAGTCTATAGAAGCTAATGAGCCCTGGGGCTTGGCCATTTTTGACCCAAAGGGCAAGGTTGGCAGGATTTATGAAGGCGACCATTTTGTGTTGCTATATACTAAATATCTAAGGTCTGTATTTCATGGTTTCAAAGAAGATGTTTGAAGCTTTTTTCCATTATAAGTTTGTTGGAGTTAAGGGGCCACAGGATTTAGCCAAATGGACCCCAGGGGCATGATTGGCAGGATTCATGTAGGCGACCACTCGACATTGCTACATGCTACATACCTAATCTCTGGGACTTGTGGTTTCAGAGAAGAAGATTTTTATAGATTTTTTTTCCCCATTTCAAGTTTTTTTTTTTTTTTTTTTTTTTTTTCATTATAAGGGCCCTGTGGTTTCAGAGAACAAGATTTTTGAAGTTTTTCCAATTGTAAGTCTATGGAAGCTAAAGAGCCCTGGGGTGTGGCCAATTTGGATCCCAGGGGCATAACTGGCAGGATTTATGTAGGTGGCCACTTGACATTGCAACATACTAAAATCTAAGCTCTGGGCCTAATGGTTTTATAGAAGAAGATTTTTAAAGTTTTTTTTTTCATTATAAGTCTATTGGAGCTGATGAGCTCGGGCATGGCCAATTTTGACCCCAGGGGCAGGGTTAGCAGGATTTATGTAGCTGGCTATTTTATGTTGCTAGATACTAAATATCTAAGTTCTGTGCTTCACAGTTTCTGAGTGGAAAAATTTGATTTTTTTTTTCCATTATGAGTCTATGGGAGCTAAGGGGGACCGGGGCGTGGCCCATTTGGACCCCAGGGCATGATTGGCAGGAAATATGTAGGTGATCACTTGCCATTGCTACATGCTAAATATCTAAGCTCTGGGCCCTGTGGTTTCAGAGAAGAGGATTTTTGAAGCCATTATGAGTCTATGGGAGCTTAGGGGGTCCCAGGGTGTGGCCCATTTGGACCCCAGGGGCATGATTGGCAGGATTTATGTAGGTGACCACTTGCGGTTGCTACATGCTAAATATCTAAGCTCTGGGCCCTGTGGTTTCAGAGAAGAAGATTTTTGAAGCTTTTTTCCATTATGAGTCTATGGGAGCTAAGGGGCCCCGGGGCGTGGCCCATTTGGACTCCAGGGGCATGATTGGCAGGATTTATGTAGGTGATCACTTGCCATTGCTACATGCTATATATCTAAGCTCTGGGCCCTGTGGTTTCAGAGAAAAATATTTTTGAAGCTCTTTTTCCATTATGAGTCGATAGGAGCTAAGGGGCCCCGGGGCATGGCTCATTTGGACCCCGGGGGCATGATTGGCAGGAATTATGTAGGTGACCACTTGCTAATTCCTTCGTGCTAAATATCTAAGCTCTGGGCCCTGTGGTTTCAGAGAAGAAGATTTTTGAAGTTTTTTCCATTATGAGTCTATGGGAGCAAAGTAGCCCCCGGGCATGACCCTTTTGGAACCCAGGGGCATGATTGGCAGGAATTATGAAGGTGACCAACTGGCGTTGCTACACCCTAAATATCTAAGCTCTGGGCCCTGTGGTTTCAGAGAAAGAGATTTTTTTTAAGCTTTCTTTTCCATTATGAGTCTACAGGAGCTAAGGGGCCCCGGGGCGTGGCCCATTTGGACCCAAGGGGCATGATTGGCAGGATTTATGTAGGTGACCACTTGCCATTGCTACATGTTAATATCTCAGCTCTGGGCCCTGTGGTTTCAGAGCAGAAGATTTCTGAAGCTTTTTTCCATTATGAGTCTATAGGAGCTAAGGGCCCCCAGGGCGTGGCCCGTTTGGATCCCAGGGGTATGACTGGCAGGAATTATGTAGGTGACAACTTGCGGTTGCTACATGCTAAATTTCTAAGCTCTGGGTTCTGTGGTTTCAAAGAAGAAGATTTTTGAAGTTTTTTTTCCATTATGAGTCTATGGGAGCTAAGGGGCCCCGGGGCATGGCCCATTTGGAACCCAGGGGCATGATTGGCAGGAATTATGTAGGTGACAACTTGCCGTTGCTACATGCTAAATATCTAAACTCTGGGCCCTGTGGTTTCAGAGAAGAAGATTTTTGAAGCTTTGTCCATTATGAGTCTATTGGAGCTAAGGGGCCCCGGGATGTGACCAATTTGGACCCCAGGGACATGATTGGCAGGTTTTATGTAGGTGACCACTTGCCTTTGCTACATGCTAAATACCTAGGCTCTGGGCCCTGCGGTTTCAGAGAAGAAGATTTTTGAAGCTTTTTAGCATTATGAGTCTATGGGAGCGAAGGGGCCCGGGGCGTGGCCCATTTGGAACCCAGGGGCATGATTGGCAGGAATTATGTGGGTGACTACGTGCCGTTGCTACATGCTAAATATCTTAGCCCTGGGCCCTGTGGTTTCAGAGAAGAAGATTTTTGAAGCTTTTTTTCCATTATGAGTCTATAGGAGCTAAGGGGCCCCGGGGTGGGGCCAATTTGGACCCCAGGGGCATGATTGGCATGATTTACGTAGGTGACCACTTAACATTGTTACAAGCTTAATATCTAAGCTCTGGGTCCTGTGATTTCAGAGAAGAAGATTTTTAAAATTTTTCCCATTATAAGTCTATGGGAGCTATATGTTGCCATGGCAACCAGAATTCCAATCTGATCAACCCAAAAACCTTTTGCAGCCTTTCCCCCTACCTGATGATGCTTCGCATGAAATTTGATCGAGATTGGCCATGGTGTATTAGATATATACTTATTTGAAATTGTTTACGGACGCACGCACGGACGCACGGACGGACGCACGCACGCACGACGGACGACGGACAAAATGTGATCACCAAAGCTCACTTTGTCACTACGTGACAGGTGAGCTAAAAATAGTGTTTACCCCTGTAAACCCCAGTTTAACTATATAAAAGTGGGGTTCAAGAGGGTCAAAATTATATAGGCGTGTTTTCGTGAAGTACTGCAAATTGTAAAATGCAGTTTGTCGGGCAAACTAATTGTATGATAAAAACAAGATTTAATACACGCTATCGTTGAATGAGTAAGCCTAAAAAACTAACACATTCTTGTACCGTCATTTCAAACGTGTACAGGTCATTCTGTAAATGATATTTCTATACAGCCAGTGGAAAAATAGCTAGGTCTAAAATTATTAAACGACATGAAACTGCATTAAAATGGATTATATTATTACAGACACTCTTTCCATTAGGCTTTAATGACAACATTTATCATGAGGGTAATATATCTCAAATTCCCATTGTGATATTTTCTCGCTTCTGGACTGACGAAAGCAAAACTAGATCGCACGGCACCAGAAAAAACGACAATTATAAACGTAAATTACGTGCTTTTAAAAGAAACAATACCAGGCTAAAATGACTGTCCATAATATTATTGAATCATGGACGCCACACAATGCTTGCATTTCTAAGTTCATTGCCCATTTCTGTATTACGTATTCTAGAAAACGTGGCGAACAAATTCTACGATAGTTCTAATTAGTTATTCGATGCAGCTCTTTTAATCAGAGGTTATGCTCAGCATGTTCTTCGTCCTTTCATCGATTATGAAATTTATCACAAACGTCATTACATCAAAATATCTTTCATTAATAAGGGTTTGGGTTATATAGATTTACCTAGTATCTTCAGAGACAGTTCGGTGATTTCATCCATTCCTGCTTATTTTAAAAATACTGAAACACCCAAAATTTGCTATAAATACAATAACCCTGTTAGATCTATTATTTTTAATTTCAACAAGAAAGCAGTCTAAGGGACAGCCAAATCCCCCGCCGCACTTTGTATCAAGAATAAACCTTGCGACCTTCACCTGCGACCTTGGCCTTGAGTTGGCATTGTTTATGGGCTCTGCACATCAGCTCACTGTGAGGGTATATATCACAAAAGTTTAATGAAAATTCTTTCAGGGGTAAAGGAGATATGGAATGGACACAAAATTCCATGTCTCAAACTCGTGACCTTCATCTGTGACCTTGACCTGGTGTTGGCATAGTTTATTTATGGGTTATGCACATCAACTCACTGAGGGGGTCATTTGACCAATGACTAATGAAAATCAGTTGAAGGGTAAAGGAGATATTAAAGGGACACAAAATTCAAAGTTTCAAACTCGTGACCTTCCAATGTGACCGTGACCTGGTGTCGACATGATTCATTAATGGACTCTGGACATGCGCTTACTGAGGGGGGATATTTGACGAAAGTTTAATGAAAATCCTTCCAGGGGTAAAGGAGATATAGAACGGACACAAAATTCAAAGTTTCAAACTCGTGACCTTCAACTGTGACCTTGACCTTGAGTGGGCATGGTTTATTTATATGTTAAGCACATCAACTCACTGCCAGGGGGACATTTGACCAACGTTTAATGAAAATCCTTTGAAGGGTAAAGGAGATATCGAAGGGACACACAATTCAAAGTTTCAAACTCGTGACCTTCCAATGTGACCGTGACCTGGTGTCGGCATGATTCATTTATGGGCTGTGCACATGAGCTCACTGAGGGGGATACTTGACCAAAATTTAATGAAAATCCTTCGAGGGGTAAAGGAGATATGGAACGAACACAAAATTCAAAGTTTTAAATTCGTGACCTTCAAAGGTGACCTTGAGTCGACATGATTCATTTATGGGTTCTGCACATCACTCACTGAGGGGGATAATTGACCAAAGTTTAATGAGAATCCTTGCAGGGGTAATGGAGATATGGAATGGACACAAAATTCAAAGTTTCAAACTCTTGACTTTCAAATGTGACCTTGACCTTGAGTCGGCATGGTTCATTTATAGATTATGCATATCAGCTCACTAAAAAGAATATTTGACCAAAGTTTGATGAAAATCCTTCCAACGGTAAAGGAGATATGGAACGGGCACAAAATTCAAAGTTTTAAACACGTGACCTTCAAACGTGACCTTGACCTTGAGTCGGCATGATTCATTTATGGGTTCTGCACATCATCTCACTGAGAGGGATAATTGACCAAAGTTTAATGAGAATCCTTGCAAGGGTAATGGAGATATGGAACGGACACAAAATTCAAAGTTTCAAACTCGTGACCTCCAACTGTGACCTTGACCCGGCATGGTTCATTTATGGGTTCTGCACATCACTCACTGAGGGGGATAATTGACCAAAGTTTAATGAGAATCCTTGCAGGGGTAATGGAGATATGGAATGGACACAAAATTCAAAGTTTCAAACTCTTGACTTTCAAATGTGACCTTGACCTTGAGTCGGCATGGTTCATTTATAGATTATGCATATCAGCTCACTAAAAAGAATATTTGACCAAAGTTTGATGAAAATCCTTCCAACGGTAAAGGAGATATGGAACGGGCACAAAATTCAAAGTTTTAAACACGTGACCTTCAAACGTGACCTTGACCTTGAGTCGGCATGATTCATTTATGGGTTCTGCACATCATCTCACTGAGAGGGATAATTGACCAAAGTTTAATGAGAATCCTTGCAAGGGTAATGGAGATATGGAACGGACACAAAATTCAAAGTTTCAAACTCGTGACCTCCAACTGTGACCTTGACCCGGCATGGTTCATTTATGGGTTCTGCACATCAGCTCACTGAGACGAATAATTGACCAAAGTTTAATGAAAATCTATCAAAGGTTTCTGGAGACATGGAATGAACAAGAAAGTGTTATGGACAGACGGACAGACGGAAGGACAGATGAAGGCCATTCCTGTAATCCCCACTCCACTTCACGGCGGGGGATTAATAAACTTGTTTCTGATCTTGATATTGACACTAACACTCCTGATAACTGTGATTGTAAAAAATCAGTGTACTGCTTTCCTGCTGCTGGTCATATTATCACTGCCAATTTAAAAATTATTCCTGATTCTAGGGTACGAAATATAATTTCTTAAGGACCGAAATATCGATTGTTCTAAAATTGATTTCAATAAGTGTAGAGATGAAATCGTTGGTGCCTTTATTGAATTTGGTAATCGATGGTGTAAACGAGAATATGTTGAGCATAAAGCTATCAAACAACGGAAACATAGCAATCTGAAACTAGTGAAAAAGCGCATTTCTTTCTTCTCTCGAAATACGAAGTTATTACCTCCTAAACCTAAGATGTCTTTACGGCACCTTTAACTAGGTATTCAAGAATTTCATAAGAAGTTGTTTTAGCTCCAGCAGATAAGGCTCCTAACAATGTGGTAATTGTTTGACGGATCTAATATGTTAACACTCTTCAGCAAGTGTTTGGTGGTACAAAGGCCTATGAACTGCAGCCTTTGGCTATTGAGAGGGCTTTAGTTGATGGCCACATTTGTCATTCAGTCACCAAGTTTGCTGTATGTGTTGCAAAAGGCAAGACAAGCACCCTACGTTATATTGGTTACCTAAACTTCACAAAAGACCATACAAAGCACGGTTTATTGCATATTCAAGCAAATTATGAATAATGAAGTTTTAAATAAATTGGACTCCAGACGGTTTCGTGCTTCAAGTCTGTCTACTTATGTGATTTTTCCACCCATTGCACTACACATCCTCATAATCGTATAAAAGAATAACTTAATGGTTTAATTGAATGGTCATTTCATAGGAAAAACTCCCTTTATCTTGCATGTAATGTAAGAAATGTTTTTTTCACTTCTGAAGAGCATAAAAATTATACTTTATGGTCATGTCAAAAAGTGTATGAAGCGCTCATCTTTCTTCTTGACAATATTTATATAAGATTTGGTACTAAGTTATTTAGATAAGTTTTGGGTATTCCGATGGGTACAAATTGCGCACCCCTTGTGATTGATTTTTTCTTGTTTTGTTATGAAAGAGACTTCATTATGTCCCTTTCCGTTGAAATCCAATCTGAAATCATTGAAGCCTTTAGCTCGCCTTCTAGATATTTGGACGATTTATCAAATATTGACAATACCTATTTTGATGGTTTGATCAGTCAAATCCCCACCCCTCATAAGAAATGCAGTTAAATAAAGCAAATTCATCTGATACCGAGGCCTCGTTTCTGGTTTTACATCTATCTATTGTAGATGGGTTTGTTTCCTACCAAATTTATAATAAACGCAATGATTTTGATTTCAAGATTGTAAATTTTCCTTTCGTGGATGGCGATGTTCCTCGTGTGGCATCCTATGGCGTTTATACTTCGCAATTAATTCAATTTGCCAGAGTGTCTAGTAATGTAACTGACTTCAACACTCGTAATAAATTGTCAACTACTAAACTTCTTAATCAGGATTATCGGTTTCATAAACTACGCAAAGCCTTTTCAAAATTTTTTAGACCTTATTCCGATTCAATTTCAAAATTCAATGTTTGACTTAAATCTCTTCTGCAATTAGATCTATCAGAACCCGAATTTTATGGTGACTTAGTATATAAGTTCAGAAAAAATATATCATTTGGTATATAAGTTCAGAAAAATATATCATTGCAATGACTTCAGTACCAGATTTCGTAAAATCATTCTTCCATATAAAAAGATTGGATACAACATAAATGTTAAATGACAGACTGCATGCAGGGTAGTTAACCCAATCACGGTTGACAACTTTGTTTCCGTCTTAAATTGCACGCCGATGTGTCAGGCCTCAGATTCTATGACGGTTCCAGCGTAAAGGCTTACTGAGAATTAGAGAGAATCTAATTTTATGTAATGTTGGTTGGTACCTGATGCTCTGTCTCTGGTCGGACCCATCGGGGTCAAACTGTTGGTTTTCTTTTGCTCCAGCATTTAAG
The DNA here is from genome assembly GCA_963580285.1 of Lucinisca nassula. Lineage (NCBI taxonomy): Eukaryota > Metazoa > Mollusca > Bivalvia > Lucinida > Lucinidae > Lucinisca > Lucinisca nassula. The sequence continues at coordinate 157,119,457 of OY757012.1, read as the reverse complement.
TGGTTTCTTGCTGTCGAGTCCTCACCGTTGTTTCATCTCTGTGGTTGGCTGATGTTTGTGTTCACGGTGACGTTGCATTGACGTGTTAGGAGGCCTGCATGCGGACTAAACAAATTATTTGTCTGAATCGCGACGGAAGTAAGGGGATTGTGGCAATGTAAAATCGATTTAAGGCCCCCAGTGGAATTCTTTTCACTCACCGTTCCAAGGTGGTTCTTCTGTCGTGGTTTATTTATGCAATTGCTTGTCTTTGAGTGTGAGTATCGCTTATATTATTTTGCTTTGGATAACCAATTGGTCATTTTGTGGGAAAGTATCTGTCCTTTTGGGTTTCCGCTTGTGATGTTTCCGTTGGGATCTAGTTGTTTCATGTTTGTGTTTCTTTCCCTTGGGGTCTCTGATTGGAGCTGTGGGTTAATTGTATCGATTCCTTATCATTGCCTTTACGTCTATATTCATGATGTGCCTTTCCGTTGAAAACCAATCTGAAATCATTGAAGCCTTTACCTCGACTTCTAGATATTTTGATGATTTATTGGATATTGACATTACCTATTTCAATAGTTTGATCAGTCAAATTTACCACCCCACCCTCCCCCCTCCCCCCCCCCACACACACACAAAAAGGGCCTCGTTTCTGGTTTTACATCTAGCTTTTTAAGATGGGTTTGTTTCCAGCAAAATTTATAATAAACGCGATAATTTTGATTTTGATATAGTAATTTTTTGTTTCTTAGATGGTGATTTCCCTCGTGCGGCAACCTATGGCATTTATATTTCGCAATTAATTCGGTTTGCCAGAGTGTCTAGTCATGTAATTGATTTCAACACTCGTAACAAATTTTAACTGCTAAACTTCTTAATCAGGGTCATCGGTATCATAACCTACGCAAAGCCTTTTCTGAATTTATAGACGTCATTCCAATTTATATGAAAAATTCAATTTTGGACAAATCTCTTCTGCAACAAGGCCCTTTCAGAACCCGAATTTTATGGTGACTTAGTATATAAATTCAGAAATACACATATCCAATTTCTTAAAGCCATTCTTCGATATAAAAAATTGGATACAACATAAATGTTATAAGACAGACTGCATGCATGGTAATTATCCCAATCACGGTTGACAATTTTGCTTCCCTTTTTAATTGCATGCCGGTGGGTCAGGCCTCAGATTCTATGACGGTTCCAGCGTAAAGGCTTACTGAGAATAAGAGAGAATTTAATTTTATGTAATGTTGGTTGGTGCCTGATGCTCTGTCTCTGGTCGGGCCCATCGGAGTCTAACTGTTGGTTTTCTTTTCTGATGAGTTAGGAAGCCCTCATGTGGACTGAACAAATTGTGTGTCTAAATAGCGACGGAAACAAGGGTGAGGATTGCGGCCGTGTAAAATAGATTTTAGCCCCCCAGTTGAATTCGTTTCACTAACCGTTCCAAGGCTGTTCTTGTGTCGCGGTTTATTTTTGGAATGGTTTGTCTTTAAGTCTGTGTATCGCTTATATTTTTGTTTTGGATAGCCACTTAACCATTTTGTGAGAAAGTATATGTCCTTTCGACTTTCCGCTATTGATGTTTCCTTTAGGGTCAAGTTATTTCATGTTTGTGTTACTTTTCCTTTGGTGCCTCTGCTGGAAGCTGTGGTTTAATTGTATCGATTCCTGATCATTGCCTTCACATCTATTCTGTATGGAAATATAAAGATCATCATACCTGGGTTATCTGTTTCATCATCAGCATCTGATTCGCCTGAAAACAGTAATTCGTTAATTGTATCAGCGTTAGGATAATATAATAAGTACAAGACAATGCTATCTGTCTTTGCACCAGAAACCTCTGGGTAAATTTGTGACAGACTTGTTAGATTTCCTTGCAGCTGCCTTGTGTAGGTGGTTGGTACTTATACCCAAATTGTCTCCATTCCGAGCAGTTTTCTTTTTCTGACGAAAGAATCATAGTGCATTGTCCGTGTTTACCCTTATGCATGAGCATGCCCAAGAAAAAGTCTGGTTAGGGAAACTTGCTGAACGGTTCAATATGACTTAAATAATAATTTAGTGTTGACTGTGCCATTAAACTTGAAAACACCCAAAGCAGTTCCAACAAGGACCCGCAATATTTGCTTCAGAATATTTATGATAAGACCATTGCAAATGGATATTTTCTGGAGACAACTGACGATGCCTTAATATAACATTGGAGCTGTAACTGGACAAAGCTGTTTGCGACTTGTTCTTGACAGCATAAAATTTCATGAAGGAAAACAGATGGTGTTCTACATTTTCTTATTTCTGATCCATTACGAAAACACGCCTATACTAATACATTGTAAACATTGCCGCCGAAAAAAACGAAATTTTTCAGATGAAAAATTGTCATATTTTCCTTATGTCTTCTCAAAATATAGAATGTGGCTACACGTAAGAATCGCCTCATGGAGCTGGTTCTAACGAATACCCACAATCTATATTTTAGAGCAGAAATAAGAAAAATAATGTTTACCCCTGTAAACCACAGTTTTACTATATAAAAGTGGGGTTCAATGGGGCTCAAAATTATATAGGCGTGTTTTCGTGATGTTCAGGCTTAGATTGTAGACTCTCGTTTGAACAGTCCCAGTGAGGTGGCTCCACATGTTATGAGTACCCACAATAAAGCAACGAGGCAATTCTAACAATTACATTTTATGAAGAAATAAGAAAATTATCCTTTAATTACCATTCTTACTCTTATAAGTCATTATTCCAGATAAGAGGAGACAGAGAGGTAGACATTGGTTGTGGGTACTTGTCAAGGCGGTTGTAATGAGTATCCACAAACTATTTTTGGTGTAAAAATAAGACTAGAGGCGCAAGTGTGCCAGAATCGCTCACCTGGATGAGGCTAATCATATATTACATTATACCACGGTGGCCATTTTGTCTATCAGATCACATTCATTGCCTTTAGCAATTATGAATATGCATGCTATCTTGAGGCCTCAGATTAAGTTTCTGAACAGCTTAGTCTGATTTAGGATTCAGGCAGAGATGATGTTGATGCAGTATAGAAGTGTATAGTTTGGCAGGCCAGAGCTATCGTTTGCACCTGCCTTTGGCATGTTCTGTGTTGTTATTTCTTCTGTTTCTACACTTCCATTCATGTTTATTTTCCTCTTCTGTTCCACACTTTCATCTGCTCTACTATTGTTTCTGTCTATTTTACACCTTTTATCTCCCTTTCTCTGGGTGACGACATAAAATGACCCGAATTGGTTGACGTGTCGTTAAACACACACACGCACGCACGCACGCACGCGCACTTTTACTTTGCCACACACACACACATGCGTTTACTACATGCGTTTACTTGGCTTGGGCATGAAAAGGAAATCATAAGAAAAATATCAGAGATCGATCATGAAATCTTTTCTACGGTCATTCTCTCCCTTCCGCTGATTCAGCAAAGGCAGTTGTCAGTTTCTGGCGAAAGAATGTGCAGTGTACTGGTTAACTGCTTACGTATAAACCTTCCCAGGAAAAGTGTGGATAGGTAAACTCACCGGCTCAAAAATGATCCAAATTAGTGTTGACTGGGCCGTTAAACTCAAATACAAACAAACATCTCAATCCATGTCGCCCATTGCCTCGCACGACTTTGTTTGGACAGGCTTAGACCTTCTAAACGGTTTACCAGTACTCTCAGCTCATGCAGCCAAATCTATTTCTCCAAGCCCCAATGGGCGGGGGGGCCAGGAGATATATCTGAATCTGCCTGGTACTACATACATCTCAAGTAGAGTATTATATGGATATATATATGTTAATACTGTATATAACGACCATGTGCATTTTTCTCCAGAAAGCATGCTCGGATTGCCTGTTTGGATCATTATTATCTTTTGGATCATTATAATCCGACTTTCAGTGTCCTTGGGTGCGCAGTCCTCATAGAGGTGATTCCAAGGGGACAGGATGCGTTGGCCGAAATTTACAGATCTTACGGCTGGTTCCGATATTTAACTGCACACAAGGCGGGCGTTCAGCGTATGGCGTCCGTTGCTTTAGAAGCCTTACGGGCTAAAAAGGCTGCGCGGCAGAGAGGTCCCTTCGACTGGCCATCATCTTCCAGCGATGATGAAGACTTGAAGATTTAGAAGATTTTTACATTAAACAATCACGTGTCTTAGGGAGAAATCATTAAACCAAAAGCTTTGGTGGTGATTTATGGATATCCATAATTCGAATTATGGATATCCATTAATCGATCTGAATTATGGATATCCATTAATCGAATTACGGATATCCATAATTCGAATTATGGATATCCATAATTCAGATCGATTAATGGATATCCACAAATCGAATTATGTATATCCATATTTCGAATTATGGATATCCATAAATCGAATTATGGATATCCATAAATCGATCTGAATTAATGATTTCCATTATTCGGCTGATTTATGGATATCCATAAATCGAATTATGCATATCCATAATTCGATTTATGGATATCTATAACTAAGGATTAAATAGTAAAACGGCGCCCCATAGTGCTAAATTAATGTGATCTGCCCTCAAAGCTTACCACAGAGTTGGACCATATTTCTTTTCTCGGCAATTTCACCAACTGTGAGGCCTCTAAGATCTAGTTGTGTCACACCAGGGTGGAACTTTAGAGGTGGACAGTTCACCAGATTCAACGTAACGCACGATGCACCGACACGCCATTTGTCACTGAAAATGGTTAGCAGCGTCAATTTAACCCAATTCATATGGAAAGCACAGAAAACGGGACAGTGGCTCTGAGAACAGTGGTAAACAGTGCAAGTCCAGATCAGACACCGCAAAACAGTTAGTCTGATCCGAAACGTTCATCTGATGGGGAGCAAAAATTAAAACATATTCTAATTAAAATTCATAAAGTGACTCCCTATCACGAAAACACGTGTATATAATATTGACCCCCTTGAATCCCGTTTTATATAGTAAAACTGGGATTACAGGGGTTATTTCTTTTTTTCTCGTATTTCTGCTCTAAAATATAGATCGTGGGTACTCGTTAGAACCGCCTCATCGAGGCGGTTCTAACGAGTACCCACAATCTATCGAGGCGGTTCTAACGAGTACCCACAATCTATACCTCATCGAGGCGGTTCTAACGAGTACCCACAATCTATATTTGGAGCAGAAATGAGAATCATATCACAATTTTTCATCTTAAAAGTTTCATTTTCTCGGCGATAAAGGTTACAGTGTATTTGCATAGGCGTGTTTTCGTAATGTAATCTGACGCCCCTTAATTTTCGAATGGACACCTGTTATTATTTAAGGCGAGAAATTCGACTCATTGCAGAATGGGTTTTCCTACTATCACACTGATCATGTTTATTTATGTTTATTTATTTATTTACCTTAAAAGTCATTTCTGCAAACAGTGTGGACCCAGATCAGACTGCTCTAAGAGCAGACTGATCTTGGCCCACACTGTTAGCCTGAAGGCAAACATATTTTAAAAACGTTCGCAAAAAAAAAAAAAAAAAAAAAAAAAAAAAGAAAGAAAGAAATCAGCAGACGACATTTTCAGATGAAGTTTTTCTCGGCGTCTTAAGGGTTAATGTAGTTACATCCAGTTTTGACTATCAGCTAATCAAATTACTTGATATAATGTATTCATTCTATTTATTAACTGTATGACAAACACCATAGATTCTGACCAGATGTCTTCTTCATCTGATCTGTAACACCACTCTTTGCAAAGGAAGGGACTGCCATGTTCAGTCGGATAAGGGCTATGATCTCTCTTTCAGTGTTCACGCATTGTTAGCCCCAGTCTCGGCAGCGCAGTCGGATGCACGTCTGGATCGTCAGTTCGATACCTGCCGGGTCGGTGTCATGTATTATTTCGTCTTTTATATGGTCCAGCTGCCTCTCCTTTCTGCTGATTTAAAATGAGCAACTGATAGTTGCATAAACTGGTTAGCCGCTTATATATGGGCCCCGCCAAGCGATTTTGGTACTTATCGCCTATGCGAGCAGCGAAGGTCCGCGCAGTCTCGCCAGAACCTTCGCTACTCGCTCATACAAGAAGTGAATCAAGTGGAACCTTCAGACAGAAAGCCATATCCCTGGCCCCTCTGAATGGCTGGGCATGCGCAGTTAAAGTTTGTCATGACGGAATGCTCGAAGACCCAAATTCGCTTGGCGGGGCTCAATTTTTTTTATAAGCCTGACAAGGAAAGGAGTGGTTGGGTAAATATGACCTAAATAGTGTTGACTGGGTCGTTAAACTCAAAATAAAGAAAAAAAAAACATCATTTATTAACGGAACAACTAATAATGGGCGGCCCCCGCCCATAGGGGCTTGCAGAAATATATGGGCTGCATGATGCTTCCACGCAGAGCTGAATCCGGCCCGCATACTAGTACTGGTAAACCGCTTAGAGGATATAAGCCTGTCCAGGAACTGCGGTGCGAGGCGGACTGTCCATGCTAATAAACCCTATTGGTTTCATTGGGCGACAGGGCTTGAGAAGTCATTTCATCTCAATGTCGGGTAAAAGTCCCACAAACTTGGAAGCAACGTCTCCAAAATGACCTTTACAGTGTTGACGGGGATGTTAAATCTCAAATCAAATAGAAACTAAGAATGGGATGACATTTCAATTTTACATAACGTTTACACACCTATATAATTCTGACCCCCTTGAACCCCACTTTTATATAGTAAAACTTTTCATCTTAAAGTTTTCAGGTTTTTTTTTCGGCGGTGAAATTTACAACGTATTTGTATAGGCGTGTTTTCGTAATTTACCTGCAAAAAGGTACAGGTCCACTGACCTCGTCCATCATCGTTCTTCTACACTTGCCTATTTCTTCTGCATGTGGACCAACGCATCTCAGATATTCTGCAATAAAAGGTATTTCATCAATAATTTAGGATACATCATCACGATAACACGCCTATATAAATTTGACCCCTTAAACCCCACTTTTATATGAGCCCCGCCAAGCGAATTTGGGTCTTCGAGCATTCCGTCATGACAAATGTTAACTGCGCATGCCCAGCCATTCAGAGGGGCCAGGGATATGGCTTTCTGTCTGAAGGTTCCTCTTGATTCACTGCTAGTATGAGCGAGCAGCGAAGGTTCTGGCGAGACTGCGCGGATGCGCAGGCTCGCCTGAACCTTCGCTGCTCGCATAGGCGATAAGTACCAAAATCGCTTGGCGGGCCCATATAGTGAAACTGGGGTTTTATTTTTCTTATTTCTACTAAAAAACATAGACTCTGTCTATTCGTTAGAACAGCCTCGTCGAGACGGTTCTGACGAGTATCGATAATCTATGTTTTGAGCAGAAATAAGAAAAATATCGAAATTTTCATCTGAAAATTTTCATTTTTCGATGGTAAAATTTACAATGTATTTGTATAGGCGTGTTTTTCGTAATGTTGTCCCAGGTAGAGGAGGAACGATGGTTATTAAGGAATATTAAAATGTCGACCCGGCGCGTCAGTGGACTAGAATTTACGGCTCATAACTTCTAGTGCACACGCCAAGTAGACATTCTGAAAGTTGCTCAGATCCATAACGTGTTTCTCGAAAAATAATCTATTGTGTTCAAAGTTATAGGAATCATCTGAAACAAGTTGGCTGCTTTCAAAAAGCATCCAATAGGTTTGGTCTTGTCAGTCTACATTCTGATTTGACCCAGCTGATATCATTATCCCACTTAATGCATTTTTTGAATAAAAATAATAAACTTTAATACAAAACGTGTATATAGAATTTCGAAGCCTGTGACCTTGGTATCAGGAGGGGTTGGTAGTGATGAGTATTCTGTGGTAAATTGTTTAACGCCATGGCAAGTATAACTAAATGTAACTTACATATGGTTTACACATGCAGAGCACAAAACTTAACCAAATGAAAATGTAAAACCAATTTTTCAAAGGGTCGTAACTCTGTTAATATTTGGTGGACAGTAATTCTAGAAACTTAAGGCACATCTTCACATCTTAACCTTACTACATACACATTTTAGGCTTGATTGGATGAAAACTGTATAGTATAGGAGTTATACGGAAACGAAAAATAAAAGTTTACGAACGGTCGGACCAACCCCATAACATAATACGACCGTTTTTTTTTTTTTTTTTTGTTGTTGTTGTTGTTTTTCAAACGGGCATATAAAAAGATTTTTCTAAGTCATCAGGTCTTCTATAGGGCCTTGGTTATCTTTTTCATTTGTTGTTAACGTCCCTGTTAACACTGTGTCTTTTTTGAGACATTGCTCCCAATTTTGTGGGAGATTTTACTCAGAACTGAGATAAAACGGGCAGATAAAACTCCTTCTCAAGCCCTGTCGCCCAATGGAACTAAATGATTGAAATGCACGAACGGTCCGACTCGAGCCACTTTTCCTGGGCAGTCTTAGAACTTCTAGGCGATCTAACACTACTCATGTGCGGCCGGTATCAGCTCTGCGTGGAAGCATCATGCAGCCCAATCTATTCCTTCAATCCCCGATGGACGGGGGCCGATCAGACCTTTGGGCAATATATTGGACTGCATGAGCTGAAACCGACCGAACTTTGAAGTATTGCTGAACCGCCTAGGAAGATTTAAGCCTGTCCAGACAAAGTGCTGCGAACCAGACTGTATCTTAAACCTCGGCAGTTTCTTTGAGCGGTACCTCCGCAAAAACCTGAAATTTGCAATCCTTTTGTATATCTTTCTGGATCACAATTTAATTGTAAAAGAAACTGATTAGTAAAACGTCAAGGATTGAATGGAAATAAAGAACACCACTCTCGGCTTATCAGATACAATATAGCTCCCATCGAATGCGCCAAAAAGTCTTTTAACAACTCAGTCTGTAACTGGTGGCAGGTCACTTAGTAGTCATGAAGTTTTTGAACAGAAACTATTGCTATCTGTGCTGGGCTCAGGAACAATAAACAACGACCCATCAACGTTATGACTTTGTTTCGCTCCCGAAATATTTTATATATTTGGAAGAGTTAGAACCTTCGACCTTGGCACTGACGTTAATTCTAGTAGCAAAGACGTGAAAATGTTTTTACACACTCAGCGATCTTTTTTATGTTTGGTTTTACGATCCTTTCAAGATTATTTCACTCACATCAAGCCGATCGTTAATCAGAGGTGAGCGAAAACTGGAGTACCCGATGAAAAACCTCCTGACCTTCCGTTGCAGAAATTCTCATTATGTGACCTGAGCCATGCTCAAACCTACAGCGTTGAGAGACCTAATGATTAAAAGTCAGCACTCTTATCCACTAGGCCACGGAGGCCCGTTACACCCAGCGATCTTTATAAATGAGGAAAAATAACGTTCTCTGTCTTTCCAACATTTACATATACGTATTATTAGAGCTATCAGCTTAGCGAAAGATGTTCAGAATATATAAATCTGTTCCTATCTGTATGAAGTAAACTTTGCAAGTTTTGTTTATTTGTATTTAACGACCAAGTCAACACTGATTTGGGTCATGTTTGGGCCTGTCAGTGTACCTATCCACGCTTTTCCTGAGAAGGCTTATCCGTAAGTGGTTTACCAGTTCAGTGCACATTCTGTCGCCAAAAACTGACCCCTGCCCTTCCTGAATCAGCGGAAGGGAGAGAATGACCATAGAAAAGATTTCATAATCAATCTGCACGAAAGAATGTTGCTGACCCCGGTAGGTATCGAACCCAAGTCTTCCTTATCACCAGTCAGACTGTATCCGACTGAGCTACCGCAGCCAGGCAAACTTTGTGAGTAGTAGTAGTTATGTTCTGTGGTTTTTCGTTTCCAAGGCCCCATGGGCTTACCCCATAATGGCATTGCAAGACGTAAAATTTGGGAAAATGACTGCGGCTGTAATAAGTTATCCATAAGGGAAATAGATACGCCTTAAGGGGGTGGGGCTACTCCTGCAAAAGTAGTTTCTCTTTGGATATGTCTAGGGGTATACTTTTAAAGGAAAGAATTTGCTCCTGTTTCCTTAACTTTTAGAGTAGACCCCTTGAGGAGCAAATTCTTCCCCTTTTAGAGTAGACCCCTTTTTCATTTGGACAGAGCCAACAGAGTAGCACCCATAAGGTCCTTAAAGTTGTATTTCCATCACGAAATCATGTCTATAGAATTGTGACCCCCTTTAATATGTTCTATAAAAGGGTTATCCTTTGGAAGCAAGGATCACACCTCAGAACTGAAAAATATTGTGTGCACATGTTTTCTGGGCCAGACTAGCTAGTTTCGGCCAATTAAGCCTCATCAGTGACCCTAAGATATTGTCAAAATTCCACAATGGAATCAATGATCCCGAAGGACAAGAAAATATAATCTACACTATGATGTAAGGCAGGGAGACGTTTTACCGCCGCCACACATTCCCAGACACCAGTTGTAGTGAAGTTAAATATGTTCTATAAAAGGGCTAGCCTTTGGAAGCAAGGAATACAGCACAGAACTGAAAAAATATGGAGTGTACATGTTTTCTGGGCCAGACTAGCTAGTTTCGGCCAATTAGGCCTCATCAGTGACCCTCAGATATTTTCAAAATTCCACAATGGAATCAATGATCCCAAAGGACAAGAAAATATAATCTACACTTTTATATAGTAAACCTCGGGTTTGCAGGGGTATACATTAATTTCCGTATTCATGCTCTGAGACACTAGATTGTGGGTACTCGATAGAATGGCCTCGTCGAGGCGTTTCTGTCGACTCCCCGCAATCTATGTTTTGAGCAAAAAGGCAAATATTCCATTTTTTCTTTTTAAAATTTCTTTTTCTTTGGCCAAAAAATGACAATGTATTTGTGTAGGAATGTTTCGAAATACGGTAAAAATGGTAGACTAACTGCCATACATTTCCCTTAAGATATTTATTGTTGGAGTTGAAACGCTTGCTTTTCTGTCTGTTTCGCTATTCAGACAGGCTGTTTCCTGTAATTGCAGTATAGTATTGCATCATCGTTAAGGCTGATTGGTTGATCGCGTCACGTGCCCCTCCAAGGAACAGTTACAATTTGGTCATTAGACCCGGTTTGCTCGCCTCATGGCGACCAAACCAAACATGTTAATTAAATGTTTTTGTTGTTGGAAGAAATATTAAAATGCAAATTTCAAAGAACATTTCAAACAATGCATTATGGATCTTTAGTTGCTATTTATATCGCAACACAAAATAATTTTGCCCTCTACTAGCACACACAGCAGCGTGGTCATATTATGTTGGGGTATGAAGAAGGTATAACAAGACGGATATAAGAATTTCTAAACCGCCTTGTGCAAATGTCGGATATCTTATCTGGAAGGCAAATATATTGCAAATGTATGTTACGTGAACAAGCCCGTGAAATGAACACACACACCCCGCCAAAATCCCACTTTATACACAGAAAACTGGTGTTTACGGGGGTATACAGTATTTCTCTTATTTCTGCTCCAAGACAGAGATTGTGAATACTCGTTAGAACCGCCTCAACGAGGCCGTTCTAACGAACACCCACCCACAATCTATTTTTGCAGTATCAATAATAGAAAATATCACGGATTTTCATCAGAAAAGTAGACATTTTGGAGATGCATCACGATAACAAGTCCGTGAAACGAAGACCCCCCTAAACCCCATTTTATATAGGGAAAAGTGGGGTGTAAGGGGGTAAACATTATCTGCCTTATTTTTGCTCCAAACCATAGATTGTGGGTACTCGTTAGAACCGCCTCATTGAGGCGGTTCTAACGAGCACCCACAATCTATGCCGAAAGCAGAAATTAGAAAGATGTTATCATTTTTATCTAATATATTTGACTTCTGACACCATGTTGGACGCCATTATTTCACACGGCCATGTTTTCCTAATGTGTGAAAAAATGAGCTTTGTCGCATGGGTGTGTTATTGTATTGACAAGATACGTCAGAGGATACACATTTTGCCATTTGCGGACAGCAAATGAGCAGATCAGCCTGATCAGCCCATAAGTGTTCACTGCTTGGTTATACAATACCTCGAGTTTCTATATTTAACCCTTATCCTGCTGAATATTTGAAACAGCCACACCCATTTCTCAGATTACACGAAATAATGTTTTGTTTAAATTTACGAACTGAATGACAACCAACCTACACTGTTTGCAAAGGTGGGCGTAGTCGTGAACAGCAGGATTCTTGCTAGTTTTCGTTGAGGCTTTAGGTCCCTGTCAACAATATTAGGTTATTTTGGAGACGTGGCTTCCGGTTTTGGGGACTATTACCCGACACTGAGGTGAAATGACATTTCAAGCCCTACCGCCCAAATTAAACACTATTCTTTAATGTTTTAATGTATGGTTTGACAGTGGCACCACTTTTCCAGGGAAGGCTTAAACCTTCTAAGCAGTTTATTAGTAAGCACCAAACACATCAGCCCAATCAATTTTTCCAGGTCCCAAGTACCGACAACCTATGTCTTGGAGCAGAAATAAGAAAAATAATGTATATCCCTGTAAACCCTAGTTTTCTCTACAAAAAATTGGTTTTAGAGGGGTGTTGATTAAAAGGACTTGTTAACAGGGTGAACCATGTGTACCCACCACAATAGTCTCCACCATTCTCACTGACATATTTAGCTACATTCTTGAGAAGTTGTATCTGAACGTCATGCTTGGCAATCGTCAATTCAGGCAAAATGATCTGTTCCAGGTCAGGACAAGCTATGAAGTCGGTGACTACCTTGTTGATTATACCTTTTATACCTGTGTTCCTGTAAGAGAACAAACGCCATTTCAAACCCTAAGATACCAAGAAAAACTGTATCTGAAAAATGCTGTTTCTGTCCTCTGTTTTAGCTTCTTGCAACTTTTCAAATACTGTTTTACATAAAGGCAATCAGTGTGGACCCAGATAAGATGGCGAACAGTGTGGACCCAGATCATACTGCTCATCTTGACTGGCAAACTGTGTGGATTCTGATTAGACGTCAAACAGTGTGGACAAAATCATACTGTTCAGCTTGACATTAAATAGTGTGGATCTTGATCAGACTGAGCGGTCTGATCTGGATCCACACTGTTTTTCTATAGTCAGCAGAAGACAGCACAAAAGACGACAAGTGTTGTGATTGGCATTCTAAGGATTAAGTGAACAGAAACACCAGCAATGGTAGCAGCTCTTTCAAAGATCGGGTTCCGATCAGCTCGGGCATTGGTCGGATTGAATTCATACTCATGAAAGGCATAGTCATGGATCCCTTCCGCTGATTCAAGAAGGGCAGTGGTCAGTTTCTGGCGAAAGAATGCACTGTACTGGTTAAGCGCTTACGTATAAGCCCGCCCAAGAAAAGTGGGAGTAGGTAAACTGACCGGCTCAAAAATGAGTTGATCATACTTGGCCTCAGTTAGGTGGTTTAAATCTTTGTTCGTTGTTCCTTATGCCCCGGTCACACCTTTACGTTTCTGCTACGTTTCACCACGTTTCTGACAAAAACCCAAAACGTGGCCAAACGTCGCAACCTGCTGCGTTTTTTATGCAAATTAGATGTCTTGTTGTGTACATGGAGTATGAGCTACGTTTCTACTGCGAAGCTGCGGCGTAAGACCCACGTATCGCGGCGTTTGCGTGTCGTAAGTGCTGCGTATATCGCGTTGCTGTTACGTAGGAGCTGCGTTTCATTCTGACCTGCGACGTTGCTGTTGCGTAACAGCGGCGTTTTAAAACGTATGTGGTCATAGTATTGTTGTCATTCATTCAAGTGACATCGAAGTATCAACATGACAAGGAAGAGAGGAAAGGCAACTTGCAAGACCGGGGCAAAGAGAAGCTCGATGCCTAATCTCAGCCCTGCGGTTAATATTCAGACTGATCAGGGATCAGAGCGGGACAGAAATCCGTGTTGTATATATATAATTTATATATGAGACCACTTGATCGAGATTAAAATGTATTATGCGATGCCACTTGACCTCATTTGAAACTCAACAAAAGCCACAATCGTCGCTATTACGCCGCAGGTAAACTTGAAACGCCACAGCTATTTTTACTACGGCGTACATACGCAGCAATAACGTCGCACATACGACAGCTACGTAGTACTTACGCCATGCTTACGTTATGATACGCCGGAGATACGGCGTATTTAAAATTAAAACGTAACAGATACGCCGTAGATACGAAAGGAACGTCGCTGTTACGCAGCGACAACGTGTCGTACGCCACACTTACGTGGTAAGTCTTGAGTGGCGTATGTGCGGCGTAAGGGGCGTTTGTGCTACGCTGCTGCTGCGTTCCTTTCGTTTGCACTGCGTTTCTGCTACGTATGTACGACGTTTCGAACCTGCCACGTATGTGCGACGTAAAGAAGTTGCATGCAACTTCTTTACGTGGCAGCTTCGCGTAAGAGGCGTTCCTGCTACGTATCTCGGCGTAAGAGCTACGTTCCTGCGGCGTACCTTTCGTTTCGCCACGTATTGAGAAACGTAGCGCTTACGCGGGTCGAAACGTAAAGGTGTGACCGGGGTATTAATATTTATGTATGTTGTGTGTACTCATTAGCCTCATCGAGGCGATTCTGATGAGCATACACATCATACCTTTGCAAGAGAAAAGAAGAAAGTCTCCTTTAACCCATTTTGTACCAGAAACCCCAAAACGGGTAATTGGCAAACAGTGCAGACCCAGATCAGACGCCGCAGAACGCGGCGTCTGATCAGGGCCTACACTGTTTGCGAAAAGTTAAGCCAATTTCCAAATCAATTTTGAAGCTAACACAACCTGGCACCCCTTAATTTTGAAATGGACTCATGTTATATGTAAGGAGGAAGATTCCATTTGGTACAAAACGGGTTAATAATCCTTAACTATTTCTTATCAGGAGGAACTCTCGGAGGACTCAAATGCGGCTCGACTTAGCCATGGTAAACGAGCCATTAGTGTTCGGACCAACGAGGTTTGTCTATATTTGGTTTAAACAGTATTTATTTTTATAAACTTTTCACATATACAGAACACAATATTACATGGTATAGGATCTGATAAATCATCTCCTATTAGTCCGGCAGAAAACACGAATGACCTGGAAATGGAGTATAAACTTTTTTTCTCTTTTGATTCTTGTTGTTTAGGCATTGCATTTGAAGAATCCAAGTGATGCCACCTTGGCATCATTGAGCATTTGAAATATTCAAGATGGCGTCCAGGATGTCTGACATTTAGACTACTAAGACATATCTGACCGTTATATCTGTTTTAAACATGTTTTTAGAATCTTTATGGGTGTTTTAAGATGGATTTTATAAAAAAAAGTAATAGCAAAGAACATGATTGTGATTTAGAAAGTTGATCGTTCAATATGCTGCCCAAGATAGCTGCCATTTTAAAGCAAAATTAAGTCTGAAATCAAAATAATAGAGAAATATCAATTTTCATGCAGTTTTCACAGTAATTGTATTTATAGACTTTGATTAGCAGGTTGTTTTTGTTTTCTGAATGGTAAAAATTCCCCCAGAACATGCAAGCTTTGCGTTTGGTTGTTGAGGGGGTGTTATACCTCTCTTCAATACAGAATGTATATATGACTAGCTATCGTGACTTGGAAACAGTTCTTGAAGACGTGGCACGTGAGAGCACTGGGTAGATTGTCTTATCAGAGCAGTATTCATAATGATGGTGTATGTTAGGGCTGAGCGGGTAGGTGACTGGCCTTTGCACACCCAAGCTGTGAAATTCATGATGCCCTATTTCTTCACAGTATGTCACATTATTTATCCTCGTTATGGCCTATATTACCTGAGGCCAATGGAGAGTTTGCCTAGTGTTGTTCTGAAACACATTATGCAAAGTGAACATGTCATGAGACATATTCCAGGAGTATGGAACGCCATCTAGAGTGACATGTTCATTGGAACCACCTTCATGAGATATGAGCATGGGAAATGTGGTATAATTGGATTGACACTCAAACCTGAAACTCTGAAAATCTGGGGTCTTAGTCTTCATACATGTAGCAGACTGGAAGAAGACTTAGCAGATATCAGCAGTCCAGAGAAGAAAGAAGGTCAAGTGAAGCATAAAGAAGAAGAAAGGGGTAGAATTGAATCAGATGCTAAAGATTGGGAAAACATACAATGGAAGCTTGAGATATGTACTGACCCGCTTTATCCTGCAAAGCAGCCACAGATAATAGTGAATATTGCAACAGGTCAGCTTGCTTGGGAGAGAGTAAAAGTTGACAAAACAATCAAACTTGGTACAGCAGCTATGAGACAGTTTGAAAGTAAATGACCTGAAGGGTTTGATACGAAAATCTCTAAAGTAATCAAAACACCTGCTGAAACAAAGAAACACATGAAAGTGTGAGAAACGAAAGTGTTTGATACTAATCTTATCTATATCAGAGCTACCGGGTTGCAGGCAAGCTCTAGGGACACATTTTAATAGAATCTTGGCACATGAATTGGCACCAATTCCAACTTTTATGTTCAGTGATACTGGAGACATTAAAATCTGCACAGCTAAGTCTGTTCTCAAGAAACTTTTACAATCAACAGTGTCTACCCGGAACTTGGAAACCCAAAGTAGTTGCGATGTAATAGGCGGATCTGCAGTTCTATACGTTATTCATTGGCCTGTGAATGGGACATTGCAGAACTATATGAATAACTTCAAACACTATATCGGTAAGATGCTGCAAAAAGAGATCTGTATGTAGTATTTGGTCATTACAAGCCCTACAGCACTAAAAGTGTGAAAAGGCCAGGCATGGCAACACAAGCCAGTAGGGTTCATTAATTGACTCTGTCAATGCCATTGCCACCACAAAATGTTATACTTACTGGGACCGAGAATAAGCAGCAGCTTATCGAAGTGATTTCTGATGAACTAATTAAGGAAGGCACACACAGCCTCACATAGATTGATTGTGACTGGTGATGACAACACACCAGGTGAAATTCACAAAGCTGTTGTTATTGAAAGTGATGATATTCAAACAACACACGAGGAAGCTGATGATATACTTGCACAACAAATGTTTGTGGCAGCAAGCGAGCATCAAAAGGGAATTGCCGTGATCTCTGATGATACGGACGTGTTTGTGTTACTGCTTCATCATTACATAGATCAAAATCTCAAAAGGTCGAACTGTGGTAGATATTCGGGAGATGGTCCAAAGACACAGTGCTATAATACCAGATTTGATTAGTGCTCATTCTCTCTCAGGCTGCGACACTGTCGCTTGCTGCTATGCCATTGGCAAAGCCATTGGCAAAGGCAAGGTAGTGAAAATCCTACAGTCAGGTTACAGCCTTCCTGCAATAGGCAATGTAAATGTTGAACTCTCTGTGGTCAATCGAGAGGCATCATCATTTATTTACGCATGTTACGGTTACCCACAATGTGAAGACATGACAACAACTCGTTAGAACATGTGGAAAACCAATGTAGGAAAATCTTCAAAATCAGCCCAAAAGCTATCATCATTGCCACCAACCACTCAGTCGTTCAGAGAAAATGTAAGGCATGCACATTCGCAGGCATGCACTAGATCCCCATCCACCAAACTTAATGCCAGAGAACTATGGGTGGTTGAAAAATGAAGCAACTGAAACATTGTCTCCCGTGACAGTGCCAAAAGGCACTGCACTTGCCCCAGAAGATGTTCTCAATCTCATCAAATGTCATTGTGAGAGTGAAGATCCTTGTTCTTCCATGAGATGTGGTTGCAATAATGCAATACTTGGTTGTACCATATTTTGTGTATGTCAGGGACTATTGTGTGCAGGAATGAACAAACAAGCTCATAGAATGCCTGAACACAGATACTTGGTATCAATGCATCGAAATTCGCAGAGGATTAATGTGTATGAGAAACCTAACCCCCTTCATTTTGATGAATTATATCTGAATGTTATATTGATAACCTTGGATAAACGGGGATTATATCTTGATTTGCTTTGGTTGTTTATGGCATATTGATACATTAAACCATGTCTCTTTCTATATTATATGAAATATAAAGAAGCAAATAACAAAATGAACACTTTTCTAGGTAAGTTGAATTCTTCTTTAAATTTCACTAGCGCATCCAGCGATTCTCGTAAATGCCAGATCTTCCTGTGATGTCATCAAGATGGCATGAAAATGATATGCCCTATTTATTTTATCACCTGAAAATCAGACATTTAAAAGAATTGATAAAAGCACTTGTGAGATGTAGAGAAATTTTAATTCATAGAAAATTGTTCGTTCCGGAATTGTTTCTTTATGCTTTCTTATTCTGATAAATTTTCAACAATCCATCCTGGATGTCATCTCTAATTATATTGATCCTTTGTTAAGTAATGCAAAAGACCCTATCTGAAAAACAAAAACAGTTAAGGAGGCCCATTCAAATGCAAATTTCTGGACTTTGCCTGACTCGAGAAAGAATTTCTTACGTGCTTACCATTTTGTCAGCCATCTTGTCCACACTTTTAGATTTTGTTTTTGTTTTGCTGCAAGTTTAGTGCCTTTAATTAGATTTCAGCCTCACAGCAAACAGTTAAAGGAAAAAAAAACAGCTTAAAATGTGACTATGTATCAGATAAGGCCTCCGCTGCTAAAATGGCTGCCATCTTGGACGCCATCTTGGATATTGCGAAACGCTCAATGATGCCAGGGTGGCATCACTCGGATTCTTCAAGTACAATGTATGCACTACAAGAAACAACAAAGAAAAAAGTTTATACTCAAGTTCCAGGTCCTCCCAGAATCCTCCCGAATTCTGCCGGACTATATTGTCTGTACTTACTGACAGGTATCCAGCAAAACTGAGATTATGTTGTCTTCCTCCACAAACGGGTAGGCTCGAAGTGTAGAATAGTAGGACTCTAAATCAGGAAGAAGCTGGAAGAAACATTCACTTCTAAACCCTACAAAAAAGAATAAATATTCAGTGAGTCAGATATATTATATGTAAAGGAATAAAATACACATTTAGGGGACGCAAAATATCATGTTAAAAGCGACAAGAGCTGTCAACATACAGAATATCTCACCTGGAAGTCTGGAAGTGGCCTTGATATCACAGACATAAGTGGGGTTATTGCTGAATAAATCTTTGGATCTCCATCTATCATCACACCAAATATTAACATTATCCATCATATGGTTTGGAAAATATGAGCACTTAAAAACGGTAACTATAATATTTCAAACTCTGTGACATTGACCTTGAGGTCATGGGTATTGGAGGGATATTACTGAATAAAACACAAGCGAGCTTAACCCTTGTCCTGCTGAGCCCGGATATGCCTTATTTTTCAAACAATGCAGATCCAGATCATATGGCTTCTGAAGAAGCCATCTGATCAGGATCTTCATTGTTTACCATTCAGTTTATTAATTTTTTGCAAAAAATTGCATCAAGTTATCTGATTGGTTGATAATCAGTATTGGGGTGGCATATTTAAATATTCAGCAGCACAAGGGTTAAAATGATGATAGTGAAAGAAAAGCTTCCACTTTAATTTCGGACTTGCTGGCTTACTAGTGACAATACATCAAAGTATTGTGTTCTCTGCACACAGATTAGATTCAGACAAGTCTGCATATCTACTCTGTCTGGCTTGAGTAAAAAACAAAATCATTACAAAAACACGACTACTCGAAATATATTGACAATTTTACCACCATAAAATGAACATTTTCAGCTAAAAAATCTGATATTTTTCTAATTTGTTCTCAAAACATAGGCGGCCACGATCTATGTTTTGGTAGAAATAAGAAAAATAATATATTTCCCTGTAAACCCCAGTTTTACTATATAAAAGTGGGGTTATACAGGTGTGTTTTATTGATCGTTCACCTTGTAAATCTAGCCCTAAAAGAACCAATGGAAATTGCAAGGCATACTGCATTTTTCCTATTTTCTGAGTAAAGTTTAAAATTCTCTGCACACGATTCGCATGAAATGTCAAGAATTATTTTCTCTGAAAAGTAAGAATATAAATACAATAAAGTTCCTATTTTAACATTACGAAAACACGCCTATACAAATACATTGTGAACTTTACCGCGGAAAAAACGAACATTTTAAGCTGAACAATTGTGATATTTTTCTTATTTCTGCTCAAAATATAGATTGTGGGTACTCGTTAGAACCGCCTCATCGAGGCGGTTCTAACGAGTATCCACAATCTATATTTTGGAGCAGAAATAAGAATAATAAGGTTTACCCCTGTAAACCCCACTTTTGCTACATAAAAGTGGGGTTCAAGGGGGTCAAAATTATACAGGCGTGTTTTCGCGATGAGACCACCTTTGGGACTTTCAAAGTGGTCTTTGTGGGACTTTTATCCGCCATTGAGATGAAATGATATCTTAAGCTCTGTCGCCTAATGAAACCAATAGGGCTTATAAGCATGGACGGTCCGACTTGCACCGCTTTGCCTGGGCAGGCTTAGATCCTCTAAGAGGTTTACCAAAACATCACGATAACAAGTCCGTGAAACGAAGACCCCTCTAAACCCCACATTATAAAGAGAAAAGTGGGGTTTACGGGGTATACATTATCTGCCTTATTTTTGCTCAAAAACATAGATTGTGGGTACTCGTTAGAACAGCCTCATTGACGCGGTTCTAACGAGCACCCACAGTATATGATGAAAGCAGAAATAAGAAAGATGTTATCATTTTTACCCAAAAATTGTAACTTCTGACACCATGTTGGACGCCACTATTTCACACGGACATGTTTTCCTAATGATGTGGGTCATTTTGTGTCACCTCCCGGAGAAAAAGGGAGAAGAGAGATAGAAGAAGAGACAGTAGAAAAGATAAATGTAAAGGACAGGGGAGAAAGATGAAATGGAGGTGTAGAAACAAAAGAAATGACAACATTCCCCAATCTACCCGTACCTGTTGCAAGAAATCAACCCAGGCATAACGGTGCGAGTCGGACAGTCCATGCTTATAAACCCAATTGTTTCATTTGGCGACAGGGCTTGAGATGTCAGTTCATCTCAATGTCGGGTAAAAGTCCCACAAAATTGGAAGCAACGTCTCCAAAATGACCTTTACAGTGTTGACGGGGACGTTAAACCTCAAATCAAACAAACAAACAAATTAACTTCAATAATATAATGTTTTTAATCAAGTAATTTTACATTGGCCCAGGTACAGGTCCGAGGTCTGCTGCATTGGCCCGAGGCCGAAGGTCGTGGCCAATACAGCTGACCCAGGACCTGTAACTGGGTCAACGCAAAATTACTTGATCAATGACTATTTTATTAATTGACACAATTAAAAAATCATGATTATTGATTATTTGACCTGTTTGTTCGGTATTGGCCCTCCTTTTCTCGTATCGGCCATATTTTTCCCATATTGGCCCTCTTTTTCTGTACTGACCCTGTTTGTCATCCGTATAGTGCTGGCAGTTTGGGCTCTACAAATGCTATACTATTGTGGTTGATTAATTTGTTTGTATTGGAGTTTTACGGCCCAGTCAACACTATTTAGGTCATTTTTGAGCCGGTCAGTTTACCTATCAACACTTTCCTGGGCAGGCTTATACGTAAGCGGTTAACCAGTACAGTGCACATTCTTTCGCCAGAAAAGGTTGATTAATACATGAATACGTAATGAAAGCATTACGTTAACAAGTCCGGGTAATGAACACCACTTAACCCCATTTAGTAAAGCGCAAGTTTGGGTTTACCGGTGTATACATTATTTTTTCCATATTGTTGTTTTAAAACATAGATTATGGGCGCTCGTTAGAACCGCCTCCCTGAGGCGGTTCTAACTGAGGCGGTTCTAACGAACACACAAATCTATGTTTGGTATTGAACTGAAAATAAAACAAAACATCGGAAACGAAAAAGTTCAATAAACCAGAAATACACCATTTCAGAACACGGATGTGTTATCATGATATTGATTCGCAGTGAGCTGTACGAGTTAAGACCATATGAGCCCCGCCAAGCGAATTAGTGTCTTCGAGCATTCCGTCATGACAAATTTTAACTGCGCATGCCCAGCCATTCAGGGGGGCCAGGGATATGGCTTTCTGCCTGGTGGTTCCTCTTGATTCACTGCTTGTATGAGCGAGCAGCGAAGGTTCTGGCGAGACTGCGCGGAAGCGCAGGCTCGCCTGAACCTTCGCTGCTCGCATAGGCGATAAGTACCAAAATCGCTTGACGGGGCCCATATATCCAAGTCTACGCCAAACACCTTAACTTACTAAGGCACTCTGTTCTCTCCTTTGTTCCACGTGACAGGGTGACTTTGTTGGGCCCAGTTTCGCTGGTACACGAATCGCACAGACTATTTCCCGCTCTCATCTTGTAGGTTCCCCATGGACATTGGCTGCATCTTTCATGTTTGAACTCAAAGCCGGGACCACATTCAACTAGAAAAATAAATCTACCCTTGACAGAATTACTGGGAACATGCACCCATACAATATCGTGTACATATGCAAAATACTTGTTATAAAAGTGAAATACCCGAAATATATAGCATTTCCTATGAGGGTAAATCAAACATATCACCATGTGGGACAATTGTAATCCGCCTATTATCTGTGTCCGATTTAAACCGCGCGACAAATTGTATAGAAATTAATAGGGCACGTGAATCTAAGACATGATTTAAAAAATTACTAGGCTAGATAGCAAAAATGTGATTGAAAATTATGAAAATTCAATATTTTATCGTAATTTCGATTATAATTTTATATAATTTTTTTTAAATAAAATTTAAGCTGGTCAATTCTGAAATGAAAATAGGACCCTTCGTCTCGTGAACCTCCCGTTTACTTCAATAGAAAATTAGCAAAAACTTACGAGGGTGTCTGTTTTTATACTGTAATAATTAAATTATACAATACGCTGTTAAAAATGTGACTGAAAATTCTAAAAGAAAATGTCTTTTCTTTCCAACAGTATCAAATAATTGAGGATCAAATAAAAACAAAGCTGGTCATTTTCATGTTGTTTTCTTGCCATTTTCAGTACTTTGAGCCGACTCTCCTCATTGTATCTATTTATAGCTATCGGTTCTCAAATTACGCGATTATCGGATTAAATCGGAAATTTCCGGCTTTTAGGTAGTTTAAGACGAATGGCAATGTGGGATTTGAATTCACACTGCTGAAATACCCGAAATATAGAGCATTTCCTATGAGGGTAAATCAAATATATCACCGGTTAACAAGCACGCGAAATGAAACCCCTCTAAACCCCACTTTATATCGAGGAAACTGAGGGGCTATACGGGGGTCTGCATGGGGGTATACATTATTTTCTTTATTTCTGTTCCAAGACATAGGTTGTGGGTACTCGTTAGAATCGCCTGAACGAGGCGGTTCTAACGAGCACCATGACCTATGTTTGCAAGATAAATAAGATACATTGTAAATATCACGGATTTTCATTGGAAAAGTAGCTTTTTTGGAGATGTGAAAAAAATGCACTATGTCACACGGATGTGTTATCCCAATATGAGTTATGCAAATTTATGACAATTATTTATTTAATTCATAATACAGAACCCTTTTTCCAGCTGCCGCTATGAGTGCCCCTATTTCAATCTGCACTATAAAATCATGAAAACAAGCATAATATATAATTTTGACCCCCTTAAATCCCACTTTTATATAGTAAAACTGGTGTTTACATGGGTAAACATTTTTTCTTATTTCTGCTCTAAAATATAGATTTTGGGTACTTGTTAGAACCGCCTCGATAAGGCGGTTCTAACGAGTTCCCACTTTCTATATTTGAGGAGAAATTAGAAAATTATCATATTTTTTTTTGCCTTAAAATTTTCATCTTTTCGGCGACAGAGATTACAATATATTTGTATAGGCGTGTTTTCGTAATGAAGAGCACATTTATAAAAGCAAAATAGTCCGATTTGTCCACGTGCCTTTTTTTATCGCCATGTAAATTCAGTCTCAAGTTTAGCTTTCCCTACAAAATTATATCG
This sequence comes from Lucinisca nassula, assembly GCA_963580285.1. Taxonomy (NCBI): domain Eukaryota; kingdom Metazoa; phylum Mollusca; class Bivalvia; order Lucinida; family Lucinidae; genus Lucinisca; species Lucinisca nassula. The sequence goes on along the minus strand of OY757012.1, from coordinate 157,095,520 downwards.
AAATGATGCATTCCAACGTTAGTACTTTCAGACGCCCATAAGTTTCCCTTTTTTCCCGGACGGGTCAAATTATTATAAAAGAGAATACATTAAAATTCCGCTATTAAGACCACCTAAAATTAACACTAATTCTGCTTCAAATCGCTTATTTAGTAGGTTGCGGTTATTTTTCTTTGCGTTTTCTGAATACAGTGTCCTCTGGTCAGAGACCATCTTTGGGACTGTTCAAAAGTGGTCTTAAAGACCACTTTCGAACAGTCTCAAAGGCGGTCTTAATATAGGAATTTTACCGTATTTGGACTGACGTGCCTTTCATATGCACATATTTTATCACCGTTCCCTTCTACTTCCCCATTTCGTAAATAACCCATCACCTATCACCAATTAAACAATTACGAACTTCTCTCTAAAGTCTTCACAACCGTTCCTTTATCCTACTGAATAAGGCCAAAAAAAATGTCTTGTTTCCGGAAACATCAAAATAATTTTCTGGGCAGGTAGGTAGGCAAACTTTTTTTTTGAAAACTTTTTTGTATGGGAAAAGCATAAATTCTTTGAAAAACACCCTTAAAATCAAAGAAAAATTCTCAGAGGTCTCTAAAAAAGTTTGGGTAGGCCCCAAAAAAGTAGGGTCGGTAGGGTTTCCGGAAACAAGACCTTTTTTTGGCCTAATTAGTTTAGACAGATCCATTTCTGACCATCAATCAATCAAATTATTTGATGCTCAATTCACAAACAAAATGACAAACACTGTAGATCCTGATCGGCGACTTCTTCATCTGATCGGGATCCACACTTTTTGCAAAGGCAGACATCACGAAAACACGCCTGTTTAATTTTGACCCCCTGGAACCCCACTTTTATATAGTAAAACTGGGGTTAACAGAGGTAAACCTTATTTTTCTTGTTTCGGCTCTTAAATGAGGCGGTTCTAACGAGTACCCACAATCTGTATTTTGAGCAGAAAAAAAAACGAAATTTTTAACATGAAAAATTGTGATATAGGTTCAAGGGGGTAAAAATTATATAGGTGTGTTTTTGTGATTGTCAGGACATCATGAAAACACGTCTAAATAATTTTTACCCCCTTGAACCCCACTTATATATAGTAAAACTGGGGTTTGCAGGGGTAAACCTTATTTTTCTTATGTCTGCTCTAAAATATAGATTGTGGGTACTCGTTAGAACCGCCTCGATGAGGCGGTTCTATCGAGGCGGTTCTAACGAGTACCAACAATCTATATTTTGAGCAGATATAAGAAAAATATCACAATTTTTCATCTTAAAATTTTCATTTTTTCGGTGATAAATGTTACAATGTATTGGTATAGGCGTGTTTTGGTAATGGTTATGCACAGCCTTACATAAAGAAGAATACGGGCATGCTTGTTTCATTTCTTTCCTTAGAAAACCTAGCGTTAACAAGTCCATCAAATGATTACGCTTGTAAACCACACTTTATATGAAGAAAACTGGGGTTTTCTAGGGTATACATAATTTTCTTTATTTCTGCTGTCAGACACAGGTTGTGGATACTCGTTAGAACCGCTCACTGAGCCAGTTCTACCAAGCACCCATATCTATGTTTGGAGTATAAATAAGAAAAGAATCACAAATTTTCTTCAGAACAAATGTCCGTTTTAAATACATGAAGGCCTGCGCTTTCTTTCTCGGGTGAGTTTTGCTAATGGCACGTCCAGGTAAAAGTTACTCTACTTTTCATGAGAACAGGTTGGATCATTACGAAAATACACCTATATGGCCCCCGCCCATCGGGGCTTGAAGAAATATATGGGTTGCATGATGCTTAAACGCAGAGCTGAAACCGACCCGCACACGAAGCGGTGCGAGTCGGCCCGTCCATGCTTATAAACCCTACTGGTTTCATTGGGCGACAGGGCTTGAGATGTCATTTCATCTCAATGTCAGGTAAAAGTCCCACAAAATTGGAAGCAACGTCTCCAAAATGACCTTTACAGTGTTGACGGGGACTTTAACCTCAAATCAAACAAAACAAACAAAACAAATACACCTATATAATTCTGACCCCCTTGAACGGGCCTCCGTGGCCTAGTGGATAAGAGCGCTGACTCTTAGTCATTAGGTCTCTCACCGCCGTAGGTTCGAGCCTCGCTCGGGCCACGTGTGAGACGCCAAGTTCTGCAACGGAAGGTCAGGTGGTTTTTCTCCGGGTACTCCGGTTTTCGCCCACCTCTGATTAACGATCGGCTCGATATGAGTGAAATAATCTTGAAAGGGCCGTAAAACCCAACCAAAAAAAAAAAAAAAAAAAAAAAATTCTGACCCCCTTGAATATGTTCTAGAAATGGTTATCCTTTGGAAGCAAGGAATACACCACAACACTGGAAAATATGGAGTGTACATGTTTTCTGGGCCAGGCTAGCTAGTTTCGGCCAGACTAGCTAGCTAGTTTTTATATGGTAAAACTGGGGTTTACAGGGATAAACATTATTTTACTTATTTCTAAATACCACGAGGCGGTTCTAACGAGTATCCACAATCTATATTTTAGAGCAGATACATTGTAAATACCACAATTTTCATCATAAAATTTTCGTATTTATTTCGGTGTTAAAATTTACAATATATTTATATAGGCGTGTTTTCGTAATGGTAGATGTTTTTAATCAGAGAGAGGACCAGTCTGTTTGTCGTGGTTCCCATTACGAAAACACGCCTATACAAATACATTGTAACCTTTATCGCCGAAAAAATGTAAATTTTAAGATGAAAAAAATGGGATATTTTTCTTATTTTTGCTCAAAATATAGTTTGTGGGCACTCGTTAGCAACGCCTCATCGAGGCGGTGCTAACGAGTACCCACAATCTATATTTTAGAGCAGAAATAAGAAAATAAGGTATACCCCTGTAAACCCCAGTTTTACTGTATAAAAATGGGGTTCGAGGGGGTCAAAATTTTATAGGCGTGTTTTCGTGATGCCTTCACCCGAACATATCTAACGTTACACAATAAGAGATTCTCTTACTGTTTTTTTTTTCGTTTTTACGGCCTCTTTATTATCTCGAAAGCGCGCGCATGTGTAACTGGTGATCGGGAGGTTCCGGGTTCGACACTTGTCGGGTCGGCATCATTCATTCGAGGATATTTGCCATGAAATCTGTTCTTCTGCCATTTTCTCCCTTCCGCTAATTCAAGAGGAGTAATTGTTAGTTTCTGCATTGCCCTTGTTAACCGTTAATGCATACACATGCCCAGGAAAAGTGTGATTAAGTAAACCGACCGGCCCGATATGACCCACATAGTATTGCCTGAGCCATCTATATCCATTTCTTTTTACATAACGCATATTTCCATACTTACCCTCACATTCTATCGAGCCTTTTCTTTTCGCCACAGTATTGGGCTCGCAAGGGATACACTTGTCCCGACTGCTAGTTGTTGCCTTATAGAAGTTATTCTCGCATGGGTCACACCTGTCTGTGGTTGCGTTGTATTGCTTGCCAGGAACACACACCTCTGAAAGGGACAAAGTATTTTCCAGGCCAACAAAGAATGTCGGGCCAACGTTGGACCGACAGAGATACGACGTGTCAATATCATAGTTGGACCGACAGCGATACGACATGTCAACGTTGTAGTTTGACCGACAGCGATACGACGTGTCAACGTCGTATCGTTGGATGCTGTTTTGTGCTTGCCACAGTCAGCAAGGAATGTCGGACGAAAGTCGGGCCGATATCGATATGACGTGATAACGAGTCCGATATCGGCCCGACCATGGTCTGCTGTTTTGAGCTGGCTGGGAAAGGATTTCGGATAGTTTTATACAGTTTATATGAACTCTGGTGCATGCAATCTGCAATCTCTTTGTGTAATGGATATTTGTATTTACACACGATTTTATTTCTGCTGTAAATCATTGACTATACGGTAGTTCTCCTAAATTTCGAACACCCTAAAAATTCGGACACCAAAAATTATTGTCAAAAATCATTTCCAAAACATCTCTAAAATCTCGAACAGTGGCATTTTTATGACAGCAATTTCTAAAATTTCGAACACTGAATTTTCTAAAGGAACTACCACTACTGCACATTAAAACCATTAAAATATGTTTCAGTCCTGTTTAAATCTCATTAAAAATTAAATTCCTGTTAAAGCCATCCATTACTTTTCGTTTGCAAAAATTAATGGATTCCAGCTAAAGCCATTAACGTCCATCTTTATGGCCATTATTTTATTGGAAATGGTCATCAAAAAGCAAATCAAGCATTTAATTGCAATTAATTTTATTACCCTGTAAAATTTAATGACCATTAAAAAGTAATGGCCCATTATTTTTAAACCCCCGCCGCAAAACAGAGCGGGGATTATAGGAATGACCTTGTCTGTCCGTCTGTCTGTCCGTCCGTCTGTCTGTCTGTAACACTTTCTTGTCAGCTCCATATCTCATGAACCCTTTGAAAGATTTTCATTAAACTTTGCTCAATTAGTTGTCTCAGTGAGCTGATGTACAGAACCCATAAATGAACCATGCCGACTCAAGGTCAAGGTCAAGGTCACAGTCGAAGGTCACGAATTTGAAACTTGGAATTTGTGTCCGTTCCATATCTCCTTTACCCTTGGAAAGATTTTCATTAAACTTTGGTCAAATATTCTTTTCAGTGAGCTGATGTGCAGAACCCATAAATAAACCATGCCGACTCAAGGTCAAGGTCACATCTGAAGGTCAAGTGTTTGAAACTTTGAATTTTGTGTCCGTTCCATATCTCCTTTACCCCTGCATGGATTCTCATTAAACTTTGGTCAATTATCCCCTCAGTGAGCTGATGTGCAGAACCCATAAATGAATCATGCCGACTCAAGGTCTAGGTCACATTTGAAGGTCACGAGTTTAAAACTTTGAATTTTGTGTCCGTTCCATATCTCTTTTACCCCTCAAAGGATTTTCATTAAACTTTGGTCAGTTAGCCCCCTCAGTGAGCTCATGTGCAGAGTTCATAAATGAATCATGCCGACACCAGGTCAAAGTCACATTGGAAGGTCACGAGTTTGAAACTTTGAAATTTGGGTCCGTTCCATATCTCCTTTACCCTTTGATAGATTTTCATTAAACTTTGGTCAATTGTCCCGCTCAGTGAGCTGATGTGCCGAACACATAAATAAACCATGCCGACTCAAGGTCAAGGTCACAGGTGAAGGTTACAAGTTTGAAACTTTGAATATTGTGTCCGCTCCATATCTCCTTTACCCCTGGTAGGATTTCCATTAAACTTTTGTGAAATATACCCCCTCAGTGGTCTGATATGCAGTGCCCATGAATAAACCATGCCAACTCAAGGTCAATGTCACAGGTGAAGGTTGAACCTTGATATAAAGTGCGGCGGGGTAGTTGGGTGTCTCTCCGACTACTTTCTTGTTCGTTTTGTGATGTTTTAATGCCCATGTGTTCACAGATTTAATGGCCATTACAGAAAAATGATGGCTATTAAAACTTTTTGTGTCTATCACTGGCCATCAACTATATTTTCATGGTCATAAAAAGACAATGAATAATATTTTCCATTTTTAATGGTCATTAAATATATTAGCAAACATTATTCACATTAAAAACGGTTATTTCAAGGGTGTTGACATTTTCATGGCCATTTATTTGTGATCAGGTTGTGTTGCAAGTGAAGAATATGACCACATTAGCCAGATGGGTCGGATCTTTAAAATTTCGAACAGTGAACTATTCGCCAGCTCGAATTTCTAAATATTCGAACAGCTGAAAAAATAATTATTTAATTTTGTTCGAAATTTTAGGGGAATTACCGTAGGTAGTCTTTATAATATCAGTGTTTGGCGATATGATAGAATGCCTTTTATCGCATGGGTGTGTAACCTTAATGGTCAGTGTATTTATTCTGTGGACTATATGAGTTAGAATGACACAGAAATGTGAGATAGGTGTATCTGTAATATCTCTAAATGTAAACATTTGTGATAATTTTTCTTGGTCTCATGCCCACAATAATTGTTCTTAGCCTCATGCCTCGAATATAAATTGTGGATATTCGTTAGAACAACCTCAACAATGCGGTTCTAACAAGTACCAACAAACTATGAGTTGGAGCGAAAACAACACGTTAACAAGTCCGTGAAATGAACACCCCTTAAACCCCACTTTATATAGAGAAAACTGGGTTATACAGGGGCAGTCATTATTTTTCTTATTTCTGCTCCAAGACATAGATTGTGGGTACTCGTTAGAACCGCCTCAATGAGGCGGTTCTAACAAGCACCCACAACCCAAGGCATAGGTTGTGGGTACTCGTTAGAACCGCCTCAATGAGGCGGTTCTAACAAGTACCACAACCTAGGTTTGCAGTATAAATATGAAAAATATTACGAATTTTCATCAGAAAATAGCCATTTTGAAGATAAAAAAAATATACTTTGTCGCACGGGCCTGTCATCGTAATGAATATGGGAAAAAGTGTACACCCCTGTAAACCCAAATCTTCTCTGTATAAAGTGGAGTTTGCAAGAGTTTTGATCAGTGCGCAGACTTGTTAACTTGGTAGAATGTTTCTAAAGGCTGTATCCTGCATGGGTAAGCAAACTACATCTTACATGCGTGTTCATGTATTAGTGAATTTATTAAATGAGATATTTAAAACGCATTTTATTCACGACTGTTTTACAAAAATATTCAATATTCCGCCATTAGGAAACGCGACGTCGTTAAGGACATCGTAATGTAACATTACGGGGCGTATCTTTCTAATTTGCATATTTAATCCACCTGTGGATTACGGAATTTATTACATTGAGTTATTACACTCTCAGACGCGACGTCATATGCTAAAAAGGAGTCTATAATATCTTTTGAACTAGCCTTTGCCAGACTTTCTTTACTGATTCCTGCGCTAAGCATAGGTTATGTGTACTCGTTAGAACTGTCTCACTGAGGCGGTTATATCGAGTACCCGTAATGTATGTTTTTCAGCAGTTATAACGAAAATACTACATACCTTGTAAACCCCAATTTTCGCTATATAAAGTGGGATTTACAAGATGTCCGTTTTACGGACTTGTTAACGTGATGGGTTAATTAAGTCTTAGCTTTATCACACATGTCTAAAGACAAATTTTCGATCCACATGTGTCATATAAAGAAGCCATCTGATCTGGATCTGTGTCATTCAGTTAAAGAGTGAGTGAGTTTTTGGGTTTTACGTCTCACTAACAGCTAAGGTCATACGGAGACGGGACCTCGGTTTAAAGACTCATCCGTAAGTTTGGAGATGCCCGGGATCGATCCTGTGATCCCTGGTTTACAAGGCGAGTAGCATAACCATTACACCACGGTGGCTTCTGTAATTCAGTTGGTGAATTTATGTAGGCATAAATTACAAACGTACATCAATTAATTTGATTGGTTGACAGCTCACGTGAACAAGTCCGTGAAATGAAGACCCCTAAACCCTACTTTATAAAGGGAAAACTGGGGTTTACGGGGGTGTTCATTAGTTCTCTTATTTCTGCTCCTAGACATAGGTTGTGGGTACTTGTTAGAAGCGCCTCATTGAGGCGGTTCTAACGAGCACAACAACCTATGTTTTGAGCATTTATAGGAAAAATATCAAAGGACTTTCATCAGAAAAGTAGCCATTTTGTAGAAGTGAAAAATGCACGATGTCGTACTGGTGAGTCATTGTAATGCGTCAGAATGGGTGTAGCAAAATCAATCTATTCAGAAGGACGAGGGTTAATACCTACTTGTACAATCATCCCTACTCTCGGCCCCGTCTTCAAGAGTTGTTGGTTTTGCAAGAGGGCATTCTTTACACGGCGCACTTCCTTCGCCGTCCTTATAACGGCCGTCAGGACAAGGGACACATCCCGTCCCCTCTTCATTGGGGGTTTCCCCAGCTGGACAATTTACTGCAAAAATAAATGCAATCTTTGATCGATTGTTTGTCAATTAACCAAAAGTTAGCAATACTGCATTAGCTTCATTGCTTTTGCCCATGTGATAATCCTGACACGCACAGCAGGGAGGTGTTTTTTTTTCTCCGGGTATACCGGTGAATAACGATCGGCTCCAAATAATTGAAATAATTTTGAAAGGGCCGTACAAAAAGTTCTCCTTGCCATCTGACACAACAAAATTATCCAAGTACACCAAAAATATCCGTCAGTCATTCAACCGATCAATCAATTAATCAATCATTCATTCAGTCAGTCGGTCAGTCGGTCGGTCGGGCGGGCGGGCGGGCGGGCTTTCGGGCTGGCGGGCGGGCGGGCGGGCGGGTGGGTGGGTGGTCGGTCGGTCGGTCGGTCGGTCAACCAACCAACCAACCAACCAACCAACCAACCAACCAACCAACCAACCAACCAACCATCAATCAATCAATCAATCAATCAATCAATCAATCAATCAATCAATCAATCAATCAATCAATCAAATAATCGACCACCAATTACAATCTATTGATCAATTAATTAATCAATCAAGCAAGCAAGCAACCAAACAACCAACCAACCCCAATTCATCCATCCGTCAAATCAATCAATCAATCAAATCAATCAATCAATCAATCAATCAATCAATCAATCAATCAATCAACCAATCAATTAATCAATAAATAAATAAATAAATCAATCAAAAACATGAGTTACCAATGAGAAATAGGTACTTATCGCAAAAGCGAAGAGCAAATGTTCGAGCGAGACTGTGCATGAACACTGTTACAGCACAGTCCGACTCCAGTCTTTGCCGTTCGTACACATACAGAGAAGATACTGAGGCAGCTTTATAGTGCCTGAACTTATACGTTGCAGCCACAGTGTGGAACATAGATCGGAGAATGTTAAGAACCTTTTTTCATATGTACGAACCTAAAATTAAATGACTCGTGCTAAGAGAGTGAGAGAGTGTTCGAGTTTTACGTCCCACAAACAGCTAAGGTCATACGGAGACGGGACCTTGGTTTTAAAGACTCATCCGAAAGTCTGGAGAAGCCCTGGATCGATCCTGCGACCCCTAGCATACAAGGCGAGTAGCGTAACCACTACACCACAGAGGCTTCTGACTCGCGCTAAGCGAAAAGCGGATTTGAGCATGTGCGCCCCGCCCACGGGTATATCAGTTTCAGTGCTCCATGTGGATGACCATTGACTATTGACGCAAAACGTCTTCATATATTCTTGAGGCTTGTTTCAGAGGCGGATATGGGATTTCGCTGGGAGTATATGCCCGAAGGCCAATTTTCGCTTGTCGAGGTTCAAATGAGATCGCGGTGGAACGGTGTACTTACAGAAGCAGTCCGTTTCGTTTACGGTGCCACCAGACTTAGTTATCTTTCCATTCGGGCATTGTTTACACTGGAATTCTAAGCCCCGATCCTCCATAAAGGTGTTAGGTGGGCAGGGCAGGCAATCCTTTTCGTCCATGCTGTAGAATCTACCTTCTCGGCAATACTCTGAAAAAAAAAAAAGTAAAATTATTTTCTATTATTTTCAAAAGCATAGCGCTGAATACGTATATATTTCGCATACTTATAGCATACATGTGAATAATATTAACTATTTGCTACAACACCATATTAAAAAGTTTGTTATGAACACCCCTCTAAACACCACTTTATATAGAGATAACTGGGGTATACAGGGATGTACATGTACATTATTTTCCATATTTTTGCTCAAAAACATAGCTTGTCTGTACTCGTTAGAACCGTTTCAATGAGGCAGTTCTAACGAACACCCACAACCTATGTTTGGCTTACAAAATATTGACCTAAAAATAACCAAGTTAAAAGCAATCTGTCACACGGATGTACATTACGAAAACACGCCTATTCAAATACATTGTAAACTTTACCGCCGAAAAAAAAAACACTAAAATTTTCAGATGAAAAATTGTGATATTTTTCTTATTTCTGCTCAAAATATAAATTGTGGGTACTCGTTAGAACCGCCTCGATTGTGGGTACTCGTTAGAACCGCCACATCGAGGCGGTTCTAACGAGTACCCACAATCTATATTTTAGAGGAGAAATAAGAAAAATAAGGTTTACCCTTGTAAAACCCAGTTTTACTATATAAAATTATGGTTCAAGGGGGTCGAAATTTTATAGACAAGTTTTCCTGATATTTGCATATTATCGGAGTTACTCTTAGCGAAAAGAGGAGCTAATTCTTTACTTTATGAGTCACCCCGAGAGGAGCAAATTATTTCCTTTAACCCATATATATGCCTAGCGCCCTTTTGGGGACATTGACAAACGGTGCGGACCCAGATTAGACGCAGCAAAGGCTGCTCTTATATTTTTAAGCAAAAATATTACTAAATTAGGTATTTTACTTCCTAGAACAATTACCAATTTCACCACTTACGATGCTTTATCGTATTGGGGCCCAGTAGGAAGTACATTCGACTGAGCCACTTATGCTGACTTAGGCTTCTTTCGAGCCACAGGGTACCCTTTGCCAGAATGAAGTAAAGGCTGAACCTTACAGGTTTGCGTACGCTCCCGCCCATCGGGGCTTGGAGAAATAGATTGGGTTACCTGGTGCTTCCGCACAGAGCTGAAATCGACCGAACATTAGTACTGGTAAGCCACCTTCAGAAGGTCTACGCCTGTCCAGGCAAACTGATGAGAGTTGGACCGTACGTATACCTAATTATAGACCCTTGCGGTTGGCTTGAGATGTCGGGTAAAAGTCACACAAGATCGGAAGCAATGTCTCAAAATGACCTCAATACTGTTGACAGGGACGTAAACCCTCGACTCAATAAACAAACTAACAAGTTTGCTCAACATAATTATGTTTTGTAGCAAGAAATAAAGATAATTGAGCCAGCGCACGACAAAACCTACAATAAGAAATGTGCGCCCATCGAAGACTCAGATTAGCTGCGCATCCATATAGTCTAACCAGTGGCTTCTCGTGATGCATGAAGGAGCATTGGGCCCTTAGCTATCCTTAGAGCGCACAACAGAGACCCTGATCAGACTGCGCGAATGCACAGGCTGATCTGAGTCTTCGTTGGGCGCACATGTCTTATTGTAGGTTTTGTCATGCGCTGGCTCAATTATCTTCGAGATATTGACTGTGGTGCAGTGGCACAGCGTTGGGCTCAAGACTGAGAACACAGACCATGATCGGAGGGCGTAACAAGGATAATTAATTACTTTTCCTTATTTTTACTTAGAAACATATGTTGTGGGTACTTGTTACTTCTTAGAAACATATGTTGTGGGTACTTGTTACTTCTTAGAAACATATGTTGTGGGTACTTGTTACTTCTTAGAAATATATGTTTTGGGGCCTTGTTAGAATCGCCTCGATGAGTTGATTCTTCTTAGAAACATATGCTGTGGGTACTTGTTAGAATCGCCTCGATGAGGCGATTCTAACAAGTCCCCACAACATAAGTTTATATGGAAAAACAAGAGGGCCATGATGGCCCTGAATCGCTCACCTGATCTATATTGTACAAGTGAAATGGTAGGTAATATAAGGAGTGGAGGATTGAGCATCTCTGTAGGCGGTGATCCAGGTAAACTTTCTATAAGAAGTTATTTTTTTAAAATAAAACATTTCTAGTTTTAGCTGTGGTGCCATCATGTGCAGTGAAGCAAATCAATTTCGTTGGTAGGTCACCCATGGAACCGTCATTTGAAATAATTTCCAAATCTGTCAGGCCTTTTAGAGGAAGAAGTCATTTTAGCATTTTTTCTGTATAAAGCTCTTGAAGCCATCTTGAGAATTTTGGGGCCCGTGCCCTTGATAATAAGGTCAAGATAACCAATATCTAATCAACTCTTTGGTAGGTTGCAATTATGCATTATGCCAAGTTTGAGCAAATTTCATGACTTCATTCATAAAACAGGGTGCAGACAAACCATTTGTGGCCCGAAATTAACAGTTTTTGTGGGAGCTTTGCCCTTGAAAATAAGATCAAGTTCATCAAAATCTAATCACATTTTGGTAGGTTGTAATTACATTTGGTTTGATCACACTTAATCAATTCTTTCAGGAGATAGGCTCCAGAGAAACACTTTTTTTTTTGGGGGGGGGGGGGATCTGTGTCCTTGAAAATCATGTCACGGTCAACAAAAGCTAAGCAAATCTTTGGTAGGTTACAGTGGTACATTGCACCAAGTCTGACCGAATTTCATCAAATTCGTCCATCATCACGAAAACACCCCTATATAAGTTTGAACCCCACTTTTATATAATAAAACTGGGGTTTACAGGTATAAACCTTATTTTTCTTATTTCTGCTCTAAAATAAAGATTGTGGAAACTCGTTAGAACAGCCTCATCGAGGCGGTTCTAACGAGTACCCAAAAGCTATTTTTTGAGCAGAAATAAGAAAAATGATGTGGCGGTTCTAACGAGTACCAACAATCTATATTTTAGAGCAGAAATAAGAAATATATCACAAGTTTTCATCTGAAAATTTTTATTTTTCGGTGGTTAAATTTATAATGTATTTGTATAGGTGTGTTTTCGTAATACGAGATAGGGTGTAGACAAGCCACTTTTTTGCCAAGATATAACAGTTTTGCGGGGAGGCCAATGCCCTTGAAAATAAGGTCAAAGCCATCGAATTCAAATGGCTGTTTTCTCCGATCCTTGTGATGTAGCCGTGCAAGTTTTGTCAGAATCCATAAATAGGTCCATGAGATATAGTGCTTCAGACTGGTTAAGACGACGCCGTTGCCAATGCCGACTCAAACATTATGCCCCCCTCCCCTTAGTGAAGGGTCATCCATCCACTGGTTGTTTTAATTTTTTCTCTTTTTTAGCTCTATTCTGGCGACTATATTGTTCATTCGTGCGGAACGGGTTTGGACACTACGGGTAGAGGGTCACCCAATAAATATACATGTAAAATTATTACAAAATCCATCAACTGGTTTTGGAAAAGTCGTTTTTTTTTTTTCTTCTATTTTAGCTCTGGTGGCCATCTAGTTCATCTAAGCGGAAAGCTGTTAGCAATTTTGCTAGATGGTCATCCAATAAATATTCCTGTTTAATCCTTTCAAAATCCACCCACTGGTTAAAGAGAAGAAGTCGTTTAAAGGCTGGTCATCTTGTTCATTGAAGCGAAACGATTTGAGCAATTTTAGTAGAACATTCCTGTGAATCCATCTACTGGTTAAGGAGGAAAAAAAAAATTTTTTTTTTTGTTTTCTATTTTAGATCTGGTGGCCATCTTGTTTATTCGAACGGAACCGGTTTGAGCAATTTTGGTAGATGGTCACGCAAGGAGCATTTCTTTGTGATAATTTTTAAAATCCATCCACTGGTTTAGGAAGAGAGTTTTTGTAGAGTAACATTCCTCTGAAATTATTTCAAAATATGTCCACTGATTAAGGAGGAGAAGGTGTTTACTTTTTTCTATTTTTGGTCTGGCGGCCATTCATTCGAGCAGAGCAGTTAGAGGATCACCCAAGGAGCATTCCTGGGAAATTATTCCAAAATCGATAGTAGTATAGGGTGTCACTTTGGGTACCGGTCCGGAGAGCCGTGTATGACATTTCTGTGTTGTGGACTTAGTCTCCGGCCCGGTACCCCTTTATCTAAGCTTGACTAGGCTAGGCTTGGCTTTGGTTGAATGGCGTGGTCGCCCCAATGTGCTTCTAGCGCCCGGTTACATAGCTTACTGATCTAGCTAACTGGTTTGTGGTTGTGATTAATGTATGCGTGCTATTTCGCTTCGGTCCGTAGATGCGGGTTTATCGAATATATGCTTAAACAGAGTAGAAGGTAGCTATGCTCAGGCTACTTTAATAGGACCCATGCACATCGGGAAACCCCCACATTCGGAGCCACTCTGGTCCATAGAGACATTCATGTGGCTCTAAAGTGTATTAGAGATAATCACAAATCGCCAGGAGTCCCGAAGTGCAGGGAAGCCCACTATGCAATTCACAAACACACTGGGGAGGTTGTTTGTCGTCAGAGGCGGCATCTAATTCTCTCTTTTTTGTCTCTTTTCTTTCTTTATTTTTTCATTTTGATTTACATATACAGCTTGGTCCTACCAAAGATACATTTTCCCACCAGAAGGTTAGTCATACCCACTGCCGGTCAGGTAATAAGAATCGGTTTTCTAAACCACATTGTCAAATGTGTAGATGTGGGCGTGTGGAATCACCACATTGTGGATCCACATTCTCCACATCACATCCACATTGCTCCACATTGAACAGTTTAAGCTAAATCTTCCCTGCAGGCACATGACGTAATTGTGACGTCACATCAACGTCGGCACAACGGCATGACCTTAATGCAACGTCACATCAACGTCGGTGCAACGTCATGACGTTGCACCGACGTTGATTTGACGTTGCCCTAGCGACGTGTGCCTGCTGGGTTAGAAGCCAGAAATAGCTGGTTGCAAAATTGCTGAATGTGTAGGTGTGGACATGAGGAATCTCCACATTGTGGATCCACATTCTCCACATCACATCAACATTTGCTCCACATCACATCCACAATTTTATTGTGGTGATATGGATGTTCCACACTTTCAATGTGGAGGTTACACAATTTCAATGTGGAGATATGGAGGTAACACAATTTCAATGTGGAGATGTGGAGGTTACACATTTGTGATGTGGAGATGTGGAAGTTAAGGTACCATAATATTAAGCAGTATATATCTAGGCACTTTAGCTCAGAGGTCAGATCATTTATAGGGACTAAAGATAGCCACAACATATGAGCATGACACAATGAAGTTTTGAGATACATAATGTCATCCTGTGGTACCCCTGGATCTCTTGAAAGTTTATTACAAACATTTCCAACAACAAACACCAGAGACTAAATTATTTCCAAAAGGCGCTATAATCCCTCAAAACTCATCACGAAAACACGCCTATATAATTCTGACCCCTCCCCCCACCCCTGAAACCCACTTTCATATCGTAAAACTGGGGTTTACAGGGGTAAACCTTATTTTCTTAGTTCTGTTCTAAAATATAGCTTGTGGGTACTCGTTAGAACCGCCTCATCTAAAATATAGATTGTGGGTACTCGTTAGAACCGCCTCGATGAGGCGGTTCTAACGAGTATCCACAATCTATATTTTGAGCAGACATAACAAAAATATCACAATTTTTCATCTTAAAATTTTAGTTTTTTTCGGCGGTAAAGTTTAGAATGTTTTGTATATAGGCTTGTTTTCGTAATGTGAAAATTTATAGCGTCTTTCATAGGAGCCGCTATAATCCCCGAAACACTGAAAATTTTCAGCGCCTCAGTCCGACCCTATAGCTCCAACACCCTACTAGCCTAGTCAAGCTTAGATAAAGGGTTGAGTATCCTGCCGAGAAACTATGGCGAGGGTCAATAGCGACAAATTATGGAAAGAAACTTACCCAAAATATCTCGCTATAAAAATCTCGCTATAAATCTCGCTATAAAATCTCGCCAGATACTCGCCCTATTCCAATCTAGTACCCATAAATGTCAGGTACCCAGAATTTATGGGTACCAAACTATTGGTCAGCCAAAGCCAAGCCTAGTCAAGCTTAGATATAGGGGTGTCAGCTCTGCGTACCGGGCCGGAGAGTAAGTCCACAGCACAGCAATGTCATTCACGGCTTAAAGGAAAGAGCTGTGCGGACTAAGTCTCCGGACCGGTACCCAAACTGACACCCTATACTACTATCGATCCACTGGTTTAGGAGGAGAATTCGTTTCCAGCTCCGGTAGCCATCTTGCTCACCCGAGCGGAACGGTTTGAGCAATTTTGGTAGAGGGTCATCCAGGGCACATTTCTGTGATAGAATGTCTAAATCTATCCACTGATTAAGGAGGAGAAGTCGTTTAAAGTTTTTTTTTCTCTGCTTTAGCTCTGGAGTCCATCTTGTTCATCTGAACGGAACGGTTTGAAAAATTTCGGCGGAAAATCACCCAAGGACTATTCCTGTGAAATTATTTCAAAATCTGTCAAGCAGTTTTGGTGAAGACGTTATTTAAAGCAAAAGTTGACGACTTCACAATAGCTCACATTTATGGGGCACCGTTTTACTCTTTATTCCCTAATTGTACATATCCATATTTATTTATGGATATCAATGATTCGATTTATGGATGTCGATAATTATTTTTGGATATAAATAGTTATTTATGGATATCCATAATTCGAATAAATGAAATGCACAATTTGAATTGTGGATATCCATAAATCGATCTGAAATATGGATATCCATTAATCGATTTAGGGATATCCATTATTCGATTTATGGATATCTATAATTCGAATTTTCTTAATTTGGTCCATTTACGGATATCACTTATTCGAATTATGGATATCAATAACTCGTCTTTGCAAATAAATACAATAAATAATGACCGAAACCAAAGGCTTTCACGGTGAATTATGGATAGCCAAAATTCGAAATATATATATGATTAATTCAGTCCGTTTTATAGATATCCATAATTCGAATAATGTTTATCTATAAATAAGCGGAATAATGAATATCCATATATTGATTTATTGATATCCATAATTGGAAATAATGGTATCCAATATTTGCATTATGGATATCCATAAATCGATCTCAATTAATAATGTCCATAAATCGAATTACGGATATCCCTAATTCGATTTTTTGATATCTATAATTCGAATTATGGATATTTATTATTAGGCTGATTTATGAATATCCATAATTCGATTTTGGCCCCCGCCCATAGGGGCTTGAAGAAATATATGGGCTGCATGATGCTTCCACGCAGAGCTGAATCTGGCCCGCACACTAGTACTGGTAAACCGCTTAGAGGATCTAAGCCTGTCCAGGAACCGCGGTGCGAGGCGGACCGTCCATGCTAATAAACCCTATTGGTTTCATTGGGCGACAGGGCTTGAGATGTCATTTCATCTCAATGTCGGGTAAAAGTCCCACAAAATTGGAAGCAACGTCCCCAAAATGACCTTTACAGTGTTGACGGGGACGTTAAACCTCAAATAAAAACAAACAAATCCATAATTCGATTTATAAATATCCATAAATCGGATTAGAAGCCTCCGTGGCGCAGTGGTTACGCTACTCGCCTTGTAAACCAGGGGTCGCAGGATCGATCCCGGGCTTCTCCAGACTTTCGGATGAGTCTTTAAACCGAGGTCCCGTCTCCGTATGACCTTAGCTGTTGGTGGGACATAAAACTCAAACACTCACTCACTCATAAATCGGATTATGGATATCTATGCATATTGATTAAATAGTAAAACGGCACCACATACACGCTTAGGTGACACATGCCAAAATCATTACGAAAACACGCCCATACAAATACATTGCAACCTTTATCGCCGAAAAAAAAATGAAAATTTTAGGATGAAAAATTGTGATATTTGTCTTATTTCTGCTCAAAATATAGATTGTGGGCACTCGTTAGAACCGCCTCATCGAGTCGGTTCTAACGAGTACCAACAATCTATATTTTAGAGCCGAAATAAGAAAAATAAGGTATACCCCCGGAAACCCCAGTTTTACGATATAAAAGTGGGGTTCAAGGGGGTCAAAATTATACAGGCGTGTTTTCGTGATGTTACGAGGACTGTTCAAATATGAATGCAAGTAGACCGTTTTCTCATGCACTAATGCGAAAATCACCTGGAAATAAATATCACAGCGTAGAAAAACATTTTACCTATACATTGATACCAAGCCTGTTAAAATCCGTACACTTTAGCCATGTATATCGTTCGATAAACACTATCTACTCTTGTATACTATTGGAAGAAGGTCAGAGTACGCCGTTGAAATACGGTCCTTTATTAAGAATCGTTGTATTCTTGGTATACGGTGCAAAGACATTTTTGATGAAATATGTTCGGTTTATGGGCATAATGAAATGTCTTTTCAGACAGTTTTTCGTTGGTGTAAGAAATTCAGCTGTGGGCTAGGCTCAACAGAAGATGCACCACATGATCGTCGGCCGAAAAGAGCAACATCTGCCAAGATGGTTGCTAGAGTGAAAGAAATAGTTGCTACCGATGCACGATACACCACTAGGCAAATGGCTAGTATGGTTGGCATCTCATTAGGAGCAGCTCATACACTTCTGAATCGGGATTTGAAAATGAGAAAGATCTTTGCTAGATGGATTCCCCATCTGTTGACAGATGAACAGAAAAAGACACGCGTTCTGTGTGCCAAGAAGTTGCTTAAAAAAGTTTCCAAATTACAATGCACGGACTTTCGCTAATGTCGTCACAGGTGACGAGACATGGGTTCACTTTTTTGAGCCAAAACGCAAGATTCAGAACAAAATATGGGCAACAAAAGACCATGCATTGCAAAGCGGACCATGAGCGTCAAGAAGGTAATGTATGCCATATTCTTTTCAAATCAGGGCCCTGCTATTCAGGTTGCTGTGCCTAAAGGCAAATCTGTAAATGTGTGTTTTACAAGAATAAAGTTCGTCGAAAATAGAAGAAATATTTCAAAGAAATTTCTGGCCAATGTCAGATTGCTACATGACAATGCGTCATCACACAAGGCGTTCATTGTGGAAGACTATCTGAAGCAGGAAAAGGTTGTTGAACTCCCTCACCCCCCGTATTCCCCTGACCTTGCCCCGTGTGACCTTTTTTTGTTCCCGCGGCTGAAAAATACCTTTCTGGTCGAAAATTTGTACAGCGCAAACACCTCGGTTCTGCAATATTCAAGTGCCTTCATAGTATACCTCGAAAAGACTACCAAAATGCATTCAATAATTGGATCAGAAGACTGAAAGTTTGTATATATGTTAAAGGGGAATACTTTGAGGGGACAAAATAAATGTTTCATCCAAATCTATCACGGAATCATTTTTATGTGCTTAGTTGCATTCATATTTGAACAGTCCTCGTATCCTTGTTACGCTTCTTTATCAGCTTCGGTTTGTCTTGGGGCAATACACTTGATCATCGTTGCTCAGGTCTGCTTTTGCCTAGATACTTGCCTCAGGGTGTGTCTGCATAGATATACAAACATAAATGGAAAAAAATGAAAGAAAACAACAACAACAACAAAAACTGTAAGAGTTAACCTCCCCTGACTGTATGTACATGTACACATGTATTTCTTTTCTCAAAAATAAACTCACTTATGCATTCTCTTTTCTTTATTGATCCTGTCGAGAGTGTGCCAGATCTAAAATCACAGTCAACACACCGTTCCAGGTTGCCTTTGCCGGGTTTATACCTGTTCTTCTCACATGGGACGCACTGGGCTTTGAACCCGGGCTGGCATTTCACTGAAAAAAACGGCCCATATTACGCATCATCACGAATCTTAAGGGGAATGGATACACCTTCGGGGGAGGCAACTCCTGCAAAAGTATTTTGACTCCCATGACAATAGGGATCAACTCTTAAAGGAAAGAATTTGCACGTGTGGAGAGGGCTTCCACTCCGGAGTTTATGAAATTTCAACCCTCGCCGCCGTCAGTTCCAGTCCAGTATCAAAAATATTGATCCGCATGGAGGCTTTCTAGCTTAACAGTGGGACCAAAACTTCATTTCAGACCAAGTCGATTTTATTACAGGTTAAAACGTTTAAGCCATTGTTTTTAATCTTCACGGCAATGAAAATAATATTTTCTGTTTTCTCTTTCTGTTTGCTTTTTTTTCCATAACTTAACCAAACTTCTTCAACACGAAAACAGTCCCATATAATTTTGACCCCCCCCCCTCTTGAACCCCACTTTTATGTCGTAAAACTGGGGTTTACAGGGGTACACCTTATTATACCCGATTTTTCGAAGAAAAATCGGGTATATTGTTTTCGTACCACAGTTCACTCCGGCGTCAGTCCGTCTGTCTGTCTGTCTGTCTATCTATCTGTCTGTCTGTCTGTCTGTCTGTCTGTCTGTCTGTCTGTCTGTCTGTCTGTCGGTCTGTCTGTCTGTCTGTCTGTCTGTCTGTCTGTCTGTCTGTCTGTCTGTCTGTCCGTCACGTTTCTTGCAAATGGATCTCCTCTGCAACCACTGAAGTTACACTTTTGAAACTTTGCGTGTGGATAGTACATGGTATTTAGATGGCGGCGGGCTTGTTTTTTTTTGTGACTTTGACCCCAACATGGCTCCAAGGTCGAAGGTCAAATAGTATGATTTGCCATATCTCCTAAACTATTGGAGTTACACTTCTGAAACTTTGCTTATTGGATGGTCCTCGGAATAAAGAATATGTCGGGTTCGTTTTGGTGTGACCTTGACCTCAAGATCAAAGGTCAAAAAGTATGATTTTGCCATATCTTCTAAACTATTACAGTTACACTTCTGAAACTTTGGTTGTTGGATGGCCCTTGGAATATAGAATAAATTTAGATACTTTTGAAGTGACCTTTACCTCAACATGACCCCAAGGTCAAAGGTCAAAAATTATGATTTGCCATATCTCCTAAACTATAGGAGTCACACTTCTGAAACTTTGCTTATTGGATGGTCCTTGGAATATAGAATATGTTGGGCCACGTTTGGTGTGACCTCGACCCCAAGGTCAAAGGTCAAAAAGTATGACTTTGCCATATCTTCTAAACTATTGGAGTTACACTTTTGAAACTTGGTAAATTGGGATACTTTGGGTGGACCTAAACCGTCAAAAAGTATGACTTTGCCATATCTTCTAAACTATAAGAGTTACACTTCTGAAACTTTGCTTATCAGTTAGAATGTTCTTTGCAACTTTTTTTAACTTACATGTAGTTTTCGCTAGCTAATACATAGTCATTAGTGTTACTCATAGAAAAAGCGGGTATTTGCGATAGTATACCATCGACTGCTGATCTAGTTTTTCTTATTTTTGCTCTAAAATATAGATTGTGGTGCTCGTTAGAACCGGCTCGATGAGGCGGTTCTAACGCGTACCCAAAATCTATCTTTTGAGCAGAAATAAGAAAAATACCACACATTTTCATCTTAAAATTTTCAATTTTTCGGCGACAAAGTTTACAATGTATTCGTATAGGCGTGTTTTCGTAAGGTGTTTGCTCATTTCTGTGGGTTCGGAGTCGAGGGGTTATAAAACCGTTTCATACTCATCTCATGCGAGCTTTAAACTGTGCTGATCATAAATATCAAAATGCCACATTCCAATAGTTATGGAACTATATCCAGGCAAATGGCCTTAGCCGCTGGTATTTAGCTATATGTATTTTGAGCACTCACATTACGATAACACACCCGTGCGACATAGTGTCATTTTCTCATCTCATAAGATGAAAATCCGTGATATTTTTCTTATAAATACTGCAAACATAGGTCGTGGGTGCTCGTTAGAACCGCCTCATTGAGGCGGTTCTAACGAGTACCCACAACCTATGTTTTGGAGCAGAAATAAGACAAATAAAACTACCCCCGTAAACCCTTGTTTCTCTATATAAAGAGGGGTTTAGGGGGGGGGGGGGGGTTCATTTCACGGACGTGTTCACGTGATGAGCTGGGTCGTATTGTCTTAAATGAGGGGATACATTCTGCCATGGAAGTTGTCATTTTTGAAGTGGAGGGGAGAGAACGTCCCCTGTGGACCACCAAGTTGGTGTGGCTGAATGTGTCTAATCAAGGAACAAGAATATATATGCTTATGGGGTTGGGATCGTAATGGTGTCTGAGGTATTTGGCCTTATATGAAGTGCAGGGGCGGGCCATGGCATCAGCACATTGCCCTAGCACAAACAGACCCCAGGTTGGTGTGACTGAATGAGTCTTATCATACGGGACACAAATAAACATGCGTTAGGGGTGGGGATCTGAACGGTTTCTGAGATATATGGCGTTTTATAAAAGGGATGGTGGGGCATGGCCCCGGCAGATCCCGGGGGGGGGGGGGGGGGCTAGGTTGATGTCACTGAATGTTTCCCATCACAAGGAACACGAATGTATGGTTTAGGGGTGGGAATCTGAAAGGTTTCTGAGATATTGGGCCTTTCACGAAGTGGAGGGGGTGGGACATGGCCGCGACACATCCCAGGGGACCCTCAGGTTGATGGCACTGAATGCGTCTTATCATAAGAAACAAGAACATATATGGTTAAGGGATGCGGATCTGAAAGGTTTCTGAGTTATTGGGCCTTTTACGAGAGGGAGGGGTGGGGCTCAACCCGCATATCACTGAATGTGTCTTATCACAAGGAACAAGAATATTTTTGGTTTAGGGAGGGGATCTGAAATGTTTCTGAGATATTGGGCCTTTAACGGAGTGGAGGGGTGGGGCCGGCACACCCCAGGGGACACCCAGGTTGGTGTCACTGGATGCATCCTATCATAAGAAACAAGAATATATATGGTTTAGGGGTGGGGATCTGAATGGTTTCTGAGATATATTGCCTTTTATGAAGTGGAGGGGATGGGACATGGCCCTGGCATAACCAGGGGATCCCCAGGTTGCAATAAAAGCATATGGCTGAAAAAAGTTCACTCTAGGAATATTTCTATAAATTATTGCCAAAATATCTGCAAAGGCTGGGCAGTAAATGCCATTCTTCTATTTTCGCCACTATAGGTCTATGGAAACTTTAAGTTGCCATAGCAACCAAGCTAAAGAGCCGATTTTCATTAAAAATACACACTTTCAATCCCTCCAGCCCAAGGATGCTACAAATGGAATTTGGGCTTAATCGGACTACTGGCTTCAGAGGAGATGTCGTTTGAAAGTGTTGACGCAGACGACGAACAACTGCCTATCCTATAAGCTGATTAAGCTCCCCCGCAGCCTTCGGCTTTGGTGAGCTAAAAATGACGATACATCACAAAAACACGCCTATATAATTTTTACCCCCTTGAACCCGATTTTTATATAGTAAAACTGGGGTTTACAGGGGTAAACTTCTTCGATGAGGCGGTTCTAATGAGAACCCACATTCTATATTTTGAGCAGAAATAAGAAGAATATCATAATTTTTCATCCTTTACATTTCGTTTTTTTTTTTTTTTTTGTTTTTTTTTTTTCGGCAGTAAAGTTTACACTGCATTTGTATAGGCATGTTTTCGTAATGAGGTGAAATGGTAACTTTCCTATATATGGTATATATACACACTTTGGATATAACACGATTGTTTACCTTTCCATGCAGAAAACTGGGGCTATCGGTATAATAAGAATCTATAGAAGTAGTGCTGGAGCCTACTACACTTTGACTGCTGAGTAAAACCAGCCGACGACTTTTTAAACTATTTTTCGTATTTATCAGCAAACAGGCTTTGACATTTCATGCAAACTGTCTCGAATTATATGTCATGACCTGTTTTTGGAGGGGAAAAATAGGAAAATATCAATGTTTGTCGTCTGCTGAATTAGCCCAGAGAGATCCCACTGCACATGACAACCCGTTGTAGACTCAGATAAGATGAATTCTGAAGTCAGCTGTTTGTCAATTAGTAAGCGAATTTGAATGAAACATTATATCAAGTATTTTGATTGTTTGTAAGTCAGAAATGGGTGTGACAATTAGTTTATTCAGCAGGATAATAATAATAATAATAATAATAATAATAATAATAATAATAATAATGTCTTTATTTTCTGAGGATAACATATTTAGTTTTACAACTAATCTAACATATGGTCCTCGATCATCCATAAAACATACAAATAAAACAGTAAAATAACAATATTTACACAATGTGCATAAGGAAAAAAATATTTTCAAAAAGTCTGAGGAACCTAGTTTAATTAATTAAAAAGATAAACCTTCTAGGTTATGACTGCATTGTAAATTATGTAGCTATGGTAAGAGTCATATCTAAAACGTTGTGACATTCTTTTCTAACAGTATAAAATGTACCAAAAACGGACAAATATATTATATGAATCACTGTTGTTAAAATAATATAAAGTAAATGCAGTGGAAATGATTTTGACGAAAAAAGTACTACTGTTATGATAAAATACCATTATTAAAACATGACGCGGTACAGAGACGCACGTCATAAAAAATTGTGTTAAGGATCGCACTGGAATCAAAAAAAAAAAAAAAAAAAAAAAAAAAAATGGTGGGGAGAAGGGCGAGTG
Organism: Lucinisca nassula; assembly: GCA_963580285.1. Lineage (NCBI taxonomy): Eukaryota > Metazoa > Mollusca > Bivalvia > Lucinida > Lucinidae > Lucinisca > Lucinisca nassula. The sequence goes on along the minus strand of OY757012.1, from coordinate 157,071,514 downwards.
GCGGAAACCAATGTCCAAATAGCACGCCTACTACATCCATACCATTCGATGGTCCAATAGCTTAGGTGACCTTTACAACTGTCACATGTAGTATTTATGACATAAGACCGGAAACACTGCAACCCATGAAACATTCGCCGTTTTTATAACAAACGACTTAAGTGACGTTTTAAAGACGTTTAGATCTGAGGATTGGCGTACATGGACTGGCAATGAATTCCATGCTTTCGCACCAGCGATTGAAAATGATTTCTCAAAATAAGATGTCCTTGAAAACGGAACTCTTAGTGCCTCATTTTCACCAGATCGTAAATGTCTGCAATGTGTTTCAGATGATTTGAGTCCCAGAAGATTTGATAAATACTCAGGTGCTTTACCATTCATAGCTTTATATACCATAATGCAAGTATGATATTGGACTCGTTTAGGGAATGCCAGCCATCCTAATTGTTGGAACATAGACCTAGATGGGGTCATGAAATCAGCTTTAAGAATTAATCGAGCGGCTCGTTTTTGAAGCTTTAATAATCTGTTTATATTATAGGCTGAACATTGGCCCCATACCAAGCACCCATTGTCAAAGATAGGAAGAATATAGGCATTATAATACTGTTCAAGATGCTTCCTGTCAACATATTTTGATAGCAATTTCAGGACGTGAGATGTCATTTCATCTCAATGTCGGGTAAAAGTCCCACAAAATTGGAAGCAACGTCTCTAAAATGACCTTTACAGTGTTGATGGGGACGTTAAACCTCAAATCAAACAAAAGAATTCGTCTAGTAATGTTTAGGCAGACTGAGCCAATTTGTTTATCCCGTGACATTTTTTTATCAATTATAGTACCTTGCACTTTTTTATGACTGACATTTAAGACGCTTTCATTGTCGATAGAAATAGTCATGCTAAAGGTATTTGATAGATTTTGACGCGTTCCTATAATCATAAGAGAAGTTATGGGCCAATTTACAAACATTTTATGCTGTATGCACCAGAATTTAAAGTCTATGGCACTATTTTGGGGTTTTGTGTCAACAATATCCTGCGTTTATGTGCCGCATGGATAGTTGTATCATCTGTGTACTGCATATGCCTCGTTTATAAATAAAGGCGTATCATTGATAAAAATAAGAAATAGCACTGGGCCAAGTACTGAGCCCTGTGGGACGCCACTTCTAATTTCCTGCTTTGTTTGTTTGATTTGAGGTTTAACGTCCCCGTCAACATTGTAAAGGTCAATTTGGAGACGTTGCTTCCAATTTTGTGGGACTTTTACCCAACATTGAGATGAAATGACATCTCAAGCCCTGTCGCCCATTGAAACCAATAGGGTTTATTAGCATGGACGGTCCGCCTCGCACTGCGGTTCCTGGACAGGCTTAGATCCTCTTAGCGGTTTACCAGTACTAGTGTGCGGGCCGGATTCAGCTCTGCGTGGAAGCATCGTGCAGCCCATATATTTCTTCGAGCCCCTATGGGCGGGGGCGCCTGCATTGAAGATCTTTATTCCTTATCGATGATACATTGCCTTCTGTTTGTCAAGTATGAATGAATCCAGTGCATGGAGTGGTTATCAAATTTATGATACTGCAATTTTTGTAGCAAGATCTCATGATCGACAACATCAAAAGCTTTTCGTAAATCAAAGAAAATTGCTCCTTTATCAATATTTTTCAACTATTTGTCCAGCTGGCTTATTAGCGCTGTATTGCAAGAATGGTGTTTCTAAAGCCCGACTGCGATTTGTGCAAAATGTCATACTTATTAAAAAATCCAAATAAGTATTTGGTAATGTGTTTTTCTATAAGTTTATATCAAAACTGGAAGAACAGAAATTGGGCGATAATTTGAAGGATCAGATTTCAGACCACCTTTATGAATCGGTTTAAGTTTTGCTTGCTTTAGCGAATCTGAAAACTGACCGTTTTGTATGCTTATATTTATAATTTTTAACAAAACTGGAGAAACTACTTCAGCTGATGCCTTCAGAATGTTAGGAGTTATACCATCAAGTCCTGTTGCTTTTGTCACGTCTAAGGACTCCAAGGCTGATTTTAGATCGGCTAATTTCATTAATGGTATCGAAAACTCAACTGATTCTGGAATTTTACCACCAATGTAATCATTAAGTTTTGAAGGGTCAAAATTGGGACCTTCTTGTTGATTTTCTATTTTTAAGCGTTCACTGATTGTTGCAAAATATTGATTCAATGTTTCTGAAATACTGGCTTTGTCGGTATTTGACTAATTGTTTAAAATGATTTCGTCAGGTATGGGACTACCATTTGAACTATTATCTATTTTTTTTATTTGCTTCGTCTTTGCGTTCTGCTATTAATCGTGAGAAAAACTCCTTTTTTGAGGTTCGAGTCAGACTAGTTGTTTTATTACGCCAGATTTTGTACGCATTCCATTGTTTAGCCTTACGATATTTGTCACGTTTTTTCCTCGCGATTTTGATTTCTTTAGTAAGCCATTCTGGTTGTGTTTCTTTTTTGACACGCTTAGTTTTAAATGGAGCATGCTTGTCATAGACTTCAGTAATAGAACGGATGATATTTTCAAAGTTTTGATCGGAATTTGTGGGTTAGATTGGAAATGCGGCCAGATTTAGAAAAAGATCAGAAAGGAATTGCTCCTCGTTGAAGTTGTTGTACGATCGATATTTCATAAAAGTATGACAATGCCGTTTGAACTGTGATTTACTTGTTGAACGCGTGAACTGTATAGGGTAGTGATCGCTTACAGAAATGAATGGAACAGCCACGTCGGTAACATTATCTGGGGTAGAAGTATACAGATGACCAATCAGAGTCTCGGAATTAGCTGTAACACGAGTTCGTTTGTTGATGAGTTGGTGAAGATCATTGATTTCAATGACATGTTTCCATTTGGTATTCTGTGACACTTGGTCTTTTATGTCAATATTAAAATCACCTATGAAGTAAATTTCATTTGTTGAAACTAAAGATTGTTCAACCTGTCTTGAAAAATAATAAAGCCATTCAGATCGTGTGGAGGGCGACCGATATACAGAACAAATAAGAAATGACTTGGTGTGTTTTAATTTTATCTCAATCCATATAGATTCTACTTCTGTGGATTCAAGGTCGTTTCTTCTAATATAATATATGTTGTCTCTAATATAAATTAGAACTCCACCACCTTTATCTGTTTGAATGCCACTACATTGATCTCTGTCTTTTCTTTCATGCTTGAAGTCATTAATGCTTGTTGTTTTATCATCTACAGAATCATTAAGAAAGGTCTCACAAACCCCTAAAACGTCAATGCTTGAACAACTAAGCATGATTTTAATTTCATCTAGCTAGTTTAGGTTTTCAAATGCCTTATATTGATATTGGCTATGTGAATTCCTCTATGATCAAACTTGTATGTGATTTTAATATTGACATAAAAGACCAAGATTGTATCGATTCCTGTTCATTGCCTCCACTTCTATTTTAAAGTCACATTGGGAATCTTCAATGTCAGAATATTCGTTAGATATTGATTGATCATCACCGCCATAAATGTCAGCGGTTGGTATGACTGCTGGACATGCTAAATGTGAAACAAAGTGATTGATGTCGCCTAAGTCGCAGGGAGGTTAAACATTGGTTGCAAGAGTTATATCGTTATTGCAGCGATTTTTGTCATCACACAAATTCACAACAGAGTGTATCAAGTAGTTGGTATTTGGATCTACACACTTGTAAAAGGTTTTCAGGTTCGTCAAACAAGGTATCCTAGTTTGTAGGGCCTGGCTGTCGGGTTCTACCCCTACCACGCGAGTTATTACCTGTTCTTGGCCATTGAGGAGCCCATGGCTTTCTTGGGCCTGTGCGAAGATTGTTTTGTTCAGTGGGTAAGATAGAACAAGAAGTGTTTATGTTTGTACAAGTTTTCTTGTCCGGAGAACTTTAAGTTGACCTTGTCAGGCACAAAGAAGTCGAACGGAAGTTCACCTGTGGCCATTACAAATGAATCATGGTTATCAATATATTCAGCGTGAACTGTTTGAATTAATGCCCTTAAAATGTCATTATATGGTTTTATGTTCAAAGTCGTCTTGGGAGGAGTCCTGAAATATATACTTTGCAATTTTAATTTTTAGCGAGTGAGTTCAAGAGGTTTGTGTATTGTTCTCTAAAGGATGTCTCAGATCTGTTTGCATCTACATCGTGGCCACCAATCTGTACTATAATGTTATTAATCAAGTAATTTCGTATTGGCCCAGGTACAGGTCCGAGGTCTGCTGTATTGGCACGAGGCCGAAGGCCGAGGCCAATACAGCTGACCGAGGACCTGTACCTGGGCCAATACGAAATTACTTGATTAATGACAATTTTATTAATTGACGCACTTAACCACATGATTTATGATTTTTGAATATTGGTTGACCTTTTGTAATATAGGATAATCAATTAATAATACTATATTTTGGTAGCGAGATAGGTCCATTTTGGAAATTTCAGTAGACAAGTCATTAATGGTTGCGCCCTTAAAACTTTTAACTCGCACATTTGTATTCAGAAATCGAGTTTCGAAGTGCTGAAGAATGCACGATCCTGTTATAAGGGTTAGATCACGTTTAATGGGTTTGGGTTCCGTTCTTTTGTCAGGTGTGTGATTTTGTGATTCGTTTGTTTTATCAGGACTGTTATATGAACTTAAGACAGGAACTTGGTTTGATTGTGTATCTGTGGTGTTTTCTGAAGCGGCATTGTGTGGTGTATTCACGTTTTGATCAGTCTTTGGGTCCGATTGAACCTTAGCTTGTTTATTACTTTGATTAGTCTGAATTGTTTTCTGGCCTTTGTGTTTAGGATTGCCACCTCTGACAGGGCCTGGCTGTGACTTCATTTCATCTCAAATACATTGTTTTTTTTTATAAAATTGCATCAGATTTATTATCCATTTTCAGTTTGGTCATATCTTGATGAATGTCGGATAATGAGGCTGCCCAGGACTGGTCAGGTTCTTTGGTTTGGTTGGATATTGCTGTTAAGCAACTGAACATAATAAAGTGCATTCAATGCCATCGTCGGCTTTGTTGGCAGTTTTATCTTCTTTGTGCTGTGTTTTTTGTTTTCCCTTTTCGGTTTTGGTTTTGTGTTTGTCTTCCGTTTTTGCCACACGTTTTTGTTCTGTGACGCTACCATCCAAAGTTTTGTTTGTTTCATATGTATCATCCAGCTGTGATGCACTAAACGTCGAATTGGGGGTACTGTCATTTTTATCACCAGAAGTGTTGTCGAGGGCGTTGAAAATCGACTCTGAAATTTCATCTACAGCAAGCATTTTGCGCCCTGAATCCTGTGAAGACACTGTGATGTTAGTGTTTTTAGTCTGGCTCTCATTTGGAAATCTGTCTAGCGACTGACTTCGGGTCTTTCTCCTGTTTGATGACTTTGATCTACTTCTAGCTGAATGGAGTTTCTGAGCTTATTTCATCACGAAAACACGCCTATATAATTTTGACCCCCTTGAACCCCACTTCTATATTGTAAAACTGGGGTTTGCAGGGGTATACATTATTTTTCTTATTTCTGCTCAAAACATAGATTGTGGGTATTCGTTAGAAGGCGGTTCTAACGTGTACCCACAATCTATACTTTGAGATATAAGAAAAATATCGCATTTTTTCATCTGAAAATTTTCAATTTTTCGGCGGTAAAGTTTACAACATATTTGTATAGGCGTGTTTTCATAATGTGACAAATAATTAGACACGTATTGTGTATTGTATTGTGCTCTGCTTTCGATATCACACATTTAAACTTCTGGAAACTGTTCAGCGAATTCGTTGTACTCATGTTTGTTGATCTTCACTGTCTTTAGTTCCTCTGTAGATAACGATTCCAGGATTTTAAAGTATCTTGATCTGAGCTGTTCATCAAATTGATCTAGATTCTGTTTTGATAAGGGTTTAACAGACAATAAAAAGCTATTCCCTGGTTAAACAGTGGTGGAAAAAATGTCAAGTGTACTTATCTCCTTTTAACTTACGTTAACAAGACTTCTTATCATTTTATGTACATTTACTTACATTTCAGCTCCTTAAAACTCCGTAGATCTCGCCAGGATGTTATAAGTTGTTCAGATGCATCTGGAATGATACCAAATTAACCTATACATGACAATAGACCTAACACCTTTCCTACTACTTATACCACGTGACATAGGTTGTGGGTACTCGTTAGAACCGCCTCAATGAGGCGGTTCTAACGAGTATCCACAACCTATATTTAGAGCATTTATAAGAAAAATTTCACGGATTTTCATCAGAAAAGTAGCCATTTTTGAGATGGGAAAATGCACTATATCGCATGAGCGAGTTATCAAAAGGCATCAGCATATCTGTCAAACGTTCGATAATAACTAATTCCGTGTGTGTCTAGGCCATTCGATAGGGTTTGACACCAAGGCCTCATTAGAGATTATCTTAGTAATAGATCCCAGAACGTAAGAATTAAATCTTCTTCTTCACTGCTAGCAAAACTAATGCAGGGGTAGCCCAGGGCTCTGTTCTGGGGCTCCTATTGTTCTTGGTTTATGTAAACGACTCCTTATTAAGATTAACCAGACTTTTTGCAGATGATAGTTCTTTATTCTATTCAGCTTCATCACTGAAAGACATTTAGGCCCCCGCCCTTTGGGGCTTGAAGGAATATATGGGCTGCATGATGCTTCAACGCAGAGCTGAATCCGGCCCGCACACTAGTACTGGTAAACCGCTCAGAGGATGGATCTAAGCCTGTCCAAGAACCGCGGTGCGAGGCGGACCGTCCATGCTAATAAACCCTATTGGTTTCATTGGGCGACAGGGCTTGTGATGTCATTTCATCTCAATGTCGGGTAAAAGTCCCACAAAATTGGAAGCAGCGTCTCCAAAATGACCTTTACAGTGTTGACGGAGACGTTAAACCTCAAATCAAACAAACAAAACAAACATTGGAAGACATTCAGGGAATATCAAATCGTGATCTGATCGGCCATAACGATAACTCACCCGTGCGACATAGTGCATTTTTCACATCTCCAAAATGGCTACTTTTCTGATGAAAATTGATGATATTTTCCTTATTTACCCTGCAAACATAGGTTGTTGGTGTTCGTTAGACGAGTACCCACAACCTATGTCTTGGAGCAAAAATAAGAAAAATAATGTATACCCCCGTAGACCCCAGTGTGGGGTTTGGAGGGGTGGGTCTTCATTTCATTGACTTGTTCACGTGATGGCATGGGCGAAAAAATGGTAGTTACTTTTAATTCACTTATGATAGAAGCACTTTATTTTTACATTAAAACCTTTAGAGCAGTTTCCCGATATAGTTTTCGACGGATTTGTCTAATAGGTCTAACATTACACAAAATACTATGCATTGCAGAAAGATTTAGCAAATCGATCGATCCTAGCGCAAACTTGACATGTCAAATTGTGACGTGAGCCGTGTGTGAATGAGGGTATTTTTGGACGGAAATTTACAACAGTCATTAAAGTCTGTTTCATAAACGCGACGAGAGCGATAAATAGGAATGCTCAGCGGTTTACGGTCGGTTTCAGATTATGCCGCTCAATCTATTTCTCCAAGCCCCGACGGGCGGGGCCTTAGTATATGAAGTTGAAATCTGAAAATGATTATGGCGATGAATGTGTCAATTTATGTTTTATCAGCTATCGCCAGCTTTAAAGCCACGGACAGAAACCACAAAAGCTCTTTGTTGATATACACGAGCATCAAAAGCTCTGACAAGATCGGCATTGTGCGCAGGCTATAATCAGACATGGACCTTTCAAGCACCAACAACTTTATGGGTGGATTGTTTGTCAATCGACCCAAATTTACTAAGCATAAAAACGCTTCAGTGCTGAAGTTCATGTGACTATCACTGATTTGCATGAAACCCATATAACTTATTTATAGAAATAGTTGCGTTAATTTTATCGCAGTAGGTTATCTATAGAATCTGGACAGGAACCATGAGTCGGGCTTGACAAATGTCGTAGACCCAACTCAGACGCCACAGAACACGACGTCTTATCAGGGTCTGAATTCTTTGCTTACAGTAAAGGAATTAAGGATCAGACGACGCAAAACGCAGCGTCTGATCAGGGTCTACACGTTTTGCTTAAAAAACTTGAATTTAAGGGTTAAACAAAACCTTTTATGTCCAGGACTATTTTCCCAGCCTACACTCAGAGACAATTGACCCACCGGTATTCAATGCTTTGATTTTTCATCAGCATGTTGACGAAATACAATTCAGAAAAGTTTTTAGATTAATTTTGGCATACACTGTTGCCACGCATCCGGCTGAAAGAGCCATACAAACCGAAGTTGAAAATCTTAGCAAGTGTTCTAATGACTCGGGATCGATCCTGCGACCCCTCGTTTACAAGGCGAGTAGCATAACCACTGTACCACGGAGGCTTCTGTCTTGCTATTAAGAAGACAGCATGTATGACGGATAGCATAGTCATGGCATTGAGCGTAGAGGAAAATCAGATTCTCCGTCAATAACAAAACCATAAGTACGAGCGTAGTCCTAACTCCATTGTTTGGTCAAAGCAAGCTGAAAGCTTCAGGTACCTTAACTAGAAGTATGGCGAACTAGTTCACACTCACATTCTGACCATTTCATGGAAGACGAAGACTAGGCGGCTCTCTTGAATTCCCACATTCTGTTATTGTTAGGAGCAAATGTGAGGCAATTTCCTGCCTTGGTTAAACCGCAAAGTAGTTACACAGTTTCATTGACCATTTCGAGATTGTAACATGATAATCTTTATGACCTATGTTTCATCTTGCAACAACATATCAATCATGGTTATGCGTTAATAGGTCCTTCAATAAAACATGGTGGAACACTTGAAATTTTATCAGTTATTTTCTTACGTTTAGTTCTAATTTACATATGGCGGGAACTACCCTCTAATCAGAATCCTGGTCAGTTGCTTAAATTGGTTTTGACATTTTGTTAACAAATCACAGGCCTAGTTTACATATAGCGGGTGTTTCAATCTATCCGTCGTACCCATGAGCCCATATAAAGGTGTCTTTTAGGCCTCTACACGGGCACAAGCGCGGAATTTTTCTTTAAATCACAACTCGTTAGGCATCTGCTATCAGTGATGGCATCTAAAATGGTCCCAGAAGATCTCGTTGACATGTAAGGTCCACATGCAGTTCAGTGGGGACATCCGTTGCGCCTTAATTGAAGCATCAATGGGGAATTTATACAGCATGACGTATGCTGAATTTTGCAACTTTTTGCAAGAGGTGTAAGTTTCAGGCTCTGAGAGTTTCTTTCCTGGATTTGGAAAACGAGTACATAGAACTTACAGAACGTAACTATCACAAAGTTGTTAGTCTTGTGGGAGCACTGACTCATTGAGAATTAATATCAAAGTAACGGAGGGTACCTCGCCAAGGTAGGTCTTTAATACATGTACTTAAAACCAGATACAAGAGATGCAAAAATCTCTCAAAGGATTATACGTAAGCGGTTAACCAGTGCGCCAAAAACTGGCGACTGCTCTTCTTGAATCATCGGAATGGAGAGAATGACCGTAGAAAAGATTCCATGATCAATCTCAACGACACCGACAGGTATCGAACCCGCGTCGTCCTGATCGCCAGTCAGACGCGCATCCGACTGAGCTACCGAAGCCGGACGTTAAGTGTTGGCTACTCGATCATGAGTGTAACTTTACCGAATTCAGTGCGACAAATGTGCATTCTTATGTGTTGCTAGACACAAAAATTATGAAAAGCAAAATAGATGAGAAGCCTAAATGAGAACGTGTGAGCTAAAATATCTATATGGACCAAATCCCGCTAAAATGCATGCCACATTTTTAACCATTACCTCTTGGATATTTTTGTTCTGCCTTTAACGACCTTTAAAAATCATTTCACATGTCGGGGCGATCCTTAATCAGAGTCGGGCGAAAACTGGAGTACTCGGAGAAAAGACACCTGACCTTCCGTTGCAGAACTTGGCGTTTCACATGTGATCCGAGTGGGACTCGAATCACAGCGGTTAGAGACCCAAAGATTAAGAGTCAGCGCCTTTACCCATCAAGCCAGGAAGGCCCGGTTAATCGCTTGGGCATAGTGTTTGTTTGATTTGAGGTTTAACGTCCCCGTCAACACTGTAAAGGTCATTTTGGAGACGTTGCTTCCGATGTTGTGGGACTTTTACCCGACATTGAGATGAAATGACAAATCAAGCACTATCGCCCATAAAAACCGTTAGGGTTTAAGGAAAGGTCCGACTCGCATCACTTTTCCTGGGCAGGCTAAGACCTTAACTGTTTACCAGTACTCAAGTTCGGTCGGTTACAGCTCTGCGCGGATGCATCGTGCAGCCCAATCTATTTCTCCAGGCCCCGATAGTGTCATTGTTTATATCTGCTATCCAGCGCAATCTGAAGATGTACCTCTGTTTACCGCAGTCATAATAGCATACTGAAGGTTGTCGTTAACCGCAGCTCGAAGTTCGCTTGTGTGAAGAAGTTTTTCGATGTACTGAAAACACAATCCCACATGGTTTAATGTGGGCGCGAAAACAGGCGTGAACACGTATTCAGTTCCTGCTTCCTCCAACATTACAACCATAATCTGTCCGACTCGAAACAGTCCAACAATATTGGAAACTACGTCTCAAAAATGACCTACACAGTGTTGAAGGGGACGTTAAACCTCTAAACAATCAAAAAAGGTGTATAGCAGTTGTCTTTTCTAACCAGTTCCTCTGGATTTAAACACATATTTCCATTATTGTCATATGAATGCACGGCCTCGTGAAAAAAAAAAAATCAAAAACCGTATCTATATTGCTGGCCCCACCCACAATATTTGCGGTGTTGGGGTGGCACCGGGCTTAATGAAATAGATGGGCTGCATGATGCTTCCACGCAAAGCTAAAACCGACCGCAAACTAGTACTGGAACAGCTTAGATGATCTAAGCCTGTCAAGACAAAGTGATGCGTGTTGGACCGTCCATGCATGTACACCCTCTTAGTTTCATTGGGTGGCAGGTCTTGAGATGCCATTCCATCTCAATGTCGAGGTAAAAGCCACACAAAATTGGAAGCAACGTCTCAGAATGACCTACATAGTGTTGACGGGGACGATTAACCTCAAATCAAACAACATTTGTGTATGAAATACCGTATACTCCAATAAGCAAACTGAGTTTTCTGCCCGCGGAGAAATTCAACGGCTAATCCCCCCTTTGTCCATAATACATGGTGACAACAAGCGACAGTCCGCACCGCCCATCGGGGCTTGGAGAAAAAATGGGCTGTGTGATGTTGTCACACAGAGGTAAAACTGACCACACATGAGTACTGGTAAACCGCTTAGAAGGCTGAGCCGGCCATGGCCAGACCACCCAATGCATATAAGCCTTTGGTTTCATTGGGCGACAGGGCTTGAGTTGTCATTTCATCTTAGTGTCGGGTAAAAGCCTCACATAATTAGAAGCAACGTCCCCAAAATGACATAAATAGTGTTGACGGGGACGTTAAACCTCAAATCAATCAATCAACAAGCTGGAGGTTCATCAAAATAAGGGCTGATGCTGTGGAGAACGTCAATGAAAAACTTGCGTGAAACGAAACGGACTATAGACAATCATCGGTAACGCTCTTGCACAAAACTACTTCTGATTGGTTATTATGCTTGAACAGTATGACGCAGTTATAAACAATCTGTGATTACGCGAGCCTAATAGATTGACATTTGTACGGCTGTTTTGCTAGATCTTTTTGCAATCGATAATATCAGTTTTAGAAAAATTCTATTGGTCAGTATATTTTCTATCGGCCATAAAGCTTAAAAATTCGGCGATTATCGTCGAATTCCCATTGCTTTCTATGCAAATGATTCAGATTTTTACGCGGTCATGGCGCCTATACGAACTCGGTATCATATCATTCGGTGCAAAATGTTGAGATGTACTTACGGGCATGCAAAATTTTAAAAATTTCTATGGGAGAGCCCATTTACGTATTCTTGACTTAAATGTCATCAAACAGAATCTTGCATTCGTGCTCATGTATTACATGTATTGAATTTATTAAACTCGCAGAGGAAAAGGGATATTTAAAATGCTCGGCGGAAATCTTTGTTTTTGTTTGTTTGATTTGAAGTTTAACGTCCCCGTCAACACTGTAAAGGTCATTTTGGAGACGTTGATTCCAATTTTGTGGGACATTTATCCGACATTGAGATGAAATGACATCTCAAGCCCTGCCGCCCAATGAAACCAATAGGGTTTATAAGCAGCGACGGGCCTACTCGAAATGCATTGCCTGGGCAGGCTTAGCTCCTCTAAGCGGTTTACCAGTACTCGTGTGGGGGTCAGTTCAGCTCTGCGTGGAAGCATCAAACAGCCCATCTGTTACAAGATGGAATAGGAAACCTCTCTGGTGCTTATGCACATCTAAATTATTTTAGTAGGTATATGGTAGGGCGGTGCGAGTAAAATATTTTAGGTGAAATATGGTAGGCAAAATGTGCTGCTCCATGCACAGGTCATGCACATATCATACGATGTATGCATGAGTGGTTTGTGGAGATCTGTTTTTACAATACAGGGGGCCGCTATAAGGCTGAGTTCTATAAAATTTGCCTAAAAATCGCCAACCGCCAAATTGTGCCATATATGATTTTCATTCCCGTCACGTGTTGTGTGGGTGTTCGTTTTGACAGGAGTCATGGCACGGATTTATAGGGTCGTTTCATCATTTTTTTCCTATTGGAAATATACTATTTGAACGCAAATCCATTATCTACTCGATTTTTGCTATCTGGCTTTAATTGTGGACGGTATCTCCACCTCGCCACGATTTTAGCAAGCTAATATAAGTATGCATGATTTTCCGGTAGTATTCATAGATATAAAAACCCTGAAAAAACGATTACTCTTTAGCAGCAGGTCAAGTTGTAACGTATACCCACAACATTGTGACGGGAAAGTGAAAGTATATTGAAAGGCACAACAATGTGTGGTGACCTGCTGCTCCCTGCAATATAGCAGCAGGTACTGGTACGACGCTGTCGATTAGGGTCCAGCAAGGGCGGACGAACCATCTTGAACAGGTCGTAAAAATGTGAGACGAATGTGAGACCATTCAAATGAAAGAGGTCCAATAAATAACCTGCAGGCGATTCAGGCGAATCAAACTAGTGCGCGATCGCTAAATAATACATATCAACCTGTGGTCGACAACAATGTCGACAAACTAGTTTACACTAGTGCGCGAGAGGAGGATTCGCGCGAGTGGGGGATTCACCCTAAGTTATAAACTGTCCAGTCGCGTCTTGTGTTGGTTCTTTTTTATTTTTGCTGTTGTTTTGTTGTTTGCTTCTGTAAGCATTCACGTCACCCGTTCCGAGCACAGAACATTGTTTTGCTTTCGGGGCGGACGTCTTGAGTGGGCTGCAGAAGCAACTAAATGTGATGTTTTGTGTTTGTATTGTTGTATATAAATGCTGTACATAATTCATGTCATTCATTTGATATCTTTCTTGTGCCTTACCCCACAGCTGCCCGTACACCTGTCAGAGATCACGCTCGGTTGTCTTGTCAGCATGGGGGTTTGCGGGACGCCGTAAACCCACATGTAACACCATCTATTTGTTCAAGCCCCGATGGGCGGGGGCGCACCTGGATAGCCTGGTGGTGTGATAAATACTCATTATAACTACATTAATTTGATCTGCCACATTGAATCACATCGAGTTGATGTTTCCCGATCAATGTATCACACGAGACGTGGAGCGTCGAGTATCATGAACAAGGTTTCGAAACATCCACGAGACTTGATTTTCATTACAAAAACATGCCTATACAAATACACAGCAATTTTTTTATGATGAAAATTTGTGATAGTTTTCTTATTTCTGCTCAAAATATAGATTGTGTGTATACGTTAGAACCGCCTCATTGAGGCGGTTCTAACGGGTACCCACAATCTATATTTTAGAGCAGAAATAAGAAAAATAAGGTTTACCCCTGTAAACCCCAGTTTTACTATATAAAAGTGGGGTTCTAAGGGGTCAAAACTGTATAGGCGTGTTTTCGTTATGTGTACGGCAAGTCAAGCTACTATAGTGATAATAGATATTTATTATATCCATACGTAAATAAGCGAGAAAATTTGACGTTACTCTCTGCGTGTGACGTCACCGTACTTCACGTCTGGTTCCTAGTTATATATAGCTGTTTTCTTCCGTCTCCAAAAATGCCGGGACCTAGAGGTAGCAGGGATGGTGATGCGGAATAAGAAAACGTGAGTAAGGTTATACGGGATTCTGTATTTTGAGATCGAAAACCTGGTAGTAGACAGCAATATTTCATGTAGGTAGGGGAGACCGGGGCTAGTTGGTCTGAAAATTGCATTTTTTCAAATGCTGACATAAATATTCATTAGCTTGTAATACTTTTAAATTATGCAACTGATATAATCCATTCTCCACATTATTTCATAGTTTCACGTCCGGAAAATGACAGATTCTGACAAATATTGCCGTTTTCCAAGACATGGTAAAACACGGGCAGTAAACATTCAAACTGACCTCCGCCGGTGGTCAATTGAAAACAATTTGACTTATATTCGGAGGTCAATGTGAACGTTTCCTGTTATTGGTATTCGTGGGTTGCAGGAAGGTCGCAGGTAAGATTATTCTTGATCGAAAGCATATCTTAAAAATCGGAGAATGTTATTCTATCATTTTTTTTTTTTTTTTTTTTTTTTTTTTTGCACCTGCATGTTCATACCAAGTGTTATTGAAAGGTTTTCAGTCGTTTTGTCGCAATCAATTTTGTCCCGCACGCTCAGTAATGAACTCGAAAGTAGAAAGTCAGCAAACACGGGTGAATTTACTCTGATTGTCCAATGACAAGCTTTCAGTGACCATTTATTGTTGCAGTCAGATACGACAATACCATATCTGCTCCCAAGACGTACTTTTAAAAATGTACACGTTTTCCTTACAATGTTCAGGAGATTATTGCATCGGAGGTCAATTTGAACATGAGGTGGTCAATTTGACTAATGGAGATTATAATGGAAAATGCTTTTTGAATGAAATTCATGCAATATGATTCTTTTTGTCGTTTCGGTGTTATGTTTAGTATAAAGTCATTGGATCCATTTCTGGAAAGAGTGACAGCCAAATTCAGGCAGCCAGTGTACTCAGACTTCATATTCTCTTTACAATTAGCCTTTTCGGAAAGAGTTGATCAGAAGTACACCAGGCGCACATTATCGCGTGCTAATCTTAATCTTTTTTGACTTCTTCAGAGATTCGTCACTATGGGTGAAACATGGGTCCATAATTTTACTCCAGAGGCCAAACAACAATCGAAACAATGGAAGCACTCTGGCTCACCCCGCCGAAGAAGGCAAAGACTGTTCCATCAGCTGGGAAGGTTATGGTCTCGGTTTTCAGGGATGCAGATGGTATTCTGCTGATATATTATCTCTAAAAGGGACAAACAATCAATGGCACAAGCTATGCTTCACTTCTGACGCAGTTACGGGAAAATATCAAACTTAAGCGCCGCGGAAAGCTCACTTAAGGTGTGTTGTTCCATTAGGACAATGCTTCTGGAGTCATGGAGTAGAGTCATGAAATGGAGAGATTAAGTGGAGGCTTGGGTCAAATTTTGGAGCCGTCGCAGTACATGTACATGTATAAACCGATCCTATGCAATAGGCGTAGCCTAACGTTTTCACCAAAATTTGACTCTTCACTCCATTCCGATATCTTTTCTAAGATTCGGCTCCAAGACTCCAGTGCATAAAAATATAGTTACAGTGCCTCTGTGTATTCTCTGTGGTGGAGTCAAAGAGTGAAATGATGTTGTGTTTTGGCGTCTGGCGTCAGATAGAGCATTTTTGTACAACCGGATATATCCTGACCTTGATCTACATTTTTCACGAAATTTTTGCTTCAAACTCCACTCTGTAGAATTCATATGACAGATTGTGAACAGGAGCACTGTCCTAATGGAACAACACACCTTAATGGGCATTCCGCGGCGCTTAAGTTTAATATTTTCCCGTAACTGTGCATAGTTTGTGCCATTAACTTTTTTGGAGATAAACTATCAGCAGAATATCATCTGCATCTCTGAAAACCGAGGCCAGAAGCTTCGCAGCTGATGGTACAGTCTTTGCCTTCTTTGGGGGGGGGGGGGGGTCCCGGGTGCTTCGATTGTTTCGATTGTTGTTCGGCCTCTGGAGTAAAATGATGGACCCATGTTTCACCCATAGTGACGAATCTCTGAAGAAAGTTCAAAAAGATTAAGATTAACACGCGGTAATGTGTGCTTCTGATCAACTGTTTCGGAAGAGGCTATTTGTAAAGAGAATGTGAAGTTTGAGTACACTGGCGGTCACTCTTCCCAGAAAACGGACCCAATGACTTTATACTAAACGTAACCCCAAAACGACATAAAGAACCATATTTCATGATTTTCATTCAAAAATCATTTTCCATTATAATCTCCATTCGTCAAATTGACCACCTCATGTTCAAATTGACCTCCGATGCAAAAATGGCCTGAGCATTGTAGGGAAAACGTGTAGATTTATAAAAGTATGTCTTGGAAGCAGATATGGTATCGCCGTATCTGACAGCAACAATAATTTCTCACTGGAAGCTTGTCATCTGACAATCAGAGCAAATTCACCTGTGTTTACTGACTTTCTATTTTCGATTTCACCACTGAGCGTGCGAGACAAAAATGATTGCGACAAAACCACTGAAAACCTTTCAATAACACTTGATATGAACATATAGGTGCAAAAAGCTGATAGAATAACATTCTCCGAATTTTAAGATATACTTTAGATCAAGAATAATCTTACCTGCGACCTTCCTGCAACCCACGAATACCAATAACAGGGAACGTTCAAATTGACCTCCGGATATAAGTCAAATTGTTTTCAATTGACCACCGGCGGAGGTCAATTTGAATGTTTACTGTCCGTTTAAAACGGACCAACTTACCCCGCTATTGGGGTAAGTTGGTCCGAGCAGAGGGGTAAGTTGTACGACTCGGATTCAACGACAAAATCAGGAAGTAATGATGGGTCGATAAATATCACTTTTGACAAAAAAATCTCTTCATTGGGCGACAGGGCTTGAGAAGTCATTTCATCTGATTATTCTCAATGTCGAGCAAAAGTCCCACAAAATTGGAAGCAACGTCTCCAAAATGACCTATACAGTGTTGACGGGGACGTTAAACTTCAAATCAAACAAACAAACAAAAGATCTGAGAAATTGCTTCGCTTCAGTAACAATGCAGCAGACTGTCGGGCGATAATCTTAACACAAATTCCTCTGATGAGCAGCCATCTGTGCATTTTGTTAGTTATTTTTCTCAAAAAACCGCCGATTTGATTGGAAAACCCCATTTAAAACTTTTAGCGTAGAGTAGATCGGGGCTAGTTGCTCCTAAGTTTATGATTTGTCTTCAACAGCTGGGGCTAATATCTATTTCTCAGAACCATTTTGGTACTGTGTAACTTGTTCAATAATTTGCCGCTGTTTTTCATTCAGAAAATGCCAGGTTCTGATAAATACAAATGCTTTTTCGACGGACCAACTTACCCCGTCGCCAATGGACCAACTTACCCCGTGCCTAGAGCCTTGTAGATCTTCACAAATGACAGGAACGTCATTAAATTAAGAAACACAGAATACACTCATTTGAATACCTTAGATAATGAGCTTTCAGGAAAAGTATAACATTTGCATGTTATTTATTACACTCAAAAAAAAGACAAACAAATGATTACAAGTGTGATAAAATCACTTTTGTGGTACAAAATCAGTTTTTGTTCTCTGAAATTTTTACGCCTTTTTTGATCGCCATCGAATTTTCTTCAGAAAGTGTGTCACGATCATGACCCTTCTCAGTTCCGACAAAATGCACACGGACCAACTTGCCCCACGGACTAACTAGCCCCGGTCTCCCCTATATAATAAAACTAATGAAACCTTGCAATTTCTTTACTTCTTCTATAAACATAGATTGTGGGTGCTCTGTAGAACCGCCTGATTGAAGACATTGAAGCGGCCTCAGCGAGTACCCATAATTCTATGAATTTTTGCCAAAAAATAAATAAATAGATAAAAAGGAAAATAAGGTGTATTACTGTAAAGTTTCTACATAAAGTAGGATTTCCAGGTACATGCGGATGTTTATGAAAAACAAATGTAAAGTCGAACTTCAATTACTCGATACCGCTGAGACCATGGAAATCGTTAAAAACTTCCATCATTTAGAGCCTAATACTGCAAATATGCTGATATTTTGCTGAAACAAAAATGTTTGCATCTTTTGCAAAAGCTGTCAACTTTTTTTTTCAGCCAAAATACTACTATATGACGTATTTAGCTTACCAGGACGGTTGTATTTCTCTGTAAACTAACAATGCTTTGGGCATATGCACCCAGATCGTGAGGAATATAGAGGATCTTACACGAGTTTTCATGTATTGTTGAATTTATTAAACGAGTTGAGAAAGGGGGATACAATGTGAGGCTTTGCTGAGCTTTTTATCCCTATTCTTCAACGAGTTTAATAATTTCAAAAATACATGAGCACGAATGCAAGATTCTGTTTATCACATTACATTTAAAACGCAATTTATTCACGACTGTTTTACAAGACTGTCAATATTCCGCCATTAGTATATGCGACGTCGTTATGAACGTCATACATGTGACGTTACGGTGCGTATCTGACCAATTTGCATATTTAATCCACTAGTGGATTATCGAATTTATTACATGGCGTTTTTTTATTCTCAGATGCTACGTCCAGAAACTTAGGGATGAAAGAGTAAAATCTCAACAAGTTATATAAATATCATCGGAAAGCGCGTGGAAAAATAGTCCCGGAGTATTGTTTTCTTTTCAGAACTAGTCTTTCTGTTCCAGTTTATTTGTCAAATATAATTAATATGTTAAGTATTTAGAACTTTTCCAAAATCCATGCTCATCCCAGTACTGTCATGTTTGGTCTTAAGGACTTTTTTTTTATTAATTGTATGTTCGAAGAAGCGGGAGCGCTGTGGTTGGGTCCAGTACCGGATATAGAATTGTGTTGACATAGAAACTTGATACAAGTATCAACTTCAGGCTGACTACAGGCTGACTTCTCGATCTGCTTTAAAATAAAGAAATGTGTGTATTAATGTGAACTGAATCTTTTAGGCGATCGATTCTTATGTGTCTACACAACATGCCTTTTTAAAATAAAATCAGAAAACAAACGTAACTAACTTATCCTAAATATATGGATATCTCGATCTATGGTGGGAATTCGACAATGAATTAAGCGCGATTTCGAATTTGCCATGGTAAACGAGCCATTTGTGTTTGAGTTAAGAAATAGATCAGCTCTAACTGTGATTTATTGAGTAATAAATCACAGTTTGGTGGTCAGTTGTAAAGTAGACAAATCACGTGCGCGTAGCGCGCTTGATTCGTCTACTTACAACTGACCGACAAACAGTGATTTATTACTCCACATATCACAAACTAGAACTGATCTATTTCGATTCTAACAGGCTGAAAATCGGTAATAATGGTGTTGTTTCCTTCAAAATCTCACAACTTTTCGCCATTGTTAGAAGAAATCCCGCTACAATTATCGACTGCAACACATGCATTTATATCCTATTCTAACGTGTTCGATGCGAGAAAATGACGTTACACCGTCTGACGTCAAGGAAATCGACTAGTGACGTCATAAAATAGCAGTTTTTATTGACGTCACTCGTCACGCTCTTCCTTGTCGTGATTTATTGTAGAATAAAACACAGTTATTTTCCATTGTCTATATAGGCGCGCTGTGTTAGAATAAATACTGAAACATTTTATGATGGGCTTTACTTAGCACACCCGACGGATAATGTAACAATCCACTGCTCAATACATACAGAGCTTTCTCACTTCTAGGGCTATATCATGGTTTAGAATTTCTTTAAATTGAGCTAATACGTGAAACAAGGACCCTTAAGTATTCTCTGATTTATGTTCTTTAGCCCATTGTATACTGGTGAACTCTTCCATTGCTATATGTTGGACAAATCCATTTGTCGTGTAAGGGGTGGCAGACCTATTTTTATATTTTTTTAATTTTATTTTTGACGAAAATTCTGTTCGCAAATAGTGCATGCCCTGATCAGACGACGCGTTCTGGGCCTGTACTGTTTGCCAAGATACCCCTTTAGGGGTTTCCCGCCTCCATTGGATTAGATACTCGTGCAGAGTCGAGTAATAGGGCTAGATGCTAGACTACTTGCAAGAACCTAGCACAATATTTATTCAACATGTTGACAAGCAGTTAAGGGGAATGGGAACACCTGGCACATTTTTCCGCCATTTTTCAAAGGGGGACAACTTTCGGGACTTCCTGTTCGCTTTTCTATAAGCCCTGTCTCTCTGAAAAAGGGGTCAACTCTTAAAGGAAAGAATTTGCTCCTCTGGAGCAAATTCTTTCCTTTAAGAGTTGACCCCTATTGACATGGGAGACAAAAATACTTTTGCAGGAGTTACCTCCCCTGAAGGTGTTCCCATTCCCCTTAAGACTCTGGCGAGACTGAGATTAAGAATGAGCTTAAAAGAGCCTTCGATGATCGTCTATGCGATAAGTATCTTTTTGTGAGCTTGCTCAAATATCTTTAAATCCAAAACTGCCTTCTGTGAGTAAGAACTAATTGCACGAGAAACGACCCGATTATTTAGATTTTAAACCCCATACATTTTGCGGAACTCTATGCACGCAACGTCCAAAGACGGCACGCAAGGAGGAAAACAAAAGTTTAGCATCAAAAGGAGATGATTAGTATAAGCATTTATGCTTGTTTTCAAATCCCGTGGAACTTTTTTCAAACAACGTGTTATTGTATACTTGTAATTCAGAAGTTAATAAATATCAAGCTATCGAAAGGATAGCGTTTTTTATCGAGTATCAGCCCCTTGGTAGCCCCTTGCGGTTATACCTGTCTGGGGCCCTCTTTGTGGTTTTGGACTAACCCATTTATGATTGGCTGTCGCTGAGTTGGTGATGCTGATTTTATCGCGCGATCTTTCTTTTCAACCTCGTGGCCGAACAGTTCAGGCGCCAGATTTCAGAAGCTTCAATTCATGTATTATGAAGATAATTCTCTTTGTATGGAAATGCTGCGGTAGTAGAAAATCGTCGATTTGGAAACTGTAAGCGGTGGGGACGTTTTCCCCAAAGCTGGATTGGATGTCTCAAGCTGAGGAGATGCTTTTCTTCTCGGTCGAGTTGCCCAGACCTATATGGTTGGCGGAGACGAGATAAATATTGTTTACACCAGCATCAAAAGCTGTAAATTGATATAACTTACCTCCTGTATCATCTGTTTCTGTAATCTATAAAACAAAAATGACAGAAAAATACGCAATATATATTTTGTCACATGACGTCGTTAATAAGCAGGTGATAAGGAAGTGAAAATTAGTATGACCACACGTGTAAGATTAAGTAACGTCGTGACGAAGTCCATGTCAAGTGACCATGCATTTTTGTGGAAAAAAAATGTCAATTAAAAGGCGTTAAATTGCAACTTAAAGTGGTTATATGATAAACAGAATCTTACACTCGTGGTCATTTCAAATGAAATTTATGAAACTCGCCGAAGGCTCGTTTCATACCACGAGTGTGAGATCCTCTATCTTTGAATTTGTATAGACATGGGCGGGTAGGAGATCTTAAACGCTGGAAGATACTGGTGTTAAACCACAGCCTTTTGATTCTGTAAGAGTCATTCACTGATGATAACTTGCACAAGGCAGAACGTTGAGGTTTACAACAAAAGCACTATACATTACGATACCATACCCGTGAGACATGCATTTTTTTCACATCTCCAAACCGGCTACTTTTCTATTGAAAATCTGTGATATGTTTCTTGTTTATCAGCAAACAAGAAACATAGGTGCTCGTTAGAATTGCCTCATTGAGGCTCGTAAGCAGGTGCATCCACGGAGACTATCAGTCTGGGCTGTCCGGTACCACTGAGCGAGATATATTCCATTAGACGCCAACTACGCTCAGCCGATTATTTTTTTTTTTCAAAGTTTATATTATTATTATTATTATTATTATTATTATTTCAAGAGAAAAAAGGCTTTACATTGCATTGTTGGGCAGTTAGCAGAAGAAGCAATTCATTTTATTGGAACAAACCAGAAACCCCTTAAATTGGTAATAGGCCGGTGTCTGGCTGTGTGAAGCCTCGGAAGATCTTCTAGACATATAGGGGTTAACTCTTTCAACTAGACACCCAGATGCGAATGCATACAATGAACCACCTTGACTGCCATTCAGTTGGCGACGTCTTGTTTAAAGTCCCTGTCGGTGCCAACTGACTTGTTCAAATGCTATGCAAGGCGAGCCAATTTCAGAAGCTCGAATGGGGGTGGGGGTGAAAGGATAATCTACTCACCCGAGACGAAATCGTCCCTAGAGAAAAACAGATTGCCACAAAAACCGCCAAATATCTGGTGTAATACGTCATAGCTCCAGTCGTGAGACACAGGACCAAGAACTAAAAATAGCAACAGTACAATATCAATGGCAAACACACAAAGATGACTCTCTGGGTCGATTGTTTTTTGATCGATTGTTTGACAGTCGACCAATTTCCTAAGCACAACAGTTTTACGTAGCTGGTGTCCGAGAGACTATCACTGATGTCAAGCAAACATGCCTACATAGTTTTGGCCCCCTTGAACTCCACTTTTATGTAGCAAAACTGGGGTTTACAGGGGTAAACCTTATTTTTCTTATTTCTGCTCTAAAATATAGATTGTGGGTACTCGTTAGAACCGCCTCGCCGAGGCGGTTCTGACGGGTACCCACAATCTATGTTTTGAGATTGACATCAAGTTGGTTACTTATTCCCGGTTCCCTATTCCCGATTTGACTTATTCCCGATTCGCAAAATACACCTGCACAGAACAGATGAGAATCATTTTTAATATGTTAAGAAACGTTATATTCAGAATCCTCGTGGCCCGAATAGCATTCAAGACACTTAAAGCTTACCTGAGCTGCATACATCCGCCTTGTGGGAAAGCATAAGTGAAGACCCAGATCAGACGCCGCAGAGTGTCTTAACAGTTAAAGGAAACGTTCAGGGCCATATTAGAGTCAGTCAACCCGTGCTTCGATTCGTTCGCGTCATCATGCAGGGTCAAGAAGTCCGTGAATGAAATGCCCTTACAAGCCCCACCGTAAGTCAAAAGAAAAGTGGAATTCACAAAATTGAAATTTGTTATACTCAGGTCTACAATCAACTGCCTTATTCAAGCGGTTCTCACGAGCACAATACAATTTCTGTTTGGAGTTAATGTGAACAAGAAATATCTTTAAAAAAGATATGCGGCGTAGATTTAATTGGAAGGTTGTTTAGAAATATGAGCTACAATAGTGACAGCAACAGTTGTCTAGCTATGAACTGGTTTACTGTATTCAAACACTTCAGATGTCACGCGAGGTAAAATAGCTTTGCAGAGGGCGGTGTCCCGCCTGTTTGAGCTAAGGTCAATGTAAAAGGTCAAGGTTAAAAACATGACCTCATTTCATTTATGATCTCAAGTATATGCACAACAAATAAGAAAACTTTATCATTTACTATTTTTGATCACAAATTCTAGGGTTAACATTTAGGGTTGTCGCCATGGTGAACGTAAACGCATAGACGGACGAACAAACGGACGAGCAGACAAACGGACGGAAACTTGATATTATGTGCACCTAACTAAAACTCAAATTACACTTATTCCTTTTCAGAATTGATATAACATTAATGATATTCGAAAATGTCCATTTTGTGTTAAAATGGAGGACATAAAGTATGCTGAAGACAAATGATACACTGCAACTTTTATTGGGCATATATTGTAAATTAAACATCTGTCAATTTGTAATGCGATTATTACATTTTTGTCATGCTATATCTCTTTATTGGTTTCATTGGGCAACAGGGCTTGAGGTGTCATTTTATCTCAATGTCGGGTAAAAGTTCCACAAACTTGGAAGCAAAGTCTCCAAAATTACCTACACATTGTTGATGGGAACGTTAAACCTCAAATCAAACAAACAATTCCTTTCGCAGAAAATTCTGAGGTCTCGGGTTCGATCCCGGGCCGCGACATACCAAAGTCGTTAAAAATGGTACTAGCTGCTCCTCGCTTGGCACTCAGATTTACGGGGTAGAGCTAGGACTGGTCGATCCAGTGTCAGGATAATGTGACTGGGTGTGGTATCATGTAATGTGTCTGGGACATGATACTTCAGTGAGGCAGCACTATAAACGTGAGCATTGAGCTCCCTGTCGCGTCCAGACACCGTCGTGATATGACTGAAAAATTGTTGAAAGCGACGTTAAACCCGAATTCACACACACAATTCGCAGAAAATTCTTCCTTTCGCGAAAGGAACCTTCCTTTCGCGAAATGGTTCCTTTCGCTATATAGACCAACCACGTGAAATTAGGTCAAAATAGCTATTCACCGCAGCAGTTTCAGAATTCACTCGAAACACAATTATACATATGACGTATGGTCATCAAAGGACAAGACGGTGAGCAAGCCGAAACTGTATATATTTTTCATTCATGTCTCACATAAAAAATGAAACATTTCCTAGTTTAAAACTTCGGCAAACTGTCGTGTTTTTTTAGTAGATTTATTTATGCAAATCATTGACCAATGAAATGGTCATCTCCTTGGACATGTGGTTTTATTGACCAATGGAATAACGAAAAATGTAGGACAAAAGCAAAACCATAACGGCTACGCCGTAAAATCAAAGTACTGAAAGTACTAATAGAAGGTGATGGTAGAAAACTGTTAGTTTTTACATTGGTCCATTTCATTTCATTACCTTTTTTAATTTTTAAAACAGTCATGGTTTTATATGATTGTAGTAACGCGAGGAGCAGACAAATGAAATGTCAAAAACAAAATTGAGGATCGAACGCTACATGTTGTGAATCCCTTCTTGTGTCAATGAGAATAATTCTGGAGACAATTACATACATAGACTCTAGCAAACAAGACTAGAATACTGTCGATGGCGCGCCGTCGCAAATCCCCACGCTTTCTACAAAGGGGCCAAGTACCAAAAACCCCTCACCGTGGGCCCTAATTTGACCCCAGGGTCAAAATATTACCTGTATTATATTCTACTAAGCATGCCCTTCAATTTGATATGCCACTTGACTATGTTCCAAAAAACTTAAATTTTGACCCTTTGACCCCTCCCCCAGGGCCCCAATCTGACCCCAGGGTCAATTTTTTTTACTTGTATTGATTCTACTAATCACCCTTTCAATTTGATATTCCATATGACTTTATTCGGTAAAATTTGAATTTTGACCCCCTGACACCCCCCCCCCCCCAGTCCGACCCCTTGGGCATGACCCAGGGGTCGCAGCCAAAATCTCGTCCAATATGTGTTACATATATCATTTATCATTACTTATGCAAAGTTTGGTTTCAAAATCTATAAAATTGACTTTGAAATTGAATTTAATTGATATATGACCTTTTGACCCCTCCCCACGGCCCCTGGGGGCGGGGCCAAAAATAAATGTGACGTTGCACGCCCTCATCATGTAAGGAAGCTGTGTACCAACTTTGGTTACATTCCGATCAGTGGTTAAGGAGGAGATAGCCGGACGGACAGACAGACGGACGGACGGATGCGATAACAATATCCCCACTTTTTCTTCGAAAAATACGTGGGGATAATAATTTACTCAACACTATACGTTCTAGCAAATGGCTTTCTAACACCAATATTCCGGGACACAGACTGGTTTTTATCTGAGGCTTCGATCACAAGTTTAAAAGTCTGTTGGTTGTTATGTTTTGTTAAGTGTTTGAAAGACGTCCGTCGACCCAGTGAAACCTGGATTAAACAAGAGGGGCATAATGGCCCTGGAACGCTCACCTAATCCTTATTGTGCAGATAAAGTGGTAGGTAATATAAGGTGGAGTGGATGGTTTGAGCCATTTTGGTTGAGAGTGACCAAAGGAGCATTCCTGTGAAATTATTTCAAAATCAGTCTACCTATTTAGTACTACATCACGTGAACAAGTCCGTGAAATGAAGAACCCTCTAAATCCCACTTCATATAGAGCAAACTGGGGTTAGGGGGTGGGGGTTTATACATTAATTTTCATAATTCTGCTCAAAGACATAGGTTGTGGGTACTCAGGCGATTCTGAACCGCCTTATTAAGGCGGTTCTAACAAGCACCCACAACCTATGTTTTGATAATTGTTAAGGAAAATATCACGGATTTTCAACAGAAAAGTAGCCATTTTGGGGATGTTAAAAATGCACTATTTCGCATTGGTGTGTTATCGTAATTAGAAGTCTTATTGTTTCGTTTGGTGGCTTTTATGTTCAGTGGAGCGAAACTATTATGAGCAACTTTGTCAGAGGGTCACCCATGGAACATTCCTTCCAAAATTATTTTCTTTCTGCATGAGGATGAAGCCTTTTCAAAGTTCCCTTCTAAAGAGCTGACTTATATGTTACTACCTGGACATTTTCCGGACATTGAGGGTCATGTCCTAGTGAATGGAGATGAATTTGCTCAGCATCACGTGAACAAGTCCGTAAAATGACCCCCCCCCCCCCACTTGTATGGAGAAAACTGGGAAAACTGGGGTTTACGAAGGTATACATTGTTTTCTTATTTCTGCTCCAAGACATAGGTTGTGGGTACTCGTTAGAAACGCATTACTGAGGCGGTTCTAACGAGTACCCTTAACCTATATTTTGAACATTAGTATAAAAAATATCAAGGTTTTTCATCAGAAAACTAGCCGTTTTGGAGATGTGAAAAATGCTCTGTCACATGGGTGAGTTATCGCAATGGTCTAACTTTCAATGCCTCACTGTGACAATTGGCGGGGGGGGGGGGGGGGGGGGGCAAGAATTGTCGTAAAATGACAGTCATTGGTTCCCTTTGACATTACAGAGCTAACTTGTATGTCACTATCTGGACATATTGTGGAAATTGTGGGCATCGAGAGTCAGGTCCTAGTGCAACAGAGGGAAATTAATTAGTTTTACTAATACTGTCACATGGTGACAAACGGAGGATGGTTATGTGTCAGTGGTTCCCTTTGACAATACATGCAGAGCTGACTTGTATGTCACTGTCTAGGCACCTTGTGGACATTGAGGGTCAGGTCTTAGTGCAGCAGAAGGAGAT
The DNA here is from genome assembly GCA_963580285.1 of Lucinisca nassula. Classification (NCBI taxonomy): domain Eukaryota; kingdom Metazoa; phylum Mollusca; class Bivalvia; order Lucinida; family Lucinidae; genus Lucinisca; species Lucinisca nassula. The sequence goes on along the minus strand of OY757012.1, from coordinate 157,044,200 downwards.
TAATCGGCTCAGTCCCTATATAAAACCAGTGGGCTCCAGGCAGGTCCAGTTTTGACCCGCTGGGGTTATAGTTTGGACAATCTTGGTAGAGGGCAACTAGAGGAAGTTTCATTCCAAATATCAAAGACTTGGACCTTCTGGTTTCAGACGAGAAGGTATTTAAAGGTTTTCAGTACGTAAGTCTGTGAAACCAGTGGGCCCTGGGGCGGGGCCATTTTTGACTCCAGGGCTTTGATTTGAATAATCTTGGTAGAGGTCATCCGCAAGAAACTTCTAGCAAAATATCAAAAACCTGGACCTTGGGTTTTTTAGAAGAACATTTTAAAGGTTTTCCATATATGGCTATGTAAAACCGGTGGGGCCTGAGGCGGGGCAACCTTTGGTCCAAGGGCTATAATTTACACAGCATAAAAAAAGCACCCACCGCCCGGAATAAATATATATTATCCCGTACTTTAAACGTTAAGATAAAGGAGTTTAAGTTATAAAGTTATATTTTCCCGATGGTTCACAAATATATCCATGCAACAGTGAATCGCACCCCCCCCCCCTCCCATCGGGACTTGGAGAAATATATGGGCTGCATGATGCTTCCACACAGAGCTGAATCCGACCCGCACATGAGTACTTGTAAACCGCTTAGAGGATCTAAGCCTGCCCAGGCAAAGCGGTATGCACGAGTCTGACCGTCCATACTTATACACCCTATTGCTTTCATTGGGCGAAAGGTCTGGAGATGTCATTTCATCTCAATGTCGGGTAAAAGTCCCACAAAATTGAAAGCAACGTCTCCAAAATGACATTTACAGTGTTGATGGGGACGTTAAACCTCAAATCAAACAAATGCAACAGTGAAGGTAACTTCGCTTTATCCGCCCCCGCTCATGAAGGCTTGAAGAAATATATGGGCTGCATAATGCTTTCACGCAGAGCTGAATCCGGCCCGCCCACTAGTACTGGTAAACCGCTTAGAGGATCTAAGCCTGTCCAGGAACCGCGGTGCGAGGCAGACCCTCCATGTTAATAAACCCTATTGGTTTCATTGGGCGAGAGGGCTTGAGAGGTCACTTAATCTCAATGTCGGGTAAAAGTCCCACAAAATTGGAAGCAACGTGTCCAAAATGACCTTTACAGTGTTGACGGGGACGTTAAACCTCAAATCAAACAAACAAACAAACAAAAAAAAACAAACAAAACCTCGCTCTATCTGTAGTATAGCAAGTCGTAGTATTCCATTCATACTGTCAACTCATTCATTGAATTATTAATCCGCGATCTAGATTTTGAGCGAGTTCAGTTGACGTACTAGAGTTAACAAGAGTTGACTTGCTCCAAAACGCGCCATGTAGGAATATTGCGACTGCGAGAGTTAGCTTGGTATGAGAGATGGAAGCCTTGCCTAGTAACAAAGAATACGGCGATAGGTGGAAAATTTTAAATTAAATGCAATCCGAAAATCGATTATTTCCAACTTTTTGAAATTTTGGCCACGTGTTGGAAAAATCACGTTCAACTTGAAAACATTTTTATACTTTCGATTTACTCGAGGGCAAACGATGACATTTTCTTGACGTCAGTAGAGTTCTGAATCTGAATCGTTACTGGTGACGCACCAAATGAAATATGCTTCCTGTCGCTTCTAATTGTGGGATCGAAAAGTGGGGCGTGGGGTGATACAGTCATTATACAATTTTGTACAAGAGTAAGCCTACTGTCTCCCCTACTTTTCTTGAGTTAACTTTAGTTGGTCAACTGAACTCGCTCAAAGCAAATTAGGTCATGACAAAGCTGCGAATCGGGGCCAATTTGAACCATAGAGTTAATTTTATGGCATTTTACTCTGAAGTTAGTTGTTTGTGTAATTGGCTTCCTCAGTTTGACAATCAGCATCATTTTCACTTATCAAATGATGCATGCACGGGCCTCCGTGGCCTAGTGGATAAGAGCGCTGACTCTTAGCCATTAGGTCTCTCACCGCCGTAGGTTCGAGCCTCGCTCGGGCCACGTGTGAGACGCCAAGTTCTGCAACGGAAGGTCAGGTGGTTTTTCTCCGGGTACTCCGGTTTTCGCCCACCTCTGATTAACGATCGGCTCGATATGAGTGAAATAATCTTGAAAGGGCCGTAAAACCCAAATCAAAAAAAAAAAAAAAAAAAAAAATGATGCATGCGCGTCTATTGATAAATATATGGAGACTTATTTTTCTTGAAGCATAGGAGTTATTCGTCATCGAGGGGGGCTCCAGTGTCGATTGACATAAGAAAGTGAGACCTGAAAGGTCATCACCTTCTAATAAGTTTATACTCATTTAATTAACCTACGATCATCCCCCTGCCGTCATGGCTTTCTTCTTGCTATGCATAACTCCCAAATTCCAAAACAAGCTTGATTGAATTCAAGTTAACTCGAGCCATAACCCCCGTGTTTTTGGTGTAACTATAGTTAACTCTAGAAAGTCAACCGAACTCGCTCTTAATAACTAGGCCAGGTCAGCTGCGAAACGAGACCAATTTCAAATCTAGATCAATTTTATGACATTTAACTCTGAAGTTCATTATTTGTGTATTTTGCATCCACAGTTTTTATTTCAATCTGCATATTATTTTCACATATCAAATGATACAAGCGCATCTCTTCACTGATTTATGAGGACCTATTTTTCTTGAAAAAGGAGTGATGCGGTATCAAGGGAATTCTCTGAGTGTTGCCATAAGAAGGTGAGACCTGAAAGGTCATCACCTTCTAAAAAATGTTATGAAACTTTCATTGGGGGCCTACCTTAATACAAATGTACATATATTGACAGCTCCGCTAACCTCGATATCTCAGCCGGACGTGAGTCTGACTAGTTCTCTGGAGGTCGCGGGTTTGATACCTGCCGGGTCGGCAACATTGATTGATCATGAAATCATTTATACGGTAATTCTCCCCATGCAGCTGATTAAATAAGGGCGGTTGTCAGTTCAATCCAACGGGTGTGCATTGTACTAGTTGACCGCTTAATCAGTGTATCCAAGCCTGTCCAAGGAAAAGTGTGGTGGGATAAGCCCAGCAGGCCCACGTCGCTAGGACAACGTCAAATCAACGCCGATGCAACGTCACGACGTTGCACCGACATAGATGTGACGTTGCATAAACGTCATAACGTTGCATCGACGTTGATCTGACGTCACAATTACGTCATGTGCCTGCTGGGAAACATATATATATATATATATAGTAAAATTCCGCTATTAGGACCACCTAAAATTAAGACTAATTCTGCTTTAAAAGCTTATTGTGAAGGCTTCACTTAATTTTCCCTTGTGATTTCTGCCCACAGTGTCCTCTGGTCATGGAGCACCTTTAGGACTGTTCAAAAGTGGTCTTAATATAGGAATTTTACTGTACTCTGAAAAATCATTATTCATATAGAATATTATGAAAGAATCCGATGCAATGAAATATTCATCACGTTCACGCGGCTTAAAAGAAATCAATTAGAGTTCTCACCAGAATAGCCTCCGTTTGAACCAACAAACTACAGTAAATTCCTTTCTTGCACACCGGACTAGGAAATTCGTGATTTTACCCTGGGATAGAAATTGATGTTCTGACCCTGGTGTTCCGACCCAGGCAACTAACATAAATACGCATCAATTCTATTCAACTGCCGGAACTACTTCCGCACTACTTTTATTTTGTAAACAATATACATGTGCGAGCTGTCAAAACTAACCGGAGGTGTTGTGCAAGAAAAAGAATCCAATATGGGTTTCTGTTGTAGATGGGCGTTTCCAACCCTCGGGATGACCGTGCTGAGCGGAACCTCGGCGTAGCCTCGGTTCCGCTTAGCACGGTCATCCCGAGGGTTGGAAACGCTCATCTACAACAGAACCCCATATCAGATTCTTATAATATTAAGACACCTTCGGGACTGTTAAAAGCGAATATATAATTATCGTGACGTATTACAACGGTATTCTATAAGTGTTTAGAAAATAACAATATAATACTATTATTTTATACCACGGACCCAATATACACGGACTAGTCACTACCCTGTGAGTGATACTATTTTATGGAACGCCACGACTGTCACATGATGTTGAAAATTATTATGCGCGGTAGTTACACTATTATTCGCATCACTAACATTAATATGTTCAGTAGTAACCTTTTTATGTTCAGTAGTAACACTATTATGTTCAGTAGAAACATCATTATGTGCAGTACTAACATTTATATGTTCAGTACTAACATAAATATGTTCAGTAGAAACATTATTATGTGCGGTACTAACATTTATATATTCAGTACTAACATTAATATGTTCAGTAGAAACATTATTATGTGCGGTACTAACATTTATATGTTCAGTACTAACATTAATATGTTCAGTAGAAACATTATTATGTGCGGTACTAACATTTATATATTCAGTACTAACATTAATATGTTCAGTAGAAACATTATTATGTGCGGTAGGGGAGACCGGGGCTAGTTCGGCCCAATTTTAGAAAACTTTCATTTTTTTAATGGCTCTTACAGCTAGATCTTAGAAAACTATATATGTAAGTAAGGTACAATGAAGCCGTACTAGCCCAGGTATATGCCTTCTTATGTCTCTGTCTGATAATGGGTATTTTTTAGTCAAAGAGACCGGGGTCATGATGGCCGAACTTGCCCCGCTAAGGGGCAAGTTCGGCCACCCAACGGAGACAAGTTCGTCTCACAGTAACTGTCCTTAACTATTAATATATTTCACAGAACTAACTTATAGGGAGGAAAGTAATGTAAATATATAACGGATCTATCATGCAGTTTCAATCCTGTAATTAAAGTATAAACTTTTCTCAAAGTTTAAAATAGTTTAAATACCTAAACGTGAGAAAAGTAGGGGAGACCGGGGCTAGTTCGGCCCCATTTTAGAAAACGTTCACTTTTGGAATGACTATTATACAGCAGGGTATTTGAAAACTGTGTATGCAAGTAAGGCCGGTATACGCCTTCTTATGTCTCTTTCCGATTAAAGCTATTTTTAGTCTTAGAGCTCGGGTGATGGTGGCCGAACTTGCCCCGACTTAAAAGGCCGAACTTGCCCCTGTCAGACTTTGCAGAAACATCACGTGAAATAATTCTTTTAGGATGCTGGAAAAGAAATTAATAATGTATTACATTAAAGCGCATTATCGTACCATAATAAATGTATAGAAATTAAATCGGAATCATAACACTTCTTAAGAAAAATAAAAACTATAATAACTATGGAAAATTTTCTCAGCATGCGCGAAAACGAGATTTCTGTTCCAAAATCTATGCCATATTCGTCAAGGCAGTCATTATGTACTGAAGTAGATAAAACCGTCCTAAATGACTTCACAGAATGATTCCCAGCTCTTTAAACTAGTTGACATGCTAAATGTAACCATTTGCCGAACATGCCCCGGGGCCGGACTAGCCCCGGTCTCCCCTACTAACATTTATATATTCAGTACTAACATTAATATGTTCAGTAGAAACATTATTATGGGCGGTACTAACATTTATTTGTTCAGTACTAACATTAATATGTTCAGTAGTAATACTGTTATGTTCAGCAGTAACCTTTTTCGCTGTGGTTAATTTATTATTCGGTGTGGCAAATTTACTATTAGCTGTGCTTATTTTACTATTCGCTGTGGTAAATTTACTATTCGCTGATCGGTTAATATTTCAACATAAGCAGTCACCTATGCACCGGTCGAATTAGAAACAAACGCGGGAAACCAAAGTGTTATTTGCCGGTATTAACCGTTTGTAAAATTAATGATTGTCATTGCTGGTCCTGAGTTGGGCCTGGTGGCATATATCCAGGATGATTGCTTTCCGAACGCACTTTGAATTAACGGATTTCATATTTACTTCTAGAATGAGTTTTAGAAAGTGGTTGAGTAGACGCTGGAATAATTCTATTTATTATCGAGGCTCTATGTTCTACTACACACGTCCCGGGGCACGAGTGGCCTCGAGTACTTAAAACTATTTGATTTCTCTATTATCACACTAGCGATTTAGACCTTTGAAGAAACAGATTAGGGAGCTTCCTCTGAGTCTCCCATTTAGATCTGAAAATAAATGATCCAATGAGGCTTTGTACCCAAGGTTGTCAACTTCTGGATCCGTGCATGTCAATTGGTATTTTCCAATCCTTGGAATTACATGATCGCAGCTGAAGTTGTAAAACTATATCAAATTTAAGTTTCTCTTTAAAGAAAAATATTGCTACCAACAATAAAAGCGCTCAGCACTTGAATGGCTTCAAAATTATTTTTTTCTTTATATATACTTCATCTCCCTCATTTCAGAGTGTTATGAGCCTGTGCACTTCTATACCCGTGTCTGGGTTTCAGTTTTAAGGCCTACAAGCAACCATTTAGACTCCTGAATTAACCTGCATAGGCAGCCTCCAGTTGATGACCCTGTCCGAAGGACGGGACACCGTTTTGTTTCAGCTTTGTGAGCAATAACACAATAACAAGCTTCAAACAAAGCGATTGCTCCATTTCAATCAAAATAAAGTGTTTAGTTTTTTTTTTGTAAGCGACACTGTAAGCATCGTGCAGTAAGAGTATCTTAAGTGTGGGCACTGCGTACGATGGGTCAGTGGGCCCTGGTCGATACCACCTGTTGGGCCGAAACGACCAGTTTTCGGAAATGCCAGTCAGGTCCGGCGAATAATACAATTGTCAGGTGCACACTAATGTCCGGAAATTGTCCGGAAATTCGCCGGGAAATTGGAGGTAGGGGTGTGTTGTCGCTAATATCTCCACTTCGGGTTGTCAGAAATTAATACAAATAGTATCAAATAAAATTTTTAGCTCTATTATAAAAGATAAAAAAATAATAATTTACTTTTTTAACGTTTTAGGGGTCCATTTTTAAAGTTAATTTGTCCGGGAAATTCTCTGATTTTTTCCTGGATGTTGGGGTATTGATACGTTAACCCTAATATCTCGACTTTAGGTGGTCAGAAATTAATAAAATTAGTATCAAATAAAAATTTTAGCTCAATTTTAAAAGAGAGTTAAAAAATATTTTTCATTTTGAATAGTTTAGGGGTCCATTTCTGAAGTTAATTTGTCCGGGAAATTCCCGAATGTGTCCTGGATCTTGCGGTAGTTGTGCGTTTTCATAATATCTCGGTTTGTGGTGATCACTTATTGATAACAATTGATATATGTTAAAATTTTAAGTTCAATTCTAAAAAAAAAAAATATATATAAAATCTCTTTATACACCTCAGTGAGGCAGTTCTAATGAGTACCCACAACCCGGATTGTATCCAGGATGCCGGGGTATTAGTTCGTTTTCCTTAATATATCGACTTGTGAGAACGAAAAAAAGACTGCACACCCCTTGTAAATCCTACTTTTCTCTGTATAAAGTTGGATTTACATGGGTTTCCATTACACAGCTTTCTGTGATGTCACACATGTTGCTGCTCATAAGACGGACACTGCCATTGATACGATGATGAATTCAGACCTAAACATATTCTATAAAACCAAATTTTGCACTTACGATTTTCACAGCAAATCATGTTATCAATATACTCAGGCATTTTGCAGAATCACCAGACTGGAATTTATACGATTTTACAATTGAATGAATGAAGAAGAAGAAGAAGAAGAAGAAGAAGAAGATTTTATTTAAATTTCCAGTAGGCACAAATGCCCATGAGGATACAAAATATATACATAGTGGCATATATGACAGTGTTGTGGATAATCTACTACAAGCAAAATTTATAAAACTGATAATAATTTGGCAAATGACTCCGAAATATTATTTCTCTAAAGATTGAAAGCGGAGAAGGTGTATAAACAACTATCAGATCATAATATTAACTATTCTTATAATGAACGCACCTCCAAACCCCACCTTAAATAGAGAAAAGTGGGGTTTACAAGGACGTGCATTACTTTGCTTATTTCCACTCCAAGACACAGGTTGGGGGTACCCGCCAGGACCGCCTTAATGAGGCGGCTCTGACGAGCTCCCAAAACCCATGCTACGATTTGAAAAGAAAAATATCATAATTTTTTTTTCATCAGAAAAGTGACCTATTTAGTAAGGCCGACGCGATCAACCGCACAATCGATTAATCGATCGACAAATTCCACAAAATGATAATCATTTCGGATTTGCTTTTAATCGATTACCCGACAGGTACAATTTACTACAAAAACTTATGCCTAAAATAGCTGGATGAGTGGCAAACAGTGCACACCCCGATGATACGCTGCATTATGCGGCGTCACATCTGGGTCTACACTGTTTGCTCAGACCTGTCTGTTCAAATATACATATGGCAAAGACCAACATATGGTAAGAGTCATGCTTAGGCAGAAAGCCAGACAGGTAAAATAATGACAAAAACCTTAGCGATTACTGATCGATTATCGATTGCAATGACAGGATTGATAATCGATCACCCTTTCAGCTCCGATTAGCCAACCCTACTATTTAGAATATGAAAGCATGTTACACTGGTGTGTGTCGCTATGTAAAAAATCTAGCATCTACATAAATACGAGTACATATCCATCTAATCGTTCCTGGTCCTTCGCCAAACACCTTTTATTTATAAGAAAGAAAAGGCGTGTCGGTAGGACCAAGGAAGGATATCATATGTAAAACACTCACCTCCCCAAACAGCGTTCTTATCGAAACGAAACACAAGGACTCTGACAGGCAGCTGAGTGTTTAGTAAAATATGTTTTAGAATGCAACATACAAATTAACTTATTATTTAAAGATTACCAAAAAGACGATTGCACAAAAATAATTTAAATTAAACATAACCTCTTCCTTCGTTGTATAGGAAATAAGAATTTACATTGATCTTACATTGATCATCGCCACCCCACCCAAACCCCACCTCGGCCACGTGCACGTGCTATTGGCTTCAGTCCCCAAACGGCACCACCAAGCCCAGAGAACATGTGGCGGAATCCAATGTCCAAACAACATGCCCTCTGCGCCGAGAAAAGTGCGTGTCGAAACGCCCACTGTGTAATCGCTCCAAAGAAGTCTCACATAAGGGAAAAATGCAGAAGGGGTCGGGTGGGGCGATAGCAAATTCATTGGACTGAAAAAGTAATAATATTGAGTATGTGTCAACCTTTACTTAATTCAATAAGATAATATCACCATGTTTCACAAATAATAAATATCAGAGGAAAATACCTTATAATGTCAGTCATCATTGGATCCAACAAAAATATTTGTTTTAATACAAAGCTATATAAAATGCTATATCTGCACATAGAGGCTATAAAATAAGCTCATGTCAGTCTATATAATAATTCAGAACGTAATTTAAAAGCATGAAATACAAAAGTACTTAATTTACGAATACGATTTTCATTATTTGAATTTATCAGTTCAACAAATTTATGCATGTTTGGTCTTTTCCAATAATATTTCGAAATATATTTTTCTCTTAGGCCCAGATACATATTACATTCAAGAACAAAATGATATTCATCTTCTAGAACACTACAAAACAGACATTTTCTATCATCAAATGGAGTGCTGTTTGGCCTAACCCATCTACCCGACTCAACTTCTAATCTATGTGAGGACGTTTTTAATCTGCTAACTGCTTGACTAAATTTGCGGACATTAACTATATCTAAATAAGGTTGAAATTGAAATTTGGCGACATGCCTGTAAAAATAGCTCTTGTTGACGTTTCTAACCTCGTTTGCCAGTTTTGAATAAAAGTATCTGTCAGACGTTGTTTTAACAGTGATATAAATGCATCGTAATTCCCGACCCCCTGCTGTAACCAGACTTCGTGAAAGCCTAATGCTGATAAAAGTTGTCTAACAAGTGACGCCCAGTTCTTTGTATTAGGATGTGCTTCAATATCACTTAACATCAATTTATAAACTAAATTAGTGTATTTATGTTTAGATTTCATCAGAATTTTGAACCAGTATTTTATTATACCTAAATGGCGCTTGGTAATCAGATTGCATCTTCCTAGTTCTCCATACACAAAATCATTTTGAGTAGACTTTTTAACCCCAAGAAGTGTCTTGCAATATTGTAAATGGACCCTTTCTATAGAATTAGCCTGTATAAAACCCCATACTTCAGAACCATAATTTAAAATTGGAGTGATCAGTTTATCGAAAAGGTCAAGTTTATGCTTAGGAGGTATAAATGTGAACTTAAATAAGTATTTGTTAAGTTTGAAAATAGCTTTCTGAGCATGACCTGCAAGCGTGTTCTGTGTCTCTGTAAATGCCCCGCCAACTGTAAAAACTATACCCAAATACTTAAATGTTTTCACAATCTCTATTGGGTTACCATTAAAGTAAAATGCCATATCTCTTGGAAGCAATCCCCCTTTTCTAAAGACCATTATTACGTGTGTAGCAATTGTGGATACTATTTCAATCCAGGTAAGCAGCACACGCCAACTTATTATGAGTTAAAGCAATTAATTTAACACATTTTTAATCTCGTTAGAAAATCAATGGCCCGTAAAATCGCTCAAAGTCCGTACACCTAATTCATCGTCAGGAAGAAATGGATGCGCTTAAATTTGGTTGTTTAAGCAAACAGTATAGAACTAGATCAGATGTCGCATTTTGCGCCGAGATCAGACGCCAAGTTTTGCAGCGTCTGAGCATCATGGTCCGTCAATCAGTCAAAGTCCTTACATATAATTCATTGGCAGCAAGAAATAGATGCGGTTAAATTTCGTCGTTGATTAAGCAAACAGTGTAGACCGAGATCAGACGTCACACTTAGCGGCCCAGATCAGACGCCAAGGTTTGCGCAGCTACTGATCATAATGGTCCGTCAAAGTCCGTACACCTAATTCATTGCTAGCAAGAAATGGATGCGGTTAAATTTCCTCGTTGTTGAAGCAAATAATGTAGACCCAGATCAGATGTAGCATTTTGCGGCCCAGATCAGATGACACGTTTTGCAGCGTCTGGTCATTTGAGTCTACACTGTTTGACTATGTCCCACAAATGGGACGCTAGGCATATATGGATTAAATATCTGGGTTAAATATCTGATCTGCCAGTGGATCTACACTATCTGCCAATGTCCCACAGTGGGACTCAAGGCATATATGGGTTAAACCTTTGATCAAGATCTACACTGTTTGCCAATGACCCAACAATGGGGCGCTAGGCATATATGTGTTAAACCGTTGACCAAGTTCTACACTGTTTGCCGTAATTAAAGATTCTTTGAGATCTTCTATAAATTAGTCATGTTGTGTGCACTCATTAGAACTGCCTCAATGAGGTGTATGAAAAGATTTTTTTATATTCTTTTAGAACTGAACTGTTCAATAAAGTTCAGTATAACTTCTTCCAAATCCAGTTCTTTGAGAATTGATATCATTTTATCCGCCATTTTGAGTCAAATGTTTACAGTCTTATTTTATCCTACCGGTGCACAGGCGACTGTTTATATTAGAAATATTATCCATCAGCGAATAGTAAAATAACCACAGCGAATACTAAATTTACCACAGCGAATAGTAACTTAACCACAGCGAATAAAGTTACTACTGAACATAATGATGTTTATACTGAACATATTAACGTTTCCACTGAACATAATATTGTTACTACTGCACATAATAAAGTAACTGCTGAACCTATTAATTTACCACAGCGAATAGTAAATTAACCACAACGAATAGTTCATTAACCACAGCGAATAGTAAATTAACCACAGCGAAAACAGTTACTACTGAACATAATAATGTCACTGCTGAACATATTAATGTTTCTACTAAACATAATGATGTTACCGATTAGCATAATGTTGTTAATACTGAACATAATAATGTCACTACTGAACATATTAATGTTTCTACTGAACATAATGATGTTACCACTGAGCATAATGTTGTTAATACTTAACATAATTATGCTTTTACTGAACATAATTATGTAACTACTGCACATAATAACGTTCCTACAGCACATAATTATGTTACTACTGAAGATAATAGTGTTTCTGCTGCACAAAATGCTTTTACTGAACATAACTCTATTACTACCGCACATAATAATGTTCCTACTGCACATAATAAAGGTACAACTGAACAAATTAACGTTACTACTTAACATGTTACTGCTACCACTGCACATAATAGTGCTACTACTGAACATAACATTGTTACCACTGAACATATTAAGGTTAATACTGAACATAATAATGTTGCTACTGAACATATTAATGTTAATACAGCACAAAATAGTGTAACTACCGCGCATAATAATTTTCAACATCATGTGACAGTCGTGGCGTTCCATACTATTTATCGGAAAATGTTGTCTTGGCTCAGCGAGGCCCAGACTTAAAATTTTTGCAAGACACAGCTTCATTGCTACAGATATCCCTTATTTCAACAAAATTGTTTTATTTTACTTTAAAAGCAATAGTTGAATGTATTGTATGTAGAAATGTATCATTATTCTAATGAAGAGTTTAAGGGTTTTTTTTTTTTGCAAACTTTAACGAGAAACCTAGGCACCTATTATAGGTATTTTCTGCAAATTTATCATAAATTCGTCAATTTTAGAGGCTTTGAGCTGCTTTTAATTCAGTTTTAATCAATATACTATTGAAATATTTCAACCACATTGTGTCAAAATTGAAAACTAACATTTAATTATTGATAAAATTATCCTTTATTAATAATCATTGACTATACCAAATGACTGTACGGTCAAGAAACGACAACATATTTTGGCAACTCAGTTACGAGTCCGTACAGTTTATACCAAGGCATTACTTACATGTTCCTGCAAAATTGAATCTTTGCCTTCAGTTCAAGTTTCTAAGTATTAAAAACTATATTTTTCAGTTCCAAAATTATGGTGTGTAAACACCCACATGCGAAATCTGCAAAGGAATTATTTCTATCTTCACATTTCGATAACACACCCGTGTGACATAGTGCGTTTTTCACATCTCAAAAATGGCTATTTTTCTGATGAAAAATCCGTGATATTTTTCTTATAATACTGCAAACATAGGTTGTTGGTGCTCGTTAGAACCGCCTCATTGAGCGGTTCTAACGAGCACCAACAACCTATGTCTTTGAGCAAAAATAAGAAAAATAATGTATACCCCCGTAAACCCCAGTTTTCTCTATATAAAGTGTGGTATAGGGGGTCTTCATTTCACGGATTTGTTCTCATGATGAGATGTCTCTAGCGAATGTCGACAAAGTTCATCCTTAGGAGCATGTAGACATTGTTATAATATTCCCAGGAAATATCACCAAACAATGTGAGATGATATTTCTTCTATATTGGTCAAAAATGACACATAATTATGATAACACACCCATGTGATATAGATAGGGCTGGCTAATCAGAGTTGAAAAGATAATCGATTATCAGCGATGCCATTGCGATCGATAATCTATGTGTAATCACTAAAGGTTTTGTCATATTTTTACCTGACTGGCTGTCTGCCTGAGCATGACTCTTGCTATAAGTTATACTTAATTGTATGTTTTCGGAGAATCGGGCCTGAGAAAACTGTGAAGACCCAGATGAGACGCCGCGTTCTGCGGTGTCTCATCAGGGTCTGAAGTGTTTGCCACTCATTCGCTATTTTAGACACAACATTGGGTAGTAAATTAGACTTATCAAATAATCGATTATTATGAAATCAGTAACGATAGTCTGTTTAGTGTAATGTATCGATCGATAAATCGATTATCCGCTTAATCGTGTCAGCCTTAGATATAGGGGACATTCTTTTATGTCTCCAACACCGATATATTTCTGATAAAAATTGGTGATATTTTTCACATTCGCCGAAATGTAGGATGTGGTCCTCGCTGGAACGGTTCTGATGAGTACCCACAACCTATGATTTGGAGTCGAATAAATTCACATGTAGCCCTGTTAGGTGATCGTCGAATGTGTGGTAGCGTGGCCGAGTGGTCTAAGGCGCTGGTATTAGGCACCAGTCTCTTCGGAGGCGTGGGTTCGCATCCCACCGCGTCAGTAATTTTATTCTAAATTAACAAGCCTAATTACCTTAAAATGGCATTTTAGGGACGTACATTACAAAAATATTTCTCACTCTCTCTCTCTCACTTCTTCTTATTCTTCTTCTTCTTGCTCCAAACTACGGAACACGGGGACCAGTCAAACTTTCAGTGAGGCGGTCAGCTTGAAGTCCAGTCCGAATTTATATTTAAAGACAGATAGACAGAAAAAAAAAAAAGCTTCTTGTTGAAACAAACAGAGGACCCGAGGACCCGCGTTATAACGACAGTATTTGTTCCCTATTATTGTGCCGTTTTAACCCTTGTCCTGCTGAGCCCGGATATGCCTTATTTTCCAAACAATGAAGATCCAGATCAGATGGCTTCTGACGAAGCCATCTGATCAGGATCTACATTGTTTGCCATTCAGATTGTGAATTTGTTGCTATAATTTGCATCAAGTAATCTGATTGGCTGATAATCAGTAGTGGGTGTGGCATATATAAATATTCAGCAGGACAAGGGTTAATGGATTTGCCGTTATAAAGAATCCCAGTTAGGATTATAATACGTTATAAAAGATCTTTTCCACATAATTACTCCAAGAAACAAATGTTATAGACATTTGTTAGAATCGCCTCATCAAGGCAATTCTAACAAATGTCTATAACATTTGTTTCTTGGAGTATTAAATTACATGAATCTTTCATAGCTATGGATTCGATTTGGGAGCTCGGAATCTTGGCTAAAACTTGAGCTTGGAATTCATTCCATTGAACTTGTCGTTATAACGAGTTTTGCCGTTATAACGAATGTCGTAAAACGCGGTTCCTCGGTAATATAAAAGAATCAAAGAACTGAGAGGACTGGTGGATAGTTTGTGTTTGAGTGTAGTCTGGGAAACTGGTCCTGAACGCTAACTTAGACTGATTCGGTTAACCCCAAAATTCATGTTCCTTCAGCAAACAGTGAAGACCCTGATCAGACGCTACATTCTGTGGCGTCTGATCTTGGTCTACACTGTTTGCCAATTACCAAGTACACCAGCCCACTCCAGAAATACGTAAAATTAATGAATAATCATGTAAACCCATGAAAACTTTAATTTACATATATTCTTGTCCATTCCGCTGATTCAAGAAGGTCAGTTGTCAGTTTCTGCCGAAGGAATGTGCAGTGTACTGGATAACCGCTTACGCATTAGCCTGCCCAGGAAAAGTGGGGATAGGTAAATTGACCGCTCAAAAATGACCTAAATAGTGTTGACTGGGCCGTTAAACTCCAATACAAACAAACAAACAAACATATATTCTTGATACTCGTCCATCACGAAAACACACATATATAATTCTTACCTCTTTGAACCTCACTTTTGATACAGTAAAACAAGGGTTTACAGGGGTAAACATTATTTTTCTTATTTCTGCTACGTATAAAGTATAGATGGGAAAGTTCTAACGTGAAGCCACAATCTATATTTTGAGCAGAACAAGAAGAAAAATATCACAGTTTTTCATGAGAGAATTTTCGTGTTTTTTTTTTTTTTTTTCGGCTCCACTCCATGTTTTATGGTTTTTGTTGGTTTTACGGTCATTTCAAGATTAGTTCACTCATATCGAGCCAATCGCTAATCATGTGGGCGTAAACCGGATTACCCGGGAAAAAACACATGCACTTCCGTCGCAGAACTTGGCGTCTCACATGTGACCCGAGTCAGGCTCGAACCCACACCGATGGGAGACATAACGATTAAAACACTAGGCACCGAAGGCCCGTACTTTTTATCATATCGCGGCCGTGTGTATGGGTGGATTAAATGGGTAGTAAGCGGGCGGAATCAATGTAATTCGGTGGGATCTATTCCGTAGATAAGAAGGCAATGATCATGAATTGATACAATTAACCTACACCTCCCATCAAAGACGCAAAAGGAAAAGAAACGCAAACATGAAACAGCTAGACCCTAATGGAAACACCAACAGTGGAAAGCCAAAAGGACAGTTTCTTTCCCACAAAAAGGCCAATTGGCTATACAAAACAAAAAATGTATAAGCGATACACACATTCAAAGACGAACTATAGCAAAAATAAACCGCGACAAAAGAACCGCCTCGGAATGGTCAGTGAAAAAAAATTCCTATGAGTGTTGGTTGGTTTTCCATATACATGTATATATTTTTTGTATAAATCAAAGCACTATGGTGGGTCGATTGTCTCTTAGAGTAGGCTGGAAAATGGTCTAAAGGGAATGGGAACACCTTCAGAGTAGGAAACTCATGCAAACGTATTTTTGTCTCACCTATCAATAGGAGTCTACTCTTAAAGGAAAGAATTTGCTCCTAAGGAGCAAATTTTTCCTTTAAGAGTAGACCTCTTTTTCAGTGGGACAGGGCTTATAGAAAAGTGAACAGGAAGTCCCGAAAAATATCTCCCTTTCAAAAAGGGCGGAAATTTCTGCCAGGAGTTCCAATTCCCCTTAATTGTGTTCATTAACTGTTTCATTTAACCCTTCAGTCACTATACTTTAAGTAAACACTGTAGACCCTCAAAAAATGACGTTATCGTTCTTGACCTTCATTTCTGGTCATGTGCAGGTTGGACACATATACCGGCAGGCACATGACGTAATTGTGACATATTTGTGACGTCACATCAGCGTCGATATAATGTCATGACGTTTATGCAACGTCACATCTACGTCGGTACAACGTTCCACCGACGTTGGTTTGACGTTGCCTAAGCGACGTATGCCTGCTGGGATGTCTTATAGTTACACAATATGTGCTCCTCTGGATTAATATTTACATTTCCAGTGTAAAGCCTAATGTAAACCTATAGAAAACAACGTACTTCATACTTCCATGAACGCATCGAGTCACATGATTTTCAGTGACGCCAAGTGACGTCAGTCGTCAGTCTAAACAGTTGTTCTCTAAGGGCGTTGGTGACGTCAACGCGCTTCCGCTCTTTGTAGAAAAACAGCGTGTAAATGTTTTTCAGCTTTAAAAATTTGCCAAATAGGCATTTTTTTCGCCCAGTGATGAGGGGCAACGAATGTAAATATAAAAATTAAACTTACTTTTTCTGCCTTAATGAAAGTATGAACGTCAGGGGGGGGGGGGGGGTTAGGGGGTCGCTAGCAAAGTTTACATGAATCCCTTCGGGGTTTATTTACTTTGCACGCGACCCACTGCGTTCATACTTTCATGGACAGCATAAAAATAAAATTCATTTCTTAAATGTATTGGTGTTTGTTTGTATTCCGTCAACAATATGCCAGCCTTCAATTTTTTTGGGACATCTAAGTTTGTATGAAGAGACAGTGTGACCCTTACCACTATGCCTAGACTGGCTTAGACCGTCTAAGCGGCAAGCCAGTACTCAAGTTCCGAACCCACTTGCAGAAATGTCGGGTAAAAATCCCAAACGGTCATAGGCCATGTCTTCAAACTTACTAAATTTTGTTGAGATAGACGCAAAACCGCAACACAAACAAACACATAGAACCCACACATTAATTCATAACACCCTAGTATCGTTCTACATGTATTTGGGTATCTGGAGCATATTATGTAGGTACCATACTCACCCTTTAAAAAATGCTACAAATCGGATGGTAGCGTATGGCGTACATCACGTGAACAAGTCCGTGAAATGAACACCCCCTTACACCCCATTTTATATAGAGAATACTGGGGTTTACGGGGGTAAACATTATTTTTCTTATTTTTACTCCAATGCATAGGTTGTGGGTACTCGTTAGAACCGCCTCAATGAGGCGGTTCTAACGAGCACCCACAACCTATGTTTGCAGTATAAATAAGAAAGATATCATGGGTTTTCATCCGAAAAGTAGCAATTTTAGAGATGTGAAAAAATGCACTATGTCTTACGGGTGTGTTATCGTAATGTAGGCAGGGTACACATTTTTGCTCAGTCGTGGTGCATATTGTAGAGAGAGAGCACAGTGTGGCTCTACACCACACGTTAAGAGTAGACCCCTTTTTCAATTGGGCAGGACTTATAGAAAAGCGAAGTCCCGAAAGCTGTCTCTCTTTGGAAAATGGCGGAAAAAATATGCCATGAGTTCCCATTCCCCTTTCATTTTACAATTTAAACAAAAGCATTTGTTTTGGAGTTTAACGTCCCAGTCAACACTATTTTAGGTCAATTTTGAGCCGGTCAGTTTACCTATCCACACCTTTCCTGGGCAGGATTATACGTAAGCGGTTAACCAGTACAGTGTACATTCTTTCAAAACTGACAACTGCCCTTCATGAATCAGCGGAAGTGAGAGAATGACCGTAGAAAAGATTTCATAATCAATCTCCACGAAAGAATGTTGCCGACCCCGTCAGGTATCAAACCCGCGTCCTCCTGATCACTAGTCAGACGCGCATCTGACTGAGCTATCTTGGCCAGCAGTAATATAAGTACAGCAAAATTCCTATATTAAGACCACATTTAGGACTGTTCAAAAGTGGTCTTAAAGTCCCAAAGTTGGTCTCTTGTATGCAGAAAACACAAAGAAAGAATAACTGCAACCTACTAAATAAGCTATTTAAAGCAGAATTAATCTTAAGTTTAGGTGGTCTTGATAGTGGAATTCTTTTCAAACAAAAAAAATGATGTGTTTACTGAGCTTTTTCACTGAAATTTGCCACACATTTTTTGACACCAAGAACAAAACATTTGATAATTACATCTTAACAAGGGTGTTTTCAACATAATTTATCATTGAAACATTGTACGTAATATGAGTTTCGTGACTATTCGTTCTTTGAAGAACAAGAAGATTTGTCCAAAATAATTATACTCGTTATAATTATAAAATATATTTATGAAACAAATGGAAAATATGACAGTTAGGGAATTCGACAATTCTGTTCTATACAGGTCTATAAATTGCTCCTGCCGACTCAACAAGAACTAAGGCTGCAGTAAAAATGCCAAACACCAATTATTTTATATTAAAGGATCGAACACCACCATTTTTCGATAGGCTCTATATTTTGTCTGCTCTAATACTTGTTCAAAACGCTCAACTTCCGGAAGCGATTTAAACCATTGCATGTGGGAAACCCCTATAGGGGTACATGTACCTTGATAAACAGTGCAGGCCCAGTTCAGACGCCACAGAACGCGGAGTCTGATCAGGGCCTGCACTATTTTTCCATCAAAATAGAATAAAAACGAAAACATTACGATGACACACCCGTTCGACATAGTGCATTTTTCACATCTCAAAAACTGGCTACTTTTCTTATGAAAATCAGTGGTATTTTCTTATTTAATACTTTAAAATTAGGCGGTTCTAACGAGTACCCACAACCTATGCATTGGAGCAGAAATAAGAAAAAAATAGTGTATTCCCCCGTAAATCCCAGTTTTCTCCCTATATATAAAGTGGGGTTTAAGGGGGTGCTCATTATATGGATTTGTTCACACGATGACAGGCTTGACACCCCTTATATGACAAATTGACTTGTTCAACAGATAGAAATGGTATCCACTAGTATACAATGGGTTAACGAGCAAGCTGACAGCCCGCGTCCATCGGGGCTTGAAGAAATAGATCGGCTGCATGATGCTGCCACCCAGAGCTGACGCCGACAGACCGCACACGAGTACTGGTAAACCGCTTTGAGGTTCTAAGACTGCCAAGGCAAAGCGGTGCGAGTGAGACCGTCCATGCTTATAACCCCATTGGTTCCATTTTGTGACAGGGCTTGAGATAACATTTCATCTCAATGTCGGGTAAAAGTCCCACAAAATTGGAAGCACCGTCTCCAAAATGACCTATGCAATGCTGATGGGGACGTTAAATCTCAAATCGAACAAACAAACAAACGAGCGAGCTGTGTTTCTTGGCTTCATTATATTGTCACAATAATTATTATAATAATGCTAATAATAATTATAATAACAGCAGTGAAAAAAAATCTTTCTCAATTGTTCATATATCTTTTGTCTGCTATTTTTATTTAAAAGTATGTCTGTATTGCAAATGTGTCGCGTCAAGCTGAAAGGCGCCTTCGAGCATGTTCGTCGAACGAAGACTCAGATCAGACTGTGCTCATGCGCGCATCTGAGTCTTCGCTAGGCGGTATAAAGATAACCTTTGACCTTATGTTTCTTCAAACAGGATGAGAAGGCTGTATAACGAACACTGATCAGAGTCCCCGCTGAACAGAGGTGCTTGAAGGCACCCTTCTGCTTGTTGCCACCTAATTAGTGACAAACATTACTTCTTTGACTAATTACCACACGTTGGGGCTGGACATCAAGGTGGGTCATATCTCCAAATGGAAACGGTAGTTCACAGCTACAAATATAAGCCACCATGGTGTAGAGGTTATGCTACTCGCCTTGTAAACCAGAGGTCACAGGATCGATCCCGGGCTTCTCTAGACTTTCGGATGAGTCTTTAAACCGAGGTCCCGTCTCCGCATAATAATAATAATAATAATAATAATAATAATAATAATAATAATATCTTTATTTTCAGAGGATGACATATTAACCCTTGTCCTGCTGAATATTTATATATGTCACACCCACTACTGATTATCAACCAATCAGATTACTTGATGCAAATTATTGCAACAAATTCACAATCTGAATGGCAAACAATGTAGATCCTGATCAGATGGCTTCGTCAGAAGCCATCTGATCTGGATCTACATTGTTTCAAAGATAAGGCATATCCGGGATTAGCAGGACAAGGGTTAAGCACACAATACTAATCTTACATATGGTCCTCTATAAAAGAAAACATATATACATTTACAAATACATACAAATGTGATTAAAAGCACAATGGCTTATAAATTATAAACATGTATTTCTAAAAAAAAAAAACTACAACTAAGAATCCTTAAATTTAAGAATGATATTAGAATACATTAAATTTCAGAATAAGACCATCTGAGTTAAAAACAGTGCATGTGACTTATTTACAAAGTTGATTTGACGTTGGTTTATAAATGTTAAATTCTGTATAAACATTACAGCAGTTTTGAATTCTGTTAAAAGATACATATACATTATTCAACAATAATATATGTAGGTCATAAAATGAAAATGTAGCTACAAATAGTCAGCAATCTGGACATAGGGTGTTTAAAATACTAAAATAGGAGATATCACAAAATTGATTTTCATGGCACAATTATTAATTTAATTTACTCATTTAATTCATTTTCTGCGAACAAAGATGATGAGTTTATAGAGGAGACAATTGGATATCTGAATGATGATTTAGCAAATATGACCTTAATGCATTTCTAAATGAATTTAAACTTTCACTTTGTCTTATGTCTACAGGCAAAGCATTCCATAGGTTAGCTCCGTCGATTTGAAACGATTTTGCAAAATAGTTGGTTCTTGCGAATGGAACTCGTAAATCGCCATTGTCAGCGGATCGCAGACACCGTTCATGGAATTCTGACGTCTTTTTGAACAGATTAGTAAGATATTCGGGTGCAAGTCCATTTAAGGTTTTGTACATCATTAAACATTTGTGATATAGAATTCGTTTCGGAAAGGAAAGCCATTCTAAATCTTTAAACATACGCTCAGATGGGGTCGTGATATCTGCCTGCAGGATTAGTCGCGCGGCCCGTTTTTGGAGTTTTAGCAATCTATTAAGATTAAAAGTGGAAGTACGACTCCACAGTATACATCCATAATCGAAAATTGGGAGAATATATGAGTTGTAATACAGTTTCAAATGTTCTTTATTTACATATTTTGAAAGTTGTTTGCATGACCTTAGCTGTGGATAAAGACGTAAAACCCAAACGCTCACTTATAGCTACTAATAGCTAGTGCCATAGGGAAGCTCGCCTACTGACCTTATTTGTTCTAGCCAAAACGTACAAATGCATATTATCAGTCGACTGCCAAAGCGCGTTAAAATAGCAATTTCAACGTAGTTTGGCCATTGTCAATCGACTTGTAACAGCCCAGGCCGTTTAAAGCATAAAAAAATCTAACTTTATCGGCAGGTTTTCTGATATGATTTCATCGCGAAAACACTCCTATATAATTTTGACTCCCCATGAACCCCACTTTTATAGAGTAAAACTGGGATGGATGGATGGATGGATGGATGGATGTTTTGTTTAAAGACGCTCAACCCTAATAGGGCATAAAGCGTTTAAAAATAATTAGGTATTAAATATAAAATTGTTATGGAAGTTTAAAAGTTAAACTATTAATGATAACAGTTTGTTAAAAAGTCCGATTTCTTTAAGAAAATTGATTAAGTGATAAGATGGGATGTCGTTAAAAAGCTCTTTCATTGTTAAAACGTAATGCAGATTTTCTTTTATTGATTGAAATTTTAACTTCGTCATTAAACCAGGGTTTGTTTCTTTTTGAAAATGTCGATGATTTAGGAATACATTGTTCAGCAATATCAATCAATTGATCAGTAAAATCTTGTGTATCATTTGCAGTTTTAAAAATTTCAGGTTCGAGTTTTTCATTACATAATTGGTTAAAATTTTCCCAATTTGCTTTACTCAAATTCCATCTGGGGGGTCGATTCAATTTCTTCAATTTCTATAAATTCTAACACAGCGCGCCTATATAGGCAATGGCAAATAACTGTGTTTTAGCAACAAATCACAGCTCGGAAGAGCGTGACGAGTGACGTCATTAAAAACTGCAAATTTATGACGTCACTAGTCGATTTCCTTGAGATTAGACGGTGTAACGTCATATTCTCGCATCGAAAACGTTAGAAAAGGGTATAAATGCATGTGTTTCAGTCGATAATTTTAGCGGGATTTCTTCTAACAATGGCGGAAAGTTGTGAGATTTTGAAGGAAACAACAGCATTATTGCCGATTTTCAGCGTGTTAGAATCGAAATAGATCCGCTCTAGTTTGTGATTTGTTGAATAATAAATCACAGTTTGTCGGTCAGTTGTAAGTAGACAAATCACGCGCGCTACGCGCTCTTGATTTGTCTACTTTACAACTGACCTCCAAACTGTGATTTATTACTCAACAAATCACAGATAGAGCTGATCTATTTCTTAAATCAAAATCAAAATCAAATCTTTTATTCACTCCGATTACAAATAAATGTAACAACAAGAGGAGCGATACAAATATGCAACGTTCGGCGGCAAAGTATAAGTAAAAAATAAAACACATACAAAACAACCAGAGGGCAACATTAAATTTTATGAGATGAAATCAGTACTCTCTCTCTCTCTCTCTCTCTCTCTCTCTCTCTCTCTCTCTCTCTCTCTCTCTCTCTCTCTCTCTCTCTCTCTCTCTCTCTCTCTCTCTCTCTCCTCTCTCTCTCTCTCTCTCTCTCTCTCTCTCTCTCAGTGTGTGTGTTTTGAGCATGCAACGCTGAAACAGCACCGAATCTATGGCATTGTGTGCTTCGAGTTAGTAAATCAACAAAAGTCAAATCAAATTTATTTCTCTCAGCATCGGAAAATGATCGCTCCCATGGAGATCGTCCACAACAGACCAATCAAAATCTAGATAAATATTTGGAGAGCAAATTGAAAGATCTAAAGCAAAATAATTTCTTGTCGGAGAATGAAGGTATGTTGGTTGTTTATCATTAAATAAACATAAATCATTTTCAGCAATAAAATTTGCTATGATTTCTCCTTTGTAATTTGTATTCGAGCAACCCCATACTTTGCTGTGACTATTAAAGTCTCCTAATAATATATAAGGACTAGGTAATTAGTTAGATTTTCTAATTCTTGTTTAGAAAAATTATAGTGTGGTGGAAGGTAGACAGAACAAATCGTTATGGATTTGGATAAAGTGACATTTACAGCAACAGCTTGTAAATTAGTTTTTATATCTATTTTTCTATGAGGAACGTTTGATTTCACCAGGATTGATGTACCTCCTGATGCCTTCTGATTATCCGTTGTGATATGATTGTACATATTGTAACCTTTGAAATTAATATTATCTGTAGTTTTCAAAAAAGTTTCTTGGAGACAAATGTCATTAGGAAAGTGTAGTTAAAATTAAAAGTTCGTTAAAATTGGCTTTCAGTCCTCGACAATTCCATTGAATTATTGACTTCTTATCCATGATTGAATGGAGAGAAGATTCAAACAAGGAATTTAATCCTTTTATCTTTTATTATTCTTTGAGAACGTGGAGGGATCAACGTCCAACTCCATGTCCTCAAGGGCGCCGTACTGATTAGCCAGTTTTACTAGATCAGCCGACGCCCCTTTACTGTTTGGGTTTGATCCTTTATGTTTATCTTTGCCGTTTTTATCTTTTCGATCCGCTGTCCCTGACGTGGATCGAGAGTGAGATCTGCCTGAATGTTGAGTGTTCGGTTGTGAACTGCTCTGTGAAGTTTGTCTGGATTCTGTTCTTGAATGATGGGTAGATGTAGGTTGTGACGATGTTCTAGGTTGTGACGATGTACTAGGTTGTGACGATGTGGTTTTTGGTTTAATAGTAGAGGTAATTACTTTTCAGTGTGGTTTTATTTCAAAATCCTTTTCATTAAATTGCGTGGATGTTTCTTATGTTTAAGGTTTGCTGGTAAGGGATTGGACGACTTTGGCGAATGTGTTTTCTGAGTTGTTTTGTTGAATTTTCTTTGCTTCCAAATAGGTGACGTTTTGTGTAACTTTGATTTTCATGATTTTTTTTTCTGTTTTCCAAACTTCACAGACATTGGATTTAGACAAATGATCTTTTCCGCAGTTCACACATTTTGGTGAATTCTTGCAGTTGATAGTGTGATGATCGGTACCACCACACTTCTCACAAACAGATCCGTCAGGGACAGTACAGTCGTTTTCGTGGTGTCCAAACCTCTGACAATTGAAACATCGCAGAGGATTGGGCACGTAGATGTCAACCGGTATTACCCTGTAAAATATTTTCAGTGACTTCGGCAAGGAAGTAGTGTTAAATGTCAGAAGTAACGTATTTATGTCAATGAGTTGTCCATCTTTTTTTAATTTTAAATCGTTTGCAGGCCATTACTCCTTGTTCTTTTAGATATTCGACGATGCTAGCTTCTGATTCTTGTTTTAACATTCTGTCACGGATAATACCTTTGCATGAATTAAGTGTTTTATGCTCCGTGACGGAGACATTCAAGTTGAAAAATTTATTGATTTTGAGAAGATTTTCTGTTTGTGTTTTTCTGTTTGTTTCGACTAAAAAAGTTCCATTTTTTATTTATTTTTTTACGTTTTTAGGTGTTCCGATAATTGATTCAATTTGTTTTTCGATTATAAATGATGACAGAGTGGTAATGGCCTTTTCTTCCTTGCTCGAAATCACTAAAAATCGAGCGAAATTTTCATTGGCTTTAAAATTGAAAGTTGCCGATTCCGGGTCGTCATCCGATAGTTCTAAAAATGCCCTTTTCCAAGTGTTGGATCCCATGGTTAAAATTTATGTCTCGATAGCTATGCGCCCCACCCTCCTTGGAGCCCTACAAGGGGACGTTTAATGGAAATGGATCTCCTATTTCCAACGCCAAGGCTACATTGCTATTATACTCGATGGCAGGACCAGAGTCCTTCCGCTCCACTTCTGTTTTATGTCTCCCAACTATGCACCCAGATTTCAATGAAAAAATGAGGAACAGTTGGGACCCATCCCCATTCGTATTCTCTTCCTCACAGAAGTTTCTGCTGAATTTCCCCAGTACAAGCCCACCGATTAATCCATCAGCCGCAGCCCATCAAATAGCACTCAAAGATAGAGGAATAAGAAAAAATTACACCCGGTTTGTACCATAAAGATACGTAAGAAAGATAGAAGGAAGTAAAGAACAAGCTGTGCGTTTCTAGAGCTTGACACGACCGAGCCGCTTGATTCAGGCGGGATCTAGCCCAAACCACTCGTCTATCTGAAATATGGGCCAAAATGATGTGCTGAAAGCTGGAGATCCCTGGGCTTTTCTCAATCATCAGGATCCCTTCTTCCAGAATACAAGACGCCACTCACGGCAAACAAGTGGCTCCTGTTACAACAGGGAATTTCATCCCCCTTCACTACAGAAAGAAAGTGACCTTTATATTTTATTCCCTACAGACAATGAGGCCGAAAACGTTTGCTTAAATAAAAGCTTGGCTCTGAAAACAGGAGATCCTTTGCTAAATATGAGATCAACGATTCTCGTACACTTCAGAACTTAGTGATAAGTATCCGATTCTGTTAACTTTGGTGTAACTTAAAATGACAAGTTACTGATCTAATAACGTATACAAAATGCATCTTTCATTGATGTGCAGAGTGATGGAGCATGAGGAAGTGAAACATACACAGTACAAACACATATGTTAGACACAGATGAGGTTTTCTTCTGCCCAGTGTGCGGCCCACCAGCACAGATGATACACGTACAAATGCAGCATGGTAGTAACATGAGATAGGAAAGGTTTAAAAGGATAGATCTCGCGTAATGAAATTGTTAAAAAAAAAAAAAAATTGTAAGATGCATTTAAACAATTCTATTCACAAGATAATACCGGTTGAACGGACGATTGTTCTGTATGTTGGAGGCTTTTACCCAACTGCCACAAAAGCTGAAAGCAGCCACCTGTTTCGAGGCACCGGGTGACTCGGCAAGGGGACTGTTTTCGGCGGGGTCTTACCACTCTGCCACACTCCCGAAGGCAGTCGCCATATTTCTACCCCCCGGGCTGGCACGGGGCAGTAAAACTGGGGTTTACAGGGCTAAACCTTATTTTTCTTATTTCTGCTCTAAAATATAGAGTGTGGGTACTCGTTAGAACCGCCTCAAGTAAAAATTTCATTATTTCTCATGTAAACATAGGTAGTTGATGTTCGTTAGAACCGCCTCGCTAAGGCGGTTCTAGCGAACAGCCACGACCTTATTTTTCAATAAGAATAGCGAAAATAGTGTTCGCTTGTAACCACTTTTCTCTCTATAAATAAAAGGGTGTTAACGAAGGTCTTGTTGAGCCTTGCCATGCTCTCGATGCTCCACAACCTGTTACAGCGGCACAGAGAGCATGGCAAGGCACTAAAGAAGTCATGATTATCCACTGCATCCGGGCTTAGCCCCAGCTGTCTTGACACTGTCTTGCCTCTGTATCCAGCTAGGTCAGGATTACTCTGCGCGTCTCTGAGTCACTATAATCCAATTCACAGATTACGTCATCTAAATCATA
This sequence comes from Lucinisca nassula, assembly GCA_963580285.1. Taxonomy (NCBI): domain Eukaryota; kingdom Metazoa; phylum Mollusca; class Bivalvia; order Lucinida; family Lucinidae; genus Lucinisca; species Lucinisca nassula. The sequence continues at coordinate 157,017,021 of OY757012.1, read as the reverse complement.
CACTAATGGCATGGCAAAGGTTGCACCAACAGAAGAGAAGAGATCAAGTACAACTATTACAGCAAAATCACCACAAAAACGAGGTCGGGGTTGTTTATCAACCACTTACAAATAGCCCTCACCATCAGAGTGAAGGGTCAAAGATTGCAAGTGGTAGACAAGGTAGACCTACCTTGGAAGCACACCGACATGACTCTTGCAAATTGATGATGAAGTCTATTCCAGGATTACCAGCTAGTGCAGCATTTGACCATTGGGATCGAAGTGGATTCAGGTTTGACGCAAAACTGAATGTGTCTACAGAGCTGTGGTGCTGCCAACACTATTGCATACTTGAGAAACGTGGACAGCTTAGCAATGACACGCTTCCATACAAATTGTCATGAAAACTTTTCAAGATTACGTGGCAAGACTGGAATCCAGATACACAAGTCCTGAAAAGGGCAGGGATCAGAATGTACATACTCATCTAAATCTGGCACAGTAAAGACAGACCTGTCATATTACTAGGATGCCAGAGGAACGTTTATCAAAGGATGACTAGAAATGGGCACTCGCTCCAGTCGTGGTCAGTAAAAAGTGATACATGATACAAGGACACCCGCAAATACGCCCTCAAGGATTTCAACGTACCAACAGCAGAGTCGTTTGTACATATTGCACAGGACCGAGCAGAGTAGCATCAGCCTCGCGTGTGATTAATCCATTAAGTACCAGAAACCCCAAAACGCGTACCCTGGCAAACAGTGCAGGCCCAGATCAGACGCCACAGAATGCGGCGTCTGATCAGGGCCTCCACTGTTTGCTAAAAGTTCAGTCATTTTCCAAATAAGTTTTGATGAAAACACAACCTGACACCCCTAAATTTCGAAATGGACTTCTGCCATATATAAGGTGGAAGATTCCATTTGGTACTAAAAGGGTTAATTACATGCACATTGGTCATGGTCAGTAATGAGAGACGAACTATTGTTATCAACACGATAAAGCTCACACGTCCAAAGGAAAATGTTTGTTTGACGCAGCAAATATCGTTTATTTTCTCTCTCACTTCGTTCGTCCGAAAATAAAAGTACTCTTTTCTATGCTGTCCTGGGACGAACTATTGCATTGTGGTCACAATGCGAGAATCTGTCACAAAACAGAATAAGAATTCAAGTAGGTTGAGTTGGAGATACCGCTGAACGCTACAGATCGACGGCATCCATTTATTATTTACTTGTAATAATTCAACATGCTGTTCTGGTATTCACATGACTGCCAAAGCAGTCAACTCCTAATCGTAACTGAAGTTATGGAATCTTAACATGTATGTCTATGCGACAGTAAAACCAAATCGCGTGACATCAAATACCTGATCAATAGAGTTATCTATCTTAACTGAGGAGATACCATGGACCATAGCAGGAATTTAGGAAATTTAAACCGCGATATAACTGAATAAAAGAAAAATCTTCTCAAATTGTCATTTTCTACTTATTTATACATCCATTCAATGATTTCTAATAGCATTTTATAAAAGTACGAAAATCATGCATAATTCGCCAATGGTATTTGCGCGGTACTTGAATAAAACCGGCATTAAAGTCAACGTGTATGAAAAAAATAAGATAGCTTATAAATTATCAGTACGAATTCTAAACTTATTTTCATTCGATAATTAGAAGAATTTTAATCTTATAAGGTGCAAAATATGAATATTTTGAAAACAATTCCTGATACTACCTAATATAGACAACTCTCGACAAAGACATGTTCTGTGGCGTCACGGCAGAAGCTCTATACTACCGCAATGCATAAATATTGTGGATAGAGCACTGAGACATCAGGGGACAGTTTCGCATTTGAGGGTGGACCTTTTTTAACATTTTTAGTAGGAGGGTCAAAAATGGCATGGTAACTCACAGAAAATGAGGTTTATGAATATTTTTGTACAATGTAGGCTTGTTTATTGAGTAACTGCTCTCGTTTATATGAAATACGAGACTGAGGCCTCATTACTCATGATGCAGAGCAAGATTCAGGAAGTAGCGGAACTTTTGAATACAGGTAGATAATTTCCACATAAAAATTGGCTGTTTTTCAAAGAAGATTCCTGAAAAAGTTTACTGGTAGTGTGGTACTCTTCTATTCATATTCTTGCATGTAACTGGGGGTACAAACCAGTTACAGCAGGTGCCAAATACTGGTGTTTTGGGAGTAACTTGATAGGATGTCACAAAGTGAGTTGTAGTCCGAGCAGTGTACTCCTGCCTTTATTGTATGTGAAAATTAGTGGATGGAGTATGTGCAAAGTTGCTGCTATTAGCCTGTGCCAAATGGGTGGTGTTTCATTGGCACTGTATTTAGTTTTTATGTATGTATGGAACAGTTTGAAACAGAAATGGAAGTTATCACATTGCACAGTAGTCATCTATTAAGAATCAAAACTTTTGTGTGACACGGACCAAAATATGCTAAAAATTAACTGTCCCTTGATGCCTGAGTATTTATTATAAAACAGACTGTCCACATCTAAAAGGGCACGACATCCAGGAAAAAAAAACAACTTAGCTGAAATCTTGCGTCCAAAAACTATTCAGTAACTTCCTATATTTCACACAGTGTATTTTGATATTTTCAATATATACTCAGTCAAAAAAGTTCCTATACCTAAAATTGCTTCTGTTACTATAGCTACTACAGATAAAAACTACACAAAGTTTGTTATGTTTTGATAAGAAGACTCATTTTTTCGTGCAAAATCACCATTCGTTTTTGTTTTCGTAAACACATCATCGAAGACTATTGCTTTAAACACCCAAGGGGTCACTCTGTCATTTTCGCAGAGAAAAATCATTAAAACATGCAATGATTTAACTTCACAAATTTTCCCTGTACCCTACATTTCTAAAATTTGATACATGTGATCTTTCTTTAGATACCATTTGCGTCTATTAACAAAAGATTTGGAACTTTAGTTGCATTAGCTACGAGAAACAGGCTATCACATATTGACCTCCAATTCTTAGAAGTTGTGTGCAAATGCTGCTTTCAATGGGAAGTCCATAGAAAATCGCAATCGATAGTGCTACATGCTACATGAATTTTCTGTATTTTTTACCATCATGATGAACAGCAATGGTGGACACAAAGCGTTTTTTGGAAATCTGGCAAAAATGTATTGACAGGAATAAAAATTACAGCAGTTTGAAAATTGCTATATTTTTAATTGCAAGGGAGATAATTTGAGAATTTCACAAATTAAAACCTCGCTTATAATGCGAGATCATGAGGTATTGTAAAAGTAAAGTGTTATCCGATGTTCAGAGAATATTGTCTTCCATCTTAGACAAAAAAGAATTTTCTGCGCATGCGCAATGTCCATTTTCTACCAAAATCTTTCTAGGCACATATTGGAAGACAACTCTGGAGTAGAAAGGTATGGACAAATGCAAGTTTGAGCATTCTCGAGCTAAACGTCCGATTTAAATGTCTACAGCCAAATTTAGCTCAATAGCTACCAGATATCTAGTGAGTTCCACCCGAAAGTTGGTATAATTACTTTTTTGACTGAGTATATAAAGAATCTTGAATGTGGTCTTGACTGTTCGAAATGCTCGAAACGCTTTTAACTCTGGTAAGTCGTTCACGATCCCAAAATTTTGATTAACGGTCACATCACGTTAAACATGTATGGGTTTGTCAATGACTTCTGATTTTGTCAGTTGTCCGATCATTAATTACTGTATTTTTGATCAAAATTTTAGTCTACAGTCTATTCTCTGTAGCGTATAGCGGTCGACTGATGAGATAAATTAACCAAAACCTCACATCACCCAAAACGCATCATATGAGACGGGAAAAAAAAACGTGAAAATAATATTAACATGAAAGGGTGAAAAGTGGCCATTGTACATGTCTTATAAGACAGACCGAAAAGAAGAAGATAAATTCATACTATCCCCATCCGATGAGCTCCGCCAATTTTTCTGATTAATGATTGCCTTAACCCATAAATGGGTACCATGGCAAACAGTGCCGGCCCAGATCAGACAAAACGCGGCTTCCGGTCAGGGCCTGCACTATTTGCTAACATAATGTTTCGTCAAAAATAGAATAAAAAAAGAAAAAATAGGCCTCACACCCCTTATGACGACCCCGCCCATCGGGGCTTGATGAAATAGATGGGCTGCACGAGCTACGGGCTACGGGCTACGCAGAGCTGAAACCAACCACACACGAGTACTGGTAAAGCGCTTAGAGGATCTAAGCCTGCCCAGGCAAAACAGTGCGGGTCGGCTCGTCCATGCTTATAAACTCTATTGACATGGCTTGATATGTCATTTAATCCCAATTTCGGGTTAAAGTCCCACAAAATTGGAAGTAACATCTCCAAAATGACCTATACAGTGTTGACGGTGATATTAAACCTCAAATCAAACAAAAACACCCCTTATATGACAAATGGACTTGTCCAACATATAGCAGTGGAAGAGTCCATTAGTACACAATGGGTTAATCATCACGTTAACAAGTCCGTGAAATGAACACCCCTCTTAACCCCTCTTTATAAAATTTGGGGTTCACGGCGGTATTCATTATTTACATTATTTCTGCTCCAATACAAAGGTTGTGGGTACTCGCTGGAACTGTCTCAATAAGGCGATTCTAACGAGCTCTATGTTGGCAGTAAAATAAGAAAAATGCCACAACTTTCATCAGAAAAAAAAATCCGTTCATGGGATAGGAAAAATTCACTATGCCTCCAGGATGTGTTATCGTAATGCCGTAGTCATACACCGTTGTTTTACTTGGAATGGAGCTAGGGTCCCTGCATGTGGATCAGTTTGGTATTCTTATTTTGCAGGAGTCAACATTGAAATTGAGGGAGAGGGTGGGATATCCGTATTTGGAGACCCCTAGAGGTTTTTCTACTGACCGTTTTAAAACTGTCGTTCCTTTTCAGTTTCTTATTATGTGACCCGTTACGGGAAAAGGGGCCAATGGAAATTTGTTCCCTTGACACAGCCGGGAACGTTCTAGCTAGCCCCATCACCAGGAAACTTGTAAACAAGGTAGGTCTCGAAGAGTTTTATCGCCATTTTTTACTTTGTAAGCTTTTTATAAAAAAAAATCCGGCAATGCAGTGCCACACAGAAATGATTTAACTTTGTACCCCGCTAGAATATGCCATGGAAATTTGCAGCGCCGGAGTTGATGATGATGATGATTTCGTGTTTAACGACGCGTCATCAGCGCCAGAGTATGAATGAAAGAAAACTTTTTATCAAGGACCTGAAAAATAACCATTTATGTCAACACGGAGATTTTGGCCTACGATTTTTCATTTTCCGTCAAAAGTACACCCTTCACACCCCCAGAAGCAATTTTCCTATTGAAATGAAACATGGAAAGTATGAAAAAAGCAAAACAAAAAAAATGGCCGTGATTACGTAACTTGCGACTTATGACGAAATTACTGTCCGAGATAGTCTTCTCGACAAGGAGCATGGAGATAGTGCCCTCCAAAAACTAAGATGAAACATTCATCAGATGACTGGGGCTTGATTCGATGTCTTTCTATGGTCCCACTCAGTTTATCCAACTGGTTTCTTTACCTCTGGCTTGTGGGGTAACAAGATATTTTGTCCCCAAGACGCCCCACCAGTCGTTTCTCCCTGGTCGTTTCGCCCCCATTTTGCACCCCTAGTTGTTTCGCCCCCAAAGCCTGCTCTTTTCGCCCCCTTAGTCGTTTCGCCCACCTAGTTGCTTCGCCCCCCTTCCCATTTAGAACGGATCAATGGATGGATGGATGGACGTTGGATGAGTAGATGGATAGGTACAATACAGAGAGGGATAAGTGAGTGGGTATTTGGATGGATGGGCCCATTGGAGGACGGATGAACGAACGAACAAACGTACAGACAGACGGACGGGCGGATGGATGGGTCGGTGGGTGGATGGATGGAAGGATGGGTGGAAAAAGAAAGAAAATTTATATGCACACAAATGCCAGTGTCGTGTGAAAGCTTGATTAAATAAATGGAGTATTTGATTCCTACATCTTTTTTTTTTAATCAATCCCGCAGGTGATCTGATTATTTGTGATAAACCTAGAGAATTATGTTGAGCTGCAGTTCTAGGTACTACATACCAAAGTTTCTTGAAAATCAGCCAACTGGTTCTAGAGAAGATTTTTAATGGTTTTACCATATACAGTGTATGAGCGTGGTAGTCATCTTGTTTATGTGACCCAGATGCCGCGAACAAGTCACTGTTTTCCTTGAGAAAACTTTTGTTTTATTTTAGCAGGAATACACCAAACTTACAACGTGGCACTGTAAACTTACTTTTGGCTGTAAAATCTGAATATGGTTCATAACGCTGTCAAAATGCAAATTTTAATTTTTACAGTTCCCTCCTTTGCCCATTGAAACTCCCTACTTAGATGTAATTTGGGTGTAAAATCATTATGCATTGACCGATTTTCAAAATTGTTGCAGTACATTTTAGGACTAAGTACTGAAATTCGAAAAGCTTAAAAGAAAATTGTTGTTGACTCGTAAGTTAGACGAAGAAATATGCAAAAATGTCGTTTCTGAAAGTAGGTTTACTTAATATCAATGGCTCGAACTAGTGGTACCCATTAATCATATTGCCGGTGCCAATAATTAGAGTAAGTTATTTTCATAAAAGCATTTTAAGTAGACCCTCTATCGGATATAATACTCAAAATTTAGGGATGATACTTAGTCGAACGATTCATGAATAACTATAATAATCTAGAGAATAAAAAGTAAAGAGGCGCCCGATTATAATATACTTTTCTTTACTAGCACAGAACTATATATTTTTTTTTGGGGGGGGGGGGGGGGGGGGGGGTGCGTGTCCGGTATTTTTTTCTGCTCAGGAATAGTACTTTGGAACTTTTTCCTTGGAAAGCGCCCATCTGCAAAGAAATCGAATATTCAATATAACAATGTAATATGTCAAATCTCAATTTGAGTTTTAGTTTAAACAATATTTTATTCAAATATAAGGTACACATAATACTACATACAATGTCAGTTTTACAATGCTTACATTTGAAAGGGATACAGAAGTAAGTCTTAGACTTTTTTTAATCTGTCTCCCTTACAGATCGTACAAACAATTGATATGCGAAAAAGCAGTGATAATTGTAGAAACGAAGTTTCTCTATCAATTAGTATAACCTATGAATTCATAGATTATATGTGTTGTAAGACGTGAAAGACTATTGTTGATCAACACAGAGAATAATTAAAGATAGACGAAAGCAAGATGCAGGAAAGACAGTTTGTCACACGGCATGAATCCCAGAGAGAGTGTATGACAAATTTAGCTTTAATTATTGCTGATTAAGGTGGAGATACTTTTCGTTCTGAACACACATACCAGATTGAGGTATTTAGAATCTTTTAGTATGTAAGATGTAATCCTGCACAGCTTCAAATATTAAAGTATTGGTTTGGTTTGTTAGTCTATGATCACCGTAAAGCAGGGTGTCAAGAGTCAGTGGACAGTGTTGGGCAATCTTTTCTGTCATTACTTGTCTCTGTGCTAGGTATCTAGGACAGTGAAAAAAGAAGTGGCAGGGGTCTTCGATTTCGCCACATGAACAAAACTTATTGTGTATTATGTTTTTGCGAAATAGGACAAAATTGAGACTGCTACAGTTTGTTCTAATTCTTGTGTGTAGTATTTGGCCCCTACGAGTTCCGTGTGAATAGTATTTAGGAATGATTTTCAGTTCTGAAATTGATCTTTTAAAACTTGTCACTGATTGGGAGGAATGGACAGAGGTGTCAAGAGAATTCCAATCACGTATTACTGACGGCAAAAAGGAATTATAATACAGCTGGGATTTGGCATCAATTAATTGGTATTGGCCACTATTTCTTAATGGATACCTGGATATTTCACCAACAAGAGGGGGGAGTAGCGAGGACAAGTAAGGAGGGCTTATGTTATTAACCATTTTATAGAACAAGATCAGTCTATGTTGCCTTCGTCTTGACTTAAGTGTTTCCCATCCCGTTTCCTTGTAAAGATTTTCGATAGAGACTAATTTGGTTGTTCCTGTGGTAATTCTTGCGGCTTCCAGTTGTATTTTCTCCAGTTCATCTTCGTCGTATTTTTTAAGATTGCTCCATACAATATCGGCGTATTCTAAAATAGGTCTAATGAATGCTGTGTAAATAGTTTCCAATGCTTTCCTATCTAATAAGAATTTAAGTTTTCTCATAATATAAATACGTTGCCACGCTTTTGAAGTAATCAGTTCAATATGTTTATGCCAACTACCATTTGTTTCTATTGTTACGCCTAAGTGTTTATGGTTATCAACCTCTATTATGGGTTCATTATTCATAAATACAGGTGGGTGTATTGGGGGGTTAGTTTTTCGAGATAATATCATAGATTCGGTTTTTCTGGCATTAAATGATACTAGCCATTTTTCAGCCCATGACGATATTTTAGCTAGGTCTTGATTGAGCTGTCGTGATGCATTTTCTGGAGTATCCACTATAATATAAAGACTTGTGTCATCGGCGAAAAGGCGAATTTCAGAATTTATGTCCTGAACAATATCGTTTATATAAACGAGAAATAATAATGGCCCTAAAATCGAGCCTTGGGGCACACCAGCTGTTATGATGACCCAGTCGGATAAGCCACCCGGCAGAACAACTCTTTGCTTGCGATCACTCAAATAGTGTTTGAACCAGTCTAAAAGAGAATCAGTTATACCTACAGCCATCAGTTTTAGGAGTAAACCTTTGTGCCACACGCGATCGAATGCCTTGCTAATATCACAGAAAATTGCCCTTACTTCCAAACCATTATCTAGAGATTTGCAAAAGGTATCATAGATATCTACTAATTGATTTACCGTAGAGTCTCCAGGAACAAAGCCTGACTGTAGGGAAGTTATTACATTATTTTCATTAAAGAAATTAAAGACATGTTTATGAACTATTCTTTCCATTACCTTTCCTACCGTACTAAGTAATGAAATGGGTCTGTAGTTTTTACAATCAGCAGGATCATCTTTTTTGAAAACTGGAGTCACATTAGCCTCTTTCCATGATCTAGGAACCTTGCTAGTTGAAAATGACATATTATAGATTCGCGACAACGGATATGAAAGCTCTGCAGCACATGTTTTTAGAATAAGATTATTAATATCGTCTGGTCCAGCTGCCTTTCCGGTCTTTAATGTTTCGAGCACAGACTTGACTTCACTCTGAGTAGTTGCCAACGTCGGCATACAATTTTGGTTCGTTGTAGGTATGTGTTGTAGTGGTGTTCCAGTATCATCAAGGTCGGATTGTGTTTTAAAAAATGAATTTAATAAGTTTGCCTTCTCCTGATCTTCAGAATACATGATATCATTTTCTTTCAAGGGGGGTATTGAGGATTTAGTCTGAGTGGCAATAAATGTTTTCAATGTTTTCCACCAATCTTTACTGCTAAGGTTGTTATTAGATTTAAGTTTATTTGCCAGATTTTCAAAGTATGTTTTCTTAGAAGTTCTCAATAAATTAATAGTTTCATTTCTGATCTTTTTATATTTCACCCAGTGTTCGTTTGTTTTGGTTCGTTTAGCTTTGTCATATGCCCGTTTTCGTTTCCTCATCATTTTTCTTAGTTCGTTATGCATCCATGGCGCATCAGATTGGCGTATGTTAACAAATTTATTTGGTATGCATTCGCTTGATAATTGTAAGATATGTTGGGCTAAATTTTCTGAATATATGTCTATGTCATCATTTACAAGAGAGTCCCAGTCAGAATCGCGAAATTTTTGTTTTAGAGTCTCGTAGTCACCGTTTTTATATTTCCAAATATGTCTTTTTAGAACTTTCGAGTGAGGTTTTATAAATTTGAAAACGCCAAATACGGGACAGTGGTATCGAATTTCCTGATTTAAAAACGGATCGCCTACGCCACTTAAAATAACATTTTGTGGATTAGAGACCAGAAACAAGTCAATCAGAGAAGATGATCGTTCGGTAAAATGCGTAGGTTCACTAATCATTTGATGTAGGTTAAACTGGCGACAAATATTAGATATTTTTATATTAGAATTAGGTTTGTTTACATCTAAATTAAAATCTCCCAGAATAATTAAATCTGGAATTCCTGTATCTATGGCCATGTCAATTGAGTTTTCTATATTTGATAAGACAGTTTGATCAGAATTAGGGGGTCGGTAAAATGTTCCTACAAGTAATCGTTTATTATGGAGTCGAACTTCTATCCAGACACATTCTATATTTAAAATTTCAAGGTCATTCCTACGTATGCATGGTATATCATTTTTGACGTATACTGCCACACCACCGTGTCCGTCACCAGTACGATCCTTCCGGAAAGGTGGACGGAAACCCGCTATACTTACATCAGAATTATTCATATTTGGGGTGTACCAGCTTTCAGTTATAGAGATTAGGTCAAAATTTGGCAATTCACATTCTATTAGGTCGAGTTTATGTAGTGCACTTTGAACGTTATAATGAACGACTGAGAAATTGTTTCTAATTAGGTCAGAGGTCTCGTCTGTTAAGCTAGAACATTCAGTATCAGAGTCAGAATCTGGTCCAGGGTTTAATTCAATGTCACCGGCACGGAAAAGCAGCATTCTTAGGAATGTGTAATATTCGAAAGTGTTCAGACAGCTTAAACCTTTTAGCTTTTGATGCCTACTGTAGTGCAAACCAATCCTTTGCCTATGAACTACAATATCAACCCCAGTCATCGTTAATTATAAAAGCAATATTTATAGAACGTGCACAAAGGACTGGTTTGCAGCAGGAAGTAATAAAATGCAATAAAGTCATCATATTATTACAATAGATGTCAGTAGGAATCTGGGATAATGCCGTGTAAGGAAGAAAAGGGAAGTTTCCAGAGTGGGATAGAATTAAGAATAATAGAAAGAATACATAAAAAATATATGTACGTAAACACATCAAATATCAAATGGATTTGAAAACATGACAATGGATGAATTTATAACAATTTCGGTTACTGAAGTGCATCGAGGTCTCCCGGGAGTGAGACGGCATACAGGCCAGGCAGTACTCCGCCCAGTCACTCCAGTCCTTCGAATAAGTCAAGTTATAAAATAGTCAGGTCATAATAGACAGAAGGCCGGGAAGGTCCGGGCAAGTCGCCACCCGGCAGTGCACGCCAATCCCAACTCGCAAGACACCTCACAGCACTTTCAGTGGTTACTAATTTATACACATCTAGCATCTGAGTGATCTAGGTGAACTGCTCGCATTTATTAGAAAACGGTTCGTAACACAGTTACAGATTCTCACAGAGTTGTGCAGACAAAAGTCGTGCCATCAAAATATATCAACTTTCAGCAACTGAACGTTAAAATAGAAGAGTCTATTCCAAAGCCCTAGATACCAAACATCGCACCCAGAGACTACAGTCCGAGGCGATACGGAGCTTAATAAACACATTATTTGCATGCATGATCAGTCATGATACTGTTATAATTAACTTTTTTTTAACATGAAATTACTTTTCAATGATCTTAAGTTTCTGAGCTTTACGATCTATGGCAAGAATCGACAGACAGCCATCGAGTTTTGCAGCAAAATGGTTAAGCCAGACAGGCAACGCACTTAACCACCAGGCCCACTAGCCAGGGGTAAAGAAACGAGTTGGATAAACTGGGTGGGTTTATAGAAAGACATCGAATCAGGCCCCAGTCATCTGATGAATGTTTCATCTTCATTTGTGAGGGCACTATCTCCATGTCGAGTGAACTAGCTCCTTGTCGAGAAGACTATCTCGGACAGTAATTTCGTCATAAGTCGCAAGATACGTAATCACGACCAAAATTGTTCGCTTATTTCAAACTTTCCATGTTTCATTTCACTAGGGGTGTTGCTTTTTGGGATGCGAAGGGCGTACTTTTGACTGAAAATGAAAAATCGTCGGCCAAAATCTCCGTGTTGACATAAATTGACATTTTTTCAGGTCCGTGATAAAAAGTTTTCTTGCATTCATACTCCAGTGCTGCAAATTTCCATGGCAAATTCTAGCGGGGTACAAAGTTAAATCATTTCTATGTTGCACTGCATTGCCGGATATTTTTTTATAAATAGCTTACAAAGAAATAAAAGGTGATAAAACTCTTCAACCTCCCTTTGTTTACAAGTTTCCTGGTGACGGAGCTAGCTCGAGAGTTCCCGGATGTGTCGATGGGAACAAATTCCCATTGACTCATTTTCGAGCTAGTTCCTCTTATTACCACCCGTGCACTCGAAGCTTTCCAAAACTCGGTTCAGAGGTTGCCACGATATTTTGGATTACATTGTTAACAATTTGCACAATAACTTAGATGAATTTACGACGCCCTGTGTTGCTAAGGAAAAGCGATTCCACAATGCAGTGTTCTCACGCATGCGCAAAATACGCATGGCAAAAAAAAAAACAAAAAAAAAAAAAAAAAAAAAACACTAAACAATTTAAAAAAAAGAAGTGACCCGTGAGGCTAGGTTTACAGACATGCAATCTGTCATAAATTTTCGGATGCTTAAAATTTACCATGATTGCTTGATTGTTTTAGGTTTAACGACACGTCAATCCTTGTGGGTAATTTTGTGTCGCCTCCCAGAGAAAGGGAGAAAATAGATAGTAGAGCAGTTGAAAGTGAGGGACAGCGATGAGAGGAAAATGAATGTAAGGGTAGAAACGGACCCCCCCCCCCCCACACACACACACACACCCACACACACCCGCTACCTTACCTGCTGCAAGGGCAGGATGCCTAGTCCAACTGTGAACCAATATCAGTTGGACGCCCCAATGACGCAAGATACACGTCACCTTTGCTTCACCCAACCACCCCGTTTAATTTGCAATTAGCAGGCAATGCTAACATCGTTTTATGCCTCACGCTGCATGCACAAACCCCTTTACATTATGATAACACATCCGTGTAATATAGAGCATTTTTTCAAACCTCAAAAAGGTATTTTTTCTGATGAAAATTTGTGATAATTTTCTTATTTATACTTCAAACATAGGTTTTGGGTGCTCGTTAGAACCGCCTCATTGAGGCGGTTCTAACGAGTACCCACAACCTATGTCTTGGAGCAGAAATAAGGAAAATAATGTTTACCCCCGTAAACCCCATATTTCTCTATATAAAGTGGGGTTTAGGGGGGTGTTTATTTCACGGACTTGTTCACGTGATGAAATCAGAAAGGACGTAGTGAAGTTGTTTTGGTTTCCGTCGTCAACTTCGATCAACGACAAATGTGAAAGATGGGTAAGAAGATCGATCGTGTGCCAATTTCGAGACAGAAAGACTTTAGATCAGACGGATTATGGTAGCCTAAAGACCACACGACAGAGTATGAAGTGTACATTTTATCTCAGTTGCGTAGCTAGAAATCCGATGAAATACCTCATCCACTCGACCCGCATAATGAATCTAATTAAACCAATCGTCCAAGAACCTCATCCTGTAATGTTCCAGTATTGGACTTCTTTTATCTTGTACAGGTCAAGAGTTAGCTGGATGGCAGGATGAAACAGTCGAACTTCGATGGCTCGAACCCCTTTGGGACCATGAAAATGTATTCGAGACAGTGGTAGTTCGAGTCACTGAGGGGTACTGCCAAGAGGCATAACGATATACTTTTGATTATTTTTTCGATGTTCTATAATGAAAAAGTATGCTGTGTGTACTCATTAGAATCGCCTCATCGAGGCGATTCTAATGGGTACACACAACATACATTTGCAAGATAAAAGACTAAAATCTCCTTAATAATCCCGCAATATTTCATATGTATAGGATTTCCCTAGCGACTCAAGAATGAGTTCGACCCAGCCATGGTAAACGAGCCATCTGTGTTCGAGCCATCGAAGCTCTACTGTATTAATCAGACTTTCGGATGAGTCTTTAAACCGAGGTCCCGTCTCCGTATGACCTTAGCTGTTGGTGGGACGTAAAACTGAAACACTCACACTCACTCTACTGTATTAAGTTAGCAGGCTGGCAGGGTAGCAGGATTAAACTAAATATAAAGTTGGTGGAATAGCAGGACAGCAGAACGAAACAAGTTAAGATAGCAGGTTGGCAGGACTTCAGCAGGAATAGTTGTTTTAAACTCCCAGTGTTGTGTCAGCATAAAGTCAAAGTTTTGCAAATTCTTACCTCGAGTAATTTCAAAACTTTTACCACCAAGTTGTAGGCATATAAAACTATGTTATAATGTAAACATCAAATTTGGCCTTTTTCGTTCTTTAAGGGGAATGGGAACACCGCCATTTTTCAAAGGGAGACAACTTTCGGGACTTCCTGTTTCCTTTCCTATAAGCCCTGTCCCAATAAAAAGGGGTCTACTCTTAAAGGAAATAATTTACTCCTTAGGAGCAAATTCTTTCCTTTAAGAGTTGACCCCTATTGACATGGGTGACAAAAATACTTTTGCAGAAGTTGCCTCCCCTGAAGGTGTTCCCCTTAAAGCGGACGACTGTTAAAACTATTTTTCGTTCTGCTTGAAAAATAGCAGGATGAACAGTTGTTCAGAATTTCAAAACATTTACCACAGTGCTGTATAGGCACCTAAAATCCATGTAAAAGCGTATAGAAGTCAAATGTGGCCCCTTTCGTTCTATGAAGCAAAGTGATCAAAAAGATCCATTTTCATCCTGCTAGAACCTGTTAAAATACCAGGATGGCAGGACAGCAGGGTGAAAAAATGCTCGGAATTTTACAAATTTTATCACAATTTTGTAGGCACCTAAAAGCCATGTAAGACAGCAGAAATCAAATTTGACCCCTTTTCCTTTTTTAAAGCGTACGACTGTTAAAACTCAATTTTTGTCCTGCTGGAAATACAGCATGATGAACTTGCGTTCGGAATTCCAAAACTTTTACGACCATGTCGTAGGCACCTAAAACTATGTAAAAGAGTTGCCCCCTTTCGTTCTGAGAAGCGTAATACTAAAAATATCAGTTTTCATCCTGCTGGAACCTGTTAACGTAGCAGGATGGCAGGACAGTATGATAAAAAATTGTTAGGAATTTTAAAATTTTTAATGTTGTAGGAGACTATGTGTTTTGTGTGTTGCGTTGTGTTTTGTGTGATTCGTGTGTGGTGTATGTGTCTTTTTCTCTTCTTCATGTGCTTGAGGGGGAAATATTGTTGTTTCTTCTGTTTCTACACTTCTAGTCATTTTCCTCTTTCTACTCTGTCCCTCACTGTCATCTCATCTACTACATGTATCTCTTCTATCTCTTATCCCTTTCTCTGGGAAACAGCACAAGAAATGATCCACAATTGTTGACGTGCCGTTAAACCCCTGACACAATCAATAAATCTTCCGTTAGCTTGGGGTAGCTGTTTACATTTTCCGTAGCTTTTTTCCTGAGCTACCTCTCCTTTCTATTTTAGCCGTTTTCGCTATCTATTACACATTTTTATCACCTTTGTGAAAAAAGGTCCAAATAGTGAACACAGTTCGCCAGTGCAAAAATGTATGAGCCCAGTCCATGTTTTACAGATTGCCCTCTTCACACCGCAAAATAACGTCACAGCGACAAGAACAGTGAGGCCCTTAAGGAGAATGGGAACACCTTCAGGGAAGTTAACTCCTGCAAAAGTATTTTGTCTCCCATTTCAATAGGGGCTAACTCTTAAAGAAAAGAATTTGCACCAGAGGAGCAAATATTTCCCTTTAAGAGTGGACCTCTTTTTCAGTGGGACAGATCGAAAAGCGAACAGGAAGTCCTGAAAGTTATCTTCCTTTGCAAAATGGCGGAAAAATCTGTCAGGTGTTCCCATTCTCCTTAATAGCAGTTACCTGGATTTTTTGAAACGATGTTTTCGCGGTGGGGGTGGAGGGGGGGGGGGGGGGTAGTTACGTGGGATGATATGTATAAGTATATACAACTTTAGGTTGATAGATAAACCAGTGGCTATTGTCTTAAAAGGATTCTATATAAACTATTTTCTTGGCTATTGACACAATTATTTTGCATCACGACAGAAGTGTAAAATTATGGATTAGTGCGGCGTTTATAATTAACACGATGTGGTAATAATATTGGCAGGGCGGAGCTATCGTTTGTGCCTGCCGTTGTTTGTTTGAACTGAGGTTTAACGTTCCCGTCAACACTAATTAGGTCATTTTGGAACTTGAAACAGACATTGAGATGAAATGACATCTCAGGCTCTACCGCCCAAACAAACCAATATGATTTATATGCAGGGACGGTCCGACTCGCACCACTTTGCCTCGGCAGGATTAGACCTTCTAAGCTGTTAACCCGGCAGTACTCGTGTGCGGTAGGTTTCAGCTCTGCGTGGAAGCACCACATCCCAAGTCAAACTAAATTTGTGACAGTTTTTATTTAGAGTTCGTTTTGTTTCCTACATTCCTTCTCTTGTCTAAAGCTGCTACATGTGATATGCCAAAGCATAATTCCGGTCCCTTAAGGGGAATGGGAACACTTGGCAGATTTTTCCGCAATTTTTCCAAGGGAGACAACTTTTTGGACTTCCTGATCACTTTTCTATAAGCCCTGTCCCACGGAAAAAGGGGTCCACTCTTAAAGGAAAGAATTTGCTCCTAAGGAGCAAATTCTTTCCTTTAAGAGTTGACCCCTATTGACATGGGAGACAAAACTACTTTGCAGGAGTTGCCTCCCCTGAAGGCGTTCCCATTCCCCTTAAGTGGCCACAAAAACTCTATCTGTTTTCTACGCTCCTTTTTTTATCTTAATTTGCTACATGTGATATCCTAAAGCGCAATTCCGGTCCCATGCACTTTGACCGCCACAAAAACTGTATCTACTAATACCGTCTGTTTATGTCGTCTGTTGTACTTCTTCCAAACGTTTTTAAATTGTTTTCCATACAGGCAACCAGTGGGAACACCCAGACCAGACTGATCCTGGACTGTTTGCAACATCAGGGTCCACGTTGTTTGCAATAATGGTTTTATTAAAACAAAGCAGCAGCATTACACGCTATTAACCCTTTTTGACCGCCCCCGCCCATAGGGGCTTGAAGAAATATATGGGCTGCATGATGCTTCCACGCAGAGCTGAATCTGGCCCGCACACTAGTACTGGTAAACTGCTTGGAGGATCTAAGCCTGTCCAGGAACCGCGGTGCGAGGCGGAGCGTCCATGCTAATAAACCCTATTGGTTTCATTGGGCGACAGGGCTTGAGATGTCATTTCATCTCAATGTCGGGTAAAAGTCCCACAAAATTGGAAGCAACGTCTCCAAAATGACCTTTACAGTGTTGACGGGGACGTTAAACCTCAAATCAAACAAAAAAACCCTTTTTGTACCAAATGGAATCTTCCTCCCTATATATAGCAGGAGTCCATTTCAAAATTTAGGGGTGTCAGGTTGTGTTTTATTCAAATTTCATTTGGAAAATGGCTGAACTTTGTGCAAACAGTGTAGGTACTGATCAGACGCCGCGTTCAGCGGCGTCTGATCTGGGCCTGCACTGTTTGCCAGGGTACCCGTTTTGGGGTTTCTGGTACAAAATGGGTTAATATGAGCTCCTTGGTTTTTCTACCTGTTGGGGGATATTACATGCAGCATTTTGCTAAGTAAGCATTAGTAACCTAAGCTTTGGGCAGTATCAAGAATTACGGACTGCCCAAGGGCCAGGGCCAGGGCCAGGGCTAGGGCCTG
Source organism: Lucinisca nassula (assembly GCA_963580285.1). NCBI lineage: Eukaryota > Metazoa > Mollusca > Bivalvia > Lucinida > Lucinidae > Lucinisca > Lucinisca nassula. The sequence goes on along the minus strand of OY757012.1, from coordinate 156,999,319 downwards.
GACCGCCGGGTCGATATGGCCCGAGCAGGTTATAATAACCCCAATGGTATCATTAGGTGGCAGGGATTGAGATATCATCTAATCTCAATGTCAGGTAAACGTCCCTCAAAATTGGAAGCAACCTATCCAAAATTACCTAAATAGTGTTGACGGGAACGTTTAACCTCAAATCAAACAAATCAATAAAACTGCGTTAGGATTAATGTAAGACTATTATGCAGTTTAACCAAACGGTTACTTTCATGACAGTAAAATAAATGTAAGACTATAATTGTCTTGTTTGTTTATATTGAATTTTAACAGCCCAGGCAACACTATTTAGGTCATTTTTGAGCCGGTCAGTTTACTTATTCAGACTTTTGCTAGGCAGGCTTATACGTAAGCGATTAACCAGTCCAGTGTACAGTCTTCCGCCAGAAACTGAGAACTGCCCTTCTTGAATCAGCGGAGGGGTAGATTGACCGTAGAAAAGATTTCATGATCAATCTCTACGAAACATTGTTGTCCACCCCGGCAGGTATCGAACCCGCGTCCTCCTGATCACGAGTCAGATATAATTGTTTTATATTTGCTCCTAACTATAACAGAACGTGGGAGTCTAGGCTTCGTCTTCCATGGAATGGTCACCTCGCCATACTTCTAGTTGAGGTACCGGATTTTTTTTTTTAGCAATTGTTACCATTTTCAACTTTGGTATATACAGTAGAACTTCGATGGCTCGAACACCGATGGCTCGTTTACCATGGATTTGTCGAACCCATTCTTGAGCCCCTAGCGAAATCCTCTACAAAAGAAATAGTGGGGGATAATTAAGGAGATTTTAGTCTTTTATCTTGCAAATGTATGCTGTGTGTACTCATTAGAAACGCCTCGATGAGGCGATTCTAATGAGTACACACAGCATACATATTCATTCTAGAACACCGAAAAGATGTCAAAAAGTATCTCGTTATGCCTCCTGACAGTAACCTCAGTGGCTCGAACTACCCCTGTCTCGAACAGATTTTCGAGGTCCCAAAGGTGTTCGAGCCATTGAAGTTCGACTGTATATGGATGGCCCTTTGAGCTGGGATGCGTGGCAAGTATACCCGTCAGAAAAAAGGCATCTATTTCTTACAGTTTGCCATGTCTTCATCACGAAAACACGCATATATAATTTTGACCCCTTTGAACCCCACTATTATATAGTAAAACTGGGGTTTACAGGGGTAAACTTTATTTTTCTTATTTCTGCTCTAAAATATATTTTGAGCAGAAGTAAGAAAAATATCACGATTTTTATCTTAAAATTTTCGATTTTTTAGAGGTAAAGTTTACAATGTATTTGTATATGCGTGTCCTCATAATGTAATAGAACAATTTCGAAGGCCGTGCTGTAGTAGTTTCGCTACTCGCCTTGTAAACCAGGGATCGCAGGATCGATCCCGGGCTTCTCCAGACTTTCGAATGAGTCTTTAAACCAAGGTCCAGTCTCCGTATGACCTTAGCTGTTGGTGAGACGTAAAACTCAAACACTCACTCGAAGGTTGCACTACAGCAAGGCAAAAATCAAGCGCGACAACTCTGATTAGCCTTACATGTAATGAAACAAGCATTGACATGGTGAAAACCGTTTCCGTAGCAAAATGTATGGCAAGCGTATTGGAGTGCAACACCTAATCATCCGCACAACAATGTGGTAGACACGTCGTTCTGTTTAAATGTTTGACATACCTACCCTAATTACACACAAACACACACACGCACACACTCACACATATGCGCACAAACGTGCGCATACACGCATGTACACATGCACACACGCTAGCGCACATGCACATACGTCCTTATTCACACATTCCGGAATCTTTGTAGCCCCGCAATTAATGAAACAGGCTATAATGACTGATGTGAATTTCACATTCATTCACATATGGTCTACGTCACAAATTGACAAAACAAGTGTGGCGCAAGTGTCAATCGATTTGCTAAATCTTTTTGCAACGCGTAATATCACCCTAGCGGGCACTACAAGACTGGACTTGGACCGGTCCGATTAAAATGTCATAGTGCCCGCAGATTAGCGACTTGCACGTGATGCGTTTCTAGCCAATGAAAAAAAAAACGTGTTTCATTTGTGATAGGCACTAAATGTATGTAGAGTCCTGCACAGACAAGCAAGAATCCTGAAAGTGTTAATATACTGAGAAACTAGACGTACTGTAGCAACCAAGCAGCGAACATTAAGGTACGGATCTGACCGTGCGCATGCACACTGGGCTCATTTTCAGTGACATTGTCAATCAGTGTAGAGTGAAGACCCACATCAAGCAACAGAGGCGTGCCCCTGGGCAAGACATGTAATGACACTGCCCATCTCCACCCAGGTGTAAATGAGTAGCAGTGTGAAAACACCCGGTATGAGTGTTCGAGAGCGATTCAATAAGCTTGAAGCTTTCGTCGCAATGGAACTAAAATAAATTAGTATAAACTAAGCCACAGAACGCGGCGTCTAAGAATTTAACGCTATGCATGCTGGGTATTTTTCTTTTTAAGCAGACGACATTTTGAATTTTTTTTTTCCCCAGAAATCAGGATTTGATATCTTATGCAAATTGTAGACAATTTGCATGATTAATCAAATCTGTTTTCTGGGAAAAATATTCGAATTGTCGTCTGCGGATTTTTTTTAGCCAGAAATGGATTCTGCCATTGAAGAGAAGGTTTTGCTTTTCACCAGTTTTGATGGAGACAAATAATATAAGAAAGGGCTGCGTTTTAAACATTTAATATTATAGAAAGAAATTGTTTCATTCTACAGTATATTTAAAATCAAAAACAAAAGGCCCATGGGCCACTATGCTCACCAGAGCTCAGGTGGGCACTGCTCACTGGCAACCATGTATTTTAACATATGATTTTAATTTACTGATTATAACGTTTCCCAAACGAATCCCTATACCCAAATGAGCACCCATGTGTACTCTCTATCTGAAATATTAGGCGTTTGATAAAGTGGAGGGGTGGGGCATGGACCCAACGGAGCCCTGGTTGGTATCACTGAATGCGCCATATCAAGGAAAAGAATATATATGGTTAACCCATATATGCCTAGTGTCCCTTTTTGGGGCGTTGGCAGAACGCAGTGTCTGATCTGTGTTCACACTGTTGGCTCACAGAACATACATTTTTGTACAACTAACATTGAACAAAATAGACCTAACACCCCTATAATCGAAAATGGATCATTCCAAACATATTAGGTGGTAGATTCCATTGTCATATATGGATTAAGGGGTGGGGATCTGTAAGGTTCCTGGGATATAAGGCTGTTTAGGCAGTAGAGTGATTGAGGCATGGCCCCGCCAGACGCCAGGAAAGCCCAAGATTGTTGTCACTGAATGTGTCTTATCATAAGAACCAAGGATATATATGGTTTAGTGGTTGGTTTCTGAGATATGAGGTCCTTTTATGAAATGGAGGAGAGGGGAGAGGAACGGCCCCTGTGGACCCCACAAGCTGATGTTACTGAATGTGTCTAATCATAAGGAACAAGAATATATATGATTATGGGTGAGGATCTGAATGGCTCCTATGATATATGGCATTTTATGAAGTGGAGGGGCTGGGCATGACCCAAACCCATTGCCCCAGCACAAAGAGATCCCCAAGGTTGATGTGACTAAATGAGTTTTACCATAAGGAACAAGAAAAGGTGGGGATCTTAACAGTTTTTGAGATACATATGTACATATACATGTATATGGCTTTTTATGAAGTGGAGGGGTGGGGCATGACCCAGGACATGTTCAGGGGCACCCGGGGGGGGGGGGGGGAGGGGCATGTTTGTGTTGCTGAATGCATCTTATCATAAAGAACGTGAATTTACATGGTTTAGGGGCGGAGGTCTGAATAGTTTCTCAGATATTTGGCCTTTTGTGAAGTAGAGGGATGGGGCATGGTCCTGACGCACCCCGGGAGACCCTTAGGCTGGTATCACTGAATGTGTCATACCTTAAGGAACAAAAATATATATGGTTTAGAGGTGGGATCTGAACGATTTCTGAGATATTGTACCTTTTACAAATTTGAGGGGATAGAGCATGGCCCAAGCAGACCCAGAGGACCACCAGGTTGGTATCACTGAATGCATATTTTCACAAGGAACAAGAATATATATGGTTTGGGGATGTTTTCTAAGATATATGGCCTTTTATGAAATGGAGGGCAGAAGCATGGCCCCGGTATACACTGGGGAACCCGCAGGTTCGCAAAAAAGCATATGGCTGAAAGAAATTTACTCAAGGAATATTTCTATAAAAAAAAATTGTCAAAATATCTGCAAAGGCTTAGCAAAAATGGTATTTTTCTATTTCCCCATTGTAAGTCTATGGAAACTCTAAGTTGCCATAGCAACCAAACAAATGGGTCGATTTTCATTAAAAATATAAACTTTTAATTCTCCAGCCCAAGGATGCTACAGATGAAATTTGGGCTGGCTCGGCCCAGTGCTTCAGAGAGGATGTCCTTTGAAAGTGTTGACGTTACATGACAGACGACGTCAGACGACGGGCGACTACGGACAACTGCCTATCCGAGCCTTCGGCTCTGGTGAGCTTAAAAGTATCAAAAGTAAAAGAAAACAAACCACCAAAATACATGTCAATACACTAAATAGTGCAGCGTCATAGTCATGTCTCTACGCATTCTCTCGGCACGTTAAAAGGTCTGTGTTGTGAACTCTTATAGTCATACTTTACCTAAAAATGGGGTTTACAAGGGTGTATTTTTCTTAATAATTTATGCTCCAGATTGTAAGTTCTGGGGAGAACCGCCTCATTTGGGCAATTCCCAAGGAGCACCAGCACTATAGTTTAGGAGTATGGAAAAGAAAAAAGCTGAACTTAATCTGAAGAAAGTCTTTCAAGGAATCATGAAAGGTAGTTCTGTCGATGTGCTTCCACACAGATGTGTTTTCTTAAGAACAGTTATTCATCATCCAGTATTTAATTAATATCACTTACCATCACTGAACAAATCCGTGAAATGAACACCCCCTAAACCCCACTTTATATGGAGAAAACTGGGGTTTAAGGGGGTATACATTACTTTTCTTATTTCTGCTTCAAGACATAGGTTGTGGGTACTCGTTAAAACCGCCTCAATAAGGCGGTTCTAACGAGCACCCACAACCTATGTTTGCAGTATAAATAAGACACATATCATGGTTTTTCTTCAGAAAAGTAGACATTTTAGAGATGTGAAAAAATGCACTATGCTGCACGGGTGTGTTGTCGTAATGCAGTGCCAAACTGGTATTTTTACGATAGCTACATGGTGTTTCCTCGCAGAGCTCATCACGTGAACAAGTCCGTGAAATAAAGCCCCCCTAAACCCCACTTTATATAGAGAAAACTTGGGTTTACGGGGGTAAACATTATTTTCCTTATTTCTGATCCAAGACATAGGTTGTGGGTTCTCGTTAGAACCACTTCAATGAGGTGGTTCTAATGAGCACCCAAAACCTATGTTTGGAGTATAAATAAGAAAAATATCACAAATTTCCATCAGAAAAATTGCGTTTTGGTGAGGTTTGAAAAAATGCACTATATCACACAGATGTGTCATAGTATCGTAATGTGAAACCGTAGTGCTTTAACCCTTGTCGTGCTGAGCCTGGATATGCCTTATCTTTGAAACAATGTAGATCCAGATCAGATGACTTCTGAAGAAGCCATCTGATCAGGATCTTCATTGTTTGCCATCCAGTTTATAAATTTGTTGCAATAATTTACATAAAGTAATCTGCTTGGCTGATAATCAGTGGTGGGTGTGACATATTTAAATATTCAGCAGGACAATATTACTGAAGGACATGAAACACTTACACAACTTCCAACCACACATTATAATAAAAAAGAGTGTATTATTAGTGAAAAAATATCAAAACAATCAAAACACACAATATCATCATGATAACACGTCCATGAAATGGACACCCCTCTTGAACCCCAGTAAATATAGAGAAAACTGGGGTTTAAGGGAGTATACATTATAGTTCTTAATGCTGCTCCTAGACATTGGTTGTGGGTACTCGTTAGAACCGCCTCAATGAGGCGGTTCTAACGAGCACCCACAACCTATGTTTGCAGTATAAATAAGACACATATCATGGTTTTTCTTCAGAAAAGTAACCATTTTGGAGATGTGAAAAAATGCACTATTGCACGGGCGTGTTATCGCAATGCAGTGCCAAACTGGTGTCTTTACAATAGCTGCATGGTGCTTCCGCGCAGAGATGAAACCATAGTGCTTTAAAATTTTCAATTGTACAATATTTTGAAACACTTTCAAAACCTCCAACCACACATTATAATAAAAAAAGTGTCTTATTAGTGTAAAAATATCAAAACAAGCAAAACACACAATATAAATAAAAACAAAAGCGTCTTGTCACTACAATAAAATGCCTTCGAAACGTTCGACCACACATTATAATTAAAAACTGTCTTATCAGAAAATAAACGTAAATAAAAGGAAACGGAATAGGTCAGCAACGTTTGTTCGCCCCCTGGTTACACTCTTGGGAACGTGCAAATCAAAGTATTCGATATTTTGGGTTTAATATTGCGAAGTAAGAATCCACCTCATCACGAAAACATGCCTATTTAATTTTGACCCCCGTGAACCCCGGTTTTATACAGTACAACTGGGGTTTACAGGGGTAAGCCTTATTTTTTCTTATTTCTGCTTTAACATATATATTGTTGGTACTCGTTAGAATCGCCTCGATGAGGCGGTCCTAACGAGTACTCACAATCTATATTTTGAGCAGAAATAAGTAAAATATCACAATTTTTCACCTAAATTTTTTTATTTTTTCGACGGTCAAGATTACAATGTATTTGTATAGGCGTGTTTTCGTGATGTATTTTCAAGCCAACTAAACACAGCAGGCACGCGTCGCAAGGGCAACGTCAAATCAACGTCGGTGCAACGTCATGACGTTGCACCGACGTATAAAAGTCATGACGTTGCAAGGACGTTGATGTGACGTCACAATTACGTCTTGTGCCTGCTGGGTTAACAAGATCTCTAACAGCATGAAGAAAGTAATAATTTGAAATGCAGTTTGTAGGTCACTTGCACGTACTGATTTAGCTGTCCATCAACAATTATCAGAAAGTTAGTTTATAATTGGTTTGGGTTTTGTATAATATTCTCTATGTATAGATCATCGAGGCTTGTTGATCGTCTTTTGTCCATATTCCTAACGAAACTGAAAAAAAAAAGATCGTACACATTAAGCAAATAAGCCATTTGTATTACTAACAAAAAATACTTTAGAAGCCCCCGTGGTGTAGTGGTTATGCTACTCGCCTTGTAAACCAGGGATCGCAGGATCGATCCCGGGCTTCTCCAGACTTTTGGATGAGTCTTTAAACCGAGGTCCCGTCTCCGTATGACCTTAGCTCTTGGTGGGACGTAAAACTCAAACACTCACTCAAACAAAACTCACTTCAACACTCTGATCTGATGCCAGTCGTATACCATTACGAATACACATCCGTGTGACATAGTCCATTCTTTCATATCTTTAAAACGCTATTATTTGAGCCCCGCCAAGCGAATTTGTGTCTTCGAGCATTCCGTCATGACAAATTTTAACTGCGCATGCCAAGCCATTCAGAGGGGCCAGGGATATGGGTTTCTGTCTGAAGGTTCCTTTTGATTCACTGCTTGTATGAGCGAGCAGCGAAGGTTCTGGCGAGACTGCGCGGATGCGCAGGCTCGCCTGAACCTTCGCTGCTCGCATAGGCGATAAGTACCAAAATCGCTTGACGGGGCCCATTTCATATTGTTTTCTTAATTATACTCCAAATAGGGTTTTGGTGCATGTTAGAACCGCCTCTTTGCCGTTCTAAGACCGGCCCCGATAGCTCAGTTGGAAGAGTGTCCGCTCCGGGGAACGGGAGGTCACGGGTTCGATCCCGGGCGGCGACATACCATGGTACTAGCTGCTCCTCGTTTGGCACTCAGATTTACGGGGTAGAGCTAGTTCTGGTCGACCCAGTGTCAGGATAATGTGAATGGGTGTCGTATCATGTAATGTGTCTGGGACATGATACTTCAGTGAGGCAGCACTATAAAAGTGAGCATTGAGCTCCCTGTCGCAACCAGACACCGTCGTGATATGACTGAAAAATTGTTGAAAGCGACGTTAAACCCGAATTCACACACACATTTGCCGTTCTGACGAGTACCTATAACCATTACGAAAACATGCCTATTCAAATATAGTGGTAAAATTTTACCACCAAAAATTCAAATTTTCCAGGTAAAAATCGTTATATTTTTCATATTTCTGCTCAAAACATAGATTGTGGGTACTCGTTAGAACCGTCTCGACGAGGTGGTTCTAATGAGTACCCACAATCTATGATTTTGATCAATTCACAAAAATAATGCATACCCCTGTAAACCCCAGTTTTACTTTATAAAAGTGGGGTTTGAAGGGGTCAAAATTATATAGGCGTGTTTTCCTGATGATATGTCTTGAAACAGAAATAAGAAAACTAATATTTACCACCTTAAGTAGGGTTTAGAGGGGTATGCAGTGCATGGACTTGATAACATTATGCCTAATCAAGGTTTGAAGTTATGAAAGGAACACACCCTTGTAAACGTATCTTTATACAGAGAAAAGCAGCGCTTACAAATTTTTCATATCTTTCAGTTTTTAAAGGTGCAACTGCACAGGATATTTTGACTCATTACGAAAACACGCCTATACCAATACATTGCAATCTTTATCGCCGAAAAATGAAAATTTTAAGATGAAAAATTGTGATATTTTTCTTATTGCTGCTCAAAATATAGATTGTGGGTACTCGTTAGAACCCCCTCATCGAGGCACACACAATCTATATTTTACAGCAGAAATACTAAAAATAAGGTTTACCCCTGTAAACCCCAGTTTCACAATATAAAGGTGGGGTTCGAGGGGATCAAAATTATATAGGCGTGTTTTCGTGATGTGTATGCTGTGGCTGGTAATCGGTGGCTGATACACAGTTTGGTGTTCGACTTAATTGGTGAACACATATATCACTGCTTGAAATTTCCAAATGGATAGTTTAAATGTGCATGTGAGCCTAGTTAAATAGTGAATAATCCTGAGAACATACGTGACACTTTTAAAGACGTCCCAGATATAAACCCTGAAATTTACAACGGCATTCAATTGTAATGCTTTTAACCAGACTGGTCATTAAATTATAAAAGCTCCAAATTGTAGAGAAATACGGATGCCTACTGAGGGGTAACACGATTCCCCGAAATCACTATACATGTCCATATATTAATTCCACAATGGGGATTTCTGTTATTTCAGAGGTGATTTCGGTTATTTCTGTGGTTATTTCGGTGATTTCGGGGTGATTTCGGTGATTTCGGGGAGTCGTGATACCGCCTACTGAGCACTGACAGGAATTTTGAGTCGATTGTCTCTGAATGTAGCTTTTAAAAGTCCTTAACCTTTAACCTGCTGAATATTCAATTAAGCCACACCCATTTCTGACTTTGAACCAATCAGATTACTTGATGCAGTTTATTTCTACATATTCATAAACTGAATGTCAAACAGTGTAGATCCTGATCAGATGGCTTCTTCAGAAGCCATCTGATCTGGATCTACACTGTTTGCAAAAATAGGGCTTGTCGCCTACAGCAGGGTAAAGGTTAACAGAAGCTAAGTTTCGTTTCACCCTTAAATTCCAGTATTTCAAGCAAACAGTGTATTGCCAACGTCCCTGTATATGAGCTCAGTATAGATTAACCAACCATTTTCACACATCACTCTCCGCCCCTGCCCATAGGGGCTTGAAGAAATATATGGGCTGCATGATGCTTCCACGCAGAGCTGAATCTGGCCCGCAGACTAGTACTGGTAAACCGCTTAGAGGATCTAAGCCTGTCCAGGAACCGCGGTGCGAGGCGGACCATCCATGCTAATAAACCCTATTGGTTTCATTGGTCGAGAGGGCTTGAGATGTCATTTCGTCTCAATGTCGGGTAAAAGTCCCACAAAATGACATTTACAGTGTTGACGGGGAGGTTAAACCTCAAATCAAACAAATCACACATCACTCTGACGTTACAAGAACGATAAATCATTCTGAAAACAGGCCTATATAATTCTGACCCCTCAAACCCCACTTTTTATAGTAAAACTAGGGTTAACAGGGGTATATACATTATTGTTCTTACTTTGTTCGAAAACATAGATTGTGGGTACTCGTTAGAACCGCCTCGGCGACATTGAGATCTATGTTTCTGAGCAGAAATAAGAGAAATAATGTATACCCATGTGAATCCCAGTTTTACTCTATAAAAATGGGGTTTATCGCGGGTCAAAACTATATAGGCGTGTTTTCGTGATTTCAGGCAATACTAACGCAGGCGTCATTGATGTCACGCATGTAGAAGATGTCTGTGCCAGTCAAGTCTCCTAGGTTGATATCCTGTGTCACAGATGAATGGAACTGCAATGGCGGGCAATTCTTCACGTTCAGCATGATGCATTTTGAACCAACGCGCCATTCCTCGCTGAAATATACATATGATCCAGTGCATGGCAAAACCTACAATAAACCATGTGCGCCCAGCAAAGACTCAGATCAGCCTGCGCATCCGTGCAGTCTGATCAGAATCTTCGTTGTGCGCTCTTAGGATAGCTAAGGGATCAATGCCGCTTCATGCAGCAAGAGAAGTCTCTAATTAGACTATACGGATGCACAGGCTGATCTGATTCCTCGCTGGGCGCACGTGTAAGTTGTAAGAAATGCTGTACCCCGGCTCATTTCACAAATAAAGCAACAAGCAAACATTCAGTATAGGACATTTTGTTTGTATTAGGCATGGCACCACAGAAAATTCTTACGGCCCCCGCCCATTGGGGCTTGAAGAAATAGATGGGCTGCATGATGCTTCCACGCAGAGCTGAAACCGACCCGTACGTTGCGAGTCAGACCGTCCATGTTTATAAACCCTATTGGTCCACTGGGTGACAGCGTTTAAGATGTCATTTCATCTCAACGTCGGGTAAAAGTCCCCCAAAATTGGAAGCAACGTCTCCAAAATAACCTTTACAGTGTTGACGGGGACGTTAAACCTAAAATGAAACAAACAAAAACAGAAAAGTCTTAATCTCACCACACTCTTTAAACAAACAAAAAAAATAAAGGCAGCAACAAAAACACTTTTTTCAGACAATATAATACATGATCAGCTCACCTACATGGTACTCTATAACTGGATTCAGCTGTCCAGCGCATCGTTAGCACTGGGGTTTGCAGGGGTATAGATTATTTTTCTTATTTCTGCTCAAAAACATAGATTGTGGGTACTTGTTAGAACCGCCTTAGAACCGCCTCGCCGAGGCGGTTCTAACAAGTATCCACAATTTATGTTTTGAGAAGAAACAAGAAAAATATCACAATTTTTCATCTGAAAATTTTCATTTTTCGGTGGTAAATATTACAATGTATTTGTATAGGCGTGTTTTCGTAATTGTACCATTTAATTATGGCTTAAGAAAAATCTCCCTAGTTTGTCCATAAATATTTGTTAACTGGTGCTACCGAAGGATTTTCTCGAGACCGAAGAATGAGTTTGAATCTGCCATGATAAACGAGCTATCTGTGCTCGAGGCATTGAAGTTTAATTGCTTCCATTAGCAAGCAATATAAACCCATTACCATAAAAACACCCGTGAGCCATAGTGCATTTTTTTCACACCTCCTAAATGGCTAATTTTCTTATGTAAATCCATGATATTTTTCTTATTTTTACTGCAAAATAGTTTCTTGGTGCTTGTTAGAACCGCCTCAATGAGGCGGTTCTAACGAGTACCCACAACCTATGTATTGGATCCAAACATAGGTTGTTGGTGCTCGTTAGAACCGCCTCAATGAGGCGGTTTTAACGAGTACCCACAACCTATGTATATGATAAGAAGTAAGAATAATAATGTATACCCCGTAAACTCCAGTTTTCTCAATGTAGAGTTGGATAGCCAGTTGACCATTTTGTGGGAAAGTATCTGTTCCTTTGGTTTTCCGCTATTAATGTTTCCATTGGGGTCTAGTTGTTTTATGTTTGTGTTTCTTTCCCTTTGGTGTCTCTGATGGGAGCTGTGGGTTAATTGTATCGATGCCTGATCGTTGCCTTCACTTCTATTTAGTGTGTGAGTGGGTGAGGGGGAGGGGGTGCTTTTCACCGACTTGTTCACGTGATGCGTACCTGCAGAAGTTCCTTGGGTTCTCGCTATCATCTTCCATTACTCTTTTGCATTTTTCAATTTCTTTGAGGTGGGCTTTCATACATCTCAGGTAGTCTGAAAGTCAAAATCCTTCTCTATCACAATAAAATTAGCTGCAGTAAGGTCCCAATATAACACTTTTCTATGCGGTACTCATCCGAGCATGAAAATCAAACTGCTCCAAAATTTTAAATGCAACCCCTTCCCCCCCCCCCCCCCCCCCCCCCCAACCCCCCCCCCCCCCCCCCCACCCCACAAAAAAGGAGGACTAATCCGCGGGTTTGTGCAGGAACATCGTCTCAATTGTTTGTATTTTATTTTTTTTTTTGCAAATTAAGCATGAAAAAAAATGTTTTTCAACGTGAGCCAAGATTATGAAATGGCATCATGTTATGATAAGATAGGCGCAAACGTAGACTTCACAATCTGGGCGCAAGGTCATAGATTTTAAAATGTTATCGCCTTGGAGCAGCCATAACAAAACAAGTCAAGTGCAAGCTATAGCAATGAAAAGTAGCCTCTTTCTTTTTCCTCTACTCTTTACGATAACACATCCAAGTGATATAGTACATTTTGTCCGAATACATTACGCTAACATACCCGTGCGACATAGTGCATTTTTCACATTTCCAAAATGGCTACTTTTCGGATGAATTTTCATGATATTTTTTCTTATTTCTACTGCAAACATAGGTTGTGGGTGCTCGTTAGAACCACCTCATTGAGGCGGTTCTGACGAGTACCCACAGCCTATGTCTTGAAGTGAAAATAAGAAAAATAATATTTACCCCCGTAAACCCCAGTTTTCTCTATATAAAGTGGGGTGTAAGGAGGTGTTCATTTCACGGACTGTTCACGTGATGTTTGCATTTTTTGCTTATTTAATCTGCAGACAAAGGTTGTGTGTGTTAGTTACAAACGCCTCAATGAGTACCCCAATACAAATAAGGAAAATAATGTATACCCCTGTTAATCCCTTTAAAAACAGGGGGTTAACAATGGTATTAATTACACGAATTTGTTAACATGACTTATCCGGAACTCATAATATTGACATATATTTAACGAAATATGTGATATTTCTCATACATGTATTTCTGCTCCTAGCTGATTCTAGCGAGTACCCACAATATGAGTCCACAATGATTTCCCTTGTAAAAACATTTCAGTAGATCTATATAAAATGTGGCCTTCTATACACGGACTTGTTACCAAGATTCAAAGCAATACATCAACCCTGGATGTCCATCTAAATACACCCATTACATGCAATTTATTCCCGCAACATTCCGACAACACAGCCGTGAGTTCACATCTCGAAAATGGCTACTTTTCTGATGAAATTCTTTGACATTTTTCTTATTTATACTGCCAACATAAATTATGGGTGCTCATTAGAGGCGGTTCTAAAGAGTATCCATAACCTACTTGTATGATTTGAAGCAAAAATAAGAAAAATAATGAAAACCATCCGTAACCCCAGTTTTCTCTATATAAAGTGGGGTTTAGGGGGTGTTCATTTCACACATTTGTTCATGTGATGAAATTCACACACTGTTTGACAAACAGTGTATATCCTGATCAGATGGATTCATCACAAGCCAAAGGCAGGATATATCCTGATTTAGTAGGGCAAGGGTTTAATCAAAGACATCATGAAAACACGCCTATATAATTTTGACCCTCTTCAACCTCACTTTTATATTGTAAAACTGGGGTTTACAGGGGTATACGCCATTTTTCTTATTTCTGCTCAAAACATAGCTTGTGGGTACTTGTAAGAACCGCCTCGCCGAGGCGGTTCTAACGAGGCGAGGCGGTTATAACGAGTACCCACAAACTATGTTTTGAGCAGAAATAGGAAAATTATTAGCATTTTTATCTGAAAAATATAATTTTTGGGTTGGTAAAATATTTCCAATATATTTGAATAGGCGTGTTTTTGTAATGGATGTTTTCTTACCACAGTAGCTAGCGTCGTGCCCTGCAGCTCCAAAAAATAGTTGAATTTGCTTGTCGTGCATGTATGTGTGAGTACCAATGGTAATAGTCGGAAATTTAATGTCATTCGCCTCAGGGCAGGTCTTGAAGTCATTTATGACTGCACTGAGTGTCAGGAAATTTTCATTACTGAAAAAAAAAAGATGAATAGCATTGCATGTACCGTAAAAATTCTAAAAAAATCGGACACCTTGAGGACCTGCTGAAATTCTCCTAAAATTTTAACAAATTTGTTTTATGACCCAACAAGGAATCGAAAAGATGCGGACGAAATGGCAAACAATGAAGACCCTGATCAGACTGCTCCAAAAAGAGCGGTCTGGTCTGTGTCTGCATTGTTTGCCTATGCCTATGCCTAAGTTTCTGTCACAATATTTAGGATCATTACAGCAATACATATCTGTGTCACGTCGAGTGTAAAATGTGCCTTCGGTCATGTAATTCAAGTGAAATCTTAGATTAGACCACGCGTACGCTCTGCATGACTCGCATAAAAGTAATTTGGACTTGGTTTCGAGAGAACTGAGCTATAGCCTTCATGTACATGATAAACTGTATAAAATTTGCATACAAAGGCTCCGTTGAAAAACATTAGTTTTTCATCTTTGAAAGAATGTCATCGAAACCCCACAGCAACAAGTATCCCGAGGGCAAAGATCGCTCACCCGAGTCACTGATACCTTCATGCATAGTTTAAACTACAATGCTTATTGAAAAAATGCCTCGTTTTACCTTTATTTCATTCAAACGTCCAAGGATTCTGATACTACATGCCAAGTTTCGGCATTGCAATCGACCCAATGGTGCTGAAGATCTTCAGATTTGTGCCATAATTGAGTGGCAGCTTTCCCGGTCATGTTGCCTGTACCATTCAAATAAAACTTTCGATTCACAACAAGCCTGGAAGCTGCACGTGAAATGTAATTGAAATTGGCGCAACTTTTTCAAAAGATTATGTACTTTTAAATGTTGACAGACATACTATCCTAGTTACCTTGGGACAAAGTTAATGAACCACCTTGACCTTTGAAATTCATAAGAACTACTTCATTTCATAAACTACAATTGTTTTGGATAAAAATGCCGTCTCACCTTTTTGGGAACGAATTTGTTCTTGCCATAAAATAGGTCAAGGCGAACCAAGGATCATCATTTATATATATATTTTGTGGACATAAGTCCCTTTCACTGCCTACCAAGGCCTCAAGGTCATTTTACTTATATGGTCTGGAGAAAATGTTTAAGGGTTTTTGCCATATACGAGGGGCGTTCATTTAATGTTGTTATTGGGATTCTACAGGACGAGTTATTAACCTCATTCAAATTTCGTCGACAGATTCTCAATTGACGGATACATACTTTTCAAGTCTCGAAATTCATTCTGTAAAGGCAGAGAAGTAGGCCTTTTTAGGCACTTGAAGACTCTGGTAAATTGCACCACCAGTGCACTTCGGGATTCATAACGCGACCAGAAAGTGGTTTCTTTAGAAAAGGAAACAGGAAAAAGTCGCAGGGACGAAGATCTGGCGAATAAGGTGGATGAAGGAGCTTAACTCCCTTTTCCACTTTCAAGAAGTCTTGGACAAAACACACTTGCGAGCAGACATTATGTCATGGATAAGACACAGACCTCTTTAACCGGTTGCAGGTCTACGTTTTTCATAGTGTGCCTTTACTTTTGACAATACACTATTCTTACAACATTTACTGTGATTGGCTTGTCATTTGTAATGGGAATTTGAATAATGGGTCCATTGCAATTGAAAAATACTCCATACAAGACTTGCTGCGCGTTAAATTCTTTTGGCAATGATCGGGCTTGCTTGGTCTTTACGCAGCCAATGCTTGTTATTGATGCATCTCTACGGCTTAGATTTCATCACCTGTAAACAGTCCCGAAATTCTACGTTTGTCAAACTTTTTGTACCTTTTCAAAATATTTTTCGGCATTTTTACACGTGTGGTCTTTTGTTCTTTGGTAAAGAGATGCGGGACCCATCGTGCACACACCTATCTAAGTTTCAATTCTGAGTCAAACCTTATAAACCCGTCCCCGGTGAAACACCGACGCTATCAACAATTTCTTTCACCTAGAACCGTGCATCTTGTTTGACTATATGTGCTTCAGCAGCAACATTAGCTTTTGTAGCAGCTCTTGGCTGGGGGCTCATCTATCACCTTTAAATTTTTTATGCCACCTAAAAGATGACATTTTACAGACAATGTCCCATGTATCTGACAAAAGTCACTATAAATCTGTTAAAGTTAAACATTCAGACTAACGCGACCGTTAATGTAGGGCCTAATTTCATAGCTTGTTTTGTTTTTCATCATAGCTTGTTTTGTTTTTCATTTTGCATACAATAAGGATTGAGTCGGTATGACTGAACCAACTTGAACTTTCAATAACGTTTGAAATCATCACGAAAACACGCCTATATGATTCGGACCCCCTTGAACCCCACTTTTATATTGTAAAACTGGGGTTTACAGGGGTAAACCTTACTTTTAATATTTCTGCTCCAAAATATAGATTGTGGGTACTTGTTAGAACCGCCTCATCCAGGCGGTTCTAACGAGTACCCACAATTTATATTTTGAGCAGGAATAAGAAAAATATCACAATTTGTCATGTACAAATTTTCGTTTTTTCGGCGGTAAAATTTACAATGCATCTGTATAGGCGTGTTTTCGTAATGAAACTGAAAGGATCAGACAAAAATTTCATTATATTACAGAAAATCACTCCCCCATGAAACAACGCAGTTTCCACTTGCTCCTTACAGCCACCCGGTATGGCTGGCCATTAGTAACACAAATGAACGCCCCTCGTATGGTTATGGCTGCCATCCTTATCATGTCAAGACCAATTTTTGGATTTTTGTCCTAATGAGGCATATAACTGTCATATAAAATCTGACACCAATGGGCCCTGAGAAGATGTTCGAAATTCTGATGACCATTTACAGCCAAGGTCACTGAATGGCATTGGCATTCATACAAGTCCATTCAATACCTACTTTCTTTTCAAAAAAGTTCAATTGAATTGGATAATGGGATAATAAAACACGTTTTACCCCTTCCCTTTCAAACGCTTTAGGGGCTAATTTTTACCCTGTCGTGAAATAGGTCAAGGTCAACAAAAGATCATCATTTATATTACTTTGAAGGGGTTGAATCCCTTTTGCTGTCTGCTAAGCTTAAAAGTCATCTGACGTTTGGTTCTGGAGAAAAATATCTTTAAGGGTTTTTACCATATATGGGCATGGTCATCATCTTCGTCATGTCAAGGACCACTTATAACATTTTGTTCGCATGAGGCAAAGACTTTCTATGTAAATACTGAAACCAATTAGCCCTGTGGTTTCTGAGAAGATGATGCTCAAAATTCTGATGATCATGCAATCCTTGTGATCTGGATCTGAGGTCACTTAATGAACTTGACCTTGACATTCATAGATATTCATATAAGACTTACTTTCTTTTCAAAAAACTGAAATTATTTTCGGTAAAAGCACTGTTTACCTTCTTCGCATTCAAAAACCAAATTTGAAATTAATGTAAAATAGGCAAAGGTAAATCCAGGGTCATCGTTTGTATAACTTTTGTAGGGCTGTGACCAGGACCAATTGAGCCCCGCCAAGCGAATTTGTGTCTTCGAGCATTCCGTCATGACAAATTTTAACTGCGCATGCCCAGCCATTCAGAGGGGCCAGGGATATGGGTTTCTGTCTGAAGGTTCCTCTTGATTCCCTGCTTGTATGAGCGAGCAGCGAAGGTTCTGGCGAGACTGCGCGGATGCGCAGGCTCGCCTGAACCTTCGCTGCTCGAAGAGGCGATAAGTACCAAAATCGCTTGACGGGGCCCAATTAAACAAACTTTACATTACGATAACACAGCCGTGAAACATAGTGCATTTTTTCACATCTCCAAAATGGCTACTTTTCTGATGAAAAAACATGACATTTTTCTTATTTATACTGCAAACTTAGGTTGTGGGTGCTCATTAGAACCGCCTCAATGAGGCGGTTCTGACGAGTACCCACAACCTATGTCTTGGAGCAGAAATAAGGAAAATCGTGTATACCTCCGTAAATCCAAGTTTTCTCTATATAAAGTGGGGTTTAGAGGTGTTCATTTCATGGACTTGTTCTCGTGATGGGTTCAACCTGAAACCCATATAAAATTTGACTTCAGCTGCCCCACCTGGTTCTGAGAAGAGGCATGAAAGTTTGGACGTTTCGAAAGACAACGGACAACGGACCATTGTTATACTATCATGAGCCTCTGGCTCAGATGAGCTAAACACCCAAACAAATAACACACAGTCGGAGTTACAAGACAACACTTTTTTTTCTTCTTTTTTTTTCTGATGCATGACAGTCGGCCTCGGCAACTCATTCTGATGCCTGAGGCATGTCTGTCTGTTCATTAGAAGGTCGCGGGTCGATACCTGCCAGGTTAGCAACATTCTTTCGTAGGCCTTTCTCTCCCTTACGTTGATTCAAGAAGGACATTACTGTGCCTCTAACTTTCAAGATTAGCTGAGCAGGTCAGTCTTAGTTATTTCCTGTGGCCAGTTCTTCAAAACAAACGATATCGTTAGTTAACAACTCGTTAAATATTTTATAATTTAATATGGCAATTTGTTTTATTTGAGGTTTAACGTCCCCGTCAACACTGTAAAGGTCATTTTGGAGACGTTGCTTCCAATTTTGTGGGACTTTTACCCGACATTGAGATGAAATGACATCTCAAGCCCTGTGGCCCAATCAAACCAACAGGGTATATTAGCATGGACGGTCTGTCTCGCACCGCGGTTCCTGGACAGGCTTAGATCCTCTAAGCGGTTTACCAGTACTAGTGTGCGGGCCGGATTCAGCTCTGCGCGGAAGCATCATGCAGCCCATATATTTCTTCAAGCCCCTATGGAATTTAATATGGCAAATGTACTTAATTTTTTTGCTAAAATGTGAGCACCTTTTGCAAATTCATAAGCTGCTCACATTTTTTTCAGCGAAAAGGCCAGAATTTTAGATATTCTTCTTGCTAGAACAATTAACAATTTGATCATTAACGAGCTTGTTAAGCTAACAAGGCTTTAAACAACTGGACCCTGTTCGTTAACCCTACAGATATGATTTGAGCCGGGGCACTACATTTCTTACAACTTACATGTACGCTAAGCGAAGAATCAGATCAGCCTGAGCATCTGCATGACGGAGCATTGGGCCCTTAGCTATCCTCAGAGCGCAAAACGAAGACTCTGATCAGACTGCGCGAATGCGCAGGCTGATCTGAATCTTCGTTTGGCGCACATATCTTATTGTAGGTTTTATCATACGCTGGCTCATTTCTGATAATGGGGCTCAAAAGCTTTGTTCATCTAAAACCTTACAAGCAAGTAGACTTCCAGAATGAGAAGATGTCGTCAGCCTCAGTGAAGTTGCTTTGCGCAATCAACTTATAGTAGACGGTCAGGTGCTCCAGGGCGGCATTAACACAGTCAGGCAATCCTGAAATAAAAAAAAAATATATATATTGCCGTTTTCCAAGACGAGGTAAAACGGACCAACTTACCACACTATCGGGGTAAGTTGGTCCGAGCCGCTGGGTAAGTTGGACCGACTGGGATTCGACGAGAAAATCAAGAAGTACATGTAATGATGGGTTGATAAATGCCACTTTTGACAAAAGATCTGAGAAATAACGTGGCTTCAGTAACAATGAAGTAGACTATCGGGCGATAATCCTGACACAAATTCCTGACATGATCAGCCAGCTGTGCATTCTAATGGTTATTTTTCTCAAAAACCGCCGACTTGATTGGAAAAGCCCATTTAAGTCATACCATAGAGTAGACCGGGGCTAGTTGGTCCTAAGATTATGATTTGTCTTCAACAGCTGGGGGCTAATATCTATTTCTCAGAACGATTTTGGTACTATGTAATTTGGAAAATAATCGTTAAGAAAATGCCAGGTATAAATACAAGGCCCAACTTACCCCGTCGCGAATGGACCAATTAACTTACCCCAACCCTAGCGCCTGGTAGATCTAACATCATTGAATTTAGAAACACCAAATACACTCATTTGAATACCTTAGATAATGAGCTTTCAGGAAAAGTATAATATTTGCATTTTTTACACACACAAAAAAAGACAAACAAATGATTCCAATTGTGATAAAGTCACTTTTGTGGTACCAAATCAGTTTTTGTTCACTAAAATTTTACGCCACTAATTTTCTTCAGAAAGTGTGTCACGATCAAGCATTCCATTGAGCCAAACCATATTGCTATGACCCTTCTCAGTTCAGAGAAATTGCGCTCGGACCAACTTGCCCCACGGACCAGGTCTCCCCTAATATTACAGATTTTCTTCTGAAAAGTAACTATTTTGGCGATATGAAAGAATGCCTAAAGTCACATGGATATATCTGAAGATAAAGGTGAATGGGAACACCTGGCAGATTTTTCCGCCATTATCAAAGGGAGATAACACTAGGAACTTCCTGTTCGCTATTCTATAAGCAATGTCCCACTGAAAAAGGAGCAAATTCTTTCCTTTAAGAGTTGACCCCTATTGACATGGGAGACAAAATACTTTTGAAGGATTTACCTCCCCTGAAGATGTATCCAGTCCCCTTAATTTCAGCTGTGATTATCAGCCCTGCCAGCACAAAGCACCGGGCCAACGTCGGGCCGATAAGGATACATATCACTAAGGCTGACACAATTAATCGTATAATCGATTGATCGATCGATAAACTACAAAAATGATTATCATTTCTGATTTGCTTTTAATCGATTACTTGATAGGTACAACTGACTACCCAAAGTCATGCCTAAAATAGCTGGATGTGTGGCAAACAGTGAAGACCCTGATGAGACGCCGCATTATGCGGCGTCTCATCTGGGTCTACACTGTTTGCTCAGGCCTGTCTGTTCAAATACACATATGGTAAAGTGCAACATATGGTAAGAGTCATGCTCAGACAGAAAGTCAGACAGGTAAAATCATGACAAAAACCTTAGCGATTACTAATCGATTGTTGATCGCAATGACAGGACTGATAATCGATTATCTTTTCAGCTCCGATTAGCCAGCCCTACATATCCCTATCGGCCCATTGTATGGCCGTCATTCTTTGTTGGCCGCCCCGCCCATCGGGGCTTGAAGAAATAGATGGGCTGCATGATGCTTCCACGCAGAGCTGAAACCGACCTGCACACGAGTACTGGTAAACCGCTTAGAGGATCTAAGCCTGCCCAGGCAAAGCGGTGCGAGTGACGGGCCGTCCATGCTTATAGAACCTATTGGTTCCATTTGGCGGCAGGGCTTGAGATGTCATTTCATCTCAGTGTCTGGTGAAAGTCCCACAAAATTGGAAGCAACGTCTCCAAAATGACCTTTACAGTGTTGACGGGGACGTTAAACCTCAAATCAAACAAACAAACAAAAAACATTTTTTGTTGGATGTGAGGCGAGATAAAAAAAATAGCAAATTCATGAAAATATTGATAATGGAAATAATAAAGGTGCAGATCAACCCAAACATCCGTGCAGTCTGATCAGCAGCTTGAACATTACAACACCTCTACTTTCTGCACGGTATCCGAAGGCCGGTTTTTGTCTAAGCCTTAGTTACAAACCATGAAGGTTCTATTGTGACGTGGCGTAAACAACATCATTATGAAAACACGCCTATACAAATCATATGTGACATAGTAACATTTACCGCCAAAAAACGGAAATTTTAAGACGAAAAATTGTGATATTTTTCTTAATTTTGCTCAAAATATAGATTGTGCGTACTCGTTAGAACCGCCTCGACGAGGCGGTTCTAACGAGTACCCACAATCTGTATTTTAGAGCAGAAATAAGAAAAATAAGGTTTACCCCTCAAACCCCAGTTTTACTATATAAAAATGGGGTTCAAGGGGGTCACAATTATATAGACGTGTTTTCGTGATGAGAAAACGGTGAAACCATTATGATAACCCGCCCGTGTGCTAAAATGGCGTCTCTCCTATATCTAGAACTAGCATTTTTGCAGATCAAAATGTTTCATATTATTCTTACTTCTAGTCCAAATATCGATTGTAGGTGCTCGTTAGAACCGCCTCAACGAGCTAGTTTTTATTGACTCACCCTCGTATGTAAGCACACACAATTCTTTTGTTTAATAGAAGAGCCAACATATAATATTTTTTTTTTTTTTTTTTTTTTTTTGCTTTGGGTTTTACGGCCCTTTCAAGATTATTTCACTCATATCGAGCCGATCGTTAATCAGAGGTGGGCGAAAACCGGAGTACCCGGAGAAAAACCACCTGACCTTCCGTTGCAGAACTTGGCGTCTCACACGTGGCCCGAGCGAGGCTCGAACCTACGGCGGTGAGAGACCTAATGACTAAGAGTCAGCGCTCTTATCCACTAGGCCACGGAGGCCCCCAACATATAATATTAAGTCATCCCTCAAATGCCACATGACCTGGCACTGTGGTAAAACCTCAGTAATTCGAACTAGCCTTATCTCGAATATAATATCCCAGCAGGCACATGACGTAACTGTGACGTCACATCAACGTCGGCACAACGTCATGTCGTTTATGCAACGTCAAATCTACGTCGGTGCAACGTCATGACGTTGCACCGACGTTGATTTGACGTTACCCTAGCGACTGTGCCTGCTGGGATTATGGTCCAAAAGGAATTCGAGCATTTGAAGTTTCATCGTATGAGCTTACTTGCACATTCAGCCTTCTTCGTGGCTCCGTATTGATACGTCCATTTTCTGATTCCGGTTGCTGTGTTGGGGCATGTCTCACATGGAAGGCTTCCAGACTGTGACTTGAAAGTACCCCAGGGGCATAATGTGCAGCCCCCGATGCCATCCTCTTCGTAGCCAGCCCCGCATTCCACTAGATGTAACAAATGATACACGATTATCAGCAATTAGGAATTCATATCTCTAATATTTTCATTAGAGGGATTAAGGGAAACCAAAACCCCTATCAACTCATCATTTGTATTAAATGGAATCTTCGCGGAGTCCTTTTGAAATTTAGGGACTTCAGGTTGAATTCTTTTAAGAAAATTATTTAGAAAATATTTAAAAAAAAAAGATAATAATTTTAGACAAGTGCTGAACTCTTTCCAACAAAACATCGAAGACCCCGATCAGAAGCCGCGTTTTGTTGCGTCTGATCTGGACCTACCCTGTTTGCCAATGTCCCGTTCTTGGGGCGTTCTCCAGCGTCTGATCTGCGGCTGAACTGGTTGCCTATGTCCACCCATAGCTGAGCGCGGCCCCCGCCTATCGGGGCTTGAAGAAATAGATGGGTTGCATGAGGCTTCCACGCAGAGCTGAAACCGACCGCACACGAGTACTGGTAACCCGCTTAGAGATTCTACGCCTGCCCAGGCAAAGCGGTGAGAGTCAGACCGCCCATGCTTAAAAACCCTATTTAAAAGTCCTATTCATTGGGCGTCATGGCTTGAGATGTCATTTCAGCTCAATGTCGGGTAAAAGTCCCACAAAATTGGAAGCAACGTATAAAGTGTTGTCGGGGACGTTAAACCTCACATCAAACAAAACAAAACGTAAATTAGCAGACGCATGAGAAAATGACCCTGTGTTCTTAAAACACGCCTGAGAAGCCAAGTCGGGCTAGTCGAAAGTCTACAATCTGTGATCGCATAGCATGTGTTTTGCTATGCACTGGGTAATCCAAAATAAAGTATACCATATTTGTTTATTTTATTAACATTTTTTTTTTATTTTTAATGTAGTCTCAATTTATCAAAATAGCACCAAAATGTCCTTGCATATCACTTTGACTTATCCGTGAAAATAGCACCCTTACAAAAGTGGGGTTTACAATGGCAAACGTTATTTTTTTTTTATTTCTACTCTGTAACATACGTAGATTGTGGGTACTCGTTAGAACCACCTCAGTGTTTGAGTTTAATGTTTGTGATT
Source organism: Lucinisca nassula (assembly GCA_963580285.1). Taxonomy (NCBI): domain Eukaryota; kingdom Metazoa; phylum Mollusca; class Bivalvia; order Lucinida; family Lucinidae; genus Lucinisca; species Lucinisca nassula. Next base: position 156,975,032 of record OY757012.1, on the reverse strand, counting down.
TAACGTCTCCGTCAACACCTTATAGGTCAATTTGGAGACGTTGCTTCCATTTTTGTCGGCCTTTTACCATATATTGAAGTGAATTGACATCTCAAGCCCGCTGCCCAATGAAAAAGTAGGGTTTATATGCATGGACGGTCCGACTCGCACCACTTTGCCTGGGCAAGCTTAGAGCTTCTAAACGGTTTACCAGTACTCATGTGCGGTCGGTTTCAGCTCTGCGTGTAAGCATCATGCAGTCAAATCTATTTCTTCAATCCCGGATGGGCGGGGCCGACAACGAGGTAGAATCAAGAAAAAATATATAGAAGTAAAAACACCAGGGACCAGTTGTTCGAAACTAACGATGTCGTTATTTAACGTATCGTTTAAACTTTGATCATTTAATATGGCAAATATGCTAATATTTTTGATGAAAAAAAAATGAGAGCAGATTTTGCATTTGCAAAAGCTGCTCTCATTTTTTCAGCAAAATAATACTATACCGGATGTTGTACTTACTAGAACAGTTAACAATTTGACCACTAACGAGCTAGTTAAGCTAACGATGCTTTGAACAACTGGATCCAGAAATACAATGCATGCATGAATGTGCAGAGCAGAACAGAACAACACTCAAATAACTAAATAAATAAATAAATAAATAAATAAATAACAAGATGTGTTTGTGAAACACTGATGCCCCCGGGCAGCGCTTGTTAAATATGAAAGCAGTATCATTAAGCAATCGAAAGGTATGGCGAATGTTCAAGTTTTAAAAAAGTAAGTCAAGGTCACAAGGTCAAACATTATGGGATCGTTGGAAAGGTCTTGTGACACAGAATACACATGTGAAATATGAAAGCGATATCACTTCCCAATCGAAAGTTAAGGACTATGTTAAAGTTTTGAAAAAGTAGGTCAAAACGTCCAAGGTCAAGGCCACGAGGTCAAAAATTATGGTACCACTAGAAAGGTATTGTGACAAAGAATGCACAGGTGAAATATGAAGGCCCTACCACTTACCAATCGAAATTTATAGCCAATGTTAATTTAAAAATGTGGGTCAAACATCAAAGTCAAGGTACCGAGGTCAAAAATTACAGTACCACTAGAAAGGTCTTATAACAAGGAATGCACATTTGAAATATGAAAGCCCTATCACTTACCAATCGAAAATTATGACCAATGTTAAAGTTTTTAAAAAGTAGGTCAAACGTCAGGGTCAAGATCACGAGGTCAAAAATTATGGTACCACTGGAAAGGTCTTGTGACAAGGAATGCATGAGTGAAATACGAAAGCCATATCAGTTACCATTCAAAAGCTATGACCAATGTTAAAGTTTTTGCGAATGTTAAAGATTTTAAAAAAGAAGTAGGTCAAATATCAAGGTTCGTGAACTGAACACCCACTTAAACCCCATTTTATATAGAGAAAACTGGGGTTTACGGGAGTAAACATTATTTTTCCTTATTTCTGCTCCAAGACATAGGTGTGGATACTCGTTAGAATAGCCTAAATGAGGCGGTTCTAACGAGTACCCACAACCGATGTTTGCAGTATGAATAAGAAAACTATCACGGATTTTCTTAGAAAAGTAGTCTTTTTTGAGGTAAGAAAAAATGCACTTTGTCGCATGGGTGTGTTTTCGTAATGTTCTACGGTCATTCTTTCCTTAAAGGAGCTTCTGACAAAAGAATGCGCACTACACTGGATGAGTGTACACGTGTGCATGTACCTAGGAGAATGGAGATAATGTAAAATGACTCACCAAAACAGCTATCCGATCCAATCTTTTCGGTTGCCTTGTTGAGTCCGCAAGGCTGGCAACCTTCCCGGCTGCCCTCTGTTGCTTTGAAGGAGTGTTTTTTGCATGGGTCGCACGCACCTTCGTTGTATTCTTTTCCCGCAGGACATTTTTCTAAGAATATTAAATCACATTTATTACATACAGATACAATATAATTTTTATTTTTGCATCACGAAAACCTGCCTTTATAATTTTGACCCCCTTGAACCCCACTTTTATATAGTAAAACTGGGGTTTACAGGGGTAAACCTTATTTTTATTATTACTGCTCTAAAATATAGATTTTGGGTGTTTGTTAGGCGGTTCTTACGAGTACCCACAATCCATATTTTGAGCAGAAGTAAGAAAACTATCACAATTTTTCATCTTAAAATGTTCGTTTTTGCGTCGGTAAAGTTTACAGTGTATTTGTATAGTCGTGGTTTCATAAAGGGTCCAAGAAACATGTTAGCCACAGAATGACCAGCTTACACCATGTAACGAACACCATATAACCCCAACTTACATAGAGAAAAACTGAGTTCTCGCCCACCTCTGATTAACGATCAGCTCGATATGAATGAAATAATCTTGAAAGGGCCGTAAAACCACCCCCCCCCCAAAAAAAAAGAGAAGTCACAGTTGATTTTACAGGGGTATGCATTGTTTCAAAAACCTGGAGTGACGGTTCTCGTTTGATTGATGGGGGTTCTAGCAACCCCACAGTCTTTGTTTGATCCATGAACAAGAAACCTTTCACAATTTTAAAATCACGTTTTTTTTGTGGTTTTTTTTTTTTTTTTTTTGTAAATTTGGCTCTGCCAAGAGCGTTCTGCAGTCAACTCTGCACTAGACGTAACAGGATTCCTATTAAGTCTAACCCAGAGCTCTGCAATCACCTTAGCTCTGCAGTCAACTCTGAATTAGACATTTCATTGTTTGTTTGTTTGATTTGAGTTTTAACGTCCCCGTCAACACTGTAAAGGTCATTTTGGAGACGTTGCTTCCAATTTTGTGGGACTTTTACCCGACATTGAGATGGAATGACATCTCAAGCCCTGTCACCAAATGAAACCAATAGGGTTTATAAGCATGGACGGTCCGCCTCGCACCGCGGTTCCTGGACAGGCTTAGATCCTCTAAGCGGTTTACCAGTACTAGTGTGCGGGCCGGATTCAGCTCTGCGTGGAAGCATCATGCAGCCCATATATTTCTTCAAGCCCCTATAGGCGGGGGCGTATTAGACATTTCATTGCAGAGCTCTGCAATCAGCCTAACTCTTCATTCAACTCTGAATTCGCGAATTAAATGCAGATCGCTGCAATCAGCCTAGCACTGCATTCAAATCTGAATTCGCCATTTAACAGCAGTGGTCTGTAATCAGCCTAGCTCTGCATTCAACTCTGTATTAGACATTCCAATGCAGAGCTCTGCAGTCAACACAGCTCTTCATTTAACTCCGAATTCGCGAAATGAATGCAGAGCTGTGTAATCGACCTTGAAATAGGAGTGTAACGATGCATCGGACCATCGATGCATTGCGATAGGCACTGGGCCGATAGTACTGAGGTTAAACATCGATGACTATCGCCGATAGTGTTTTGAACACAAAACACACGTTTTTAAGATAATTCGCGAAGCTGTTTTCATTCTTAAATATAATCTTTATTAACACCTGCGTTTTGTACCCGGTGATGCGTCAAACTGTATAGGAGGTTTTAGGAATTCCGTTTATGACGTCATTATTGCGCATGCGCAAAGCACTGGCCGTCAATTGAAACGGCCATCGCTATTCAAATGTATTGGCGGAACTTAAAACGCTAACAATATTCAGACATTTTGAAAGGAAATATACCCGTTTACATTGAAATAATTCCTCGAGAAGGAAAGAATGATATTTTGGTTTTATTACTGAAATTCATTTATCCTGGATCCGTTTTTAATTGTCGAAAATCTCATCGTGAATGACCCATGTCAACTTGATGATGGCTTGAGATGCCGTTATTCACGAAAGCTTACTTACAAAATAAGTTTTTACGTAACTTTTCGTTTTATTCGCTACATGTATCTAAGTATAGCTATCACATACGGACAGAACTTTGATCTCTCTCTCTCTCTCTCTCTCTCTCTCTCTCTCTCTTGAGAAACATTAAACGATCTGCCTAGAAGTGCAGGTAAAAATGTCCGGCGATCTGTCTACATGTATATATGCAATTTTGATAAATTGAAGATTCCAGGGTTTTTTTTCTTCAAAATTTATTTCGCAAATAGCTAAACTATTTGCAAATAGTGTAGGCCCTGATCAGACGCCGCGTTCTGCTGCATCTGATCTGGGCCTGCACTGTTTGTCACTTACCTCTTTTGGGGTTTCCGGTACCAAATGGGTAAATGTAAGGGCTGGGAAGGTTGAAGAAATCTACCATATTTCACTGTAAAATTTTGCACTTGCGAATGAGTGTTTCATTCTCATGCACTGAAAGTGTGTTCTACGTTTGTTTTGAATTAATGTTCCAGTCCCACTGAGTCTTAGTGGGTCCGAGCATTGGGCAAATTACATTTTATTAAGCGCCGTATTATCGCTAACGCAACGTTCTGACGTTTCATCGACGTTGCAAAGTCAAATTCAATGCATCGCTTTGATGTTGGTTTGCTATAGACACGACGTTGTTGACACGTCACATGTCAGACATGAGCTATTTAACGACAAACTGTAATTTATATTTACCTACGCTCGCTAATTGCTGGTACGCTAAGAGAGAGAGAGAGAGAGAGAGAGAGAGAGAGAGAGAGAGAGAGAGAGAGAGAGAGAGATAGAGGACCCTGTCGGGTCGTGCGAACAATAAATATGTCTTTAAGAGCAGTTAACTAAGAAAATAACAGAAAATAACACTTGGGATTGCCATCATGAAAACACGCTTATGCGAATTTAACCCTCTAAAAACCCACTTTTATATTTTAAAACTGGGGTTTTCAGGGGTAAACATTATTTTTTTTATTTCTGCTCAAAAAGGTAGATTGTGGGTACTCGATAAAACCGCCTCGTCGAGGCGGTTCTATCGAGTCCCCGCAATCTATGTTTTGAGCAAAAATAAGAAAATTATCGCAATTTTTCATCTTAAAATTTCCATTTTTTGGCCGAAAAATTGATAATGTTTTTGTATAGGCATGTTTTCGTTATACGAAATTTCACACCTGGCAACATATCAGTTTTTCTCTCATTATCTTACATTTGAATTCGTCAAAAGTTTGAAATAATTTTACTGTTTTACGCTGTAATAAATTTTTTATCTGTTCCACTGGCTTGAAGCAATACGACAGTTGACGGCCAGGGCTTTTCCCGTTCTATTTTTAGAACCGGAATTACGTCACGAAAAAAGCTCCTATATTGTCCTAATCTCCTGTGTCAGTGGGAGTAAACGACTGCTTGTCGCGAGATAAAGGCAATAAAATTACAACCGAATCGTGATTTGGCGATAGCTCACAGGTACACTGTGTTCATGCATCCTATTTTGTTACGCATTATCCACTTATCACCAAATGTCGGTATGGAGTCAGAACGCTGAATATTTCTTCATTGAACTGGTAAATTTACAACTTTCTGAGGCATCTTTCAACAGCACTATGATGTCAATTGATTTCGAAATAATTGACACGGACGACCACACATATTTTGATTGCCCTAATCTGGACGCTGTGATATAAAAAAAAATCGATAATTAATGCGTGTTTACACAGTGGCATTTATTATCAAAGGGTGCCACCCGCATTAGCACATGAAGCATGGAATGTCCGCACGTGTCACTTGCAAAAAAATTGTTCTGGTTGATGTTTTAGAGGATTCTTATTTTTGTCAATAGCAGACATCAAAGGAAATGAAATACGTGTCGTCCTGCAAAGAACGTTTATAATTTGGGCATCCAGACATGTTAATACAGCCGAATCTCGAACACCGTATATGCACCAGGAAATACCGCACTGGAAAATAATTAAAGAAAATGTGGTATGATTTTCTGTTTATTTGTATTGCTAAAATATGTTAAAAGATTTTACCAAACAACAAAAGAAACATACAAATGATGCTTGGAAAAAATCATTACACAATGAAAATGATTGGAAATTAGATAAGTTGGCAAATGCAAGAATGTCGAGGAAGACATTGTAAGGCATGTTCGGCACGTTACTGATGACGTCAATCCCGGGCTTCTCCGGACTTTCGGATGAGTCTTTAAACCGAGGTCCCGTCTCTGTATGACCTTAGCTATTGGTGAGACGTAAAACAACATTAATTCACTCACTGATTACGTCATCAGTCGACCGGGGACGATTTGGTTATAAAAATTCTTGAGCCCTGATCTCAATGGTGTTCCGTTTACAAAAGCATGCGATCGATTGTGTACCGAAACACTGAGACTTATATAAAAAATTCCTCAGATTTTCGGTCAGAAGATTCAAATCTAAATTCCCATACCACAGGTCCTGGGGTATGAATGTCATTTGAAGAGTCACCGGTAACAATTCTGATTCTGAATCGTATGCATTGCTGACCTAGTTTTTCAGTTATCTGCTATCTATTTTAATGGGGTGTATTTCTTTCATAAAAAAATCTGTAACCGGTAAAAATATTTTCTCGATAGCTAAAGGTTTGTGGATAGAGGTGGATAGAAAACAGCGCCCTGCACAATTCCCGCCTTAACCCAGAAAGCTCGATCCGTGTCAGTCATCAACAACCGCATACAAATTAAAGCGTTCGACTTTTCCCGCCAAGTGTCTGATATTTAGGCGCCAAAACATAACCATGCACGAGACAGAGGAATAATCCGTTTATTAATATGCATACATCTACTGTTAGATGTAGCTAATCGTCTTAGGAGCGATTTGATTGTGGATTAAACTTTATGATTGAGGGATAAATGCAAATTAGAGACATAACTTGATCTTATTTTCACACCATATCACATGAAACATTGTATGCTTATCGGTAGCGCCGGAGGCTTGTGCTTACAGTGTAATAGAAGAATAAGAAGATCCGTGACAAATACCGTCGGCGTTTATAACACTATTTGGTTAACTAATACGGTCCGTTTGGTTGGACCCAAAGTTCCGTGTTTTTACGAGGTTGAGGTGTATTTAGTCACTTTATCACGTCTGAAGTGTTTTTGAAGACAAGCAAAGATTTCATTACCTTCGTGAAGAGCTTACATTTATTTTCATTAAGAAACTGATGTCGCATTCTCACTGTGAATTGATACATGTACCTGGCTACTCTATTAAAATGAGTCTCCCAGCTCTTCTAGGAAGATTCACACTTAAGGGAAAAAAGATGCAAAGCCTCATAGTTTTATTGTCACATTTTTAGGCATTTTCACCAGTCAAAGGGACGTAACTCTTTGTTAAACAAGCCGACGTCGCCAATGTTTTGAACTCATCCAAGCTGTTATCCTCAACCTACATGGCCAAGTACTAACAAGTAACAAGTATTAGCTTTTATAAAAAGCTTGAGTCTACGCTTAGCTCACGTTAATTTGTGTAGTCATAGGATTGGAAAGTCAAATGGCAAAGCTGTTCATGTGTATCCGGTATAAGTGTGCCAGTAAATACGGAAACTTGTATGATAGCCAACGATTCTGATAAAAGTTAACTCCATTTTGATATATAAACAAAACTACCAATCTTTTACTATGATAACCACTCGTACTAGGGAAACGAAAAATGAGTAGAACAGATGCATCTGCCTTCTTTTAGTGAAAGCAAACAAATATAGATGTGCTGTATCATGGGAGGGAAGTCAACACCATGTGAACCCAGAAAACATGTTTATTTTGTATTCGAAGCGGGTGTGATAAACTTTCGGAAGTGTTCCGGTCAATCCCGGTTTATAATCATTATGACAATTACACTGATCAACAGTCAATAGAATATAGCATTCAGCCGTAATGACCTTTTCTTTCATGCTTCTGGATAAAAAGTAAGCCTTAGGTAGTCTACAACCACAGGCGTAGACAATGACACGGATGACATGCTAATAGAAAATAACATAAACTTTTCTTAAATGCTTTCTTCATAAGTGCGTAGACACAAATGTGTTGCCCTCGATTAGTACTGGGTTCCTACCCAGGAAAAGAGGGTCCGGTACTAAGCAATGTGGATAAAGTCTCTTTCTCAAGGAAACAACATTTGGCGCTTGCGGGGATCGAACCGGCTACCTCTCGATCTCAAATCCGCTGCTTTACCACTGCACCACAGCGCTCCACTAAAGCTGAAGGACTTATGGCGACGACAAGGTCCAAAAACGGCATTTTCAGAAATCAAAAGGACATACATGTAACTCTATGACAGACATTTCGACCTCATCTCATCTCGACCTACACTGTTTGCATAAGTATTTGTACCCTTCTACAGATGGACCTCCATGGCCCAGTGGATAAGAGCACTGATTCTTAAATATAAGGTATCAAACTGATTTGGTTCGATCCTTGGTCGGTTCAAATGTGAGATGACAAGTTCTGCGACGGAAGTTCAGGTGGTTTCTGGGTGCTCTGACTGATTCACGACCTGCTCGACATAAGTGAAATACTCTTTGGCCGTTACCAAGGGTTGAAAGGCTACTTTAGGCCCTCTTCCATCGGGGCTTTAAGAAATAGATGGGCTACATGATGCTTCCATGCTTAAACCGATAGAGGAACTAAGCCTGCCCGGCAGGCAAAGCGGTGCGAGTCGGACCGTCCATGCTTATAAACCCTATTGGTTTCATTGGTCGACAGGGCTTGAAACGTCATTTCATCTCAATGTCGGGTAAAAGTCCCACAAAATTGGAAGCAACGTCTCCAAAATGACCTTTACAGTGTTGATGGGGACGTTAAACCTCAAAAGGCTAATTTATCGGTTCTTTTGTGGCTGGGAAGCAATCATCACGAAAACACGCCTGTATAATTTTGACCCCATTGAACCCCACTTTTATATAGTAAAACTGGAGTTCACAGGTTTCTTATTTCAGCTCAAAAATAAAGATTGTGGGTACTCGTTAGAACTGCCTCGATGAGGCAGTTCTAACGAGTACCTACAATCTATATTTTGAGCAGAAATAAGATAAATATCACAAATTTTCATAATAAAAATTTCGATTTTTCGGCGGTGAAATTTACAATGTATTTTTATAGGCGTGTTCTAACTCCTGCCGAATTACTTACTGACGCAATCGGTTGTTTTATTTGTCGCACCATCTTCCAGAGTGGTCTGTGTCGCAGAGCAATTTTTACAAGCACCTATGCCCTCTTCTGTCTTGTACGTGCCCTCTGGGCACAGCTCGCAGCCAGACAAGTCTTTGTTGGCCTGCATACCGGCGGGACACAGAACTGCAAACGAAACATTATACAGTGAAACGTCAAAACATCACGAAAACGCCTATATACTGCTGACTACAGGGGTAACCCTTATTTTCCTTATTTCTGTTCTAAAATATAAATTGTGGATTTAAGAAATGAAATTTATTTTTCTGCAGTTCATGGAAGTATGAACGCAGTGGGTCGCGTGCAAAGTAAATGAGCCCCGAAGGGGTTCATGTAAACTTTGCTAGCGATCCACTGTCGTTCATACTTTCATGAAAAGCAGAAAAATTAAGTTTATTTTTTATATTTACATTATTTGCCCCTCATCATCGGGCGAAAAAATGCTTGTAGGACAAACTTTTAAAGCTGAAAAACATTTTCACGCTGTTTTTCTACAAAGAGCGGAGCAGCGTTGACGTCATCAACGCCCGTAGCGAACAGTGGTTTAGCATGACGTCACTTAACGTCACTGAAAATCATGTGATTCAATGCGCTCATGGAAGTATGAACGCAATTGTTTTCTATAGGTTTACATTAGATTTTACACTGGAAATGTAAATATACTTGTTTGAACCGCCCCAATGAGGCGGTTCTAACGAGTACCCACAATCTATATTCTGCTCTAAAATATAGATTGTGGATACCTGTTATAACCACCTAAATGAGGCGGTTCTTACGAGTACTCACAATCTATATTTTAAGCAGAAATAAGAAAAATATCACAAACTTTCATCTTAAAATTTTTCATTTTTTTTTCATCGGTAAAATTTACAATGTATTTGTATAGTTCAGTTTTCGTAATGAACTCGAGCTCGGATGTCTCGGTAACCATGGCAAAATCCAACCTGCTCTTGATTCCCTATAGCTGCAGATTCACCTGTGGACCCAAAACTGTACAAACTTTGATGAGCTTCGTTTCATTTTGATCTGACATATTATCTAATATATCCTAGCGTCCTGTCATTCAACTGCCAGCCAGGTATAAATGCAAAACATAAGATGCTGTACATTTCTTTGCAGACCCTTGCACCATCTCGAAGTCAAGAAGAATATATATCAGTCCTTAAATTGAGTGATTGTCAAAATGAATGAGATAAATCAACCAACATTGCTTGATCTTTGATAAATGACTCAGATTTTCAAACAAACTTGTTGCAAAGAAATTCATTGAAAGGTACTTCAGCTGAGTGCTTAGAGGATCTAAGCCTGCCCAGGCAAAGCGGTGGGAGTCGGTCCGTCTAGGCTTATAAATCCTATTGGTTTCATCGGGTGACCGAGCTTGAGATGTCTTTTCATCTCAATGTCGGGTAAAACTCCTACATAATTGGAAGCAACGCCTCCAAAATGACCTATATAGTGTTGAAGGGGACGTTAAACCCCCAAACAATGGGGCCATGATGGCCCTGGATCGCTCACCTGATCCATAGAGTAACAAGTGGGATCCGGGGAGGGCCATTATTGACCCCAGGGTTATAATGTGCTTAATGTTGAGGGAGGCCAAAAAAGGTGACGCTTCATACCAAATATCAACAAAGGCTATAATTTGAACAATCTTGGCAAAGGTCTACTAGATGAAGCTACACACCAAATATCAAAAACCTGGGCCTTGCGGTTTCAGAGAAGAAGGTTTTTTTAAGATATTCCCTACATAAGCCTATGTAAAACCAAATGGCCCGGGGGCGGGGGCATTTTTGGCCTCAGGGCTATAATTTAAACAATCTTGATAGAGGTCCACTAGATGAAGCTTCACACCAAATATCAAAGGCCTGGGCCTTGCTGTTTTAGAGAAGAAGATTTTCAAAGATTATCTCCCCGGGGCGGGGGCATTTGTGGCCCGAGGGCTATAATTTGAATAATCTTGGTGGAGGTCCACTAGATGAAACTCCATACCAAATATCAAAGATATGGGCCTTGCAGTTTCAGATAAGATGATTTATAAAGATTTCCCAATATAAGTCTATGTAAAACCAAAGGGTCTCGGGGCGGGGGCATTTTTGGCCCCAGGGCTATAATTTGAACAATCTTGATAGAGGTCCACAAGATGAAATTTCTAATCAAATATCAAAGACCGAGACCTTGTGGTTTCACAGAAGAAGATTTTTAAAGATTTTCTCTATATACATCTATGTAAAACCAAAGGGCTCCGAGGCGGGGGTATTTCTGGTCTCAGGGCTATAATTTGATCTTGGTAGAGGTCCACTAGATGAAGCTTCATACCAAATATCAAAGACCTAGGCCTTGTGGTTTCAGAGAAGATTTTTCAAGATTTTCCCCATATAAGTCTATGTAAAACCAAAGGACCCCGGTGCGGGGGGTGGGGGGGGGGGGATTTTTGGCCCCGGGGCTGTAATTTGAACAATTTTGGTAGAGATCCACAAGGTGAAGCTTCATACCAAATATAAAAAAACCTGGGCCTTGCGGTTTCAGATGAGAAGATTTTTAAAGATTTTCCCTATATAAGCCTATGTAAAACCAAAGGGCCCTGGGGCGGGGGCATTTTTGGCCCCAGCACAATAATTTGAACAATCTTGGTAGGGGTCCACTAGATGAAGCTTCATACCAAATATCAAAGACCTGGGCCTTGCGGTTTCAGAGAAGAAGATTCTTAAAGATTTTCCCTATATAATCCTATGTAAAACCAAAGGGCCCCGGGCGGGGGCATTTTTGGCCCCAGCACTATAATTTGAACAATTTTGGTAGGGGTCTACTAGATGAAGCTTCATACCAAATAGCAAAGACCTGGGCCTTGTGGTTTCAGAGAAGAAGATTTTTAAAGGATTTCCCTATATAAGCCCATATAAAACCAAAGGGCCCCGGGGCGGGGACATTTTTGGCCCCAGCACTATAATTTGAACAATCTTGGTAGGGGTCTACTAGATGAAGCTACATACCAAATATCAATGACCTGGGTCTTGTGGTTTTAGAGAAGAAGATTTTTTAAGTTTTCGGTGAAAAAAAGGTATTTTTGGCTCCTGTGACCGAGATGTGCAACGGACCGGAACCATTTGAACAACTTTGAAAGGGGACCACCTAAGGATCATTCCTGTGAAGTTTGGTCAAAATCCGATCCGTGGTTTAGGAGGAGATGTCGCTTGAAGAAATTGTTTACGCACGGACGGACGCACACACGGACGGACGCACGCACGGACGGACGGACGCACGACGGACGACGGACAAAAAGTGATCCCAAAAGCTCACCTCGTCACTACGTGACGGTGAGCTAATAAAAAAAACGCAAAAACATAGATTGTGGGTACTCCTTAGAACCGCCTCAATGAGGCGGTTCTAACGAGCACTTACAATCAATATTTAGACCAGAGATAAGAAAAATATCAAACATTTTCACCTGAAAAATGTTAGTTCTATACCTTTAGTATACCTTTGTAAACTGTGTAGATCCAGATCAGATGGCTTCCGAAAAACCCATCTGATCAGGATCTACACTGTTTGTCATTTAGATTGTGAACTGAGTAAAAAACATTATACAGGTAACTTAATTGGTTTTGAGTCAGAATGGGTGCGGCAAATTGGTTTATTCGTAGGTAAAAGGGTTAAGAACTAGCCGTGAGCCCAGTTGTTCACAACATCATTAGCTTAACGAGCTCGTTAGTATAATCTCTAATATCCCTGGTATTTTAGCTAGAAAATTGTGAGAAGCAGTTTTCGCAAAGCTACTCACAATTTTTCAGCATATACCAAAGTTTTAAGGTATGTTGACTAACAGCATTGTTAGTTTTGAGCAACTGGACTCCATGGCGTACTCTTATAAAGAATATTTGACACTGTTTCTTATTTACAGTCGAACTTCAATGGCTCGAACACCTTTGGGACCACGAAAATCTGTTCGAGACAGGGGTAGTTCGAGCCACTGAGGTTAATGTCAGGAGGCATAACGAGATACTTTCAGACATCTTTTCGGTGTTCTATAACGAAAATGCATGCTGTGTGTACTCATTAGAATCGCCTCATCGAGGCGATTCTAATGAGTACACACAGCATACATTTGCAAGATAAAAGACTAAAATCTCCTTAATTATCCCCCCCCATTTCTTATGAAGAGGATTTCGCTAGGGGCAAAAGAATGGGTTCGACACATCCATGGTAAACGAGCCATCGGTGTTCGAGCCATCGAAGTTATACTGTATACGCTAAACATAGATAACGAGTGCTCATTCTCACCGAGGCAGTTCTTATGAGAAGAGTCAGACTATACCTCTGAAGAGAAATTAAAAACAATATTACATCAAAACTAACCCTGGTAAGCCCTAATGTTTTCCAAAAAATAAGTTCGATCTGCAAAGTTGTTCATTGCACGGAAGGTTAATTCGTAATAGATATATCCATTGTTTTTGTGAAATATTGGTTAATATTTGTACTGATTGATATCTGTACAGGATAATTTGACGAGCCCGCCAGGGCGAGTCTAATTATCCTGTACAGATGTCAATCAGTACAAATATTTACCAATATTTCTCAAAAACAATTGGATATATCTATTTTAATCCACAGCTTATTGTAACTTCCACTTAAAGGCAATTGATAAAACCTATTAAAGCATATTTGTTTTATTTACTGTTAATTTCAATTTCTTTTATTTGACCTGATTTACCCCGTCTGGAAAATGGATTGTCCTGTCTGAAAGGACACTGTCAGCTTCTCTGCTTCATTAATATTCAATTGGATTTGATTGGTCTAAATCCAACTGACCACAGGTTATTTGATCATGCTTTTTTAACCTGATGTTTATCACTGGGGCATTTTAATGCTGAACCTTCAAGTGAAAGGACTAACTTTGAACTCAGATGTGTGCTTTTGCTGTATGCAAATGTTTCATAAAATGTTTGGCACCAGTAAATGGGAGTGTATTTTGTGATAAGTCAGGGATATTTTTTCTCCATAAAAAGGTATGTTGTGGGTACTCATTTGAACTGCCTCATCCCACAAAAACATGTTGTGGGTACTCGTTTGACTTGCCTAGATGAGGCGGTTCTAGCGAGTACCTACAATTTAATTTGATGGAGAATTGGAGAAACTTAATCAGAAGGAGCAGTCTGATCAGGGTCTGCACTGATTTGGCAAAAGCTATTTTAAATGGCGGTACTCATTCAAATAACCTCGGCGAGGCAATTTTAATGAATACCCACAATGTTAATTTTGTCATGCAGAGCTAGAAGCCCCTTCCCAATTCAAGATCAGAAGGAGCAGTCTGATCAGGGTCTGCACTGTTTGTCATTAAGTAAAAACTATTTTAAATGTGGGTACTTATTCAAATAACCTTGGCAAGCCTATTTGAATGAATACCCACAATGTTAATTTTGTCATGCAGAGCTAGAAGCCCCTTCCCATTGTAAGATCAGAAGGAGCAGTCTGATCAGGGTCTGCACTGTTTGCCATTAAGTAGAAGCTATTTTAAATGTTTGTACTCATTCAAATAACCTCGGCGAGGCTATTTTAAGGTAAACCCACAATGTTAATTTTGTCATGCAGAGCTAGAAGCCCCTTCCCATTTTAAGATCAGAAGGAGCAGTCTTATCAGGGTATGCACTGTTTGCCATTAAGTAGAAGCTATTTTAAATGTTGGTACTCATTCAAATAACCTCGACGAGGCTATTTTAAGGTAAACCCACAATGTTAATTTTGTCAAGCAGAGCTAGAAGCCCCTTCCCATTGTAAGATCAGAAGGAGCAGTCTGATCAGGGTCTGCACTGTTTGTCATTAAGTAGAAGCTATTTTAAATGTTGGTACTCATTCAACTAACCTCGGCGAGGCTATTTTAAGGTAAACCCACAGTGTTAATTTTGTCATGCAGAGCTAGAAGCCCCTTCCCATTTTAAGATCAGAAGGAGCAGTCTGATCAGGGTCTGCACTGTTTGCCATTAAGTAGAAGCTATTTTAAATGTTGGTACTCATTCAAATAACCTCGGCGAAGCTATTTTAAGGTAAACCCACAGTGTTAATTTTGTCATGCAGATCTAGAAGCCCCTTCCCATTTTAATTGTAGCTCAGCTGATTGGTCCATTCAAAACTGTACATGATATCAGTACATGATATCAGTACATGATAACAATACATTTATCGAAATTTATTAGTACTGCCAAAATCAAAGGAAAGTACTGGGAGCTGTGGATTAAATATCTGATAATGGAATCGTCTACCTAATAAGTTTGGTCTGGTCCATTTTAATTATAGGGCTATCTCCCATCAGGCACACGTCGCTAGGGCAACGTCAAATCAACGTCGGTGCAACGTCACGACGTTGCAACGACGTAGATTTAACGTTGCATAAACGTCATGACGTTGTATCGACGTTGATGTGACGTCACAATCACGTCATGTGCCTACTGGGCTGGTTTGTTTTATTTGAGGTAAATTGTAAACAGATGCATGTACTTAGACTAAACTGTAACCCCAGTACAGCGGCGTCTGATTTGGGTATACACTGGCGGCGGCGGCGTCTGATCTGGGTAATCACTGTTTGTCAATGTCCCAGAAATGGGCTTCTAGGCATATATGGGTCAATTACTCAATCTTACGTCGAAAAGGTTGAGAGGATCTAAACATTGGTTGAAATTACCTCCACATTTATCCTTGCTATCGGCGCCCTCTGTCTCCGTTGTCAGAGTGCCTGGACAAGCCTTGCATGCAGTCTTTAAGCATTTGAAGTCCATATACGTCCCCACAGGGCACGGAGTACAGCCGGCCTTCCCTGCTGTCTCGTAATACTCTCCCTCTTTGCAATACCCTGTAAACGTAACATTGATATACGGTAAAATTCCCATATTAAGACCACCTTTGGAACTGTTCAAAAGTGGTCTTTAAGACCACTTTTGAACAGTCTCAAGTTTGGTCTCTGACCAGAGGACACGGTATGCAGAAAACACATTGAAAGAATAACTGAAACTTTCTAAATAAGCTTTTTAAAATAGAATTAGTCTCAATTTTTGGTGGTCTTGATAGCGGAATTTCACAGTATTTTACACCGGAAACCCCAAATGGGATGTTGTCAGACAATACAAGCCCGGAACACTGACGTCACAGAACGCGGGCTTTCACTGTTTAGAAAACGACCAAGCATTTTGTTTTTAAATAAAAAATAGGATTTACAGATAGCTCCAGATACGGTGCTTTTTTACCGAAAAGCACTTATATTGTGTTTGTTTTTTCTGCATGAAAACATATGTTGTGGGTACTAATTAGAAGCGCATCGCCGAGGCCACTGCAAGACGCTTCTAATTAGTACCCACAACATGATGATGTTTTTATGCATAAATAAGAAAGAGTATATGTAGATACCCCCTCTAATCTGGTGCTATGTTTACATATATTCATTAATAAACACCGTTAAATTTGAAGAAAAAAAAACTCAGTTTACTAATGTTCAACAGCGAGTAGCATACGAGCGTATAAGAGCACATTCATACTTCCTTTAAATATGGTGTCATCACGAAAACTCGCCTCTATAATTTTGAACCCTTGAACCCCATTTTTATATAGTAAAAACTGGGGTTTACAGGGGTAAACCTTATTTTTCTTATTCCTGCTCTAAAATATAGATTGTTGGTAATATGACTGCTGTTCGAAATAATATGTTGAGCGCTCGTGTTAATATATGGAGCGCTCGAAGCGCTCGAGATAATATGTTGAGCTCTCGGAATAATGCTTTCCAAAATTATACCACACCCCACCGAATTTCATAGTAAACACAAACAGTAATATCAAATAGACGATGTATCAACTGTATCTTCCATTCTCTATTTTCATTATTTACATTTTAGTTGTAAGATTATCAGCTATCAGTAGTTTAATCAGATTCTGCAGTCATTGCCATTTTATCTGAATGTATGGAAATCAACAGTCCAGCAGGCACTCAATGTTGAACTAACATTGAAACAACGTTGAAAACGTTGTTTCAACGTTAGTTCAACGTTGAGTCAAAGTTTTGTGCCTGCAGGGAGCTTTTGACAGCAGTCAGTTAAAACTTATTCATTGTCCGATTTCTTATATCCACGCCCTTTTGTTGTTGGACACTTGTTTTGGTGTGTTGTCATATTATATGTACGTATTTCCCTTGGTTAAAGGGTCTGAAATAAAACTTTGACTTGACTTGATTGGGTCCTCAGGAGCAAATTATTTCCTTTAAAAGTGAACTCCTATATACCACTATGGGCCCATTCAGCAGACGAAAAGTTCATTACGATTACACTCCCGCGCGTATAGTGCATTATTTCATTTCCTTCAAAATGGCTACTTTCCGATGAAAATTTCTGATATTTTCTTATTTATACTCCCAACATAGGTTGTTGGTGCACGTTAGAACCGCCTCAATACCGTCTCATTGAGGCGGTTCTAAGGAGTACCCACAACCTATGTCTTGGAGCAGAAATAAGAAAAATAAAGTATACCCCGTAAACCCCAATTTTCTCTATATAAATTGTGGTTGAGGAGGGTGTTCGTTTCACGAACTTGTTCACGTGATGTGTTGATAGTTTCCTTACTATTACAGGACTTGGCAGCCCATGCAAATTGTCTCCACAAACAATTTGCATGCGACGTCAAGTCCTGTTTTCTGGGAAAATTAAGAAAAATGTTTCAAAACATCGTCTGTTGAAAAGCCCCCGCCCATAGGGGCTTGAAGAAATATATGGACTGCATGATGCTTCCACGCAGAGCTGAATCCGGCCTGTACACTAGTACTGGTAAATCGCTTAGAGGATCTAAGCCTGTCCAGGAACCGCGGTGCGAGGCGGACCGTCCATGCTAATAAAACCCTATTGGTTTCTTTGAGCGACAGGGCTTGAGATTTCATTTAAGAAATAGATCAGCTCTAACTGTGATTTGTTGAGTAATAAATCACAGGTTGGAGGTCAGTTGTAAAGTAGACAAATCACAAGCGCGTAGCGCGCGTGATTTGTCTACTTACAACTGACCGACAAACTGTGATTTATTACTCAATAAATCACAGACTAGAGCGGATCTATTTCGATTCTAACACGCTGAAAATCCGTAATAATGTTGTTGTTTCCTTCAAAATCTCACAACTTTTCGCCATTGTTAGAAGAAATCCCGCTAAAATTAACGACTGAAACACATGCATTTACATCCTTTTCTAACGTTTTCGATGCGAGAAAATGACGTTACACCGTCTAACGTCAAGTAAATCGACTAGTGACGTCATAAATTTGCAGTTTTTAATGACGTCACACGTCACGCTCTTCCGAGCTGTGATTTGTTGCAGAATAAAACACAGTTATTTTGCATTGCTTATATAGGCGCACTGTGTTAGAATTCATCTCAATGTCGGGTAAAAGTCCAACAAAATTGGAAGCAACGTCTCCAAAATGACCTTCACAGTGTTGACGTGGACGTTAAACCTCAAATCAAGCAAACAAAAATCGTCTGTTGAAATAAAAATACCCAACAAGCTGAGCGTTAACGAGGAATGCGAAATATTTTCGGGGATTTACTTCCCCTGATGGTTATTCCATTAACTGGACAAGGTAGATGTTTTTGCCACTTACTACTACATTTGAAAGCTCCTACATCAACAGTTCCCCTGCCCTCGGGACAGTCAGTACACAATTGGTGACGCCCTTTCCTGTGTTTGTAAGTGTGCATATCACATTTCGCGCAGACTGGTTCCTCTCCCTTTTTACATTTTTCTGCAATAAAGCACGAAATAAAACACACGAGTGGTCAACTCGTATAAAATTTATGAAACAAGCTTTCGGTGAGTTTCGTAAATTTCATATGAAACTTTTCTGTTTCTTTTTGCCCCGTTGGGACATGTCCCAGCAGACACACGTCGCTAGGGCAACGTCAAATCAACGTCTGTGCAACGTCACGACGTTGCACAGACGTTGATTTGACGTTGCAGTAACGTCATGACATTGTACCGACGTTGATGTGACGTCACAATTACGTCATGTGCCTGCTGGGGTAATACGTAGCTTCTTCAGAAACATGATAATGTTTCGCTACTTTCCTACGTCATACTACACACGGGAGATTGAGGTTGTCTCTCATTTATTTTTAACCCTTTTTGTACCAAATGGAATTTGCCGGCCTCGTTGGCTCAGTGGGATGCGCGTCTGACTGGTGATCAGGAGGACGCGGGTTCGACTCCCGCCGGGGTCGGCTACATTCTTTCGTGCAGATTGATCATGAAATCTTTTCTTCGGTCATTCTCTCCCTTCCGCTGATTCAAGAAGGACAGTTGTCAGTTTCTGGCGAAGGAATGTGCACTGTACTGGTTAACCGCTTACGTATAAGCCTGCCCAGGAAAGTGTGGATAGGTAAACTGAACGGCTCAAAAATGACCTAAATAGTGTTGACTGGGCCATTAAACTCCAATACAAACAAAACAAAACCAAATGGAATCCCTGCAGGCACAAAACGTTGTTTCAACGTTAGTTCAACGTTGAGTGCCTGCTGGGATCGTCCTCCTATGCATATAAGAAGGAGTCCATTTCAAAATTTAGGGGAGTCAGGTTGTTTTTTTTCTTCAAAATTTAATTGGAAAATGGTTTAACTTTTCGCAAATAGAGTAGGCCTTCTGCGGCGTCTGATCTGGGCCTACACTGTTTGCCAGGGTACCCGTTTTGGGGTTTCTGGTACTAAATGGGTTAAAATCTTATTTTACGATATCGAAGAAATCGAAGGACGGACAAACATAATGTGTGACCAGGCCCGATAGCTCAGTTGGTAGAGTGTCCGCTCCGGGGAACGGGAGGTCTCGGGTTCGATCCCGGGCCGCGACATACCAAAGTCGTTAAAAATGGTACTAGCTGCTCCTCGTTTGGCACTCAGATTTACGGGGTAGAGCTAGGACTGGTCGATCCAGTGTCAGGATAATGTGACTGGGTGTGGTATCATGTAATGTGTCTGGGACATGATACTTCAGTGAGGCAGCACTATAAACGTGAGCATTGAGCTCCCTGTCGCAACCAGACACCGTCGTGATATGACTGAAAAATTGTTGAAAGCGACGTTAAACCCGAATTCACACACACACACACACACACACACACACACACACACACACACACACACACACACACACACACACACACACACACACACACACACACACACACACACACACACACACACACATAATGTTGTTTTGCAAAAACTTTCGACAGTTACCGCAATGTTTATAGCTCATTTGGGCCGAAGGCTTCAGGGGAGCTTATAGGATAGTCTCCGGCCCATCGTCCGTTCGTCCGTCCGTCCGTCACCACCTTTGACCAGTTATATTCTGCAACCTGCAGGCTGATCTCTATTATTTCTCATCTGTAGCATGTCTCTGGTGGGGGATTCATGACATAAGCTTATTATCTAAATTGAACGAAAACTTTGATTTCTACGGCAACCGAAATGTCCCATAGACTTACAGTGAGAAAATGCTTGTCCCTACCGTAGCGCCTATTGTTTTGATCGGATCTTTCTGCAACTTACACGTATGTAGGCTGGGTTTGAAAGTTCGGATGAGTTCAAAAAATGTCAAAGTCAAACCAATAATTATAGAGTTATGTCCCACTGATTCCGGAAAACGTCCATTTTTGACCTTGTCACCACCGTAGCTCCTTCAGTTTTGATCGGGGTAAAAGCTCGGATGAGTTTGAAAATTGGTGGGCGTATTAATCATAGAATTGTGTCCCCTTGATAGCCGAAAATGCCTATTTTTGACCTTGTCACCACCGTAGCCCCTACAGTTTTGATCGGATCTTTCTGTAACGTATGTATAATTAGGCTTAGGGTAAAATTTCAGATTAGTTTGAAAACTGGCATAGTCGGTCCATTAATCATAGTTATGTCCCCCCTTGATTGCTGAAAATGCCCATTTTTGACCTTGTCACTACCGTAGCCCCTTCAGCTTTGTTTATATATTCTTGAAATTTACTTAACTTTTTATATCCCGACGGAATAGGTTTGGGGCATATAGCGATCCGTCTGGTGTCCGTCTGTCTGTCCGTCCGTCAGTCGTCTGTCCTTAGACGCAACCTTGTGATGGCCATAATTCCGATACCCTTTGAGATTTTTTGATGTTCACAAGGCTGAGACGGTGTGTCGTGCCATAGATTTTTTTAGTTATCTCTCCTTGAAATAAAATAGAATGACTTCATTGTGATGGCCATAACTCCAATACCCATTGAGACATATTGATGGTACCTGGCACAATTGTTCACAAGGCTGGGACGGTGTGTCGTGTGCAAGAACAACAACTCTGGTTGACATGTATTTTTAGTTATCTCCCCTTCCAATAAAACAGAGTGACTACCTTGCGATGGCCGTAACTTCAATAGCCTTTGAGATATATTGATGGTACAATTGTTCACAAGGCTGAGTCGGCGTGTCATGCACAAGAACCACAACTCTGGGTGCCATAGTATTTGAGATATCTCGCCTTCCAATAAAATAGAATCACTATCTTGTGATTGCCATATCTCCAATTTTCTTTCAGATATATTGATGGTACGTGGTACAGTTGTACGGGCCTCCGTAGCCTAGTGGTTAAGAGCGCTGACTCTTGATCATTAGGTCTCTTACCGCTGTGGTTAGAGCCTCGCTCGGGTCACATGTGAGACGCTAAGTTCTGCAACGGAAGGTCAGGTGGTTTTTCTCCGGGTACTCCGGTTTTCGCCCACCTCTGATTAACGATCGGCTCGATATGAGTGAAATAATCTTGAAAGGGCCGTAAAACCAAACCCCCCCCCCCAAAAAAAAAAAATGGTACAGTTGAACATAAGGTTAAGCCCGTGTGTCATGTGCAAGAACCACTACTCTGGGTGTCCTGTTTTTTTTTGCTCACCTGGGCCGAATGCTCCAGGGAGCTTACAGTATAGTTTTCCATCCGTCGTGCGTCCGTTCATCCGTCAGCACGTTTTACCAGATATATTTTTGCAACATGCAGGCTGATCCCATTCGTTTCTCATCTGTTGCATGCCTATGGTGGGGCATTGATGGCATAAGCTTTTTTTATAGAAATGGAATAAAAACTTTGGTTTCTACGGCAACCACAAGGTCCTTCGACTTACAATGGGAAAATGTTTGCCATTCTTGTGAACGCTCTAGAGGCCACAGTTTTAGTCCAATTATCATCAAACTTGGTAAGAATGATCATCAGGTCAATATCTCGGTAGAGTTCGAATATGGGTCATGTCGGGTCAAAAAGTAGGTCAGTAGGTCAAATCATAGAAAACCTTGTGAACGCTCTAGAGGCCACAGTTGGTTCAATCATCATCAATCTTGCTCAGAATGATCATTATGACTATATCTCGGTCAAGTTCGAATATGGGTCATGTCGGATCAAAAGTAGGTCAATAAGTCAAATCATAGAAAAAACCTTGCGAGGGCTCTATAGGCCACAGTTTTGGTCCAATCATCACCAATCTTGCTCAGAATGATCATCACAATAATATCTCGATCAAGTTCGAATATGGGTCAAGCGCTTCAAAAAGTAGTCCAGAAGGTCAAATCATAGAAAAAAAAAACATTATGTGCGCTCTAGAGGCCACAGTTTTGGTCCGATCATCATCAAACTTTGTCAGAATAATAAGCACGACACTATCTTGGTCAAGTTCGAATATGGGTCATACCGGATTAAAACGTATGTCAGTATGTCAAATCATAGAAAAACATTGTGTGCGCTCTAGAGGCCACAGTTTAAGTCAAATAATCATCTAGGTCAATAGGTCAAATCAAAGGAAAATCTTGTGAGCGCTCTAGAGGCCACAGTCTTGGTACAATAATCATCAAACTAAGTAAGAATGATCCTCACGACAATATCTGGATCAAAGTCGAATATGGGTCATGTCGGATCAAAAAGTAGGTCAGTAGCGGGTCAAATCATAGAAAAACCTTTTGAGTGCTCTAGAGGCCGCAGTCGGTCCAATCATCATCAGTCTTGCACAGAATGATCATGACGACAATATCTGGATCAAGTTCGAATGTGGGTCATGTCGGGTAAAAAGTAGGTCAGAAGGTCAAATCATAGAAATACCCTGTGAGCAATCTAGAGGACCCAGTTTTGGTCCGATCATTATCAATGTTGCTAAGAATGATCATCACGACAATATCTTGATCAAGTTTGAATATGGGTCATGTCAAATCAAAAAGTAGGTCAGTAGGTCAAATCATAGAAAAATTGTGTGAGCTCAGGAAGCCATAATTTTGGTCCAATCATCGTCAAACTATGACAGTATGATCATCACAACAATATCTCGGTCAAGTTCAAATATGGATCATATCGGGTCAAAAGGTAGGTCAGAAGGAAAAAATCATAGAAAAAACCTTGTGTGCGTCCTAGAGGCCACAGTTTAAGTTAAATATTCATCAAATTTGAGGTCAAATCAAAGAAAAATCTTGTGAGGGGTCTAGAGGCCACAGTTTTGATCCAATCATCATCAAACATTATCGGAATGATCATCGCGAGAGTATCTCTGTTTAGTTCGAATATGTGTCATGTTGGGTCAAAAAGTAGGCCAGTAGGTCAAATCATAGGAAAACCTTGTTTTCGCTCTAGAGGCCACAGGTTTTGATCTAGACTTATATAAGTCATAGATGTTAATAGTTGTGTTCATGCATTCCATATTTTATCTTATGCCATCATGCAACGGGAGGTCTCGGGTTCGATCCCGGTCCGCGACATACCAAAGTCGTTAAAAATGGCACTAGCTGCTCCTCGCTTGGCACTCAGATTTACGGGGTAGAGCTAGGACTGGTCGATCCAGTGTCAGGATAATGTGACTGGACGTGGTATCATGTAATGTGTCTGGGACATGATACTTCAGTGAGGCAGCACTATAAACGTGAGTATTGAGCTCCTTGTCGCAACCAGACACCGTCGTGATATGACTGAAAAATTGTTGAAAGCGACGTTAAACCCGAATTCACACACACACACACACACACACACACACACACACACACACACACACACACACACACACACACACACACACACACACACACACACACACACACACACACACACACACACACACACACACACACACACACACACACACACACACACACACACACACACTTATGCCATCATGCAAGGCCAGATTTGATTTTATCCTGACTCCAACATCTAGATGTTGGAGTGAGGATAAAATGAAATCTGGCCCTGCAAGATGGCATAAGATAAAAATGGAATGCATGAGCACAACTGACTCCATCTAGATGTTGGAGTGAGGATAAAATAAAATCTAAGTCTAATTTTGATCCAATCATCATGCATGTTGGTCATAATGATCATCAAGATAATATCTTGATCAAGTTCGAATATCTGTCATGTCCGGTCAAAAAAGAGGTCGGAAGGTTAAATCAAAGATAAACCTTGTGTACCCTCTAAAGGCCACAGTTTTGATCCAGACATCATCAATGTTGATCAAAATGATCATCACAACAATATCTGGGTCAAGTTCGACTTTGGGTCATGTCGGGTCAAAAAGTAGGTCAGAAGGTCATATCTTGTGTTCCCTCGAGGCCACAGTTTTGGGGCAATCATCATTAAACTTGGTCAGAATGTTCATTATGAAAATATCTAAATAAAGATTAAATGTAGATCATATCGGGGCAAAAGGTAAATCATAGGTCAAAGCAAAAACAAAAAACGTTAGCAATAGTTTTATTTATGTCCCTTGGCTTTTGACCTACTTTTAAGAAAAATATAGCATTGGAAATAACTTTTGAACTGTTTGAGATTGTCTTCATATTTGGAATAAAGGTTCCTTGTTAGAAGGGCTTCTAACTCATACAAAACAATGACCTTGACCTGTGACCTACATTAAAGAAAAATTGCATTGGTCACAACTTTTGAAAACATTTGAGATAGAGCATTTATATTTGTCATATAGGTTACTTGTGACTTTCCACTCACACGATGAGACATTTTGCTCTTGACCTTCATTTCTGACCTACTTTATAGAAAAAAAAATAAAACAATGGTCGTAACTAAAGAACTAAGTAAGGAAGACTCTGATCAGATTGCGCGAATGCGCAGGCTGGTCTAAGTCTTCGTTGGGCGCACAATGTAAATTGTAGGAAATGCTGTACCACGGCCCAACTATCAACTGACGCGCAACAAGAAAGATCAAAGCACTGAAAATACTGGTAGGTCGATTGTCAACGGGGATTTATACTGTTTTTTTAACCCTTAAATTCATGTTCTGTAAACAAACAGTGTAGACCCTGATCAGACGCCGCAGAACGATCTGGTTCTACACGGTTTGCCTATGTCCAAGTACATTTCTTTTATACAGCACTCTGACATCACAGCGATAAGAATATTTACAATAAATAACAAATTACGATGTTCTGTAAACAAACGGTGTAGACCCTGATCAGACGCCGCAGAACGATCTGGTACTACACGGTTTGCCTATGTCCAAGTATATTTCTTTTATACAGCACTCTGACATCACAGCGAAAAGAATAGCTACTATAAATAAACCATTACGAAAACGCGCCTATACAAATACATAGTACCCCAATTCGCCGAAAAAAACGCAAATTTCAAGATGTAAAATTGTGATATTTTTCTTATTTCTGTTCAAAATATAGATTGAGGGTACACGTTAGAACCGCCTCATCGAGGCGGTTCTAACGAGTACCCACAATCTATATTTTAGAGCAGAAATAAGAAAAATAATGTTTATCCCTGTAAACCCCAGTTTTACTTTTTGTGATTTATACTGTTTCTTTTAACCCTTAAATTCATGTTCTGTAAACAAACAGTGTAGACCCTGATCAGACGCCGCAGAACGATCTGGTTCTACACGGTTTGCCTATGTCCAAGTACATTTCTTTTATACAGCACTCTGACATCACAGCGAAAAGAATAGCTACTATAATAAACCATTACGAAAACGCGCCTATACAAATACATAGTACCCCAAATCGCCGAAAAAACGCAAATTTCAAGATGTAAAATTGTGATATTTTTCTTATTTCTCATCGAGGCGGTTCTAACGAGTACCCACAATCTATATTTTAGAGCAGAAATAAGAAAAATAAGGTTTATCCCTGTAAACCCCAGTTTTACTATTTGTGAGGGTGAAGGGGGTCAGAATTTAATAGGCGTGTTTTCTTGATGGTAACGTAGATTTCGTGCAAATTAGTGATAGTCACATGGACACTAACAACGCAAAAGCTACTGCGCTTAGTAACGGTGGCAGTGTAACTTACTTTTGCTTTTCACGACATCACCCCATGTTCGGTAAGTTTCTTTCACTGAAAAGTGGGAAAATCAACAATTGATAAGTAACTCAAGTACATGTATATTACTGTGGACTTAAAGTCATAAATGGTTTGTTTGTTTGATTTGAGGTTTAACGTCCCCGTCAACACTGTGAAGGTCATTTTGGAGACGTTGCTTCCAATTTTGTGGGACTTTTACCCGATATTGAGATGAAATGACATCTCAAGTCCTGCCGCGCAATGAAGCCAATAGGGTTTATAAGCATGGACAGTCCGACACGCACCGCTTTGCCTGGGCAGGCTTAGATGCTCTAAGCGGTTTACCAGTCCTTGTGGGCCGGTCTGTTTCAGCTCTGCGTGGAAGCATCATGCAGCCCGTCTATTTCTTCAAGCCCCGATGGGCGGGGGTCGCAAAGTCATCAATGGGCAGGTACTTCATACTCCGTGTCCTGTAATCTCACTTGGGCAACTGTGCTTGTAAATCAGTGCTTTAAAAATTGATGCTTGCAAATGTTTCTATCTAAATTTATAGGTCTAAGATTTCAGGACACGGAGTATGAAGTACATAGTACAAGGGCTTTCATATAAACACACTAATAGGCATGAGATTCAGGACACGTTACACAGAATGAAATTCAGGCTTACAGAGGTTCCGGGGTGTCCTGGAGTCTCCGATTTCACTGTTAAATGAATTCTACTCATTTTACTTGCGTTACTGATCTTCACATCAACACTCTAAGTAAAATAAGCAAGTTTACAGTAGTCTACTTAGGTTACTCAGTTTACTTACCTGGCACTACAGCAGTATAAGTAGACTAAGTAAACTAAGTAGATGTCAAAAAATCTATGCCCCTCGATCAAAAAAAACATGCTACATAAAAGTAAGTGCAATAAGCTAATCAATTGATAAAAAAGAACGATTTTACATAGTTTTAAGAGAAATATCTACAATTTGCTGACCAGAACACTGAAGCATGATACTATAATACGGTAATGAGCTAAGTAGGACGAGTAACATAAGTAGGCGTATAGCTAGCCAAGGATGGTATATGCATCAACCTCACTCTTAAGATAAGCTAAGTAACGTAAGTAATGTAAGTGGACTAATCAAACCACCGAAAGTCAATCTTGATATAACAGGATAAGTACAAGAATAAGCGTAAGTAACCTAAGTAACCTAAGTTACCTTGCATGTCTCTTATGACAAGCTACTACCATACCAACAATGCTAAGAGTAAGCTAAGTAAGATAAGTAACCTAAGTTGAGGTAATATATTTCATCTATGACTATGAGCAGTGTAAGTAGGATATGTAAGTTAAGTAAGGTAAGTAACATAAGTATTGTAAGTAACTGATATACCAGTAACACCAGCGACACCAGAGTAAGTTAAGTAAGCTAAGTAAAGTTAGTAAGTATTGTGGTTTCGTTCTCAGAGCATGAGTAAGCTGAGTAGGGTAAGTGAACTAAGTAACCTGAGTAGAATTCTAAGTAACATAAGTAAATGTCCTGCCAGTTACAACAGCCGTACCAGAGTAAGCTAAGTAAACTAAGTAAACTTGCTAAGTAGGCGTCCTGGTCACTTGAAAAAGGATGCGCAGGGTAAGTAGGATAAGTAAAGTAAGTAACCTAAGTAGACTTATAAGACTTATAAGTAATGTAAGTAACCTCTCCACCAGCTACACCTACCATACCAGAGTAAGTTAAGTAAGCTAAGTAAACTAAGTAGGCATGATGGTCACTCCGAACGGGGTTGAGAAGGGTAAGTAGGATAAGTAAACTAAGTGACCTAAGTTGAATTCTAAGTAACATAAGTAAGATAAGTAACTACTCCACCAGCTACGCTACCCATACCAGAGTAAGTTAAGTAAGCTAAGTAAACTAAGTTAGCGGCGAAGTCTGTCCCAACGATGATAAGCAGGGTAAGTAGAATAAGTAAACTAAGTAACCTAAGTAGAATTATAAGTAAGGTAAGTAACTACTCCATTAGCCATCTACCCAGACAAGAGTAAGTTAAGTAAGCTAAGTAAACTAAGTAAGCGTCGAAGTCTGTACTGAGGATGATGAGTAGGGTACGTAGGAAAAGTAAACTAAGTAACCTGAGTAGAATTCTAAGTAACATAAGTAAGGTAAGTTACTGCTCTACCAGCAACGCTACATGTACCAATACCAAATCAAGTTGAGTAAACTAAGTAAACTAAGTTGGCGACCTTGTCATCCCGAACAATGATGAGCCGGGTAAGTAGGATAAGTAAACTAAGTGACCTAAGTAGAATTCTAAGTAACGTAAGTAAGGTAAGTAACTGTCTTACTACCTATTCTACCCTTACCACAGTAAGTTAAGTAAGCTAAGTAAACTAAGTAAGCGGCAAAGTCTGTCCCAACGGGGATCAGTAGGGTTAGTAGGATAAGTAAACTAAGTAACCTAAGTAGAATTATAAGTAACGTAAGTAAGGTACTCCATTAGCCACTCCACCCATACCAGAGTAAGTTAAGTAAGTTAAGTAAACTAAGTAAGCGGCGCAGTCTGTACTAAAGATGATGAGCCGGGTAAGTAGGATAAGTAAACTAAGTAACCTAAGTAGAATTCTAAGTAACATAAGTAAGGTAAGTAACTGTCCTACTATCTTTTCCATCCTCACCAAAGTAAGTTAAGTAAGCTAAGTAAACTAAGTAAGCGTCAAAGCCTGTACCGAAGAGGATGAGTAGAGTAAGTAGGATAAGTAAACTAAGTAACCTGAGTAGAATTCTAAGTCACATAACTAAGGTAAGTTACTGCTCTACCTGCAACGCTACCAATACCAAAGTAAGTTGAGTAAGCTAAGTAAACTAGAGCTGGCAGTGAAACTGACTAGGGCCCCGGCAGCGCTATCAGAGGAGTAGAAAAAATTTGTGGACGGACAGACGGACAGACAGACAGACAGACGGACGAACAGAGTGATTACTATAGGGCACCCACACTTTCAGTGCGGGGCCCTAACTAAGTTATCGAGCTCGTCATCCCGAACAATGATGAGCAGGGTAAGTAGGATAAGTAAACTAAGTAACCTAAGTAGAATTCTAAGTAACGTAAGTAAGGTAAGTAACTACTCCATTAGCCACTCCACCAATACCAGAGTAAGTTAAGTAAGTTAAGTAAACTAAGTAAGCGGCGAAGTCTGTATTGTAGAGGATGAGTAGGGTAAGTAGGATAAGCAAACTAAGTAACCTGAGTAGAATACTAAGTAACATAAGTAAGGTAAGTTACTGCTCTACCTGCAACGCTACCAATACCAAAGTGAGTTGAGTAAGCTAAGTAAACAGTTGGCGACCTTGTCATCCCGAACAATGATGCGCAGGGTAAGTAGGATAAGTAAACTAAGTAACGGAAGTAGAATTCTAAGTAACGTAAGTAAGGTAAGTAACTGTCCTGCTACCTATACCACCCTTGCCACAGTAAGTTAAGTAAGCTAAGTAAACTAAGTAAGCGGCAAAGTTTGTCCCAACGAGGATCAGTAGGGTTAGTAGGATAAGTAAACTAAGTAACCTAAGTAGAATTCTAAGTAACATAAGTAACTACTCATCTAGCCACTGTACCCATACCAGAGTAAGTTAAGTAAGCTAAGTAAACTAAATAAGCAGCGAAGTCTGTACCGAAGAAGATGAATAGGGCAAGTACGATAAGTAAACTAAGTAACCTGAGTAGAATTCTAAGTAACATAAGTAAGGTAAGTTACTGCTCCACCAGCAACGCTACCAATACCAAAGTTAGTTGAGTAAGCTAAGTAAACTTAGTTGGCGACTTTGTCACTCCGAACAATGATGAGTAGGGTAAGTACGATAAGTAAACTAAGTACCCTAAGTAGAATTCTAAGTAACGAAAGTAAGGTAAGTAACTGTCCTACTACCTATACCACCCTTACCACAGTAAGTTAAGTAAGCTAAGTAAACTAAGTAAGCGGCGAAATATGTACTGAAGAGGATGAGTAGGGTAAATAGGATAAGCAACTAAGTAACCTTTTGTTTGTTTGTTTGATTTGAGGTTTAACGTCCCCGTCAACACTGTAAAGGTCATTTTGGAGACGTTGCTTCCAATTTTGTGGGACTTTTACCCGACATTGAGATGAAATGACATCTCAAGCCCTGAGTAGAATTCTAAGTAACATATGTAAGGTAAGTTATTGCTCTAACAGCAACGCTACCAATATCAAAGTTAGTTGGTAAGCTAAGTAAACTAAGTTGGCGACCTTGTCATCCCGAACAATGAGGAGCAAGATAAGTAGGATAAGTAAACTGAGTAACCTAAGTAGAATTCTAAGTAACGTAAGTAAGGTAAGTAGCTGTCCTACAACCTATACCACCCTTACCACAGTAAGTTAAGTAAACTAAGTAAGCGGCTAAGTCTGTTCCATAGAGGATGAGTAGGGTAAGTAGGATAAGTAAACTAAGTAATCTAAGTAGAATTCTAAGTAACATAAGTAAGGTAAGTAACTACTCCATTAGCCACTCTACCCATACCAGAGTAAGTTAAGTGAGTTAAGTAAACAAAGTAAGCGGCGAAGGCTGTACTGGAGAGGACAAGTAGGGTAAGTAGGATAAGTAAACTAAGTAACCTGAGTAGAATTCTAAGTATCATAAGTAAGCTAAGTTACTGTTCTACCAGCAACGCCAACAATACCAAAGTAAGTTGAGTAAGCTAAGTAAACTTAGCTGGCGACTTTGTCGCTCCGAAAATTGATGAGTAGGGTAAGTAGGATAAGTAAACTAAGTAACCTAAGTATAATTCTAAGCAACGTAAGTAAGGTAAGTAACTGTCCTACTAACTATACCACCCTTACCACAGTAAGTTAAGTATGCTAAGTAAACTAAGTTAGCGGCGAAGTCTGTCCCATAGAGGATTAGTAGGGCAAATAGGATAAGTAAACTAAGTAACCTCAGGTTACTTAGT
Source organism: Lucinisca nassula (assembly GCA_963580285.1). Taxonomy (NCBI): domain Eukaryota; kingdom Metazoa; phylum Mollusca; class Bivalvia; order Lucinida; family Lucinidae; genus Lucinisca; species Lucinisca nassula. The sequence continues at coordinate 156,943,805 of OY757012.1, read as the reverse complement.
TTACTTATCCTACTTACCCTGCTTATCATCGTTGGGACAGACTTCGCCGCTGACGAAGTTTACTTAGCTTACTTAACTTACTCCGGTATGGGTAGCATAGCTGGTGGAGAAGTTACTTACCTTACTTATGTTGTTTATAATTCAACTTAGGTTACTTATTTTACTTATCCTACTTACCATACTCAACCCTGTTCGGAGTGACCATCATGCCTACTTAGTTTACTTAGCTTACTTAACTTACTCTGGTATTGTTTTTGTAGCTGGTGGAGAGGTTACTTACATTACTTATGTTACTTATAAGTCTACTTAGGTTACTTACTTTACTTATCCTACTTATCCTGCGCATCCTTTTACCAAGTGACCAGGACGCCTACTTGGTTTACTTAGCTTACTTAACTTACTCTGGTACGGCTGTTGTAGCTGGTAGGACATTTACTTATGTTACTTAGAGTTCTACTCAGGTACTTAGTTTACTTACCCTACTCAGCTTACTCATGCGCTGAAATCGAAACCACAATACTTACTTACTTTACTTACCTTACTTAACTTACTCTGGTGTCGCTGGTGTTACTGGTATATCAGTTACTTACAATACTTATGTTACTTACCTTACTTAACTTATTTATCCTACTTACACTGCTCATAGTCATGGGTGAAATATATAACCTCAACTTAGGTTACTCATCTTAGCTTACTCTTAGCATCGCTGGTATGGTAGTAGCTACTTTTATGGAAAGACAATGGAAAAACCTGCCCCCACCTCACTTCCACATCCCACAAATGACCCTTCTTACCCCTCGTTATCAGGGTATTACTCGTATATGGCTTTACCTGGTATATCACACGTTTCAAGACCCTCTACTTTGGCCGCCGAATCAGGTTCCGGGGCATCCTGAATAATAATAATAATATTAATTACGAATAATTATAATAATAATAAAAAAATAATAGTAATAATAATAAATAATAATAATAAATAATAGTATTAATAAATAATAATAATAATAATAATGATAATAAAAAAAAATAGTAATAATAATAATAATAATAATAATACGAAGAAGAAGAAGAAGAAGAAGAAGAAGAAGAAGAAGAAGAAGAAGAAGAAGAAGAAGAAAAAGAAGAAGAATAACAAGAAGAATGATGTTGGTGATGATGATGATGATGATGATGATGATGACTGCCGTTTTTGAGAAGTATAATAAAATCATATCCGTTTTTAACCCTTTTCTCGATTCAGATGGACATATTATTATTATTATTATTATTACAACTACAACTACTACTACTACCAGCCCCGATGGGCGGGGGCGCCGAGTTCAATAGGGAAAAGAATTTGCTCTACCCCTTCTTGCAGAAGGACTTTTAACCAATTTTGTACCAGAAACCCCAAAACGAGTAATTGTCAAACAGTGTAGCCCATTGTGATCAGGGGCTACACTATTTGCAAACAGTTCAGCTATTTTCTGAATAAAATTTAAAGAAAACACAACCTGTCACCCCTAAATTTCGAAATATATATAAGGAGGAAGATTCTATTTTGTACAAAAAGGCTTAAAAGACGTAGACATCAGGGGCCAGTTGTTCAAAACTAACGACATCGTTAGTTAACGTATCATTAAATCTTTGATCATTTAATATGGCAAATATGCTAATATTTTTGCTGAAAAAATGTGAGCAGCTTTTGCGTTCGCAAAAGCTGCTCACATTTTTTTTCAGCAAAAATACCAAAATTTTAAATATTAAACTTGCTAGAACACTTAACAATATGACCACTAACGAGCTCGTTAAGCTAACGATGCTTTGACCAACTGGCCCCAGAGATTCGCTTGTACCCCTTACAGAGTTCTGGCCCACTAAAGTTTCTAGATTTTTTGTTTGTTTGTATTGGAGTGTAACGGCCCAGTCCAGGGATTTTCCTACCCTTCATAATCAGGGTCCAGGGGCCGTTGGGTTTGGGAAAAACAGCTCACTAATATGTAAAGTTGGGAATTTATATCAGTTGTAACTTTGTCAATTTTGGTTCAATTTTCATGAAATTTTCATCAAAATGTAGCACAAAATCAGAAATTGGGAAATTTGTTGTAAAATTTGGGAATATCTGTCTCTAAATTGGGAAAAATAGGGGCCGATTACCGGCCCCAAATTTGCACTAGGAAAATCCCTGCAGTCAACACTATTTTAGGTTATTTTTGAGCCAGTAAGTTTACCTATCCACACTTTTCCTGGGCATGCTTATACGTAAGCGGTTAACCAGTACAGTGCACATTCTTTCGCCAGAAACTTACAACTGCCCTTCTTAAATCAGCGGAAGGGAGAGAATGACCGCGGAAAAGATTTCATGATCAATCTCCATAAAGTTTCTAGATGAGCCATCATGTGTTAACATTGCACCCATGTGACCTCACCTCGAAAATGGGGGGTTTTCTGATGTTAATATGTGATACTTTTTTATTTGAACACCAATCATATGTTGTGGGTGCTCGTTAGGCGGTTCTAACAAGTACCCACAACCTATGCATTAGAGCAGACATAAGCCAAAAATGAATAGCACAGTAAACCCCCGTTTTCTCTGGGGCTTAGAGTGGTGTTCAAAGTTTACGGACTTGGTTCACGTGATCCTGTCATACGATGAGAGATATGAGGTCTGTCGGTGACATCGTATGGGCTGACTAATGAATAACGAATTGTTCTCGAAGACCAACGTACCGACAATAAATCAAGATTTGACACATAATTGGAAGTAAAATCGTTTTCGCTGTTTGTTAAAAATTACAAAAAATGAAATTTTCTTATTATAAAATATTAGTCTAGAGAACAAAAGACTTAAGGTCTAATTAGTTAATTATTTTTGTCTATGGAATTACATGTTATAAGTGGTGACAATAAAAGGGTTTTATCACCTCATATACAAGAAGCAAATAACAGTTTCGGTCACTTAAAACTAAATTACGGTAACCTGTCTACATATTGTAAATCATTCGCATAAAGCCCCTTTTATTCAGCGACAAAATAATTTGCATGCGCTTAATAGCGTTGAAATGCGAAACACTTGCAATATTGCGACATTGTGCCATCGCATTACATACGCACAGTCTTAACTCTTGTCCTGTTGAATATTTTAATCTGCCACACCCACTACTGATTATCAACCAATCAAATCACTTGATGCAAATTATTGCAACAAATTCACAATCTGGATGACAAACAATGTAGATCCAGATCAGATGGCTTCTTCAGAAGCCATCTGATCTGGATTGACATTGTTTGGAGGATAAAACATATCCAGGCAGAACACGGGTTAAAAAGCCAGGAGAGGTCCCATATACCATGGGGCAGTAAAGTTCAAATACTCCGAGACCAGTCAGAAATATACAAGACAAGATTAACTTAGGAAGAAGAATGCGGCCCTCTTTGATAGAAACCAGCACTAAGCAATGCGGATAAAGTCTCTTGCCAAAGTAAACAGTTAACTCTCGATCTAAGATCCGATTCTATACCATTGCACTAAAGCGCTCCACAGCGTTGGGATCCCAGTGATGAAACTAACGCTTTCCTTTTTCTCTGACGCCGGTTTATTGTTGAGTAATGATTGTCAAACTACATAACAAGCAGTGCAGATCTTGATCAGATGGTTTATCTGATCTGGATATACACTGTTGAAAAGGTAGGGGCTGTCGTGAACAGCAGGATAAGTGTCAAGCCGTGCGAGTCCTTTCTTTTTTTACAGTTCATATATATTCATCACGTTAACAAGTCCGCGAAATGAACAACCCCGTAAATTCTACTTTATATAGAAAAAAAAACTCACCCGAAAGTCTGCAGAAGCCCGAGATCAAACCCACGACCCCCAAATGACAAACAGTGAAAATACAGATCAGATGACCATCTGATCTGGATTTTTACACTGTTTGCAGAGGTAAAGCTCTGGGCAGAAGGGCAACGGTAAACATTTGTTGTGATCTGTTTTGGAAACTGTTTACACATGCAGTAAATGACCATGAATGATGTTTTCTTTAGGCTCAATTAGACAAATCAGTTCAGTTCCCTATGTCATCACTAGATATCCATATGTTGCTATGGATATACTGGATAGAATTTCTGCAGACAGCTTTTGAGACTTCCTTCTTGGTTTGCCCAACTCGGCCCATATGAAAAAAGGCAGCTCTTAAATGGAAGAATTTGCTCCTGAAAGAAGAGACCCCTATTGACATGGGAGTCAAAATAGTGTTGAAAGAGCACCCCCTCCCCCCTTCTCCCACGTCAGGCATACGTTTTATTTGTTTCTTTTGAAAGTTAGAGTTTCCGACCTTCCAGGACGCGCTAAGAGTCATCGGGCCTTTGTTTTACAATGATATCCGATGGAGTAGTCTACGTGTAGTCGTTGGTCCAAGTCCGTTTCACCTGTACATGCATGAGACATTCATAAACAGTATAGACTCAGGTCAGACGCCACATACGCGGCACCTGACTACACTGTTTTCCAAAAGTATAAACCTTACTTTACTACAAATAAATTATCTGATATCCCTAATTTTGTAAACACACTAACACCTGTCATTAAGGCTACCTCTATTAAATAAGCAATCTGTCTTAGGCAAGCAGGCATTCAGTTCCCGCCAATGGCAAATGTATTATCATTCACCTGTAATAAGCAAAGACACATTTTGTGTGGATTAATGAAAGCCCTTATCAAAGACTGGTATGCCCGAGGGCGTCTTCCGGGGCATTCCGATTCTTTTCACATTTTTTTCGGTTTTGGTCTTACGGCCCTTTCAATGTTATTTCATTTATTTCGAGCCAATCGTTAATCAGATGTAGTCGAAACCGGAGTACCCAGAGAAAAAACATCTGACCTTCCGCTGCAGAACTTTGCGTCTCACATGTGGGCCGAGCGAGGCGGGAACCACAGCATCACAGTTGGTGTTATAAGAAAAGGAAAAACGAGGAAATCTAGAGCAAAATGGATGGATGGCCAGCCTATGAAAGCCGATGTGTAAGGATAAAAAGTGGTGTTTCGAAGAGAAAGCATTATGTTTGTACAAAATTCATTAAGAGGAAAAATAGAAAACTATCTAAGCGAGTACATAAAGTGTATGCAACGTCGTATCAACGTTGGTACAACGTCATGACGTTGCATCGACGTTGGTACGACGTTGTCCAAGCGTGAAGTGCTCGCTGGGATAGCTCGCACTTACCTGCGGTGCCACAGCCACGAGGCATACCAGCGCCGAAAAGGCGAAAAACATATACATTCGGGGAAGCATTACAACCTCTACTTGTGTCCTAAAGTGAAAGATGAAAAAAGGAAAAAAACAAAAACAAAAAAAAAAAACAGTGAATAAATGAAACGGTTTCTCATATAACGTCGTTATTTATAGTGGATAACGCCATGTCATAAAAATCATATAACCACGCGCTTTGGTCGGACTTACTTTATGAATCCCAGTGCACATGACATATAAATAAATACAGTCTAAATTTGTTATCCCCACGTTTTTCGAAGAAAAGTGGGGATATTGTTATCGCCTCCGTCTGTCCGTCCGTCCGTCCGTCTGTCCGGCGATCTCCTCCTAAACCGTTGTCCGGAATCCAACCAAATTCTGTATGTGAGTTGCTTACATTAATGGCTTGCGCGAGATCACGTTCATTTTTGACCCCGCCCTCTGGGGCCCTGGGGAGGGGTCAAAAGGTCAAATATCAATAAAATTCAATTACAAAGTCAATTTGGAAGATTTTGATGCCAAACTTTGCACATGTACTTAGTTATGAAAAAAGTAAAACATATTGAACGGGATTTTGGCTGTGACCCCTAGGTCATGCCCTGCGGGTCGGACTTGGTGGGTCGGGGTCAAAATTAAAGTTTTTTACAACATAGTCATGTTGCATATCTATGCATAGGGAATAATGAGTAGAATAAACTACAAGAAAAATTTTGACCCTGGGGTCAGATTGGGACCCTGGGGGAGGGGTCAAAGGGTCAAAATTTAAGTTTTTTGGAACATAGTCATGTGGCATATCAAATTGAAGGACATGTTAAGTAGAATATAATACAGGTAATATTTTGACCATGGGGTCAAATTAGGGCCCAGGGTGAGGGGTTTTCGGTACTTGGCCCCTCTGTAGAACGCGTGGGGATTTGCGATGGCGCGCCATCGACAGTATTCTAGTTTTCGTTTTTGGTCGAACTTACTTTATGAATCCCAGTGCACCTGACATATAAAAATACAGTCTAAATTTGTTTTCGTATTTTATGAATACCAGCGCACATGACATTTAAATAAATACAATCAAAACTGATTTCGTTTTTTTTTGGCAGGACATACTTTTTGAATACCAGCGCACATGACATATATACTGACCGGAAATAGAAACTATACACTTTTAAATTGTTTCGCCTGACAAAACAAGCGGATAATTCAGTTAAAATTTACTGATTAAGGATTTGACTAACTACAGACATGAATCCTGTAACAATTTAAAGAAAATCTGGTGTTCAAAATAAAAGTTTTTCGGGAAACTGTAAAAAGTGCATTTTTCACAAAATCTGTTTGTAATCGAATTTTGACTTCCACATTTTTCCGTATAGGTAAGTAGTTAAAAGCAATCCTTCAGATGTGTCTTAAATATTGATTAAAACAAAAACCGCAATCAGAAATGCCATTCTTTTCGCTCACTTCCGGTAGTTTGGTCCAATATTTAAAGGTCGATAACTTTTCAACCATTTTGTAAACAATATTCCCAACGTTAGTAATAACTGGTAAAAATGGGAATCACATTCACGACACAAAATGTTTGACTCAACGGAAACTTGAACAGCAAGATTTGGACCGTTGCTTTGAATCTGTGGCTTTACCCGTCAAATCCATCACGTGAACAAGTCCGTGAAATGAAGACCCCCCTAAACCCCACTTTATATAGAGAAAACAGGGGTTTACGGGGATATTCATTATTTTTCTTATTTCTGCTCCAAGACATAGGTTGTGGGTACTCGTTAGAACCGCCTCAATGAGGCGGTTCTAACGAGCACCCACATCCAATGTTTTGAGCATTTATAAGAAAAATTTGACGGATTTTCATCAGAAAAGTAGCCATTTTGGAGATGTGAAAAATGCACTATGTCGTACGGTTGTGTTATCGTAATGGTAGCTATCGTTGAACATTTTACTCGATAAAGCAGGCATGTCACTGATGATACTTTATATAATTGGAATTCAAATTTCATTAAAATGTTTTGCCAGTGACAATATAAAAATAAGTGTATAGTTTCTATTTCCGGTGAGTATATATAAAACCAGTTAAATTTTGTTTTACTTTTTGGCCGGACTTACTTTATGAACCCCAGCGCACATTGCATATAAATAAATGCAGTCAAATTTAAATTGTTTTCGTTTTTCGCTGGGCTTACTTTCTGAATCTCCGAACACATTGCATATAAATATGTAGGCTATATATTTTGGTTTTCATTTTTGGCCGGAGTTACTTTATGCATCGCACGTCACACGACATATAAATGAATACAGTCAAAATTTGTTTTAATTACGAAAACACACCTGTGTGTCAAAGTGCATTCTTTCTTTCCAAAATGGTTCCTTCTCTGATGATTTCTTATTCATACTTCAAACACAGGTTGTGGGTGCTCTTTGGAACCGCCTCGGCGAGGTGGTTCTAACGAGTGTCCACACTCTATATTTCGAGCAGAAATAGAAAAAAAAATGATATATACCCCTGTAAACCCCAGTTTTGCTATATGAAAAAGGTATTATAGGCATGTTTTCGTGATGGTTTTTGGCCGGACTTACTTCATGAATCCCAGCCCACATGATAATAAATACATATAGTCAAAATTTGTTTTCATCTTTGGCCAGACGTACTATATGAATCCCAGTGCACATGACAACATAATAACAGTCGAAATTTTGTTTTCATTTCTGGCCGGAATTACTTAATAATCCCAGTGTACATGACATACAGATAAATACAGTCAAAATCTGTTTTCGAGTTTGGCCGGTTTTACTTTATGAATCCAAGCGCACATGACATATAAATAAAAACAGTCAAATTTTGATTTCGTTTTTGGCCTAAATTACTTTTTGAAATTACTTTATGAATCACACCTCACATGGCATATAAATTAATACAATCAAAATTTGATTTCCATCACTAAAACACACCACATTACGCAAACACGCCTATACAAATACATTGCCACCTTTATCGCCGAAAAAATGAAAACTTTATGATGAAAAATTGTGATATTTTTCTTATTTCTGTTCAAAATATAGATTGTGGGCACTCGTTAATCCGCCTCAATGAGGCGGTTCTAACGAGTACCCACAATCTATATTTTAGAGCAGATTTAAGAAAAGTAAGGTCTACCCCCAGAAACCCCAGTTTTACTATATAAAATTGGGATTCAAGGGGGTCAAAATTATATAGGTGTGTTGTCATGATGCGTGTGATATAGTGCATTCTTTCTTATTTCCAAAATGATTCTTTGACTTTCGAAAGTTTGTGATATTTTTCTTATTGATACTTCAAGCATAGGTTGTGCGTGCTCGCTAGGACCGCTTTACCGATGCGGTTCTAACGAGTACCAACTATCTACAGTACCGATGCACCGATGCGGTTCTAACGAGTACCAACTATCTACAGTATTTGTTTGATTTTAGGTCTAACGTCCCCGTCAACACTGTATAGGCCATTTTAGAGACGTTGCTTCCAATTTTGTGGGACCTTTACCCAGCATTGAGATAAATGACAACTCAAGCCAATGAAACCAGTAGAGTTTATATGCATGGCCACAACTTTTCTTGGGCATGCTCACCATTACTCATGTGCGGTTGGTTTCAGCTCTGCGAGGAAGCATCATGCAGCCCATCTATTTCTTCAAGCCCCGATGGGCGGGGGCGGAACTATCTACAGTAACATCACGAAAACACGCCTTTATAATTTTGACCCCCTTGAACCACACTTTTATATAATAAAACTGGTGTTTACACGGATAAACCTTTTTTGTTATTTCTGCTCTAAAATATAGATTGTGGGTACGCGGTTCTAACGAGTACCCACAATCTATATTTTGAGCAGTAATAAGAAAAATATGACAAGTCTTAATCTTAAGGTTTTTTGTTTTTCGGCCGTAAAGTTTACAATGTATTTGTATGGGCGAGTTTTCTTATTGAATAGTGTATAACCATGCAAATCCCAGTTTGACTTTGTGAAAGTGGGGTTCAAGGGGATCAAAATTATTTGGGCGCATTTTCGTGATGGTTTTTGGTCGTACTTACTTTATCATCGGAATCTCAGCGCATAATATACATTGAAAATCCAGCGCGCATGGCAGCTAAATAAATACAGTCAAATGTTTAAATAAGACATCGACATTCGAGCAATTAAAGTTTCTTTGCCAATAAATAAATAAACAAATAAATTAATAAATAATTCTCCACTTACTTTCTCTCCAGAAATTACACGTGTTGACTGTTCTGTTCTTCAGTTATGTTTTCTCAATAGCTTGTTTGTCAAAACTTTAAACACTAAAGTGTGCCCGGCAAACGCACATGCTACATATACTTGGATAAAACATTTGAGCTTTGGGCTCTCCACAGTCGATGCGGCCTTATCATCACGAAAACACGCCTATATAATTTTGACTCCCCTTGAACCCCACTTTTATTAAGTAAAACTGGGGTGTATAGGGGTAAACCTTATTTTTCTTATTTCTGCTCTAAAATATAGATTGTGGGTACTCGTTAGAACCGCCTCGATGAGGCGGTTCTAACGTGTACCCATACTCTATATTTTGAGCAGAAATAAGAAAAATATCACAATTTTTCATCTTTAAATTTTCGTTTTCTTCGGGGTAAAGTTTCCAATGTATTTGTATAGGCATGTTTTCGTAATGTATGTGGGCTAATACTGGATCGACACTTGAGAAAAAAGCTCTTTATTTCTCTGGTCAGTGATAAACCCTTTTTTTGCTGAATAAATTGAGCCCTGCCAAGCGAATTTGTGTCTTCGCACATTTTGTCATGTCAAAATTTAACTTCGCATGCCCAGCCATTCAGAGGGGCCAGGGATATGGCTTTCTGTCTGAAGGTTCCTCTTGATTCACTGCTTGTATGAGCGAGCAGCGAAGATTCTGGCGAGACTGCGCGAATGCGCAGGCTCGCCTGAACCTTCACTGCTCGCATAGGCGATAAGTACCAGAATCGCTTGACGGGGCCCAATTACTTTAGCCACACAGATTTCTGACAATCTACCAATCGAATTACTTGATATAATGTTTCATTCAGTTCACAAACTGTATGGCAAACATTGTAGATTCTGATCAGATTTCTTCTGAAGAAGCCATCTGATCAGGATCTACACTGTTCGCAAAGATAGAGATTTTCGTGTTCAGCGGGACAAGGGTTAATGTAATTTTTCTCTGATTAGTGATATTTTTCTCTGATTAATGTTACACAAATACGCATGTGGAGCCACCTGATAGGTCGAGATGCACGTCCTCTTGCACGTCGAGTTACGTCATCGTCTCTGGTACGCCGGCCTCGGTAGCTTAGTCGGGTGCGCGTCTGACTGGTGATCAGGAAGACGCGGGTTCGATATCTTCCGGTGTCGGCAACATTCTTTCGTGGAGATTGATCATGAAATCTTTCCTACGGTCATTCTCTCCCTTCCTCTGATTCAAGAAGGGCAGTTGTCAGTTTCTGGCGATAGAATGTGCACTGTACTGGTTAACCGCTTAGGTGTAAGAATGCCCATGAAAAGTGTGGATAAGCAAAATGACCGGCTCAAAATGACCTTAATAGTGTTGGCTGGTGTCTGGGAATGTGTGGCGGCCGTAAAAAGTCCCCCTGCCATACATCATATTGTAGTTTATATTTTCTTGTCCTTTGGGATCATTGATTCCATTGTGGAATTTTAAAAACTTTGAAGGGTCACTGATGAGGCCTAATTGGCCGAAACTACCTAGTCTGGCCCAGAAAATGTGTACACTCCATATTTTCCAGTTCTGTGATGTATTCCTTGCTTCCAAAGGATAACCCTTTCTAGAACATATTTAACGTTACTACAGCTGGTGACTGGGAATGTGTGGCGGCGGCCGTAAAAGCCTCCCTGCCCTACATCATAGCGTAGTTTATATTTTCTTGTCCTTTGGGATCATTGATTCCATTGGGGAATTTTGAAAACTTTTGAGGGTCACTGTTGAGGCCTAATTGGCCGAAACTAGCTAGTCTGACCCAGAAAATATGTACACTCCATATTTTTAAGTTCTGTGGTGTATTGCTTGCTTCCAAAGTATAACCCTTAACGTCACTACAGCTGGTGTCTGGTAATGTATTCCATGCTTCCACTAGAACATATTTGACTGGGCCATTTAACTCCAATTACAAACAAACAAATGAGCCAGCGCACGACAAAACCTACAATAAAGCATGTGTGCCCAGCGAAGACTCAGATCAGCCTGCGCGTTCGCGCAGTCTGATCAGAGTCTTCGCTGTGCGCTCTAAGGATAGATAAGGGCCCATTGCTCCTTCATGTAGCAGGAGAAGTCTCTGGTTAGACTATATGGATGCACAGGCTGATCTGATTTTTTGCTGGGTGCACATGTAAGTTGTAGGAAATGCTGTGCCCCGGCTCAAATCGTCTCTGCTTCATGTCTTCAAGCACCACATGCTCTGGTAAGACTGCTTATCAGCAGGCTCGCCTAAACCTTTTCTGGTCGCCCACGTGATGAGTACCCTTTACTCATGTGCTGACTTATATGAGCTGGGTAACAGCATTTCCTACAATTAATATGTGCACCCTGCGAAGAATCAGATCAGCCTTCGCATCCATATAGTCTGACCAAAGACTTCTGTTGCTGTATGAAGGAGCATTTGGCCCTTAGATATGCTTAGAGTGCACAACAAAACTGATCAGACTGTGCGGATGTGCAGGCTGATCGGAGTCGTCGCTTTGCGCTGATGTAAACTGTAGGAAATGCTGTGCCCAAGCTCATATCTTGAAACTCTATAAACAAGTATAAAATCTTTATGACCTAGGAAGACGAAATTTATTCAGCGCTGGTCACATGACCAACATTGCCCACACCAAAGCATATGACCGGTTATCTATATAGGAACTTGGTATGTAGCATTAGGTTTTTGAATCCTTCAATATCCTTCTGCATAATAATAAAATGCAGAGCTAAGCCTTATTTTTCTTATTTCTGCTCTTAAATATAGATTGATGGTACTCGTTAGAACCGCCTCGATGAGGCGGTTCTAACGAGTACCTACAATCTACATTTTGAGCAGAAATAAGAAAAATATCACATTTTTTAATCTTAAAATTTTCGATTTTCGGCGGTAAAATTTACAATGTATTAGTATAGGCGTGCTTTCGTAATGTACAGACATGTTTTAGTGATGCGAAATTTATTAAGTGCTTGTCATATGACCAACAATTCCCATACAAAAGCACGTTTGTAGAACAATTTGACCGGTTATATAGGAACTTGGTATGTTGCATTAGGTGTTTGAGTCCTTCAATAATAGTTGATATACTTGACTTTATATAACATTACAAAACCACACTTATAAAAATATATAAGGCTTACTTGACTATAACATTACGAAACCAAACTTATTAAAATATATTGGAACTTTTATCACCAAAAAATGAAAAAAAAAAAAAAAAAAAAGAAAAAGCAACAAAAAAAACAAAAAAAAAAACAACAACAACAAAAAACACAAGCAACACAAACAAACATGCAAGCAACAAGAGAGGCGACGCACGTTTATTTTAATTTCTTACCTTTACCTCTGTTGCTGTTTGCATGTCTGTTTTTATTTTTAGTGAACTTTTTTTTTTTATTTTACTGACCGCTTCAATGCGGTTCTTCGTGGTTTATAATGGTTATAATTCGTATTGCTTATATCTTTTTATTTGGATAGCAGTTTGGACATTATGTGGGCCCCATCAACCGATTTTGGTACTTATCGCCTAACCGAACAGCGAAGGTTCAGGCGAGTCTGCGCATCCGCGCAGTCTCGCCAGAACCTTCGCTGCTCGCGTATACAAGCGGTGAATCAAGAGGAACCTTCAAACCGAAAGCCATATCCCTGGCTCCTCTGAATGGCTGGGCATGCGCAGTTAAAATTTGTCATGACGGAATGCTCGAAGAAACAAATTCGCTTGGCGGGGCTCATGTACATCTGTCATTCTGCTTGTAATGTTTTCATTAGGGTATAGTGATTTCATGTTCGTGTTTCTGGAGGGCTTGTAATTGTATCATTGCCTTCACTTCTTTCTTTTTTTGTTTGTGTGTCTTTGTTTGTTTGATTTGACGTTTAACGTCCCCGTCAACACTGTAAAGGTCATTTTGGAGACGTTGCTTCCTATTTTGTGGGACTTTTACCCGACATTGAGATGAAATGACATCTCAAGCCCTGTCGCCCAATGAAACCAATAGGGGTTATAAGCATGGGCGGTCCGACTCGTGCGCACCGCTTTTCCTGGGCAGGCTTAGATCCTCTAAGCGGTTTACCTATACTGGTGTGCGGGTCGGATTCAGCCCTGCGTGGAAGCATCATACAGCCCGAATATTTCTTCAAGCGGGGCCCGGTGTGTGTCTTTAAAAATGTCTACATTTCTGAGTATATTTTTCTGTAAAGTATGAACTCATGGAAGCCAAATTTCATCAGGGTAAGACACCTGTGTGATTATCTTTTCTTTTAAAAAGTGGAAATCAAGCTACAAACATGGATTGTGGATACCGGTGGCGGGTGGGTGGGGTGGGGTGGGGGGTGAACGGAGTTCAATACATGGACTTGTTAACGCAATGATGGATGATGGACGCCAATGTTTCTTATTCTGAGTCTCTTATGACCGAAAAAAAATAAAGATTGTTCAAATGGTCGTAATTCTATATATTTAAAACGCTTCGTCGTCGTCGTCGTCGTCTTCTTCTTGGGTTTTAAAACTGATATTATATGATATGCACCATTAGGGACTTTGGCAATATAAAGTTTGTTCAAATGATCATTTTGGTTGGCCCAAATCTACTTTATGTCACTGGTCAATTATGCACCCTTTGTCATTTTTTTTTGCCCGTAAATCGGCAAGTAAATTTGGCCTGCAGTCAACTTTCTTCAGAGAAAATCAGGCTTGGCATAACATGTGAATCGTCTGCTAACTATTCATAATAGAAATCACGTCATGTTTTCGCATTTTGAACAACAAATACGCAGACCAGCCTGACATCCCGGAAGGATGTTTTGATAATACAATACCTCTAGTTTCTGTATCCATTAAAGGGTTATATTGGCAAACAGTACAAACCCAGATCAGACGCCACAAAACGCGGTGTCTGATCAGGGCCTGCACTATTTGCTAACAGAATTTTCCGTCAAAAAAAGGATAAAGCGAAAAAAACCTAGACGCCCCTTAAATGACAAATGGACTTGTCCAACAAAAAACAAAGGAAGAGTCCACTAGTATACAATGGGCTAAAATTCCATGACTGTTGTAGCTGAGCAAACCGGTTTGTGTCTTATCTGTTTACACAATCCAAAGGCAGGTTTTCCACGTGACGATGAGAAGCCTCCGTAGTGTAGTGGTTACACTAGTCGTCTTGTAAACCAGGGGTCGCAAGATCGATCCCGGGTTTCTCCAGGCCTTCGGATGAGTCTTTTAACCGAGGTCCCGTCTCCGTATGACCTTAGCTGTAAGTGGGACGTAAAACTCAAACACTCACTCACTCCTCGTGACGATATAGTTTTGTTTGGTTGATTTGAGATTTTAAGTCCCCGTCAACACTATTTAGGTCATTTTGGAAACGTTGCTTTCCATATTGGGGGAAGTTTTACCAGACATTGAGATGTAATGCCAGCCAGCATGACAGCTCAAGCCGCATCCAGCCCTCCCCCCCCCCTTCCCCACCCCCCGCAAAAATGCATGGGCAGGTTTTGTTTACCAGTACTCGTGTGCGATCGGTTTCAGCTGTGCGTAGAAGCATCATTCAACCCAATCTATTTCTGCAAAACCCCAAGGGCGGGTCCCGTGACGATATAGTTTTTCGGCAAAGCCAATTTTTAGTGAAGGTGCAGTGCAGGTCAAAGTCATTAGTTGACCTTTATCAAAGATTGCACTGATTTGCACCGTAATCCTTTAAACCTTCTAAGCATCAGGGTGTCCGGTTACATGACGTTTCTGAAATCATTACGAAAACTGGCCTATTCAAAACTATTGAATTATTTTCCACCAAAAACTGATAATTTTCAGATAATTTTTTTTTTATATTTTTCATATTCCTACTCAAAATAAAGATTGTGGGTACTCGTTAGAACCGCCTCGGCGAGGCGGTTCTAACGAGTACCCACAATCTATGTTTTGGAACAGAAATAAGAAAATATAATCTACACCCCTGTGAACCCCAGTTTTTTCTATATAAAAGTGGGGTTTAAGGGGGTTAAAATTATTTAGGCATGTTTTCGTGATGTGCAACAAGCTTTTGTGCAAATTTATGGAAATTCTTTGAGGGCAGGTTTGATCAAAACTGATAAAGTTCAACTCATTTTATACAGGATACACTAAATGTGCTCTTTGCCAAACAGTGCAGCCCAAGATCAGACGCCACAGAATGCAAGTGTGAAAGAATAGACTATTTCGCACGGGTGCTTTATCATAATCATAATGCCATAACATAAAAAAAGTGTTTGTTTATCAGGCATACCTATATGACATTCTTATAATTCGTTAAGAAATAGAAGAACAACACATGATACCTATAATGATTGTCTGAATTTAAAATGATAATGATGTTTTGTTTAGTTTGAAAATAATTGTGTAATTATCGAAAACTGTCTTTCACTGTTATCTGACTGTCAACAAAACATGTTCTAATTAAAACCATTAAAATAAAACACAACATAATGTTGTTAGCACTAAAGTGCGTTTTGAATCATTTCCAAATCATTGCGAAGCTTGTCTACCCATTTCAAAGGATATATCCCAAGAGATGGTTACTATTTGCGAGAGCGGGCAGGGGTCGAAGCGGACGGGTATACTCGTAAGACACGCATGCCATCACGAAAGCACGCCTATATAATTTTGACCCCCTTGAGGCCCACTTTTATATAGAAAACTTTGGGTTTACAGGGGAAAACCTTATTTTTCTTATTTCTTCTCTAAGTATAGTGGGTACACGTAAGAACCGCCTCATCGTTCTAACGCGTACTTTCAATCGATATTTTAGAGCAGAAATAAGAAAAATATCACTATTTTTCATCTTAAACTTTTCGTTCTGTTTCGCGGTAAAATTCACAATGTGTTTTCGTAATGTGGTAAACTCATTAGGCGCGCATGTGCTTCAAGTGTTGCCATATGAGCCGCGCTAAGCGAAAATGTATCTTTGCATTATTATAACTCTCCATGTTGATAATCGTCGGGTATATTTTATGTCGGAAAACTTGTGATATATTTTTTTATTTGCATTCACAACTTAAATTGCTGGAACTCGTTAGACCCGCCTCATTATCCCATCCTAACGAGGGCCCACAGTCTATGTCTGTGAACAAAAACAGAAAAATAATGTATACCCCAGTAAATCACTAGTTTGCCCATATAAAGTGGGGTTTATGAGGCTAACTCACTCACGGACTTGTTAATGTCACGGGATTTGTGAGCACAACAGAGACTCAAATCAGCTTGTGATTTCGCAGTCTCCGCTTTTGCAAAAGCTGTTTTATGTGGAGCTATATGGACGGCTGATCAAAGGCTCCCCATGTAAAGCTGTATGGACGGCCGTTGACCCGAAGCTTCTTCATGCAGAGTTATATGGACGGTCGTTGACCAAAAGCTTCTTCATGTAGAGTTAGAAGGACGGCCGTTGACTCAACTCAAGGCTTCTTCGTGCAGAGCTACGAGAATATGGACGGTCGTTGATCCAAAGCGTCTTCGTGCAGAGCTATATGGACGGTCGTTGACCCAAAGCTTCTTCGTGTAGTGCTGTATGAATGGTCGTTGATCCAAATCGTCTTCATGCATAGCTATATGGATGGTCGTTGACCTAAAGCTTCTTCATGCAGAGCTATATGGACGTTCGTTAACCCAAAGCTTCTTCGTGCAGAGCGAGCTATATGGACGACCGTTGACCCAAAACTTCTTCGTGCAGAGCTATATGGACGGTCGTTGACCAAAAGCATCTTAATGCAGAGCTAAATGGATCGTCATCGATCCAAAGCTTCTTCATGCTCGGTCGTTGACCCAAAATTCCTTCATGCGCGGTCGTTGTTCCAACGCTTCTTCATGCAGAGCTATATGGATGGTCTTTGATCCAAAGCTTCTTCGTGCAGAGCTATATGGACGGTCGTTGACCCAAAGCTTCTTCGTGCGGAGCTGTATGGACGGTCGTTGACCAAAAGCTTCTTCGTGCAGAGTTATATGGACGGTCGTTGACCCAAAGCTTCTTCGTGCAGAGCTATATGGATGGCCGTTGAACCAAACCTTCTTCATGCAGAGTTATATGGACGGTCGTTGACCCAAAGCTTCTTCGTGCAGAGCTATATGGACAGCCGTTGACCCAAAGCTTCTTCGTGCAGAGTTATATGGACGGTCGTTGAACCAAACCTTCTTCATGCAGAGTTATATGGACGGTCGTTGACCCAAAGCTTCTTCGTGCAGAGCTATATGGACGGTCGTTGACCCAAAGCTTCTTCGTGCAGAGCTATATGGATGGTCGTTGACCCAAAGCTTCTTCGTGCAGAGCTTTATGGATGGCCGTTGAACCAAACCTTCTTCATGCAGAGCTATATGGACTGCCGTTGATCCAAAGCTTCTTCATGCAGAGCTGTATGGACAGCCGTTGACCCAAAGCTTCTTCGTGCAGAGTTATATGGATGGCCGTTAACCCAAAGCTGCATGCAGAGCTATACGGACGGCTGTTGATCCAATGCTTCTTCATGCAGAGTTATACAGATGACCGTTAACCCGAAGCTTCTTCATGCAGAGCTGTAAGGACGGCTGTTGATCCAATGCTTCTTCATGCAGAGTTATATGGATGACCGTTAACCCATAGTTTCTTCATGCAGGGCAATAAGGATGGCTGGTGATCCAAAGCTTCTTCATGCAGAGCTATAAGGATGGCTGTTGACCCAAAGTTTCTTCATGCAGAGCTATAAGGATGGCTGTTGACCCAAAGTTTCTTCATGCAGATCTATAAGGATGGCTGTTGATCCAAAGCTTCTTCATGCAGAGCTATAAGGATGGTTGTTGACCCAAAGTTTCTTCATGCAGATCTATAAGGATGGCTGTTGACCCAAAGTTTCTTCTTGCAGAGCTATAAGGATGGCTGTTGACCCAAAGTTTCTTCATGCAGATCTATAAGGATGGCTGTTGATCCAAAGCTTCTTCATGCAGAGCTATAAGGATGGCTGATGACCCAAAGTTTCTTCATGCAGAGTTATATGGATGACCGTTAACCTATAGTTTCTCCATGCAGAGCTATAAAGACGACTGTTGATCCAATGCTTCTTCATGCAGAGCTATAAGGATGGCTGTTGACCCAAAGTTTCTTCATGCAGATCTATAAGGATGGCTGTTGACCCAAAGTTTCTTCATGCAGATCTATAAGGATGGCTTTTGACCCAAAGTTTCTTCATGCAGAGCTATAAGGATGGCTGTTGACCCAAAGCTTCTTCATGCAGATCTATAAGGATGGCTGTTGATCCAAAGCTTCTTCATGCAGATCTATAAGGATGGCTGTTGACCCAAAGTTCTTCATGCAGAGCTATAAGGATGGCTGTTGACCCAAAGTTACTTCATGCAGATCTATAAGGAAGGCTGTTGATCCAAAGCTTATTCATGCAGAGCTATAAGGATGGCTGTTGACCCAAAGTTTCTTCATGCAGATCTATAAGGATGGCTGTTGATCCAAAGCTTCTTCATGCAGAGCTATAAGGACGGCTGTTGATCCAAAGCTTCTTCATGCAGAGCTTTAAGGATGGCTGTTGACCCAAAGTTTCTTCATGCAGAGCTATAAGGATGGCTGTTGACACAAAGTTCTTCATGCAGTCCTAAAAGGATGGCTGTTGACCCAAAGTTTCTTCATGCAGAGCTATAAGGATGGCTGTTGACCCAAAGTTTCTTCATGCAGCGCTATAAGGATGGCTGTTGACCCTAAGTTTCTTCATGCAGAGCTATAAGGAAGGCTGTTGACCCAAAGTTTCTTCATGCAGAGCTATAAGGATGGCTGTTGATCCAAAGCTTCTTCATGCAGAACTATATGGACGGCTGTAGATCCAAACCTTCTTCATGCAGAGCTATATGGGCGGTCGTTGACCAAAAGCTTCTTTACGCAGAGCTATATGGACGGCCGTTGACAAAAAGCATCCTCATGCAGAGCTATATGTACGGTCCTTGACCCAAAGCATCTTCATGCAGAGTTATATGGACGGTCGTTGACCAAAAGCATCATCATGCAGAGCTATATGAACGGTCATTGACCAAAAGCAACTTCATACAGAACTATATGGACCGTCGTTGATCCAAAGCTTCTTCTTGTAGAGCTATATAGATGGCCGTTGATCCAATGCTTCACGTAGAGTTATATGGGCAGCCGCTGACCCAAAGATTCTTCATGCAGAGCTATATGGACGACCGACCTGCAGAGCTATATCGACAGGCGTTGACGCAATTTTCTTCATGTAGAGCTATACTGACGGACATAACCCCAAAGCTTCTTCTTGCAGAGCTATATTGACGCCCTTTGACCCACGGTTTCATCTGGCAGAGCTCTATGGACGGCCGTTGACCCCAAGTTTCTTCATGTTCAGTTTTATGGACGGCCTTTGACACAAAACATCTTCATGCAGAGCTACATGGACGACGGTTGGACTAAACTGTCTTCATGCAGCGTTGTATTGATCCCCATGGCATGTAAAAAAAGTTTTTCATGCAGAGCCATATGGACGGCCGTTGATCTTAAGCCTTCATGCACAGCTATATCAACGGCTGTTGACCCAAGGCTTCTTCGTACAGAGCTATTTGGACGGACTTTGATCCAAATCTTCTCCATACAGGCCTATATTAACGGCCGTTGACCCATAGCGTCTTCATGCAGAGCTGTATAGATGACCGTTGACTCAATGCTTTTTCATGCAGAGCTGTTTAGACAGCCGGTGATCTGTTTAGACCATATGGACGGCCGTTGATCTTAAGCCTTCATGCACAGCTATATCAACGGAGCTATTTGGACGGACTTTGATCCAAAGCTTCTCAATACAGGCCTATATGAACGGCCGTTGACCCATAGCGTCTTCATGCAGAGCTGTATAGATGACCGTTGACTCAATGCTTTTTCATGCAGTGCTGTTTAGACAGCCGGTGTTCACGCAATTATATTGATGGCCTTTGACCCCGAACGTCTTCATGCAAAGCTGCATGGACAGTCGTTGATCCAAAGCTTCTTCACGCACAGCTATATGGAAGGCCGTTGGCCGAAAGCTTCATCTTGCAGAGCTATATGGATGACCGTAAACACAAAGATTCTTCATTCAGAGCACTATAGACGGTCGTTGATCCAAAGCTTCTTCATGCAGAACTGGGTGACGGCCATTTACCGTAGTCTTCTTCATCACAAGTTTTATCGATGGTCGTTGATCCAAAGAGGTCCTCATGTAGAGCTACTAGTGCATGGGCGGCTGTTGGTCCAAACTTCTTCAAA
Organism: Lucinisca nassula; assembly: GCA_963580285.1. Taxonomy (NCBI): domain Eukaryota; kingdom Metazoa; phylum Mollusca; class Bivalvia; order Lucinida; family Lucinidae; genus Lucinisca; species Lucinisca nassula. The sequence goes on along the minus strand of OY757012.1, from coordinate 156,923,092 downwards.
CAGAGCTATGTGGACGGCACTTGACTCAATGCTTCTTCATGCAGAGCTGCATGGACTGTCGTTTATCAAAAGCTTCTTAATGTAGAATTGTATCAATGGTCGTTGCCAAAAGCTTCTTCACTCAGGTCTATATGGACGACCGTTGCCCCAAAGGTTCTTAATGCAGAGCTGTATCGATGCCCATTGGCACTCTGCATGCAGAAATGGATGGACGGCTGTTGTTCTAAAGCTTGTTCATGCAGAGCTGTATGGGTTGCCCCAAATCTTCATTGAGAACTTTATCGATGGCCGCTGTCAAAATGCTTCTTTTTACAGAGCTCTGTGGATGGCCGTTGACCCTAAGCTACCTCATCCAGAGCTGTATTGATAGTCATTGATTCAAAGCTTCTTCATGCAGATCTACATGGACGGCCGTTGACCCAAGGTTTCTTCAAGCAGAGTTGTCTGGTTGGTCGTTGACCCAAAGACTCTTAATGCACAGTAATATGGACGATCGTTGATTCGAAGCTTCTTTATACAGATGAGAGGACGAATCTTTATTTGCGAATCACATATATAACATACATAAAATGCGCCTAAAAAGGTAGACTACAATAAAAATGAACTATAATAATAATAATAATCATAACCATAGTGGGTCAGAGACACCTACGGAAAGAAACACAAGTATGAAACAACAGACCCTTATGGAAACATCAATAACGGAAAGCCAAAAGGACAGTTACTGTCCCACAAAATGACCAATAGGCTATCCAAAATAAAATAATATAAGCGACACAAACACCCAAAGACAAACCATAACAAAAATAAACCGCGACAGAAGAACCGCCTTGGAACGGACAGCGGAAAAAAATTCAAGGGAGGGGCGGGGGGGGGGGGTTAAATCGATTTTACGTGACCACAATCCTCGCCCTTACCTCCGTCGCGATTAAGACAAATAATTTGTTCAGTCCGCATGAAGGCCTCCTAACTCATCAGTGCAATATCGCCGTGAGCACAAAAATCAAACAACCACAGTGATGAAACAACGGTGAGAACTACAAGTGTTAGGTATGTTCACATATCTAGTTACACACTGTCAAGAGACATGCATATTGATGACAAAGTCAATGCCAGTATCGCCAAAGCCAGTGCCGCACTTGGCCGACTACGTGGTAGTGCCTGGGATTGAAGCTCGACATATAGCTGAAAGTCTACAGAGCTGTGGTGCTGCCAACATATTATACGCATGTGAAACATGGAAAGTCTACAAACGGCATATCAAAAGACAGAACCACTCCATACAAGCTGTCTTAGAAAACCTAAAATGGCACAGTTAAGATGGACAGGCCATTTTGCCAGGATACCTGAGGAACGGTTGCCAAAGAAAATACTCTACGGATAATGTTTATTTCAGGTAGAAGAAATCAATATAGGAATTTAAGAGGTGCTCGCAATCTAAATATCTGAGGTTAGAAAATTACTAAGTTCATAATGTGGAAAAAGTGACAAGATAAGACCTAACAGTTACATCCAAAGTATATGGACATCCTAATAACATGTAGAAAGCATATGCAAAGTTTGAAAACGATTGGTACAAACATTAAGATAAGATGCACTCACAAGGTATCTATTATAAAAGTAATTGAACATGGTAAAACGAAATTAAGTTAAAAAAGTGAAAAAGTTGATAAAAAAATAAACAGAGGATAACCCCCAAAACACACGCACATCTTGAGACCATGACAAAAACTTTGACACCTGCAAAGTTTCAAAATGATCGGGGAAAATGTAAGAATAGTTGCGCTCACAAAATACCCAGGTAAGATGTTGACAGTAATGCATGGAAAGACGGGCAGACAGACAGACGGACAGAAAACATGCACGCCTATGTCTGCCTGCTAAAGCAGGTGCGACAATTCTGACTGTTAACAAATGACTATTAGTAATAATGGCCGCATACAACTAACGTCATTTCCGATGAGGGGAATGTACTCGCCAACGGAAATAACCGATGTCACACTGTATGAAAGAAATTTAATTAAATGCTTAATTAATTAACGTGTAAGCATTTTTTTACTTTTCTTTCATTGAACATCAATGTTCACAATTAGTCCTTCTGAAATGCAACAAAACCGGCCGTTATAAATGCACTTTAAACAATCCATTTTATCATATAAAGTCCCTTTGATTTGGTGGATAACGTCATGTAATAAAATGATATGACCACATGTATAATAACACAGACCACATGTGTAATAACACATGGATATTAGTGTGTAAGGTCATGACAACGTCCGCGATAACAGTATGTTTTCCCCTGAAATTCAAATACGAAAACAAGCCTATACAAATGCATTATAAACTTTACCGCCGTAAATTAAACGAAAATTTTTAGATGATTTTTTTTTATTTCTGCTCAAAATAAAGATTGTGGGTACTCGTTAGAACCGCCTCATCGAGGCGGTTCTAACGAGTACCCACACTCTATATTTTAGAGCGGAATAAGAATAACGAACCGAGGCGGTTCTAACGAGTACCCGCAATCTATATTTTAGAGCAGAAATAAGAAAAATAAGGTTTACCCCTGTAAACCGCAGTTTTACTATATAAAAGTGGGTTTGAAAGGGGGGGGGGGGGGGTCAGATTATATAGGCGTGTTTTATTGATGTTTAGAACTTCTTTGGCAATTAAAATTGTAATATGATAAACAGAATCTTACACTCGTGGACATTTCATTTGAAATTTATTAAACGAGCTATAGGCTCGTCGTATATTTCATTTGAAATATGACCACTTTTGTTAGATCCTCTATTAGAATAAGTGTCTGCATGCAACGATGAAGGAATATTGATCATATCATGCTGTCATTATATATCCCAGATATAAAAAAAAAGGTCTTAAGTGGTCAACGTAAAGTTTGGCGACGGCACGTCATGGTGACAATTTTTAGCATCATGGCTGCGTACGTCGATTTATGTAATTTCTGCGCATTGTCCAATCAGGCACACAACGTTGAATCAATGCTGAATCCATGTTGAAACGTAGTTTTTAACTGAAAACGTTGTTTCAATTCTGGACTACCCTTTATACATCATGAGTACATCGGATGAACGCATCATAAAGGGTAAACATGAACATTTAAATGAACGTCTTTAGCAAGTCTTTTAGTTAATTGTTTAATGAACGATTTTATTGACAACCACTGTCTTCGTCACAAATTTGACCCTTATCCCGCTGAATAATTAATTAAGCCAAACCCATTTTTGACTGTGAACCAATCAGATCATTTGTCGTAAATTATTCCTACAAATTCACAAACTGAATGCCAGTCAGTGTAGAACCTGATTAGATGCCATCTGATCTGGATCTGCACTGCTTGCAAAAGTTAGGGGTTGTTGTGATGACCGGGATAAGGGTTAAAATTAAAAAATCAACTTTCATGTCTTGAATAACAACATTGAGTCGCTTGATCTCGCATGACAGTTAAGTGACATCAAAATGGACGGTGGTGCGGTTATGACGTAAACGAGGATGTTCCTTTGGTATCAGAAAAATTTTGTGCAACTGCTTTTTTCTGTTTTCATTTAAGTTCTCATACCAGATTAATAATCAGACTCATGTATATCGAATTCAGGTTTAACTTACCTTGTATGCGACCCACTGTTGTTCGTACTTCGATAAACGATTATAGCAGAAAAATGATATTCATGTCTTAAATGCATTTGTTTGATTTGAAGTTCAAGCTAACGTCCCCGTCAACACTGTAGTGGTCATTTTGGAGACATGGCTTCCAATTTTGTGGGGTTTATAAGCATAGACGGTCCGACTCGCACCGCTTTGCCTGGGCAGACTTAGATCCTCTAAGTGGTTTACCAGTACTTGTGTGCGGGTCGGTTTCAGCTCTGCGTGGAACCATCATGCAGCCCATCTATTTCTTCAAGCCCCGATGGGCGGGGGCGGATCTTAAATGCATAAATCCACCATTTGCTTCAATGTGCACCACAAAAGAACTGTACTTTAATACGGACATGAACATGTCCGTCTATAGACTAAGAGGTGCACGCGTTGTCATAACAACGTAATTCGCTTCCCTCATAAATATTTTTTCATGGTCAAATCACGTGAATTCTCGGTGAGACTATGCGAGACAACTTCCTGTGTATGGTCCACGCGTTCTTCCTTCTAATAAAATGTCTGCCTTTCACACAGTCGGTCCTCAGTCTAGTACAACATTCATCTTTTACGATTCTTTTTTCTCCCTTTCTTATTTCAATCCGCTATATGTATTACTTTTTGACGTATCCGACCAAATAAAACTAAATAAATAAATAAAAACTGTAAATTCGGATTCTACAAAAATGTCACGATGACTGCTTCTCTATTATTGATCCAGGTTGCCGAGACGCTTATTGCATTTTCATAGACAAACTGTCTGACAGTTGGCGCAAAATAAAATCATCCAGTACCGGTCTTTTGTTTACCTTCCGGCTGCGTTATTTGACAGAAACAGCTAAGTTTTCGTTTATTTCCAGTTTTTCCACGGTAGTTCCGACTCGCAGTGTGTGATACTATCAAGCATGAATAAATGCCTAATGGGGGCCTTGGAATTCCTTTTTTTTTCTTTTACTGCAACACCCTCACACGAGGCTTTTCACAGTGAAGATTCTCTCTATCTTGCATGTAATGTCAGAAATGCATTTTTCACTTCTAAAGAGCATAAGAATTATACACTTTGGTCATGTCAGAAAGTGTGTGATGCCCTCACCTTTCTACTTGACAATATTTATATTAGATTCGGTACTAAGTTATTTAGACACATTTTGGGTATTCCGATGGGTACTAATTGCGCACCTCTTGTGCCTGATCTGTTCTTGTATTGTTATGAAGGAGACTTCATTTTGTCGCTTTCCATTGATAACCAATCTGAAATTATTGAAGCTTTTAGCTCTACTTCTAGATATTTAGATGATTTATTAAATATTGATAATACCTATTTTGATGGTTTGATCAGTCAGATTTACTCCCTAGAACTTCAGTTAAATAAAGCAAATTCTTCTGAAACCGAGGCCCCGTTTTTGGATTTACATCTATCTATTTTAGATGGATTTGTTTCGTGCAAAATTTATGATAAACGCGATGACTTTGATTTTGAGATTGTAAATTTTCCTTTTTTGGATGGTGATGTTCCTCGTGCGCCATCCTATGGCGTTTATATTTCGCAATTTATTCGATTTGCTAGAGTGTGTAGTCATGTAACCGACTTCAACACTCGTAATAAATTATTAACGGCTAAACTCCTTAATCAGGGTTATCGGTACCATAAACTACGCAAAACCTTTTCAAAATTTTATAGACGCCATTCTGATTTAATTTCAAAATTCAATATTGGACTTAAATCTCTTCTGCAACAAGGTCTATCGGAACCCGAATTTTATGGTGGCTTAGTATATAAATTCAGAAAAATATATAACCGCAATGACTTCAGCACCCAATTTCGTAAAATCATTCTTCGATATAAAAAGATTGGGTACAACATGGATATTATACGACCGACTGCATGCATGGTAGTTAACCCAATCACGGTTGGCAAGTTTGCTTCCCTCTTTAATTGCACGCCGGTGGGTCAGGCCTCAGATTCGATGACGGCTCCAACGTAAAGGCTTATTGAGAATTAGAGAGATAATGTTGGTTGGTGCCTGATGCTCTGTCTCTGGTCGGGCTCATCAGAGTCTAACTGTTGGTTTTCTTTTGCTCCAGCATTTCAGTGGTGTCTTGCTGTCGAGTCCTCACCGTTGTCTCACCTCTGTGGTTCTTTGATTTTTGTGTTCACGGAGATGTTGCACTGATCAGTTAGGAGGCCTTCATGCGGACTGAACAAAGTATTTGTCTAAATCGCGACGGAAGTAAGGGTAAGGGCGAGGATTGTGGCGACGTAAAATCGATTTAACCCCCCCCCCCCCCAGTGGAAATCTTCCACTGACCGTTCCAAGGCAGCTCTTCTGTGGCGATTTATTTATGTTGTTGTTTGTTACTTACTGTGTGTATCACTTGTGTCTTTTAATTTTGGATGGCCATATGGCCATTTTGTGGGAAAGTAACTGTCCTTATGGCCTCCCTTTGTTTAGGTTTCCATTATGGTCTGGTCGCTTAATGTTTGTATTTCTTTCCCTTTGGTGTCTTTTATGGGTGGAGTAAGTTAATTGTATCAATTCCTGATCTTTGTTTTACTTCTACTTTACATGCAGGTGTACATTACACTCGAAGGAGGGGTTGGCAGTAAACAGAGATAGATAATTAAAAGGAGCACTAAAATATTTTGAAGGGCATTGTAATATGAGCATCATGTGTTTTTCACATAGGGAAATTCACATGTGACTTACATAAGTACCAGAATCAGAATCAGTGAGATAATAGGCAGCGATAAAATGCCTTATAGATATACAACAACAACAAGAGAGATAATATTGGAAGGGATCTTTTATTTGTGCAGGGGATGGTTCTCCCTGCACAAGGGGCCTCCAGTTGACGTCCCGATCAGAAGGACAGTGCACTTTGTGGCATTCATCCCTCCAAATGATGCCAGAGGTCCCGGGTTCGATCCCCGGCAGCGGCGATCAAATTTCGGTGGCCTAACACGCTCCATTTGCATCATTTGCAGGGATGAATGTCACAAAGTGCACCGTCATTTGGATCGGGACGTTAACTTGAGGCCCCCTGTGCATGTTAAAGAACCCTACCGTAATTACATGGTTACTGTGTAGGCTTTCATCCTGCAAAACCTTTAGTGTATGCAATGTACACCTGCGAGTAATGGCGAAATGTGACCGATCGCAGTATCAGTAGAAAGAAAGAAAGTGTAGCAGTTCGGACACCACGATGTTCTTACGTACAGCAGTCTCATTATCTGGATGAAAAAAGAGAGCAGTTAGAGCCTGACTTGGGACCAACGGCGATAGATCAGGACACATTCATGAAAGACACTAGTCGCATGTCATTTGTAAACATTGTCAGTTAAAGAAGTGTTTCTTTGACATGCTTCTTGTGTACCCTTAAGGCAGCCAATTTGATTTGGATCTGTTCATGAACAACCATATTGAGAGGGATGTTCCTACGACCCTGCAGAGCCTAGCACATAACTGGCAGATGTAGATGACTTGGTTAACAGACAAATTTACTGTCCATGGGATCTGAACTCATTCATGATGCCAGAAAGTAGTGGAGCACTTTGGTGCAGTGGTAGCGCATCGGATTTGTGATCGAGAGGTTGCTGGTTCAAGCCTCACGCTGACGAAAGTGTTGTGACCTTCAGCAGGGCACTTCATCCACATTGCTTAAAAAAAAATAAGTACTGGTTACCACCCAGGAAATCCTGCTTGCAATGCTCAGATGTGAGAGAGTAGCAGTATAAATAGGAGAAAAGAAAGAAAAAAAGTATTTGCGATTCAGATAAAAAGAAAAGATGGGAAAGTGGTGATAATATATTTGATTATTTGAAAAAGATTTTATGGATAACCGTGAAATGCTATGTTGTGACTGTTCCAACAAGTACCCACAACTTTCCGTTTTAGCTCTACTGTCACACAGTGACAAGGTGAGCTTTTGTGATCACTTTTCGGCTGTTGTCCATGCGTGCGTCCGTAAACAATTCTTCAAACGACATCTCCTAAACCACTGACCAGATTTTGACCAAACTTCACAGGAATGAATCTTATCTGGACCCCTTTCAAAGTTGTTCAAATGGTTCCACTCCGTTGCACATCTAGGTCACAGCAGCGAAATATAGGTTGTTTTTTTTTTTCACTGAAAACTTGAAAAATCTTCTCGTAAAAACCACAAGGCCCAGGCCTTCGATATTTGGTATGAAGCTTCATCTAGTTGACCTCTACCAAGATTGTTCAAATTATAGCCTCCGCCCCAGGGGCTTTTGGTTTTACATAGGCTTATATAGGGAAAATCTTTATATATCTTCTTCTCTGAAACTGCAAGATATTTGGTGTGAAGCTTCAAGTAGTGGACCTCTATCAAGATTGTTCAATTTATAGCACTAGGGCCAAAAATGCCCCCGCTCCGGGGCCCTTTGGTTTTTTCATACGCTTATATAGGGAAATATTTAAAAAATCTTCTTCTCTGAAACCACAAGGCCCCCGTCTTTGCTTTATGGTATGGAGCTTCATCTACTGGACCTCTACCAAGACAATTCAAATTATATCCCTGGTGCCAAAAATGTCCCCACCCCAGAGCCCTTTGGTTTTACATAGATTTATAGGGATTTTTTTAAAAAATCTTCTTCTCTGAAACCGCAAGGCCCAGTTCTTTGATATTTGGTGTGAAGCTTCATTTAGTGAACCTCTATCAAGATTGTTCAAATTATAGGCCCAGTGCAATAAATGCCCCCGCCCTGGGGGCCTTTGGTTTTACAAAGGCTTATATGGGGAAAATCTTTAAAAATCTTCTCTGAAACCGCATGGCCCAGGTCTTTGATATTTGGTATGAAGATTCATCTATTGGACGGCTACCAAGATTGTTCAAATTATACCCCTGGGGCCAAAAATGCCCCCGCCCCAGGGGCCATTGGTTTTGCATAGGTTTATATAGGGAAAATCTTTAAAAATCTTCTTCTCTAAAACCGCAAGACCCAGGTCTTTGGTATTTAGCGTGAAGCTTCAGCTAGTGAACCTCTATCAACAGTATTCAAATTATAGCCCTTGGGCCAAAAATGCCCCCACCCTGGGGCCCTTTGGTTTTATAGGCATATATGGAGAAAATATTTACAAATGTACATCTCTGAAACCATAAGGCCCGTGTCTTTGATATTTGGTATGAAGCTTCATCTACTGAACCTCTCCCAATATTGTTCTAATTATAGCCCTAGGGCCAAAAATGACCCCGTCCTGGGGCCCTTTGGTTTTACATAGACTTATATAGGGAAAATCTTTAAAAATCTTTTTCTCATTAACATTGGCTTAAACAGGGAAAATGTTTAAAAATCTTCTTCTCCGAATCCGAGATTGTTCAAATCATAGTCCTTGGGCCAAAAATGCCTCCGCCCCGGGCCTTTCGGTTTTTAAATTGACTTATATATAGGGAAATTTAAGAAAATCTTCTAATCTGAAACCGCAAGGCCAAGGTCTTTGATATTTGGTGGACCTCTATCTAAATCAAGTGGACCTCTATCAAAAGTGTTCAAATTATAGCCCTAGGAAATAGAAGTCAAGGCAATGAAAACATTTGAAATCTTCTTGTCTGAAAGGAGAAGGCCAAGGTCTTTGATAATTGACATGAAGCTTCGTCTTGATGATTTCTACCAAGATTGTTCAAATTCTCAGTGAGAATTATTTCTCTGTGAGAAATATCATTTTTCTTTTTCATAGAAAATCCTGTATTTACTTGGTAAAAATTTAATATACATATTTATTTTATAATTTCTATGACATGCAATACATATATACATACAATAATAATTCATAGGAACAAAAGCTTAATACAGTGTTGATGGGGACATAAACCCATTGTATGCTAGTTGACTTTTCCACTGCCATACGTTGGACAAGTCCATTTGTCACATAAGGGGGTCAGGCCTATTTTTTTCGTTTCTATTAGCTCACCTTTCATGTAATGACGAGGTGAGCTTTTGGGATCACTTTTCATCCGTCATGCATCCATCCGTGCCAAAACAATTTCTTCAAACGACATCTGGTAAAGCACTGGTCACATTTTGACCAAACTTCATAGGAATGAGTCTTAGGCGGTTCCCTTTCAGAGTTGTTCAAATGGTTCCAGTCCGCACACCAAGGTCACGGGAGCCAACAACAGATTTTTTGAATAGAAACTTCAAAAATATTCTCCTCTGAAACCAGGCCTTCAATATTTGGTGCGTAGCTTCATTAAGTGGACCTCTGCCAAGATTGTTCAAATTCTAGTCCTGGGACCAAAAATTCCCCCGCCCCAGAGCCCTTTCGTTTTACATGGACTTACGTAGGGAAAAGCTTTAAAAAATCTTCTTGTCTGAAACCAGAAGGCTCAGGTGTTTGATATTTGGTATGAAGCTTCTTCTTGTAGACCACTATCAAGAATGTTCAAATTATAGCTCTGGGGCCCCTAGGTTTTACATTGACATATATAGGAAAAATCTAAATAAGAAAATCTCCTCTGAAAGCGCAAGGCCCAGGTCTTTGAAATTTGGTGTTTAACTTCATCTATTGGACCTCTACCAATATTGTTCAAATTATGCCCCTGAGGCCAAAAATTCCCCCGCCACATTGAACTTCATCTGCTAATCGGCCTCCCACTGTGCAAGTTGATCCAGGTCATCTTGTAAAATAAGACATTCAGACGGAGAATATACACAGGACACATTATCAGCAAACAAACTGACTGATGACCTGATATTATCAGTCAGATCATTGATGAAAACTAAGAAGACGGGTCCAAGGACTGAACCTTGGGTGGGGGGGGGGGGGGGCAGAGAGCCATGAACTTATCCACCTATGTGTGGATCTGCTTATCCCGTAGTAGTCAAGTTTATTTAATAGCCTTCTGTGAGGTACCTTCAATTTTGTCAAAGGTCTTGGCGAAGTCTATGATGATCAAGTCAGTCTGTTTGTGGCCACGATTTATGGCCCCATCCAGATTGCTCACAATGTCATGGTAAAATTTCGCAAGACCTTTGACTTCGGAAACCATGTTCACTGGTGAAGGATTGTCTATGGACATGTCACCAGTAAACAATTCTGATTCTGACAGCAAGAATGCTCACAAAGGCTATACAGTCAGCAGTCAACAAGAATGCTCTAAAGTAAAGCTATACAGAACCAAAAATGTTGTCTGTTTCAAAACGGGACGTAAGTTAACCCTTATCTTGCTGAATATTCATTTAAGCCACACCCATTTCTGTCTATCAACCAATCAAATTACTTGATGTAATTTATTGCTACTAATTCATAAACTGAATGCCAAACAGTGAAGATCCTGATCAGGTGGCTTCTGAGGTGGCTTCTTCAAAAGCCAACTGATCTGGATCTACACTGTTTGCAAATATAGGGGGTTGTCGTGAACAGCAAGATAAGGGTTAAAGCATATTGGTAAAGTGGCTTGCAATTATTCACTCGGACTTCAGGTAGGTTAAAACACTATCGTCTTTGCTTTTAAACATTAACTGACCGGTAATGTTCATGTCCGTATTTAGGCTGTGCCTAAGTTCATATTATCAATCAACGCAAGCAGAACTATACAGATAATGGAGTTATTTAACACATATGTTATTTGTCATGTTGATATAACGTCAGCCAACGTCTTGGCGATGTACTAGGTTGAGGTCATGTGCAACCATTTTAGCAGTATAAGGTAAAGCGTTTCGTTCTACGGGTTAGAAAAGGTCATGCAAGATTAGGTTTGTCGCCTTCCTGATCAATAGGGGAAAGAAATTGCTCCTAATGAGCAAATCCTTCGTTTAAGAGGTGATCGCAGGGTGCCAGTTTATATCAAAGCTAACAAATAGTCATGTGAATACATTTCTTGTTTTAAGTTGTGAAAACTGTGGTGTGTATATCCATCTTAACACGTACGGTCCATATTTATAACCACGTTCTAAATTCTCCTGAATATATCTTTAGTATGCACTTTTTAGCTGTGTAGTTTGGGATGATAGTTCAACGCCTGTCGATGCTGAATATGAGTTTGGCGTTATTCCTGTTGGTCTACCAAACGCTCCATTCATATCTGCACTGTCGTCGCGTGTTGGGCCATATCCAGCATTTACTGCGAAAAACAGGGGTGCTGGCACATTGTAGACCGGTTCAAGCTGACCTACTGGTTGTTCGCACTGCACTAGTCTTCTGTAACAAAATATAGAGTGAAACTTCGGTCATTCAAACACGGATGACTCGTACCATGGCTACCGTGAATATCCTAAAAGTTCGGACAAATTGAACACTTGCTGTAATTCTCCAAAAACTTTTTACAAATTTGTTTCACTAGTCCAAAAGGTGCAGATGGAATGGCAAACAGTGAAGACCCTGATCAGACTGCTCCTTCAAGAGCAGTCTGATTTTGGTCTGCACTGTTTGCTTAGGCCTGTCTGTCCCAATATTTAGAATCATTACGATATGAATGTCATTAGAAATATAGAGTGAAACTTTGGTCATTCGAACATGGATGACCATGGCTACTGTGAATATCCTAAAAGTTCGGACAACTTGAGCACTTGCTGTAATTCTAAAAAAAATCAAATTTATTATAACGATCCAACAAGGAGTCTAAGAAGTTGCAGATTGAAGGGAAAACAGTCTAGACAATGCTCAGATTGCTGCTCAGTCTGATCTGGGCCTGCACTGTTTGCTTAGGCCTATACGTCCCAATACTAAGGATCATTTCGGCAAGTCCGTATAGACTTTTAATGAGGCGATTCTTGCAGCACTAACAATCTATGATTAAATCAGAAATAAAAAATAAAATCTACACTATGATTAAAAGCATCGAAACTTTTTACCGTAACCAAAGGTTCCTTAACACCAGCTGTAGGTAATGTCTGTTATAAAGGTTTATCCTTTGGATATAATAATACACCACGGAACAGAATACTTCCGAGTGTACAATTTTCTGGGCGAGACTAGTTGGTGTCAGCCAATTAGTCCTCATGTCCTTAAAAGTGACCCTCCATAAACTGCCAACCAGATACAAAATTTCCCCGGCGCTATCCAAAGTTCACAAACAATCGCCCCATCAGTACGTTCAATGCTTTGATTGTATAGTAGTTGTCTAATAGTGAGTATTATTTCATGACTCAAAAACTGACATTTTTCTAATGAAACGTTCTCCATTTTCTTATTTCTGATTTAAACATAGATTTCAAAATAGAAGTGAAGGCAATGATCAGGAGTGGAAACAATTAACCCACAGCTCCCATCAGAGACATCAAAGAAGCACAAACGTGAATCAACTAGACCCTAATGGAAACATCAATAGCGGAAAGCCAAAAGGTCAGGTACTTTCCCAAATGGTCAATTGGCTATCCAAAACAAAATAATACAAGCGATACACAAACTCAAAGATATACCATAACAAAAAATAAACCGCGACAGAAGAACCGCCTTGGAACGGTCAGCCCTTTTGGAGAGTCGATTGGTGTTCAAGTTTCCATTGAGTCAAAGCTTTTGTGTTGCGAATGTGATTCCCATTTTTACCAATTATTACTCATCATCTAACGTTGGGAAAATTGTTTACAAAATGAAAATTTTCACAATGGCTGAAATGTTATCCACCATTAAATATTGGAAGGTTTGAAGGTTTATTAATATTCAAGACCCCAGGAGGGGTATGTGAAGAACAACATAATAAACAAACATATCAATGACATTTAGAAGTACATGTAATTCTATGGTCTAAATCTCGCACACTGTCAACCCATTCTGTACCAAATGGAACCCTCCACCCTACATATAGAGTCCAAATTCAGGGGCGTCAGGCTGTGTTTTCCCGAAATTTGAGTTTAATAATGACCGAACTTTATGCAAACAGTGTAGGCCCAGATCAGATGTCGCGTTCTGCTGCACCCGATCCAGGCCCGCACTGTTTGCCAACTACCCCTTTTTGGGTCCCTGGCACCGAATGGGTTAAAGTGCAACAATTAACATATTATCCTCCTCATGACTAGTTGTATGTATACTAATGCCAGCAAACAAGCCCACAGGCTGACAATGTCCAGTGAAACGCCTCTCAGATATCCGTAAATGCGAGGACAAACACCGTTCTACATCCATCGAATCACCCACCATCGATGGCAGCCCTAAGACACCCATGAATGATGAGCAAAGACACCATAAGCATCCCATGCAGCCAAAAGCCCCACATCCATGACAGCACGAATACAGGCATGAATGCGGAGAAAATCCGGAAGGAATACATATTTATACATATATGCAGCTAATCCATCAACCCCTGTCCCGCCGAATATCCACATATGCCACACCAACTACCAATTATCAACTAACACATTACTTGATGCAAATTATTACAACAAATTACATATTCTAAATTTATAGGAAACAATGTAGATCCCGACCAGATAGCTTCGTCAGAAGCCATCCGATCTGGATCCTCACTGTTTGGAAAGTAAGGCATACCCGGGCCCAGCAGGACAAGGGCTAATAATCCATCCCCCAACCCCATTAATGCACTCTATCCTCTTCACGACTAGTTTTTATGTATACCAATGCCAGCAAACAAGCCCACAGGCTTGCAAAGACCAGTGAAATGCCTCCCATCCACAGATATCACAAGAACATCCATAAATGCGAGGAAAAACACCAACAGAATACTTCCAGAGAACCACCCACCTGCCGTGGCAGCCCCAAGACATCGATGAATGATGAGCAAAGACACCGGAAGCAGCTCAGCCAGCAAAAACTCCACATCCATGACAGCGGGAATACAGCCATGGATGCGAAGAAAGTCTGAAGGGAATACATATATGCTATTGATAATCCACCCAAATAACCTTATTTATGTATTCTATCAAATGTGTGGAGCGCTGTGGTGCAGTGGTAAAGTATCGGACTCGGGATCGAGAGGTACCGGGTTCGAACCCCACGAGCGGCAAGTGTTGTTTCCTTGAGCAAGAGACTTTATCCACATTGCTTAGTACTGGTTTCTACGCAGGAAAAGAGGGCCACATGGAAGATTAGTACTAGTTTACTAAATGTGTTACCCTCTATAAATAAGGTCGATTATTATTATTTAAAATGCATTATAATCTTTTTACAGAAAACAGCCAGTCTGCCAAGATTATCAATATCATCCGTATTCATAAGTTCACTGAATTTTAGTGCATTAGGCTTCTGCCTGTACCTCAAAGGTATACATTTAGCACGATCATTTTTGAAAAAAGAACATTGAAAAAGATAATGAAATTCATCCCCTATATCACCTGTTGTGCATAATTTGCAAGTTCTTTTCGCCCTTTCTACTCTAATACATCTTCCAAATTCAATTGGCAATCTATGATTCATACACCTAAACCTACATAAATAGGTACTCAAACCAGGTGATAATTGTGAAAAATATTGTTCAACTTTAAGTTCAGTCTTATATATATGGTAATTTAAACATTTGCTAAGTTGTTCGATATTGTTGCTCCAATCCGTTTTTATATTGTTCTTTTAACAAATTTTCAACCTTATTCTTCAAAGTATTCATACTCACAAAAGCAAACTGATTATCCCAAAATTCATCTAAATTACAATTTTGCAAGGTAGTCCGTATTCTATGCAGCCAATGAGAATGAAACACACCATCAGAATCTAAACAATGAATAATTCTATATAATATAAATGACAATTTATCCTTCTTTCCACACATAATCCTTGTCCAAAAACTTATCATTCTTGTTTTAATTGTCAAATCCAATGGATACCTGCCGAATTCTCCATACACCATAACTTTTGGTGTACTAGCTTTTAAATGCAAAACTGACTTGCAGAATTTAAAATGAAATGCCTCAATTAACTCTGAATTCTCATAACCCCAAATTTCAGACCCATAAAGCAGAATGGGAGCAACCATATGATCAAAGAGTTTTAACTGAATATCCGCAGGCAAACCAAGCTTTCTCGCTTTTTTCAATATGGAAAAGGATGCTTCCCTTGCTTGCTCTAATAATTTAGCTCTAGCTTTAAAGAAATTGCCTTTTTGATCAAAATTTATACCGAGATAATTAAAATCAGTTTCAACATTTAAAATCTGTCCATAATAAGTAAAAACAGGTAAATTTGCAATTTTAGCTTTGCTGAAAATAACAACTTTAGTTTTTGATGGATTGACCACCAAATTCCATGTTTTGCAATAAAGATACATGGCATTCAGTGCTGCCTGCAACTCATCAGGAGATTCAGCTAAAATAACAGTATCATCTGCATATAAGAGCATATACAACTTCAGGAATAACTCCACCTCATTTGTATCAAGGCACTGATGTGCCACATTCTTAACAAGATCTAAACCATTAAATGCACTAGACAAAAATTTAGTTAAATCGTTCAAAAATAGCGAAAAGAGAATCGGAGACAGATTTTCACCTTGCCGTACTCCAACATTGCTTTGAAAAAACTGCGAAAGAGTACCATTTACTCTTACACAAGATTTTGCCTGATTATACATGTTCCTTATAAGTCTGAAAATTTTGCCGTCAATAGAATTTCGAAGTAATTTATGCCATAAAGCAGCTCTATCAACAGAGTCAAATGCCTTTTTATAGTCAATAAAGGCACAGTATAATTTCTTTTTCTTACATAAATACAAGTCAATAATACATTTGAGATTAAAAATATGGTCAGTAGTGCCATAGTGTTTCCTAAACCCAGCTTGTTCTTCCCCTAAAATACCATATTCCTCTAGAAAATTATTTATACGTTGATTCAAAATTGAAGTAAACAATTTCCTCATACAACTCAATATAGTAATGCCACGATAATCATCCGGATTGTCAATATCAACTTTGTTTTTGTAAATTGGGACAATATATCCCTCAGTCCAAATTTCAGGCATTGTACCAGTATCCAAAATAGCATTGAAAATACGAACATATAATGGCATCAATAAATCCTGAGAAGCTTTCAAAAATTCATTAAGTATACTGTCATTAGCACAGGCTTTATTGTTTTTAAGCAACAAAATAGCTCTTTTTATTTCAGCCTCATTTATAACCTTATTCAATTCAGTGTTAAAATACGTAACCTTATCATCAGGTATATCCGGAAAATCAGACTCCTGCTCTGCTTGGTTCAATCCCTTAAAATGCTCGAAGAAAGCCTCAACTGATATGTTATGTACAGTCTGTTTGGATTCACAACTTTTATTAATAATGGACCAATATGCCTTGGGATTGGATTATTCAAGCAGCCTGATCTTCCGAATAACACCATCTTGATAAAACTTTTTATAGCTCTGACCATATTCATTCTGCTCTCTGCAGTTTTCATACGCCAATGGTAATGCTTAGATCTATGGTAGACCTTTCTTAAGTTTTTACACTCATGGTTGTACCAAGTAGAAGTGAAACAAAGATCAGGGCTTATTATCTCTCTTTTCATCAATATTATTTCTATCATACTTTGTAACAATATTCCCATTTTTTCCCGGTGCATTTAACAGGATTTCATTACATCTACTAACAATATTATTAATATCAATGTTTTGCAAAGCTAACAAATCCATATCCTGGCATAACTCCTCTATCTTACCAATCTCAATATTTTCAGTAAAAGTCTCCCTATTTCTCCACACAACCTTCTTACTTAAAGAAGCATCTTTCTGTAAATGTTTCTCCCTTAAAGGTAGACTACTAAATTGCAAAAATACAGGACTATGAACATCACTTAAAATGCTATCAAACTGTAACACTTGAAAATCAATAAATGACTGAAACAATGTAGGTGAAGCAATTATATAGTCAACAACACTTGCATATTTACATGTAAAATGACCAACATTTTCATCAGCACCAACCCTACCATTCAAAATAAACAAATGAAAGCTCTTGCACAATTCAATCAACCTATACCCGTAGTTATTAACCTTTTTATCACAACTAACACGGCCCGGAATGCAAATATTATCTTGCCTATCATTAGATATGAAGTCTATATCTAAATTTAAATTTTATCGAACATTTTCATCAAGTATCAACCTATCATTCAGATTGGAAGTTCTGGCATTGAAATCGCCCAACAAGCAAATATCAATCTCTTCATGCAATGAGGTAAACTTAACCAAATCTTGTTCTATTGAATCAAAACAATCTAAATTACAGAATTTTGACCCTTCAGGCGAGATATATACTGCACCAAACAAAATATCCGCCTGCACTAAAGGCTTTTTAACTTTGAACCATTAGCGTCAACGGACGAACCATTTAGAATTTCAAAATATTTACATAGCTCATTTCGGATAAGGACTGCAATTCCCCCCGAACTCTTACTCTTCTTACACTGCCTATTCAATACGTAAGTATGGAAACCCTCCACTTAGAAAGTATCAGAAAACCCTAATTTAGTTTCATTTAAACAAATAAAATCATATTCTTTAATAAAATCTGTAAAATCATGAAATTTAAGTTTACTGCCAACCCCACAAATATTGAGAGTGACAAATTTCAAAGAAGATTTTTCTTCCACATCTCGTATGGTTAAACCAGTATCATTTAAATGGTCAACATGCTCATCATCACTTTGCTCATCTCGTATATTTAAACCAGTATCATTTAAAAGGTCATCTCGTATGGTTAAACCAGTATCATTTAAATGGTCACCATGCTCATCATCACTATGCTCATCTCGTATGGTTAAACCAGTATCATTTAAATGGTCAACTCGTAGGGTTAAACCAGTATCATTTAAATGGTCATCTGGTATGGTTAAACCAGTATCATTTAAATGGTCACCATGCTCATCCTCGCTATGCTCATCAATATCTACATTTACTGAAACAACAGCATTATCAACTGCTTTAGAAGCATAATCATGAAAGAAGTTAACTAAGTCACATATATCCTCATTACCAACAGAGTGTGAATTAGTGTAAGATGAGTTAACGCTATCATAAGTGTAAGATGAGATGATATTATTGTGCTCATTTAAATGATCACTACGCTCATCAACACTATCATTTAAATGGTCATTTCGTAGGGTTAAACCAGTATCATTTAAATGGTCATCTGGTATGGTTAAACCAGTATCATTTAAATGGTCACCATGCTCATCCTCGCTATGCTCATCAATATCTACATTTACTGAAACAACAGCATTATCAACTGCTTTAGCAGCATAATCATGAAAGAAGTGCCAAACCACCGAAAGTGAACGGAACGTATGGCATTTCTGATTGCGGTTTTTGTTTTAATCACTATTTAAGACACAGCTGAAAATGCTAAAACGATTGATGGAACTTTTGGGTTGGTTTTTGGCAGGAAACATTATTTTGAAAAATTCGCTGAAAGAAAAAAAACAGTTTTTGAGATTTCAATAAAATGTTTGTTTCTCGATAATTTTTAGATGTTATGTTATTTATCCCTTGCTTTTAACTTATTACCTATACTAAAAAATGTTGAAGTCAAAATTCGATTACAAACAGATTATGTGAAAAATGCACTTTTTCACATGTTCCCAAAACTTTTATTTTGAACACCAGATTTTCTTTAAATTGTTTCAGGATTCATGTCTATAGTTAGTCAATTCCATAGTGAGTAATTTTTAATTGACATATCCACTTGCGAGACAATTTAAAAGTGTATAGTTTCTTTGACGGTCAGTATACCTACACTAAAACTACTGAAACCTATTAGTGACAAAACATTTTGAAGGACACCCGTACTGTATCTCGATAACAGTTTTTTTTTTTCTGATGGTGTGTGATATTTTATACTCCAAATATAGGTTGTGGGTGCCAATAAGAATCGGTTCTAACGAGTACCTACAGCTTATGTCTTGGAGCGGGAATAAGAAAAACAATGAACATCCCTGTAAAACCCATTTTTGTCGATAAAAAGTGAGGTTGAGAGGGGTATTCATTACTCGGACTTGTTAATGTGATAAGTGCCCACATGTTTTGAGTCAGAATTAAGGAGTACTGCTTACCTTTGTAAACCCCACATTTTATATATGAGCCCCGCCAAGCGAATTTGTGTCTTCGAGCATTCCGTCATGACAAACTTTTTAACCGCGCATGCCCAGCCATTCAGAGGGGCCAGGGATATGGCTTTCTGTCTGAAGGTTCCTCTTGATTCACTGCTTGTATGAGCGAGCAACGAAGGTTCTGGCGAGACTGCGCGGATACGCAGGCTCGCCTGAACCTTCGCTGCTCGCATAGGCGATAAGTACCAAAATCGCTTGACGGGGCCCATATAGTGCAGTGTACAGGGGTTTTCATTTCACGGACAGCTACACATAACCTTGCGTTTTTAGACCTTAGAGTTAAAGTGACTTCTTTAACATTAAGGAAAGACTTTGAACCTGGACTATGGCATGTAAGACAAGTCCTTGGAAATTTGGTTTGTGCTGAGGTTTTAAGTCCCCTTCAACACCGTGTATGTCATTTTGGAGCCGTTGCTTCCGATTTTGTGGGACTGTTACCCGAGATGGATATGAAATGACATCTCAAGCCCAAACAAACAAAGAAACCGCTAGGGTTTTAGGAGGGGTCGGACTCGCACCACTTTTCCTGGACAGGCCTTGGCCGTCTAAGCGAGTTCCTTGAAATGGGGTTTAATATTACATCTTAAACAAACTCGATTACAACAGGGAGCTTCGATCAATTTATATGAGGTAGAAAAAATTTAGAATCAATATAATTTTTTTTTTTTTTTTTTTTTTTGGTTTTCACTTATATCGAGCCGATCGTTAATCAGAGGTGGGCGAAAACCGGAGTACCCGGAGAAAAACCACCTGACCTTCCGTTGCAGAACTTGGCGTCTCACATGTGACCCGAGCCAGGCTCGAACCACAGCGGTGAGAGACCTAATGATCAAGAGTCAGCGCTCTTAACCACTAGGCAAAGGAGGCCCGTTAGAATTAATATAAAGTCTCTAAATATAGCATTTTATATTTTTTCAGCATCGAAAAAAGTGTTTCGAGCCCATACGTGTTCGTTTGAGACTTAATAGCAGGGCATCATCATAGTGCAGATTATATTTTCTGGTCCTTTGGTATCATTGAGTTCATTTTGTATCATTTTGAAAATAGAGTTCTGCTTAAGCCGGTGCTAGAGGGCGTGGCCGGTGTTGCACATTTAAGTACTGGTCATGAACAGACTCAATAAAACCGAGTCTGCTATTTTCGTTTATTTGGTGTATTCCTTGCTTCCAAAGGATCTAATTTTAGAACTTATTTGAATATAAAGAAGACCAGCGTTAAACTGTCTGGAAAACCCAGTTTGTACCAAATGTGTCTGTGTACATCGCTGATCAACAAGTTAAGCAATAGTAACCTAAGCCGAGGGCAATAACAACGTTTATCATATGACGTCGCGTCTAAGAGTGTAATAACGTCATGTAATATTTTCGATAATCCACTAGTGGATTAAATATGCAAATTAGCCAGATACGCCCCGTAACGTTACATGTACGACGTCCTTTACGACGTCGCGTTTACTAACGGCGGAAAAAATGACATTTTTGTAAACAGTCGTGACTAAAATACGTTTTAAATGTCATATGATAAATAGAATCTTGCATTCGTGGTCATGTATTGTTGAATTTATTAAACTTGTTGAGGAAAAGGGAAAAATGCTCGGCATAGCCTCGCATTTTATCCCTTTTCCTCAACTCGTTTAATAAATTCAATAATACATGAACACTCATGTAAGATCCTCTATTTATTATATACCCAGAAAATGTCCCGTTTACTTTGTACAGAAGTTACCGGTCAATATTTTTCCATATTGCCCGTAGTCAAGTTCATATTGCCGGAGATAAGCAGTCTCGTGCATAACAGGACTACTTTCAAATTTCTCAGTTTTGAATCTTAAAAATCGGCAGCCATCTTGTCGTGCGAATCGACTGAAAGAACGTAAAACAAAACGAATATAGGTTCTGACAAAGTTTATAAACCGCATTTTATGCTGTCAGATATGACCTACCTGCAATCTGTTTAGATTTTCAATACTTTCTTCTAAGAAATCAGGAGTATTTTGAAAGAAATATAACCGACGCTTGGGAAAAAATGGCGTCCTGTGTTTTGAAACGTCAATGTTTTTAATGACGTCACATCCACCAACGTTAACGTCGTCTTCACTTTGGCGCCGTTGGGCGTTGTTTTTCAACGAGTAGGGAGACACTTAACGACCTTCATTATTTTCCTTTTAAAACCACTTAAAAGATGTATAATCTGATTTTACGTTCAGAAATTTATACCAGGCAATCCTGCATTCTAGCCGACATTTGAAATTTGTGGTATATAATAAAAAGGTTATTGACTTTTTATTGTGAAATATTCGGCACTCGTTCATATGGCGAAGACGCACTCGCAAGCTCGTGCGTCCTTCGCCATATGAACTCGTGCCGAATATTTCACAATATAAAGTCAATAACCTATAATTATGGACTGCCCGTGGGCCAGAACGGCCGGATTGACATTCTATAAAACTTTATAGCGACCGAAGCCTTTTAGTGCATTGAACAACCACAAAAATACGACAACGGAAAGGTGAACGACGTTTTGTTGTTAGGCTGGTTATCTTTCGTTGTTTTTTTTGTTTTTTTTGTTTTTTTTTTGTTTTTGTTTTTTTATTTGTTTTCTTTAATACACAGTTTTATGCAGCCTGTGGCATGTTATTCTTATAATACTCAGTTTTATGCAGATGTGGCAAGAAATGCTTAACAGACTCATTAAAACCGAGTCTGCTATTTTCGTTTATTTGGTGTATTCCTTGCTTCCAAAGGATCTAATTTTAGAACTTATTTGAATATAAAGATAACCAGCGTTAAACTGTCTGGAAAACCCAGTTTGTACCAAATGTGTCTTTGTACATCGCTGATCAACAAATTAAGCAATAGTAACCTAAGCCGAGGGCAATAACAACGTTTATGGACTGCCCGAGGGCCAGGACCGCCGGATTGATATTCTATAAAACTTTATAGCGACCGAAGCCTTTTAGTGCATTGAACAACCACAAAAATACGACAACGGAAATGTGAACGACGTTTTGTTGTTAGGCTGGTTATCTTTCGTTGTTTTTTTTTTTTATTATTTGTTTTCTTTAATACACAGTTTTATGCAGCCTGTGGCATGTTATTCTTATAATACTCAGTTTTATGCAGATGTGGCAAGAAATGCTTAAGCCTGAGGTTTTAGAACTTTGCAAACGAAATAAACTAGCTCCCACTTTTCGAGTTGACCAGCTTTCGAAGAGACACGGGCACACAGATCTGTTGCTACCACCATACCATCCTGATCTGAATCCCATTGAGATGATATGGGGAAATTGGAAAGGTTATATTGACCGACGAAATTTACAGCTTCGCATGACAGACATCATTGGAAGCATTGATGGAAAAGAATGGACTGCTTACTGCACACATATCGGAAAGGGTTAACAAGACAACTGGAAATGTGGCACCGCTGTTAGGGCTGAAATGAAGCGAATCATTTACCACGTGGTCTCTAACAGTGACGTTAGAGATGATAGCGACGAAGGTTTTGTTTGTTTGTTTGATTTGAGGTTTAACGTCCCCGTCAACACTGTAAAGCGACGAAGGTACAGAGACTGCTTCTGAGGGTGATGAATCTACCGACACTGCCGCAGAATCAAAACTGTTTTTGAAATGCAATTTTGAAATATGAAATTCTGAAATTGTGAAATTAAAGCTAGCGTTAATCGCTGATGAAATTAGAAAATAATATATTACATATTAATAAAAAAAAATCACAGGAAAAAATATCAAAAAAAGAAAATAATCTTAGAATAAAAACAAAACAAAACAAAACAAACAAAAAAAAAATAAATAAATAAATATATTTAGATTAAATATAAATAATATCCACAATGCGGGTAAATATAACTATGAAAAAATTAAAGAAACACTGGACTAAAAGTTATTTTTCCTGTATTTTTAACAACCGGTTTCATCCATGATGGAATTTTCAAGTTAACAATGATGTTTATTATTGTACGTTAAAGTGACGTAAACGTCAATAGTTATTTATTTTTCCCGTAACGCTCAATAAAAGCTGACGCTTTTGTGTTTTTGAGACGTTACGTATTTACATATGAGCCGTCGTAAGATAACGGCGTAAAAAGCAAATGAAGTACAGGACACAGCGATCAGCGGAGACTCAGATCGGCCCGCGCAATCGCGCAATCCGATCAGAATCCTCACCGATCGCATATACATGCACACACCACAGGACACAGGATAAATACCATGCTCAGCCGAGCCGAGCACGAAAAAAAGGTTGCAGAACCTCGGGCCTGATTGAGCCAGCGCATGAAAAATCCCACAAGAAGGTTTGAGCGATCAGTGGAGACTCAGATCAGCCTGCGCAATCGCGCAGTCCGACCAGAATCCCCACTGATCGCATATTACATGCACACACCACAGGACACAGGATAAATTCTATGCTCAGCCGAGCCGAACACGAAAAAAGTTTTACAACCTCGGGGCCTAATTTGAGCCAGGGCATGAAAAATCCCATAAGAAGGTCTGAGTGATCAGCGGAGACTCAGATCGGCCTGCGCAATCGCGCAGTCCGATCAGTAATCCTCACCGATCGCATATACATGCACACACCACAGGACACAGGATAAATTTCACGCTCACCCGAGCCGAGCAGGAAAAAAGTCTACAACCACGGGGCCTGATTTGAGCCAGCGCATGAAAAATCCAACAAGAAGGTTTTGAGCGATCAGCGGAGACCCAGATCGGCCTGCGCAATCGCACAATCCGATCAGAATCCTCACCGATCGCATATACATGCACACACCACAGGACACAGGATAAATTCCATGCCCAGCCGAGCCGAGCACGAAAAAAGTTCTAAAAACCTCGGGGCCTGATTTGAGCCAGCGCATGAAAAATCCCACAAGAAGGCTTGAGCGATCAGCGGAGATTCAGATCAGCCTGCGCAATCGCGCAGTCCGATCAGAACCGCAACCGATCGCATATTACATGCACACAGTACAGGAAACAGGATAAATTTTATGCTCAGCCGAGCCGAGCACGAAACAAGTTCTACAACCTCGTGGCCTGACCCGAGTCAGCGCATGAAAAATCCCACAAGAAGGTCTGAGCGATCAGCGGAGACTCAGACTGGCCTGCGCAATCGCGCAGTCCGATCAGAATCTTCACCGATCGCATATACATGCACACACCACAGGATACAGGACAAATTTCATGCTCAGCCTAGCCGAGCAGGAAAAAAGTTCTACAACCATGGGGCCCGATTTGAGCCAGCGCATGAAAAATCCCACAAGAAGGTTTGAGCGATCAGCGGAGACTCAGATCAGCCCGCGCAAGCATGCACACACCACAGGACACAGGATAAATTTCACGCTCAACCGAGCCGAGCACGAAAAAAGTTCTACAACCTCGGGGCCTGATTTGAGCCAGCGCATCAAAAATCCCACAAGAAGGTCCGAGTGATCAGTGATGACTCAGATCAGCCTGCGCAATCGCGCAGTCCGATCAGAATCCTCACTGATCGCATATACATGCACACACCACAGGACACAGGATAAATTACATGCTCAGCCGAGCCGAGCACGAACCTCGGAGCCAGCCGATGAACAATCCCACAAGAAGGTTTGAGTGATCAGCGGAGACTCAGATCAGCCTGCGCAATCGCGCAGTCTGATCAGAATCTTCACTGAGCACATATACATGCACACACCACAGGGCACGATCCATGTAAAGAGACAAGCAAAATGTACTGCCACGGTTAATTTGAGCATCTTCTGATCGCATAGAGCTTATCGTAGGTTCCATCATGCGCCGGCTCAAACTATTCACACACTTTCACCCCTTCAAAACAATTGATATACAGCAAAATTTCACCATTAAGACCACCTTAAATTAAGACCAAATCACTCACAAAAGTCTGCCGGGAAGGTTTCAGTTAATTTTTCTTTACGTTTTCTACACCTAGTGCCTTCTGCTAAGAGAGCACTGTTCAAAAGTGGTCTTTAAGACCACCCTTGAACAGCCGCAAAGGTGGTCTGTATACAGGAACCTCACTGTACTAACTATAACTTGATACTATATAACAACGACAACTCTATGGCCCCCGCCCATAGGGGCTTACAGAAATATATGGGCTGCATGATGCTTCCAGGCAGAGCTGAATCCGGCCCGCACACAAGTACTGGTAAACAGCTTAGAGGATCTAAGCCTGTCCAGGAACCGCGGTGCGAGGCGGACCGCCCATGCTAATAAACCCTATGGGTTTCATTGGGCGACAGGGCTTGAGATGTCATTTCATCTCAACGTCGGGTAAAAGTCCCACAAAATTGGAAGCAACGTCTCCAAAATGACCTTTAAAGTGTTGACGGGGACGTTAAACCGCAAATCAAATCAAACAACGACAACTCGAAAACGGGTGGTTTGTATACCATTCGAACAAGTTCATGAGTCCCTAGAGAATTTCCAGATATCCATACACTTGGATACGTCGAATAGTTTATCTGATTTTCTAGCTACAAACCAATCCTGCACGAACCCATTGGAATCGCCTCGATGAAGCGACCCAAATGAGTACTTATAAGACACACTTGTTTGTTAAATCATAATGACATCCTGCCGTGATCCCCACAGCGTCTACCGATCCGGCACCACGACAAAACCTCATTATTTCGAACCACCCCTGCAACAAACAATGTTATGGTCCAAGTGATGTTCGAGCTATCGAAGTTAGACCGTATGCCATGATGCAGCCTTTCGGTGGACCCCCGCTAATCGGGACTCGGGGAATCAGATTGGGCTGCAGAACGCTCCCACGCAGAACCGGAACCGACCACACGTGAGTACTGGAGGGCAAGCTTGCGTAGGCAAGTCGTTGTTAATCGGACCGTCCATGCATTGAACCCTATCGGGATTTAGGCTTCGATTTGACTTTAGACTAATCCGTCTGAATGTCCGTCAAAAAGTCCCACAATTGTTTAAGTTACACCTCCTCAATAATCCATAAAGTGTTGTTGGGGACGCTCAACCTCAAATCAAACAAATAAATGGTCCCACTAATCCAATCGCAGAGCCCTCCATGCACAGACACATATGGGCCATCGCATGACAAAACCCACAAGAAGGCATGAGCGACCAGCGAGGACCCAGATCAGCCTGCGCATCCGCGCAGTCCGATCAGAATCCTCAGTGACCGCATGTACCCACTACAGGCCGCGATCCACGGAAAGAGACATGAGCAAGAGGTGTTGTCATAGTGGATTGGTGCGCAGGTTGATCCGAGTCTCCGCTGGCCGCACCGGTCCAACTGTAGGTTCCGTCACGCACCGGCTCATATAATAGTTTATGTATTAATTTCATATAAGTCCCCGTCACGAGAGAACCCATCCCAGATGTCTGCGATGAGACAAGGCACAAACCGACCCGCCAAGTAACACAGTCATCAGGAGACCTGAGTTTCTAGAGCAAAACAATCAGAGATATAAAGGTTTAGATATTACCGAGGTATTGAAAATGCATACCAGACTATGTGGATGCGCAGGCCGATGTGTACAGCCGTCGCTCGCAAACAAAAAAGATGAGGACCGAGGCTATAGATCACCCCGCGCCAAGTCCGACCGAGCTCGAAATCTTTAACAAAAATGTAGATGCAACAGAGCGCCCCCGAGGGGGTGGGAGTTAGATTATAGAAAATAGTAGAGCTGTCCCCCCATCAGCCCACAAACACCAAAACGCGCGTTTCAGCATCCATGAACCAATGAGCAAGACAACCCCAGCTCAGCCGACTCGAACACGAAAGAAAGCTCCACAGCCCCTGCACTAGGTCCTCCCAAACGAAGAGGGCCTATATAGCATTCAGCTTTGGCTTAAACGTCCTGATGAAAGATTTTTCTCTTTGTTTGCGTTGAATGGCATTAGTGTGATTCGCCTTGTAGAAGGGAAAGACGAAGAATTGAGGATACGAATTCGAGCAGTTCGCAATGTGCCCACTTAAAGGGATCATTCTTGTACTTTCGTCTCTTATTTGTTGCCTGTGAACAGTCATACGTTTCCTTAGATCGTTTGTTTCTCCTATATACAGTTCATTGCATCCTCGGCATTGTATCACATATACAACATTTTTCACGCTGCATGACATTGGCGCGTTAACCTTGAATACATGTTCCTTGAATTTAAATTCTGGTCCTTCCAATAAATATGGGCATAAACCACAATTTGAACGTCCGCATTTAGTAACTGTATTGTTGTCTATCTCTGATTCTGTGAATTTCGCACGCGTTAAAATTTGTTTTAAGTTTTTTGGTTGCCATTTACTTTTGATAATGGATTTGTTCAAAAGCGCTTTCTTCATGGTTACACTTTGTTGAAGAATTGGGAGACTTGTTCTGATATTTTTGAAAATTTCTGGGTTATGTGGATTGAACGTCGATACGAACGGAACGACTTCTTGGTTATTCCTCTCGCAGGATGATAATATGCTTTCACGGTCCAAAGCGCTGGCCTTTATGATTGCATCGTTAATCACGGCTTTGGGATATCCTCTCTTCGTCAAGGAATAAGAAAGTTCTTCCATACGGGTATTGAGGGTTTTATCGTCAGATATTATGGTGCGTATTCTTCGCGCTAGGCTATAGGGTACATTATTCCTCGTATGCTTTGGGTGGCACGATGAATATAATACATACTGTTTGCTGTCTGTAGTTTTGTAGAATATATCAGTCTCTAATCTTTCACCTTTCTTTATTATCATCGTGTCAAGAAATGATAAACTTGTATGGTTCGCCTCAAACGTGAACTGTATTGAGGGATGGAGTGAGTTTAAAACCCCCTCGAGTTCTGTCAGTTCAGTCTCGCTTCGAGTAAACAGTACAAAGCAGTCATCAAGGAAACGTTTCCAGTTATCTTCAAAGTAATACTTGAATTCCTCGCCAAATGTGTCCCCTATCTTTGTATACAATGATTCTTCTAAATACGCTAATACCAAAGTAGCATATACTGGAGCACATTTGGTCCCCATGGCAGTTCCTTGTAACTGTCTGTAGTATTTATTATTGAAACAAAATGTGTTGTTTTCAAGAATGAACTTAATACCAGACACGATGAGATTGGGATTAATTCGTCTATGAAGTGTTTGTGGAAACTTTTCCAACCAGTATTCTATTGCCTTGAGTCCAAGATCATGCGGAACGTTAGAGTATAAACTAACCACATCAAAAGACACAAGAATAGTATCGTCTGGTATCCGTGTGGGTAGTTGTGAAAGGAAGTCCATAGTGTCTCGTACTTAGCTTTTTACATGTTTGGTATATGGGCGCAATAATATATCAATGAATTCACTTAACCTATGCGTCTTACAGGCTGGCCAAGCGACTATGGGTCTAAAACTTAAGTCACTAGGAGCGTTAATTGTCACATAGTTTGACGTTGCATTATTGCAGGTATGTGTTATGTCTGTACATTTATGGACTTTCGGAAGTCCGTAAAAATTGCTTTGTTTACATTCAAAATTAATAAGGTAGTCTTGTTCTTTCTTCGTTAAGCACGATTTATATTCTTGTATCAGTTTTTTATATCCGCGAATTATTGCCTTTTGTGGATTTGAGGTTAGTTCTTCATAATAGTTTGTATCGTTTAACATGTTTTCAATGTGTTGTTTGTAATATGCGGAATCCATTGTCACTGTTGCCCCTCCCTTGTCCGCTTCCTTAATAACAATATTTCTGTCTTTTGATAATATTAGCAACGCGTCACGTTCCTGCTTGGAGAGATTATGCTTTATTTTATTGTTTACAGAATCAGGCCCCGAGGTTCGTGCTCGGCTCGGCTGAGCATGGAATTTATCCTGTGTCCTGTGGTGTGTGCATGTATATGCGATCAGTGAGGATTCTGATTGGACTGAGCGATTGCGCAGGCTGATCTGAGTCATCACTGATCACTCGGACCTTCTTGTGGGATTTTTGATGCGCTGGCTCAAATCAGGCCCCGAGGTTGTAGAACTTTTTTCGTGCTCGGCTCGGTTGAGCGTGAAATTTATCCTGTGTCCTGTGGTGTGTGCATGTATATGCGATCAGTGAGGATTCTGATCAGACTGTGCGATTGCGCGGGCTGATCTGAGTCTCCGCTGATCGCTCAAACCTTCTTGTGGGATTTTTCATGCGCTGGCTCAAATCGGGCCCCGTGGTTGTAGAACTTTTTTCCTGCTCGGCTAGGCTGAGCATGAAATTTGTCCTGTATCCTGTGGTGTGTGCATGTATATGCGATCGGTGAAGATTCTGATCGGACTGCGCGATGGCGCAGGCCAGTCTGAGTCTCCGCTGATCGCTCAGACCTTCTTGTGGGATTTTTCATGCGCTGACTCGGGTCAGGCCACGAGGTTGTAGAACTTGTTTCGTGCTCGGTTCGGCTGAGCATAGAATTTATCCTGTTTCCTGTACTGTGTGCGTGTAATATGCGATCGGTTGGGATTCTGATCGGATTGCGCGATTGCGCAGGCTGATCTGAATCTCCGCTGATCGCTCAAGCCTTCTTGTGGGATTTTTCATGCGCTGGCTCAAATCAGGCCCCGAGGTTTTTAGAACTTTTTTCGTGCTCGGCTCGGCTGGGATTGAAATTATTCTGTGTCCTGTGGTGGTTGCATGTATATGCGATCGGTGAGGATTCTGATCGGATTGCGCGATTGCGCAGGCCGATCTGGGTCTCCGCTGATCGCTCAAAACCTTCTTGTTGGATTTTTCATGCGCTGGCTCAAATCAGGCCCCGTGGTTGTAGAACTTTTTTCGTGCTCGGCTCGGCTGAGCGTGAAATTTATCCTGTGTCCTGTGGTGTGTGCATGTATATGCGATCGGTGAGGATTCCGATCGGACTGCGCGATTGCGCAGGCCGATCTGAGTCTCCGCTGATCACTCAGACCTTCTTATGGGATTTTTCATGCCCTGGCTCAAATAAGGCCCCGAGGTTGTAAAACTTTTTTCGTGTTCGGCTCGGCTGAGCATAGAATTATCCTGTGTCCTGTGGTGTGTGCATGTAATATGCGATCAGTGGGGATTCTGGTCGGACTGCGCGATTGCGCAGGCTGATCTGAGTCTCCACTGATCGTTCAAACCTTCTTGTGGGATTTTTCATGCGCTGGCTCAATCAGGCCCGAGGTTCTGCAACCTTTTTTTCGTGCTCGGCTCGGCTGAGCATGATATTTATCCTGTGTCCTGTGGTGTGTGCATGTATATGCGATCGGTGAGGATTCTGATCGGATTGCGCGGGCCGATCTGAGTCTCCGCTGATCGCTGTGTCCTGTACTTCATTTGCTTTTTACGCCGTTATCTTACGACGGCTCATATGTAAATACGTAACGTCTCAAAAACACAAAAGCGTCAGCTTTTATTGAGCGTTACGGGAAAAATAAATAACTATTGACGTTTACGTCACTTTAACGTACAATAATAAACATCATTGTTAACTTGAAAATTCCATCATGGATGAAACCGGTTGTTAAAAATACAGGAAAAACAACTTTTAGTCCAGTGTTTCTTTAATTTTTTCATAGTTAAATATATTTATATATTAAAAAAATAATCAAACTATATGTGAAGCCGTAGCAAGGCTCAAAATATATGTGATAAAATTTCATTATAATATATATATATATATATATATATAGAAAAAAAAATGTTTTAAAATAATTACACAGCGCGGTGTCTTTTGAGTGAGTGAGTTTTAGTTTTACGTCCCACCAACAGCTAAGGTAAACGGAGACGGGACCCATCCGAAAGTCCGGAGAAGCCCGGGATCGATCCTGCGATCCCTGGTTTACAAGGCGAGTAGCGTAACCACTGCACCACGGAGGCTTCAATACAGCCCAGTACTTCTATACTATAATAATACTATTAATAATAATAATAATAATAATAATAATCAAAACGATGGTAATAATAATTTCATCTTGCTACCACTCCACTCCCACACCCACATCTACTACTTCTACTACTACTACTACTACTACTACTACTACTACTGCTGCTTCTATCACTGTACTAACACCACTACTTCAACTATTATTATTATAATTATCAGAAAAAAAAAAAAAAAAACATTTTAGTGGCATGAAAGAAAGCGATATTCCAGCCGCATACGTTACCCAAATGTAATGCACGTACCTTTGTTGTTCCTCTTGTATCGTCCTGGACCAACAACGACATATTAGGGCTATTATAACGATAATGGCAATGAAACAGGCAATTACAATGCCCACTGCTAAAGCTGTAGACTTTGCTCCGCGAGCTATTGTGTGGTCAGGGTCGTTGACTGTCGAAGACCTGGAAGATGTAAGATACGAGTAAACCATAATCTCCATCACGTGAACAAGTCCGTGAAATGAAGACCCCCTACACCCCAATTTATATAGAGAAAACTCGGGTTTAGGGGGGTAAACAATATTTTTTCTTATTTCTGTTCCAAGACATAGGTTGTGAGTACTCGTTAGAACCGCCTCAATGAGGCGGTTCTAACGAGTACTAACAACCTTTGTTTGCAATATTAATAAGAAAAATATCACGGATTTTCATCAGAAAAGTTACCATTTTGGAAATGTGAAAAGTGCACGGGTGGGTTATCATAATGCCAATAAAATGCTGATAAACAAATAAATGCAAAAAAGTGTCATTTAGCAATGCTTATTAGATACCCCCGCGCACCTCGAGGGGGATACTCATAATATAAGTGTGGCCAGAAAAGCCACATTGTCACTCATCCTGGTGGGGCGGGGGTGGGATAGGTGTGGGGCTTGGGGTACAATGGATGTTTCAATGGAACAGACGGTATAAATCGATTTTTGTACAAAAGTATAAGAGAAACATTTCTGTGAATTGGATGTGAAATTCGGCAACTGACCTTGGGGGATATGTCATTTGAGTTTTTTTGTTTTTTTAGCTCTGTCGTTTAAAGTGTTTTTTTCTTTTCTATTTTTAGCTCTGGTGGCCATTTTAATCAGCGAAGCTGAGCCATTTCAGCAGTTCCGGAGAGGGTCACCCAAGAATCATTCCTGTGAAATTATTTTTAAATCGGATCATAAGCTGAAGAGATTTTGTCTAATGTTTTTTGTTTGTTTTTTGTTGTTGTTTTTTTGCGCAGTGGCATTTACCTTGACAATTAAGTTAACACCCGATCGCTTGCGAAATTCTAGAATTGTACCGGTACAATTCCGGAGTTGTTGCGCAAAGTGAGAATTCCTACTTTGCGCAGGACTATTCTTGAATTGTACCATGTATTGGAAGAGGTCATATGCCTTTTTAATATGAAAGTGGATGGATATCCATGAAGTCTGTCAGAAGTGTGATATAAATAAAACCATTAATACTTAAAGTGTCAGTATGCAATTATTAGACATAAACATAGAAGGTAAATATTTAATCTTTAAGGACCAAGTGACGATAATCCAACCTATTATAAAGAAATAAGAAAACAAGAGGACCATAATGGTCCTATATCGCTAACCTGAGCTAAGCGATTGACATGTGGGTCCCGGCAGTTGGCGGGGGAGGGGGTACAATTTTTGGCCCTAGGTCTATAATGTGAACAATCTTGGGTGAAGCTTAGTATCAAATATAATGAGCTGTGCCTTCTGGTTTCAGACAAGAAGATTTTTAAAAGTTTTCCCTATATAAGTCTATTTAAAACAAGTGGGGCCATTTTTGCTTCCATGCTATCATTTGAACAATCATGGTAGAGGTTCACTAGATGAAGCTTCATGCCAGATATCAAAGACCTGGACCTTCTAGTTTCAGACAAGAAGATTTTTTAAGGTTTTCCCTATGTAGGTCCATGTAAAACCAGTTGGCCCCGGGGTGGGACCATTTTTGACCCCTGGCCCCTGGGCTATAATTTGAATAATCTTGGTAGAGATCCACTAGAAGAAGCTTCATAACAAATATCAAAGATCTAGGCGTTTGGGTTTCCGACAAGAAGATTTTAAAGGATTTCCTTATATTAGCCTGTGTAAAACATATGGTCCCGGGGCGGGGCCATTTTGGTCCCAGGGTTATAATTTGAACAATCTTGGTAGAGGTCCATTACATGAAGCCTCATATCAAATGTCAAAAACCTAGGCCTTCTGGTTTCAGACAAGAAAATTCTCAAAGATTTTCCCTTTATAAGCCTATGTAAATAATTGGCCGCAGGCAGGGGCCATTTTTGGCCCCATAGCTTTAATTTGAACAATCTTGGTAGAGGTGCACTAGAAGAAGCTTCATACCAAATATCAAAGGTATTGAAGTAGAAAGGAAAAACCTTTTACAATCTTTTTGCCTGAAACCAAAAGGCCCAGGTCTTTGATATTTGGTGTGAAGTTTCGTCTAGTCGACCCCTACCAAGATTGTTCAAATTATAATGATAGGCCAAAAATGGCCCCTGGGCGGGGCCCACTGGGTTTACATAGAGCTATATAGGGAAAACCTTTAAAAATCTTCTTGCCTG
The DNA here is from genome assembly GCA_963580285.1 of Lucinisca nassula. Classification (NCBI taxonomy): domain Eukaryota; kingdom Metazoa; phylum Mollusca; class Bivalvia; order Lucinida; family Lucinidae; genus Lucinisca; species Lucinisca nassula. The sequence goes on along the minus strand of OY757012.1, from coordinate 156,888,987 downwards.
AAACCATGAGGGCCATGTCTTTGATATTTGATAGAAAGCTTCATTTAGTGGATCTCTACCACGATTGTTCAAATTATAGCCCTTGGGCCAAAAAGGGTTCCAGGATGGGGCCCACAGAGTTTACACAGAGATATATAGGGAAAAACTTTAAAAATCTTCTTGACTGAAACCCAACGGCCCAGATCTTTGATATTTGGTATGAAGCTTCTTCTAGTGGACCTCTACCAAGATTGTTCAAATTATAGCCCTGGGGCCAAAAATGGCGGCCCATTTTTACATAGGCTTATATAGGGAAAATCTTTGAGAATCTTCTTGTCTGAAACCATGTAATGGACCTCTACCAAGATCGTTCAAATTACAACCCTTGGACCAAAATAGCCCCGCCCCGGGCCCATATGTTTTACATAGGCTTATATAAGGAAATCATTTAAAATCTTCTTGTCTGAAATGCAAACGCCCAGATCTTTGATATTTGGTATGAAGCTTCTTCTAGTGGACCTCTACCATGAGGGCCAGGTCTTTGGAATTTGATATGAAGCTTAGTGAAGGTCCAAACGGGGCCACTGGTTTTATATAGACCTATGTAGGGAAAACCTCAAAAAACCTTCTTGTCTGAAACTAGAAGGCCCAGGTCTTTGATACCTGGTATGAAGCTTCATCTAGTGTACCTCTACCATGATTGTTCAAATTATAACCTGGGAGCAAAATATAGCCCCATTTGTTTTATATAGACTTATATAGGGAAAGACTTTCGGATGAGTCTTTAAACCGAGGTCCCGTCTCCGTATGACCTTAGCTGTTGGTGGGACGTAAAACTAAAACTCACTCACTTATATAGGGAAAACTTAAACATCTTCTTGTCTGAAACCAGAAGGCCAAGATCTTTAAATTTCTTAGTTGACTGCTACAAAGATTGTTCAAAATATAGACATAGGGCCAAAAATTGCCCCCCCCCCCCCCCCTCCGGTCCCACAGAAGAAGGGGTCTACTCTTAAAGGCAAGAATTCTCTTTCCTGATGAACATATTCTTTCCTTTAAGAGTTGACTCCTGTTGATAAGGGAGACAAAAATACTTTTGCAGGGGTTACCTCCCCGGACGGTGTTCCCATTCACCTTAATTCCGTGGATTTGATCAAGACATCTTAAAATTTTCGTTTTCTTTCAGCAGTAATGTTTACAATGTATTCGTGTAGGCATGTTTTCGTAATGTTTAACAAATTTGTATATTATGTGGAAAGAATTTGCCCTACTTCGGTAGCTAAGTGTAGCTCGAAGTAAAAATGATTTTACATAGATTTTCCTTCCTTGTACGTTATGATATTTTTGCTACGGCTACGTCATTGTGGTATAAGAGTTTGAGAGAGAGAGAGAGAGAGAGAGAGAGAGAGAGAGAGAGAGAGAGAGAGAGAGAGAGAGAGAGAGAGAGAGAGAGAGAGAGAGAGAGAGAGAGAGAGAGAGAGACAGGGTGTGTACATACCGTGTGAAAGTTGCCTCTGAAACAAAGATACAATATTTAATTAAATAATTAGTCCCCGATTTCAATATTTCTCTACTTCCTGTTAATAAACATTCAGTACGAAAACACGACTATATAAATACATTGTAACTTTTATCGCCGAAAATATGAAATTTTTTAGATGAAAAATTGTGATACTTTTTTCTTATTTCTGATCAAAATATAAATTGTAGGTACTCGTTAGAACCGCCTCATCGAGGCGGTTCTAACGAGTACCTACAATCTATATTTAGCAGCAGAAATAAGAAAAAGTTAGGTTTACACCTGTAAACCCCATTTTTACTATAAAAAGTGTGGTTCAAGGGTGTCAAAATTATATAGGCGTGTTTTCGTAATGATACTTAAGATATCAGGATTGTAATGTGTTAGTACAGTAAAATTCCTATATTAAGACCACCTTTGCGACTGTTCAAAAGTGGTGTTTAAGACCACTTTTGAACAGTCCATAAGGTTGTCTCCCAAAAGGGCACACTCGTTGTAGAAAACACACAGAAAATGTATCTGATACCTTCTAAATATGCTTTTACAGCGTAATTTGACTTTTGCGGAATATCACTGTATATATCTTTTGTAAAATTCAGTATCCCGCATACGAGTACTATAAACCGCTTAGAGGAGCTAAACCTGCCCAGATGTCATTTCATCTCAACGTCGGGTAAAACTCCCACAAAATTGGAAGCAACGTCTCCAAGATGACCTATACAGTGTTGACGGGAACGTTTAAAAAATAATAAAAAAAAAACGACTTCATAAAAGATTCATAGTTTCCTTTTTTGAAATAAAGTATTTGTGCGTATATGCTTACGTGCGGATAGACAGTAAGTTAGACAGACAATCAGACAGAGACAGGCAGAATAGATTACCTTGAACAACAATCAGCAAAATTAAAGCAAAGTCTAATAGTGCCTTCATCCTAAGGCTTCAGTAGTGGAATCTTTCTATTGCTTTCTATACATAGAAATAAGATGTTTTATGCTTTAAGTCATCCTGTTTACTTCGAATGCCAAATCAAATCAAATCTTTTATTCACTCTGATTACAAATAAATGTAATAACAAGAGGAGCGATACAAATAAGCAACATTTGGCGGCAAAACGTTAAACACATGCAAAACAAAACAACCAGAGGGCAACATTAAATTTTACGAGATGAAATCAGTACTCTCTCTCTCTCTCTCTCTCTCTCTCTCTCTCTCTCTCTCTGTGTGTGTGTGTGTGTGTGTGTGTGTGTGTGTGTGTGTGTGTGTGTGTGTGTGTGTGTGTGTGTGTGTGTGTGTGTGTGTGTGTGTGTGTGTGTGTGTTTAAGCACGCAACTCTGAAACAGCACCGAATCCACGGCATCGTGTGCTTTGATTTAGTCAGTCAACAAAAAACAAATCAAATTAATTTTTCTCAGCATGACGAGAACACGCCTATACAAATACTTTGCAAACCCCATCGCCGAACAAAGAAAATTGTTATCAATTTTCCAATCTCCGCCAAAGGTCTACCCCCTGTAAACCCCAGTTGTACTATATAAAAGTGGGGTTCAAGGGGGTCAAAACCATACAGGCGCGTTCTCGTGATGGGTTATATAATATGATAACGAGAAGCAGAACATTTTACAAACATACTGTTTCATGGCGGCACAGTGACATAAAGAGAATCGACAAAGGTCGAAAAAAACAAAAAAAACACAAAACAACTTGAGGACAACAGTGGGTAGATCTGTAGTCATTACGTGTAATAAACTTATTATTTCATCATTTATTATTATTATTATTATTATTATTATTATTATTATTATTTATTTATTTTATTTATCCGACCACCCGTTCCTGACTTTGAACCAATCAGATACATGTAACTTATGTAATTTCAAACAGTGTAGATCCTGATCAGACTCAGAAGCCATCTGATCTGAATCTGCACTATGTGCAAAGATAGGTGTTATAAGGAATGGCAAGTTGTGGCAGACTGGTCCGTATGTAGTAAACTATTTTTCATTCACAAAATCATAGAACGTGAAACGTGTGAAAAATAAATAGGCCGTACAAAGCATGTTCTGCACGAGCATATGTAGTTTGGTAAATTTTCAGTCGTGTCGCCTGAAAAAAAATGAATGGGATATGTTTACAACAGAGTGGTAAGTGTAATAAAAATATTATAAATGCGTCTCTCTCTCTCTCTCTCTCTCTCTCTCTCTCTCTCTCTCTCTCTCTAACAGTCAATACAAACATGTAGACAGATGCCTAAACAAATACATTGTAAGCTTTACCGCCGAGAACAACGAAAATTTTCAGATGAAAAAATGATATCCGACACAGATCGTGGATACCTGTTAGAACCGCCTCGTCGAGGCGGTCCCAACGAGTACCCACAATCCATACTCCTGAGAAAAATAAGAAGAATAAAGTTTACCCCTGGAAACCCCAGTTTTACTATGTAAAAGCGGGGATCAGGTGGGGTCAACATTTTACAGGCGTGATGTAAAGCGGCTGCTTATAGTAACAGATATTTAAATCCGGGACACCGTGTTAATTACGGTGTATAAGCCAGTCAGTAACTTGAGTAACTTGTATTGTTTATTCTATGCTGGTGCGGCCTGGCCTTATTTATCAAACAAGGCCGCTGGCAACACCAGTCATTTTAAGCTGTTGGACCTGCTCACTATCCTATAGCTCTGCCTTGTCGAAACGAAATACGTTCAGCCACACAATGTGTTCAACCATGCAGGTGCATTTTAACCCATTTTGCACTGAATGGAATCTTCAACCATATATACTGGGACGAAAAAGAAACGCTTGGTACATAAAATATACAACATAATTATTATCTTTTATTGCTTGTCCTAGAATAAAAGGGGGTATTTGTCGCATAATCAGCACCAAAAATCGATTGATACTTCACCAACTGATTCCATAAAGATGAAATTTTATACAAAAAAAAATAAATATAATAATGTCATTTTAACTTATAGCCTTTAAAACTATCTTTATAGGTTACCCGGTTTTTCTTTTTCGTCCTAGTATATTTAGCGGGAGTCTATTTTGAAATTTCAAGGGTACCAGGTTGAAATGGGTTAAAAGATAAAGGAAAAACCCCTGTAATAATGACGAACTAATCCAGTTTCGGGACATATTTTGCAATAAACAAATTCAGGATATTCACCATTTTTTTCTGAAAATATTAATAAAACCTAGCCTTTCTATATCTGTAACGAAAACACGCCTATGCAAATACATTGTTAACTTTACCGCCGAAAATACGAAAATTTTAAGATAAAAAATTGTGATATTTTTCTTAATTCTGCTCAAAATATAGATTGTGGGTACTCGTTAGAACCGCCTCATTGACCATAATCAATATTTTAAAGCAGAAATAAGAAAAATAATGTTTACCCCTGCAAACCCCAGTTTTACTATTTAAAAGTGGGGTTCCAGGGGGGGGGGGGGTCAAAATTATATAGGAACGTTTTCGTGATGTAGCACTGGCAACCAGCTTATTCCGTGGAGCAAACTATTTTAGTTAGTTTGGTAGTGGGTCACCTAGGCAACATTCTTCTGAAATTTGAATGAAACGAAAGCACGCCAATATAATTCCGACCCCTTGAACCCGACTTTTATACAGTAAAACTGGGGTTGTTTACAGGCATAAAACTTATTTTTTCTTATTTCTGCTCTAAAATATAGATTGTGGGTTCTCGTTAGAATGGCCTCGTTGAGACGGTTATTACGGTTATCAGCAATCTATATTTATGAAATATCACAATATTTTATCTTAAAATTTCCTTTTTTTTTCTTTTTTTTTTCTTTTTTTTTTTTTTTTTTTTTTTTGCGACGTTAACATTAAAGAAAACTACACTCCGTGCAACATCATGCATTCTTTCATTCTCCAAAATGGTCATTTTCTTATGAAAATGTTTGCTATTTTCCTAAATTATACTCCAAACATAGATTGTGTGTGCTCTTTTAAACCACCGTATTGAGGCGGTTCTAATGAGTACCCACTACCTATGTGTTGGAGCAGAAATCAGAAAAAAATGTAAACCCCTGTAAACCCCAGTTTTCTCTATATAATGTGGGGTTAAGAGTGGTTTTCATTACACGGACTTGTCAGATCGATTTGTTAACATGATGGAAAATGAACCCTGGAATGCAAGACAAATTATAGCTTTGTATGTTTGTTTGTATTGGAGTTTTACGGCCCAGTTAACACTATTTTAGGTCAATTTTAGCCGATCAGTTTACTTATCCATACTTTTCCTGGGCAAGCTTATACGTAAGCGGTTAACCAGTACAGTGCACATTCTTTCGCCAGAAACTTGACAACTGCCCTTCTTGAATCAGCGGAAGGGAGAAAATTGCCGTAGAAAAGATTTCATGATCAATCGCCATGAAAAAATGTTGCCGACCCGACAAGTATCGAACCGGCGTCCTCCTGATCATCAGTCAGACGCACATCCGACTGGGCTACCGAGACCGGCAGACAAATTATAGCCTTAGCTACTTTAGTAGGGAGTCACCCCGACCATATTCATATCAAGTTTGATTGAAAATGGCCCAAAATTTAAGGATTTATCATTTTTAGAGCTCTGGCAGCTTTTCTGCGAAGTCTGAATAAAATATGACCAAATGTAAATCAGCCCCCCCCCCCCCCGCCCATCGGGGCTTGAAGAAATTGATGGGCTACATGGTGCTTCCACGCAGAGCTGAATCCGATCTCACACGAGTACTGGTAAATAATAAAGTAACTTTCTGTGAAGTTTCAATGAAACTGGATCCCGCACCCGTCCATCGGGGCGGGAAAAAATTGATTGGGCTGCATGATTCTTCCACGCAGAGCTGAAACCAACCGCACACAGATACCGGTAAACCGCTTAGAGGGGTTAAGCCTGCCCAGGCAAAGTGCTTCAAGTCGAACAGTCCATGCATATAAACCCTATTGGTTTCATTGGGCGGCAGGGCTTGAGAAGTCATTTCATCTCTGTGTCGGGTAAAAGTCCCATAAAACTTGAAGCAACGTCTTCAAAATGACCTATATTGTGTTGACGGGGACATTAAACCTTAAATCAAACAAACAAATGAAACTGGCTCAACGGTACAAGAAAAAAAAATGTCTTTTAAACCTTTTACTAATTTTAGCTCTGGTCGCCAGCTTTTTCACTGGGGCAGAACCGTTTTAGATATTTTGGTAGTGGGCCACCTAAACAGCATGTCTGTGTAATTTGAATAAATCAGGCAAAGGTATAGGATCAGTTGTCGTTTAAGGTTTTTCTATTTTTACTAGCTATGGCTCTTTCATTTGAGCAAATCCATTTTAGCTGTTGTCCTATGCACGCGCATGTAAATTTAGTTGATTTGAGGTTTAACGTCCCCGTCAACACTGTAAAGGTCATTTTGGAGACGTTGCTTCCAATTTTGTGGAGTTTTTACCCGACATTGAGATGAAATGACATCTCAAGCCCTGTCGCCCAACGAAACCAATAGGGTTTATTAGCATGGACGGTCCGCCTCGCACCGCGGTTCCTGGACAAGCTTAGATCCTCTAAGCGGTTTACCAGTACTAGTGTGCGGGCCGGATTTAGCTCTGCGTGGAAGCATCATGCAGCCCATATATTTCTTCAAGCCCCTATGGGTGGGGGCTTTGGTGGTGGAGTGGAACCAGTTTAACTACTTGATAGAAGGCTACAAGCAACGTTCCTGTTAAGTTTGAATGAAATTGGGCCAACGTATATGAAGAGCTGTCATTAATAAATATTTCTATTTTTCGCTCTGGCGGCCATCCTGTCCATTGGAGCGAAACTGTTTTGATTGTTATGGAAGACGGTTATCTAAACAAGATTCCTGTGAAGTTTGAATGAACTGGACATTAGGTGTAGGAGAAGTTGTCGTTTAACCCTTTTTGTACCAAATGGAATCTTCCTCCTTATATATAGCAGGAGTCCATTTCAAAATTTAGGGATGTCAGGTTGTGTTTTCATCAAAATTTATTTGAAAAATGGCTAAACTTTTTGCAAACAGTGGAGGCCCTGATCAGACGCCGCGTTCTGCGGCGTCTGATCTGGGGCTGCGCTATTTGTCAGGCTACCCGTTTTGGGGTTTCTGGGACTAAATGGGTTAAAGATGCTTCTATTTTGAGCTCTTCCAGCTATCTTGTTCGTCGGAGCGGAACCGTTTTTGCAATTTCGGAAAAGGGTCACCGTGAAGTTCAAATGATATTGGACAAAATGTACAGTTTAAGATTTTTATTTTATTTATTTCTTTTCTCTGGCGATCGTTTGCTCCGTTTTAGTTATTTTGGAAGAATGTTCCGTGAGCAACATTTCTGTGAAGTTTGAATGCAACTGGACCAAAGGTGTAGAAGTTGTCACAAATTATTTAGCTCTGGTGACCATTATGTTCATCGGAGTGGAACCGTTTTAGCTGTCTTGTTAATAAGACATGTAAAGCAAATTATTGAGAGCAGACATTAACCGATCCCAATAAATCACCTTGGTCATTCCATGCTCGGTGGAGCTAAAAAAACTAGAAATGCGTCCATAGGACACGGATGCCCCCGCCTGAAAATATGTCTATGTTCGTATTAATCCATAGAAAGTTATTGACGGTGTTCAAGTTTTGGACCTTTTTTTTTACATCTGACCTCTAATAAATGACCTTGACCTTGGAGGTAAGGACTTTGGTTTTGTGTGACGCAGATTGTCTCATGATGGCCAACATTTCTGCCATGTAATTTCAAAATCCATCCAGATATAAGAAAGTTATTGATCGGACCCTTTTTACCTTTGACCTCTAAGTATGCCCTTGACCTTGGAGTTACGGACCTTGGTTTTACACGTGACACATCGTGTCATGATGATTAACATTTCTACAAAGTAATTTCAAAATCCATCCAGAAATAAAAAAGTTATTGACTGCGTTTAAGTTTCGGACCCTTTTTTACCTTTGACCTTTGAGTATGACCTTGACCTTCGAGGTACGGACCTGGGTTTTGCACGTGACACATCGTCTCGTGATGGTTAAGGTTTCCACAAAGTAATTCCAAAATCCATCCAGAAGTAAGAAAGAAATTGACTATGTTTTAAGTTTCGGACCCTTTTTTGACCTTTGATCTCTAAGTATGACCTTGACCTCGGAGGTACGGACCGGGGTTTTGCATGTGACACATCGTCTCATGATGGTTAACATTTCTACAAAGTAATTTCAAAGTCCATCCAGAAATATGAAAGTTATTGACTGCGTTTAATTTCGGACGGACGAACGAACGAACGGACGGACGAACGAACGAACAGGGGCAACTCTATATGCCCTTCCACCATTCTTCGAATGGAGGGGGCATAAAAAAGAGCACGTTCTCTGGTGAACTAACAAATACCGATCGGAGTTCTCGCGTGTTCCATTGACCAAGCAGATGTCGTTTAGGTTTCTTTTTTCTTTCTTCATTTTTTTTTTTTTTTTTTTTTGCTCTGAATAAATTTAGCAATTTTGATAAAGCATTTGAGGAACAATGCTGTGAGATCAAAAATAGAAAAAAAAATAAATAGCAATAGAAGAGTCCACTTGTATCCAATACGTTATTATTACCCAGGCGACCAGCAAATATCCCGGCGGATCAGCCCATGCACAGACACAGTCTATTGGGGTCTTCCCTGATTACTACCACCCCCCAAAGCCATATACACGGCAACACGCGAGACTCCATTTGTCTTTTTACATAAATATTTTTCTTTTGGCCGTCTATTTTGATAACGCTTTGCCAGTCGTACGTCGTCGTGCTTTGCCCGTCAACAGTTTACGTTTACATCTCTATGGCCGGTCCATCTTAACTGAGCCATTTCCAGAAGAGTATGTACACTGTGCATCCCTGTCATTTTCGGGACTTCCGTGTGGAATGCAGTCTTTAGTTTTCTTAGTCAGTTTGTATGGAAGTGGAGTCTATATAGTATTCACCTTATTTGCATTATCTGCTGGTTCAACAGGTAACCAGACAACCCCTCCCCCCCCCCCCTTGACCTTGAAAGGTCAGGGGGGTCTGGTAACCAGTTTTTCCAATATTGACAATGTACAAGCTGGGAGCCAGCAAATAATGCAATTACGGTGAATGCCGTTGGTAAACTGCCAATGCTTCGCTTGTGTATAATTGTGTTGGCAGCGGCGCAGCTCTGTAGACTCTCAGCTTTATGTCAAGCCTGATTCCACTTCGATCCCAAACACTACAACCTAGTCGGCCAAATGCTGTACTAGCTTTGGCAATCCTGGCATTGACTTCATATTCAATGTGCACGACTTCCAAGGTACAACTTTGTCTCTACTTGCAATCTTTGACTTTTCATTGTGATGGTGGGCTCCTCCTAAGGCTGTCTAGGTGCTGGTTGATAAACCACCTCGGTCTTTATGCTGAGGTCATAGCTTTGCCATGTCATGAGCACAGAGGCACACGTTCTGCGCCTCTATCTGCACTTAAATCTGGCTTGCAACCTTCTAAGGTTAAAAAGCGTTCCATTAAAGCCACAGATACCGTTGGGGTTAGTACACGGCGTTGCTTAACTCCCGTTTGTCACATGGAATGGACACAGAAAACAAATTAACCATCATTCGGGACCCGTGCAAGCATACCATCGTGGAGCTGCCTCACCGTAGCTATAAACTTGTTGGATAGCTAAATTTCACTACATTTTTTTCTAATACCTTCGCGACTGACTGTGTCAAATCAAATGCCCTGTCTGGTAAACTCAACAAAGGTCAAATAGAGGCGCATGTTCTGTTCTCGGTCCCAGCAGGCACAAGTCGCTAAGGCAACGTCAAATCAACGTCGGTGCAACGTCATGACGTTGCACCGACGACGATGTGACGTTGCATAAACGTCATGACGTTGCACCGACGTCGATGTGACGTCACAAGTACGTCATGTGCCTGCTGGGGTATATCTCATGAAGCTGCCTTGTTGTATCATCATGTCAATCGTTTTTTCTGTCATTCCTGAACTTGTAGAAGCCTTGACAGTTACAGCTGGCCCCAGGATAAAATCTAAACAATCCTGGGAGAGGTCCACCAGATAAAGCTACATACCAAATATCGAAGACCTATGCCTCCTGGTTTCAGACAAGAAGATGTTTATAGGTTCCGAGTGTAACTCTGTTTAAAATATGTGGGCCCCTGCGTGGGGCCCCAGACTATAATTTGAACAGTCTTGTCAGAGGTCTGCTAGACGAAGCTGTGAACCAAACATCAAAGGATGTGTCTTTTGGTTTCAAAGAAGAAGAAAGTTTTCCCTGTATGTCTGCGTAAAATATTTGGGCCCCAGATGGAGCCATTTTTGGCCCAAAAGCTATAATTTGAACAATCTTAGTAAGTGCTGTAAAATGAAGCTACATACCAAATATCAAATAACACGGCCTTCTGGATTTTTAAATTGCAAAACATGTGACCCCTAGGACGGGACTAATTCTGGCTCTAGGGCTATAATTTGAACAACTCTGGTAGAGGTCCATCGACCTTGGCCTTCTGATTTTAGACAAGATTTTTAAGGATTTTGCTAATTTCCCCTATTTGTTGCAATGGTAACCACAGTTCTGCATGGAGACGAATTCTTTGAACAACTTTGAAAGAGGACTACCCAAAGACCATTTCTGTCAAGTTTGGTCAGTTTGTTTCGTGGTTTAGGAGGAGCTAGCTAGCTAGACATCGTTAAAAGAAATTGTGAACAGGCGGACATGCGGACGAACGACGACGGACGGAGACCGATCAAAATAGCTCGACTCAGGTGAGCTAACAATTAAAAGAAAGAACTCATCAGATTGAAAGAAGATAAGAATATCCACAACAGGTCTGTTAATTGTCAAATGCTGATAAACAACATAAGTTAAAACAAGAGGCTCAATGAGCCTAACTGCTCACCTGAGGAACATTTTAGTGAGCTGTTTGTCTCATGGTTTCAGAGCAGATTTTGTTTTGAAGTTCTTCCAATTATAAAACAGTGGGAGATAAAGAGCCAAGGGATATGGCTAATTTGGATGCCATAGGCATGGCTGGCAGGATTTATGTGGATGACCAATTGATGTTGCAACAATACTAAATATCTAATCTCAGGGCCTTATAGTTTCAGAAGAAGATTTCTCACGTTTTTTTTGTATTATTAGTCTACAGGTGCTCATGAGTGAGTGTGTTTTAGTTTTACGTTCCACCAACAGCTAAGGTGATACGAAAACAGGGCCTCAGTTTAAAGACTCATCCAGAAGTCTGGAGAAGCCCGCCGTTCTATCCTGCGATCCCTGGTTTATCAGGCGCGTAGCATAACCACTACACTACAGAGGCCTCAATAGGAGTTAATGGCTCCCATGGTTTAGTCAATTTAGACCCTAGGGACATGGTTGGTAGGATTAATGTACATGTAGGTGACCACTTAATGTTGCTTCATACTGAATAAGCTCTGAGCCTTATGGTTTCAGAGAAGATTAAAAGTTATTTTTTTTTTTGTTATTATAAGTCAAGTGATAGCTAATGAGCCCTGGTGGTGGTCAACTTGGAGCCCAGTGGCACGATTTGCAGGATTTATATAGGTGACCACTTAACATTGTTACATATGAAATATTCAAGCTCAGAGACTTATGGTTCCAGAGAAGATTTTTTAATTTTTTTTTCCATTATAAGTCAATATGAGCTAATAAACTTCGGGCATGGCCAATTATGACCCCAGGGACATGGTTGGCACTTGGCAGGATTTATGTAGATGGTCAGTTTACGTTTCTTCATGAAAAATATCTAAGCTATCGGCTCTATGGTTTCAGAGAAGAACATTTTTAAACTTTTTTTTCCCATTATAAGTCTATGGGAGCTTAGGAGCCCCGGGCTGTGACCAATTAGGACCCCAGGGGCCTGATTGGCAGGATTTATGTAGGGGACCACTTTACGTTGCTACATACTGAATATCTAAGGTTTGGGCCTTGTGGATTCAGAGAAGAAGATTTTTAAAGTTTTTTCCATTATTAGTCTACGGGAGCTAATGAGCCCAGGGGCGTGGCCAATTTTGACCCCAGAGGCATGTTTGGCAGGATTTATGTAGGTGACCATTTCAAGTTACTAGATAGTAAATATCTAAGCTATGGGCTTTATGGTTTCAGTGAGGAAGTTTTTTAAGCTTTTTCCCCATTATAAGTTTATGGGAGCTAAGGAGCCCCGGGGCGCAGCCAATTTGAACCCCAGGGGCATGATTGGCAGGCTTTATGTAGGGGACCACTTGACATTGCTACATACTAAATATCTAAGCTTTGGGCCTTGTTGTTTCAAAGAAGATTTTTTAAGTTTTTTCCATTGGAAGTCTATGGGAGCTTATAAGCCCCGGGGCGTGGCCAATTCCGACCCAAGGGGCATGATTGGCAGGATTTATGTAGGTGACCATGTTACGTTGCTACATACTAAATATCTTAGCTATGGGCTTTATGGTTTTGGAAAAAAAGATTTTTGAAGCTGTTTTTCCATATAAGTCTATGGAAACTAAGGAGCCCCGGGGCATGGCCAATTTGGACCCCAGGGGGGCATGATTGGCAGGATTTATGTAGGGGACCACTTGACATAGCTACATTCTAAATAACTAAGCTCTGGGCCTTGTGGTTTGAGAGAAGAAGATTTTTTAGTTTTTTCCCTTTGTAAGTCCATGGGAGCTTATGAGCCCCGGAGCATTGCCAATTCTGACCCAAGGGGCATGATTGGCAAGATTTATGTAGGTGACCATATTACGTTGCTACATACTTAATATCTTAGCTATGGGCTTTATAGTTTTGGAGAAGAAGTTTTTGGAAGCTTTTTTTCCATTATAAGCCTATGGAAGCTAAGGAGCCCCGGGGCGTGGCCAATTTAGGCCCCAGGGGCATGATTGGCAGGATTTATGTAGGGGACCACTCGACGTAACTACATACTGAATATCTAAGCTCTGGGCCTTGTGGTTTCAGAGAAGAAGATTTTTTAAGTTTTTCTCATTGTAAGTCTATGGGAGCTTACGAGCACCAGGTCATGGCCAATTATGACCCCAGGGGCACGATTGGCAGGATTTATGTAGCTGACCATATTACGTTGCTACATACTAATTATCTTAGCTATTAGCTATGGGCTTTATGGTTTCGGAGAAGATTTTTGAAGCTTTATTCCCCCATTTTAAGTCTATGGAAGCTAAGGAGCCCCAGGGGCATGATTGGCAGGATTTATGTAGGGGACCACTTGACGTTGCTACATACAAAACATCTAAGCTCTGGGCCTTGTGGTTTCAGAAGATTTTTTCAGTTTTTCGCATTGTAAGTCTATGGGGCTATATGTTGCCATGGCAACAAGGGTTTCCATCTGATCTGCCCCAAAACATTATGCATCCTTTCCCCCTAACTGATAATGCTTCACATGAAATTTAATTATTAAGCAAAAGGTCTTGTCATAGTGGATGGGTGCGCAGGTTGATTTGAGTCTCCGTTGGTCACATGGTCTTATTGTAGGTTTTGTCATGAGCAGGCTCATTTCTCAAAATGTTTATGAGTGACATGGTGTCAGCAGCAGAAGATCTCAGCTTCCAAAATATATCAAACCTTTTGTATGCACTCCAAATCCTTTTGGCCATTTTGAGGGAAAGTAATTGTACTTTTGACTTTCAGTCTGTGACATTTTCATTACAGTGCAGTTATGTCCATGTTCCTTTCCCTTTGGTGTCTTGGGTGCCGTGTGAGATACTTTTATCTATTCCTGATCATTGCATTCACTCATTATGAAAACACACCTATACAAATACAATGTAACCTTTATCGCCGAAAAAAAGAGAAAATTTTAAGATGAAAAATTGTGATATTTTTCTTATTTCTGCTCAAAATATAGATTGTGTGTACTCGTTAGAACCGCCTCATTGAGGCGGTTCTAACAAGTACATACAATCTATATTTTAGAGCAGAAATAAGAAAAATAAGGTTTACCCCTGTAAACCCCAGTTTTACTATATAAAAGTGGGGTTCAAGGGGGTCACTATTATATTGGCATGTTTTCGTGATGAGATCTGTTTTGGAATACCTTGCCTGTTTTTTTGTTGTTTTTTTTTCTGACCATTAAAATATCTGTAGAAATCTCTGGAATTCCTACTAAGTTATTCGCATACAAGTCATGCTGATTTCTAATGTCAGCCTTAAGTTTCAAATTTTGTCTGGAGTTTACAACTGTCCATCTTCTTTGCCTTAGCATGAATTTCATTTCTTCTTCAATCTCTCTTATCTCTGGTGTGATCCAGGGAATCTATGAAACAGATCTACAAGTTTTTGAGGTGATGTGTTTTTATGAAGAATCTTGAATGAACAAAGTTATCAAATTATTATGTTTTGTACCGGAAACCCTAAAACGGGTTACTGGCAAAAGTGCAGGCTCAGATCTGATCAGGGCCTACACTGTTGGCAAAAAGTTCAGCCATTCTCCAAATAAATTTAGAAGAAAACACAACCTGTCATCCCTAATTTTCGAAATGGACTCCTGTCATATATTAGGAGGAAGAAACCGTTTGATACAAAAAGGACTAAAGTTATCTTGTACAGATCAAGCATCTGGATGACCATTAACGTTTGTCCTGCTGAATATTTCAATATGTCACACCCACTACTGATTATCAGCCAATCAGATTACTTGATGCAAATTATTGCAACAAATTCATAATCTGGATGGCAAACAATGAAGATCCTGATCAGATGGCTTCTTCAGAAGCCATCTGATCTGGATCTACATTGTTTCAAAGATAAGGCATAGCCGGGCTCAGCAGGACAAGGGTTAAAGTATTTCTTCTTTGCAAATCTAAGTGCATCTTTCCTCACAGTTTCATAGTCACCTTTCCGATAAGACACCTTCCTCCGAGCGTTTTATAGGTGGAATGAAGACTTTTAAAATCCAGAAACAATATCATGATCACTAAGTTTGTCTGGAGGGTGATTTTCGTCAAATTAGCCTAGCTGGTAAAGACTGGTGTGAGAATCAAATCCAAAGTGTTCTTAATACAAGTAGAGAAGCCAGACCATGGTTATTGCTTGCTGAGCCAGTCAGACTAAACAATATCTCTGAAATTGAAGTCACCTCCAACATGGAGTGATGGAAGTTTTTATCCTTATGCTGCCACTGAATGCGATCAAGCTGATCTCTAACAATTAAGTCTCCAACTGTGCCACAAAGTGAGATGTTTTATTTTCGCTAACACCTTAACCTAGACTGATTCGGAGTTGTTTTCCAATTCCATGACTGGCATGCGAGAGGTGTCACTGAATGAGCAGCATCACCCCACCACCATGAACATTCCTATTTTCTTTCTGTACAAACTGTACTCACAAGTTTCTGGGAACAGCTCAAGAAATTGTAACTGTTTCGTCAATCTTTGTTTCCTGAACAGCCATGCCATCACGAAAACACGCCTATATAATTTTGACCACCTTGAACCTCACTTTTAGACAATAAAACTGGGGTTTACAGGGGTAAACCTTATTTTTCTTATTTCTGCTCTAAAATATAGATTGTAGGTACTCGTTAGAACCGCCTCACCGAGGCGGTTCCAACGAGTACCCACAATCTATATTTTAAGCAGAAACTAGAGCTGTCAGTGAAACTGACTAGGGCCCCGGCAGCGCTATCAGAGGAGTAGGAAAATGTTGAAAATTTGTGGACGGACAGACGGACGGACAGAGTGATTACTATAGGGCACCCACACTTTCAGTGCGGGGCCCTAAATAAGAAAAATATTACAATTTTTCATCTTAAAATTTTCATTTTTTCGGTGATAAAGATTACAATGTATTTGTATAGGCTTGTTTTTGTAATGTAAAAGTTCAAGTATTTTGCCTCTTATACCATTGATTTTATCTTGCAAAGTTACAAACCTGAAATTTGTACAAACGTATGCACAGTGTTTCACTTTATTGGTCAGCTATATTTACATTGGACGATCATAGCAAAGCTTCTTGATTATTTAAACCCTTTTGATGCCAATCACAACAACTGTAGTCTGCTTTGTTGTCTGCTGGTTACTTTAAGTCATTGACGCAAACGGTGTGGACCCAGATAAGACTGCTCCTCTAGGAACAGTCTGATCAGGGTCCACACTGTTTGCCTCTATGCAAAAATATGTTTGAAAGGTTTGCAAGAATATGCAGAAGGCATTAACACAGTTTTAGATGCAGATTTTCATGGCATCTTAAGGGACATGGGAACACCTTCAGGGAGGCAACTCCTGCAAATGTATTTTTGACTCCCATGTCAATAGGGGTCTACTCTTAAAGGAAAGAATTTTCTCCTGATGAGCAAATTCTTTCCTTTAAGAATATACCCCTTTTTGTGTGGGACAGGGCTTATAGAAAGGCGAACAGGAAGTCCTGAAAGTTGTCTCCCTTTGAAAAATGGTGGAAAAAAGTGCTAGGTGTATCCATTGGCCTAGAGGGTTAACCCTTTCAATTTGTAAACAAGTGTATATACATGTACCTATGTAAACTTTGAAGATCCTCATTTCACAAGAATATGTCAATATCTAATATACGAGGACTGTTCAAATATGAATGCAAGTAGAACGTTTTCTCATGCACTAATGCGAAAATCACCTGGAAATAAATATCACAGCGTAGAAAAACATTTTACCTATACATTGATACCAAACCTGTTAAAATCCGTGCACTTTAGCCATGTATATCGTTCGATAAACACTGTATACTCTTGTATACTAATACAAAACGTGGTTGGAAGCAGGTCAGAGTACGCCGTTGAAATACGGTCCTATATTAAGAATCGTATTCTTGGTACACAGTGCAAAGACATTTTTGATGAAATATGTTCGGTTCATGGGCATAATGAAATGTCTTTTCCGACAGTTTTTCGTTGGTGTAAGAAATTCAGCTGTGGGCTTGGCTCAACAGAAGATGCACCACATGATCGTCGGCCGAAAAGAGCAACATCTGCCAAGATGGTTGCTAGAGTGAAAGAAATAGTTGCTACCAGTGCACGATACACCACTAGGCAGATAGCTAGTATGGTTGGCATCTCATTAGGAGCAGCTCATATAATTCTGAAACGGGATTTGAAAATGAGAAAGATCTGTGCTAGATGGATTCCCCATCCGTTGAAAGATGAGCAGAAAAAGACACGCGTTCAGTGCGCCAAGAAAGTGCTTAAAAAGTTTCCAAATTACAATGCACGGTCTTTCGCTAATGTCGTCACAGGTGACGAGACATGGGTTCACTTTCTGAGCCAAAATGAAAGATTCAGAACAAAATATGGGCAACAAAGTATTGCAAAAGACCATGCATTGCAAAGCGGACCATGAGCGTCAAGAAGGTAATGTATGCCATATTCTTTTCAAATCAGGGCCCTGCTATTCAGGTTGCTGTGCCTAAAGGCAAATCTGTAAATGCGAAGTTTTACAAGAATAAAGTTCTTCGAAAATTGAAGAAATATTTCAAAGAACGAAGACCCGCAACTGGTTTGGCCAATGTCAGATTGCTACATGACAATGCGTCATCGCACAAGGCGTTCATTGTGCAAGACTATCTGAAGCAGGAAAAGGTTGTTGAACTCCCTCAACCCCCCGTATTCCCCTGACCTTGCCCCGTGTGACATTTTTTTTTGTTCCCGCGGCTGAAAAAATACCTCTCTGGTCGAAAATTTGTACAGCGCAAACACCTCAGTTCTGCAATATTCCAGTGCCTTCATAGTATACCTCGAAAAGACTATCAAAATGCATTTAATGATTGGATCAGAAGACTGAAAGTTTGTATATCTGTTAAAGGGGAATACTTTGAGGGGACAAAATAAATTTTTCATCAAAATCTATCACGGAATCATTTTTATGTGCTTAGTTGCATTCATATTTGAACAGTCCTCGTAGAAGAAACACAGGGGTGAAAGGGAGTTGTAGGTTTGTGAAGAAAGTGATATCATAACGATAACACACCCGTGCGATATAGTGCATTTCTCACATCTCCTAAATGGTTACTTTTCTGATGAAAATCTGTGATATTTTTCTTATCTATACTGCAAACATAGGTTGTGGGTGCTCGTGAGAACCGCCTCATTGAGGCGGTTCTAACAAGTACCCACAACCTATGTCTTGGAGCAGAAATAAGAAAAATAATGTATACCCCCATAAACCCCAGTTTTCTCTATATTAAGTGGGGTTTAGGGGGTGTTCATTTCACGGACTTGTTAACGTGATGAACAGCCGCAGGTAAGGGCATATAAAAAAAGTTTGGATAACAGGTTCAATGCCAATTTATTTTTTGTAAAATTTAAAAAGTGTGTATACTGTATAAAATCTTATGAAATCAAGTGTTCAAACTTCAATGACAACCAATGGTAATGTTAACCCCTGTACTGTCATGTTAGGTGTTTGTTTGTTAGTAATGGGGTTTAACGGCCCAGTCAACACTATTTAGGTCATTTTTGAGCCGGTCAGCTTACTTATCCATACTTTTCCTGGGCAGGGTTATACGTAAGCAGTTTACCAGTACAGTGCACATTATTTTGCCAGAAAATAACAACAGCCCTTCTTGAATCAGCGGAAGAGAGACATGCTAGGTCTAAAAGACTATTTTATGAAGGAAGCTGGGAGGCCTTTTGTCTGATAGACATTGATGTCCTGGTTAATGGGACATATCAGTTAAACTCTGTTTCAGTTATGACAAGGCATTCATTTAAAGAAACAAAAACAGACAAATGAATACAACAAAATATTTTATTTAGTAACTCAACAACAACTGTTTAGAGGCAGTAATATGTATTGCAAAGAATAAATAAAGCAGTGACTGTTTAACCCTTGTCCTGCTAATCCCGGATATGCCTTATCTTTGAAACAATGTAGATCCAGATCAGATGGCTTCTGACGAAGCCATCTGATCAGGATCTACATTGTTTGCCATTCAGATTGTAAATTTGTTGCAATAATTTGCATCAAGCAATCTCATTGGTTGATAATCGGTAGTGGGTGTGGCATATATAAATATTCAGCAGGACAAGGGTTAAGATAACTTTCTTGCTAAAATGGTTAATGTTTTGACCACAAACAAAATTGTTAACCTTTACCACTCTCTAGGCTAATTCAGGAGATGACAAATTGTTCATATTTTTCTTATTTTTCCCAGAAAACAGTACTTGACATCTCATGCAAATTGTCTCCATTTTCCCAGAAAACATAACTTGACATCTCATGCAAATTGTCTTCATAGGAAACAATTTCAATGAGATGTCAAATCCTGTTTTCTGGGAAAATTAGAAAAATATTTAAAAATGTCATCTGCACCACAAAAATACCGAGCATGCAGAGAATTAAGCTAATTATGCCCTGACAAATATGGCCCAGTTACCATTACGATAACACACCCGTGCGAATTGGTGCATTTTTACATATCTCCAAAATGGCCATTTTTCTAATGAAAATCTGTGATATTTTTCTTATAAATACAACAAACATAGGTTGTGGGAGCTCGTTAGAACCGCTTCATTGAGGCGGTTCTAACAAGTACCCACAACCTATGTCTTGGAGCAAGAATAAGAAAAATAATGTATACCCCAGTTTTCTCTATAGAAAGTGGGGTATAGGGGGGTCTTCATTTCACGGAATTGTTCACGTGATGATTTTTCTGGGAGGAAACTCTTCCAAAAATATTTCTGCTTCCCCTATCCATTTAAGTCAACTCTTAAACAAAAACAATTTGCTTGTTTCCTTTCAGAGTGGACCACTTTTCAGAGCAGTTGAGTTTACTGTAACCATTTCGGAGCACTGTATCAAGTACTAAAGGAGGACTCACAAAGTCATAAACAGTACTACATAACAAATTATGTACAGTCGAACTTCAATGGCTCGAACACCTTTTGGACCTCGAAAATCTGTTCGAGACAGGGGTAGTTCGAGCCACTGAGGTTACTGCCAGGAGGCATAACAAGATACTTTTAGACATATTTTCGGTGTTCTATAATGAAAATGCATGCTGTGTGTACTCATTAGAATCGCCTCATCGAGGCGACTCTAATGAGTACACACAGCATTCATTTGCAAGATTAAAGACTAAAGTCCCTTAATTATATCCCGCTATTTCTTATGTAGAGGATTTCGCTATGGGCTCAAGAATGGGTTCGACACATCCATGGTGAACGAGCCATCGGTGTTCGAGCTATCGAAGTTCTACTGTATATAGTTTTGTCAGTTGTCTACTCTGTCTATTGATATAAATGAATGCATCGGGTATATTTGCTGTAATTCTTTGCAAGCAATACAGATTTTTCCGACTAGGTATCTAGACCATTCTGCTTGGTGTTCAACTCTCAATTTCCATGTACCTGTGAAGTCACTATGAGCATAAGTTTGTTTCTTTCACCAATTGCACAACATTCACCATATATTCATTGATAGGCCCTTGAATTTTCTGAAATACAAAAACAACAGAATCATTATGTCTACTGTACATTAACCCTTATCTTGCTGTTCACGACAACCCAATCTTTGCAAACAGTGTAGATCCAGATCAGATGGCTTCTTCTAAAGAAGCCATCTGATCAGGATCTACACTGTTTGGCATTCAATTTATGAATTTGTAGCAATAAATTACATCAAGTAATTTGATTGGTTGATAGACAGAAATGGGTGTGGCTTAAATGAATATTCAGCAAGATAAGGGTTAAAATGCATATGCTATTAAAGCTAAATTTTCTGCTAAGATAAACTGTTTATGCATAAAAATGGCAGCAAAAGTTAACTCCATTATAATAACACACACATGTGACTTAGTGCATTTTTTCACTTCTCCAAAATGGCAACTTTTTCCGATGAAAATTTTACATTTTTTCTTATTGATACTCTGAACATAGATTGTGGGTGCTCGTTAGAACCATCTCAATGAGGCGGTTCTAACGAGTACCCACAACCTATGTCTTGGAGCAGAAATAAGCAAAATAATGTATACTCCTGTAAACCCCACTTTTCTCTATATGAAGTGGGGATTTGAGGGCTGTTCATTTCATGGCCTTGTTAACATGATGAGAAACATGGTTTATTACAGTTTGCAGTTTAATGGTCCATTTAATACTATTTAGTCATTTCAGGCTGGTCAGTCTACCTGACCTCACTTTTCATGGGCAGTCTTATATATAGGTGGTCAACGAGTACAGTGCAAATTCTTACACCAGATATTGACAACTGCCCTTCTTGAATCAGCGGATGAGAGACAATGACCCTAGAAATGATTTCATGATCAGGCCCACAACCCATTGGGTATCGAACTGACAACCTCCCGATTACCAGTCAGACTCACATCTGACAAAGCTTCTGGGACTGTGGTTTGCTACAGTGCTCAAACATATAAATTTCACAAGGGATTAAGGGGAATGGGAACACCTGGCACATTTCCCGCCATTTTTCAAAGGGAGACAACTTTTGGGACTTCCTGTTCGATTTTCTATAGTCTCAGCCCCACTGAAAAAGGGGTCTACTCTTAAAGGAAAGAATTTGCTCCTCAGGAGCAAATTCTTTCCTTTAAGAGTTGACCCCTATTGATATGGGAGACGAAAATACTTTTGCCGGAGTTGCCTCCCCTGAAGGTGTTCCCATTCCCCTTAAAAAAAGAGGTTCTGTACATCTCCACAGGGCAAATAAGTAAATTGCACGACCCGCAGAAAAAGCGACCGACTGAAGTCGGTTGATTTTCTAGAGTGCCCTAAAATCACCGTGTCATTCTGTCATTCTGTCAGTGAGTCCGTAACCCGTTTGTGAAAATTGGTGATAGTGACTTAACCGCTTGGAATATTTAAACAATTTTTGGCATACTGATAGATATCAATGAGATCTAAGCAATGAACCTGCGAAATATTACATTTCATTTAGTATAGCCTCGCCGAGGCGAAAAATGTGAAAATTTTCAAACTGCTTCTCCTCGGAAACCGTTGTGCCGATTGAAGTCAAATTTCATATGGAGCCTCTATGGGAAGGGGGAAACCAAAATTTGCTCATGGGGTCCAGGTCACATGACCAAAATGGCCGCCAAGCCATATATGGTCTGTCTGTCTGCCTGTCCGAAACCCGTTTGTGAAAATTGGTGATAGTGACTTAACCGCTTGGAATATTTAAACAATTTTTGGCATACTGATAGATATTAATGAGATCTAACCAATGAACTTGCGAAATATTACATTCCATTTAGTATAGCCTCGCCGAGGCGAAAAATATGAAAATTTTCGAACTGCTTCTCCTCGGAAACCATTGGGCCGATTGAAGTCAAATTTCATATGGAGCCTCTATGGGATGGGGGAAACCAAATTTGCTATGGGGTCTAGGTTACATGACCAAAATGGCCGCCAAGCCATACATGGTAAAAACCCTTCAAGAATAGTCTTCTCCAGAACCACTGGGCAGATTTCCACGAAACTTGATAAATAGAATCTGGGATGTAGGCCCATCATAAATTGCTAAAATGGTGACCCTGGGTTGACCTTGACTTTCTTTGTGCCTAGGTCAAACTTTGACACATATGCTTTTGTATTGGAAAAGTGAGAATGCATTTTATATTGCAAACGATTCAGAACACAGTACTTAAGTAATGAGATCTAACCAATGAACTTGCGAAATATTACATTCCATTTAGTATAGCCTCGCCGAGGCGAAAAATGTGAAAATTTTCGAACTGCTTCTCCTCGGAAACCGTTGGGGCGATTGAAGTCAAATTTCATATGGAGCCTCTATGGGATGGGGGAAACCAAAATTCACTCATGGGGTCCAGGTCACATGACCAAAATGGCCGCCAAGCCATATATGGTCTGTCTGTCTGTCCGTCCGTAACCTGTTTGTGAAAATTGGTGATAGTGACTTAACCGCTTGGAATATTTAAACAATTTTTGGCATACTGATAGATATCAATGAGATCTAACCAGTGAACTTGCGAAATATTACATTGCATTTAAAATAGCCTCGCCGAGGCGAAAAATGTGAAAATTTTCAAATTGCTTCTCCTCGGAAACCGTTGGGCCGATTGAAGTCAAATTTCATATGGAGCCTCTATGGGATGGGGGAAACCAAAATTTGCTCATGGGGTCCAGGTCACATGACCAAAATGGCCGCCAAGCCATATATGGTAAAAACCCTTCAAAAATAGTCTTCTCCAGAACCACTTGGCAGATTTCCACGAAACTTGATAAATAGCATCTGGGACGTAGGCCCATCATGAATTGCTAAAATGGTGACCCTGGGTTGACCTTGACCTTCTTTGTGCCTAGGTCAAGCTTTGACACATATGCTTTTGTATTGGAAAAGTGAGAATGCATTTTATCCTGCAAACGATTCAGAATCCAGTACTAAAGTATAAGATATATTTTTGCTCCTTACGATAAGGCGCATTTATTGGGGGAACCGTTTAAGGTCCAGGTAACATGACCAAAATGGCCGCCATACCCATATATGGTAACACTCATAAAGCTAAAAGCATCCGGCGGGTCGTGTACTTCAGCTGAAGCACTGGTTTTTAGCTGTCATTGGTCTGAGGCTATTTGTATCAGCTTCCTACCAAGACAGCTTTCCTTTTACCTATAGCTGGACTAATATGAAAAACGTATGAATAACAGCATCTTTTTTTGGTCACTTACCCAAAGTTACTAAGCACTCTTCAGTGCTAAAGTTCATGTGACCAATACTGATCTATAGGATATCCAGATAATAGCAGCATGAATTTTATCATAGTGGGCCCCGTCAAGCGATTTTGGTACTTATCGCCTATGCGAGCAGCGAAGGTTCAGGCGAGCCTGCGCATCTGCGCAGTCTCGCCAGAACCTTCGCTGCTCGCTCATACAAGCAGTGAATCAAGAGGAACCATCAGACAGAAAGCCACATCCCTGGCCCCTCTGAATGGCTCGGCATGCGCAGTTAAAATTTGTCATGACGGAATGCTCGAAGACACAAATTTGCTTTGCGGGGCTCATAGTGAGGTCAGGGAGTTGCATAATAGGATTATCTAAAGAATCTGAGCTGAAATCATGGGTTGAGCTTAGCAAACAGATAAACCCAGATCAGATGCTGCAAACACTGCATCTGATCAGGGTCTACACTGTTTGCTTATAGTACAGGAATTTAAGGGTTAGACACCCCAAAACACTGTGTCTGAACAGGGTCTACACTGTTTGCTTAAAAACTGGAATTTAAGGGTTAAACCAAATAGTTTGGACTATTTTCCTAGACTACACTCAGAGTCAATGGACCCACCAGTACTCTCAGTGCTTTGATTTATTTCTTTGATCTTTTGTTTGAAGTTTTAAAAGAGATGCACACTACAATACTTTGGTAAGTCATGATGATATATTTGGACAAAGCTTAACCGAAATTAAAAAATTTATTCAGAAGACCGGGTGCAGCCAAGCTGTTTTGGGCCCAACTTTGACAGTTTTTTTTAGCCACTGACTTTGATAATAAGGTAAAAGACAATCAGAATCTTATCACTGATATCAAAACCAAATCACTATTTTCCTACATCCAAGTGATGATAGCATTCAATTTGGTAAAGTGAGTGAGTGTTTGAGTTTATGTCCCACCAACAGCTAAGGTCATACGGTGACGGGACCTCGGTTTAAAGACTCATTCGCAAGTCTGGAGAAGCCCGGGAATCGATCCTGCGATCCCTGGTTTACAAGGGGAGTAGCGCAACCACTGCACCACAGAGGCTTCTGCAATTTGGTAAAAATCCTTCCAACAGTTCAGGAGATATAGTGCTTCCAAAGATCATTGCTGATGCTAACATCATTACACATTACGAAAACATGTCTATACAAAAAATTGTAACCTTAATCGCTGAAAACATTACGATAACAAACCCGTGCGACATAGTGCATTTTCTCACAGCTCTAAAATGGCTACTTTTCTGATGAAAATATGTGATATTTTTCTTATTTGCACTTCAAACATAATTTATGGGTGTTCGTTAGAACCGCCTCAATCATTGAGGTGGTTCTAACGAGTACCCACAACCTATGTATTGGAGCAGAAATAAGAAAAATTATGTATACCCCGTAAACCCCAGTTTTCTCTATAAAAAGTAGGGATTAGGGGGTGTTCATTTCACGGACTTGTTCATGTGATGGATGAAAATTTTAATATGAAAAATTGAGACATTTTCTTATTTCTCCTCAAAATATAGATTGTTGTTACTCGTTAGAACTGCCTCATCAAGGCTGTTCTAACGAGTACCCATAATGTTTATTTCAGAGCAGAAATAAGAAATATAAGGTTTACCCCTGTAAACCCCAGTTTTACTTTATAAAAGTGGGGTTCAAGGGGGTCAAAGCTTTATAGGCATGTTTGCATGATGATGAGATCAAAATGGGATTAGCACCGAATACAATAAATTATGTACCCTGCCTCTCCAGTTTGTGGTGTGTGTGGGGTGGGGTGGTGGGGGTGCAAAATTATTCTCATATTTCTCCTTGAGCTAATCATGTTGGGCAGCAGTACTATGAAATGTGTGTTACCGTAATGATCCTAAGTATTGGGACAGACAGGCCGAAGCAAACAGTGTAGACCGAGAGCAGTCTGATCAGGGTCTACACTGTATGCCATTCCCACTGCCATTTTTGGACTCCTTGCTGGATGATGAAACAAATTTGTTAAAATTTTAGGAGAATTACAGCAATCTCTCAAAATGTCAGAATTTTTGGGATTTTTACAGCAATTTACCTTAATTGCTGAGAATCTGTTATCTGGAGGGTTGTAGTAAGTAAACATGTGTAGATCTAGGAGTTTAAGCCACATTAGATCAGCATCAATTTCTATTAACTTCTTACAGCAGTCCTTACAAGCCTGAAAAAGAAACATGTAACCATCAGCTTAACAAGCCCATGCAAAAAACATCCCTGTAAACCCAACAATATATAGAGAAAAGTGGGGTTTACAGGAATATACATTAATGTCCTGATTTGTGCTCAAAAACACAGATTGTGGGTACTTGTTAGAACTCGCTCAATTTATGTTTGGACTAGAAATAAAAAAAATTCTCATAAATTTTCATCTGCAAAATGTTTGTAGATTTGATTTTAGCACACAGGTGTCTTATCATAATGTTACTGAACCCTTTTTGTACCAAATGGAATCTTCCTCCAAATATATAGCAGGAGCCCATTTCAAAATTTAGGGATGCCAGGTTGTGTTGTCTTCATTATTTATTTTGAAAAATGACTTATCTTTTTGCAAACAGTGTAGGCCTTGATCAGATGCCGCAGAATGCGGCATCTGATCAGGGCCTGCACTGTTTGCCAACTACTCGTTTTAAAATTTTCGCTACAGAATGGGTTAAGCAACCATTTTTACCCCCTTAGATGCTTGCTTCACATAGGTTTTACCATTTAGGCTAAGTTATTAAAACATTTTTTTACACATAAGGTTTTGAATTTATAGGTTACTGACTATATACTATGAAAATTGACCAACCCCGATAGCTCAGTTGGTACAGTGTCCGCTCTGGGGAACGGGAGGTCACGGGTTCGATCCCTGGCTGCGACATACCAAAGTCGTTAAAAATGGTACTAGCTGCTCCTCGCTTGGCACTCAGATTTACGGGGGCTGAGCTAGGACTGGTCGACCCAGTGTCAGGATAATGTGACTGGGTGTGGTATCATGTAATGTGTCTGGGACATGATACTTCAGTGAGGCAGCACTATAAAAGTGAGCATTGAGCTCCCTGTCGCAACCAGACACCGTCGTGATATGACTGAAAAATTGTTGAAAGCGACGTTAAACCCGAATTCACACACATATACTATGAAAAATTCAGCATAAGTTCATATGGCATATAATTATGTAGCTGTAACTTGTGGAACTGTAAGTACAGTATTTATCTTATGTATTTGGAAAGACAGGGCTGAGCAAACAGTGCAGACGCGGCATCTCATCAAGGTCTACACTGTTTGCCACTCATCCCACTATTTTTAGGCTCAACATTTGGTACTTAATTGTACTTGTTCAAATTTTACAGCAAGTATGGTAAGGAGTTTAGGAGTTTACTTTGGGTGAATAATGTAAATGAATTTTTGAATTCTATCTTTTTTGCTGCTTTTTTTCTTGGTGACATTTCATCTATGATTTTCTTACTACATATTCAGCAAAGAATTTGTAGAGGAGAAACTCAACTAACTTCTCAAAAAGGTTTCATACCTTTATGTTGTGTAAGCAAGAGCTGTAACTAGATGGTGATTTCTGTAATTTACAGTTCATGCAAAATTTCTGTATCCACAAGTCCCAACTTCAGGATGTAGGGATAATTGCACGCATCATTAAACATTTTCCGTCTTTGTAGTGTGTACAATCATGAGTGAAACCCAAATACACATTAGCTGGTATACTATAGTATTATTTCTTTTTTGAATTTCAATGATCAGTTTGTGTGAAAACTTTATAGTAGACAATACCTATTGAACAAGAAGTTGTCAGAAGACAACTTAGCTCACTTATAGAGGAATGAGTTGGATGTGGGCATGTTATTAAAAATAAAATTTCAACTTTTGCCCCATGTATTCATTTGTAAAAGAGTTAAACAAACTGCAGCAATCAAAAACGAACCATGAACTAAAGAACCACTGTCCGAACAAGAAATCTTGTTTTAAGTGTTCTTGTTTTTTTTTATTAAATATAATTTCAATTTTGCAGTTTTTGCCCCAAAAAGTTAGGAAAGAAAATAAATCAAGATATTTCCAGCCATGTTCCTCTGGTTTGAAGTCCAACACTCTATCCACTGCACCAAAGAGCTTGCAATAGAGGTAATACAGATGAAACTGTTAACTTTAACTTCAAAAGTCTAGTTTAGCCAAAAAACTTATGAAATGGAGTAAGAAAAAATATGTAAAATACTGCCTTTTTCCTGTTTGTCAAGTTGATTTGAAAATATATGTAAAATATTATAAATAATAAACTTTAACCTAATGCAGATGCCAATGCCGATGGGTATAGCAACAGCTCCCCCTTACTTTCCATTATGAAAACACGCCTATACAAATACATTGTAAATTTTATTGCCAGAAAAAGGTAAATTTTAAGATGAAAAATTGTGATAGTTTTAGCTCACCTGTCACGTAGTGACAAGGTGAGCTTTTGGGATCACTTTTTGTCCGTCGTCCGTCCCTGCGTCCGTCCGTGCGTCCGTAAACTTTTCTTCAAATGACATCTCCTCCTAAACCACTGATCCTATTTTGACCAAACTTCACAGGAATGATCCTTAGGTGGTCCCCTTTCAAAGTTGTTCAAATGGTTCCGGTCCGTTGCACATATAGGTCACAGTAGCCAAAAATAGATTTTTTTCACCGCAAACTTAAAAATCTTCTTCTCTGAAACCGCAAGGTCCAGGTCTTTGATATTTGGTATGAAGCTTCATCTAGTGGACCCCTACCAAGATTGTTCAAATTATAGTGCTGGGGCCAAAAATGCCCCCGCACGGGGGCCCTTTGGTTTTACTTGGGCTTATATAGGGAAAATCTTTAAAAATCTTTTCTCTGAAACCGCAAGGCCCAGGTCTTTGATATTTGGTATGAAGCTTCATCTAGTGGACCCCTACCAAGATTGTTCAAATTATAGTGCTGGAGCTAAAAATGCCCCCGCACGGGGGCCCTTTGGTTTTACATGGGCTTATATAGGGAAAATCTTGAAAAAACTTCTTCTCTGAAACCCCAAGGCCCAGGTCTTTGATATTTGGTCTGAAGCTTCATCTAGTGGACCCCTACCAAGATTGTTCAAATTATAGTGCTGGGGCCAAAAATGCCCCCGCACGGGGGCCCTTTGGTTTTACATGGGCTTATATAGGGAAAATCTTTAAAAATCTTCTTCTCTGAAACCGCAAGGCCCAGGTCTTTGATATTTGGTATGAAGCTTTATCTAGTGGACCCCTACCAAGATTGTTCAAATTATAGTGCTGGATCTAAAAATGCCCCCGCACAGGGGCCCTTTGGTTTTACATGGGCTTATATAGGGAAAATCTTGAAAAACCTTCTTCTCTGAAACCCTAAGGCCCAGGTCTTTGATATTTGGCATGAAGCTTCATCTAGTGGACCCCTACCAAGATTGTTCAAATTATAGTGCTGGGGCCAAAAATGCCTCCGCACCAGGGCCCTTTTGTTTTACATAGGCTTATATAGGGAAAATCTTTAAAAATCTTCTTCTCTGAAACCGCAAGGCCCAGATCTTTGATATTTGGTATGAAGCTTCATCTAGAAGACCCCTACCAAGATTGTTCAAATTATAGTGCTGGAGCTAAAAATGCCCCCCACACGGGGGCCCTTTGGTTTTACATGGGCTTATATAGGGAAAATCTTGAAAAATCTTCTTCTCTGAAACCGCAAGGCCCAGGTCTTTGATATTTGGTATGAAGCTTCATCTAGTGTACCCCTTCCAAGATTATTCAAATTATAGTGCTGGGGCCAAAAATGCCCCGGCACCAGGGCCCTTTTGTTTTACATAGGCTTATATAGGGAAAATCTTTAAAAATCTTCTTCTCTGAAACTGCAAGGCCCAGGTCTTTGATATTTGGTATGAAGCTTCATCTTGTGGACCTCTACCAAGATTGTTCAAATTATAGCCCTGGGGCCAAAAATGCCCCCGCTCCGGGGCCCTTTGGTTTTACATAGACGTATATAGGGAAAATCTTGAAAAATCTTCTTCTTTGAAACCACAAGGCTTAGGTCTTCGATATTTGTTATGAAGCTTCAGCTAGTGGACCTCTACAAAGATTGTTCAAATTATAGCCCTGAGACCAAAAATGCCTCCGCCATGTGGCCCTTTGGTTTTACATAGACTTATATAGGGAAAATCTTTAAAAATCATCTTCTCTGAAACACAAGGCTTAGGTCTTTGATATTTGTTATGAAGCTTCAGCTAGTGGACCTCTACCAAGATTGTTCAAATTATTGCCCTGGGGCCAAAAATGCCCCTGCTCCGGGGCCCTTTGGTTTATATAGGGAAAACCTTGTTTTACATAGACTTCTATATGCAGGGTACACCTTTAAAATCTTCTTCTCTGAAACCAGAAAGCCCAGGTCTTTCATATTCAATATGAAGCTTCATCTTGTGGACCTCTACCAAGATTGTTCAAATTATAGCCCTGGGGCCAAAATTGACCCTGCCCGGGGCCCACTTGTTATACATTGGATCAGGTGAGCGAACCAGGGCCCTCTTGTTCTTATTTGTGCTCAAAATAAAGATTGTGGGCTCTCGTTAGAACCGCCACATCGAGTACCCACAATCTATATTTTAGAGCAGAAATAAGAAAAATAAGGTTTACCCCTGTAAACCCCAGTTTAACTATACAAGAGGGCCCAATGGCCCTATATCGCTCACCTGTTTACAAGAAAATCATTACTGTAGGAGACCACTTGACATTGCTACATACTAAATATCTAAGCTCAGGCAAAGCGGTGTCCATGCTTATAAACCCTAATGGTTTCATTGGGTGACAGGGCTTGAGATGTAATTTCATCTCAATGTCTGGTAAAAGTCCCACAAAATTGGAAGAGACATCTCCAAAATGACCTATACAGTGTTGTCGGGGATGTAAAACCTCAAATCAAACAAAATCTGTGCCTTAAGGTTTTGGAGAAAAAGATTTTTTTAAGTTTTTTCCAGTATAAGTCTATAGAAGCTAATGAGCCCTGGGGCTTGGCCTATTTTGACCCAAAAGGCACGGTTGGCAGGATTTATGTAGGCGACCATTTTGTGCTGCTATATACTAAATTTCTAAGGTCTGTACTTCATGGTTTCAAGGAAGATGTTTGAAGCTTTTTCCATTATAAGTTTGTTGGAGTTAAGGGGCCACAGGATTTGGACCCCAGGGGCATGATTGGCAGGATTCATGTAGGCGACCACTCGACATTGCTACATGCTAAATACCTAAGCTCTGGGACTTATGGTTTCAGAGAAGAAGATTTTTTCCCCCATTTTAAGTTGATTTTTTTTTCTTTTTTTTTTTTTTTCATTATAAGGGCCCTGTGGTTTCAGAGAAGAAGATTTTTGAAGTTTCTCCAATTGTAAGTCTATGGAAGCTAAAGAACCCTGGGGTGGGGCCAATTTGGATCCCAGGGGCATAACTGGCAGGATTTATGTAGGTGGCCACTTGACATTGCTACATACTAAAAATCTAAGCTCTGGGCCTATGGTTTCATAGAAGAAGATTTTTTAAGTTTTTTTTCCATTATAAGTCTATTGGAGGTGATGAGCTCGGGCGTGGCCAATTTTGACCCCAGGGGCAGGGTTAACAGGATTTATGTAGATGGCTATTTTATGTTGCTAGATACTAAATATCTAAGTTCTGTGCTTCACAGTTTCTGAGAAGAAGATTTTTGAAGCTTTTTTCCATTATGAGTCTATGGGAGCTAAGGGGCCCCGGGGGCGTGGCCCATTTGGACCCCAGGGGCATGATTAGCAGGAAATATGTAGGTAACCACTTGCCGTTGCTACATGCTAAATATCTAAGCTCTGGGCCCTGTGGTTCAGAGAAGAAGATTTTTGAAGGGTTTTTTTTCCATTATGAGTCTATGGGTGCTAAGGGGGTCCAAGGGTGTGGCCCATTTGGACCCCAGTGGCATGATTGGCAGGATTTATGTAGGTAACCACTTGCCGTTGCTACATGGTAAATAACTAAGCTCTGGGCCCTGTGTTTTCAGAGAAGAAGATTTTTGAAGCTTTTTTCCATTATGAGTCTATGGGAGCTAAGGGGCCCCGGAGCATTGCCCATTTGGACCCCACGGCATGATTGGCAGGATTTATGTAGGTGACCACTTGCCATTGCTACATGCTAAATATCTAAAAGTTGTGGGCCCTGTGGTTTCAGAGAAGAAGATTTTTGAAGTTTTTTTTTTCCATTAAAAGCCTATAGGAGCTAAGGGGCCCCGGGCGTGGCCCTTTTGAACCCCAGGGGCATGATTTGCAGGAATTATGTAGGTGACCACTTGCCGTTGCTACCTGCTTAATATCTAAGCTCTGGGTGCTGTGGTTTCAGAGAAGAAGATTTTTTAAGCTTTTTTTAAATATGAGTCTATGGGAGCAAAGTGGCCCCGGCGCGTGGCCCATTTGGACCCAAGGGGACTGATTGGCAGGAATTATGTAGGTGACCACTTGCCGTTGGTACATGCTAAATATCTCAACTCTGAGCCCTGTGGTTTCAGAGAAGTAGATTTATGAAGCTTTTTTTTTTAAATTATTAGTCTATGTGAGCTAAGGGGCCCCGGGGCGTGGCCCATTTCGACCCAAGGGGCATGATGGACAGGATTTATGTAGGTGACCACTTGCCGTTGCTAAATGCCAAATACCTCAGCTCTGGGCCCTGTGGTTTCGGAGAAGAAGATTTTTGAAGCTTTTTTCCATTATGAGCCTATAGGAGCTAAAGGGTCCCGGGGGGTGGTCCGTTTGGACCCCAGGGGCATTATTGGCAGGAATTATGTAGGTGACCACTTGCCGTTGCTAAATGCTAAATATCTAAGCTCTGGGCCCTGTGGTTCCCGAGAAGAAGATTTTTGTTCCATTATGAGTGTATGGGAGCGGAGGGGCCCCGGGTTGTCGCCCATTTGTCTTTGGGAGCTAAGGGGCCCCGGGGTGTGGCCAATTTGGACCCCAGGGGCATGATTGGCAGGAATTATGTAGGTGACCACTTGCCGTTGCTACATGCCAAATATCTCAGCTCTGGGCCCTGTGGTTTCAGAGAAGAAGATTTTTGAAGCTTTTTTTCCATTATGAGTCTATAGGAGCTAAAGGGCCCCAGGGTGTGGCCCGTTTGGACCCCAGGGGCATGATTGGCAGGAATTATGTAGGTGTCCACTTGCCGTTGCTACATGCTAAATATCTAAGCTCTGGGCCCTTTGGTTTCTGAAAAGAAGATTTTTGAAGCTTTTTTTTCCATTATGAGTCTATGTGAGCTAAGGGCCCCTGGGGCGTGGCCCATTTGGACCCTAGGGGCATGATTGGCAGGATTTATGTAGGTGACCACTTGCTGTTGCTACATGCCAAATACCTCAGCTCTTGGCCCTGTGGTTTCAGAGAAGAAGATTTTTGAAGCTTTTTTCCATTATGAGTCTATAGGAGCTAAAGGGCCCCGGGGCGTGGCCAGTTTGGACCCCAGGGGCAAGATTGGCAGGAATTATATAGGTGACCACTTTCCGTTGCTACCTGCTAAATATCTAAGCTCTGGGCCCTGTGGTTTCCGAGAAGAAGATTTTTGAAGCTTTTTGTTCCATTATGAGTCTATGGGAGCGAAGGGGCCCCGGGGCGTCACCCATTTGGAACCCAGGGGCATGATTGGCAGGAATTCGGTAAGTGACCACTGGCCGTTGCTACATGCTAAATATCTAAGCTCTGGGCCCTGTGGTTTCAGAGGAGAAGATTTTTGAAGCTTTTTTTTTCATTATGAGTCTTTGGGAGTTAAGGGGCCCCGGCTTGTGGCCAATTTGGACCCCAGGGGCATGATTGGCAGGAATTATGTAGGTGACCACTTTCCCTTGCTACATGCCAAATATCTCAGCTCTGGGCCCTGTGGTTTCAGAGAAGAAGATTTTTGAAGCTTTTTTCCATTATGAGTCTATAGGAGCTAAAGGGCCCGGGGCGTGGCCAGTTTGGACCCCAGGGGCAAGATTGGCAGGAATTATATAGGTGACCACTTGCCATTGCTGCCTGCTAAATATCTAAGCTCTGGGCCCTGTGGTTTCCGAGAAGAAGATTTTTGAAGCTTTTTGTTCCATTATGTGTCTATGGGAGCGAAGGGGCCCCGGGGCGTCGCCCATTTGGAACCCAGGGGCATGATTGGCAGGAATTATGTAGGTGACCACTGGCCGTTAATACATGCTAAATATCTTAGCTCTGGGCCCTGTGGTTTCAGAGAAGAAGATTTTTGAAGCTTTTTTTTCATTATGCGTCTTTGGGAGCTAAGGGGAGTGAGTTTTAGTTTTACGTCTCACCAACAGCTAAGGTCATACGGAGACGGGGCCTCGGTTTAAAGACTCATCCGAAAGTCTGGAGAAGCCCGGGATCGATCCTGCGATCCCTGGTTTACAAGGCGAGTAGCGTAACCACTGCACCACGGAGGCTTCTACATTGGGAGCTAAGGGGCCCCGGGGTGTGGCCAATTTGGACCCAAGGGGCATGATTGGCAGGAATTATGTAGGTGACCACTTTCTGTTGCTACATGCCAAATATCTCAGCTCTGGGCCCTGTGGTTTCAGAGAAGAAGATTTTTGAAGCTTTTTTCCATTATGAGACTATAGGAGCTAAAGGGCCCCGGGGCGTGGCCCGTTTGGACCCCAGGGGCAAGATTGGCAGGAATTATATAGGTGACCACTTGCCGTTGCTACCTGCTTAATATCTAAGCTCTGGGCCCTGTGGTTTCCGAGAAGAAGATTTTTGAAGCTTTTTGTTCCATTATGAGTCTATGGGAGCGAAGGGGCCCGGGGCGTCGCCCATTTGGAACCCAGGGGCATGATTGGCAGGAATTATGTAGGTGTCCACTGGCCGTTGCTACATGCTAAATATCTAAGCTCTGGGCCCTGTGGTTTCAGAGAAGAAGATTTTTGAAGCTTTTTTTTTCATTATGAGTCTTTGGGAGCTAAGGGGCCTTGGGGTGTGGCCAATTTGGACCCCAGGGGCATGATTAGCAGGAATTATGTAGGTGACCACTTACAATTGCTACATGCCAAATATCTCAGCTCTGGGCCCTGTGGTTTCAGAGAAGAAGATTTTTGAAGCTTTTTTCCATTATGAGTCTATAGGAGCTAAAGGGCCCCGGGGTGTGGCCCGTTTGGACCCCAGGGGCATGATTGGCAGGAATTATGTAGGTGACCACTTGCCATTGCTACATGCTAAATATCTAAGCTCTGGGCCCTGTGGTTTCCGAGAAGAAGATTTTTGAAGCTTTTTTGTTCCATTATGAGTCTATGGGAGCAAAGGGGCCCCGGGGCGTGGCCAATTTGGACCCCAGGGGCATGAATGGCAGGAATTACGTAGGTGACCACTGGCCTTTAATACATGCTAAATATCTAAGCTCTGGGCCCTGTGGTTTCAGAGAAGAAGATATTTTAATTTTTTCCCATTGTAAGTCTATGGGAGCTATATGTTGCCATGGCAACCAGAATTCCAATCTGATCAGCTCAAAAACCTTATGCATCCTTTCCCCCTACCTGATGATGCTTCTCATGAAATTTGATCAAGATTGACCATGGGGTATTAGAGATATACTTATTTGAAATTGTTTACGGACGCACGGATGCACGCACATCTTTACGGATGTATACTTGCGTGTCTTCATCCCTACAAAGTACCCTTGTGTGTCATATTTCCAGGAAATTTCTTGAAAGCTCTGGGCCCTGTGGTTTCAGAGAAGAAGATATTTTAATTTTTTCCCATTGTAAGTCTATGGGAGCTATATGTTGCCTTGGCAACCAGAATTCCAATCTGATCAGCCCAAAAACCTTATGCATCCTTTCCCCCTACCTGATGATGCTTCTCATGAAATTTGATCAAGATTGACCATGGGGTATTAGAGATATACTTATTTGAAATTGTTTACGGACGCACGCACATCTTTACGGATGTATACTTGCGTGTCTTCATCCCTACAAAGTACCCTTGTGTGTCATATTTCCAGGAAATTTCTTGGAATTTCTTGGAAAAAAAGACACACAAGTAACTATTTTTAGACACACAAGACACTGACGGAATAAATCGCATTGAGTTCAATGGAAGTGTCCATACTTTTAAACACACAAGTATACATCTGTTCCTGCGCACGGACGGACGCACGATGGACGACGGACAAAAAGTGATCACAAAAGCTCACCTTGTCACTACGTGACAGGTGAGCTAATAAAAGTGGGGCTCAAGGGGGTCAAAATTATATAGGTGATTTTTCGTGATGGTAAGGCAGGCTAATAATTATAATATGAAATATTGAACACAAGATATAGTTCCAAACAATTGACCTGAGACTGGTGAACTCTATTAAAATAATTTCACACCCGACTGAATGCATGTATTTATCTTCGCCGTCTCCCGAAGATTGCGATATTGTTATTTAATACATAGAGGTCGGTAAATGGGTTGCAATTCACGAGATGCCGAAAATTCACGAGAAGTTTACGAAAGCTGACGTATTAGTCGATAACACTGACTAATTTATTCCTTGCATGAATGTCAGTCTCATGTCAAATTATTTGTACTATATATCAGAAGTGACTAATAACTATGATATAAACAGATCAGCATGCAGTATTCCAGATTTTGTCCATATTCTCCTTTACTGGACCATGTATATACACTTTTTCTCATGAGCAAATTAATCTTTTTTAAACTGACAGGCACATGAACATTGACATTTCACATATGTACTTACACTCTGTAACGACTGTGGCTGCTTTGAACTTAAATATGGTAGAAAAGATGATGCTAGCAGGTCAAGGTCATTTCCACGGATGCCAATTACTTTTGCAATCTGACCCATGTGTCTTAAAATAGCCATCTGGAGTTTGTAGTTAACTGTAAATGTGTAGGCTGATCCTGCATTAATACTGAAAAAACAAAAACAAAGTCAAGGCCATTGACATAATGATGCTACTAAGTCAAGGACCAATGCCAATGCCAATGCCGCGCTGGGGGTAATACAATAGCTCTTACTGGACTTCGATGTATATAAGGGGGAAGATTACATTCAGTTGACTGCACTGATACAGAAATAAACAAAGAAAGTCAAGGTCATTGCTATAACAAGCAGTTCATATTCACCATATTTGCATTTTTTGCTGGCTTCTAGCTTGCATGTTGTCAATATTGGAAAAACAGGTAACCAGACCCCCTGACCTTTCAAGGTCAGGGGGATCTGGTTACCTGTTTTTCCAACACTGATAACCTTCAGACTAGGAACCAGCAGATAACCCACGTTCCAAAAAGATTCCAAGCAGACATATTGTTTGTTTGTTTGTTTGAATTGTTTTATGTTTCCATCAACACTATTTAGGTAAATCTGGAAATGTTGTTGCCAATTTTGTGGGACTTTTACATAACATTGACATGAAATGACATCTCAAGCCCCACCGCCCAAACAAACCAATAGGGTTTATATGCAGGGACGGTCCACCAAACTTTTAGGATTTTTACCATATATCTGATAGCAAAGCATGCAAAAAAAACTTCGAGACAGGGCAAAATGAAACTTTTGGCCAGGTTTCTGGAAATAAGACCTTGCTTTTGGTTTGTTTTCTTGTCACACGTTACAATGGGTTAAGTGGTAATTGAAATGTGTTTCCCCAAATACTCTCAGTAGGAACAGAAAATGTACATATTTGCTAAAATGTTAAACTCATCAGCCCACTTTATACAGGAAACCTAAAAAGGGTTATTTGTAAACAGTGCAGGCCCAGATCAGATGCTGCAGAACAGCTGAATAAAACTCTGAATCTATATCATACCAAATATGAACAAAACTCCTTCATTTGGTTTGGAAAATATGTGCTTTTAAAAACCTCCTAAGTCTGTGACCTTGACCTTGAGGTTATGGGGCCTGTATGGGGTATTGCTGCCTAAAACTTTGGGCCTTTATCTATCATCTTACAAAATATGAACCAAATCCAGCTTTGGTTTGGAAAATGTGAGCTCTTAAAACACTTTAACATAAAATTTTCTAAGTCCATGACATTGACCCTGGGGTCATGGGTCTGGGTGGGGGTATTGCTATATAAAACTTTTGACTCATATCTATCATCATACCAAATATGAACCAAATCAATCGTACATTTTGAAAATATGAGCTCTTAAAAGACTTAAACACAAAATTTCTAAGTCTGTGACCTTGACATGGAGGTCATGGGCTTGGATGGGGGTATTGCTGAATAACACTTTGGGCCTATATCTATCATCTTACAAAATATGAACCAAATCCATCATATGGTTTGGAAAATGTCATCTCTTAAAAAACTTTAACATTAATTTTCTAAGACGATGACCTTGACCTTGAGGTCATGGGCCTGGGCAAGATTCATTACGATAACATAACCGTGCGAATTGGTGCATTTTTACACATCTCCAAAACGGCCATTTTTCTGATGAAAATCCGCGATATTTTTCTTATAAATACTGCAAACATAGGTTGTGGGTGATCATTAGAACCGAGTACCCACAACCTATGTTTTGGTGCAAGAATAAGAAAAATAATGTATACCACCCCTCTAAACCCCTGTTTTATCTGTATAAAGTGGGGTATAGGTAGGGGGGGGTCTTCATTTCACGGACTTGTTCACGTGATGATTGCTGAATAAAACTTTGGACTGATATCTATCATCCAAACAAATATGAACCAAATCCATCATATATTTTGGAAATTTTGAGCACATAATAAATTTAACGTAAATGTGGATGCAGATGCCGAATCCAACGCCAACGCTAATGCCAACGCCGGGGTAGTGCAATAGCTCTTCCTGGACTTTGTCCAGGCGAGCAAAAATAAATATACCTGACACCACTTAATTTTCAAAATGGACTCCTGTTGTATATAAGGGGGAAGATTCCATTCAGTACAAAACAGGTTACAAGGAATACACCTGACCTAATTTCTGTTTTAACCCTTTTTGTACAAATGCAATCTTTCACCTTATATATAGCAGGAGTCCATTTCGAAATTTAGGGGTGTGGGTTGTGTTTTCTTCAAAATTTATTTGGAAAATAGCTGGACTTTTTGCAAACAGTGAAGGCCCTGATCAGACGCCACGTTCTGCGGCGTCTGATCTGGGCCTGCTCTGTTTGTCAACTACCCGCTTTGGGGTTTCTGGTAATAAATGGGTCAATAAAGACTGGAACAAATTCAATGATGGAATGAACTATTTCATAAATTCAGAAGGGAAAGTGTGATTGAGAGAGAGAGAGAAGGGGGTGGAAACATACCTGATTTTTGCCTGGCTGTGTAAGAAACTCGTGAGTTTTGGAAGGACATCCTTGCTGATTCTTTGTCTCACAAAGTCTCCAGTCACTTGTGATATTGTCTCAAGAACATCAATGGCCTGTAAAATATCAACACTAATTTTATCATCTAAGCATAACTTGCCCATGTCACATATTTCCAAAACTAATAATTTTAATACAAATTGTAATATTTTTCTAATTTCTGCTTCAAACATAGATTGTTGGTGCTCGTTAGAACCACCACAATGAGGCGGTTCGGCTGAGTACCCACAATCTATGTTTTGAAGCGGAAATAAGGGTAGTAATGCATCACCCTGTAAACCCCAACCACAGTTTTCTCTGTATAAAATGGGGTTTACATGGGTGCTTATTTCATGCTACTATATCATGGGTACTTGATGATATGAGTCATGTCAAGCGAAACTGCATTTTCAGACATGTGCTCCATGCAAAGACCCAAATCAGCAAAAGCATCCATATAGTCTGATCAGACTTTGCTCTTTGCAATATGGATGCCCAATGACTGGAAGCTTCTTCATACAGTTCACTGAATGCTTTTTCATGCAGATTACTGAAAGCTTTTTCATGCAGATGACTGAAGCGTCTTCATGCAGATGAGAGAAAGCTCCTAAGTAGATGCTTCTTCATGTAATTGACTGAAAGCTTGTTCATGCAGATGACTGAAAGCAGATGACTAAAAGTTTCTTCATGCAGATGACTGACGAACGCTTATTTGTGCAGATCACTAAATGCTTTTTCATGCAGTTAACTGAAAGTTTTTTCGTGCAGATGATGGAGAGCTTTTCATGCAGATGACTGAAAGCATCTTCATACAGAGGACAGAAAGTTCTCAAACAGATGACTGAATGCTCCTAGGTGACTGAAAGTGTCTTCATGAAGTTGAAAGGTTTTTCATGCAGATGACTGAAGAAAGCTTCTTCACGTAGATAACTGATAGTGTCTTTACGCAGATGACAAAGTTGCTTCATGCAGCTGACTGACAGTTTCTTCATGCAGATGACTGATGAAAGCATCTTCCTGCAGATGACTGATGGAAATTTCTTGATGACAGAAAGCTCTTAAACAGGTAAGTGAATGCTAATTCATGTAGTTGACTGAAAGCTTCTTCATGCGGATGACTGAATGCTACTTCATGAAGATGACTGAAAGTGTCTTCAAGCAGATAACTGGAAGCTTCTTCATGCATATGACTTAAAGCTGCTTCTTGCAGATGATCGATGAAAGCTTCTGAATGGGGATGACTGATGAAAGCTTCTTCATGCAGATGACTTAAAGTCTCTTCCTGCAGATTACTCAGGCTTCTTTATACAGATCACTGAAAGCATCTTCATGCAGATGACTGATGAAAGCTTCTTAATGCAAATGAATGAGAAAAGTTTCTTCCTGCAGATTACTGAGGCTTCTTCATGACAATGACTGATGAAAGCTTCTTATGCCATTGACAGATGAAAGCTTCTTCCTGCAAAAGACTGATAGAAGTTTCTTGATGCAGACAACTGAAAGCTTCTTACTAAGGTGACAGAATGGGTCTAAATGCATGCAGGTGTCCAAAAACTTTTTCATGTCAATGACTGATGAAAGTGTCTTCCTGCAGATGACTGGTGGAAGTTTCTTGATGCAGATGACTGAAAAGCTTCTTTATGCAGCGAATGAAAGTTTCTTCATGCAGATGACTAAAAGCTTCTTCATGCAGATGACTGAATGTATCTTCATGCAGAGGACTAAAAGCTTCTTCATGCAGAAGCCTGATGAAAACTTCTTCATGCTGATGACTGAAAGCTTTTTCATGTGGATGACTTAAAGCTTTTTCATGAAAACAACTAAAAGCTTCATGCCCATGCCTGATGAAAGTTTCTTCATGCCCATGCTTGATGAAAGCTTCTTCATGCTGATGACTGAAAGCTTCTCCATGCTGATGACTGAAAGCTTCTTCATGCTGATGACTGAAAGCTTCTTCATGCTGATGACTAATAAAAGCTTCTTCATGCTGATGACTGATAAAAGCTTCTTCATGCTGATAAGTGATAAAAGCTTCTTCATGCTGATGAATGAAAGCTTCTTTGTGCAGAAGACTGCCTTAAGCTTCTTCATGCAGATGAATGAAAGCTTCTTCATGAAGTTGACTGAAAGCCACTTCATGCAAATGACTGATGAAAGCTTTTTCTTCTGCTTTTTTGTGCAGAAGGCTGCTGTAAGCTTCTTCATGCGGATGAATGAAAGCTTCTTTGTGCAGAAGACTGCCTTAAAGACAGGATTTTCATGCCGGGGGGTCTGGTTCCCAGCTTAAACATGAACAGGTAACCAGGAGATAAAAGTAGGTGTGGCTTGATCTTGGTGGGCTGGCTACCTATAGGAGCCATAAAACTGATAAGGATTATAGGATATAATTGACTGTAATAATCAGCTGCTGTCCGTATATTTATCAAACAAATACCTTCAAAAATTGGACATAAATTATGCTTCATAAACAAAGATTTTTTTATTTATTAACATTTAAATAGAAAAAAAATCTAGTTTTGTGTAGTAGAAAATAAAATAGCAAACCCGACTGAAATCAGAAAACGATTTTATCTGAATGTCAGTTTATGTTTGGAAGAAATATAATGTGTGTTTTCATATTTTTCTCTGTACACAATAACCTCTCTGTAACACACTTCACTGTAAAAAGATTTTGGGATATAACACAGTTCTAACACATATCCCAAAAATCGTTAGAACCGCCTAATTGAACATTTGTATGTGTGAAATGCTAGTCCTAGTACTCATAAGAAATATACCTAGTACCAACACTCTCTCTGTCCCCGCCCATCGGGGCTTGAAGAAATATATGGGCTGCATGGTGCTTCCACGCAGAGTTGAAACCGACCAGCACACGAGTACTGGTAAACAGCTTAGAGGATCTAAGCCTGCCTAGGCGAAGCGGTGTCCGTCCATGCTTATAAACCCTATTGGTTTCATTGGGCGACAGGGCTTGAGATGTCATTTCATCTCAGTGTCAGGTAAAAGTTCCACAAAAATGGAAGCAACGTCTCCAAAATGACCTTTACAGTGTTGACGGGGACGTTAAACATCAAATCAAACAAACAAACCAACACTCTATAGTATATTGTGGGGGCTCATTTGAATTGCCTCATTGAGGTCATACAAATGTATACCTCACTTGATAGTATATTGTGGGTGTTCATTAGAACTGCGTGATTAAGACCATTCTAACAAACACCCAAAATCTATATTTTATTTAAAAAAATCTGAACTGAGATTAGAATGAGATAAGTCTGGACATCAATTTTATTCATTCAGCCATTCCATCATTTGTTTAGCTGTGTCAATTTTATTTAATTTATTTTACTAAGACTGCCTGTGTAAAATTCATTTTACTTTTATTTCTCTTCTTCTATAAGAAGAAAAACAAGAAGAAGAATGGAAAAATCTTTCTATTATATCAAATTTAAAAAACAATTCTTTCATTCAAACATTATTTATTTATTTATTTATTTATTTATTTATTTATTTATTTATTTATTTATTCAACAAATTTGAAGCTTTAATTTTTTATTATTTATTTTTTTTTTGGTATATTAGAACTAAATATGCTACATAATTAACCTTTATTTAATATGTTTGTATTTTCTTTCTTTGTAATTTAAAAATAAAAAAAATTGTTTTGTTTGTCTAT
The DNA here is from genome assembly GCA_963580285.1 of Lucinisca nassula. Lineage (NCBI taxonomy): Eukaryota > Metazoa > Mollusca > Bivalvia > Lucinida > Lucinidae > Lucinisca > Lucinisca nassula. Next base: position 156,845,880 of record OY757012.1, on the reverse strand, counting down.
TGAAACCAATTATGGAGTGTGCCTGCTGTTACATAATTGAGATAACAAGGTTAGCTTCAAACAGAGCAGAGCTGTCAATCAATTATTATTAAAATGTCAATCATTGTGATGTCACAGTAGGTCTCCATTTACAGCCAATCAGATAAATAGAATTTGATGTTAACCCTTCAGAGGTCAGACAAAGAATGACTCAGGTTTTCCTGTGCTCCCTTAAATAGTCCAGTCCTGTCTTTAAGATTCTTCATGCAGATGAATGAAAGCTTCTTCATGAAGTTGACTGAAAGCCACTTCATGCAAATGACTGATGAAAGCTTTTTCATGCGGATGACTAAAAGCTTCTTCATGCAGATTACTGAAAGCTTCTTCATGCAGATTACTGAAAGCTTCTTCATGCAGATGACTGAAGCTTAATTATAAATGTGACTGTAGTGAAATTTTTATCCCTTCTATTGATTGATGAAATAACCAAGTTTACCTTGATAGTGACTAGTTTTTCTTCATCACAAAATCGGAGGCTCATCGCTGGCCAGACCTCATGTATTAGTGGTAGTAAAGTATCTGAAAATTAATTGATACCAATTTTAACCCCCACCATGCCAAATCTGGATATATCTTCTTTGGAAAACAGTACAGATTTAGATCACAAGATCAATACTGTTTCCCATTCTTCTCCTAAATCCATGGTAAAAATTGAAATAATGCAACACAAATGGCTGAAAATCGAGGTGGAGTGTAGCATTCTGAAATATTCTGAACCCAGAATGATTGACTGTGTTGGGGTTTAACGACAGGTCAACCCTTTTGGGTCATTTTGTGTTGTCTCTTAGAAAAAGAGAGGGGGAAAAAAAGAAAAGATAATGGAGATGAAAGTGAGGGTGAGGGGAGAAAGAGGAAAATCTGACTGAGTTGCCAAGACCAGCATTAGATATTGTATTTCCTAGAATAGTTAACATTTAGACCATCAATGAGCTCATTAACCCTTTTTGTACCAAATTGATCCTTCCACCTTACGAAGTATATATAGTGCAGGAGTCCATTTCAAAATTTAGGGTTGTCAGGTTGTGTTTTTTTTTTTTAATAACTATCTGGAAAATGGCTGAAAATTTTGCAGTGTAGGCCTGATCAGACGCCACGTTCTGTGGCTTCTGATCTGGGCCTGCACTGTTTGCTAACTACCCATTTTGGGGTTTCTGTACAAAATGGGTTGAGCTAACGATGCTTTGAACAACTGGGCCCAGGTGTCTAGATTACATTACTGTCAATTGAGGATAATTCTGTCAGTCAGCTAATCTTTTGATCTACTGCAAGTGCAGGTTTGGAGAAAGTGGTCACATGATTGCATTACAATTCAAGCAGTTTCCTGCAGCATAACAGCAGAGAAACTGACAGCGTTTCCTTTTATATGTAGAAAAAATCTGATTTCTGAGTACTTGCATGACAGACTTTGCAAATGCAAAAGCTACTCACATTTTTATCAGCAAAAATATTAGCATATCTGCCATATTAAATATTCGTTGTTATAACAATATGTTAACCCTTAAGATGCCAAGAAAACTGCATCTGAAAATGTTATCTGTTCATGCCTTATTACTGCAAACATTTCAAACCTATTTTTTGCCTACAGGAAAACAGTAAGGACCCTGATCAGACTGCTCCTAGAGGAGCAGTCTGATCAGGATCCACACTGTTTGCAATGATGACTTCTTAAGTAACCAGCAGAAACCAAAGCAGATGACAATTTTTTGATTAGCATCTTAAAGGTTAACTTACAGCATAGATAAATTTGAACAACTGAACGCTGATACGAGACTTTGGATAGCCCCCGCCCATGCATGATGCTTCCAGGCAGAGCTGAAATCGACCCTCACATGAGTACTGGTAAACCGCTTAGAGGATCTAAGCCTGCCCAGGCAATGCATTGCGAGTCGGTCCGTCCATGCTTATAAACCCTATTGGTTTCATTGGGTGGCAGGGCTTGAGATGTCACTTCATCTCAATGTCGGGTAAAAGTCCCACAAAATTGGAAGCAACGTCTCCAAAATGACCTTTACAGTGTTGATGGGGACGTTAAACCTCAAATCAAACAAACAAACAAAACAAGTCTTTGGTGGTCACATGGGCCTTTTAATAGGTTTTGTTGTTTGTTTGTTTGTGTTGAGTATTTACATCCCAATCAACACTGTTTAGATCATTTTGGAGACATGACTTGAGATTCTGTGAAACTTTTACCAGACATTGAGATGAAATGACATTTCAAGCCCTATCGCCTAAAGAAACCGCTAGGGTTTAAGGAGCAGTCCAACATGCGTTTACTTTTCCTGGGCAGACTTAGACCTAGGTGGTTTACCAGTACCCAAGTTCAGCTCAGCATGGAAGCACCATCCTACCCAATCTATTTCTCAAAGCCAGATGAACCAGGGGGCTGGTTTTGTTGTGACTGTGATTTCCAAGGGAAAATTATTCTCCGTTCGAAGGGCAATAACTCTTACCTTGATATGACTGTAAGGCAAGGCAGGAATGACTGATTGTGTCCAGTACAAGAAGGCGTAGCCTAGGATTCTTTGATGAAAGGATATGCTTACTTCGCATCATTACCTGAAAAGACAAGTGTATATGCCATGATATTACGAAAACACGCCTATACAAGTACACTGTAAATTTTACCGTCGTAAAATTGAAAATTTTCAGATGAAAAATTGTGATAGTTTTCTTATTTCTGCTCAAAATATAGATTGTGGGCACACTTAGAACCGCCTCATCGAAGCGGTTCTAACAAGTATCCACAATCTATATTTTAGAGCAGAAATAAGAAAAATAAGGTTTACCCCTGTAAACACCAGTTTTACTATATAAAGTGGGGTTCAAGGGGGTCAAAACTTTATAGGCATGTTTGTGTGATGACAAGACAAAACCTACAAAAAGATGTGGGCCCAACTATTCAAAACATCGTTAGCTCAACAAACTCATCAATGGTCAAAATGATAACTGTTCTGGTAAGGGTAAGTATAATATCTAATACAGTGGTATTTTTTTTTGCAGAAAAAATGTGAACAGCTATTGCATTCCCAAAAGCTGCTCACATTTTTTTCTGCCAAAAGTATTAGTATATTTGCCATATCAAATGAATGAAGTTTTGTTTGTTTTTAATTGCATCTATACTTTTGATGTAAGTTATTGAAAACTACATACAATACAGGTGAGCCTGCATATCTGCCCAGTTTGGCAAGTCTTTGACTGTCTCTCTGTTATACCTGAGTCTTTGTTTAAACTGAGGTTTTACATCCATATCAACACTATTTAGGTCATTTTGGAGACATTGCTTCCAATTTTGTGGGACTTTTACTGACATTGAGATGAAATGACTTCTCAAGCCCAGCCGCCTAAACAAACCAAAAGGGTTTATATATAGGGACAGTCCGACTCGCACCACTCTGTGTCAATGGAAGGCTTGTGCAAACAGTAGAGATGTTTCTCGCTCCACATAGATGTTCAGGCTGATCAGGGTAGTCAGTCACTGGGTGCATTTCTTTCACTATGTTTGCCACACCATGGTTCATATGATTTGCTTTTGTTTGCTTGTTTTTTTTTCTTTTGAGTTTTAGAGCCCAATCATCACTGTTTAGGCCATATCATCATGTTAACAAGTCTGTGTAAGGAATACTCCTCTAAACCCGACTTTATATGGAGAAAAGTGGGGTTTACAGGGTATATATTATTTTCTTTATTTCTGTGCTTAGACATATGTTGTGGGCACCCTCAAACTATGTTTGGAGCAAAAATAAGAAAAACATCGCAAATTTTCATCAGAAAACTTCCCGTTTTTGAGTTAGGAAAGTATGCACTATGTCTCACAGGTGTGTTATCGTAATGCAAGCCGGAAGGTTTACTGAACCACACTTTGCCTGGGCAGACTTATACAAAAAGTGTTACCAAGTGAAGAGCGCATTCTTTTGCCAGTGGAGAGCACATTCTTTCTTGGCTCAGCAGGAGAGAGAGAATGACTGTAGAAAAGATTTTAAGATCAATCTCCATGAAAATGTTGCCGAACCAGCAGGTATAGCGTCTGCGACCTCCTGATCATGAGTCAGATGTGGATAGGAGCTACTGAGGATTAGGTATGTGTACAGTAATTTTTATTACACTAAAAGCCTTGCCTGGAAAAATCACTACAATAACTCTTGTTAAACATCAAGAGAAAAAATTGCAACATACTTGTATATATTCTGATAAAATGCATATTGTGAGATAAAATTGTTGATGAATATTTTCCAAAGCTGGGATTAAAGTGGAATCAATACACATGGCAGATTTTTCCGCTATTTTTTAAAGGGAGACAACTTTCTGGACTTGTTTCCTGTTCGCTTCTCTATTAACTCTGTCCCAGGGGAAAAGGGGTCTATTCTTAAATGAAAAAATTTGCTCCTCAGGAGAATTCCTATATAAGACTTGACCCTTATTGACATGAGAGACAAAAATACTTTTGCAGCAGCTGCCTCCCCTGAAGGTGTTCTCATTCCCCTTAAAAACACTTCAATCAACTCAGGACAATATACACCAATATCATATAATATAATCCTATATTATATAGCTATAAAATTTCGCATCATTAGGAGCAGTTTAAGATTAAAGTCACGGATACTATCAAAAATGCAGAAAAAATCTAACAAATTTTTCTTGGGATATCATTGCTGTAAGACATTATAAGATGCAATGCCCCTAAAGGTTAATTTTGAAGGCATCCTTAGGTTCAATATGAAGCAGGCCTGCCGATATCATCACGAAAATATGCCTTTATAATTCTAGCCCCCTTGAACCCCACATTTATATAATAAAACTGTGGTTTACAGGGGTAAAGCTTATTTTTCTTATTTCAGCTTTGAAATATAGATTTTGGGAACTTGTTAGAACTGCCTCGATGAGGTGGTTCTAACGTACCCACAATCTATAGTTTGAGCAGAAATTAAAAACAAGAGCACCGCATGCGGGTGCCAATGCTCGGCTGCAAAAATTCTAAGTCGAAAAAGGGGCATAACTGTGCCAAAAATATTTTGAGGGTTACCTCACCTATTGGTATGAGTTCCCCTTTTCATAATGAACAACTAATCCGAGTTTCAAGTAAATATGTTCAGTAATGACAGAAATATTACAAAATGTCCAAGTTTTTGCATGACGACGCAGACAACGCCAGAGCTATGAAAATACCTCGTCGTTTTCTTCGAAAACAGCCGAGCTAAAAATCACGATTTTTCATCCTTAAAATTTTGTTGTTGTTTTTTCGGGATAAAATTTACAAAGTATTTGTATAGGCATGTTTTCCTAATATCAAATGATATCAGCATGATTTTTCCTAGGTTTCTAATCATTCAATATTTAGTCATTTTTGAGCAGGTCAAGTTACCTCTCCACACTTTTCCTGGGCAAGCTTATACATAGTTGTTAACCAGTACAGTGCACATTCTTTCACCAGAAACTGACAACTGTTCTTCTTGAATCAGCAGAAGGGCGAGAATGACCGTATAAAAGATTTCATGATCAATCTCCTTGAAAGAATGTTACCAACCGCAGCAGGTATTGAACCCGCGTCCTCTTGATCACCAGTCAGGTGCGCATCGGACTGAGCTACCGAGGCCGGCTATTCAATATGTGTAGCTGTATAATCAGCTTACCTCTTTCACTGCCAAAACATGCTTTGGCACTTCTTTCTTCTGATCCATGTCACCAAAGCCTTCATCGGATTCCTGCTCCACCTGGGAAGATGCCGCGCACTGATCAGCAGACGGATCAAAATTATCCAGTTCTTCCTGGGTAATATTCCCTGCTGCTTCACGTTCCAGTTTAAGGTGTCCTAGTAAATACTGTTTCAACTCTTCTGGACCATTCTTTTTATCACAGGCAGTCATATTAGACTCTTGGGATACGTCTTTCTGAGCAAAGAATTACAAGAAAATTTGTATTAACTCCTAATGTATCAAGAAAAATAAAAAAATCAGCCTCGATAGCGCAGTGGTTAGCGCGTTCGACTTATGATCGAGAGGTTGTGCGTTCGAATCCGGCCACCGGTATCGAGGTGTGTCCTTGGGAAAGACACGCAATGACACTGCCCCACTCCACCCAGGTGTAAATGGGTAGCAGTGGTGTAAAAGCCACTGCCTCTCTCTCGCGCGCGCCTGAAAACACCCGGAATGAGTGTTCGAGAGCGATTCAATAAGCTTGAAGCTTTCATCGCAATCGAACTAAAATAAATTAGTATAAACTAAAAATCAAACAGCCAATGACATCTGATATTTTTTATTACTTTTATTATTTTTCTGCGAGAAAAAGGCTTGACATTGCATGTGAATAATCTGCAGCAGTTTCACATGTGGTGTCATGCCTTATTTTCCCAGAGAAAGAAGAACAGAAAATATTTTCAAAATGTCTGCCTCTTGAGTTTGTTAACTAATACACCCTCAGGGATGGCAACTCTTCCAAATATATTTCAACTTCCCTTATCAATTTAACTCACTATAAATAGAAAGAATTTGCTCCTTCTTCAGATAGGATCATGTTATGGTAAAATGAAAAGGAATCCTAAAAGTTGTCTCCCTTGTAAAAATATGTCATGTGTATCCATTCATTCCCATTAACTCTTTTTGTGCCAAATGGAATCTTCCTCCTTATATATTGCAGGAGTCCATTCCAAAATTTAGGGGTGTCAGGTTGTGTTTTCATCAAAACTTATTTGGAAAATGACTGAACTTTGAGCTAACAGTGGAGGCTGTGATCAGATGCCACGTTCTGCGGCGTCTGATCAGGGCCTGCACTGTTTGCCAAGGAACCCTTTAGGGGTTTCTGGTACTGAATGGGTAAAATTCTCAATAATGAATGTTTCTTTCTCACAGGCTGAAAATGTCTGATAATATGTCTGATCAGCTTCTTTTAATTCCAATTCCAATTCTTCATCATTATGTATATTTCGAGCGATTTTATTGGTTGAAATAAAAGTTTTATACATTGATATATTCCATGAGCAAGAATCTCAGATCAGGCTCACACAGCAACGGGTAGAAACACAATGTGACATCAAAGAGCATGTTTAGAACCCGGGCATTACGTCGTATATAAAAGACGTCAACAGCGTTCGATTAATGCACTAGTCATTTGTAACCACTGCTCCCCCACCTACAGGGAGAGGCGGGAGATAGCGGGGCTAATGTGCGGGGTAGTTACCCTCTGTGTTCCCCCACAGTGCTGGGTTAATGCGGGGTTTTTGATATTATGCAAATATACCCCCAGTGGAATGAACTATTATAAACAGCAGGGCTTTGACCTTCTGGAGGTCCCCCGTAGTGCAGGGCTTCTAGCAGGGCTGTGAAAACTGAAAAGTCATTGTCCCCGCTATCCCCGTAGGTGGGGGGGAGTGGTTACAAATGACTGGTGCATAAAAGATGGAAAACTATTGAAAGCATAAATGTTAGAAGGCAAATAAACTGAGTTTATAGACTTGACGTTGTGTTCACTTGCATTTCTTTCAAAGATGGTAGCTTCTAATTGAATAATCATTCCACCGTGGCCACTGGTAAATTTCATTTGAGGCTTTTGAAATAATTCCTAAAAGTTACCATTTTGGTGGCAATTTTAATATTTCAATGACATAGTTGGAATTACAAGGAACGAATTGTCATTTTTTGTAGGTTTTATCGATGTGCAAACTCCGGCAAATCACTCAAAACCTTACCATGAAGCCAAAAGGCTTCATGCAGTTTGTGAGTGCTTCGCCGGAGTTTACACATCGATAAAACCTACAAAAAATGACAATTCATTCCTATAAGAGAAGCCATCTGATCTGGCTGAAGAAGCCATCTGATCTGGATCTACACTGTTTGCAAAGATAGGGGTTGTCGTGAACAGCAAGATAAGGGTTAAGAATTCTTGCTGAGCGGTGGTTTCAGTGTCTGTGCATATCATATGTCTCAAGTCAGAATGTGATAAATCTCTCTATTTTCCAGTTGAGCCACTAAAGTTTTGAACTGCATTCTTTAATCTCGCTAAGCTGACACTTTTAAAGATCTTTTGGGCATGCTGACTGCAGCTTGTGTTTATCATGCATGTCAAGCTAAATGAGTAAATATACTGTATCTTTTATTACTATTAGTAGATAAGGTGTTATGACATATTTGGAGATTTTCAAACAACATGAAAAGAACCATTATGATGTGCCATGAAAACTACTTTGTAACCACAGTTAAAAGACCGTGGGAAATAATGTTGTGCTTGAATTTGATAGATACCCTGGATATTCAAAAAGGTTGGTTGGGGAAAATATGGGGTCAAAAGCACAGCCTTGCTATATCTGAATTTGTGCTATAATGAATCGTTCTATAACAAGATTTGGGTGTACAGTAAAGTTCCTATATTAAGACCACCTGGACTGTTCCAAAGTGGTCTTAGAGACCACTTTTGAACAGTCCCATATGTGGTCCCTGACCAAAGGACATTTTAGGCAGAAAGCACAAAGAAAATTTAAGTGTACCCTTCAAAATAAGCTTTTTAAAGCACAATTAGTCCTAATTTTAAGTGGTCTTAATAGCGAATTTCACTGTGTATCCAGAATTTCAAGAATCTGGCTATGTTTGTGTATTACCTGAGCGGAAGCATCAAAGACAGACTTTCTTGTGACTGAGCTTGTATGTTGTTGATATTACTAGAAATGGTTGACCTAGACAATTCTAACAAGTACTGACCATCACATTAACAAGTCCGTGTAATGAACACCCTTGTAAACTCCATTCTATATGGAGAAAAAGTGGGGTTACATGGGTGTACATTGTTCTTTATTTTTGCTCAAAAACCTTTATTAACCCATTTCGTACCAGAAACCCCTAAACAGGTACCCGGGCAAACAGTGTAGGCTCAGATCAGACGCCGCAGAACATGGCGTCTGATCAGGGCCTCGATTGTTTGCTTAAAGTTCAGCCATTTTCCAAATCAATTTTAAAGAAAACACAACCTGACACCCCTAAATTTTGAAATGGACTCCTGGTATATATAAGGAGGAAGATTCCATTTGGTACTAAAAGGGTTAAGGATACTCGTTAGAGCCGCCTCCTTGCCTCATGCAGACAGCGAAGGCTCTGATCACTACCGTAAAAATTCGGCTATAAGGCGATTCGGCTATAAGACGGGACCCCTTTTTCAGTTATTCTAAAGTGGGATTTTGCTTATACTCTTTTATAAGACGGGTCAAATTTTTGCCATATCTGTCGGGGCCTATCTGCTACCGCCAGATGCTATTTAGATGTGAGAAATCGGCCTTTTTTTCGTCAGAAAACCCCTCTACTTACCCCTCATTTCCAGCCACAAAAATTAGAAATATTTGTTGCAGTTTTTTTATAAGTAACTGAACGTTTTTTTTTTATCGGGGAACACAACACCTAGCTATTCAGTTTCAGAACCAACGCCCCAGCTAGCACAAAAAAGCGGCAAACGTCGGGCCGATACGTCGTATCGCTGTCGGCCCGGTACATGCTTAGCTGGCTTAGGCTACACAAACTTCTATTTAATAGACGACAGGGGCTGACAAATCCATTTCCCGGCCGTCCGGGACAAGACCGAAATCACGCCGGGCAGGTGCACTTTGACCTTATGACGCTTGGTCGGGACAAGTGCAAAAAAAAAAAAAAAAAAAATCGCCAGTCTGTTTGAGTCCTTAAATACGGTAAAAGTAACCCAGTAAGTAAATCGCTGTCAATTCAGAGACCAACCATCTGTGTATTTATTACGGTTCAAGTATGACACTATTGTTAATCCCTGTCGTATAATTGCCACCCTGCGGTGCGTGTCGATAAGGTGTGAAAATATGGTCAAGTTATGTCTCTAATTTGCGTTTATCCTCCAGTCATAAAATTTAATCCCCAATCAGTGTGAAACTGATTTAATTGCTCCTCGGACTATCAGCTACATCTAACGGTAGATGTTTGCATTATTAAATCGGACTTTTCTACGATCTCATGAATGGTTATGTTTTGGCGCCAAATAGACGTTGGCGGGAAAAGTCGAACGCTGTTGTTGGTTATTGACACGGAGCTTCTGGGGATAATTCTGGAGCTGTGCAAAGCACTGATTTTCTATCCACCTCTATTCACAACCGCTTAGCTATCGGGAAAATACTTTTTTACCGATTCCAAACATTTTTTTTTTTTTGAAAGAGATACATGCAATGACATTAAACACGTGTGGGGGTAATGGCGTCGGATGACGTCATTTTCCGATGGCGTGCAGAAAAATCGTAGCGGTGGTTTGTGGGCGGCGATTTATATCAATTCATAAATCACCGATCGGCTTTTTCCGTATGTCTGGTCTTCGCCGGACATTGCCGGAAAAAAGCCTGCAGTCCATGACCTCGGCTATAAGACGGGGTCGTTTTTTTTGGCTCATTTTGGAGGGAAAAATCCTCGTCTTATAGCCGAATTTTTACGGTATGTAAAGCAGAAATTAATGTCTAAATGATTGAAGGGTGTCAGGTTAAGTTAGTTTCAGAAATTCAATTAGAAAATTATTGAACTCATTACGATAACGCACCCATATGACATAGTGAATTTTTAAATGGCTACTTTTCTGTTGTGGGTGCTCATTAGAACTGCCTCAACCTATGTCTTGGAGCAGAAATAAGACAAAAAATATACATCCTTCTAAACCCCAGTTTTCTCTATATAAAGTGGGGTTTAGGGGGGCTGCTCATTTCACGGACTTATTCACCTGATGTTCTTTCAAACAGTGGAGACCCAGATCATACGCCACATGGGCCTGAACTATTTGTCTGTGTACCCATTTTTGGGTTTCCTGAATGAAATGGGTTAACCAATAAGAAGAAGCAAGAAAAACTATTTCAAAGCCACTCTTCTTCACCGTTATCTTCTGGATATTTGAATTAGCCGCACCCATTTCTGACTATCAGCCTATCAGATTACATGATATAATTTTTTTTGTTCAAATTCACAAACTGAATGTCAAACAGTGAAGATCCTGATCAGATGGCATCTGATCTGGATCTACACTGTTTGCAAAGGTAGGTGTTGTCGTGAACAGCAGGATAAGTATTAATTGGAACTCTGAAGCCAGTACATGAAGTATTAAGTAAAAAACAGCTTACTTTCGGTGGAGGAAACCATCTTTCTATTGCTTTCGTTAACTCATGTAATACACCCATGAATAAGACAGCATCCTCATTATGGTAATCATCAAGTGATGTTAAGATCTGTAACAGAATGATAGATACATAATACAATGTGATTGTTGAAATATTGTAAAAGACAGAACAGAAAATTCAATAGAACTCAAAAACACATGAGACATTATTTTATTACTGAGTTACAAGTACATGTACTTCTCTTAAAAAGTCCTTTTTGCAGTGTGGACCCAGATCAGACTGCTCCTGTGGGAGCAGTCTGATCAGGGTCCATGCTGTTTGCATGTATCCAATTTTTTTTTTTTTAAAGTTTGCAAGCAGATGCAGCAAAGAACATGAGCAGAAAACAATATCAAATGAGGAAATCTTTGCATCTTAAGGGTTAAAGTTTGTTTTCATTTTTAGTTCTGATGGCCATCTTATTCTATGATATTCTACTGAAATCTGACAACTGGTATGAGAGAAGTTATCCAAAGAATTTTCTTTTTCTGGCTCTAGTGGCAAGTTTGTTCAATGGAGCAGAATCATTTCAGCTAATTTGGAAAATGTTTGCCTTGGCAAATAGGGCCATGATTTTAGGTGCAGTTCTTATATAAAGATTTTGGTAGGCAGCAAAATCACTTAAGCTAGTTGGTCAAGAGCAACCTAAGCAACATTCCTGTTAAGCTTGAATGAAAACTGTCCTCAGTGAGGTGGTTCTGGAGCATACCCCCACAAAATATAAAGTGGGGTTTATGGGGTTGATAAGTAAATAAGTAAATTGTTAATGTGATGCTCTTTTCTTTCCCCATTACGAAAACATGCTGATACAAACACATGGTAAACTTTACCCCTGAAAACATGAAAGTTTTAAGATGAAAAATTGTGATATTTTTCTTATTTCTGCTCAAAATATAGTGCGTGGGTACTCGTTAGAACCGCCTCATTGAGGCGGTTCTAATGATTACCCACAATCTATATTTTAGAGCAGAAATAAGAAAAGTATGGTTTACCCCTGTAAACCCCAGTTTCACTGCATAAAAGTGGGGTTCAAGGGGGTCAAAATTACATAGGCATGTTTTTTTTGATGCTCAAAATGAGATCCCTATTGACAAGACCAAATGTTTTAGTAGGGTTTACAGGTGATGGAAATCTTACCTCTTGAATAGTATCATCTATTAGGGGCAATAACTCAGAGCTGCTGTACTGTAACATAATCTTTAACACTAGAGGGCACTTTTTATTCTGTTGAAAATGGCGTAGTTTCAGTGAGATGGAATTCATCAAGTAGTCAGCATTATTACATATCAGTTCACCCAATGATCTGAAAGTGTAAAACATATGTACACCAAAACCTCTTTATATCACTGTGCATTACAACATGGTTTTGAATATATCATGGTTTAAAGATGGATCCCAAAATGTATAGATTATATAGAAAAATGACCATTTATGGTCATTTTTATATATAAGCTACACATTTTTGTTTGTATATAACACATCAGTTTCAGATTTGGATCCCCCCACCCACCCGCCCTCCAAAAAAAATAGTGTAATAAAGAGATTGTGGTGTGTACAAGCTCCTCTACACATTAAGTAATAATTTCAGTTGAATTTTCATCTGAGTTAAAAGAGAATGAATACAACTTGCATGTTTTACATCATCTGTCACAAGGGAGCTACCTTTCAGAACTTCCTGTCTGCTTAAGAACTTCTTGTCTGCTTAAGAACTTCTTGTCTGCTTAAGAACTTCCTGTTTGCTTTAGAACTTTCTGGTCTGCTTTATAAGAACTTCTTCTCCGCTTAAGAAACTTCTTGTCTGCTTAAAAACTTCTTGTCTGCTTAAGAACTTCTTGTCTGCCTTAAGAACTTCCTTGTCTGCTTTTCTATATGCAGGCGTCACCCGGTCCCGAAATTGACACCAGATGGAAACATGATTAAGAAAATGTTCTAATTCGGCTCTGATCGTGAAAACATCGGGCCATTCGTGAGGACATCTTAAGCCATCGTATGATCGCCGGTGGATTTTCTGAGGCTCCGGCAGCACCTTCGTGAGCGGCGGCAAAATCTTTGGCATGCCAAAAAATTGCCGGAAGACCTTGCGAAGGTTCATTTTCATGTTGAATTCGTTTGTCCATCTTGCCCTTCGTAATACCATCGAGAGGGCATCTTGTCAAATCGTGTCATCTTCGTCTTTTCTTCGTGTGATCATCGGCGGTCTCGGGCATTTTACGCCTCACGAAGATAATACGAGGGAAACAAGAAGTCGTCTGATTGTCTTAGGAAGGCAATACGACTACGTGAAACCCTCGCAATGACGTCGTGTAGCCATCTTGTTATAGTACTATGACATTGAGATTGGACCACGGTGTCGAAGAAGACAGCTGAATTTGAGTACCTCAAGCGATACCCATGTGTCATGGTAACGTAGATATATAAAAGGCCAACCTAAGAGCATCTTCCTAAGTCAGTCCTGATGAGCAACTCTGCAGATCATAGGCCTGTGTAACTCCCAAAGCTTCAGTCATAATTATTGACACTTCCGTTCCTGCAGAATGGCATACTTTGACGATGAGACAACCAGGAAAAAGAAGGCAGCAGCATTGCTTCTTTTGATGCACCTTAGAGAACAAGATGAGCAGTGGTCTTCTCTTTGGGTGGCATTTTAAACTGGTTTTAAGTTGAATCAAATTTAAGAGACTTGAAATGTACTGTGTACTCTCCGATCATCAAATGAATTTCAAACGGTCGGCCGGAGGTTTTATAACATCGGGAGGTCACGTGTCGTCTTCGGGACCTAGTTCGAACGCATCGTACTCTCAATACGATGTTGTGAAGCCGTCGTGTGGCCTTCGTTTGGCCTGCGGCTAAACTTTGTAATAAAAAAACCACATCTTCGTGTTGCCTTCGTGTGTGGTTCGGATGCCATCATGTGACCTTCTGCATGCATCGTACTTGCTTCGGCTATAGATTGGCTGTTGACCATGTTCGGAGCGATCTTCGCACGAAATTCAAAATTCCATATTCGTATGGCCACCTGGTGTCATTTTCGGGACAGTGTGATGCCTGCAATAAACTGTGTCCCCAGAAGAAGGGGTCTACCATTAACCCTTGTCCTGCAGAACCATGATAGCCCCTACCATTGTAAACAATGCAGATCCAGATCAGATGGCTTCTCGAGAAGCCATCTGATCTGGAACTTCATTGTTTGTCATTCATTTGGTGAATTTGAAGACATAAATCACATCAAGTAACATGATTGTCTTAAGGTCAGAAATGGGTGTGGCTATATTAATTTATTCAGCAGGACAAGGGGTCAGATATGGGAGTGGTGCAATTAATTTATTCAGCAGGACAAGGGTAAGAGAAAATATTTTACACCTCAGAAACAAAATTTCCTAGCCTAGACATGATAGTATATACACAAGTCATTGCACTATGAGGAGTTTTTAACATTTATTACCTAGAAGCCTCTGTGGTGTAGTGGTTATGCTACTCGCCTTGTAAACCAGGGGTCCAAGGATTGATCCTGGGCTTCTCTAGACTTTGGGATGAGTCCTTAAACCGAGATCCCGTCTCTGTTTGACCTTACAGTGAGACATAAAACTCAAATACTCACTCACTCATTTAGTTAACATTTACTAACCCTTAAACTGTCAATCACAACATTTGCAGACATTGCTTTCAAACATTTTTTTCTTACTTTTAAGATAAAACATGACGTAACATTAAACATACATGTACTTTAAAATTCAGTACTCACTTATTGCCACAAGACTGGCTGATATCGACTAATGATAAGAATGCTGCACTACTGATATAGGCTGAATCATCTCCGAGCTTTTCCAACAGTGGGTAGAGAATATGCATCAGAAAGGGACTAAAGTCGCGATGCAGTACCTGAAAAACATTCAAAAGAAAATGATGGTGAAAATAGCAAAAACTATTCAGTCCTTATCCTGCTGTTCACGGCAACCTCTACCTTTGCAAACAGTTAAGATCCAGATCAGATGGCTTCTGAAGAAGCCATCTGATCAGGATCTACACTGTTTGTTGTTCAGTTTTTGATTTTGAACGAAAAAATTACATCAAGTAATGTGATTGGTTGATATGTAAATGTGTGTGTGGCTAAATTAATTTATGCAGGGGTATAAGGGTTAAGATGCATCAAGAGCTACAACTCTTCAAAATGTTTCATTTATATCAAGGTGATCACTTTTAAAAGATCTAAAAAATACTGATACTCGATAATAATAAAATATGCATACTATAAAACAGTCTCATAAAGAGTAGATGTACTGGTTCAATATTATAATTCAATTTTACTTGAGAAAGACTTTTTCTGTGCCATGTTTTATCAAAGTTAACATGTGGGGGTTGGGTCAGTGTGAAGGTGCTGCATTGCTTTCAGTGCCAGGGTTTTCAAATGCTTTGGCTTCAGTAGGGCAAGGGCTTTTGCTTGCAGCGGGTGTGAGATGGGGCATGTTTTTAGTCGTTTTTTCTTGTGTGTGTTTTTTTCCTTCTATTCTATCCTATCTTTCTAATGTCCCATCTCATGTGAAATGGCATAAGATGGAGAGTTGCTTGAGAACTTGGCCGTTGACCCATCTGCTGTTGTCAGTTACTGTCAGATGACGATCTCACTAAGTACTAGTAAACCGCTTAGAGGGTCTAAGACAGTCCATAAACAGTGAAGGAAACCGACATGCTGATATAACCATAGCTATTGACTGGGTTGTAAAACCAAATCAAAACATTAATGTATCTTGCTAAAGGACATGGCCGGTTGTTCAAAATTAGTGATGTTGTTAGTTAAATAAACAAACTTTCATACTTTAATTATAGCAAACATACTGATTTTTTTTATAGAAAAAAAAAATGTCAGCAGCTTTTGCAAATGCAAAAGCTTTTCACTTTTTCAGCAAACAATACCGGAGTATTAGATACTGTACTTGCAACAACAATTATACAAAAGCTTCTCACTTTTTCAGCAAAAAATACCAGAGTATTAGATACAGTAATTGCTGGAACATTTTGACCACTAACAAGCTTGTTATTCTAATAATGCAACAACTGAGCCCAAGTTGCAAAGCCAGCGTGAATTGATTTTTTTGCATTTGCTCTGAAACAAGCATTAATCATGATAAAACAGAGTCATGATATTTTTTTTTTCATTCTAGCAGAAAAGAAACACCTTTTTCTTTTTGACACACAGCTGTCAAAAGCAGTAAATATTTCATCCAACATCATTGAACGCTCGCTTGTGTATGCACTAGTTTAGCAACGTAAGTTAGTGGAAGTTTTTTCATGATGAGGTTTCCAATAGACTCTAAAGAGGAAGTGTAAATGTCACATTAGGATATACAAGTACATTACCTGAATATAAGGGTACCCTAGTACTGGGTGTAGTTGTTCAAAACTAATGATGTCAGCACTTAACCCATTGTATACTAGTGAACTCTTCCATTGCTATATGTTGGACATGTCCATTTGTCATATAAGGGGTGGCAGGCCCATTTTTTTCATTTTATTCTATTTTTGACAGAAAATTTTGTTAGCAAACAGTGCAGGCCATGATCAGACGCAGCGTCTGATCTAGGCCTGCACTGTTTGCCAAGGTAACCCTTTAGTGATTTCCCACAATGGGTCGCCTGCAAAATGAATGTAAACTTTGCCAGCGACCCCCTGCCATCACTGGGAAAAAAAATTGCTCATAGGGCAAACTTTTAAAGCTGAAAAATATTTACACACTGTTTTTCTACAGAGAGAGTAACAATGTTGACGTCACCTATGCCCAATCAGATCTTACAGAACCTGGGTTTAGACTAACATCACTTGAAGTCACTGAAAATCATGTGACTCGATGCATTCATGGAAGTATGAACTACATTGTTTTTTATAGGTTTACATTAGGCTTTACACTGGAAATGTAAATATCATGGCTTATTTGCCAATATTTTTGCTGAAAAAAATGTAAGCAGCTTTTTGCTTTTTGTTTGGTTTGGTTTGGTTGGAGTTTAGCTGATCTGAGTAAAGGGACAGCCTCATCTGCTCAGGTCAGTCTGTTAACCTTGTATCCATTTGAGCAATCTTGTCACAATGGAATTTTTCAAGACTATCAATCATGTGGATTGGTTGTCCACATTTTTATTACCATATTTGCCAGAATTGCCGCACATGTCTCAATAAACACACATCAATTTTTTTTCCAAGATATATTGTAAGCATCAATTTAATGGGCAAGATTTTGTAGTCTGCTGAAGTTCTAACAGTGCTAAAATATCACTGAAAGATATCAAATGTTATGCTTTTGTGACAAAAGGGGGATTTGGTTGTTTTGTTGGTTTGTTTAATTTGAGGTTTAACATCCCCTTCAACACTGTATAGGTCATTTTGGCTTCTTTTGTGGGACTTTTACCCGATATTGAGATGAAATGACATCTCAAGCCCTGTCGCCCGATGAAACCAATAGGGTTTATAAGCATGGACGGTCCGACTTGCATCGCTTTACCAGGTCATCGCTTAGATCCTCTCAGCGTTTTACCAGTACTCATGTGCGGTCGGTTTCAGCTCTGCGTGGAAGCATCATGCAGCCCATCTATTTCTTCAAGCCCCAATGGGCAGTGGCTAATGATAAAGGGGGATATATTGCTGACTTATGTTCATTGGGAAACTTGTAGTGTTTCAATTTACATGATCAGTATGCCAACTTAGAACATGTTTGATTGCATTATGATAACACACCCATGCGACATAATGCATTCTTTCAAATCTCCTAAATGGCTACTTTTCTGGCAAAAATCTGATATTTTTCTTATTTATATTGGAATCATAGGTTGTGGGTGCTCGTTAGAACCACCTCAACTCAGTACCCTCAATCTATGTCTTAGAGCTGTCTTGGAGCAGAAATACAAACCAAAAATGTATACCCCTGTAAATCCCAGTTTTGTCTATAGGATTTAGGGGTGTTCATTTCATGGATTTGTTCACATGATGGAACCAAACATGCGCAAAGTCAGCATATAAGGAGCATAGAGTTAATTAAACATGATCATGTGCCATAAGGCTTGCTTTTATGATCAGCATGGAATGTCTTAGTGCACTGTTTGTTTTGTTTGATTTGAGGTTTAACATCCCCGTCAACACTGTAAAGGTCATTTTGGAGACATTGCTTCCAATTTGTGGGACTTTTACCCGACATTGAGATGAAATGACATCTCAAGCCCTGTCGCCCAATGAAACCAATAGTGTTTATAAGCATGGACGGGCCGACTCGCACCACATTGCCTGGACAGGCTTAGATACACCTGGTTGCCGGAGATCGATTCACTAGTAACAACGCTGAATTCGACATTATCAAATTTGACATACTGTCATGATTCTAAGTATTGGGACAGATAGGCCTAAGCAAACAGTACAGACCCAGATCAGACTGCTCCTGATGTTGCAGTCTGATCAGGGTCGACACTGTTTTCCAATCAGACCCAGATCAAGCAGTCTGATCAGGGTCTAAACTGTTTGCCACTCCATCTGCACCTTTCAGCCTCCTTGCTGGATTGTGGAACAAATTCATTAAAAATTAAGGACATCAAGGTGTCCAAATTTTTAGGATTTTTATGGTAACTTTAACAATGTGGACATAGTCATTCCTTGTCCTGCTGAACATGACAACCCCCACCTTTTCAAATGGTGAAGAAACCATCTGACAAGGATCTACACCATTTCTCTTTCACTTTGTGAAATGAACAAAAACATTAAGTAATTTGATTGGATAATAGTCAGAAATGGGTGTGGAAAATTATTTTTTTCAGCAGGATATGGGTTAAATATGGTAAGAACATACACCGGCCAACCTTCCTACCTTTGAGAAATTTCCAAATCCCTCTATAAACAAGCTTATCTGTACAATATTTCTGTTCATCTTTGCTGCTGTAGCTATGTCACTCTGGTGGGGAGATGTAACAGCTATGCCCTGTAGTTGCTGTTCTAAAGACCTTACACCCTCCTTTGGTTGTTGTGTAACTGATGTCACCAGGTCAAAATTTTCAGAACTCAAGTATTCATCTACCAACATTCTATAATGTTATAAGATATATTGTAAAAATATTTATTATTGTTTCTAAAACATAAATTTCTAATGCATGATTATCAGCTGGACCTACATGAGCTTGTGTCTGACAGACAGACAGCATGTACCATGTTAGAAAAGGCACAGTTGAGAAAAACACCAGACTACTGCTACAAATGGAAGGGCTACAATGCTAGACAGTGGAGAACTAGCTCACATTCTGGATTTCAAAAACACTGGATAGACCCTAAAAACAGTGAAACTTCAATGACTTCTACACGCATTTTTATGAGCAAGCTATTTTTAGACTCAACATTGCATAATAAAGCGTACTTGTTCAAATTTAAGAACAAGTATGTTACAGAGTTGAGTGTCTGAATACTTAGGGTAAATTCGGTAGTGTAAACACAATTAATTCAATAAATCAGTAAAATGTAACAAAGCAATAATCAGATTAGAACAAAAGCTTAAGTACATGTACTATTGAGCATTTGAGTGATACTAGTGAGTACCTTATTGAACTGAATATTGAAAAGAGTTATTCAATTTACATGGTGAAGAGGATGATGGGGTTGACTTTTTGACCTCCTGTAAAATAATTAAGCAATAGTAACGTTAGCTGAGGGCGCTATCAAGGTTTATGGACTGCCCGAGGGCCAGGGACTGGACTGCCCGAGGGCCAGGGACTGGACCGCCAGGTTGATATGGCCTGAGCCAGTGGCCGAAGATTAAGTTTCTCTTGCTTTTAGTGTATCGAACAACTACTTCAAAATGATACATCACAAACACAAGACAATTGAAAGGTGAAGTATTGTGTTGTTGTTAGGCTGGTTTCCTGCAATTCAACAGAGCGATAACCAGAAATAAAAACCAGTAAATTAATTGTGATTGTCTGTAAAATATTTCGGTTATCTCCGTAGCAGGCACTATAAGACTGAACTTGGACCGGTACGATTCAAATGTTATAATGCCAACTGTGCATCAGCCGCAGATTAGGGACTTGTAGGCGATGCGTTTCTAGCCAATAAAAAAACATGTTTCATTTGTGATACGCACTACAGGTATGTAGTGCATACTCATTAGAATCACCTCACTGAGGCATTTCTAATGAGAACACACCTTTTAAAGATGAAATTAGAAAAACCTCCCTAAATTATCCTTAACCCATAGTATGGGGAAAACCACTAAAGGGGTACCTTGGCAAACAGTGCAGGCCCAGATCAGACGCCGCAAAATGGGGCGTCTGATCAGGGCCTACACTGTTTGCGAAAAGTTAAGCCATTTTCCAAATAAATTTTGAAGAAATCACAACCTGACACCCCTTAATTTTGGAATGGACTACTGCTATATATAAGGTGGAAGATTCCATTTGGTACAAAAAGGGTTAATATATGGATATCTGGAGCTATGTGAAGAATTCTCTGGCGACTCAAGAGAGAAGGAATTAGCCATAGTAAACCAGCCATCTACATACAAGAAATTGATGTCTCACATATTGATATTTCAAATAGAACCTTCCGACAAATAACTTAGGCCAGGTCCATTACAGATTTTAGGGGTGATTTTTAGCATGTAAGCCAATGCAGAAAATGTCTACAATGTTTGCCAATGTTGATTTTATGCTAAAACAGTCTGATGTGTTGGGCAGCAGGCACGCTACAGCTGTTGTGATCTCATGCAGTTTGACTTCTTTTCGACGCATTCAATACCTTTCAATTTGCAAGATACATCATACAACATTCATTTACGCTTACAGACATGGTGAACAGTTGCGATAAATGTAATCATAAATTAATAAACTTTTTATTGCCGAATCTGGAGATTTAACAGTAGGTTTATGCTGACAGCTTGAGATCACACCAGGATAAATCTGTGGATTAGGATTCAAGTCGTGCGTGATTGGTCATTAGTCATAGTTGTAATAATGACAGACGCCACCCATATTGAGTATTAATGTATCATGTGATAATTATAGCTGTTAGAGATTTACTTCATTGATGGTACAGAGTTTTCTTTAATTGTTAATTACATTGCAGTAAGATAAAGCATGCAACAGCTTTGGTCAGAAAATGTCACCTTGCAAAACTCCAGTTCTGTATTTAAATACCGGTTCTATGTTTATCACTGCATACACCACTGTTTTGGCGGGAATTCTATCGGTCTGCATGCATGTCAGTCACATTTTGGCTGACTGACTATCTAATTACTGAGCCTTAATCTCGCGAGAGGCTGGGATACCTGGCAAGATCTCGTAAATGTGTTTTCTGCCAAACAGCATTACAATCCAGACACTGGAGATAATTGGATTATATAACTAGGACAATGAACAGTTTGACACTTAACCAGGTATTTCTCTGTTTTTACGGCGATTGGTAAGAAAATTTTGGCACATTGAAAATTTTCTGGGAACGATTTTTCAGCAGAATTTTTCAAATAAATTGGTTTTTAATTTCATAAATCGGTCTGGACCATCAAAAAATTGGTTTTCTAGAGCCCTGGCTCCAAAAATGACTTTTTTCTGAAGAAAATTTGTAGCGTTTTTTTTTATTTCTGCTCCAAACTTAGACTGTAGTTGCTCATTAGAACCATCTCAATGAGGTGATTCTTACACGTATTTAACCTCAATCTATGTTTGAGCAGAATATAGAAGAAAATGTATATGTTCTGCGCAAATTAGGAATCTGTACAATTCTGGAATTGTCCTGCGCAAAGTAGGAATTCTCACTTTGTTGCGCAAAGTGAGAATTCCTACCTTGCGCAAGACAATTCCGGAATTGTCCCTGCGCAAAGTGAGAATCGGGACAAAGTAGGAATAATTTAATTTTTCTGTATTTAATTCATAAATTATTGCTATTATGAATCCAATTATTAAATTATTTATTATAAATTCTTGAGAAGTTTATAAAATAATCATATAATTTGAAAACAGAATACATGCATTTTGAGACCATATTTCATGTAAAGATATCTGGCAGTAATTGAACTAGAATGATAAATATGTTAACATGTTAATTTTGTTGCAATACGGAAGAGGGACGCAAATCATTATTTTTGGTTTATTCAAGATTATTTCACTCATTTCAAGCCGATCGTTAATCAGATGTGGGCGAAAACCAGAGTCCTGGAGAAAAACTACCTGACATTCTGTTTCAGAACTTGGTATCCCACATGTGGCCAGAGGAGAGACCTAATGTTTGTACCAATTAGGGGGTAACTGGTCAACTCGTACCTAAGTCAACTCGTACCTGTTTTTGGTCAACTCGTACCC
The DNA here is from genome assembly GCA_963580285.1 of Lucinisca nassula. NCBI lineage: Eukaryota > Metazoa > Mollusca > Bivalvia > Lucinida > Lucinidae > Lucinisca > Lucinisca nassula. The sequence continues at coordinate 156,823,398 of OY757012.1, read as the reverse complement.
GTTCTTTGGTCAACTCGTACCCCCTAGTCAACTCGTACTTATTTTGGTCAACTCGTACCCTAGGGGTAGGTGGGGTACTCTATTTTTTTTCCGAACAATAGCTGAAATGGGTCATAACTTGCCCCGAGGCATGTCTTGAGTTCACTGCAGGCCAGAAAGAAGTACTTTGGGTCCTTTTATTGTAACATGATTTTCACAGCGCGGGGATATGCGATGGCGCGCCATCAACCTGCTCTAGTTATTATTATTTTTATTATTATTGTTATTATTATTATTTTATTATTATTCACTTTTAACCCATTCAGTACCAGAAACCCACAAAGGGGTACCTTGTCAAACACTGCAGGCACAGATCAGACGCCGCAGAACGCGGCATCGTATGATCAGGGCCTACGCTGTTTGAAAAAGTTTAGCCACTTTCAGAATAAATTTTGAAGAAAACACAACCTGACACCCCTAAATTTCGAAATATATAAGATGGAAGATTCCATTTGGGTTAATTTAATTAACACTTTAGTAAATCGTGTACCGATTAATGTGTGTGTAAAAACGATTATCAGTACTAGTTTAATCTAATCGTCCTTCATTAAAGTCTGTTTTTATTGCTTTAATTTTGCCGGCGACTGGCTGTTTTTGTTCTGGCAAAACGTAATGACACGCAGGAATTTTAAGGTCAATTATCTTTTGTGTATTATTTTCTTTTGAATTGCCGATTACTGGATATATAAGAAGTACAGAATCCTTGCAGTAGCATTCATCTTTGAAATCTCTTACTGAGAATCCAAGCTAAAAACTTTCATCAAAATGTCTGATTTGTGCATTGCATGTGGTAAGGTTGTCAACTGGTGGACGTCAGCATGCTGTAAGTTGCGATGTCTGCGACCGTTGGCAGCATCGTCTTTGTGGGACAGGTAATACAAATTTAATTTATTAGATATTTTTAGACTAGTGATATATTTATATATTTATTCATTTTATTTATTTATTTATTTATTTATTGCAAGTAAAGGGGAAAATTATCCTGGCATTACAAAAACACGCCTATTCAAATATAACTAACAATTCTTCAGTTGTGGATACTCTTTAGCCGTTATTACCGATGATGATGATAATAATAATATTAATAATAATTATGCAAATTGTGAGGTAAAATAGACGATTTGTTTTATATAGAATGTGTATGCTATGATAATGTTTCAGGTCGCTTGAAGATGCGGCTCCTAGCGAGTCCTTATAGGTCGAGGTACCCGTTAGAACAGCCTCAACGAAGTCGTTCCAACTAAAGATCACAGCCTATATTTGAAGTATAAATAAGAAAAAAAAAATAACACAGATTTTCGTAAGAAAAGTTGCCATTTTGGAGATGTGAAAAAACGCACTATATTGCACGGGTGTGCTATCGTAAAGTAACAGTAATAAGGAATAAAGTTGACCTGTATATACGTGTACTTTAGGAATATGCAACATTTATGTTGGCCAACATTTATGTTTTGAGCACAAATTATAATTGTATAACTATATTTTATTTGCAAATGAGCATGAAATGTAAATTCTACAATTATATTTTTCTCGTTAGTTTCATTTACATATTTACAAATGAAGTTCGTCTTATGTTGAGCATGGTGTTATGTACCAATCACATCCCTCTGGAGCATAGATTGTTGGCACTCGTTAGAGCTGCCCCACAGGGATAGTTCTAACGAGCACCCATAAATTATGTCTGGCTCATGGGATATAGGGGTCATACACATGAAAGGCACCATTTTTGCGCACGTGCGTAATGGCGTCATGCACACACTATGTATCGTCTTCGTCGTCGGGAAAAGGATCAGAAGTCTGCATAGACCATAAAGTTGACCTGTATATATGTGTACTTAAGCCAAACTTACCCCAAAACAAATTTTATTTTTACTAAGGTACGAGTTGACTTAGGTATGAGTTGACTAAGGTACGAGTTAACCAAACTCGGGTACGAGTTGATTAAGGTACGAGTTGACTTAGGTACGAGTTGACCAGAAACCAATTAGGGCATGGGGCCGCAAATCATTATAAATAAATGTTAGAAGTTACAAACAAAACAGTTCAATGCAACGTTTTACCCAACAGTAGGTACAGACAAAAAAAGCGGATCCAAATCAATGTGCGAGCGCGTCTTCAATGTAGCAGTGTGTGTGTGTGTGTGTGTGTGTGTGTGTGTGTATGTGTGAGTGTGTGTGTGTGTGTGTGTTTGTGTGTGTGTGTGATATATTACAGTTTTATTAAGCATGTATAGTTTGAACAAATTGACCTCATACTGGTGAACTAAACATAATTTCATACCTGACTGAATGCATATATTCATCTTCGCATATTGTTATACAATACACAGCGGTTGGTAAATGTGCCGCTATTCAAGTGATGCCGAAAATTCACGAGAAGTTTAGGAAAGCCGACGTATTAGGCGATAGCATTGACTAATTTATTCCATGCATAAAGGTCAGTCTCCGGTCAAATTGTTCGCACTATAACAAGTCCATTTTTCGAGTGCATTGGTAAACAACAATTTATATGGTATAAATTGTCCCACTGATTTTGTGTACCCGAGGACTTTAAAAATCAGCGACACGAGGGACGTACGTCTTTAACCCATTATATGCTAGTGAACTCTTTCATTGCTATATGTTAGACAAGTCCTTTTGTCATATAGCGGGTGTCAGTCCTATCATTTCATTTTTATTTTATTTTTGACGGAAAAAACTGTCAGCAAATAGTGCAGGCCCTGATCAGACGCCTGGGTCTGCACTATTTGCCAATGGTTTCCCGCATGCAATTGGTTAACATGGGTGTGTTTTCATACTGACTTGTTGAAAAGACAATAACGTCTTCGATATTGTGTAATCCATTTTATCTTATTTTTGTATCATTTGTTTTCGAAAACCAGTACCGAATGTAAAAATAAAGACAATGTATCCTTTCATCGAAAAACCCTTATCTGATTTCTAAATTGATTCTTACTTGATCCAAATAATCTCTACTTTGCGCAGAGACATTTACGGTGATAAATAATCGATAAGTTACACCCAATCCCATGCGCAATTCTAGAATTGTACTGATACAATTCCGGAATTGTTGCGCAAAGTGAGAATTCCTACTTTGCGCAGGATAATTCCGGAATTGTTCCGTTTCCCACTTTGCGCAGAACATATAAATCCCTGCAAACCCCTGTTTTCTCAATGTAAGAGAATTTGTTTGTTTGATTTGAGGTTTAACATCCCCGTCAACACTGTATGGGTCATTTTGGAGGCAATGCTTCCAATTTTGTGGGACTTTTACCCGACACTGAGATTAAATGACATCTCAAGCCCTGCTGCCCAATTAAACTAATATGGTTTATATGCATGGACGGTCCAACTCGCATCACTTTTCCTGGGCACGCTTAGAACCTTTAAGCTGTTTACCAGTACTCATGTGCGGTTGATTTCAGCTCTGCGTGGAAGCATCATGCAGCCCATCTATTTCTTCAAGCCCCAATTGGCGGAGGCAGACAATGTAAGAGAAAAGAGTGGACTGGGATGTTCAGTACATGGAATCCTTAATGTGATGTATCTGATGTTTTGCTCTTTGCACAACAAATATCCTTGTAGCTTTTACCTTGCCTTGGCTCAAATCTCATTAACCATTCAAGCTGTATGGAAAATTCTAGAGCAGACAGAAATCTTTTTTTTTTTTCTTTTCTTATTTTTTTTACCGAGAAAAAAAAAAGGCAGGACATTTCATGGGAATCGTCTGCCAAGCAGAGGATTCCCATGTAAGGTCATGCCTTTTTTTCTTAAAAACGAGAATATTCTGAAAATGTCAACTGCCAGTTGTGATTAGCATTTGAGAGGTCAAAAACAATTTTGTTAAAACAAAACATCAACAATCTAAAATGGCTCTAATGCAATACAAAATTCCACCTACCTTATGACACTTTCCAGTTCAACTACACTGTGTTTGTGCCAGTTTACACCTTCTTTTGACATAGCAACACAAACTGTAAGATAATTACATATTATAACTTCTTTATAACACTGTTCATTATCACAACATTTCAGATATAACACAGTTCAAAGATGGATCCCGAAAATGTATTTATCATATGACGTCATCGATAAGCAATGGATAACATTGTGTAATAAAAATCGTATGAACACACGTGTAATAACACTTTGGCGGGATTAAGTAACGTCATTACGACATCCATGTCAACCATGCATTGTCAAATTTAAAGGCGATAAAATCCAATTTTAAGTGGTCATATAACAAACCGAATCTTACACAAGTGGTCATTTCATATGAAATTTATGAAATACACCAAAGGCTTGTTTCATAAATTTCATATGAAAAGGCTCGTTTCATAAATCATATGAATTGAACACTCGTGTAAGATCAACTATAGATTATATAGAAATGACCACATCTATGGCCATTTTTCTATATAATCTGTACATTTCAGTTTGGATATGACACAGAATCTGCTTTGGACCCAAACTATAGTATAATAAAGAGGTTGTTGTGTATTGGTTTAAAGACATATCTATTTCAACAGCAGTACATAAGATACACACATAAATATATCAAATTAAAGAGGGCCAAGAATAATGTTCTTTCTTTCTACATTTAATGTGATCTGTCATATTTGGCCATAACTTGCACACCATGCACACCAAGCTGCAAGTTGATATCTGTTTGGAGTTATTGGCCCAGTCAACATTATTTAGGTCATATCAAGCTGGTTAGCTTACCTAACCACACTTCCTCGGCAGGCTTATACATAAGTGGTTAATCAGCAGTGAAATTCTTTCATCAGAAACTGACAACTGCTCATCTTGAATCAGAGGAAGGGAGAGAGTGACAGCTGAAAATATTTCATGATCAGTCTCCAAGCAAAATGTTATTGTATCCTACCCAGCAGGTCTTGAACCCACAACGTCCAGATCACCAGTCAGATGTGCATCCGACTGAGCTTCCAAGGCCAGCAATTTGCAGGTTGAAAGCCTACACAGTAATCATGTATAAAAATTATGGTAAATCTCTTTTACCCAATGGATGACTATTCCTGCACAAATGAGGTAGGGGATGGGGCTCCAATCAACATGTAATAAAAAAGACAGAGCATATTGTGACAGTCATCCCTGCAAAAAAATGACAATGGAGCATGTAAGAAATATTTATCACTGCTTGGTGGGGATCAAACCAAGCACCTGTAGCATCAAAGGCAAAAGTGCAACCCTCTGTTCCTCTTTTACAGAAGCAATGTCTCACTATGCACCAGCAGCTTTTTTTCCCATAAATAAACTTACCATTATCCCCTGTAGTTCCCAGCATTATTTCATTGATTATCAATGTAGCTTGCATCTTGAACATTGTACTCTCATGAAAAATGTCCAGGAAGTGATCAACCAGAAGATGGATGTCACCTAAAATGTAAAGTACCGTGAAATGATGTCAACCAAAAATGTAAAGTACAGTGCAATGATGTCATCTAAAAATGTTCAGTACAGTGAAGTGATGTCAACTAAAAATATTCAGTACAGTGACCTGATGTCACCTAAAAATGTAAAATACAGTGCAATGATGCATCTTAAAATGTTAAGTACAGTAAGATGATATCATCTAAAAATGTTAAGTACAGTAAGATGATGTCATCAAAAAATGTTAAGCACAGTAAGATGATGTTGTTGTTGTTGCTTTCCAGTTTCCCCGTGTCACGGGTCGTCAGCTGGTGGGGTCCCAGGGAACAAATCCATGCTGGCATTACACTGTAGCCGTTCGGTGGTACCCCTATTCCCCGTTGCCGGTGAACAGGGAGACCATTGCTCGGCTCCAGCCCCGTCTGTTTCCTGTTTGTCGTCTCAGGTGTCTCCGAACCCATGGGCATCCCCTTGCGCTGTAGCCAATCGCCGAGCTCTGTCCTGAGAGGTTTGTGAAACGGTGCCGTGACCTTTCCAGGTCTCGGTGGGGCTTATATTTTGTCTTCCCGTTTGCTTCAGGAGTGCATGTGTCCTGTCGCTAAAGGGCATCTTTATTTGTTGGAGTTTCTGGGCTAGGCGTGCTTCATTTTTCAAGGGCTGTGGATGTGTTGCACAGTTCCAATGTGAGCCTTTGTTTTGGTGCAACATAGTTTAGTTGTAGTAATTTGGAACTCCATTCTAAAGGTTTGGCTACGTGATTGCCTGCGTTTAAGTTATAGCAGTGCTGTGCCTTGGGTTTTTGCGGTTTGCCGCAAAGGGTGTGGGTTGTTTTGAGTAACAGGGTAGGCTCCGAGTTTGAACTTATCATTAAGGGGATCGTTTAGCAGTTAATTTTGTTTGAAAGTTTCATTGCGATTTGGAAGACGTTTCTAAAGATTGCTATACACGTTTCCATGCTACGTGTTATGCACCTTATATCCAATCAGGGGATTCGAGACAAAGTTTTTTAGCCATTTTGTGGTGATTATTTGCACCACAAAATTGTAGAGTCCATCCATTTCTTTCTTCTAGCTTGTAGCTTCAGCCGCATCTACACCCTCACGCCAGCACCATGTCTATGGATGTCGTCTACGCTTTTTGTATCAATTTTGATATTGGTATTTTTATTTTTTATTTTTTTGTTTGATTTTTGCATATTTTTGTAACGTGTGTACATTTTTACATTATTTGGTCTGTGCCCCCAGCTTATTGAGTATATATGCGGGCGGATGTGCTCGCCCCGCCATGGCCCTGTCGTGTTTGTTTTTCTTGTGCTTTAAAGATGGTGTTGTCCGTTTTGGGGCAAACCCACCCGCTCTCTATTGCTGGGCAGGACAGTTTTTGTACCTGCAAGGTTGTGCTTGTATATTACATTTTGTGATTTTTGTTTATTCTGTACATACAACATATAGTATAGTGTGACAGCTTCCCCCGGCCCTGGCCCAAGTAAGATGATGTCATCTAAAAATGTTAAGTACAGTGAAATGATGTCAACTAAAAATGTTAAGTACAGTAAGATGATGTCATCTAAAAATGTTAAGTACAGTGTAATGATGCCAACTAAAAATGTTAAGTACAATGAAATGATGTCATCTTAAAATGTTAAGTACAGTGAAATGCTGTCATCTTAAAATGTTAAGTACAGTGACATGATGTCAACTAAAAATGTTAAGTGCAATGAAATGATGTCATCTTAAAATGTTAAGTACAGTGAAATGATGTCAACTACAGTTTTTGTACCTGCAAGGTTGTGCTTGTATATTATATTTTGTGATTTTTGTTTATTCTGTACATACAACATATAGTATAGTGTGACAGCCTCCGCCGTCCCGGGTCCAAGTAAGATGATGTCAACTAGAAATGTTAAGTACAATGAAATGATGTCAACTAAAAATGTTAAGTACAGTGAAATGATGTCAACTAAAAATGTTAAGTACCGTAAAATGATGTCAACTAAAAATGTTAAGTACAGTGAAATGATGTCAACTAAAATGTACAGTACAGTGCCTGTATTCGTAGTTCGTGAAAAATGGACTTGGACATTTGGGTTAATGCTATTAACAGATTGACAACAGACAGACAAACAAATGGATGAAAAACTGGACTTATTTATCATACCATGCTAAGACACTTATGACAGGAGATGAAGCTTTCTATGCAATTACATTAAGTAAACTGTTTTAGAGAATAAACCCCAATTTTAGATAGCCTGTATATTCCACTGGGCGTCAGTTCAGAGAAATCTCCAGCAAGGAAAACCTGGGGGAAATATTCATCACACTTGATTCAACTGAAATCTGTACACCTGCCCCCATGAAAGTTTGGAAAGTTCATTTGTATGGCAATGTTAAAACTTCAACCATTATGTGCAGTAAAAATAAAAAATAGTTTTGCTGACAAAATTTGAGTAGCTTTTGCACTATATTCTTTTTCTCATTCATTTTTTTCTTTTCCGTTTTTATAAAAATAATTTCATCTATACAAATCATCACGTTGAATATGTCAACACCCCTATAAACCCCTATTTATACAAAGAAACTTAAGGTTTACAGAGGTATACATAATAATTGAGTATAAATAAGAAAAATATCCCAATTTTTTTTCTGGATAATAACAGTTTAGGCGATATGAAAGAATAAGCCAAACAGATATGTTATTGTAACAAAGTCTGATCTACTATTCACATACATCTCTGCATGGATGAGTTTCACTCAACAGTTTCATATGTTTCTCAAGCTCTAGAATTTTTTCATACTCCCATCATGTTAGCAAGTGTGTTTAATGAACACCCATGTAAACCCCACTTATACATGATTCCTACTATTTATGCTTCAACTTACAGATTGTGGTTACTTGTTAGAACCACCCCACTAAGAGGGTTCTATCAAGCACTTGCAATCTACATTTAGAAAAATAAATCAAATATTACAAATTTTAATCAGAAAAAATCAGTTTTGGAGATAGAAAGAATGCACTATGTCACACTAACGTGCAATCCTAATGAATAAGAATTATAAATAACTAATTACCAAAGTATCCTAGAAGCCTACAGACAGCTTGAATCTTCTGAAAGATCAGATCATTATTGAAATGTTTGAAGTGTTTTCTAGGAGCTATAATTCCATGTCCACTTTCACCCGCTATAACACTGCTCCCTGGAAAAAAAAAATCAAAAATAACTTTTTCTTGGCAAGGCACATAGGCTTACTTACCAGACATACACCCACACCATCCAATAGCACTATCCACACTATGGATCAATAGCCGCTAGCAAAATCATCTTATGCAATAGCTCAAAAAGTCATTTATAACATGCTGTTGTGTGAAATCTATCTTTAATACATATGATTCAAAAATAGAAAGTGGGCACTTGTTTTAATCATTTCCTTGAGGCGGTTCTGATAAATGCCCACAATCTATGTTTCAAATTATTTCAATGCGCCATTGCACAAAAAAAACCTGCAAGAGACTTGGGTGATCAGCAAAGTGTCCAATCAGCCTGCACAACCATGCAGTCTTCACTGATAATATGCACTTTCAATAGCCTCTTGGCTATCCAAAGTGTCAACTCTAATGAAGCGCTGTGGTGAAGTAATAAAGCATCAGATTTGAGATTAGGAGGTAGCCTGTTTGATCCCTGCAAGTGCCATGTGTTGTTTCCTTAAGCAAGAGACTTTATCCACATTGCTTAGTTCTGGTTTCTACCCAGGAAGAGGAAGAAAAAGAGGGCTACATGGAAGATTAGTTTGTTTTTGTTTGATTTGAGGTTGAACGTCCCCGTCAACCAATAGGGTTTATTAGCACGGGCGGTCCGCCTAACACCGCAGATTCTGGACAGGCTTAGATCCTCTAAGCGGTTTACCAGTACTAGTGTGCGGACCGGATTAGGAAGATTAGTACTAGTTTATCAAAAGTATTACCCTCTATAAATAAATGTGACTATTATACGTAGTAACATGATGTGCAAGCTGGTCACGTTTCATTGCAGGTTTTGTTGTGTACTTGCTCATATTTTACAGGTCTGTAAATTGGTGCAAATATGTTGAAGTATGATGAGTAGCCACCAAAGAGCACATGAAAGTTACAGTTGCTAGGTTTAGTTTTTTTCTTTCTCCTTTGATTGTTATCAGTCATATCTGGCAGTTACTTGCAGATGTGCATTACATACACTCCAGATTTGTAGGACTACACAGTAACCATGTCATTACAGCAGGGACCTTTAACCTCCACAAGATGACTCTCCATGCTCTGGGTTACTCTCCTGATCTGAAAGATGGTGCACTCTGTGGCATTCATCCATTCAAAAGATGCAAATGGAGCCTGTTCGGACACCAAAATGTTCTGTAAACTGGCCCCGAGATGAACCTGGGATTGTGCACTATGTTTGTTTGTTTGATTTTGGGTTTAACATCCCCGTCAACACTATATAGGCCATTTTGGAATCATTGCTCACAATTTTGTGGGACTTTTACCTGACACTGAGATAAAATGACATGTCAAGCAGTCGGCCCCCGCCCATAGGGGCTTGAAGAAATATATGGGCTGCATGATGCGTCCACGCAGAGCTGAATCCGGCCCACACACTAGTACTGGTAAACCGCTTAAGAGGATCTAAGCCTGACCAGGAACTGCGGTGTTAGGCGGACCGCCCATGCTAATAAACCCTATTGGTTTCATTGGACGACAGGGCTTGAGATGTCATTTCATCTCAACGTCTGGTAAAAGTCCCACAAAATTGGCAAGAACGTCTCCAAAATGACCTTTACAGTGTTGACGGGGAAGTTAAACCTCAAATCAAACAAGCAAACACCTGACGCCAGGCGTCCAATAAAACCAAAAGGGTTAATATATGCATGGAGGGTCAGACTCACATCACTTTGCCTGGGCACGCTTCGACCTAAGTGGTTTACCAGTATGTATGTGTGCTGTCGGTTTCAGTTCAGCGTGGAAGCACCCTGCAGCCCAATCTATTTCTCCAAGCCCCGATGGTTGGGGGACTCTGAGATACCAAACATAATTTATTGTGAATTCTAATGAACAAACAAAGGTATCATTATGTCTTATTGGATAACATCAAAATTTTGATACCCAATGTACCATTTAACATTGCATGTCATTCGTGGATACTTGGTTATACACCTCAGCTTTGCAATGTAAGTATAAATCAAAAACAAAATGAATAACTAAATAAGCATATTAGAATGGTGAGTTGTATTACAAATTTGTGCAAATTAATAATCACACTCCTGATGAGTCGCTGAAGTTGTGATTTAGAATACTGATTTACCTCCCTAGAGAATGGTTTTGTAGACAGTAATCTCCCTAAATAGCCACCCTTGGTAGCTTAGTTGAATGCTTGTCTGATTGGTGATCAGAAGGTTGTGGGTTTGATACCTACCAGACTAGCAGCATTCTTTCGTGGAGATTGCTCATGAAAAATAGAAGTGAAGGAAATGATCAGGAATCGATACAATTAACCCACAGCTCCCATCAGAAACACCAAAGGGAAAGAAACACAAACATGAAAAAACTAGACCCTAATGGAAACATCAGAGGCAGAAAGGCAAAAGGACAGTTACTTTCCCACAAAATGGCCAATTTGCTATCGAAAACAAAAATATTATGCAATATACACACTCAAAGACAAACAATAACAAAAATAAACCGCGACAGAAGAACCGCCTTGGAACGGTCAGTGAAAAGAATTTCACTGGGGGCTTAAATTGATTTTCCCCAGCCACAATCTTTTCTCCTTCTTCTGGATCAAGTAGGGCAGTTGTCTGTTTCTGGCAAAAGAATGTGCACTGTACTGGTAAACCGCTTCTGTATGCCCAGCAAAAGTTTGGTCAGGTAAACTGACCAGCTTGATATTGCCTTTTAAATAGTGTTGACTGGATGGTTAAACAATGGATAAATTTTAGTACACCTTACCATGTCCAGTAATTGTAGTCCTCTCCTCTACTATCTTGATATCATTACATTCCAACTCAAGTATCTGACACAGTGCTAAGGAAAGTCTCTTCAGGTGGGGCAGTGATAATAACAGGCTTTTCACCTTAGAACCTGTAAGAACATATAGAAAATACAGTAACATTTCAAAAACCAGTGGGACAATGAAATTTGTTCCAGATAGGAACAATTTGTTCCAGATAGACACTCTACCAACTGAGCTATCTGGGCCGGTACACCAGATAGGGGTAGATCAAACCAATGAAGGTTACTCATAGTGGCAGATCTGAGGACATAATAAGGATATCTTTTCAATTTTCTTTACAAATAACGGTATGTTGTGTATTATCATTAAAATCGCCTCATTGGAATATTTACCAGTACTATTTTAGCTGCAAAAATGTGTGTAACATTTGTTAAACAAAGCAGACAGCAATTTAAGGCATCTTAAAGATTAAATGAATGCTCTGAGGATGACAGTACTGCTGGACTGGTTTTAATGTAACAGCTTTAACTCTGTACAGGTCAGATGTAAAGGAAGCAGTCATGTTTTCTGTTGTTGTTTTTTTTTTTGTTTGTTGTTTGTTTGTTTGTTGTTCTGTTTTGTTGTTGCTGTTTTTTCTCCATAAATCTGCCTTTTTTATCTTCCTTGCATTTACCAATACAAACACCTTTTCTGACCTGTGGAGTCCCAAAAGTCTGAATCTCACATTCTACAGTTTTCTTCATTTTGGTAGGGTGGTTGGATGAGGCAAAGGTGACCAAGGAGTGAAAGGTTTAATAAACTTACCCAAAAGGCTGAGGTAGCCTGCCAGAAGGTTCAGCAATGCAAGTTTATCATCTTCTTCTGTATCAAAACAGAAAACACAACTTTTAGATTTTACAGAAATCTACTGAAAATGGACAGGTCAAGCCACAGTCCAAGTGGTGAGCATACATAATTCAGAAATTCAAGCATATTATGCAGTAGAAAGTTCCATTAAGACCAGCTTTAATAAAGACTTATTCTTCTTTTAAACAAATACTGTTGAAACTGGGGGAGCGACCACCTGTCTTTAGCGTTTTCCTGTCTTGAGCGACAGTCTGAGTGATTTTCAATGTTAAAATGCCTGTCCTGAGTGCCCACCTGCTGCCATGTATGACCAATTAAGTTAACCATGACACCAGCAGATCAACCAGTGTGCAAGTACCAATAATCATCTCCCTTCATGTTGTAGTTGGAAACCAATGATATGACACCGATTATGAGAAGTGTGGGGATTAAAATTAATAAAACACTAATTATAATAAATGCTTGTACTGACTGACGCTAATTGAATTGTTTGGTAATAATGGGCAATGCGACTTGGCATAATTTTGAATAGGCATAAAAAAATACAGAACCAGTTAGTCGTCTCGGCAAAAAACTATCATCGCGACTTATATCTGCATCTCAGCAAACTACCACCACAACTTGTATCAGTGTCTCGGCAAACTACCACCGGGAATTGAACATGTTCATTGTTTCATTTTAAAACAACTTTTTCCAAACTCGTTTCAATTCATAGTTTTCTCATTATCGTACATTTAAATTAATATTCAGTTTTTTTTAATTCATCTAAAATGTCATGCAACCTTGTATAAGAAGCAACACTTTTCTGCAGATACATGTTTATTTTTCATTAATGATCTCATAAATTGCATAATGTGAATTTAAAAAAAGTCTTGATTTACCCTCCCTGCCTTAAGAGACCACCTGTCTTGGGAGACCACTTTTTGTTCTTCCCAAAGGTGATCTCCCAAGACAGGTTCAACAGTATTTAAAAGGTTTCAGTTTTTCTTTCTTTGCATTTTCTATGGCCTATGTCCTCTACTAAGAGACCACCTTTGGGACTGTTCAAAAGTTCAAACATGGTCATAATATAGGACTTGTAGACATGTTGCCAAGTATGTCAAAGAATCATTTCTACTAAGACAAAGCATACTATATAATTAATATATTAGCTATGCACAAATAGCTATGCGGCATAACAAATCCGCTCCGGGGAACTGGAGGTCACGGGTTCGATCCTGGGCCGCGATATACCAAAGTAGTTAAGAATGGTACAGTATAGCTCCAATATATCGCGTTTCGATATTTCACATTGTCAAATCTATCTCGGTCGCGCCGTGGATCCCGTTTTTATTTTTTTTCCCCTTAAAAATTCATAATTAAAAAAAAAAAGAGTTTTAAATTGTTAAAATTTATTTAAAACCAGGTTAAACCAGGCGCGTAAAAAAGCGTTTGACTTTTCCCGCCCAGCGTCTGCTATTTGTCGCCAAAACATAACCATTCACAACATCGCAGAAAAGTCCGTATTATGCAAACATCTACCGTTAGATGTAGCTAATTGTCTGAGGAGCGATTAAATCATTTTCACATTGATTGTGGATTAAATTTTATGATTGGAAGATAAACGCCAATTAGAGACATAACTTGACCATATTTTCACACCTTATCAACACGCACCGCAGGGTGGCAATTATATGACAGGGATCAACAATAGTGTCATACCTGAACCGTAATAAATACACAGATGGTTTGTCTCTCAATTGACAGTGCAGCAATTATTGCGATTTACTTACTGGTCTAGTTTTACCCTATTTAAGGACTCAAAAAGACTGACAGTTGTAGACAATTTTTTTTACACTTGCCCGAAATCAAAACACAATAAAATGATAGTTTTGTTGTTGTAAAGTTTTTCGGCCCGTGGTAGACGTTAAATTTTTTTTTCCAACCGCTACTTTTAATGATTCTGAGATCTGGCATGCCAAGGGAAACAACTAGAATTGCTTTACCTGTTACACACAACCAGGGGAACAAGTAAATCCAAAATGGCGTCCTGTTTTGACATTTTAGCAATCACGTTTTCAGACGCAGATTTTCAGCTGTTCTCGAACGTAAGTTTATTGGTAGACATAGTCCCCTTTGTTTGTTCTGTCACTGAGAAGTTCTGAACCTACTTTAATGGTGAAATACGGCCGACAGCATTACAGAAAGCCATTAGTGTGGATTGATAAACGGTTCTCACCAAACTATCACCGCGACTTGTATTGGCATCTCGGCAAACTACCGCGACTTATATCGCGCTCCGACCACATCACGGTCTTCAGGCTATGGACCTCGACTACCACGATATATTGGAGCTATACTGTACTAGCTGCTCCTCACTTGGCACTCAGATTTACGGGGAAGAGCTAGGACTGGTCGACCCAGTGTCAGGATAATGTGACTGGGTGTGGTATCATGTAATGTGTCTGGGACATGATACTTCAGTGAGGCCGCACTATAAAAGTGAGCAATGAGCTCCCGGTGGCAACCAGACACAGTCGTGATATGACTAAACAGGAGGCCCATGGGCCACTATGCTCACCAGAGCTCAGGGGGCACTGCCGACTGGAAGCAAAGTATTTTAATTAACCATGGAAGCACTGCGCCCAAGGATGCTACAGATAAAATTTGGACCCAATCAGCCTAGTGGCTTCAGAGGTCTGATGTCGCTTGAATGTGTTGTTGCAGGACAACAGATGACAACTGACAATTTCCCATCTGTGGCAACCAATAGGCCTAAAAGAACATTATTAAAAGAACATTTCTATGTAAGTTTGACAAAATATCTTGAAAGGCATAAATGTCATTTTTCAATTTTCCCCATTATAAGTCAATGGAAACTCTTAACTTGCCATAGCAAACAAACCAAAGAGCGAAATTTCATAAACCTGAGCTCAGATGGGCACTGCCCAATGGCAGACATGTATTTTAACATGGTATGATTTTAATCTACCAATTATAAAGTCTCCCAAACAAACCCCATTCCCAAATGAGCACTCATGTGGACTGTATCTGAAATATTAGGTGTTTTATATAGTAGAGGGTGGGGCATGAACCCAATGGAGCCCTGGTTGGTGTCACTAAATGTGTCTTATAAAAAAGAACAGAGACATATATGGTTTAGTGGTGGGATATGTCTGGCTCCCGAGATTTTGTTTGTTTGATTTGAGGTTTAACGTTCCCATCAAGACTGTAAAGGTCATTTTGGAGACGTTGCTTCCAATTTTGTGGGACTTTTACCCGACATTGAGATGAAATGACATCTCAAGCCCTGTCACCCAATGAAACCAATAGGGTTTATTAGCATGGACGGTCCGCCTCGCACCGCGGTTCCTGGACAGGCTTAGATCCTCTAAGCTGTTTACCAGTACTAGTGTGCGGGCCGGATTCAGCTCTGCGTGGAAGCATCGTGCAGCCCATATATTTCTTCCCGAGATGTAAGGCCTTTTAAGCAGTGGAGGGATTCGGGCATGGTGGATTCCAGAAAAGCCCAAGATTGTTGCAACCTAATGCTGAACAGTTTCTGAGATATGAGGCCCTTTTATGAAGTGGATGGGAGAGAAATGGCCCCTGCAGACCCCACAACATGGGGTGACTAAATCTCTCTAATAACGAACAAGAATATATGTGATTATGTGGTGGGGATTTGAATAGTTTCTGAGATATATGGCCTATTATGAAGTGGGGTCTTATCATAAGGAACAAGAATATATATGGTTAAGGGGAGGGGATCTGACCGGTTTCTGAGATATATGGATCTTAATGAAGTAAAGGGGTGGGGCATGGCCCGTGGCACCACAGTGGGGGGACCCCATGTTGGTGTCACTGACTGCGTCTTATCATAAGGAACAAGAATATACATGGCTTAGGGGTAGGGCTCTGAACAGCTTCTCAGATATATGGTCTTTTGTGAAGTTGAAGGGTGGAGCATGGCCTGTGCGAGCCGTGGGGGAACCCTATGTTGGTGTCACTGAATGTGTCTTATCACAAGGAACAAGAATATATACGGTTTAGGGGTGAGGATCGGTAAGGTTTCTGGAATATTTGGCCTTTTATGAAGTGGAGGGGGTGGGGCATGACCCCGGCACATCCGGGGGGACCCTCAGCTTGGTGTCGCTGAGTGTGTCTTATCATAAGGAACAAGAATATATGGTTTAGGGGTGGAGATCTGAATGTTTTTTTAAATAAATGGCATTTTATGAAGTGGAGGGGGTGGGGCATGTCCCCGGCACATCAGGGTGGACCCCCAGGTTGGTGTCACTTAATGC
This sequence comes from Lucinisca nassula, assembly GCA_963580285.1. NCBI lineage: Eukaryota > Metazoa > Mollusca > Bivalvia > Lucinida > Lucinidae > Lucinisca > Lucinisca nassula. Next base: position 156,806,860 of record OY757012.1, on the reverse strand, counting down.
TTCTTATCATAAGGAACAAGAATATATATGGTTTAGGGGTGGGGATTTGTAAGGTTTTGGAATATTTGGCCTTTTATGAAGTTTTGTCTGTTTGTTTGTTTGTTTGATTTGAGGTTTAACTTCCCCGTCAACACTGTAAAGGTAATTTCGGAGACGTTGCTTCCAATTTTGTGGACTTTTACCCGACATTGAGATGAAATGACATCTCAAGCCCTGCCGCCCAATGAAACCAATAGGGTTTATTAGCAAGGACGGTCCGCCTCGCACCGCGGTTCCTGAACAGTCTTAGATCCTCCAAGCGGTTTACCAGTACTAGTGTGCAGGCCGGATTAAGCTCTGCGTGGAAGCATCATGCAACCCATATATTTCTTCAAGCCCCTATGGGCGGGGGCCAACCTTTTATGAAGTGGAGGGGGTTGGGCATGGCCCCGGCACATCCCGGGTGTCCCCCAGTTTGGTGTCACTGAATGCAACTTATCATAAGGAACAAAAATATATTTCATTTAGGGGTTTGGATCTGTTAGGTTTCTGGAATATTGGGGCTGTTGTGAAATGGAGGGGTGGGGCATGGCCCAGGCACATCCCCGGGGACCCCCATGTTGGTGTCACTGAGTGCCTCTTATCATAAGAGACAAGAATATATACGGTTTACGGGTGGGGATCTGAATGGTTTCTGAGATAAAAGGCATTTCATGAAGTGGAGGGGGTGGGGCATGTCCCCGGCACATCCGGGGGGATCCCCAGGTTGGTGTCACTTAATGCACCTAATCATAAGGAACAAGAATATATATGGTTTAGGGGTTGGGATCTGTAAGGTTTCTGAGATATAAGGCATTTTATGAAGTACTGGGTGCGGGGCATGGCCCCGGCACAACCTACTGGACCCCCAGGTTGACATAAAAGTATATGGCTGAGAGAAGTTTACTAAAGGAACATTTCTATGAAAGTTTTGTCAAAATATCTGCAATAGCAACCAAACTAAAGAGCCGAATTTCATAAAAAACACAAAACCTGTAAAGGCAAATATGGTGAATATTTTCATAAACTCTCAGCCTCATAGTGCATACGGTTTCTGAGGAGATGATTTTTTAAGTTTTTTTTTTTTTTCTATTTTTTTCATTTTGGTTTCCATGGCAACCAATACAAATGAGCAGTAGGCCTAAAATCATATGGCAGATAGAAGATTGCCTAAGGAATATTTCTATGAAAGTTTTGTCAAAATATCTGCAGCGGCTTGACAGTAAATGCCATTTTTTCAATTTTCCCCATTATAAGTCTATGGAAAATCTAAGTTGCCATAGCAACCAAACTAAAGAGCCGAATTTCATAAAAAACACAAAACCTGTAAAGGCAAATATGGTGAATATTTTCATAAACTCTCTGCCTCCTAGAGCATATGGTTTCTGAGGAGATGATTTTTTAAGTATTTTTTTTTCTATTTTTTTCATTTTGGTTTCCATGGCAACCAATACAAATGAGCAGTAGGCCTAAGTTATGGGTACCTGAAAGAATCAAACTGATGAGGGGTTCTAAACAGTAGCCACAACATATGTTTTAAAGGAGAAATAAGAAAAACAGTCCCAAAATTATCCTCATTGCTCCTCTTGACCTGGACCTACGTAAAAGTTGTTTACAGTTGAACTTCAATGGCTCAAATCCTTTGAGACCATGAGAATTTGATAGAAGACAGAGGTAGTTTGAGTCAGATGTAGTTCGAGCCACTGAGGGGCTACTAATAGTGGGTTGCCAGTAGGCATAATGGATATAATTTTCGGATACCTTTTCCGTGTTGTACAATATAAAGGTATGCTGTGTGCACTCATTAGAATCAACTCAATAAGACGATTCTAATCACTACAAAGAGCATTTATTTTTCAGATAAAAGAAGAGAATCATAAATGATCCCTCATTAAATTCTGGATGCATTCCCTAGGGATGTAAGAACAGGTTTGATTCAGCCATGATAAACCAGCCATCTGTGTTCAAGCCACTGAAGTTCTATTGTATTAGTTTCACAAAAATGAAACAGTCATCAACAAAGCCAACTTACCGGCAGTTTGTATCTGTCTGGGCAGTGATGTTGTAAGTTTATGCAAGTTTTCCTCTAAGATTTCAACCAGCTGTCTTTGCTGTTGTGGGGCCTGACTTTGATTAAACAGTTCCAGGGCATGACGACTTCCATCAGCAACAGTTTGGTAATCATCACCAATCAAGCCAACAAGAATTTCCAGAAATGTGGGAACACTATCCTTCATGGACCTGAAACAAGAACATTTCACACATTTTTGTTTATTTGGCTTTCAAGGCCCTTTCAAGAACATTTCATTTATATGGAACCAATTGTTAAATGCGCTCAGGAAATGTTGCTTTTCAGTACAATGTCTGCCTGTCTCATAGCAGCTTTTCATTAGCATGACATGTTCACAGATATTTATTAAGGATGCTCACTCATACAACAAAATATATATAGATACAACTACTTTTATTTATCTCCTTTTTCACATAGTTAATAAAACATTATTTCAATAATGTGTTTTGTTGTCTAACTTTCAGTCTCTACAATATCTGGCAGTATATGGACACCGAGTAGATTCAGGTCGAAGGGGGGACGCAGTGACAGCATATAACCTTGCTCGCACGAAAACGGGCACCAAATTATTAATTTGTTTGCACTCAAAATATTGTGCAGTCCAATTTTGAATTTTGAGTATTCCAAAATATGCGCACACTCCAAATGTGTGCTCCAAGATTTTGTAACATTCCAAAAATTGCGCACTTCCTATAGTACGCTCCAAATTTTGTAACAGAGTATTCCAAATATTGCGTACATCCTGTTTGTACGCTCCACAATTTTTTAACATTCCAAATATTGCGCACATCCTGTTTGTACGCTCCAAATTTTGTAACAATCCAAATATTGCGCACATCCTATTTGTACGCTCCAAGTATTCCAAATATTGCATACATCTTGTTTGTATGCTTTACAATTTTTAGCATTCTAAATATTGCGCACATCCTGACTGTACGCTCCAAATTATGTAACAATCCAGATATTGCGCACATCCTATTTGTACGCTCCACTCTATCCCAACTCTTGTGCACTCCAATTTATGCACTCCAACTAATCTTGACAGTGAGCACTCCGTAATGTGCACTCCAAAATGCATTCCATGACACGCATTCCATACCATCTTCTGCATTATGCAATGCATACCATGTAATCCATCCCATATTACATATATTCAAATAGCCCCGGCTGCACGTGCCAACCTTACTTATGACTTGCAATTTAGAAATTTTTTAGTATGACCCTGGGGGGAACACATCCTCAGGCTATGGCGAACCATTTCCATGAAGGAGACGCCACCCAGTTCAAGAAGTTCTGAAAGAAACAAGCCTCAGCTCTGCTCCCAGCAACCAGTACCCGGAATCTAGGCTCAAGAACAAATCTTCAGGTTATGGCGAACCACTTCCATGAAGGAGATGCCACCCAGTCCAAGTAGAAGTCCTGAAAGAAACAAACTTCAGCCTTGCTCCCAGCAACCAGTATTTGGAATCTAGGTTCAAGGTGTAAAGTTTCATTACAACCAAACAGCTGTCTAAGCAAAGCGTCCCCCCTATCGAATGCTGAATTCCGCATTGCACCTCGAAGCTCAGCTGATCAAAAGTCAGCAGAATCTCTCGGTGAAGAAATTAGGTGGCCATAAACAACAGATCTGGAGTCTACATCATAGTGTAGATTATATTTTCTTGTCCTTTGGGATCATTGATTCCATTATGGAAATTTGAAAATATCTGAGGGTCACTGATGAGGCCTAATCGGCCGAAACTAGCTAGTCTAGATTTATCTGTGATCTTTGTTATAACTTTATACTTGTATAGTCTTAATATGTGTTTGTCGACAAAATAGCCCTAGGCTAATGTTAAATTGTTGTAAATTATGAATGTTGACTTTAAATAAAGCTTCTTGTATCTTGTATCTTGTATCTAGTCTGGCCCAGAAAACATGCACACTCCATATTTTTCACTTCTGTAGTGTATTCCTTGCTTCCAAAGGATAACCCTTTTATAGAACATATTTGCGTCTTCCATCTTTAATAAGGACATGCCAGCCTCAGCACCAGGAGGCACCAAACAAGCCTGAAATGAAAAGAACTTAAGACAGTATCAGGTATTAAACTTCCTGGACTGCCAATAAGATCACAACGACAGCGGCGGGTGGGTGGGTTTTAGATTCCTCTTAAAAAATACAACTTTCTTTTGCTGGATTTGAAAACGGAAAAGGAAGGTTTCCCTGAGCATGCGTAAGACGCCAAACCATAGTTTGGCCCTTAAGACGCTTGACTGCTGAATAACAAACACGGTGCAAGCGTCCAGTAACCTGGACCAACTGTCATGGTGGATGATGAGATCGAAATTGCGATCAGACATTGTTTAAACCTAAATAATGAGAGGTCAAGCCATCCTGAAGCTGCAATCATGACACATTAATGACAGTCCATTCAATTTGTTCGCACCAAATAAATGGGATTATCATTTAGTTGATAATCCCTATTATTAAGGATGCTCACTCATACAACAAAATATATATAGATACAACTACTTTTATTTATCTCCTTTTTCACATAGTTAATAAAACATTATTTCAATAATGTGTTTTGTTGTCTAACTTTCAGTCTCTACAATATCTGGCAGTATATGGACACCGAGTAGATTCAGGTCGAAGGGGGGACGCAGTGACAGCTTATAACCTTGCTCGCACAAAAATGGGCACCAAATTATTAATTTGTTTGCACTCAAAATATTGTGCAGTCCAATTTTGAATTTTGAGTATTCCAAAATATGCGCACACTCCAAATGTGTGCTCCAAGATTTTGTAACATTCCAAAAATTGCGCACTTCCTATAGTACGCTCCAAATTTTGTAACAGAGTATTCCAAATATTGCGTACATCCTGTTTGTACGCTCCACAATTTTTTAACATTCCAAATATTGCGCACATCCTGTTTGTACGCTCCAAATTTTGTAACAATCCAAATATTGCGCACATCCTATTTGTACGCTCCAAGTATTCCAAATATTGCATACATCTTGTTTGTATGCTTTACAATTTTTAGCATTCTAAATATTGCGCACATCCTGACTGTACGCTCCAAATTATGTAACAATCCAGATATTGCGCACATCCTATTTGTACGCTCCACTCTATCCCAACTCTTGTGCACTCCAATTTATGCACTCCAACTAATCTTGACAGTGAGCACTCCGTAATGTGCACTCCAAAATGCATTCCATGACACGCATTCCATACCATCTTCTGCATTATGCAATGCATACCATGTAATCCATCCCATATTACATATATTCAAATAGCCCCGGCTGCACGTGCCAACCTTACTTATGACTTGCAATTTAGAAATTTTTTAGTATGACCCTGGGGGGAACACATCCTCAGGCTATGGCGAACCATTTCCATGAAGGAGACGCCACCCAGTTCAAGAAGTTCTGAAAGAAACAAGCCTCAGCTCTGCTCCCAGCAACCAGTACCCGGAATCTAGGCTCAAGAACAAATCTTCAGGTTATGGCGAACCACTTCCATGAAGGAGATGCCACCCAGTCTAAGTAGAAGTCCTGAAAGAAACAAACTTCAGCCTTGCTCCCAGCAACCAGTATTTGGAATCTAGGCTCAAGGCGTAAAGTTTCATTACAACCAAACAGCTGTCTAAGCAAAGCGTCCCCCCTATCGAATGCTGAATTCCGCCACAGCAAATTTATGATGCCCCACATAAATTTGTCCCCCAATTCAGCAAGTCAACATTTTTATGAATATAGCCTTTTTATCCTTGTCCTGTTATTCTAACTACATATTAGGATTTACATTTGGGAAGAAGGGTCTGTAACAAATTGATTGACTACTTCCTCAAATGTATTTAAAAATATGATATTGCCCACAGCAGTGAGATGAACCCTATCCGTCTTAAATAGCCCTGTTGTATTGAAATCGAGCACATGCTTGATTGTTCGGTCACTACATTTAAAGCAGGCTGTCTACCCGATTGGTTTATACGCCTCCTTTGATCCAGCTTTTTAAGCCCTTCATGAGTGTTGTCCGCCCCCAGCCACGACTGACAATTAGGGAGGATGTCTGATCATACCATTTGGGCTTCGGGATAGATAGAAGCCATGTATGCAAATTAGCTTTTAAAAGTCTTTAAGAAGTTTGCTTTGGGACTAGGGGTGTAACGATGCATCGATAGTTCGATGCATCGCGATAGGGACTGCCTCGATAGCAATGCATCGATAGTAATTTGGACTATCGATAGCTATCGCCGATAGTTCACTCAACTATCGATAGTTTCGATTGTTTTTGTATTTTTCTTGAATATATCTGTACTGTTGTGTAATTACGCAAGTATTTTTGCTTAGGAAATCCATTCAGCTGTAATCAGGACAGACTGATAAGCCTTCACATATGTGCATGATGATCTGAGTCTTCGCTGGTCGCACATGTGTATCATAGTGTTTTTGCCGTGTGGTGAATTTCTCGCGGCGATGAATTTCCCGCCGTCATTTTTGCACGTGCAGTTGAGGCAGTCAGAAATTTTCCCGCGTTTTTCAATAACAAAACGTCAATGATAGTTTGATCACGCGTTTGTTGCATGCAACTTTTTGAAAACATGACAGTGAAACCTGTGCGACATGTGAAGGATCAGATCAGCCTGCGCAGTCATATATAAATGTTTGCTGTTTGCCAGTGTACTAACCTGCGTAGTATAACTTCTGGGACAAACGCCATTTCCCTGTTCAGTTTCGAAGACATTTGCAAGATGCACAAGCTGATCTTTTGTATGAAGAAATGTTTGTTTTTGCTGTGTGCTGACTTATTCATATAGGTAAATAAATGCGTAATAAATGTCGGTATAATGCAGTTTAACTTGTTGTATATGTGACTCTTTTTGCGCATAAGGACCAGACTATTGAACCGCACTTTTGTGGTCTCATTAGAAATGCATTTCTCGAAAAATGCACAGAATGTGCATGCGAGTACATGATAGACTCAGATAAGTCGGCAAGTATGCACAAATGCATCAATGATGATGTCATCAGTCGGCTGGCCTGACCGATTGGGATTGATTTCTTGGGGGAATATTTAAGCAGACAAAGTTTTATTTTCCTGTCGTCATCCTGTAGGGGGAAAAAACGTGCAGCGCGAGGCCTTAGGTCTCCGTCTATCAAGTACTTTCTTAAGGTGATTCTGGACGTTTTGATGGTGGACACTGGACAACCTGGGACAAATTGGCGTTTTTATTTTTCGTGGGTCTTTGTGATTCTATTTTTGGGTGTCTTTGTATTATTATCATAGAGGGATATTCCAGAAAAAAATAACATGTCGAAACGGCCAAATTTCATTACATGAAAACTTTGTTTTATTATTGCTGCTTGTCTTAGCTGTCTTTTGTGCAAGGACTAAATGTCCACAGAGTCAAAGAGCCTAGGTCAAGCCCTGTACATATTGCTAAATGAAAAAACCGACTTGATAATTGCTTTACTTCTATTTTGATAGTCTAGCTTTTGATGCTAACTTCAAATAAAAAATATGTAAGTTCAAGTTTTAATGCAGTTTGTTAGATTCATGTCGCCCTTAAAGAGGTGCTAAAATAGGGTGCTGTGATTACGTAATACTATGTAATAATCGGGTTACCTAATTAACTGAATCCACAGATTAATTTAACACAGGCGGCAAACATCAAAGAATCGAAGAACGATCAGCATGTGTCAGTTTTCACAAGCAGAAAATCTCAAACACTGCAAAGGTATTAAAGCTATGATAACCATCACTTACAGGCATATATACTGGAAGCAGCAAACTATTTTTAGGCGGTGGTGGGGATATATATAAAGAGCCGTCTCCCCATGATGTTTTTTCTGGAATAGCCCCGAGGAATGAATGCTGATATTGAAACGCACAATAAACATACAATTTTAGGCCATTGGAATTTTCCTGACTCGTTCTGTCACTCTTAGCCATTTTATGTGAGTGATATAACATCTCTGAATCATTTATAAGTGTTCCCGATAGTATCACGATAGTATCGTGATAGTATGCCACGATAGTGATAGTATCGTGATAGTAGTTTCCACGATAGCAATACTATCACGATAGTCAAAATTGGCATCGATAGTCAGCCCTATTTGGGACCTCGCAACAAGGTTGTTGCCCCCGAGGTGAATAATTATCATCACAAGGGTTGAATGAAACTGCAGCAACCATTGGAGCTCGGTGTCATAGTGATCCCAGTGCACCGCTTTACCCTAATAAAAATTTTAGCTAACAATCACTGCATTAGCTGGAGGTCTGAGAGCTGATACACTGTCAGCAAGGTGTGAAACCAGGGAATCACCGATAAGCAATATATCTGTAACAGACAATTTAAAAACGTATGTACCATGTTACCGCCCCAGTTTTCCATCAACCAAGTTCTTTTATGGCTATACTAGAATACCCTTAGCTGCCAAATTAATAGCCCTTCCAATTCTAAAGGAATGTGCAGCATAAAGTTGCTTTGGAAGTCCTAATTTATTTTCTACAGCTGTCACAAGAATGCCACTGAGCTGACAGTGCTTTAATGAATGGCCATTCCGGAGGCAAAAGAAGTCTAGACTACCATCAGGCTTCCACATCATATATTGTTTGACAACCAAGGCAACATATAGATGCATTGATTGCAAGTGGGATGCACGATATTGTTGGAGGGCAGTTATGTCTCAACTAATTCTAAAGATGAAGTATATATTTATCCAGTTTATTTATCTGATTAGAACTATCTCATCCAACATTACCCTGCGTGAGTGGGTATGTGTGATTAGAATGTGGTGTACTGCAAGGTGCAGTGCTCAGTATTCTACATTTTAATAAATGCATAAATTAAAATAAATAAAAAAATAAATAAATACATAAATGGAAATATCTCATTAAACATTACCCTCCGTGAGTGGTAAGGTTGATCCGTAGATTTGAAAAGAATGTTGTGTACTGCAAGGTTCAGTGCTCGGCACTCTACATTTTTAATATGTCATGGAAATATCTCGATTAACATTGCCTTCCGTGACTTGGTAATGTTGGTCTATAATTTTGAATAGAATGTGGTGTACTGCAGGGTGCAGTTCCCAGTACACTACTGTTTTTTTTTTTGTTTTTTTTTTATAAATCAAAAATAAATAACAGAAGATGCTCCAAAGATGGAAAAATTATCCACTGGACCACTGGTCTTATCTCATTACCTACAAAGTAGGCACCAAAACCGAGTTCAAACCCCTTGCAAGAATGGTGCAGTGCTGTAAGTCCTCATTTGACGTCCAGAACCGGTCATGAGAAACGGAAATACCATAATTTTTTTTTTTTTTTTTTTTTTTGAAAAATTGTACCCAAAGTTCAAATTCCTTCATATCTGCTATGATGCGAAGGTGACAGTGTATCTTTGATAAACCACATGTAGCATTCATAAATTGCCCACAAAATGGACTCCCCAGTACCAAGCAGGAAACTGTCAAGATAACACATGAATCGTCCCTCAGAAACATGTCTAGCTACCCAGAATTCCAAAAAAGTAGCGACAGTCTCGAAAGTCTGGCGTGCTATGCTGCAACCAAATGGCATTGCTTAAACAAAATAAAACTTCCCATCAAGCTTGAATCTGAGCTGATCAGAGTCTAAAGGAGAGACGAGTAATAGCCCAAATTTTCCTTTTATATCGGAATTTACCAAAAGGCAACCACAGCCTTAAGCTTGTACCATTTGCACAATATAATATACAAGACCTAATGGTGATATGTGCAGAGTTCATAGTGGACAAGAGTCAAAAGGTCCAGCCACTCTGTGTTTTTTTTTTTTGTTGTTTTTTTACAATGTCTGGCTTGATATTGGCAGACTCATATCGAATCAGATGAGGTTTGTGGCTTCAAATATGTTTTGAAAGTCAATAAAATTACCTTTAGAAAATATATTGTTTGTGGTCATTGAATTCCCAATATATGTTTAATTGACAGGTTACTATCGATAATACCGGTATATCACACCTGTGATTCAAGCGGCTATGTCCGGCTCAAAAGTAGGTCGGGTGTTCATAAATAAACTAACATTCGACAAACACATGGTCATTTGCATATTTAAAATTAACATAGCTGGTCAGCCGAGCCGTCAAGCTATCCCGCAATGCCTGCGCTGTTTAACTCTGACAACCCAAACTGACGCTATTATACCCGAAAGTCGAGGCATAATCCCTTCAAAAATATAAAGAAAATTCTAAAAGCGCATTTACTTAAAATATGGTATTTTAAGTTAATTTAGCGTTACACAATGAGTGCCAAAGGTCATGACCCCTGTGGAAATTCCCCAGTCAGTTTGTAAATATCGGCCACCATCTTGTCTACAATCTATCTACAGATAAATTCCCAAGATTTGCACTCAAAATAAACAGATACCGGGCGTCCCTGTGGTACAAAATATATAAGGACGATCGGCGTGAAGTCACTTCCACTGAGGTCCGCCGTTTTCGGAGGTGCAAACAAAGGTATTCTGCTATATGACCTTACCAAATGTACACAAGAAATATTTTCAATCAGTCCCACACCTCTGGCAAAGATTTTGCTTTTAAAACTGTTCAAAAATGATCAAATTTTAGCAATAAAAACCGAAGCTTTCACCTCCACCAAATGAGAAACTGGCGGGAAAGATATCCGTTCTTTGTTTCTTTTTACTGAAGAGTTCCCTGCCGACCGTCCTTATATCAGAAATCATATTTAGCCCTTTAATTTCTTCGCTGCATACTATTTATCTTCCATAATAACATTTTTTCCCAAGCTTTATAAGGTACCAAAAACTCGCAGGGCCACCATTGTCACCCATGTATATTTTGCAATTAAAATGGCGATTTTTATGCCGCCGTAGTGTCACTTTTCCTAATATTTTCGTAACGGTGAACTGTCTTAGTTGTCCCTTTTCCCTATTTAGTTGTACCTCGTCACTAACGCATTTTATCATTTCCGGTTGCAAAACGAAAGTACCGATCATATTGTTGTTGTTCGAGGTCAACCAATGGAAATTCTTATATTATAGCTAAAGGACACCCTCTTCTTCTTTTATTATGGAACATATCTCAACCGAGTCCCGACAACTTTCTCTTGCTGGATTTTTAGTTTTAGATTCCTCTTAAAAAATACAACTTTCTTTTGCTGGATTTGAAAACGGAAAAGGAAGGTTTCCCTGAGCATGCGCAAGACGCCAAACCATAGTTTGGCCCTTAAGACGCTTGACTGCTGAATAACAAACACGGTGCAAGCGTCCAGTAACCTGGACCAACTGTCATGGTGGATGACGAGATCGAAATTGCGATCAGACATTGTTTAAACCTAAATAATGAGAGGTCAAGCCACCCTGAAGCTGCAATCATGACACATTAATGACAGTCCATTCAATTTGTTCGCACCAAATAAATGGGATTATCATTTAGTTGATAATCCCTATTAATCTTAAACATCTTTTTTAACATGTACATTGAATGGAGTAATCAAATTCATTGCGATGTGAACATATTACTGCATATAGTAAATACATGGTTAGTGTCTTTAATAATAAAATATAAACAATTTTATAGGGGCAAGCCGATATTATTTATTTAGTTTATACTGCAATTCAAAACAATGAAAGGGTTTTGCAATAATTTAGCAAATTTAAGCAAGAAAGATAGCAGGCAGTGTGGCATATTAAACGGCACTCAGTGCCATGGCACACGCACACAGTATATAAAGTGATGTCAAAGAGTACAAAGTTTATGACGTCACCACGCCACAAAGATGTAGGAAACAACATGGACGCTCGAATAAAAGTTTCTCAGCGCTTTACATTCTGTAGAAATATCTGCAAATAAATTGTTTATTTTAGCTTTAGAAATTAATTTCGAGGTTGAGACGCAACTGCAGTAGCAGTGCGCAGTTATCCCAACGGGGGCCCATACAAACCAGGAACGGCCAAGAAGGTAAGAATTAAGCTGAAATTTTTGAAAATCTGTTCAAATAAATATTGCAAAGATTTTAACTTACAGTTTCGTTGTTTTCCCATATATAAAAGGTTGCATGTTATTTTTTACACTTGTAAATTAGTGACCTGAAAAGTAGGTCGGTCTATAAACAGTCACTAGACATATTATAGGTCAGTAGAAGGTATTATAGGTCACTACCGATTATAGCGTGCAGTTATTTGAGTCTGATTGCGGTATAAAAGTTCATACTGTCTTTAAAGTTGGAAGAGATTCATTGTTTGGGGTGGAAACATTTGCACACCTAATTATCTTATTTAAAATAAAATACAGGGACATCACTTATGTTTAGTAAGACATATTCTCGGGCTTTTATTTAACAAGGTTCACATTGTTTTTCTACAAACTGAGTCCCTATCAGAGGCTATGAGAAGGGCTTATCTTAAAGGAAATTATTCATTCCTCAAAAGCAAATTCTTTCCCATTTTGAGTAGATCCCTTTTGCTAAGGAAATCAAAAATGTTTTTGAAGGAGTTGTCCAAGGGCCCTTCCCCACAAAGTGGTGTATTCACTCCTCTTTATTAATAATTTAATAATGATTTGAAAAACGTGAAGAACTAGTTACTTACGATGTACAGTGCAGTAGAAGATGCTCAGCACATTCTATTAGACCCAGCCTAACACGCCAGTTTGAGTGACTCCTTACTGTACCAACTTGTTTGACAAGGATGGACAGGTTTTCTGCAGTTGAAGATATCCACTCAGTATTCCGAACAACAATTAGGCCTTTCAGCCTGGGATCAATTTCTGAAAAAATGTTTCATATGAAGTTAATACATGTACTGTAATTACTCGTGATTTAACTCTTATCATGCAGAGCCTGGATATATCCTTTTTTGAAAACAGTAAAGTTCCAGATCAGCTGGCTTCTCAAAAGGATCAGGATCTGTACTGTTTTCCAATTGCATCTGAATCCATGGTAAACACTGAAACCATGCAACACGAATGGCTAAAACTTTGTAGGGGTGTAGCATACTGAAATGTTAAGCATGGTGAGGAACATTCAAGCTTAAAAATTACCAACCATGAAATAGAAGACAATAATAGATTAGAAATTGATTTGTGCTTCAGTCCTTTCAAGTTTATTTCACTAACATCAAGCTGATCCTTATTCAGAGGTGGGTGAAGACTGGAACACCCCTAGAAAACCACCTGTCCTTCCATTGTAGAACTTGGCATGTAACATATGATGAAAGTGAGGACTGAACCGACAGTAATGAAAGGCCGCATGATTAAGAGACAGTGTTCTAAACCACTAGGCTGTGAAGTTTGTTTGCTTGTTTAGGGTTTAATGGCCCAGTAAACACAATTTAGGTCATATTCAGCTGGGGTTAATGACAGCAAAAATACCAAAATTATAGATAGTGTACTTGCTAGAACAGTTAACAATATGACCACTAACAAGCTCGTTAAGCTAACAATGCTTTGATCCACTGGACCCTGGTCAGTTTACCTATCCGAACAGTTAACCAGAAGGGAGAGAATGACCGTAGAAAATATTTCCTGATCAATCTCCACAAAGGAATGTTGCTGACCCAGCAGGTATCGAACCCACAACCTCCTGATCACTAGTCAGACATGTATCTGACTGAGCTACCAAAATACTGGGTAATGCTTATTGCTCTTTGAGGGTTAAAAATTATTGCGTTTAAGGGGAATGGGAAAACCTGGAAGACTTGTCTGCCATTTTTCAAAGGGAGACAACTTTCAGGACTTCCTGTTCGCTTTTCGTTATGCCCTGTCCCGATAATAAAGGGGTCTACTCTAAAAGAAAAGAATTTGTTCCTCAGGAGCAAATTCTTTCCTTTAAGAGTTGACCCCTTTTGACATGGAGACAAAAATAATTTTGCAGGAGTTGCCTCCCCTGAAGACTGAAGATGTTCCCATTCCCCTTAAACATTTTAGAAGTTATAGAATCTTACTTTGTTCCTGTTTAGCCTGTTTCTGTCTAGCAACATCCAACAATTTATCATCCATCACGAGGCTGACTATTCTCATCCAGACATACAGGGCTTTCTGAAATTATACACATAGCAAAATAACAGTCTCAAATACTTGCAAACCGTAATGATCCTAAGTATTGGGACTGATAGGACTGAGCAAACAGTGCAGACCCAGATCAAGGAGCAGTCTGATCTGGGTCTACACTGTTTGCCATTCCATCTGCACCTTTTGGACTCCCTTGCTGGATCATGAAACAAATTTGTTAAAATTTAAGGAGAATTTCAGCAAATCCTAAAGGCATCAGAATTTTTAGGACTTTTACAGTATGTTGGTATACATAAACCTCATTTATAATGCTGTTCACCATTACACAATTTTGGAAATAATACAATTTAAAAGATGGAACCCAAATATGTACAGATTACGATAAATTGTCAGTGTTCTTTATAGTTTATGCACTTTTGTTTGGATATAACAGGGTTGTTTAACAAACATGGTCTCCCTAAGAAAAGAGACTGTGAGGAATTCTACAGAGAAACTTAAATGGTTCAACACCTCATTTACCATGGCTGTTTCAGACTCCACATATCAATACATTCATAATATATAAGAGATCTCCTCTTGTAAAGGTATGTGATGTGTGCTCATTAGAATTGCCAGTAAGTCCTAAAGGTGCCCAATTTTTTTCTGATTTTTATGGTGCTTGTCATATTAAACAATCAAATCGTAATGATATGTTAACTATGGCATTGTTAGTTTTGAACAACTGAGTCCTGATGTTTGATATTGTTTTCCTTACTATGAATGACAACAAACTAACATTGGATATTACTCACTGTCGTGACAGTTGATCCCTGTTTGGTATCACCTGTGATGATCTTACACAGTGTCACTGATATACCAGGGAGAAATGAGGCATATGTGTTCCCAATATCTGCCTTCACACAAGAACTATCTGTAGAAGAAATAAAGTGGCATCTCTGTACATAAGGTAGGGCTGGTAAATTCCACTAATCAATTTTCAATGGTGAGTCGCTGAGTGTCTCATTCTGTAGGATGAGTAAATTTTGTTTAGACCCTATCAATTGTTCCTGAATCTACATGCCCTCGGTCACGAAGGACAAATAAAATTTTGAAGACTTTTCAAATCTGGATAAAGTCAAACTTTAATAGCTCAAACAACTTTGGGGCGATGATAATAGGTTTGAGATTAGGATAGTTCGACTCACTGAGGGTTAATCTTAGTGCTAAGCCAGTGGGAATAATATAAGAATTTTATATGGCGTTCTGTTGTAGTTGGAAGTTTCCAACCCGAGGGATGACCCTGCTCACCAGAACCGAGGCAATGCCAAAGTTCCGCTCAGCGCGGACATCCGGAGGGTTGGAAACGCTCATCTACATCAGAACTCTTTATTAGATTCTTTTTCTTGCAAAACACTGTTAAAATTTTCATTTGACTTCATTTTAAGTTTTTTTTGTGCATTATACTTATTATGAGTTTGCCAGTGTAAGAGGATGAGAACAGAATTTCTATCCAAGGCTAAAACCACGGATTTCCTTATCTGGTCTACAAGAATGAAGATTATTAAAGAATATCTTTTGAATTTTCTATAAATCAAAGGTACCTTGCGTGTGTACCCATTACAATGACCTCATTGAGGTGGCTCTAATGAGTACCCACAACCTATGTCTTAGACTAGATATAAGGAAAACAAGGTTCACCCCCGTAAACCCCAGTTTTCTCTATATGAAGTTGGGTTTAGAGGGGTGTTCATGACTTACTCCAAAAGTCATGTCATGCCTGACTGATAATAGACCTGAACATTACAGCTGATGCTTCTTGCTCAAATGAGGTTCTCTAAGCTTTCTATATAATCAAATCGTAAGATATATGTTTCAAGTTTTCAATGACCAATCAGGAATCTACATCAATTTTTGAGCCCAATTAGTACACCAACTTATAACAATATAAACCTAAACATTTCATGCAAAAGTTAACATGATTAAAACATATTTTATTGCTTATATCCTGGCAACATACAAGCAAATAGGTTGGGCTTCATGTTCTAGTAACGTTTAACATTAGCTATGTTACCAAATGGAATCTTCCTCCTTATATATAGCGGGAGTCCATTTCAAAATTTAGGGGTGTCAGGTTGTGGTTTCTTCAAAATTCATTTGGAAAATGGCTGAACTTTTTTGCAATATATTTGGCATCAGGAGAACCAGCCCAGTGCAACAAAGATACTAGCTTATCACGCGGGACCAAGCCGGAACCTGCATGGCGCGCAGATCGCTTGGACGAAAGGTGGTCTAAGCCTAGCGAAAGAAGCTAGTATTTGATGAACCCGGCCAAAAACCGCTGACTAAGAAAATTCTATGCTGTGTAACATGAGCACTATACTAGACTACTTAGAAGCACGCTGTCGCATTTCTGCCGAGCGCGCAGAAATATTTGCTGTCGCATTTCTGCCGAGCGGGCAGAAATAAATGTTGCCGCATTTCTGCCGAGCGCGCAGAAATATATGCTGCCGCATTTCTGCCGAGCGCGCAGAAATATATGCTGCCGCATTTCTGTCGAGCGCACAGAAATATTTGCTGTCACATTTCTGCCCACAACCTATGTCTTAGACTAGATATAAGGAAAACAAGGTTCACCCCCGTAAACCCCAGTTTTCTCTATATGAAGTTGGGTTTAGAGGGGTGTTCATGACTTACTCCAAAAGTCATGTCATGCCTGACTGATAATAGACCTGAACATTACAGCTGATGCTTCTTGCTCAAATGAGGTTCTCTAAGCTTTCTATATAATCAAATCGTAAGATATATGTTTCAAGTTTTCAATGACCAATCAGGAATCTACATCAATTTTTGAGCCCAATTAGTACACCAACTTATAACAATATAAACCTAAACATTTCATGCAAAAGTTAACATGATTAAAACATATTTGATTGCTTATATCCTGGCAACATACAAGCAAATAGGTTGGGCTTCATGTTCTAGTAACGTTTAACATTAGCTATGTTACCAAATGGAATCTTCCTCCTTATATATAGCGGGAGTCCATTTCAAAATTTAGGGGTGTCAGGTTGTGGTTTCTTCAAAATTCATTTGGAAAATGGCTGAACTTTTTTGCAATATATTTGGCATCAGGAGAACCAGCCCAGTGCAACAAAGATACTAGCTTATCACGCGGGACCAAGCCGGAACCTGCATGGCGCGCAGATCGCTTGGACGAAAGGTGGTCTAAGCCTAGCGAAAGAAGCTAGTATTTGATGAACCCGGCCAAAAACCGCTGACTAGGAAAATTCTATGCTGTGTAACATGAGCACTATACTAGACTACTTAGAAGCACGCTGTCGCATTTCTGCCGAGCGCGCAGAAATATTTGCTGTCGCATTTCTGCCGAGCGGGCAGAAATAAATGTTGCCGCATTTCTGCCGAGCGCGCAGAAATATATGCTGCCGCATTTCTGCCGAGCGCGCAGAAATATATGCTGCCGCATTTCTGTCGAGCGCACAGAAATATTTGCTGTCACATTTCTGCCGAGCGCGCAGAAATATTTGCTGTCGCATTTCTGCCGAGCGCGCAGAAATATTGGAGTTCCGCAACGCATGCGGAGTGATATTCAGACAAGCAGTATTCTGATAGTATAGTGCTATGCTAGATATTATATGATTATCAGCAATGTTTGACCAAGGATGATGAATGCAAGTATCAGCGACTTGGGGAGAAAACAGGCAATTTCAATAAGAAAGTAACTGGTTCCCCAAAAACAAGTCAGATGTGAATTTTGTTCACAGCTGAGTGGTTCCCCAAGGAGTAAGGTAAATAGTTAAAAAAAAAAAAAAATTACCATCATCAGCCTCTAAATGATCACAAAAATGTTAAACAGTCTGCTCATATTTCAACACTGTTGTTAAATGTCATAGCAGATTTAGGCAGAATGTAATTAGAACAATAAATACATATCAAGTTAAACAAATGTTAGCTCAGGGTAATTGTGTTGATAAGGCAATTTAGAAAGCATATGTCTGTTGTCATTATTGTAATAAATTGCACTGATATATCTGACAAGACCACCTATGCTTAAAATTGAAACTGATGATTACAAATAAAATGCCTGCATTGCATTCAGCTTGAGTAAAGGTCAAATTGTAGGTCCTGCAATCATTTAAAAACCTTACAAACATTGCAGATCCAGATCAGATGACAGAACTCATCAGGACCTACACTATTTCCTTGACAATTACTGACTTTAACAAATGCATAAAATCTAGTGATTTGATAGCACTTGGCGTGGCAAAATGAATTTATTCAGCAGGATAAGCATTAAACAAAGCTGTTTGTGCCTGTTCAATCACACGTCTTGATGCTTTGTTTTGTTTGTTTTATTTGAGGTTTAACATCCCCGTCAACACTGTAAAGGTCATCTTGAAGACGTTGCTGCCAATTTTGTGGGACTTTTACCAGACATTGAGACAAAATGACATCTCAAGCCCTGCCGCCCAATGAAACCATAGGGTTTATAAGCATGGACGGGCCTACTCGCACCGCTTTGCCTAGGCAGGCTTAGAGCCTCTAAGCGGTTTACCAGTACTCGTGTGCGGGTCGGTTTCAGCCATGTGTGGAAGCATCATGCAGCCCATATATTTCTTTAAGCCCCGATGGGCGGGGGCGGATACACATGAAAATACAGTATGTAACAGTCTGGTGACCATTTTGCTTGTTGGCTTGTATTGGAGTTTAACAGCCCAGTCAACAATATTTAGGTCATATTAAAGCCGGTCACTCTACCTGTCCACGCATTTCCTGGGTTTACCAGTACAGTGCACATTCTTTCGCCAGAAACTGAAAACTGCCCTTCTTGAATGAGTGGAAGAGAGAGAATGACCATAGAAAAGATTTCGTGATCGATCTTCATGAAAGAATGTTGCCAACCCAGTCAGGTATTGAACCCGCAGTCTCCTGATCACCAGTCAGACGCGCATCCGACTTAGCTACTGAGGCCAGCTTATCAAACAGGTAGAATATTGTATGAACCCATTATTATTATGAGCAATCTAACAATCTAGTACCATAGTGCCAAAATATTTAGATCTCTTTGTAGTAATAACACAAGAATCGCCAATATTGCATTTCCTGTTTGTCGCCCAAGAAAAGAACAAATTGCGTTAAACTGGCAAAATCAATTTTTGGACATTAAACTCCAAAAATAGGATAACCTGATGTAATTTTATCCGATTTTGCATTTTAGAATTTTTTTAAAAATCATTTGAAATAAGCGATTTTTGTTCTCAGTTGTGCTGACCGGAGACTTGATTGTAGCTGACCGCAAGAGGGTACCCTGATGTACATACTAATATAAATTTCCAGATATGCACGCTGTATCACATAATCAGAATCACCCATGAAAATTGGTCAACTTGGGCTTCCAGTTTATCATAACGTAAGCAATTGTTCAATCACCAGTGTGTTCTCCAAGGTATGCCCAACAAATGAAATTAATTTAGTAGCAAAACGTTAGTGCATTGAAGCGAAAAGGCTATTTATAATGGCTCTGTCTCATGCTATATACACAATGAGTATAGAGAATAATGGGGCACATGTGAGAATGTGAACTGACCCCATTAGCACTACCAATCAAATGCTGAAAGAAGTCGTTATGCCTCGTAGACTGATCTATTTTAATTTTACCGAGAACTGAACATGATATTACTAGAAAACATCTCCATAAAGCTCATAAAGATTTCCTACATATCATACAAGTCCAGTTCAGGTTGACGCTGAGGGTACTTCTTACACAAAACCCCTGTAACAGCAGAGAATGGCTCAGCACTCTCGGCATCACAAATGAACTGTCTTATAACACATAAATTCCTGGCCCCAGATAAGAACGGGTATCCAAATGTCATTCCTCCCACCTCCGCGCAAAACACACGCCGCAGGCACCCACTACAAGCACCTCGCGGAGGCACCTCCAACAAGCACCCACAACCCATGCCCCCACGCAGAAATAAGAAAAATATCAGGACTTTTTGGATGAAAAAGTGCCTTATCTGGAGCTGTGCTTGATTATATCCTGAGTCCTTGAAGACATTGTTTCTGATTTATTAGAAGAGTTTTTGAGTTCTCTGTTCGTTTATTTCCACTTGTTCTCTGGCATCGAGCCCAATATTATTGTTTCTTTGGTCATCACAAAACTGACTTTTCATGTGAATAGCATGTTCATATATCAGCATAAGAGCACTCTTAGGAGTCGAAGTTGCAACCTGTATCCCAATTTAACTAACTCAGCCCTTAGTTGAGCTGCTGTCTTCAAGTCATATGGTTGTGCGACTCTGAGAAGCCATTTTACAGAACTGATAAAGTCCAACTTTTGTAATAAATATGGTATTGAAGCACCAACAAATTGTAAATAATAATGTCACACACACAGGCACAAGTCTCAAATTTTATTAATCCAATATATAAAGGAAATTAAATTGTAAATGTAATTGAATAATAACATCCACACTAGTCGGGCTCATGCCAAAACTGAAATGAAGCAGTTTTGAAATGAACTTGAATACCTGCAGGGACCATAGAGAAATGCTGACATAGAATGTAAATGTCAAACACTCAAAATAACCCACATTTATTCTTTAAAATAAATCATCAACAGTGGAGGCCCTAATCAGACACCGCAATCTGCAGCGTCTGATCTGGGCCTGCACTGTTTGCCAGGGTACCCGTTTTGTGGTTTCCGGTATCAAATGGGTTAACAGACATAAATGACAGGACTACTGCATGAATAGACAAATGGAAGACAGGAAAATTCTTACACTAAATGTTCTTTATTTTTAATTTTTCCTATCAACACTAACATTCTCTGCTTTCTGCTAATTAAACAAATGGCATTGAATGGCATTGACAAACAAACTGCATCAAGTAGTGTTTAATCCATTTATCTCTTTAGATGGATACAGATATTTATGAAAACAGTGTAGATGCTGATCGGATGGCTCATGATGAGCAGTCTCATCAGCATCTACACTATTGGCCAAACTTTATACATTAACCCTTATCCTGTTGAATATTCAGTTTAGCCACACCAATTTCTTACTTTCAACCAATCAGATTACTTGATGTCATCTATTCCTACAAATTCATAAACTGACTGTCAAACAGTGTAGATCCTGATCAGATGGCTTCTTCAGAAGCCATCTGATCTGGATCTACACTGTTTGTAAAAGATAGGGGTTGTCGTCAACAGCAGGATAAGAGTTAAGGATTTTGACTATAACCCCCTACTGACAACAATGGGCCTGTCTAAATTCAAAGACTGAACAGTCTACTTTAGAAATTTTGACAAGAAGCGACTATATTATAGTTAGATCTTCAAGAGGAAGAAAAAAGACATAGTCATTTACATACATTTTGTATCTGACTGGCTGAGATCTAGGAGACATTCTAGAGCTAATATTCTCAGATTTCTGGCTCTCTCAGCCTCTGAGATACTCAGTAGCAGTGAGACAGCATGGCCTAACATCGGCAGACACATGATGGTATACAGGTGCTGTAAAACACTGAAATAGAAAATAAGAAAGTACAAGAACACAATACTATTTATCATATGACGCTGTTGATAAGCAGTGGATAACATTGTGTAATAAAAATCGTATGACCACACGTGTAATAACACTTTGGCCGGATTAAGTAACGTCATGACGACATCCATGTCAACAATGCATTTTTCTTGGGCAAAATTGTCAAAGTAAAAGGGGGTAAAATCCATTTTAAAGTGTCACCTGATAAACAGAATCTTACACGAGTGGTCAATTCATATGATATATATGAACTCGCCAAAGGCTCATTTCATAAATATCATATGAAATGACCACTCGTGTAAGATCCTCTATAAAGAAAATTATATTGCACAATATGAGGATGTATGCATGTTTTGTAGCACTGACCTCTGTGTTCTATGTATAAATAATGATTAAATTTTGGTTGTAACCATAAGTTAGAAGCAAGTTTTTGGCAAAATGGCCGATGTGAATAGACCAGTTTAAATTGTCGTCAATATAAATCCCTAAAACATCTTCAATTTTTCATTTACCAGTACTTAGTGCAATCACACCTCAGACAGTAATTGACAACAACCGGTGGGTCAACTGGCTGAGTCTTCCAGCAACTGTCCATCTCATGCCATCTCCCAAGAGATGGACCCTTAGAAAAAGGAAAGACAGATTAAAGAACAAAACAAGCTGTGTTTGTGAAACACTGATGCCCCCAGACAGCGTATGTGAAATATCAAAAGTTATGGTTAATGTTAAAATTTTAAAAAGTAGGTCAAATGTCAAGGTCAAGATCACCAGGTCAAAATTATGGTACCACTGGAAAGGTCTTGTGACAAGGAAGGCACATGTGAAATATGAAAGGCCTATCAGTTAGCATTCAAAAGTTATGCCCAATGTTAAGGTTTTTGGAGACAGACAAACAAACAAACAGATGGACAGACAGACAGACAGACAAAAAGATTCTGGGGGCATTAAGAAATGGCTCACCATCCTGCATCTGCTGCAAGCACACCAGATTCTTGTCCTACTGAAGCCAACACAGTAGAACACCCTGGCAATGAAATGCTACATTGCACCTTCATGCCGACCCAGCCTCCCAAGGAAAGGTCAGTAATAAGTTAACTAGGAAAGGGAGTGGGGGTAAATTGATTTTTACATGGTCACAACCCCCATCCTCAGTTCTCCCATGGTTTACTATAGTTATTCGCTCACTCAGTGTGATGAGTTTCTAACTCATCAGTACAACAGCTCCAAGAACATAACAAGACATGTGTGACCAGGGAAGACTTAGATGAGCCTACACATCTGGGCAATTTGATCACAGCCTTTTCTGTTCACAGGAGCCTGCAACAGCCCCCCAGATTAGTTTAAGAAAGATAAGCAAAGACCAGCTAGAAAAGGTTGGTGCTCAGGCCTACATGAGTCTTTGCTGGTTGCGAAGACCTTCTGTAGGTTTTGTCGAGCAGCTTAGGCAACCATATATGCAACACTCCTCCCCAATTTTCAGCCATTTTGTGTTGCATTGTTCCAATTTTTTATTTATCATGGATTCAAAAGCAGGGAGGAAAACAGTGTAAATCCTGATCAGCTGGCTTCAAAGCCAGCTGACCTCGATCTATTCTGTTTTCAAAAAAAAAAAATGTATCTGGGTTAAGTATGGTGAGGATTAAGCTCAATTGTTCTAACCCTTATCCTGCTGAACATTCATTTTAGCCACACCCATTCCTGACTTTCAACCAATCAGATTACTTAATGTAATTTATTCCTAAAAATTCATAAAATGAATGTGAAACAGTGCAGATCCTGATCAGATGGCTTCTTCAGAAGCCATCTGATCTGGAGCCACACTGTTTGCAAAGATAGGGGTTGTCGTGAACAGCAGGATAAGGGCTAACATACCTATGTTCAGCATTTTTGACCAATGTTCTAATGGTCTGTATAATGGCTATCTTCAATTCTTCTGTGAGTCTGGCCACTGAAATGAATATGTACATTGAACTAAAGTAAATAAAACTCAAACTGGACTGTATTCATGAAGCATTTTCTGAAAATATAAACACTTTCAGAAAACAGATGTTGTCCTCCAACCAATATAAACAAACAATGCAATTACCAAGTTTCCTACTCAATCAGCTGACCCAACAGACTTGATTTCTCAGTCCATAACAGAGGCTTACCTCTTGCACAAAAAATTATCATAAATGGTTTATTATATCTTTGTTTTTTATGATTTTACATTTAGTGAAACTTCAATAACGCGAGCACCATGGTTAATTCAAACTCATTCTTGACTGCCTAGAGAATTCTTCCCGTAGCTCCAGATGTCCACATATTTAGGATAATTAAGAGTGTGTGTGTGTTGTTGTTTTTTTTTCTAAGAGATTTTTTCCTGATATTATCTTCAAAAGTTCATTGTGTGTACACATTAGAATCGCCCACAGAACATTCCTTTACTTTACTGAAGGTCAAAAATATATCCTTAAGTCAGCCCTGTTATGCCTCATGACCTTGCAGTATGATTATCCCTCAGTAGTTTGAAGTAATGTCAAATAGTCCCAATGGTATTCAAGCTACTGAAGTTTCAATGTAGTATAATACCTTCTCTGTGTCTCCTTGCAAATTCAGGCATATTTTTTGTTAATCAACCCAAAGTTACTAAATGCATTTTAGTAATTCTGCTAATGTCCATGGGACTATCACTAACCGTTACAATTAAACCACACAAAAAATGTTTGTTGGAGATCCAGGTCATGGTTATTTATAGCCATGCTATTCTTGTTGCTCTGACATTGGAGTGTTGTGCAATGAGCGTTATCTTTAAAACCTGGAATGGGCTTGTGTGCTGGGTTTGTACTCAAATAGAAAGAGGTTTATCAAGGTGAACTGGTAAACACATATATGCCTAGGGTCCAAAAACAGCATACTGTTAAGCCGTACAGACCCAGATCAGACACCACAGCATGCAGATTAAATATATTTGCTTTAAGTGTGTTCATGGTTGAGTTTTACGTCCCACCAGCAGCTAAGGTGATACAGAGATGGGATCCCATTTTAAAGACTCATCCGAAAGTCTAGGAAAAGCCCTGGATTGACCCATAACCCCTGGTTTGTGAGGTGAGTAGCATAACCTCTACACCACAGAGGCTTCTATTTGCTTAAAGTACAGGGATTTAAAAACTGTAAGAACCATTTTCAAGCCTACTCAAGGACCAATCGCCCTATCAGTGCTTTGATTAAAAGCCTCCATGGTGCAGTGGCTACGCTACTCGCCTTGTGAACCAGAGGTCGCAGGATCGACCCCGGGCTTCTCCAGACTTTCGGATGAGTCTTTAAACCGAGGTCCTGTCTCTGTATGACCTTAGCAGTTGGTGGGATGTAAAACTCAAACACTCACTCAGTGCTTTGATTAGTAGTGGCACAAAAATGACATCACATATCAGCATCAAATGACATCACATTTCGCGACTGCCTATGACTTAGCCTGCGGTAATGATCCTAAATTTTGGGACAGATAGGCCAAAGCAAACAGTGCAGACCCAGATCAGACTGCTCCTGAAAGGAGCAGTCCGATCAGGGACTACACTGTTTGACATTCTGTCTGCACATTTTGGACTCCTTGCAGGACTGTGAAACAAATTTCTAAAAATGTTGGGAGAATTACAGCAAGTCCTAAAGGTGTCAGAATTTTAACGATTTTTATGGTAGCTAATGAGTTAGAAAAAAATTTGCCAGCACTGCTAAAAACAGAACAAACTCTGTCTCACAGATATCAAATCAAAGCACTGACAGCACTGGGTGGTTAGTCCTGAAGTGTTGGTTTGAATTATAGTCCTCAATTGAGGCTTAGACTGTTTCGTTAAATAATAATAATATAATTAAATAATCAACTTTATTTACAGAGGGTAACACATATAGTACTAGTACCAATCTTCCATGTGGCCCTCTTTTACCTCTACCTGGGTATAAACCAGTACTAAGCAATGTGGATAAAGTCTCTTGCTCAAGGAAACATTACTAAGCCTTGGCACTTGCATGGATCAAACCGGCTACCTCTCAATCTAAAAATCGTATGCTTTACTACTTTACCACTGCACCACAGTGCTTCCCGTTAACCTTTACATTCCTGTATTTTATGCAAGCAGTGTAGACCCTTATCATATGCCACATTATACTACATCTGATGAGGGTCTACACTATTTGCCAGTGTCCCAGTACACAAGCTCAGTCCAGATTTTACAGAATACCATCACAAAGACAAGAATAGCGTGGCTATTACTCACATGGGCACCAGCAACAGAACTCAGATTCATATACAGTATAATTCCCCTATTAGGACCACCTAATATTAAGTCTAAATCTGCTTTTAACCCTTTTGTACCAAATGGAATCTTCCTCCTTATATATGGCAGGGGTCCTTTTCGAAATTTAGGGGTGTCAGGTTGTGTTTTCTTCAGAATTTGTTTGGAAAATGGCTTAACTTTTTGCAAACAGTGTAGGCCCTAGTCAGACCCCACAGAATCTGCAGCATCTGATCTGGGCCTACACTGTTTGCCAGGGTACTCGTTTTGGGGTTTCTGGTACAAAATGGGTTAAAAGCTTATTGAGAATATTTCAGTTATTCTACTATTTTCTACTTCGAGTGTCTCTTAATAAGAGACCACCTCTGGGTCTTAAGATCACTTTTGAACAGTCCCAAAGGTGGTCTTAATATAGGATTTTTTCTGTGCATTGTAGTAACTTTGGGTCTATTGGTTATCAAGACTTACCTTTACTCTGATCCGTGGGGCAGGACAACATGTTAGTAGATGTGTTGAATATATCGTGGAACATTTCCCATCTTGTCACCTTGGTATGACCCAAGATGTACTCCATACAGGTAAAGAGATCTAAATATAGATCTTGGGAACTAGAAATAGAATGAAACTGAATGAATGTTTAGAAAAGCTGGATTACACTTAGGTAACAGATATGACTTCTGGGAAGGGAACAATTCAAAGTTCTGTTTCCCCTTAGCAGTATGGGCCTACTCCTAACCCATTTTGTACTGGAAGCCCCAAAACCAGTAATTGGCAAACAGTGCAGGCCCAGATCAGACATCCCTAAATTTTTAAATGGACTCTTGCTATATATATATGCATCCTCAGCTGGTGCTATGGATAACATACATATACATATACTGACATAAAAACAACATACTACTATCATAGCTTGACATTTTTATGCCATTTTACTTAAGCAGAAATTCAGCGCCTTCCAGCACTGACCATGGCTGTGTGATTTAAGCTCTTTCTAGGTCCATGACAAAATAAGTAAGATATTTTTAGGGATAGTTTGGAGGAAAATTTATCTTATTTTCATTAAGACTGTTGTGTGTACTTCTTTAAATTGATCAGGCTGATGAGTGTTACAACATACATGTACCTGTATTTCATTGGAGATCAAAACGATAACTCTAAGTTATCCCAAGATAACTTAAGTTATCCCAATGCTTCCTTTCCTGGCCCTACTTCTAGAACAAATTTTCATAGTCTCAAAGGGATTTAAGGGGAATGGCTACACATTCAGGGGAAGCAACTCCTGCAAAAGTATTTTTGTCTCCCATGTAAAGAGGGGTCCACAGGAGCAAATTCTTTCCTTTAAGAGTTGACCCCTTTTTCCGTGGGACAGAGCTGACAGAAAAGTGAACAGGCAGTTCTGAAAAATGTCTCCCTTTGGAAAATGGCAGAAAAATCGGCCAGGTGTTCCCATTCCCCTTAAGCCATTGAAGTTTGACCTAAATGTTTATATAAACAAGAGGATCAAGCTAGCTTCCTGTATCGCTCACCTGAGCTAACAGATTCAAAGTTTAAGGAAGTGCCAACCTTTACTGAAGGCTTTATGGGAGGACATGGAGATGACAGGGTAAGCATTTTCTGAAAATCAAGTAGAATTTAACTCTATGATAAACAGGCTGACCTCACCGGTTTTCAAACTCATTCAAGCTTTTATTCCTGACTTGCTAAGAATATCCAATCTAAACTGAAGTGGCTATGGTGATGACAAGTTCAAAAACAAGAGTTTTCAAACTCCTCCAAGCTTTCTGCCTGACTTCCTTGTTTGTAAGTTTCATGAAGATCCTTTCAAAACTAAAGGGGCAGCAGTGATAACAATGTCGAAAATAGACATTTTCAGCAATTAAAGGCACGTCACTCTATGATAAATGTGCCAACTTGGCCGGTATTCGAACTCACCTGAGGTTTTATTCCCAGCCACCTTACATATAAGTTTCAGAAAGATCCGATCAGACTTGGCCAGTATTCAAACTCATCCAAGATTTTATTCCCAGCCACCTCACATATAAGTTTCAGAAAGATCCGATCAAAACTGAAGGGGCTATGGTGATGACAAGGTCAAAATTTGTCATTTTTAGCAATCAAAGGGATGTTACTCTAAAATAAATGAGCCGACTTGGCCAGTTTTCGAACTTATCCGAGGTTTCATCCCCAGCCACCTTACATATAAGTTTCAGAAAAATCTGATCAAAACTGAAGGGGCTACGGTAATGACAAGGTCAAAAATCAACATTTTCAGACACCAAAGGGACAGAACTCTACGATAAATGGGCTGACTTGGCCTGTTTTCGAACTCATCCAAGATTTTATCCCCAGCCACCTTACATATAAGTTTCAGAAAGTTCCGATCAAAACTGAAGGGGCTATGGTGATGACAAGGTCAAAAATCGGCATTTTCAGCAATCAAAGGGACCTAACTCTATGATAAATCGGCGGACTTGGCCGGTTTTCGAACTCATCCGAGGTTTTATCCCCAGCCACATTACATATAAGTTTCAGAAAGATCCGATCAAAACTGAAGGGGCTACGGTGATGACAAGGTCGAAAATGGGCATTTTCAGCAATCAAAGGGACGTAACTCTATAATAAATGGGCCGACTTGGCCGGTTTTCGAACTCATCCGAGTTTTTATCCCCAGTCACCTTACATATAAGTTTCAAAAAGATCCGATCAAAACTGAAGGCGTCACGGTGATGACAAGCATTTTCCCATAGTAAGTCTATGTGATCTTGTGGTTGCCATAGGAACCAAAGTTTTTGAGCGATTTCAAAAAAAAGTTTATGTCATCAATGCCCCACCAGAGGCATGCTACAGGTGAGAAATGATTGAGATCAGCCTGCAGGATACAGAGATATAGCTGCTCAAAAGTGTGGACGGACGACGGACGGACGGACGACGGAGGACCCACTATACTATAAGCTCGCCTGGAGCCTTCGGCCCAGGTGAGCTAAAAAATTATATGCAATATATATATATATGCCATGAACTTACCATTTCTTAGGATGTTTCAAGATGACCCTCAAAGGGAAGAGCACATATTCCTGCAAGTCTTGTAGAAACACAATATCAACTGATTGTAAGGCTGTAAACAAATTTGAGATGTTTGCTCTGGAATGATCCTTGGTCAACTGCACACAGACAGGCTTCAGTAAGCCAAATACTTCACACCTCATTGATTCCCTACAAATATAAATAAATCTTCAATATCATACACTAGCACTCCTCCCCAATTTTCAGCCAATTGTGTTGCATGACTTTTATGTATATCATGAATTCCCAAGCAGCATTGAAAACAGCCTAGATCTTGATCATCTTGTTTCTGAGAAGTCAGCTGATCTGGATCTATACCATTTTCAAAAAGGATATATCAAGGTTCAGCACGGCGAGGGTTAAGCAATTATATGTACATGTACCTATGGGATAATTAAAATCTGCTTGCTAAAGACAAGTGTTTGCTTACATTACGATATCACGTCCGTGTGACAGTGTATATTCTTTTATGTCTCCAAAATGGCTACTTTTCTGATGAAAATTTGTGATATTTTTACTTATTTATATTCCAAACATAGGTTGTGAGTGCTCGTTAGAACCGCCTCATTGAGGTGGTTCTAACGAGTACCCACAACCTGTCTTAGAGCAGAAATAAGCAAAATAATGTATAACCTCATTAAATTGGGGTTTAGAGGGGTGTTCATTTCACAGACTTGTTGACATGATGTATTTGTTTGTTTGATTTGACGTTTAACGTCCCCGTCAACAGTGTATAGGTCATTTTGGAGATGTTGCTTCCAATTTTGCGTGACTTTTACCTAACATTGAGATGAAACTAGAATCTGTGTTTATACAAAAACACAGATGTCTCCCCACTTTTTGACCTCTAAGTATGACCTTGACATTGGAGTTATTGACCTGGGTCTTGTGTGCAACACATCATCTAATGAAGATGAACAATTCTGCAAAGTAACTTTAAAAAGTTCATAGAGAAATAAGATAGTTATTGATCGTACACAAAAAAGCCCTTTTATCACATTTGACCTCTAAGTATGGCCTTGACCTTTGAGGTACAACACATCATCTCACGATGGTTAACATTTCTGCCAAGTAATTTCATAATTCATCAAAGAATAAGAAAGTTACTGTCTGTACACAAAAAAGGCCCCTTTTTGACCTTTGACCTCTAAGTATGACCTTGACCTTTGAGGTACCAACCTGCGTCATGCACGCCACACATTATCTCATGATGGTTAATATTTCTGCCAAGTAATTTCAAAATCCATCTAAAAATAAGAAAGTTATTGACCGGACACGATTTGCCCATACATACTGACAAACTTCCAAGGGAGATACCTCAAACAGTATAAATGCGAGAGTTATAGTTCTTGCACTCTGCACGTCGTCTTTTATATGAAGTTTCGTGAAGATAGCTTGAACGGTTTTTAAGTTATAGAGCAGACACGATTTTGTGACAGACAAACAGAAGCCCGGGGGAAAAACAATACGAGGACTGTTCTCATGCACTAATGCGAAAATCACCTGGAAATAAATATCACAGTGTAGAAAAACATTTTACCTATACATTGACACCAAACCTGTTAAAATCCATGCACTTTAGCCATGTATATCGTTCGATAAACACTGTCTACTCTTGTATACTAATACAAAACATGGTTGGAAGAAGATCAGAGTACGCCGTTGAAATACGGTCCTATATTAAGAATCGTTGAATTCTTGGTATACAGTGCAAAGCCATTGTTGATGAAATATGTTCGGTTTATGGGCATGATGAAATGTCTTTTCCGACAGTTTTTGTTGGTGTAAGAAATTCAGCTGTGTGCTAGGCTCAACAGAAGATGCACCACATGATCGTCGGCCGAAAAGAGCAACATCTGCCAAGATGGTTGCTAGAGTGAAAGAAATAGTTGCTACTGATGCAAGATACACCACTAGGCAAATAGCTAGTATGGTTGGCATCTCATTAGGAGCAGCTCATACAATTCTGAAACGGGATTTGAAAATGAGAAAGATCTGTGCTAGATGGATTCCCCATCTGTTGACAGATGAGCAGAAAAAGACACGCGTTCAGTGCGCCAAGAAGTTGCTTAAAAAAATTCCAAATTACAATGCACGGTCTTTCCCTAATGTCGTCACAGGTGACAAGACATGGGTTCACTTTTTTGAGCCAAAACGAAAGATTCAGAACAAAATATGGGCAATAAAGTATTGCAAAAGACCACAAATTGCAAAGCGGACCATGAGCGTCAAGAAGGTAATGTATGCCATATTCTTTTCAAATCAGGGCCCTGCTATTCAGGTTGCTGTGCCTAAAGGCAAATCTGTAAATGCGAAGTTTTACAAGAATAAAGTTCTTAGAAAATTGAAGAAATATTTCAAAGAAAGAAGACCTGCAACTGGTTTGGCCAATGTCAGATTGTTACATGACAATGTGTCATCACACAAGGCGCTCATTGTGCAAGACTATCTGACACAGGAAACGGTTGTTGAATTCCCTCACCCCCCCCCCCCCCCCCCCCCCCCCCCCCCGTATTCCCCTAATCTTGCCCTGTGTGACTTATTTTTTTGTTCCCGCGGCTGAAAAAATACCTTTCTGGTCAAAAATTTGTACAGCGCAAACACCTTGGTTCTGCAATATTCCAGTGCCTTCATAGTATACCTCGAAAAGACTACCAAAATGCATTCAATGATTGGATCAGATGACTGAAAGTTTGTATATCTGTTAAATAGGAATACTTTGAGGGGACAAAATAATTTTTCATCGAAATCTATCACGGAATCATTTTTATGTGCTTAGTTGCATTCATATTTGAATAGTCCTCGTATCAGCAAGTTTGATGAAGATCGGATCAGAAATGGCGGAGAAATAGTGGAGACGTCGTTTTCCCCCATTATAAGTCCAGTGTTATTGATAAGCTTTCACCCGAGGAGTACTGTTACTCCTTCAACCAAAGACTATAGGCGTATCCTGTGATTCTTTAAGAGTATCGGTACTCCTAAATTCAAAACTAGGGTCGTATCTTCATGTCATCACAGGATGGCTGCTAAGTGCACTTATATTAATTTCAGACTTGGCAATGTAGAAGACGTTAAACACATATTCTATCATCATAACATACTGATATACATTTTCATATGCGGACAGCAAAATGAAAAAAATTTCTTTTTCTTCTAAAGAATGTAAATCCAGCCAATGTGGTTGTATTCTTCGCATGTGTTTTGGAATTTCCCAGACGCCATTAAAGGTTCGTTTTGATCAGACTGTGCAGGCTTGTCCAAGTCTTCAGCCGTCACACAGCTCATACTGTCATCAAAACATTTTCTTGTGTCAGCAGCGGCCTTATGTGCTATGCGTTCAAAGGCGGGGGGAAATCTCCACTAATTGTAGCAACTGCATGCGATTGGTAAAAGGCGAAAAATTCAGCGCTCAGCAAAAATACAATAAAACGTGTGACCAGTGAAGACTCAGATCAGCAAGCGCATCTGTGAAAGCTAATCAGTCTGTGCCGGTTGCTGTGTTTGCGTTCTTTTATGATGCGCTGCCAGTCATTCTGCTTAATGTTCAAAGGTGCCGGCGAGACATCTTAGGGTGTTAATTTAATAGGCTACTTGATGGATAGCGGTAAATAAGCATGCACTGCATGCTGACCTGACCACCTGTGATTCACAATTAGATATATGAGTACCCAAGTAATTCAGGTTAATCCTGCCATTGTGACTCAATAAATATAATTTTGGTCAAATGTATATGGAACACGGTGGACAAAGAGATCAGTCTGTGCAGCGGTGGTTCTATCTCAGACGTGCATTGACAACAATGCTGCGAGAAAAAAATACATCGGGATGATAAAAGTATGAAACATAGAAGTGGAGTCAAAAGTAAAAAAACACCATGATGCAATAATCAAAGGCGCCGACATACACGTGTCGGAAAACGGCAATAAACAAGGTTTTAAGCCTCCATTTAAGAGTTTCCGCCAATGGCCAAAGGGCACAAAAAAAATGAGCCATGGACGCAAATTTTCTTGCATCTGCGGCCTGCGGACGCTAAGCAGAAAGAGCTAGCCCGCCTGCGGACGCTAAGCAGAAAGAGCTAGCCCTAACACTGTCGGATATATATACGCCGTTACATTAATTATAACTTTCCTAGCCCAGTTGTTGTTGCTTCTGTTTTTTTTTTTCCACAAAATACAGAGTAATACATTTCAACGTGAATTTCTGCGATTTGGGAGAATAGCCGCCAGAAATTTCTCATGCATTTGATTTTTTTTCTTGTGTTTTTCCGGAGAAATTTTGTCAGGTCCTCCACAAACTTAACTTTTTATCGTCTGCGCGTTTGTTTTGATATATAATTCCTAACTACATGACAATGTGAATCTGTAGATCTGTCGGACCCATTTTTTTTTCTCGAAGATGACACTCGGTAGAAGTCAATGTGATTGCCTAACAATATTCAGGATCGTATTTTTATGCACGCTTGTCATAAAGTTACTGTTCATGCTTCAGGCGTTGTTAATAAAGTTAATAATGCGGGGGGCTTTCCCTTTGATAATAAATACCGTTATGTGATCACGCATCAATAATCGGTTTCCTAATCAAAGTAAAAATGTTGATAGTTGTCATAACTTGAGGCTGATTAAATATAAGCTCAATATATATACGTCAAAAGGTAAGGTTCTATCTATCTATCTATCTATCTATCTTCTGATACTGCGTCGGTCACATTTGACCATTACCGCAGGTGTATATTACATACACTCCAGTTTTGCAGGATGAAAGCCTACACAGTAATCATGTAATTACGGTAGGGATCTTTAACCTGCACAGGGGATGGTTCTCCCTGCACAGGGGGCCTCCAGTTAACGTCCCGATCCGAAGGACGGTGCACTTAATGACATTCATCCCTGCAAATGATGCCAATGGAGCGTGTTCGGACACCGAAATTTTATCGCCGCTGCCGGGGATCGAACCCCGGACCTCTAGCATCAGAGGCAAGTGCACTAACCACTGAGCTATCACGCTCCTCAGGTTGAAGTGTTTCAGCGTAATTAAAACAAATGCCATCATTCATGAATGGATGAATTTCGAATCGTTCTTGAAGATTAGAACAGTTTTTGTTGAAGACTATGATGCGGCGACAATTACCGTGATTTCGTTTGCTTTTTGTCACGCGTCACGTTTATTTTTTCCATTGCTGATACGACTGCAATGGAACGACCTTATAAAGAGTCGTTCTTCCCCAGAACCATTAGAGATTGGAATGCCCTTCCAGATTCGATTATTTCGACAGCTGATGGTGCTGAGGATTATGTAGCTAAATTTACCTCTTTGGTTAGAGCTAGGGACTAACTTCCCACATCACAGGTCCTGGTGTATGAATGTCATTTGACGTGTCACCAGTAACAATTCTGATTCCTTGGGGTATTGCCAATTTGACCGTCGTATGATGTTCAACATTCTAGCTGCCCAAAATCTGCGACTACGCACCCTCTGATCAGCTGATTGAGGAAATTCAACGCAAGGTGTCGACCGACATTTTTCAATTCGTCGCGAAAACTAATAACTTCGTGGAATCTTGATTCAGAAATAGAGAAAAGCAAAATATAATATACAGCAGTCGGCATATAACGTACATCACTTAAGAAATACTCAATTCACATGTCTGTCTATCGAGAATAAAATATATGTTAAAAATTAGCAAAAAAATAATTTTGGCGTTTGTAAGGGAGGTAACCACTCTAATTCGACTTTTAGTCCAGAAAGCGTGCAATTTTCTGATAGGACCTGGGCCCAGGACCTGTGGGGGTGTGAGGTTTATTCCGACTATCTTGAGAATATTAGTAGACATCTATATATCTATCTTCTTATACTGAGTCGGTCATATTTGGCCATTACCTCAGTTGGTTGGGTGGCTAAATTTAGAATTTAGCAAAAAAAAAAAAAAAAAAAAGAGGCACTGGATGCGTCCTTAAAACTATTTACAATTTGCATAACAGAGGTATCCTTAAACACATACCTCTGAGTCTCAATCTTAGACTGTGCGGGCTTTGAACTCTTCTGCGGACTTGGCATTCACCGCAGAGGAGGGAAGACTATTCCATTGTCCATATGTTCAGTGGACATATGATGTGCCACTGAACGGTTTTCAGTAATTGTTTCTAACGAATACCCACAATCTATGTTCTTGAGCAGAAATTAGAAAAATAATACTCCTGTGAACCAAAGTTTTACTGTATAGACACATCCAAACCCTACGTCATCACTCAATAATACTATTTGCCGGGACTGACCGGTGGTGGGCAAAAAACGTCTTTGGCCGTTTGTCACCATTGTAAATGTGATGTTATTTCCTGTAAAATTGTATTTTATTTTGAATCGAAACGACAAAATTGACCTTTAAACTTTTAAAATAGACATGTCTTAGCTAGTAATTATTGGTTTCTAGAATATTTGAGGATGTTTTGATGATAATAACCTATTAAACTTAGGCAGGTAACGAGGCGGGATGGTCTTAATTATTTGTGATAAAAATGCGCAAAACGAATGACTAAAAATGCGGAATATGCAGGAATGAAGTCTAGAATATATTTATCTACTCATTTAAAGTGTAATTCGATCGATTTTCTGTAACAGTCAATTAAAATATGCCCGTAATATCAAACTTATTTACAATGTGTTTATATGGAACCAGCGGCTTTTTGCCAACCACGAAAGATCGTTATCAAAAGGAAAGGTAGTTTTGCGCATGCGCAGTGACAAGTAAACAAGGTCACGTGTCAAAACATTGGATCCGTCTATAAAAATGGGGTTTAAGGTGTGTTTGGGGGGATCAAATTATAAAGGTGTGTATTCGCGATGGATACCACACGTAAACATTAGTTTTGGGCATGTCTTTATATATAAAAAAAAAAAAACAAAAAAAAAACATGCACTCTTTAACGAGCGTCTTCAGTTACCACCAGTAAAGGTGATAACAGTAATTTGTGTAATCGATTGATGCCAATTTGCTGATAAATCGATTAAGGCAAATCGATTATCATCAAATCGTATGTTAAAAGGTGTAAAAACGTCTGTACGAGATTGCGCATGCACGAGCTTCTTTATTCACCAGGCGTGTAGACCGATACAAATACCTGTGCCAGAGTGTAATTTAGCTGCGATAACTCTTACTGAGCCGCCCCATCAGGATTTACACTGCTTGCTATCCGGACAATGGTTATTACCTAAACCAAGGAAGTGACATTATCCTGTAAAAAAGTCAGTAGGGTTTACAATGGTTTAAATTTTAACCCCACTTTTATATTACAAAACTGAGGTTTACAGGGGAGTACATTATTTTTAATATTTCTGCTCAAAAATATAGATTGTGAGTACCCACAATCTATAATTGGAGGAGAAATATGGCAAATTTCAGAATTTTTTATCTGGAATTTTCATTTTTTGGTGGTAAATTTTTCCAATATATTTGAATAGGCGTGTTTTCGTAATGTACCCGACATAGAGATGAAATGGCATCTCAGTACATAAACCTTTAAGAAATGAAATTGAAAAAAATGAGACCAGAACCGGACTGGAACCACCGGCCCCTTGCTTCCAAGCCCTTCCGCCCAATGAAACCAGTAGGGTAGTAAGCCCCGAAGGTCGGGGACCAGCAAGCTCATGTAATAATACACAAACGTAGATCAAGAAAATAATGGTGTTTATAATGTTAACATTGAAATACCGCTCAAAACATCACAATCAGCTTGTCGTCGATCCCCGCCCGTCGGGGCTTGAAGAAATAGATGGGCTGCATGATGCTTCCACGCAGAGCTGAATCCGACCCGCACACGAGTACTGGTAAACCGCTTAGAGGATCTAAGCCAGCCCAGGCAAAGCGGTGCGAGTGTCGGACCGTCCATGCTTATACACCCTATTGGTTTCATTGGGCGACAGGGGTTGAGATGTCATTTCATCTCAATGTCGGGTAAAAGTCCCACAAAATTGGAAGCAACGTCTTCAAAATGACCTTTACAGTGTTGACGAGGACATTAAACCTCAAATCAAACAAACAAACAAAAATCAGCTTGTCGTGTCTTTGTTTCCTTGCAGTCATTATCCCGCACTTGCGGTATTGGCGTAGGTTGCATATATCCCGCCTTGAGACGGTTTCGTTAAAAATACTAAAACATGCATTTTAATATTATATTCTTCCATTTTAAGTGTCCTTGTCCGACCTTGTTAGTCCTTAAGCAGTCCTTGTCAGTCCTTGTCTGTCCTTGTCAGTCCCAGCAGTGTTTATTAGGACCGGGTTATCCTGGCTGGTATGCTTAATCTATCAGCCAGCACTTGGCAAGCCTTACAAAGAGCCCACCATCAGAGTGAAAGGTAAAAGATTTCAAGTGCTAGACAAGTTCACCTACCTTGGGAGCACACTGTCAAGAGCCGTGCACATTGATGATGAAGTTATTGCAAAAGCTAGTGCAGCATTTGGCCGACAACGTGGAAGTGTCTGTGTTCGAAGTGGAATCAGACTCTGTTGCCTTATTGGCCGAAACTATAGCTAGTCTGGCTCAGAAAACATGTACACTCCATATTTTCCAGTTCTGTGGTGTATTCCTTGCTTCCAAAGGGTAACCCTTTCTAGAACATATTTAACGTCACTACAGCTGGTGTCTGGGAATGTGTGGCGGCCGTAAAAAAGTTTCCCTGCCCTACATCATAGTGTAGTTTATATTTTCTTGTCCTTTTGGAGTATTGATTCCTGTGTTGAATTTTGAAAATATTTAAGGTTCAATGATGAGGCCTTATTGACCGAAACTAGCTAGCCTGGCCTAGAAAACATGTACACTCCATATTTTCCAGTTCTGTGGTGTATTCCTTGCTTCCAAAGGATAACCCTTTCTAGAACATATTTGACACAAAACTGAAAGTCTATAGAGCTATGGTGCTGCAAACACTGTTCTATGCACGTGAAACATGGACAGTTTACCAACGGCACACCAAAAGACTGAATCACTTCCGTACAAGCTGCCTTAGAAAACTCTTAAAGATTAAGTGGCAAGACAGGATCCCTGACACGGAAGTCCTGAACAGCTCAGGGGGTGCAAAGTGTACATACTCTTCTGAAATTAGCACAGCTAAGATGGTCAGGCCATGTTACAAGAATGCCTGGAGAACGTTTGCCAAAGAAAATTATCTAAAGCGGTCAGAAGAAGCGCTAAAAGGACACACTCAAAGCCTCCGTCATGGACTTCAACATTCCAACAGTCGTGGGAACAAATTGCACAGGATAGAGCAAAATGGCGATGTCTCATCAGAAGGGGTGCCAGTGAATACGAGGCAAAACGAATCAGTGAAGCTGAGCAGAAACGCGCACAGCGCAAAACCAGAGCTAAGGCATCACCAACAGAGCTGTCTTCCTCTAGCCTCAGTTCAGAGCTAGAATCTGACTTTTAGGCGATGTTCCTCGTGCGCCATCCTATGCGTTTATATTTCGCAATTAATTCGATTTGCCAGAGTGTGTAGTCATGTAACTGACTTCAACACTCGTAATAAATTGTTAATGGCTAAACTTCTTAATCAGGGTTATCGGTACCATACACTACGCAAAGCCTTTTCAAAATTTTATAGACGTTATTCTGATTTAATTCCAAAATTCAATACTGGACTTAAATCTCTTCTGCAACAAGGTCTATCGGAACCCGAATTTTGTGGTGACTAAATACGGTAGGGTGGCAATCTGGACAAAAAAAGTGGGAACCCATCCCCCCCCTCCCCCGTAAAACAAATGGCCGCCATAGATGTAAATTCCATTTTTTCGTAAAAT
Organism: Lucinisca nassula; assembly: GCA_963580285.1. Classification (NCBI taxonomy): domain Eukaryota; kingdom Metazoa; phylum Mollusca; class Bivalvia; order Lucinida; family Lucinidae; genus Lucinisca; species Lucinisca nassula. Next base: position 156,768,105 of record OY757012.1, on the reverse strand, counting down.
ATGAATATAAATACCACAAATCATCTTACGAACTTATTATATATTTATTTTTCTGGTGTAGAAAGAAGGTTTGTGCTAGAATATGGATCAACGTTTTAGGTTTTAGGTTTGACTAGTATCATATAGGTTAAAATAAGAAATTGTATTGTGTTTGGTGACAATCCTGTGGCTGGATTTTAGACCAATAAATTATTTGTATTTGTATTTGTATTGAAAACCGGTGAAAAAATATTTTATTGTTTTTGTGTCTAGTTTCATAGGTGGTACATAAAAGCAATTCTGATGTTTCAAAATTTAAACAGTTTTTACATATTTAGTGTTTTATTTTAACTAAGACACTATTCTAAAATACATTTAACACTATTCTAAAATACATTTATGGTTGGTTATGACTTTGTTACCATCAATTTAGCCCCAGGATTACCCTACCCACTCAGTATACCAGTAAAATTCATTCACATTTATAAATGCTTACACACAAGGTATTTGTAGGCGTGTGCTCCATTTTAGACAATAAAGTAGTAGAAGTCATTCACAATAATGCTTGGTTCTGTTTTCATATTGTCACGAAAACATGCCCATATGTTTTTGACCCCCTTGAACCTCACTTTTATATAGAAAAACTAGGGTTTTCAGGGGTAAGCATTATTTTTCTAATTTATGCTTAAGGACATAGCTTGTGGGTGTTTGACAGCATCGCCCCGTTGAGAGCGTTCTAACGAGTCACCACAATCTATGTTTTGAACAGAAATAAGAAAAATATGATTCTTATCTGGATTTGTGTGTGTGTGTGTGTGTGTGTGTGTGTGGAGGGGGGGAGTGGGGGTGGTGATGGGGTGACGGTAGTAAAATCTTCCATTGGATTTGAATTATGCGTGTTTTCGTAATGTTATATTATGAATTTAGCCATTTAGCCTTTTGGAAACACCACCTCTTTATAATACTTTGTTTTGTAACCCAAGCATAAACCTTTTAGTTAAACAGTGTTATATCCAAACAAAAAAGGTAGAATAGCATAAAATAACTTCCTTTACATGTTTTTTTTTTTTTTTTTTGTCATTGAAAGTTGATTTATAATATCAAGTTTCTATGTCATTACAAAGCTACTTCCGGTACTGGACCGCGTTACCCTACTTCCGCTGTTCGTTCGCTGCATAAAATAGTCCAAAGGAACTCTTGAAAACTAATTTTGCAGACATGGAACGTCTTTCAAAATATTTCATTTTTCAAGACTTAATACGGATTGAATATAAATTGGCACAAAATGACATATTCTGAACAGAAAACAATACCCTATGACCATTTTCCTACGCGCTTTCCGATGATTTTTATGTTTTACTCTTTCATCCATGAGTTTCTGAACAGGACTCCTCTCGCTTTAAATAAGATTATAGAAAGGAATTTCTGATTAGTTCACTGACATGATGGCAATTAAACAGTGTACATGTAGATTCTGGCGAGACCTGCTAGCTGCGTACCGTCTTATCAGGATCTACAAGGTTTGCATAGATACAGTGTATTTTTACCTCGGCGTCTGCACCGGTATACAGGGTTAAAAGGGTCCGCTCTCTTCTCTGTGATTATCAGTGACTGACTAAACACCCCATAACTGACCGACATCAAACACAGTTATTCACCTGCTTTCGAGAGCTCTAATTACAAAACATGTATTTTAAGCTGTGAGTTTTACATCAAGTTCCGTACTTTTAGCAAATAGTGAAGGCACGATCAGATGCTACATTCGGTGGCCTCTAATCTGTCTTAACTGTTTCCGAATGTGCCAGTATTAAAACAATTGGCATTTATGGGTTAATGGTTTGATTTGGAATAAACGTATTTTAATTCGCCTTGGGTAGTCGAAGTTCGCTAAACGCGGCGTCTGATCAGGGTTATAATGTCTAAATCAAATGGTTTAAAAATGATCTTTTTTTTTCGTCCAAGTTATTCTCCTTTTTATGTCCCGACGCCCGAAGGAACATAGCTCCAAGCGGCTGCACAACATATGTGCATCGTCGTATCAATTCAACGTTGATGCGACGTTGCTAAGACGTAATGTGCCCGCTAGGAGAACTTGTCTGTAAGCTTATTAGCAGATGGAACAAGCACAGAATGTACTGAGCTAATTTAGAAACCATGAAGTAATTAGCAGACACGTTTATTTTTCTTTCTTTCTACCTTTTTTTTTTTTTTTTTTTTCGTTAGAGTAGTTGGGTGAGGCACAGGTGATGTGTATCTTGTATTACTGGGGAGTCCAGCTGATACTGACTTATATTTGGGCAAACACTTCCATTCACTCTGTCCCTCACTTTCATCTCCTCTGCTATGTCTTCTATCTTTTGACCCCCCCCCCCACACACACACACACATACACACTTTCTCTTGGAGAAGACAAAATGATCCACAAGGGATGACCTGTCGTAAACTCAAAACAATCGATGATTCATTTTTATTTTCATCGTCGAATTTTTTAACCCTCACAAAATGTCTAGATAACTGCTTGATCTACGACTGGGATTGTTATCATAATAATTATTCCTCATAAATCAACTTTCCTCAGTACTTTCAGTACTTTGATTTTTTTCTATGCAATTAGTTAGGGGTTTGGCCTTTGAACAGTGTTATATAAAATGTGTTATAAAACGATTGTGCTGTACTAATAGGCCATATGAGACTGCAAGTACATGTTTTAAAACTGTCATAGTCCTCGGTATAAACATGAGCTAGTATTGTTTTGTTTGTATGATTTGAGGTTTAACGTCCCCGTCAACACTGTAAAGATCATTTTTGGAGACGTTGCTTCCAATTTTGTGGACTTTTACCCGACATTGAGACGAAATGACATCTCAAGCCCAATGAAACCGATACGGTTTATGCGCATGGACGGGCTGACTCGCACCGCTTTGCCTGGGCAGGCTTATATCCTATAAGCAGATTACCAGTACTCGTGTGCGGGTCGGTTTCAGCTCTGCGTGGTAGCATCGTGCAGCCCATCTATTCCTTCAAGCCCCGATGGGCGGCAGCTAGTATTGTAAACAAGTTCTTACAAATGTTAGTTTTTGTTTGTTTGTTTGAATTGGGGTTTAACGTCCCCGTCAACACTATTAAGGTCATTTTGGAGACATTGCATCCAATTTTGTGGGACTTTTTCCCGACATTGTGATGAAATGACTTCTCAATCCCTACCGCCCAATGAAACCAGAAGGCTTATATGCATTGGACGATCTGACACACACCGCTTTGCCTGGGCAGGATAAGTCCTTAAACGCGGTTTACCAGTACTCGTGTGTGGTCTTATTCAGCTCTGTGTGAAAGCACCATGCTGCCCAACCTATCTCCATGCCCCGATGGGCGGGGGCGACTTACAAATGTTAGTTTGCTTGTTTGAATTGGGGTTTACTGGCCCAGTCAACACTATTTAGGTCATTTTTGAGCTTGTCAGTTTACTTATCCACACTTTTCCTTGGCTGGCTTATACGTAAGTGATTAACCAGTACAGTGCATATTCTTTCGCCAGAAACTGACAACTGCCCTTCTTGAATCAACGGAAGGGAGAAAATGACCGTAGATAAGATTTCATGATCAATTTCCACGAAAGAATGTTGCCGACCCCGGCAGGTATCGAACCCGCGTCCTCCTGATCACCATTTAGACGCTTACAAATGTAAGACCTATCCAACATGCTTTACTACTTGCAAGCTTGAGTACATTGTTGTTTGTTTTTGATTGTTTGATTTGATGTTTAACGTCCCCGTCAACACTATGTATGTCATTTTGGAGACGTTGCTTCCAATTTTGTGGGACTTTTACCCGACACTGAGATGAAATGACATCTCAAGTCCTGTCGCCCAATGAAACCAATAAGGTTTAAAGAGTACATTGTTGTACTTTCTATGAGCAAATGCAATCATCACTACACTGATCAGGCTATTTACAACCATATCAGTTAATAGCTGGGGGCTGCTTGTGTCTGTGTTATGAGCTGTGGAATGAATAACCCAGTTTCAGGATCAACCATATGCCCTAGGTCTATAGGGCTAGACAAATTAATCTTAGGTTTTATAGCTCCCCCATCAAATCATTAGCTGATATGTACACCTGTACAAATGGAGAGAAAAAAAAAACTATTAGTTGGTGGTAGATGACTAGGTCTAACTTTGGATTTTTGGAGCACCATTGTTGCCTATTGTGTTTGTCTGAACAGCAAACCTACAGAAAAATTGCTACTGCCTTAACTGGCCCTGAGACATTTGACTCAATACCAAGATCTGAAATCTCTTGAAGCTTGAAGTCTGATTTAGGCATTCTTCTTGCCTATACTATGTAAAGAAGAGCCGGTATCACAACCTCTAAGGCAATACAAACAGCATAATTGCCCTTTCATCTGGCTCTAGCTTCCTGAAAACAGTGTGAACTGCAATACATGGTGCAGTCAGCACGAATACCCTTCCTGTCTGTCTTGAAGAATATGTTATCAACATTAAGCTGGCTAAAGTGAAGCAGAAGTAGAACGAAAACATGGGTATATGGACTGACCAGAACAGCTGTGTTATCTCCCAGAGAACCTGCAAACTGCAGGTGCAAAATCATTCTACTATCGGCTTCTTCATAGTTGTAATCGAGTTAATGATGAGCAGCAACAACCTCACTGCATACTTTCAGAGATTTGTTATCAAAATAGAAGTAAAGCAATGATCAAAAATCGATACAATTAATTTACACCTCCCATCAATGACTCTAAAGGGAAAGAAACACAAACATGAAGTAACTAGAACTTAATGGAAACAACAACAGAGGAAAGCCAAAAGGACAGCTACTGTCCCACAAAATGGCAAACTGGCTATCCAGTTATATTATAGGAATCACCCACAATGAAGAAACAAGCCCCTATAAGATGGTTTTAATCACGACCCATTACTGCTAAGTATGCCATGCATAGTTGCAAGCTCTACTAAACACCATACAAATACACAGGCTTATTATAAGCCTATTAACAAGATGCTGGATTTATTTCAAAATGACAGTTTAAAATTTATTGAACCATTTTCCCTAACATTTGGACAATTTCGTTTGTTTGTTGTTTTATTTGAAGTTTAACGTACCCATCAACACTTTAAAGGTCATTTTTTGGAGACGTTGTTTCCAATTTTGTGGGACTTTTACTCGACATTGAGATGACATAACAGCTCAAGCCCTGTCGCCCAATGAAACCAATACAGCTTATAAGCATGGACGGTCCGACTCGCACCGCTTTACCGGGACAGGCTTAGATCCTCTAAGGGGTTTACCAATACTCATGAGCGGTCGGTTTCAGCTCTGCGTGGAAGCATCATGCAGCCCATCTGTTTCTTCAAGCCCGATGGGCGGGGACCGAAGACATTTGAACAATATAGCTACTGGAGATGAAATTCCTCAAGAGATAGAGAAGTTTGATAAGTTGCCATAAATGGGTCAAAAGCCATTTGAGTCATTCATGCAGGAAAGACTCATACCCATAGCTTGCTAGGCAGTCCATAGAGCAATCTTATGAGCCTTTGTCTGGGTCAAATGTTTGATGTCTACCAATAAGTCGGATTTCCTTAAAAAAAAACTAGGAAGACGTGCTGGTTGTATAGTATTTGACGGGATGTCTGTACTTAAAATGTTGCAGCATTCATCATGTCTCAAACTGACATATCAACAGATGACTGTTATGCTTTGGTCTTACAGTCTTCTTACCATTATTTAGGTAGCTACCATTCACTTCAGTTTTGACAGGAATGAGGCAAACAGTCTCGAATCACAGACCCAACAAAAGTGTGGAAAGAATGTTTGTGTCTTCACACGCGCCTGTGTCTACGAGGAAAAATATAGTAACTGGTGATTGATAGCTACTTTCAAGCAGTAAAAGCAAGAACGAACTGACAATACTTTACACTAGGTACCTTAACGAAAATTGCCATGAGCTTCTTAAGAAGAATGCTACTGTTGTTGGTGCAGGTTGACTTAAAAACAAGGCTCTGAAGTTGCCGCTGATGTTGTTTCTGTTCATTATTCCAACCGTGAAGAAGCTGATAGTAGAATGATTTGCAACTAGCAGTTGCAGGTTCTCTTGGAGTTAACGCAGCCCTTGTTGTCAGTTTTGATACCGAAGTTTTCTTTCTACTTGTGCATCACTTTAACGTGATTTATGCTGATGACAGGTAGAAAAGGTATTCATGCTGACTGCACCAGGTATATTCCAGTCCACGCTGTTTTCAGGAAGCTAGAGCCAGATGAAAGGGCAATTATACTCTCTGTATTGCCTTATGGGTTGTGATACCTGCTCTTCTTTACATAGTACACGCAATTCGTGTTCTGCCTAAACCAGACTTCCAGCTTCAAGATATTTCAGATGTCTCAGCAGCATTTTTTAGTGCACATGTGTGCATATCAGCTACCGATTTGATGGGAAGCTATAAAATCTAAGATTAATTTGCCTAGCCCAGTAGACCTAGGGTATACAGAGTAAACCGCTTAGAGATTCTAAGCATGCCCAGGAAAAGTCGTGCGAGCTGGACCATCCTTGCATATAAAACCTTTTGGTTTAAATGTGTGGCGGGGTTTCATCTCATTGTCGGGGAAAGTCCCACAAAAAATGGAAGCAATGTCTCCAAAATGTAAAATGACTGATACAGTGTGGACGGGGATGTTGTACCTCAAATCAAACAAAAATATAACCTAATTGTATAGCATATCCTCTTTATAACACGTTTTAATAACACAGTTTTGGCTAGAGCACTTTATAACACCCAAAACCTAGCCAGTTAAACAGCAAAAATGACAAATTTTAGATCAATTTGATAAACACTATTTTGCTATTTTGTTTGGATGTAGCACTGATTAATTAAGACGGTTAATGCTCAGATCCCGAAAACAGTGTTATAAAGAGGTGGTGTATCCTTATGGCTGATCATATGATATAGTATGAAAACAGAACTAAGCATTAGTTTCAATGCTCTCTTCTACTTGTTGTCTAAAATGAAATCCTCGCCTGCAAATCCCTTGAGTGTGAGTATTATGTGAATGAATTGTTCTGGTTGGGAGTAATCCTGGGGCTAAATTGATGGTAAAAAAGTCATAACAAACCATAAATGTACTTGGGGATAGTGTTAAATGTATTTTAGAAATGTGTCTTAGTTAAAATAAAACAATAGATAAATAAAAACTGTCAAAAATTTTGAAACATCAGCATCGCCTTTATGTACCATCAAATGAAACTAGACACAAAAACGATGAAATGTCTTTTATTTCCCCGGTTTTTAAGTCAAACCTAAGATGTTGATCAATATTCTAGCAGAAATCGTCTTTCTTTACCAGAAAAATAAATTAAAATAAGTTTGTAAGATGATTTGTGGCAATATTATGTGAATGAATTGTACTGGTAAACTGAGTGGGTGAGGTAATTCCGGGGCTAAATTGATGGTAAAAAAAGTCATAACTAACCATAAATGTATTTTAGAATAGTGTAAAATGTATTTTAGAATAGTGTCTTAGTTAAAATAAAACACTATATATGTAAAAACTGTTTAAATTTTGAAACATCAGAATTGCTTTTCTGTACCACCTATGAAACTAGACACAAAAACAATAAAATATCATTTTTTTACGGTTTTCAAGTCAAACCTAAAAATGTGATCTATATTCTAGCACAAATCTTCTTTCTACACCAGCAAAATAAAATAAAATAAGTTTAATAATAAAAGAAAATAAGTTTGTTACTTACTGTATGTATCACTTGTGTCTTTTTATTTTGGATGGCCATATGGCCATTTTGTGGGAAAGTAACTGTCCTTATGGCCTTTCTTTGTTTAGGTTTCCATTATGGTCTGGTCGCTTAATGTTTGTGTTTCTTTCCCTTTGGTGTCTTTGATGGGTGCAGTAAGTTAATTTTATCGATTCCTGATCTTTGTTTTACTTCTACTTTGTGAGTGAGTTTTAGTTTTACGTCCCACCAACAGCTAAGGTCATACGGAGACGGGACCTCGGTTTAAAGACTCATCCGAAAGTCTGGAGAAGCCCGAGATCGATCCTGCGATCCCTGGTTTACAAGGCGAGTAGCATAACCACTGCGCCACAGGGGCTTCTACTTCTACTTTGTAAGATGATTTGTGGTATTTATATTCATATTTTACGAAAAACTGGAATTTACAGCTATGGCGGCCATATTGGACGCCATCTTGGATTTCTTAGCTCGCCCTCATTTATGCCAATTTATGCCGGAAGTTTCAGATACTACGGATGCTGACGAAACTTTTGATATATCACATTTTTTGTTATACGGGGGGGGGGGGGTATGGGTTACTACCAGAAATAGTTGACTTTTTGGCCCATTGTCACCCTACCAATATGTTCTAGAAAGGGTTATCCTTTGGAAGCAAGGAATACACCACAGAACTGGAAAATATGAAGTGTACATGTTTTCTGGGCCAGACTAGCTAGTTTCGGCCAATTAGGCCTCATCAGTGACCCACAAATATTTTCAAAACTCAACAATGGAATCAATGATCCCAAAGGTCAAGAAAATATAAACTACACTGTGATGTAGGGATGTAAGTATATAAATTCAGAAAGATATATAACCGCAATGACTTCAGCACCCAATTTCGTAAAATCATTCTTCGATGTAAAAATATTGGGTACAATATTAATGTTATACGACAGACTGCATGCATGGTAGTTAACCCAATCACGGTTGACAACTTTGCTTCCCTCTTTAATTGCACGCCGGTGGGTCAGGCATCAGGTTCTATGGCGGACCCAACGTAAAGGCTTATGTTGGTTGGTACCTGATGCTCTGTCTCTGGTTGGGCCCATCGGAGTCTAACTGTTGGTTTTCTTTTGCTCCAGCATTTCTGTGGTTACTTGCTGTCGAGTCCTCACCGTTCTTTCATCTCTGTGGTTGTTTGATTTTTGTGTTGAGTGTTCACGGAGATGTTGCACTGATGAGTTAGGAGGCCTTCATGCGGACTGAACAAATTATTTGTCTTAATCGCGACGGAAGTAAGGGCGAGGATTGTGGCCACGTAAAATCGATTTAAGCCACAACCCCCACCCCCCCCCAACCCCCAGCCGCCGCCCCCCCCCCCACCCAACCAACACCACCACCACCAGTGGAATTCGTTTCCGCTGACCGTTCCAAGGCGGTTCTTCTGTCGCGGTTAATTTTCGTTATGGCTTATCTTTGGGTGTTTGTGTCGCTTATGTTGTTTTATTTTGGATAGCATTTTGGGAAAGTAACTGTCCTTTTGGCTTTCCGCTATTGATGTTTCCATTAGGGTCTGTTGTTTCATGTTTGTGTTTCGTTCCCTTTGGTGTCTCTGATTGGAGCTGTGGGTTAATTGTATCGATTCCTGGTCATTGCCTCCACTTCTATTTTACATGTATCAGCCATCTTAGAACACACAAACAGTATCATTTCTCAAATATATTGTCAGTAATGACAGACGAACAATTATAATCCTGGCTGGCCAGACTCAACCTGAAGGCTTCAATGGTTGGAGCAGTCACTACGCTTTCCGGCAGTTGGTTCCCTAATCTGATGACTGAAGGAGAAAAGGAGTGCCCGTAGATGGAGTGTATATAATGCACACCTAAACGTAATCCTCGTGAGAGTGTGTTGCAGTAAATAAATAAGTAAAGAAAGAAAGAAAGAAAGGAAAGAAAGAAAGAAAGGTATCCATCCTGCAGTAGGGGATCGTGCAACGTAGCGTGTGACCTCTGAAGCACCGGCCATATACTATTCTGTATACCATGACCCGTTGAGCATTGGCCCTACGTTGGTGGAGGGACGACCATCCAAGGTCAGCAATCATCTGGCTGGGGCTGCTAGTGGTTCTGTAGTACCCCATGACAAATCTTGCTGCACACCTCTGGACTGTTTCCAGTTTCTGGATGTTGTTCTTGATATATGGATCCCATGGTGTAGATGACTAGTCTAGGACTGCCCTGACCAAAGTAAGGTAGCTTTTTGCCTTGATGTCTTTTGGGCAGCTAGCAAGCTTTCTTCGTAGGAAAGCCAAGCTGTTGTTCGCCTACTTTGTTGTAGTATCTACATGGGCATTCCAGGACAGGTTGTCAGGGACTGTCACTCCAAGATACTTGCCCGTCTTAGCAACTGTTAGATCTTGACCACTTATATGATGTGGTCTTGATTGGATTGCGTTTCCTTGTGATCCTGATGAACTCACACTTTATTGGATTAAACGACATCTGCCAGTCTTTTTCCCATTGCTGAAGTTTGTCGAGATCTTTCTGTAATGTCTGAGCAACCTCGGGACTCTTTATCCTCCGTTACAAGAGGCTGTCATCGGCAAACAAGCGGGTGGTCGAAGATACTTTTATCGTTTATGTAGAAGAGGAACAATAGGAAACCCCAAGGCTGTTACTTCATACTTGACGATTAAAGCTTGGGTGATTGCGTCTTGAGCAGAAGTGGAAAAAATAAAAAGAAAAGTAGAATTAAAAACGAAAACAATAGTTGGCAGGAAAACCAGAATATGTGGAAAATGGATCAGTGCATTTCGGTTCTTCAGCCTAGACAGATTTAGAATGACATGGTGTCAAGCCCCCGTTCTGGAAGCATCAGCCAATGAGGCTTACAGAGACAATCATACTTACTGTCTTTGGATAAAAGCTATTCAGTTAGTTGTCGTTGGGTGCCGGAATATGACGAAACTCTTCTTCTTCTTCTTCTAAAACAGTACAGAAACCTCAGGCAAGGCGTGTATCATCCTACTGGCGCATCGGTGGTGCAGGGAAACATCCAACAAAGAGGTGAAGTCTTCAAAAGGCGATTTACCGTGCCGTTAAAAGCACCAAGTACGATCTCAACGAATTCCGACGGCCTACATCTCCCTCTTGAAGCTGCCAAGGGTAGGACAGCTGACTGGCGAAGGTAGTTCCAGAGACTGATTGTGTCTGGCAAAGGGAACTAGGAACTCATGTTGTGGCCTCTCACTGATATAGTTGGTATCAGTTGGTTGGCTGGTACATCCACAAAATAGAAGTGAAGGCAATGATCAGTAATCGATACAATCAACCAACAGCTCCCGTCAGAGACACCAAAGGGAAAGAAACACAAACATGAATGGAAACAGCAATAGCGGAAAGTCAAAAGGACATTTACTTTCCCAATAAATGGCCAAATGGCTATCCAAACCAAAACAGCGCAAGCGACACAAACACTCAAAGACAAACCATAACAAAAATAAACAGCGACAGAAGAACCGCCTTTGAACGGTCAGTGAAACGAATTCCCGTGTGTGTGTGTGTGTGTGTGTGTGTGTGTGTGTGTGTGTGTGTGTGTGTGTGTGTGTGTGTGTGTTGGGGGGGGGGGCTTTAATCGATTTCACGTGGCCACAATCCTCACCCTTACTTCCGTCGCGATTTAGACAAACAATTTATTCAGTCCGCATGAAGGCCTCCTAACTCATCAATGCAACGTGTCTCCGTGAACACAAAAAAAAATCAAACAACCACAGAGCTGGAGCAAAAGAAAACCAACATTTAGACTCCGATGGGCCCGACCAAAGACAGAGCATCAGGCACCAACCAACATTACATAGAATTAGATTCTCTCTAATTCTCAGTAAGCCTTTACGCTGGAACCGTCATAGAATCTGAGGCCTGACCCACCGGCGTGCAATTAAAGAGAGGAGCAAAGTTTTCAACCGTGATTGGGTTAACTACCATTCATGCAGTCTGTCGTATAAAGACAAGGTGGTAGGCAATCCGGTATACCACGATAACATGTGCCTGGGCTCTGCGTCCCTGTAGAGTAGGCCACTGGAGTTGCTGCAGCATAGCTGAAACGCTTATTGTGGATCTAACATCTGCGAAGACCATGCGCGCTGCTCTGCACCTTCTCTTATTTCCTGATATTGTCCTCTGTAAAGGGATCTCAGACGACACTGGCATACTCTACTATAGGTCCAATAAGAGTAATGTAACAGAGCTCCTTCGTCTTCTTGTGACATTGTTGCAGGCTCCTCTGTAAAAATGCTTTTATCTGTTTGCGTTTTGGCTATGTTGTCAACATGGTTGTTCCATTCCATTGGTTGATTCGTTTCTGACTACTCAAGAAGCCTAACAAACTGTTCCCTTTCTTGATTGTCTGTTCTATGTTTTTTGGCCATGCTGGATTGAAGCTCGACACCCAGGTATCTTGTAGAATCGTCGGTAGCCAACACATGTGCTTTGTGATTGGTTTCTAGATCTTGAGGTTGTGATGGTACTGTTGTTCATCAAGGTGGTTGAGGACATTGATGATCATTACTTGGATCTTGCAACAAAACATCAGAGACACCAAAGGGAAAGAAACACAAACATGAAATAACTAGACCCTAATGGAAACATCAATAGCAGAAAGCCAAAATGACCGTTAATTTCCCGAAAAATGCCCAATTAGCTATCCAAAACGAACAATATAAGCGATACATACACTCAAAGACAAACCATGTCAAAAATAAAACCCGACAGAAGACCCGCCTTTAGAACGATCAGTGAAACGAATCCCACGTGTTTGTGTGTGTGTGTGTGTGGGGGGGGGGGGGGGGCTTAAACCGATTTTACGCGGCGGCGATCCTCGATCTTACTTTCGTCGCGATTTAGACCAATAATTTGTCCAGTCCGCATTAAGGCCTCCTTCTTCCTCTTTCTTGATGAATTACATCAGTACACCATCTCCGAGAACACAAGAAATCAAACAACCACAGAGATGAAACAACGGTGAGGATTCGACAGCAAGAAACCACTGAAATGCTGGAGCAAAAGAATACCAACAGTTCGACTCCAATGGGCTCGACCAGAGACAGAGCATCATGTACTAATTAGCATAAGGCTTTACGCTGGAACCGTCACAGATTCTGAGGCCTGACCCACCGGCGTGCAATTAAATAGGGAAGCAAAGTTGTCAACCGTGATTGGGTTAACGACCATGCAGTCTGTCGTATAACATTTATGTTGTACAAAATCTTTATATATCGAAGAATGATTTTACGAAATTGGGTGTTGACGTCATTGCAAGTATATATTTTTCTGAATTTATATACTAACAGACCTTGTTGCAGAAGAGATTTAAGTTGAAATTGAATCGGAATGACATCTATGAAATTTTGAAAAGGCTTTGCGCAGTTTATGATACCGATAACCCTGATTAAGAAGTTAAGCAAGTAACAATATATTGCGAGTGTTGAAGTCAGTTACATGACTAGACACTCTGGCAAATCCAATTAATTGCGAAATATAACGCCGTAGGATGCTGCACGAGGAACACCACCACCCAAGACAGGAAAATTTAGAATCTCAAAATCAAAATCATCGCGTTTATCATAAATTTTGCGCGAAGCAAACCCATCTATAATTGATAGATGTATATCCAAGAATGGGGCCTCGGTATCAGAAGAATTTGCTTTATTTAACTGAAGGTCTGGGTTGAGGGGGGGGGGGGGCGCAAGGTAAATTTGACAGATCAAACCATCGAAATGGGTATTCTCAGTATTTACTTTTGTTTGTTTGATTTGAGGTTTAACGTCCCCGTCAACACTGTAAAGGTCATTTTGGAGACGTTGCTTCCAATTTTGTGGGACTTTTACCCGGCATTGAGATGAAATGACATCTCAAGCCTTGCCGCCCAATGAAACCAATATGGTTCATATGTATGGATGGGCCGACTCGCACCGCTTTGCCTGGGCAGGCTTAGAGCCTCTAAGCGGTTAACCAGTACTCATGTGTCGGTTTCAGCTCTGCGTGGAAGCATCATGCAGCCCATACATTTCTTCAAGCCCCGATGGGCGGGGGCCGGCGTCAATATTTAATAAATTATCCAAATATCAAGAAGTCGAGCTGAAGGCTTCAATGATTTCAGATAGGTTTTCAAAGGAAAGGGACATCATGGTTACTCTTTCATAAAGGCTGGAATGAGAAACAGGTCGATAATTCGATGACTTGTACTTTTCTCCTGTTTGAAGATGGCCGTTGCATTTGCGGACCTCCAGTCCTTTGGGATATTTCCAGTGTCAAAACTTGGTTGAAAGACTGTGGTCAATATCGATGCAATTCCTTTGGAAGCAGGTCTGGTCCTGCACGTGACTTTGTTAGGGTTTATCTAGTAGCGACTTCAACACCCCTTCTTTGGTTACAACTATTTATGGCATAGTGGAAAATAGTTTGTCGTACAGGATTGGATTGTTGTCTATACCCTCTTTGATACATGTTGACTCGTTCTGTCTGTTAAGTATGACCGCTTTATCGTTTGGTTCAGCATAGAGTCATCCCTTGTCTTTCAATGGTGCTACTGGATATACTTGTTCATAAGGAAATGGGTCTTGTTTCTGAAGAGTATCCACGGCTGTACCACAGCCATGGTATCTGGTGGTTCTCAAGCTCTGCCGGAAATGATAAGAGTTCCGCTCTCATGCCATTATATTCCCATTCGCTGTATTGATATACATTACTCGCAGGCATCTTGACATTCAAGGGTTTCAAACAAGAAGTGAAGACAATGATCAGGATACGATACAATTAACCGACAGCTCCCATCGGAGACACCAAAGGGAAAGAAACACAAACATGAAACAACTAGACCCTAATGGAAACATCAATAGCAGAAAGCCAAAATGACCGTTACTTTCCCGAAAAATGGCCAATTAGCTGTCCAAAACAAACAATATAAGCGATACATACACTCAAAGACAAACCAAGTCAAAATAAACCCCGACAGAAGAACCGCGTTTAGAACGGTCAGTGAAACGAATCCCACGTGTGTGTGTGGGGGTGGGGGTGGGGGGTAGTGGTGTGTGTGTGGGGGGGGGGGCTTAAACCGATGTTAAGCGGCGGCGATCCTCGCCCTTACTTCGTCGCGATTTAGACCAATAATTTGTCCAGTCCGCATTAAGGCCTCCTTCTTCCTCCTTCTTGATGAGTTACATCAGTACAACATCTCCGAGAACACAAGAAATCAAACAACCACAGAGATGAAACAACGGTGAGGATTCGACAGCAAGAAACCACTGAAATGCTGGAGCAAAAGAATACCAACAGTTCGACTTCAATGGGCTCGACCAGAGACAGAGCATCATGTACCAAACAACATAAGGCTTTACGCTGGAACTATCGGAATGACATCTATGAAATTTTGAAAAGGCTTTACGCAGTTTATGATACCGATAACCCTGATAAAGAAGTTAAGCAAGTAATAATATATTGCGATTGTTGAAGTCAGTTACATGGATAGACACTCTGGCAAATCCAATTAATTGCGAAATATAATGCCGTAGGATGCTGCTGGAGGAATACCACCACCCAAGAAAGGAAAATTTAGAATCTCAAAATCAAAATCATCGCGTTTATCATAAATTTTGCGCGAAGCAAACCCATCTATAATAAATAGATGTATATCCAAAAATGGGGCCTCGGTATCAGAAGAATTTGCTTTATTTAACTGAAGTTCTGGGTTGAGGGGGGGTAAATTTGAGAGATCAAACCATCGAAATAGATATTCTCAGTATTTGTATTTACTTTTGTTTATTTGATTTGAGGTTTAACGTCCCCGTCAACACTGTAAAGGTCATTTTGAAGACGTTGCTTCCAATTTTGTGGGACTTTTACCCGACATTGAGATTAAATGACATCTCAAGCCTTGCCGCCCAATGAAACCAATATGGTTCATATGTATGGACGGGCCGACTCGCACCGCTTTGCCTGGGCAGGCTAAGAGCCTCTAAGATATTAACCAGTACTCATGTGCGGGTCGGTTTCAGCTCTGCGTGGAAGCATAATGCAGCCCATATATTTCTTCAAGCCCCGATGGGCGGGGGCCGGCGTCAATATTTAATTAATCATCCAAATATCAAGAAGTCGAGCTAAAGGCTTCAATGATTTCCGAAAGGTTTTCAACGGAAAGGGGACATCATGATTACTCTTTCATAAAGGCTGGAATGAAAAACAGGTCGATAATTCGATGGCTTGCACTTTTCTCCTGTTTGAAGATGGCCGTGGCATTTGCGGACCTCCAGTCTTTTGGGATAATTCCAGTTTCAAAACTTGGTTGAAAGACTGTGGTTAATATCGATGCAATTCCTTTGGAAGCAGGTCTGGTCCTGCACGTGGCTTTGTTAGGGTTTATCGAGTAGCGACTTCAACACCCCTTCTTCAAGTTGGTTACAATGATTTATGGCATAGAGGAAAATAGTGTGTCGTAGGGGATTGGATTGTTGTCTATACCCTCTTTGATACATGTTGACTCTTTCTGTCTGTTAAGTATGACCGCTTTATCGTTTGGTTCAGCATAGAGTCATCCCTTGTCTTTCAATGGTGCTACTGGATATACTTGTTCATAAGGAAATGGGTCTTGTTTCTGAAGAGTATCCACGGCTGTACCACAGCCATGGTATCTGCGTGGTTCTCAAGCTCTGCCGGAAATGATAAGAGTTCCGCTCTCATGCCATTATATTCCCATTCGCTGTATTGATATACATTACTCGCAGGCATCTTGACATTCAAGGGTTTCAAACAAGAAGTGAAGACAATGATCAGGATACGATACAATTAACCGACAGCTCCCATCGGAGACACCAAAGGGAAAGAAACACAAACATGAAACAACTAGACCCTAATGGAATCATCAATAGCTGAAAGCCAAAAGGACAGTTACTTTCCCACAAAATGGCCAATTGGCTATCCAAAAGAAAAAATTACAAGCGATGCACACACTCAAAGACAAACCATAACAAAATGAAAAAAGTGAATAAGCACTGCTTATTATATGCCCACGCATGACAATGGTCAATAATAAAAAAGAGCAGACATGTTAAAAAGAAGTTGAACTCATAGCCGGCAACTTGGCTCAAAATTATTGAAACACAAAATCTATTTGATGAGTTTTAAGCATCTGTTCAACTTCACGCTAACAAGGTACCCACTCCCTATGCACTTTAACATTATTAGACCTCAAAAAAATGGCTAAGTTAAAAAAGATGAAAAAAGTGAAAGAAATAATTTTAGGAGTATGAAAAAACTACATGCAAATCTTCAGACCTATATGAAAACACCTGCAAAGCTTCAAAACGATCAACCTAAAACTGTGAGAGGAGTTGCGCTAACAAGGTACCCACTCCCTATTCACTTTAACATTATTAGACCTCAAAAATGGCTTAGTTAAAAAAGACAAAAAAGTGAAAGAAATATATTTAGAAGTATGAAACAAAAACCACATGCACATCTTCAGACCTATATGAAAGCACCTGCAAAGTTTCAAAACGATCATCCTAAAACTGTGAGAGGAGATGCGCTAACAAGGTACCCACTCCCTGTACACGTTAACATTATTAGACCTAAATAATGACTAAGTTAAAAAAGACGAAAAAAGTGAAAGAAATAATTTTAGGAGTATGAATAAACCACATGCACATCTTCAGACCTATATGAAAACACCTGCAAAGTTTCAAAACGATCATCCTAAAACTGTGAGAGGAGATGCGCTAACAAGGTACCCACTCCCTGTACACGTTAACATTATTAGACCTAAAAAAATGACTAAGTTAAAAAAGACGAAAAAAGTGAAAGAAATAATTTTAGGAGTATGAAAAAACCACATGCACATCTTCAGACCTATATGAAAACACCTGCAAAGTTTCAAAACGATCATCCTAAAACTGTGAGAGGAGATGCGCTAACAAGGTACCCACTCCCTGTACACTTTAACATTATTAGACCTTAAAAAAATGACTAAGTTAAAAAACACGAAAAAAGTGAAAGAAATATATTTAGAAGTATGAAACAAAAACACATGCACATCTTCAGACCTATATGAAAACACCTGCAAAGTTTCAAAACGATCATCCTAAAACTGTGAGAGGAGATGCGCTAACAAGGTACCCACTCCCTGTACACTTTAACATTATTAGACCTAAAAAAAAATGACTAAGTTAAAAAAAGACGAAAAAAGTGAAAGAAATAATTTTAGGAGTAAGAAAAAAACCACATGCACATCTTCAGACCTATATGAAAACACCTGCAAAGTTTCAAAATGATCACCCTGAAACTGTGAGAGGAGTTGCGCTTACAAGGTACCTACTCCCTATACACTTTAACATTAAACATTAAATGAAAATCTATCTAGGGCCCTTGATAAATATTTTACTACAACAGATGCCTTACCTCAGGCACCAAGTGTTAAGCCCCCGCCCATAGGGGCTTGAAGAAATATATGGGCTGCATGATGCTTCCACGCAGAGCTGAATCCGGCCCGCACACTAGTACTGGTAAACCGCTTAGAGGATCTAAGCCTGTCCAGGCACCGCGGTGCGAGGCGGACCGTCCATGCTAATAAACCCTATTGGTTTCAATTGGCGACAGGGCTTGAGATGTCATTTCATCTCAATTTCGGGTAAAAGCCCCACAAAATTGGAAGCAACGTCTCCAAAATGACCTTTACAGTGTTGACGGGGACGTTAAACCTCAAATCAAACAAACAAACAAACAAAGGCACCAAGTGTGATATAAGTTTCAATAATCTAGAACAATAAATACCAAAAGGTATAAAAATTATTAAGCAAGATATACAGGAAAATCAAAAGTGTCACGGACAAGTTTTCAAGAATTATAAAGGGGAATAACTTTAACAGTATTGATCGCAGGATCTTTATTTTCATGTAGCAGCAGCATCTCATCAATATCAACATTTATGCAAAAAATGATAAGATTCCGTATTAAGCAAGATATGCAGGGAAAACCAAAGTGTTACGGACGGACGGACAGACGGGCGGACAGACTGAATGGCTAAGTTGAAAAAGACGAAAAAAGTGAAAGAAATAATTTTAGGAGTAAGAAAAAAACACATGCACATCTTCAGACCTATATGAAAACACATGCAAAGTTTCAAAATGATCACCCTTAAACTGTGAGAGGAGTTGCGCTAACAAGGTACCTATCACTATACACTTAACATTATTAGACCTAAAAAATGGCTATGTTAAATGAAAACCTATCTAGGGACATAACTCCAAGAGTTATGGCCCTTGATAAATATTTTACTACAACAGATTCCTTACCTCAGGCACCAAGTGCGATATAAGTTTCATTAACCTAGAACAATAAATACAAAAGCTATTAAAATTATTAAGCAACTTCTCTGTAAACCCCAGTTTTATTATATAAAAGAGGAGTTTGAGGGTTCAAAATTATATAGACATGTTTTCGTGATGGCATGGCATTAGGATAACACAACCATGTGAGATTAAACTTTATTTTATACTTAGCAGTTGGAGAAATAGATTGGGCTGCATGGTGCTTCCACGGAAAGCTGAAACCGACGGCACATAGTGCTGGCAAACCGCTTGGAGGGTCTAAGCTTGCCCAGGCAAAGTGGTACGAGTCGGACCGTCCAAGCATATAAACCATATTGGTTTCATTGGGCGGCAGGGCCTGATATGTCATTTCATCTCAATGTCCCACGAAATTGGAAGCACCGTCTCCAAAATGACCCATATAGTGTTGACGGGGGACGTAAAACATTAAATTAAACAAACAAACAAAACAATAAATCAATGAATATCTGGAACAAATAAACAAATAAAGCCACTAATTTACAGTGTGAAACTATAAATTATATTTCGCAGTAGCAGGCGGGACTACTTTTTTGGTTTGTTTTTCGATAAAATAAATATGAAAATTTACTTTTCCTCGATAAATACCTACATTTCATTGACTGTGTCGAGTATGTTACGAACAGCTGTTCAGGTTCAGTACATCTCCTAAGTCACGCATAAAATAAAAAGAAAATTTACCTTTGTTTTTCGCTAAATACAAAAACATTTCATCTGGTGTGTTGAAAACATTTCACTCGTACTTCGTACTCGTGAAAATTCTGATGTTTAATATTTTTGTTATTCATCTGAAAAAAGTAAATATCCTCAGTTTGCTTTAGCACATACAGTTAAACTTCGATAACTCAAACACGAGTTCTGGGGTACACAAAGAACTCTTTCCGTAGCTCCAGATTTCAATACATTAAGGATAATTATACCCCCGGCATACCTCTCTCTCTCTCTCTCTCTCTCTCTCTCTCTCTCTCTCTCTCTCTCTCTCTCTCTCTCTCTCTCTCTCTGTGTGTGTGTGTGTGTGTGTGTGTGTGTGTGTGTGTGTGTGTGTGTGTGTGTGTGTGTGTGTGTGTGTGTGTGTGTGTGTGTGTGTGTGTGTGTGTGTGTGTGTTAACATTTTCGTGTCCGCTCCATAACTTTTAAACTGCTTGACATATTTCCATGAAACTTCACATAAATGTTAAACATCATGAGATGACGTGCAGAACACATGAACCGTAACCTTGCTTTCCTACTTTCAGAGTTATTGCCCTTTGAATATTGAAAATGGCCATTTTTACAATTCACTTGTGTCCGCTCTGTAACTTTCAAACCGTTTGTGATAATTTCATGAAACTTCAAACAATTGTAAAGCACAATAATAGGATGGGCATAACACAAGAACCACAACTCTGGCCATTTTGTGGGAATTCGATTTATTTATGTTGTTGTTTGTTACTTACTGTGTGTATCACTTGTGTCTTTTAATTTTGGATGGCCATATGGCCATTTTGTGGGAACGATTTATTTATGTTGTTGTTTGTTACTTACTGTGTGTATCACTTGTGTCTTTTAATTTTGGATGGCCATATGGCCATTTTGTGGGAAAGTAACTGTCCATATGGCCTTCCTTTGTTTAGGTTTCCATTATGGTCTGGTGGCTTAATGTTTGTATTTCTTTCCCTTTGGTGTCTTTTATGGATGGAGTAAGTTAATTGTATCAATTCCTGATCTTTGTTTTACTTCTACTTTGCATGCTTTATGAATTATTTCTCTTTGAACATACTTGAATTATTTTTCTTTGAACAAAGTAAATTATTAACATCTTCGTGTCCGCTCCATAACTTTTGAACGGCTAGACATATTTTCATGAAACTTCACGAAAATGTTAAATACCATGAGGCGACATGCAGAACACATGAACCATAACTCTTGCTTTTCTACTTTCAGAGTTATTGCCCTTTGAATATTATAACTTGCAATTTTACCATACATTTGTGTCCGCTCTGTAACTTTAAAACCGTTTGAGATAATTTCATGAAACTTCAAACAAATGTAAAGCAAGATAATAGGATGGGCAGATCACAAGAACCATAACTCTTGTTTGCATACATTCGAAATTATTTCCCATTAAAGATAGTAAATTATGTGTCTGTTAACATCTTCGTGTCTTCTCCATTACTTTTAAACGGCTAGACATATTTTCATGAAACTCCACACGAATGTTGAACACCATGAGACGACGTGCAGAACACATGAACCATAACTCCTGCTTTCCTACTTTCAGAGTTATTGCCCTTTGAATATTGAAAATGGCCATTTTTCCATACACTTGTGTCCGCTCTGTAACTTTCAAACCGTTTGAGAGATAATTTCATGAAACTTCAAACAAATGTAAAGCACAATAATAGGATGGGCAGAACACAAGAACCATAACTCTGGTTTCAGTTTTCTTCATTTCTGTTCAAAAGACGGTTGTATGAACTCGACTGTATGTTTCTTTGGCTCATGTTTTATTGATGGCTGTAGCCGGGGGTATTATGCTCACTTGATTGTCTAGTTTATGATTTTTTTTCTGATTTTATCTTGTAAAGGTATGCTGTGTGGACTCCAAAACAGCGCCTCAACGAGGCGATTCTTTTGAGTACACACTGTATTCATTTATTATACAGAATACCAAGAAGATACCCTTATGTCATCCCTATTATACCTTATGGCCTCGCGCTATGTGTAACCCACAGTAATTCGAACTTCCCCAGTAGGCTAGTCATTTTAGACCAAAAAGACCCTTAACCTCAAACAAATTCCTTCAGAAAGATTTTCACTGTTTTCAAAATCAGTGAAGTGTCCTGACTTACAGGGAATATTTTGGGGGATTTTTTCCTGTAAGTCAGGATACCTCACTGATTTTGAAAATAGTGAAAACTCTTCTGAAGGAATTTGTTTGAGGTTCAATACTATTTTGACTGGCCTACAGTCTCGAACAAATTTTCATGGTCCCAAACATATTCGAGTTAATGAAGTTTGAATATATTGTGTACATCCATCATGATTGGTCTTCTCGTATTATTCTGTCTGAAGCTATCCGGGTATAAGGCGGTGGTGGTAGTCCACTGATTGGTCCTCCTATGACTTGGTCACTTTGGATATGTGTATCTGGTACGTAATAAATTCGAGGAGCAAAGTCAGGATTTTCCACTTTATATCTGTAATATAACATGTACAGTACAACAATGACTCGTTACACAGATGGCTCGATGGTTCCTCGGGAGCAAACGCTTTCCTTTAAAGGGAATGGATTTTCCGCCATTCAAGGGGAGACAACTTTCGGGACTTCATAAACTCTGTCCCACAGAAACAGGGGTCTACTCTTAAAGGAAAGAATTTGCTCCTCAGGAGGATTGGTTTGTTTGTTTGTATTGGAGTTTAACGGCCCACTATTTTAGGTCATTTTTTGAGCCGGTAAGTTTACCTATCCACATTTTTCCTGGGCAGGCTTATACGTAAGCGGTTAACCAGTACAGTGCACATTCTTCCGCCAGGACCGGACAACTGCCCTTCTTGAATCAGCGGAAGGGAGATAATGGCCGTAGAAAAGATTTCATGATCAATCTCCACGAAAGAATGTTGCCGACCCCGGCAGGAATCGAACCCGCGTCCTCCTAGTCAGACGCACATCCAACTGAGCTACCGAGGCCGGCTCCTCAGTAGGAGCAAATTCTTTGCTTTAAGAGTTGACCACTATGGACATGGGAAACAAAAATACTTTTGCAGGAGTTGTCTCCCCTGAAGGTGTATCCGTTCCCCTTCAGGGAGACTGGTATTACATAAAAGTCATCAGGAAGCCATGGAATTTGTCTACTTTCTTGAAAATAGAGGAAAAACGTACAGCTGGTTCTCCTTTGAGTGCATGATATTTATCCTTAAACTTTTAAGTGTGACAAGCAAACTTGAACTTTTGTTTCGTTGAGAAAAAAAAATAGTTTTGAAATACATATAGCTAACTTGATTGATATCCATTCGGTATCGCTTATATGCTCAAGTCTTTATTAATTTAGTACCATCACGAAAACACGCCTATATAATTTTTACCCCCTTAAACCCCACTTTTATACAGTAAAACTGGGGTTAACAGGGGTATACGTGGGTCGTTCAATATTTGAATGGCGGGGCATAAAAATAGGGTGACTGATTTTAACGTGGTCGGGTAACGTTAGAAGACTAGCACGGTAGTGGAAGACCTGTGAACGCCACTGATGACGTCATTAGTGAAAATCTAAGGGAACTAGTGAATGAAATTTTCAGAAATGGCTAGAAGATGGTAGCGTTTTAATCATTTTACATAAACGGCTGGGCACGATGAAGCTTTCAGCGCTTTGGTGCCAAAATACATTAGTTGTCTGAGTCACTTTTGGAAAGATATGATTCTGATCCGGAAGACTTTCTTGAAAGGATTGTTGTCGGGGACGAAACTTGGACCCACCACTTTGAACCTGAGACTAACAATGGACTGATCATGGTTCACTGCGTCCGAAGAAATCTAAGACAAGGCCATAGCAACTGTGTTTTGGGATAGCAGGTGGACTATTTACCTCATGGCCTGACTATTAATGGGGATTATTATGCTAATATTTTGGACCAATGACGTGCAGCTATAGTACAGAAAAGGCGTGGTGTTTCTGTGGACGCAATGAAGCGAAACGGATTCCAACCTTACCCAATCCACCCTATTCTCCTGATCTGACACCCAGTGATTACATTTTGTTTCCGAACTTGATGAAAGAATTACGTGGACGTCACTTCCGGTCAGATGGAGGATGGATTGACTCTAAAGACCCTGCATTCTACAAAAATGGACTCTTTCAGCCTTGGAGCATCGATGTAGGAAGTGCCTATTGCTGCGGCGTGACTATGTGGAAAAAGAAGAAGTCAAGCGTGACTCTAAGAAGGTAAGGCCTGGTACTTATTGAACGACCCTCGTATGTTATTTTTCGTATTTATGCTCAGAAACATAGATTGTGGGTACTCGTTAGGACCGCCTCGCTGAGACGGCTCTAACGGGTGCCCACAATATATGTTTTGAGCAGATTTTATTAATCAGAAAATGTGGTAAAATGTTCAGTATGTTTAAATAGACGTGTTTTCGTAATGCCTTATTGGAAATGTAAACACATTCAAGGGAGATAATTCTTTGCCGTTAAATTATCATTCTTATCAACAGATCTACTCTTAAAGGAAAAATATTGCGGTTTAGAGAATTTTCTCCTCTTGTATCTCAAATTCTTTTCTTTAAGGGTAGACCCCTATTCAATTTATAGAAAAAAGCGCAAGACTGACCCGAGTGTTGTCTTCTTTGCCGATATAATTTTGACAACCTGAAACTCCACTTTTATATAGTCAAACTGGGGTTTACAGGGGTATATATTATTTTTCTTATTTCTGCTCAGATTTTGGAGTAACGCCCCGAGAACCAACACTATATGTGTAAAGCAAAAATACTGAAAATATCAGATTTTTTTATCTGAAAATTTTCGTTTTTGGTGGTGAAATTTTCAATAAATTAGGATAGACGTGTTTTTGTAATGTGTAGCATTATCCCGTGTGTTTTCATTCCCCTTTAATTTTATTGTGAGTTCATCCATCCATATCGTCACCAAAAACAAACGTCTGCATAAACAGAAAAATTCCTATATTAAGACCACCTTTGGGACTGTTCAAAAGTGGTCTTTAAGACCACTTTTGAACAGTCCCAAAGGTGGCCCTGACCAGAGGACATTGTATACAGAACACACGAAGAAAGAGTAACTGCACCCTTCTAAATAGGCTTTTTAAAGCAAAATTAGTCTTAATTTTAGGTGGTCTTAAAAGCGGAATTTCACTGTATGACAAATAAACATCCATGCTGTCACAGCAACAATCTTTGCTCAAAAGCTCCAAAAATAGATTATGAATGCTTGTTAGAAATCCCTATACCTTGTTAGAAGGCGGTTCTAATGAACCCCCAGAATCTATGTTTGGAAATGAAATAAGCAAAATACAGTAAAATTCCTATATTAAGACCACCTTTGGGACTGTTCAAAAGTGGTCTTTAAGACGACTTTTGAATAGTTCCAAAGGTGGTCCCTGACCAGAGGACATCGTATGCAGAAAACACGAAGAAAGAATAACTGCACCCTTCTAAATAAGCCTTTTTAAAGCAGATAGGTGGACTTAATAGCGGACTTTCACTGTATATCATGAGAAGCCTCCGTGGTGTAGTGGTTACGCTACTCGCCTTGTAAAAATAGCCATCGGAAGAGATGGCAAATCCCCCGACCAAAAGCCAATATGGCCTTCAAAAGATTTTTCACCAATAGAAAGTGCACCAGAATTAAACCAGCAATATATCACAAAAGTATTGCAGTTATGGCCATCACAAGATTATACTGTCAGGGGAGATAACTAAAAAACCAGGGCACTCAGAAATGTGGTTCTTGCGCATGACATGCCTGCTTAAGCTCATGTATTTATGTACAGAGTACCATCAATATGTCTCAAAAGGTATTGGAGATATGGTGATCACAAGCTGGTCAAACTGTTATATTGGAAGGGTAGATAACTCAAATACCACAGCACCAACAGTTGTGGTTCTTGCACATGACATCCCTTCTGTACCTTGTATACAATTGTGCCAAGTTCCTTCAATATATCTCAAAGGGTGTTGGAGTTATGGCCATCACAAGGTTATATTGCCAGGGGAGATAATTAAAAAACCAGAGCACCCAGATTTGTTATTCTTGAGCATGACACACCTGCTTAACCTCATGTACATCTGCATCAAGTACCACAAATATGTCTCATAGGGTATTGGAGGTACGATGATCACAAGGTTGTCATACTGTTATATTGGAAGGGGAGATAACTCAAATATCATAGCACCCAGAGTTGTTGTTCTTAGGCATGAAGCGCCTTCTCAACTTTGTATACAATTGTGCCGAGTACCATCAATATATCTCGAAGGGTATTGGAGTTATGGCCATCACAAGGTTATATTGTCAGGGGAGATAATTAAAAAAATAGGGCACCCAGAGTTGTGGTTCATATACGTGACACGCCTGCTTAAACTCATGTACAACTGTACCAAGTTTCATCAATATATCTCAAAGAGTGCTGGAGATGTGGCCATCACAAGATAGTGATTCTATATAAATGGAAGGGGAGATAACTAAAAAACCATGGCACCCAGAGTTGTGGTTTTTGTGCATGACACACCATCTCGGCCTTGCGAACAACTGTGCCAGGTATCATCAATATATCTCAAAGGGTATTGGAGTTATGGCCATCACAAAGTAGTCATTCTATTTTATTAAAAGGGGAGATAACTAACAAAGTATGGCATCCAGAGTTCTGGTTTTTGCGCATGACACGCCGTCTCAGGCTTGTGAACAATTGTGCCAAGAACCATCAATGAATCTCAAAGGGTATGGGAGTTATGGCCATCACAAGGTTGTCACTCTATTTTATTGGAAGGGGAGATAACTCCAAAACCATGACAACCAGAGTTGTGATTCTTGTGTATGACACGCCGTCTCAGCCTTGTGAACAACTGTGCCAGGTACCATCAATATATCTCAAAAGGTATTGGAGTTATGGCCATCACAAAGCAGTCATTCTATTTTATTAAAAGGGGAGATAACTAACAAAGTATGGCATCCAGAGTTCTGGTTTTTGCGCATGTCACGCCGTCTCAGGCTTGTGAACAATTGTGCCAAGAACCATCAATGAATCTCAAAGGGTATGGGAGTTATGGCCATCACAAGGTTGTCACTCTATTTTATTGGAAGGGGAGATAACTCCAAAACCATGACAACCAGAGTTGTGATTCTTGTGCATGACACGCCGTCTCAGCCTTGTGAACAACTGTGCCAGGTACCATCAATATATCTCAAAAGGTATTGGAGTTATGGCCATCACAAAGCAGTCATTCTATTTTATTACAAGAATTCCGCCGAAGGCTATGTCGCGCCTGTGGGGGCGCAAAGTCACCCAACCATGATATGTAGGTCAAGGTCAAACATAGATGCTTGCACAAAAGTTTCCATTCTTAAATGCAAGCTTGTACCAAGTATCATCAATGTAGCTCTTATAGTTCTTGAGAAATAAACTTGACCATAAGGTTGAACGCTAGGGTGGTCACAATATTTTACAAAGTCAGTGAACCATGAAATATAGGTCAATGTCAATATGGATGCTTGCATTTAAGTTACCATACCCTGATACAAGTTTGTACCAAGTATCATTAATGAAGCTCTTATAGCTCTTGAGAAATAAACTTGAACCTCAGGGTAAACGCTAGGGTGGTCTCAATATTTTACAAAGTCAGTGAACCATGAAATGTAGGTCAAGGTCAAATATGGATGCTTGCATGAAAGTTGTCATCCCCAGATACAAGTTTGTACCAAGTATCATTAATGAAGCTTTTATAGTTCTTGAGAAATAAACTTGAACCTCAGGGTGAACGCTAGGGTGGTCGCAATATTTTACAAAGTCAGTGAACCATGAAATGTAGGTCAAGGTCAAATATGGATGCTTGCATGTAAGTTGTCATCCCCAGATACAAGTTTGTACCAAGTATCATTAATGAAGCTCTTATAGTTCTTGAGAAATAAACTTGAACCTCAGGGTGAACGCTAGGGTGGTCGCAAATGTTGACGCCTTGACAAACGGACGGACGAACGGACAAACGAACGGACGGACGAACGGACGGAAAACCGGGCGCCTATATCGCGCCATGCTAATAGCAGGCGCGACAAAAAGGGGAGATAACTAAAAAGTATGGCATCCAGAGTTCTGGTTCTTGCGCATGACACGCCGTCTCGGCATTGTGAACAATTGTGCCAAGAACCATCAATGAATCTCAAAGGGGTATAGGAGTTATGGCCATCACAAGATTGCGTCTACGGACGGACGGACGGACGTCTCACGAACGGATACTTAAGTGGCTAGGCGTCGGCATATTGACTACTTAAGCGGCAAATTCTCTTAAGCGGCAAGCCACCTAAGAGCGAATTTTTGCCACTTAAGTACCAAAATTACGGAATAAACCCCATTTGGACTCACGAATATATACTTAAGTGTCAAACTGTCCAAATTTTTAGCCCCCTAAATGTCGTTTCGTTGGTGCGGACAGACGGACGGACGGACAGACGGACGGACGCCAGGCTGATCGCTATATCCCTCGAACCTATTCGGTCGGGGGATAACCAGCGGTGGCAGGATCGATCCTTGGCTTCTCCGGACTTTCGGGTGAATCTTTAAACCGAGGTTCGGTCTCCGTATGACCTTAGCTGTTGGTGAGTCGTAAAACTCAAACACTCACTCACTGTATATCATGTAAAAACTCGTCAAATATTGCACTGAGATATCAAAATTCTCTTACCGACAAAAGCGACAATAGCCCCCACAGACACCACCTACAATAATGGCAATCACGAGAAAGACAGACAGTCCGATGATAGCACCGGTAGGGAATCCACCATCACCAGAGGTCGATCTGAAAAATTCCAACATAAACATTTTATTCCTCTTATCGCCTGATTAGAGCCGCCATTTTAAGTGAATGCAGCGAAAATCCGCTATTAATACTAGCTACAGTTAAGACCTATTATGCTTTTAAAAGCATATTTTAAAAGTTCCAGTTATTCTTTGTGTTTTCCACATGTACTGTTCTCTAGTAAAAGACCACCTCTGGGACTGTTCAAAAGTGGTCTTTAATACCACTTTTGAACAGTGCCAAACGGGTGGTCTAAATATAGGATATTTACTGTAGTTAGAAAAGAAAAGCAAAGTCATGCTGTTTTGCGTTTTCTTTTATGACCCTGAAATGACAGTTTTCCGAAGAAAAAAAAAATCATCGACTCCTTCTTCACACACCTAACAGATCCTGAGGGCCCGTTAGAACCGTTTCAATGAGGCAGTTCCAACAGGCACACACATTCTATGTTTTAAGCTAAAATAAGGAGAAAAATGTATGCCTTGTAATGTATATAGCTCCGTTTACCGAGGGTTTCAGTACCTGTTACCGCGATAAACACACCCATACACCGGAAAGTCCACTGTACCGAATAAGATATACATGCACATGAAACAAAAGAAATCATTGCCCCTTTATTGTTGCATTATAACTGCAGGACTTAATGACATTGCATATGGGGTGCCTTTTCACTATTTAACCATATTTATAGATATCCATAATTCGATTTATGGATATCAATAATTCGAATTGTGGAAATCCATAAATCAGCCGAATAATGGATATCCATAAGTCGAATTATGGATATCCATGAATAATTATGGATATCTATAAATAGGGAATAAATAGTAAAAGGGCGCCCCATAATGACATGACATGATACCTGTCCGACATCGGTTTAAAGTTTCGTCGAAAACTTGGCCAAACCGAACCTAGTGAAAGAAATGCGCTAAGACACAAATATCGTTTTGTTTTAACACTTGTAGAAACCATGCTGCAAATCGTTCATGTTTAATTATATTATGGTTAATTAATTGGTGGCTGGTTTGCATTTTTCTTGGAAGGGTTGATTATTATTTTAATTATTATAATTATTATTATTATTATTATTATTATTATTATCGTCATCGTCATTAAAATTTATGTGACAGCATCGTCATCATCATCAAAATTTATAAGTGACATTATTATCATCATCATCGTCATCATCATTAAAATTTATAAGTGACATCATCATCATCATTAAAATTTATAAGTGACATCATCATTATCATCATTATTTAACCCTTATTCTGCTGTTCACGGCAACCCCCACCTTTGCAAACAGTGAAGATCCAGATCAGATGGCTTCTGACTGTTTGTCATTCTGTTTGCAAATTTGAATGAATAAGTTACATTAAAAATTTGATTGGTTGATAGTTAGCATTGGGTGTGGCTATATGAATTATTCAGCAGGATAAGGGTTAAAATTTATAAGTGACTTATCCCCTCTTCAACCAATAGATGGGGTTTTCGCCCACCTCTGATTAACGATCGGCTCGATATGAGTGAAATAATCTTGAAAGGGCCGTAAAACTAAAACCAAAAAACAAACAAAAAAAACAATAAATGGTGATACATACTCAGGGTTGGATTTACTGGCGACTTCACTAGAACCGTTACCCTTCTCATTGCGATAATGGTCTTCATCACTTTTTCCACTTTGCCCATTACACACCCCTAAAAGAAGAAAGAGCTATAGACTTCATTTACCATCACGAAAACACACCTATATACTTCTGACCCCATTGAACCCCACTTTTATACAGTAAAACTGGGGTTTAAGGGGTAAGCCTTATTTTTCTTATTTCTACTCTAAAATATAAATTGTGGGTTCACGTTAGAACCGCCTCATCCAGGCAGTTCTAACGAGTACCCACAATCTATATTTTTAGCAGAAATAAGAAAATTGTTAGAATTTTTCATCTGAAAATTTCTCTTTTTTGACTGTAAAATTCACAATGTATTTTCGTAATGCACACGAAACTTGACCCGGATCAATTGGTGTTCACACTAGAAACCAAGTTGATTCGGTTGATGTTGATCCACACTAGGCTGCCGGAGAGACTAGGGACCACACATGGTGTTTGATCCTTAGTGTGATCCGGAATTAGTTCCTAGAGTGACCGTGGCCACGACCTCCGTTACAGTATATCCGTTTTTGATTGATCATAAAATACGTGTGCCGTTGCGACAAGATTATGACACCGCCAAGTGTGTATCAGCCCCACTTTATACAGGAAAGGATGGGGTGTTACAACGCATAATGAAGTAATGTAGTAATTTCTTCATTTTGAAATTTTTACTTCATTATGCGTTGTTATAGTCGATGCGAAATGAAATAAAATGTAGTTTTTACTTCATTATGCGTCGATACTAAGAGGTTTGCGCAAAATGAAAGAATTATTATCCCCACGTTTTTCAACGAAAAAGTGGGGATATTGTTATCGCCTCCGTCCATCCGTCTGTCCGTCTGTCTGTCTGTCCGTCTGTCCGTCCGGCTATCTCCTCCTAAACCGTTAGCCGGAATTCAACCAAATTTGGTATGCGAGTTGCTTACATGAATGGCTTGCGCAAGAGCACATTTTTTTTGTCCCCGCCCCCAGGGGCCCTGGGGAGGGGTCAAAAGGTCAAATTTTGACCTACTGTGGAGAAAACGTGGGGATTTGCGATGGCTTGCCATCGACTGCGCGCTCTGGTTTCATTTTGCGGTGATAGGTGGTATTCTTAATTTTACTTCATTATATATGCGCAGACAGTTTGTTTGTTTGATTTGCGGTTTAACGTCACCGTCAACACTATTTAGGTCATTTTGGAGACTTTGCTTCCAATTTTGTTGGACTTTTACCCGACATTGAGATTAAATGACATCTCAATCCCTGCCGTCCAATTAAACCCAAAAGGGTTTATATGCATGGATGGGCCGATTCGCAGCAGTTTTCCTGGGCAGGCTTAGACCTTCTAAGCAGATAACCAGTACTCATGTGAACACAATTGAGGGAAAAACATCAGACATGAGACCAAAATACCGTAAGGCGTTCAGTTTTAACTCTACTAACATAATCAAATACAGTGAAATTCCGCTATTAAGACCACCTAAAATTAAGACAAATTTTGTTTTTAAAGCATATTTTGAAGGTTAAAGTTACATTTTCTTTGTGATTGCGACATTCAGTGTGCTCTTGTGATAGACCATATTTGGGACTGTTCAATCTTTGGGACTGTTCAAATGTGGTCTTAAAGACCACTTTTAAACTGTCTCAAATGTGGTCTTTATATTGGAATTTACCGGCATTGCTTCCCCTTTCGTAGACAGCTACTTCATTTTGCGTCGATATGGTGCATATCAACGCGAAATGAAATAATTTTTATACTTCATTTCGCGTCGACTACGCCAACGCATAATGAAAAAAAAATCAAAATGAAGAAATTACTACATTACTTCATTATGCGTTGTAACAGTGGGGTTTAAAATATTTTTCTTATTTCTTCTCTCAGATATAAAACACTCATTGTTGCCGGCCTCGGTAGGTCAGTCGGCTCGCGTTTGACCGGTGATCAGGAGGACGCGGGTTCGATACCTGCCGGGGTCGGCAACATTCTTTCGTGGTGATTGATCATGAAATCTTTTTTACGGTCATGCACTCCCTTCCGCTGATTCAAGAAGGACAGTTGTCAGTTTATGGTGAAAGAATGTACACTGTACTGGTTAACCGCTTACGTATAAGCCTGCCCAGGAAAGTGTGGAAAGTAAACTGACAAGCTAAAAATGACCTAAATAGTGTTGACTGGGTCGTTAAACAAAACACTCATTGTGATGGATTTATCTTGTCTAGAAATCTTTCGTGTATATGATTAGCATAATCAACTTACCATCTTCTATCAAATCTGTACTAAATAACAATAAAACAAATAGTGTTCTTTTATAATTCCACATCATCTCTTTGTCGCACATATACCAAATACTTAGGCACTATATTTTGCACTCCGAAAACAATCGAAATAAATTACTTTTAGGAGAAATGGGAACTTCAAAACCAGTTTTTGCTTCCATTATCAATTAGGGTCGACTTTTTATGGAACGATTTGGCACCAGTGACATCACATTAACAAGTTCGTGTACAACGAATAGCCTTGTAGGCCCCACTTTGTATAGGAAAAATAAGGTTTAAAAGTAGTCCTTATTCTAACATAAAAGCATAGATTGTGGTATTCGTAAGAACCGCCTCGACGTTTTTAGGGAACACATTTTGACACACGAGTGTATTAACCTAATGAGAGGTGCATTTTTTTCCTTTAACGGTGGATCCTTTTTATACCATAGCAACAGATAAGGTGGGTATTTCGTGATATTCCGTAGTTCTCCATACAAACCTACGTTGTGGGTATTCGTTAGAACCGCCTCGCCGAGGCGGTTCTAATGAATACCCACAATATAGGTTTTGATTGAGAATTGACAAAAACTATCCTTCAGTTATCACAGTATACGAACCTTATCTGCTAATATTCAAATTAAAGAAAATCATATCGTCCCGAAAGTTGCCATAAAATGAGGAAAATACCCCAGATGTATCCATTCTCTTTACAGACGCGTTTGTTGTGGTTTAGTTGACTTTTGTGTACATGATCATATCGCTTCAGTAGCACTGTGCACAATCATTGACCCGATGGACACTGCATTCAGTTGCGAGTCACTGATTTTTATAAATACACGTAAATGGTTAAAAAAGATGGGGTCAGTTTCAAATAAATACAGAAGGCAGGTAGTTTAATGCACCTCACGACTGTAATAATCAAAGTACAGACAGCACTGATGGGTCCACTGTCTCTGATTGTAAGCTCAGTGGGAAAATAGTGCTGAACGGGGGCTTAGACTGTTTTTTTTTTTTTTTTTTTTTTTTTTCACGGGTATATTTTCTTTATTTATACTTAAAGACACCCGATAGAATTGCCGCCTAAAACTTTGACGTTACTCAGACGTAGTGCTACATACACAAAAACATGAGAATTGCGTGAGTTCGTGTGCGTGTGTGCGTTACACCCCACCAACACAACTAAGATCACTAAGTCTGGAGAAGCCCGGAATCGAACCTGCGACCCCTGGATTATTCACACTACTCCGCGGAGGTTTCTATAAGAATTAGATGATAATAACGACCGCACACAATCTCTGTTTGGCGCACAAGTAAGAAAACAAATATCATGCAAAATAACCATTTTGCGGATACGTAGGTATGCACTATGTCACGGACGTGCCTAATGGAGCAATAAACAGAAATGACGACAGGAGCCCGGCAAAAATCCCAGAAATACAGCGCGTTCAGCAAATATTCGGGTTTCAACCCGCGTGCAAACACAGAGACACAGTCCAATCAAGATTTATAGAACCGCCGCACGGCAAGACTCCGGTGGGTCTTTTTATGCTGCCGTCATTCGAAGAATGGTGGAAAGGGCATATAGTGTTGCCCCTATCCGTCCGTCCGTCCGTCGTCTGGTCCGCCGGTCTTCGTCCGTGCCCAAGATGGAAAGTTGCGTTTATGTTTTAAACTGATCATTAACACGAAGAATGGTGGAAGGGCATACATTCTCACCCCTGTCCGCCCGTCTTTATGTCTCCGTCCGCGTCCCAGATTGCGTTAGCATTTTGCGTTTATGTTTTCTTAAGGGTAATAGATACACCTACAGGGGAGGCAGCTCCTGCAAAAAGTATGTTTTGTTTCCCATGTCAATAGGGGTCAACTCTTAAAGGAAAGAATTTGCTCCTGAGAAGCAAATTCTTTCCTTTAAGAGGAGACCCCTTTTCAGTGGGACAGGGCTTACAGAAAAGCTAATAGGAAGTCCCGAAAGTTATCTCTTGTTGAAAAATGGCGGAATAAAATCTGCCAGGTGTTCCCACTCCCCTTAATTGATAATTACTACGAAGAATGGTGGAAAGGGCATGCATTGTTACCCCTGTCCGTCCGTCCATCTCCATCTGCGTCCGAGATGGCATTAGAAATCTGCGTTTAAGTTTTTTTTATCAGTATCATAACTACCAGGCGGGGGCATCCGGGTCCCTCGGACACATTTCTAGTCATATTTGGTCAACATCTTCGACTGAATAAAGGCTTATCATTTCTTATAGTCCCCACCCGCGGTTTGACTATTCATTTAAGGTCATACTTAATGCAGATTGGCAGGCCCATCGGGGCTTGGAGAAATAGATTCGGTTGCGCAGACCTGCAACCGACCGTGTAATTGTATTTGTAAACCGCTTAGAGGAGCTAAGGCTATCCAGGCTAAGTGGTGTGAGTAGGACCGTCCATGGATATAAACCCTATTGGTTTTCATGGATATAAACCCTATTGGTTTTCATTGGGCGGCAGGGCTTGAGGAGTCATTTCATCTCGATGTCGAGTAAAAGTCTCACAAAACTTGAAGCCTATTTTACGTCAATCAGTTGACCTTTTAGGTAGGTCAACATGGCCAATGCCGTAGTTATAGGCGTTAGCAATTTGCGGTGTTGTTTTTGTAATTGGTCATAACTTATACAACTTTTCAGTTACAACTTTCATATTAATGCCCCGCCATTCGAAGAATGTAGGAAAATGCATATAGTGTTAACCCTGTCCGTCCGTCCGTCCGTCCGTTTCCGACCGCGTCCGAGATGGCGTTAGCAATTTGCGTTTAAATTTCCATCAGTGTCATATTAAACTACCAGGCGGGGGCATCCGTGTATCTTGGACTCATTTCTAGTCTTTTAAAAAAATTTGGATCATATGAACTGGTTTTTGACAGTGTCCCGAAACTAGTTTATATCGTCATTATTATTATGGGTTATTTCTTTTTCAGAAAGATGATCATTTTAACCCATTTCAGTCAGAAAAGTCCACAAATCGGTACAAAAGCAAACAGTGCAGGCCAAGATCTTACGCCGCAAAACACGGTGTCTGATCACAGCCTTCACTGCATTTAAAAGTTCGTCCATTTTGTGCGTAAATTTCTATGAATAACTTAAATTTCGACATGGTCCCCTACTGACTTTAGTGAGGAATGGGTTAACATACACCTGCATGGTTGAACACATTCAAAATAAATACTAAAAATAGTAAGACTGGATATAAGCATAAAATATTTTTTCTGAGCTTAAAAAGAAAAAATCCAATTCATAGAAGCCTCAGGATGGAGACATTACTCAACATTATTTTAATTTTGCTGATTGTTGTTCAAGGTAATTTGTCTGTATGTATATATGTATGTGTCAGTCAGACAATGTCTGCCTGTCTGAGTAACCGTCAGTCTGTCTATCGTTTTGTCTGTCTAACCGTCTGTCTGTCTAACTGCATGTATGTCTGTCCGCATGTTTGTTTGATTTTGTTAAATTTGATGTTTAACGCCCCCGTAAACACTGTATAGGTCATTTTGGAGATATTGCTTCCAATTTTGTGTGACTTTTACCCGATATTGAGATGAAATGACATCTCAAGCCCTGTCATCCAATGAAACAAATAGGGTTTATAAGCATGGGCGGTCTGACTCGCACTGCTTTGCCTGGGCAGGCTTAGATCCTCTAAACGGTTTACCAGTACTCGTGTGCGGTCGCTTTCAGCTCTGCGTGGAAGCATCGTGCAGTTCATCTATTTTTTCAAGTCCCGATTGGCCGGGGCGGTCTGTCCGCATGTTTTTTTGTTTTGTTTGATTTAAGAAATAGATCAGCTCTAACTGTGATTTGTTGAGTAATAAATCACAGTTTGGAGGTCAGTTGTAAAGTAGACAAATCACAAGCGCGTAGCGCGCGTGATTTGTCTACTTACAACTGACCGACAAAGTGTGATTTATTACTCAACAAATCACAAACTAGAGCTGATCTATTTCGATTCTAACAGGCTGAAAATCGGCAATAATGCTGTTGTTTACTTCAAAATCTCACAACTTTTCGCCATTGTTAGAAGAAATCCCGCTAAAATTATCGACTGAAACACATGCATTTACATCCTATTCTAACGTTTTCGATGCGAGAAAATGACGTTACACCGTCTAACGTCAAGGAAATCGACGAGTGACGTCATAAATTTGCAGTTTTAATGACGTCACTCGTCACGCTCTCCCTTGCTGTGATTTGTTGTAGAATAAAACACAGTTGTTTTCCATTGCCTATATAGGCGCGCTGTGTTAGAATTGAAGTTTAACGTCCCCATCAACACTGTAAAGGTCATTTTAGAGACGTTGCTTCCAATTTTGTAGGACTTTTACTCAACATTGAGCTGAAATGACATCTCAAGCCCTGTCGCCCAATGAAACCAATTGGGTTTATAAGCATGGACGGGCCCACTCGCTCCACATTGCCTGTGTGGCGGCCGTAAAACGTCTCCCCGTACATCAACCATAGTGCAGTTTATATTTTACTTTTGGTCCTTTGAGATCAGCGTAAATATTCTGAGAAATCAGATATAAATTATTGGTTTAGACTCATATTCTAGACAGGTTTTTAATTATTGGGACCCCATTTTGATTTATATCAGTCTTTGAATCGACTGCCTATTCGAACTTCGCTAAATTGCGGTATGTTTCCTCTCTGGCTTTCGTTGCCGGATCGTTGCGGGGTCGCTGATGAGGCTTTATTAGCCGAAACTACGTAGTATGACCCTTCTTCTTTCTTATGAATGTTTTCATTGCTCTTAAAGGAACTCATTTTTGATTTTTATTAGATCCTCTAAGCGGTTTACCAGTACTCGAGTGCGGGTCGGTTTCAGCTCTGCGTGGAAGCATCATGCAGCCCATCTATTTCTTCAAGCTCCGATGGTCCGCATGTACACACGGGTACACAAACACTCTTTCACTAGTAAACACATTTTATAAAGGAAAAAACCTTAACCAAACAAGGTGTAGAAATAGGATGTAAAATAACTTATATTTGAGTCAGTGATTTTATTATTTTATTTATTTCATATCTTTGTTTCAGTGACAGCATACACGGGGTATGAAAACTCTCTCTCTCTCTCTCTCTCTCTCTCTCTCTCTCTCTCTCTCTCTCTCTCTCTCTCTCTCTAGACTACGTGACAAAATTTGAGTATACCCAAGAACAAAAATATTGCAACGCACAACAAGAAAAAATTTGGTACGAGTATATCATCTTTCTCAGAGATGGAGGCTGAATTTGCTCTGGAGGCAGAATATTTTGCACATGTATATGCTTTAAGCATCGTCAACACTATTTAGGTCATTTTGGAGACGTTGCTTCCAATTTAGTGGGACTTTTACCCGACATTGAGATGAAATGACACCTCAATCCCTGTCATTCAATGAAACCAATAGGGTTTATATGCATGGACGGGCCGACTTGCACCACTTTGTCTGGGCTAAGCGGTTTACCAGTACTCATGTGCGGTCGGCTTCAGCTCTGCGTTTGTTTGTTTGATTTGAGGTTTAACGTCCCCGTCAACACTGTAAAGGTCATTTTGGAGACGTTCTTTCCAATTTTGTGGGACTTTTACCCGACATTGAGATGAAATGACATCTCAAGCCCTGTCGCCCAATGAAACCAATATGGTTTATAAGCATGGACGGTCCGACACTCACACCGCTTTGCCTGGACAGGATTCAGCTCTGCGTGGAAGCATCATGCAGCCCAATCTATTTCTCCAAGCCCCGATGGGCGGGGGCAATGCACATATATATGCGTAATATGCGTAATAAGGACATTGCAAGGTTAAGATTAGATGAAATAAAATTTCTGGTAAGCCTCTTCCATTCCTTTTGGCATATTTAGCCCATTCACACCTGGCTGTCT
This sequence comes from Lucinisca nassula, assembly GCA_963580285.1. Taxonomy (NCBI): domain Eukaryota; kingdom Metazoa; phylum Mollusca; class Bivalvia; order Lucinida; family Lucinidae; genus Lucinisca; species Lucinisca nassula. The sequence goes on along the minus strand of OY757012.1, from coordinate 156,729,692 downwards.
GAAAGCGACCGTTCTGGTTTTCGAGCTATGCCAAAATCACTAATGGGGTGACAAACAGTGCAAATTAACTAAGTTTCAAAAACATTGATATTAACGGTTTCTGTGACACATTTATATCTACTATGTTCGCCCCCGCCCATAGGGGCTTGAAGAAATATATGGGCTGCATGATGCTTCCACGCAGAGCTGAATCCGGCCCGCACACTAGTACTGGTAAACCGCTTGGAGGATCTAAGCCTGTCCAGGAACCGCGGTGCGAGGCGGACCGTCCATGCTAATAAACCCTATTGGTTTCATTGGGCGACAGGGCTTGAGATGTCATTTCATCTCAATGTCGGGTAAAAGTCCCACAAAATGGAAGCAACGTCTCCAAAATGACCTTTACAGTGTTGACGGGGACGTTAAACCTCAAATCAAACAAACAAACAAATGTCTACTATGTAAACAGGGGACTGTTTTGAGATATTTTCGAAGGTAAAGCACTATGGTGGGTTCAGCTTAAAATGAGAACTGTAATTCTGGGAGCTATGGCCCTTTGAAAATAGTCAGTGATGTATTCCATTCAACTTTATTTAGGAAAAGTCTAATGCACCTTCACTTTGAATTTCTTTTTGACAGTGTTATGGTTCTTGCTTGATGTAGGTGTAGTGGCGGGGCATGATGCAATGCTTGCAGCGCTTTTAAATCTATTAATTGTGGATTGTGGGCGCTCTGATAATAAGTACACACAATCCAATTTTTAGAAACAATAAAGAACATTTACACCATTTTCAGCCCCCATTTACCTCTATATAAAGTGGTTGTTGCAAGTTACAAGGGTATTCTCTTCACGAACTTGTTAAAAGTGATTATTTATTTATTTTTTAATTATCCCTGCTTAACAGTTGGTTTATCTTCAAAGCAAGCACGCAACATACGTGTAACGTCGTATCAACGTCGATGCAACGTGCGTCGACGTTGATGCGACGTTGCTTAGACGTCATGCGCCCGCTGGGCTACATGTTTCAGGTCTCGGACATACCATGAGTCTTACGGAGTAGATACGTGGGTTATAGCAGTGGGTAACATAGCGGGCGCAGCTGTTATAATCATTATCATTATCATTTGCTGTTGTGCGCTGAGAAGACGGAGGTTACAACAGGAACAACAAAGGTATCTACATAATATATAACATTGGTTAACCTATATATGACAATGGAATCTTCAACTTAATAAGTTTGGCACTATTTAACATATTCAGAATTTTACCACAAAAAAATGATTTTTTTTTTTAGATAAAAATCCTGATATTTTTCGGAAACCGGGAATGGACATGATTTTTTTTTTATTTTATAAGTTGTGCGCACAAGATAATATCTTGTGCGGACAAGATATTATCTTGTTCGGACAAGATATGTGCGGACAACATATTATCTTGTCTGCACAACATATTATCTTGTCCGCACAAGATATTATCTTGTTCGCACATCTTAATATCTTGTTCGCACAACATATTAAAAAAAATTCATGTCCCTTCCCGGGTTCCGTATATTTCTGCTCAAAACATAGGTTGTGTGTACCCAATACCTACTTATCAATTTTTAGCAGAAATAAGAAAGATTATGCATAACCATGTAAACCCTTTCTTTCTATATAAAAGTGGGTTTAAGTGGGTCAAAATTATATAGGCGTGTTTTTGTGATGGAGAGATCCATTTCCAATCAAAAGTGTGTCAGGTTTGTTTTCTTCGTGATAGGTTTTACAAAAATGTATTTTCCTTTAAGTAAACTATGTAGAACCAGATCAGACGCCGTCTGATCTTGGTCTACACTGTTTGGGCCCCGTCAAGCGATTTTGGTACTTATCGTCTATGCGAGCAGCGAAGGTTCAGGCGAGCCTGCGCATCCGCGCAGTCTCGCCAGAACCTTCGCTGCTCGCTCATACAAGCAGTGAATCAAGAGAAATCTTCAGCCAGAAAGCCATATCCCTGGCCCCTCTGAATGGCTGGGCATGCGCAGTTAAAATTTGTCATGACGGAATGCTCGAAGACACAAATTCGCTTGGCGGGGCTCGTTTGCCAAAGCCCTCAACATAGGACGCTAGGCATATATGGGTTACCAAGTGCAGTACAAACGGATTAATCTTAAGGGAAATGGGAACACCTTCAGGGAAGGCAACTCATGCACAAGTATTTTGTCTCCCATGTAAATAGGGATCAACTCTTAAAGGAAAAAATTGCCCCTGAGGAGCAAATTCTTTCCTTTAAGAGTTGACCCCTTTTTCAGTGGGACAGGGCTTATAGAAAAGCAAACAGGAAGTCCCGAAGTTTGAAAAATGGTGAAAAAATCTGCCAGGTGTTCCCATTCCTCTTCATGCTGAGCTCATTTAGGCTCAACAGATCCGATCATTCGATCAAAACAGTGAACGTTCATTTGGGATTTTCCCAAAGAGACATTCACAATCTGTTGGGATCGAATTTGGTCAAGAAAAATAGGCACTGTCATTTCAGTAGCGCCATATCCAGAGACTTGTCTTGCATTATTGTCTAGATGTACATGTACAATCGCACCTTAATATTGATGTCATTTTAACTTTGAAAATTCATGGTTATGTTTTAATACCTTGTCTTTGGGTATACATACACAGCTTGAAAATACCAATTTTCATAGTATAAAATTGGGATAGACTGCACTTTAGCGGTCATTTTGTTTTTGTCAAATGCGCAGGTGCGAGCGTTGCTAAGGAGGCGTGGCTTACAAGATGTAAATAATTTGACGGCCGCCATTTTGTTTTTTGGGATTGCGATTAGTTGTCTTCTTTTTAAACCCTAAGCAATACAAACGAACATTAAACACATTTCAAAAACACGAAAATTTTACTTACAACATTCTAGTCGAAAAGATCCATGCTCGTATCGAATGGGGGTGTCTGAGGCTGGGTATTTACCGGGGAATTGATGGGCTGAAGCACTTCACGTCTTCTACCTGGATAGACTCGCTTTACAAGCTCCAGAAATGTGAAAAACTTATCATCTGCGTCATTTAAGTACTTCTTCCTGATACAGTATTCTACCAGGTAACTGTCATACAGCTGTTTCTGAGAGCCTGTTTTGGGGAAGGACTTCTTCACTGCGTTCCAGGTGCTCTCAATCAAGTTGGTACAAGCCCCTGTTTCCTTGTTCTTGAATTCAATTGAGTGGTTGGCTGTCAAATGAGTGTAACCTTCGTCCTTCAGGGTGCTATAAGCTTTCCAACAATCTGATAAAATCACTGTTCCTGGTTTTACATATCTCAGAATAATAGGAATTAGAGTGCTGGCACTTCTATCCTCCATAATCTCAAAGAAACACTTCTTACTCTGTCTTTCAATCCCTCCAAAAACCCATACACCATCAACCCATCTCCCTCTGTGGAACTTTCTTTTCCCAAACTTTGACTCGTCGATTTCTACCTCCTTTCCATCTCCTCCTATCTGCTCATTGTCCTTTTCAATTATGAACATACAAACTTCCCTGGCAAACATGTACCAATCCACCAGAGTGTGTTCGCTTCCAATTCGAAGTTCTCTAGCCACAAACTCAGCCGGACATTTGTACACCCAATAATAAGTTAGCTTTACTATCTGTTCTAACAAAAGATGAGACTTACTGAACCAACTTCCTTCTCTTATTGAAACTTTATTATTGCACTTCCCATTTGAACACCTCCAACACACTTTATCTTTGCTGAAACTTGCGTCGGCACGAATGTAAAAGTTTCCCTTTGAACAAAACGAACACAAACCACCGAAATCATAAACAAGTGACATTTCATTTATTTAAACAGCTGATCGGCTCTTTGTTTACAATCTGTCAGATCGTTGTAAAGAACGCCCGCGTGACCGGAGGTCAATCGCATAAATTAAATTCAGCCAATGAAAATGCGCGCGTGCTTCTTCTTGCTTGCCGACCTATCTCCATTTCCGGGAAACACCTTGCAGCGGTGTGTTGATTAATCGCCTTCATTTTCTAGATTTTAGTTACAACCTACGGTTAAAAACCTTGGTTTTAACCTAAAAAATGCCCGGCCTTCACGATTTTCAGTTTTTTTTTTTGCAATATTTTGCCCATATTTCGAGTTTGGGTCGCGCTCACGCGCTCCCTATATACTAGGCCTTAGCAACCCTACTCACGTGAATTTTCATACGGAAAACTAGCGACCGCTAAAGTGCAATTGCCCCTAAAATTGATTTTGGCTCGTCAAAGTTAAGATACGGTTATCTCATACTTAAGTACCGTCAACAATAAGGATATCCTCATGTTTATACAGGAAAGAAATTCTTATCTCACCCAAGGAAATAAATAAAATGACTTCAATCAGCCCAGTGGTTCCTGGGGCTGAGCGTGAGACGATGTTTGGAAAGGTGGACACGCGACAACAACGGAGTCTGCCCACACTATAAGCCCAGCAGTAAGCCAAAGCCAGGCTTTTATTCTTTTAACCGACATGAAGCGCAAACACAAGTAAAAAATATAGTGAATATTTTCGGAAATCTTATTCCACACCTTTCTTCGGTCATTCTTGCAAACTGTACTTTGCTAGAGTTGACTGTCATCATCTCAGAAACTTTTTCCTTCCATTTTGAGATGGCAGTAGTTCACATAAAGAAGTTGAAAGGTGAGAAAGATATTGTAAACCTAAACAACCATATTCTTGTATTTTATGTTTGACATGCGCAGTGTGTTTTAACATAATGATAATGACCTGGGCAATGTCATGAAAAAAAAAATCAGTTTCTGTCATTTGCGCAACAGGCGCAGATCAAACTGACATGCACCTTTGTTTTCACTGCAAGGATAACTAATATAAATTCTTCTAGTCTCTACATAAAAAAATCAAGACGCTTACTAGTATATGTAGCTTAGCAGCCTGGTTTCTGTCTTAACTGGTCAAATGCTCCCGAGTTTTTCTTGTGACAGGACGCATGCCAATATTTATTACAGAGGCCAGTTTGTAGTGCAGTACCAACAGCCAGTAAGTCACATTGGACCAGCCTACAACGTGCCACCACCCCCTTATTCCGCAGTTAATGCCGGGTACGTTTCCTCACATGATGGCAAAGCAAATATGAATGGAGCGTCAGGTAGACCAAACGGAACAACCCCAAACCCATATTCAGCATCAACAGGGGTCGTACTGTCGCCCCAAAATACCCAGCCAATGAGAGCACACAGCAATCCGACTGGAATGCAGAAGTATTTGGCAGATGGTTATAATTATGGACCCTAAACTACATGTATATTGTACATGGAATGAACAAACAATAAAGAGTAAACATGAAACTTTCGCAAGTCTGTAAGCGAAATGTTCAATGAACGCTTTTAGGGACGATCACTGTCCTCATCATCGACACTTGGATCGTCCAATGTTGCTAATGAATTAGATATATTCTGCTATAGTCCACGTGACTATTACTGACCGATAAAGTTAAACCACTCAAATAACATTTGTATGAAATCCACATAACGGTTATATACAGCCGTGCTATCCTTGCCGTTGTGGCCGGCCTCGGTGGCTCAGTCGGATGCGCGTCTGACTGGTGATCAGGAGGACGCAGGTTCGATTCGATTCCCGCCGGGGTCGGCAACATTCTTTCGTGGAGATTGATCATGAAATCTTTTCTACGGTCATTTTCTCCCTTCCGCTGATTCAAGAAGGGCAGTTGTCAGTTTCTGGCGAAAGAATGTGCACTGTACTGGTTAACCGCTTACGTATAGGCCTGCCCAGGAAGAGTGTGGATAGGTAAACTGACCGGCTCAAAAATGACCTAAAATAGTGTTGACTGGGCCGTTAAACTCCAAACCAAACAATCCTTGCCGTTGTGACGCCAGACCATCACGAAAACACGCTTATATAATTTTGACCCCTTTTGAACCCCACTTTTATTTGATTAAACTGGTGTTTCCAGGGGAATACATCATTTTCTTATTTCTGCTCAAAACACAGATTGTGCGTACTTGTTAGAATCGCCTCGTTTTTAGCAGAAAATGAAAAATATTAGAATTTTATCTGAAAATTTTCACTTTCTTTAATGGTAAAATTTTCATTGCATTTGTATAGGCGTAATTTCGTAATGCTGTGTTAAGAAGGTTATCTGTAAAGCCCGGACTAGATTCATGTATTGCATAAAGCAGTATCTGACTAGAGTCTACAATGTTTGCTTAAAGGGATAAACAAAACAGTCTAAATCCCTGTCCAACCAACACCCAGTGATTTCAGTGTTTTTCTTCTTTTTTTGTGAGTACAGTATAGTAGTCGCAGATAAGATTGACTAGGCGGAGCTTTCGTTTGCACCTGCCTTTGGAATGTTCTGTTAACAAAACGGTAAGCCAAGTCACCCGATTCAACTGTAACACGAGCAAAGCTGTGGCGTATATGGTCATTTGGTCCGCTTGCAAAAAGCATGCGAAAGACACTCTACCGAATCTTCTGGTGGACTCGGCGAATTTGACATATAGTGACAACACCTGTATAGCTCCGCCTAGTCAATCTATCTGCGACTAATATACTAGTAGACCGGTGCTAGATTTTTTAAGGCGAGAGCACAGAAGAATGATTGGACAATTGATTATTATTATTTTTTTTTCATTTTGTGTTATTTCTTAATTTGTTAACAAAGTGATGATAAGACTGTTGATTTCAAATTCTGTTCACCTCGAAATCATTTGCAGAACTGCGAGTTTATCACATTAACAAGTCCACGGCTTTAAATAATAGTTATTATGTTTTGTGGTGTAACTTGACAATAAATATGCAAACTTTCATTAAAATCGAACATAGTCCTTGGCTGTGCTTCAGCGCTTTCATTCGGGACAGTACCAACCGACTTCGCCGGCCTCGGTAGCTCAGTCGGATGCGTGTCTGATTGGTGATCAGGAGGACGCGGGTTCAATACCTGCCGGTGTCGGCAACATTCTTTCGTGGAGATTGATCATGAAATCTTTTCTACGGTCATTTTTTCCCTTCCGCTGATTCAAGAAGGGCAGTTGTCAGTTTCTGGCGAAAGAATGTGCACTGTTCTGGTAAACCGCTTATGTATAAGCTTGCCAAGGAAACGTGTGGATATGTAAATTGACTGGCTCAAAAATGACATAAATAGTGTTGACTGTTCCGTTAAACTCCAGAATCAGAATCAGAATCAGAATTGTTACTGGTGACACGTCAAATGACATTCATACACCAGGACCTGTGATATGGGAAGTTAGTCCCTAGCTCTAACCAAAGATGTAAACTTAGCTACACAATCCTCAGCACCTTCCGCCGTCGAAATAATAGAATCCGGAAGGGCATTCCAATCTCTAATGGTTCGGGGGAAGAACGATTCTTTGTAAATATCTGTTCTTGTAGTAAGGGTCTGAAATGTCATTGAATGGTGCTTTCTACAGTGCCTAGCCGGGGGAACAAGGTCATCTGTTGGAATGCAGGCAGAACCCTTTAGACCTTTGTATAAGAGTATGAGCCTACTGTCTCTTCTCATTTTCTTGAGAGACTCCCATCTTAATTTTCCTAGAATTCCAGTCATGCTCCCAGTTTCAAAGCAGTAATTTCCAGTTACAAATCTAGCAGCTCTATTCTGAACTTTTTCAATTTCTTCATTTAGGACCACTCCGCTTGGGTCCCAGATGCAACTACCATATTCCAAGATTGGGCGGACAAGTCCCCTGTTTGCTGTCTCTTTCACATCCTGGGGACACTGATGAAGATTTCGCCTCAGGAATCAAAGAGTTCTATTCGCCTTTGTACACATATTGCTAATGTGTGTATTCCATCTCAAATCGTGAGTGATTGTCACACCAAGGTATTTAATGGAATTCACCTTTTCGAGGACCGTTCCCTCTAAAGTGTAAGAAGCCTCAATTTTATTAGATCTCTTCCTTGTTATCTGCATAATATTGCATTTAACTGGCTGAAATCTCATGCCCCATTTTCGGGCCCAACATCCTAATCTATCTATGTCAGCCTGAAGTTTCAGTGAGTCATCTGGATCTCTAATTTCCGGGTAACAAACACAGTCATCTGCGAAAAGTCTTATTTCTGAGTCAATGCCAGTGGAAATATCATTGATGAACAGGGAGAACAATAGAGGACCCAGAACAGTCCCTTGTGGGACTCCAGACAAAACTGGCGCCCATACTGAAGATTCACCATTAACAACAACACGCTGTTTTCTGTAACAAAGGAAGGAATCTATCCATTTAAGAGTCTTCCCTCCAATTCCATAACCAAATAATTTGGATTTAAGTAGTTCATGAGGAGGGGTGTCAAAAGCCTTCTCGAAATCCAGACTAAATGTGTCCACCTGCCCCCCTTTGTCCAGGATTTTTGCCCAGTCATTAATAACCGTGCTCAACTGAGTTTCGCAACTATGCCTTTTCCTAAATGCATGTTGTCTGTCTGACAAAAGTTTATGTTCATCCAAGTGGGCCATGATGTTTGAGCAGACTATGTGTTCAAGCAATTTACATAGAACACAGGTCAGTGACACCGGACGATAATTACGAGCAAGAGCCCTGTCCCCTTTTTTGAAAAGTGGACAGATGTTCGCTAGGAGCCATTCTCTGGGAATTTCACCCGTATCGAGAGATTGTTGGAAAAGATGAGCAAAAACTGGACCTAACTCGTTTGCTAGTTCCTTCAGGACTCTAGGATGAAGCTCATCAGGCCCTAAAGCTTTAGAAGGGTTCAAGCCTTTGAGTACCTTGATCACTCCCGCCGAGGATACAACAATATTTTCCATGAAAGGGGCCGATCTTCCAGTCAATGGAACCTCGTTGAACTCAGTTTTATTAAATGCATCATTGAATTGACCAACCAATTCCTCTGCCCTTTCAGAGTCCGATTCAGCGACCCCGTTCCCTCCTCTTTTATTAAGAGGAGGGATACCTTGCCTATCTTTCTTCTGGCTATTGATATATCTGTAGAAGTCTCTGGGGTTTGCCTTTACATCACCTACCAAGTTATTTACATACTGATCATGCTGATTTTTGATGTCATTTTTAATTTCTCGTCTCAAGTTTTCAAATTTTGCTCTGAGTTTACCACTTCCCAACTTTTTTGCCTTAGCATGAATCTTATTTCTCCTCCGAATTTTTCTTCTTATTTCTGGTGTGATCCAAGGAATTGAAGATACAGACCTGCTAGTTTTGGAGGGGATATGATTTTCGGACGAAGCTTGAATGAAGCACTTTATCAAACCAAAGTTCTCCTGGATAGACCGAGCGTCTGAATGACCATTAAAGTATTTCTCTCTTGCGAATTTGAGGGCATCCTTCCTCATAGTTTCATAGTCACCCTTTTGATATAAGTACGCCTTTCTTCGAGGTTTCTTCATAGGTGGTATGAAGATTTTCAAAAATCCATAGACAATATCATGATCACTTAGTTTGTCCGGGGATTGAATATCCCCAAACTGTCCTGGCAAAGTTGTAAGAATCAAATCCAAAGTGTTTTTATCTCGAGTAGGGAAGTCAACAACCTGTTCCAAGCCATGATCATTCATGATGTCAACCAACACCTGTCCCTCTGACGGACTCAGCATCGTGCCTTGTTTGCTGAGCCTATCTGGCCAAACAATCTCTGAGGTTGAATGCACCTAGGACATGTACTGCAGGAAGTTTTTTACCCTTATTCTGAGACTTAATGCGATCAAGATGATCTTTAAATAACTGGAAGTTTTCGACAGTGTCGTTTGGTGGTCGATAACAACTTGCAATAAAGTGGGAAGTTTTGTTTGCAAAAACCTTAACCCAAACAGATTCTGAATCGTTTTCCAGTTCCATGAATGGCATATGAGAGATATCACTGTGAACGAGCAACATCACCCCGCCGCCATGAGTGTTTCTATCTTTTCTGTAGACACTGTATTCGCAAGTTTCAGGGAAAAGCTCCGAAGTCATAATTGAACTGTCAATCTTAGTTTCCTGAATAGCCACAATATGTGGTTGGTGAGTATCAAGGAAAGCTAAAAGTTCAAGTATCTTTCCTCTTAAACCGTTAATGTTAATACTGCAAAGTTTCAAACCTTTTACGAAATTCGGCTTTCTCATGTCAGTAGTCGGAGATTTAACTCCTTTCTCCAATACAAACAAAACAAACCCAACCGAATTCAGAACCTGCTGTGCCCTGATCTGCGACGCATTCTGTCAGCCGGCCTCGGTAGCTGTCGGATGCGCGTCTCTTTGGTGATCAGGAGGACGCAGTTTCGATATCTGCCGGTGTTGGCAACATTCTTTCCTGGGGATTGATCATGAAATGTCTCTCCATTCCTCTGATTCAAGGAGGACAGTTGTCTGTATCTGGCGAAAGAATATGCACTGTACTGGTTCACCGCTCACGCATTAGCTTGCCCAGGAAAGGTGTGGATAGGTAAACTGACCCATTCAAAATGACCTAAAATAGTGTTGACTGTACCGTTTAACTCCAATACAAACAGACACAGACACATCCTGTCTGTCGATATCTTCGCTTGCAGCGACTATAAAAATGGTCGTATCGTTTAAGTATGGTCTCTAATAGCCATTCCGGCCGTCATCATTCCAATCGCACGCTGACTCTGCTCGAAATGAAGGCCAGGTCGGCGCCACATAATAAGTTTCTGCAGAATGACGAACTGTTTAAATCTAGCTTTTATGCACTTACCGTGCACGGAATAAGAGAGTGAGAGACCACGTTGCTAAAAACCGCCTGAGCTTGAAAAAGAGATGTGTACGCATTTGCTGTCCTAAAATGTCCATCGTGAAAACATAATTGTATGATTGCGACAGTCGATTATTTTAGCTCACCTGACCGAAGGTAATGGTAAGCTTTTTGTGACCTTGAGATGTCCGGCGTCGACGTTCGTCGTGGGTCGTTCATCGTGCGTCGTCTGTGTGTATACTTTTCTTGTGAACACTCGAGGACACAGTTTTGGGCCAATTATCATCAACCTTGGCCAGAATGATCATCATGACAATATCTCGGAGGGTTATGTCGGATCAAAAAGTAGTTAACAGCTTTGTGAACACTCTAGAGGCCACAGGTTTGGTCTGATCATCAAACTTGCTCAGAATGATCATATTGACAATATCTCGGTCAAGTTCAAATATGAGTAATGTCGGATCAGAATGTAGGTCAGTAGGTCAAATCATAGAAAAACATTGTTAACACTCTAGAGGCAACACTTTTGATCCAATCATCATTAAACTTGCTCAGAATAATCATCATGCCAATATCTCAGTCAAGTTCGAATATGGGTCATTCTGGGCTAAAATGTAAGTCAGAAGGTCAAATCATAGAAAAACCCTTGTGAACACACTAGATGCCACAGTTTCGGTCCATTCGTTATCAAACTTACTTAGAATGATCATCTTGACAATATCTCGGGCAGCAACAGTTTTGGTCCAATCATCATTAAACTTGCTCAGAATGATCATCTTGACAATATCTGGGTCAGCAACAGTTTTGGTCCAATCATCATTAAACTTGCTCATAATGATCATCATGACAATATCTCTGTCAAGTTCGAATATGGGTCATTCCGGGGCAAAATGTAGGTCAGAGGGTCAAATCATAGAAAAACCATTGTGAACACACTAGATGCCACAGTTGAGGTCCATTCGTCATCAAACTTACTTAGAATGATCATCTTGGCAATATCTCGGGCAGCAACAGTTTTGGTCCAATCATTATTAAACTTGCTCAGAATGATCATCATGACAATATCTCTGTCAAGTTCGAATATGGGTCATTCCGGGGCAAAATATAGATCAGAGGGTCAAATCATAGAAAAACCATTGTGAACACACTAGATGCCACAGTTGAGGTCCATTCGTCATCAAACTTACTTAGAATGATCATCTTGACAATATCTCGGTCAAGTTTGAATATTGGTCAAACCGAGTCAAAAAGTAGGTTGGTAGGTCAAGTCAAAGAAAAACCTTGTGAACACTTTAGACGCCACAATTTGATTCAATCATCGTGGGTCATATCGGGATAGAAAGTAGATCAGTAGGTCAAATCATAGAAAAACATTTTGGGCACGCTAGACACCAGTTTGGTCCAATCATCGTCAAACTTGCTCAGAATGATCATGTTGACAATATTTCGGTCAAGTAATAATATGGGTCATGTCGGGTTAGAAAGTAGGTCAGTAGGTCAAATCATAAAAAAAAAACATTGTGAACACTCAGGCCACATATTTGATCCAGTCATGATCAAACTTGTTCAGAATTATCATCTTCACAATATCTCGGTCAAGTTCAAATATTTGCCCGGTTGGGTCAAAAAGCAGGTCAGTAGGTCAAATAATAGAAAAACCTTGTGAACACTCTAGAGACCACAGTTTTGTCCAGTCATCATCAAACTTGCTCAGAATGACCATAATGACAATATTTCGGAGCTAGGCTCAACGTCAAGGTCATGGTAGGTATTTATAGAAAAACTTTATTATGGCTCAAGTGCCTTCATTTATTGACAGATTTATATATATAACTTCACAAAAGTGTTAAATATGATAGTATCTCAAACAAGTCAGACTGTTGATGTTTTTGTTGTCATTTATTGTTGGATTTTTATATAACTTCACAAACGTGTTAAATATGATAGTATCTCAAACAAGTCAGACTTTTGATGTGTTTTGATGATTGATTTTTCCATTATGGTCTGTGGTCTGTTGTTTCATATTTGTGTTTCTTTCCCTTTGGTAACTCTGATAGGAACTGTGGGTTAATTGTATCGATTCCTGACTATTGCCTTCACTTCTATTTTTCAGGATGTTGGGATCAAGGTCAAGGTTCTTCTTGTTACTTTTAGAAAAAAAAAAAACAAAAAAACATTTTATTCACTCTAGACTCTACATTAATTGATGGGCTTTTATTTTTAATGTAACTTCACACAAATGTTGGGTATGATAATATCTCCAGCAAGTTAGGCTTTCAGGGTCCTGGGTGCAAGGTCATGATCACTGTGGCTATTTTTAGAAAACCTTAGTCATCACTCTAGTGCCTACATTTATCAAAGGATTTTTATATAACTCCATACAGATGTTGGGCATGATAATAGCTCAAGCAAGTTCGAGTCCTGGGCTCAAGGTCAAACTTTGTGGCTATTTTTAGAAAACAAAAATGTAATAACTCTAGCGCCTACATTTATTAATAGATTTTTTATGTAACTTCACACAAATGTTGGGTATGATAATATATTGAGCAAGTTTGACTTTCAGTGTCCCGAGCTTAAGTCAGGGTCATTGTGGCTATTTTTAGAAACACTTTTTCATGGCTCTAGCGCCTGCATTTATCAACTGAATTTGAAGTAACTTCACATAAGTGTTTGGCTGTTTTTAGAAAAAACTTTGTTGACCCTTATCTTGCTGTTCACGACAACCCCTATCTTTGCAAACAGTGTAGATCCAGATCAGATGGCTTCTCAGGATCTACACTGTTTGTCATTCAGTTTGTGAATTTGAACAAACTCATTATATCATGTAATCTGATTGGCTGAAAATCAAAAACGGGTGTGACTTAGTTAAATATGCAGCAAGATAAGGGTAAAGGCTCTAGGACCTACATTTATGGAACGATTTTAACAAAACTTCAAGCAAATGTTTGGCATGATAATATATCGAGTAAGTTCAGGTTACTGGGGTGAAGATCGAGGTCATTATGGCTATTTTGAGTAAAAATTTTGTCATCGCTCTAATGCTACATTTATCACTGTATTTTGATATTAATATACATAAAATGTTGGGTATGATAATATCTCATACAAGTTCAGCTTTCAGGTTGCTGGGCTCAAAGTCAAGATAACTGTGGCTATTTGTAGGAAAAAAAAACCATAACAAAACTTAGCCCTTGATTTGTAAATGATTTCACAGGAATGCATTTTGGGTACCATCTGCGAAAACTACTCAAATTGTTCCACTCTGCTGAACAAGATGGTCGCAAGAACTTAAAATAGAACAGCTTTCCATTACCATAGCACATCCAAGCGACATAGTGCTTTTTCCACATCTCCAAAACGGCTACTTTTCTGATGAAATCCGTGATATTTTTCTTATTTGTACTACAAATATAGGTTGTGGGTGCTCGTTGAGGCGGTTAATGAGGCGGTTCTACCCACAACCTATGCCTTGGAGCAGAAATAAGAAAAAATAATTTATGTTCCCGTAAACCCCAGTTTTCTCTATATAAAGCAGAGTTTAAGGAGTGTTCATTTCACGGACTTGTTCGTGTGTTGTAAAAGATTTCTTCCTCTAAAAGGAAACAATTTCATAGGAATGTGGGATCAATGTCAATGTTCTTCTGGTTACTTTTATTTCAATTTCATACGTGACCATCTGACAAAATTACTCAAAGTCCTTTTGCTCCACTGAACAAAATATCCACCAGAACCAAAAACATAAACACCTTAAAATGACTCCTAAACAGCTAGACTGGTTTTGAAATAAGTTCACAGAAATGTGCCATGGGTCACTGTCAACCAAATTTGCTCAAACCTTCCACTCCACCTTAATATATTACCTACCATTTCATTTGTACAGTATGGATCAGGTGAGTGATCCAGGGCCGTAACACCCTCTTGTTTTATGTTTTGGCCTCGTATCTTTATTTTTGATCAACACAGCCAGCGTACCAGTTGTAGAGAAGCTCCCCAAACTTCTCAAAATGGTTTAATGAATTATTTGAGCAGAGCTGTAATTAGATTTCTGCGGTTTCGTGTTTGCGCGAAATTTGATTTCCACAAGTCCCGCCTTGATGGTGTGGTTTGACGATTTGTTTAACTGATGGAAAATTATGTGGGTCATTCAAATATTCTGCATGTTTACAATGTGCACATTTGAGAGTGAAGCCGAAAGTCGTAATGACTGGTGCAGTATTGTTAATGTTTTAACAATGTATGTCAAGTCATAGTATATGTATTGTTTGTACTATGGGTTTGCTGTCATAAACCACGTATTCGATGTTGACTGTCTATATATACATACATGTACACTCTAATGGTTTGTATACCGTCCATTCAGTTAGGCACATTGTTGGCTGCACGGGATTTATCCATATATAGAGATCGTTTCAAAAAAGCTAATTTAGTAATTTGTTTACATTTCGATAGCTTGAGTGACAGAAATTGACGTAGTTTCTATTAAAATATTAAAGTTTCTATTTCCGGTGAGTATATTCTCTTTACTGTCGTCTCACTCCATGTATCGACTTTTCCCTAGGGAAATATTAAAAAATTGTAAAAATTCCATCTGCTTAGATAAAAAAGTATATATATTTCTAGAGATTGACTGCTTTACGAGAAACTGGCAGAACTTCTCCTCAATCACTTTCTTGCTGGATGTGTTCATCAAAAATAAAAACAAAGATATTGCCGAGAAACGTAGCCAAAAATGATAAAAACTAGAAAATGTGTTTGTGAAACACTATGCCCCAAACCATATACTTGCCACTAATAGACACATAATTAAAAAAAAAATATAATTAAAAAAAAATGCCCCTGTCGTGAATGAACTGTCAGTTGGTACAATATTCATAAAATGTGCTCAAAATTTATGTAGAGTACCCAAACTGTATACGAAATATCATGAGCCATGCTCAAGCGGTTCTCCAGATATTTTGTTCACAAAGTTTCCCTATAGCCACAATGCATAAGCCTGAAAAGGGGCATAACTATGTTATATATTTTCGGAATTTCGTCAAAAGATAATCAAGTCATCTACACCTTAGATCCAAACTATATACCAAATATCATGAGCCTAGCTCAAGCAGTTCTCCAGATATTTTGTTCACAAGGTTTCCCTATAACCAATGCATAAGTCTGAAAAGGGGCGTAACTCTATTATATATTTTTGGAATTTCGTCAGAAGATAATCAGGTCATCTACACCTTAGACTCAAACTGCATACCAAATATCATGAACCTAGCTCAAGCAGTTCTCCAGATACTTTGTTCACAAGGTTTCCCCATAGCCACAATGCATAAGTCCAAAAAGGGGCATAACTCTGTTAAATATTTTCGGAATTTCGTCAAAAGTTAATCAGGTCATCTACACCTTAGACTCAAACTGCATACCAAATATCATGAACTTAGCTCAAGCAGTTCTCCAGATACTTTGTTCACAAGGTTTCCCCATAGCCACAATGCATAAGTCCAAAAGGGGGCATAACTCTGTTAAATATTTTCGGAATTTCGTCAAAAGTTAATCAGGTCATCTACACCTTAGACCCAATCTGTATACTTAACATCATAAGCCTAGCTCAAGCGATTCTTCAGATATTTTGTTCAAAATGTTTCCAGATACGCGGCCACAATGCGTAAGTCCGAAAAGGGGCGTAACTCCGTTAAATATTTTCAGAATTTCGTCAAAAGTTTATCAGGTCATCTACACCTTAGACCCAATCTGTATACTAAATATAAGCCTAGCTCAAGCGGTTCTCCAGATATTTTGTTCACAAGGTTTCCCCATAGCCACAATGTAAGTCCGAAAAGGGGCGTAACTCCGTTAAATATTTTCGAAATTTCGTCAAAAGTTAATCAGGTCATCTACACCTTAGACCCAAACTGTATACTAAATATCATGAGCCTAGCTCAAGCGGTTCTCCAGATATTTTGTTCACAAGATTTCCCTATAGCCACAAAGCATGAGTCCGAAAAGGGGCATAACTCTGCAAAGACAAGTCCGATGGAAAAGAAAAAAATACGGGTTCGCTTAATTTTCATGCTCATTCTATATATAAAATTTCAAGATCCTAGCACAAACCATTCTTCTGTTTCACATAATATGTATAAAGCGTAATGGACAGACGGACGCACGGACTGACAGACAGGACAGAACCAATATGCCCCACCAACTTCTTCGAAGTTGGGGGCATAATTAGACTTATTTTTATTTAATTCTCCTTAAAATGAAGGACTCAACCTTTTTGGATCAGTATACATAGAGGATCTTACATGAGTGCTCAAGCATTATTGAATTTATTAAACGAGTTGAGGAAAAGGGATAAAATGCGAGGCTTTACCGAGCATATTATCCCTTTTCCTCAACGAGTTTAATAAATTCACTAATACATGAGCACGAATGCAAGATTCTATCTATCATATTACATTTAAAACGCATTTTAATCACGTTTGTTTACAAAAATGTCAATATTCCGCCATTAGTAAACATGACGTCGTTAAGGACGTCGTACATGTAACGTTACGGGACGTATCTACCTAATTTGCATATTTAATCCACTAGTGGATTATCGAAAATATTTCATGGCGTTATTTCACTCTCAGACGCGACGTCATATGATAAATGTATTTAGACATATCAGGTTTTGGGAATAGAAAATTAAAAAGAGAAATGATCAGGAACTGATACAATCAGATCCCAGATTCTTCCCACAATATCACTAGGGAAATAAGTCGAAACCAGTGCTTCAGCTGAAGTGCCCGACCCGCCGGATGCTTTTAGCTTTATGAGGGTTACCGTATATGGGTATGGCGGCCATTTTGGTCATGTGACCTGGACCTAAAACGGTTCCCCCAATAAATGCGCCTTATCGTAAGGAGCAAAAATATATCTTATACTTTAGTAGTGTATTCTGAATCGTTTGCAGGATAAAATGCATTCTCACTTTTCCAATTCAAAAGCATATGTGTCAAAGTTTGACCTAGGCACAAAGAAGGTCAAGGTCAACCCAGGGTCACCATTTCAGCAATTTATGATGGGCCTACGTCCCAGATGCTATTTATCAAGTTTCGTGGAAATCTGCCCAGTGGTTCTGGAGAAGACTATTTTTGAAGGGTTTTTACCATATATGGCTTGGCGGCCATTTTGGTCATGTGACCTGGACCCCATGAGCAAATTTTGGTTTCTCCCATCCCATAGAGGCTCCATATGAAATTTGACTTCAATCGGCCCAACGGTTTCCGAGGAGAAGCAGTTCGAAAATTTTCACATTTTTCGCCTCGGCGAGGCTATACTAAATGGAATGTAATATTTCGCAAGTTCATTGGTTAGATCTCATTGATATCTATCAGTATGCCAAAAATTGTTTAAATATTCCAACAAAAGCATATGTGTCAAAGTTTGACCTAGGCACAACGAAGCATACGGGAAAAGTTCGGCCATATGAAATCAAGGGAAATCAAGGGAACAAAGTAGAAGTAAAACAAAGATCAGGAATTGATACAATTAACTTACTCCATCCATAAAAGACACCAAAGGGAAAGAAATACAAACATTAAGCGACCAGACCATAATGGAAACCTAAACAAAGGAAGGCCATATGGACAGTTACTTTCCCACAAAATGGCCATGTGGCCATCCAAAATTAAAAGACACAAGTGATACACACAGTAAGTAACAAACAACAACATAAATAAATCGCCACAGAAGAGCCGCCTTGGAACGGTCAGTGGAAGATTTCCACTGAGGGGCTTAAATCGATTTTACGTGGCCACAATCCTCGCCCTTACTTCCGTCGCGATTTAGACAAATAATTTGTTCAGTCCGCATGAAGGCCTCCTAACTCATCAGTGCAACATCTCCGTGAACACAGAAATCAAAGAACCACAGAGGTGAGACAACGGTGAGGACTCGACAGCAAGAAACCACTGAAATGCTGGAGCAAAAGAAAACCAACAGTTAGACTCCGATGAGCCCGACCAGAGACAGAGCATCAGGCATCAACCAACATTATCTCTTTAATTTTCAATAAGCCTTTACGTTGGAGCCTTCATAGAATCTGAGGCCTGACCCACCGGCGTGCAATTAAAGAGGGAAGCAAAGTTGCCAACCGTGATTGGGTTAACTACCATGCATGCAGTCTGTCGTATAATATCCATGTTGTACCCAATCTTTTTATATCGAAGAATGATTTTACGAAATTGGGCGCTGAAGTCATTGCGGTTATATATTTTTCTGAATTTATATACTAAGTCACCATAAAATTCGGGTTCCGATAGACCTTGTTGCAGAAGAGATTTAAGTCCAATATTGAATTTTGAAATTAAATCAGAATGGCGTCTATAAAATTTTGAAAAGGCTTTGCGTAGTTTATGGTACCGATAACCCTGATTAAGGAGTTTAGCCGTTAATAATTTATTACGAGTGTTGAAGTCAGTTACATGACTACACACTCTAGCAAATCGAATTAATTGCGAAATATAAACGCCATAGGATGGCGCACGAGGAACATCACCATCCAAAAAAGGAAAATTTACAATCTCAAAATCAAAGTCATCGCGTTTATCATAAATTTTGCACGAAACAAATCCATCTACAATAGATAGATGTAAATCCAAAAACGGGGCCTCGGTATCAGAAGAATTTGCTTTATTTAACTGAAGTTCTAGTGGGTAAATCTGACTGATCAAACCATCAAAATAGGTATTATCAATATTTAATAAATCATCTAAATATCTAGAAGTAGAGCTAAAAGCTTCAATAATTTCAGATTGGTTATCAATGGAAAGCGACAAAATGAAGTCTCTTTCATAACAATACAAGAACAGATCAGCCACAAGAGGTGCGCAATTAGTACCCATCGGAATACCCACAATTTGTCTAAATAACTTAGTACCGAATCTAATATAAATATTGTCAAATAGAAAGGTGAGGGCATCACACACTTTCTGACATGACCAAAGTGTATAATTCTTATGCTCTTTAGAAGTGAAAAATGCATTTCTGACATTACATGCAAGATAGAGAGAATCTTCTCTGTGAAAAGCCCATTCAATTAAATCATTAAGCTTTTCTTGTATAAGATTATGAGGAAGTGTAGTGTAAAGAGTGGAAAAATCGTAGGTAGACAGACTAGAAGCACGAAACTGTCTAGATTTCAATTTATTTAAAACCTCATTCGAATTTTTTATAGACCAAAAACAGATTTCTTCCTGATCTTTCAAAGACTTTATCACAATATTTAATTACATGCGTTTTAATAGCAGTAAGACAGGAAGTTAATAATTTAGAAAGTTCAGTGGTAGTGCATGAACTAGAATTTGCAATAAACCGTGCTTTGTAAGGTTTTTTATGAAGTTTTGGTAACCAGTATAGCGTAGGAAGCTTGTCTTGGCCTTCGTTAACACACACAGCAAACTTGGTGGCTGAAAGACAAACATGTTTATCTACTATAGCTCTCTCTTCAGCCAAAGGCTGAAGTTCATAGGCCTTAGTACCAAGCTCCTGCTTAAGCGTGTTAACATAGTGGAGCCGTCACACAACGACGACGTTGTTAGCGGCCTTGTCTGCAGGGGCCAAAACAAACTTCTTATGAAATTCTTGAATACCTAGTTTAAGATGACGTAAAGACGTCTTGGGCTTAGGAGGTAATAAGTTAGTATTTTGAGAATAGAAAGAAATGCGTTTATTCACTAGTCTTAAAATGCTAAGTTTCCAGTCCTTTAGGGCTTTATACTCAACATACTCTCGCTTACCGAATTCATTCAAGGAAGCAGCGATTTCATCTCTACATTTACTGAAATCAATTTTAGAAGGAAACCGATATTTCGGTCCTTTAGAAATTATATTCCTTATCCTAGAATCAGTAATAATTTTCAAATTGCCAGTAATTACATGACCAGCAGCAGGATAGCAATACTTTGAGATTTTACAATCACATGAATCAGGAGTATTAGTATCAATATCAAGATCTGAAACAAGTTTATTGAAATTAAAAATGATAGATCTAACAGGTTTGTTATATTTATAGCAAATTATAGGTGTTTCAGTATTTTGAAAATAAGCAGGAATGGAAGAAAGCACCGATCTCTCACGGAAGATACTGGGCAAATCTATAAAATCCATACCCTTATTAATGAAGGATATTTTGAAGAAATGACGTTTATGATTAATTTCAGAATCAATGTAAGGACGGAGAGTATGCTGAGTATAGCCTCTAGTTAAGAGAGCCGCATCATATAACTGATGAGAACTATCGTAGAATTTATTCGCCTCGGTGTCCAGAGACGTAAAACAGAAACGGGTAATGAACTTAAAAATGAAAGCATAGAGTGGCGTCCATGATTTAATAATATAATTGACAGTCACTTCAGTCTAGTATTGTTTCGTTTAAACGCACGTGATTTACGTTTAAAGTTACCATTTTTCCTGGTGCCGTGAGATCTAGTTCTGCGTTTTCGACATTCCAGGAGTGAGAAAATATCAAAGTCCGGCATTCTGGAAATATTACCCTCATGATAAATGTTGTCATTAAATCCCAGTGGAAAAGGGGTCTGTAAAAATTTAATCCATTTCAGTTCAGCTTCATGTCTTCTGATTATTTTGAATCTAGATGTAGAATTTGCATCGTAATAAAGTTTTTCCACTGGTTGTATAATAATGTTATTTACAGAATGACCTGTACGTCGAAAGTGACGGTACAAGAAAGTTTCAGTTTTCTTAGGCTTACTCATTCTACGATAATGCTCGTTCAATCTAGTTTTAAGCATGCGGTTAGTTTGACCGACGTACTGCATATTACAGTTTGCAGCACGTCAAGTAATTAGATAAATTAAATCTGTAGACTGTCATCTCAAATCAGACATGTTAACTACAGAGAAGCGTCTACCGTTTACAGATGAAGTAACGGTAGACGCAGTGCTTAAATGCGAACAACATCTGCACCTCTTGGCATTGCACTTAGAAATACTAGGATACATTCCACTTCTTTTCCACGGATTCGTATATTTTCGAAGGATGGGTGATTTGAGAGGAGATAGTCTTATACGAAGACTATTCCCAAAAACATTGGTATTGCCTGCTCCTTTGAGATTAACTGAAGTTACAGAAGACAAATTTAAGGGTCTAACCAATACCGAAGGCAACATAGTATTAAAGTTCTTAATAGAATGGGGAATCCGTACAGAAGAAGCAGAGTGTAACCTAAGGGGTGATATTGATATTTTAAATGTATTTGTAATACTCATTTTGGATAATAAGGTTGTGATACCGTCAAAACTAAAGCGATGTTCATACCGGTTATTAAATAAATAAAATTACTGAAGAAGATTCCTTCGAATAGAAGGAAGGTACAACAAAAGCCCACAAAACATCCTAGTCTACTTAAAGTACAGGGATGTCAAACAAGCAGTTGTTATACAACGAGGAACGAACATCGGTTTAATAATGACCTTCAACAGGTATCTAAAGGATGTCAATTGATGGAACAGTGAAAAGCAATTGCATAAGCAATCCCTGAGGATTGGAAAAATAAGAGCATTCAATGCATGTACGGGGAGACCTTTAACAGCCGCCACACGGCACAAACAAAACAGCCCTGATATGCAAAGTAGAAGTAAAACAAAGATCAGGAATTGATACAATATTAACTTACTCCATCCATAAAAGACACCAAAGGGAAAGAAATACAAACATTAAGCGACCAGACCATAATGGAAACCTAAACAAAGGAAGGCCATATGGACAGTTACTTTCCCACAAAATGGCCATATGGCCATCCAAAATTAAAAGACACAAGTGATACACACAGTAAGTAACAAACAACAACATAAATAAATCGCCACAGAAGAGCCGCCTTGGAACGGTCAGTGGAAGATTTCCACTGGGGGGCTTCAATCGATTTTACGTGGCCACAATCCTCGCCCTTACTTCCGTCGCGATTTAGACAAATAATTTGTTCAGTCCGCATGAAGGTCTCCTAATTCATCAGTGCAACAACTCCGTGAACACAGAAATCAAAGAACCACAGAGGTGAGACAAAGGTGAGGACTCGACAGCAAGAAACCACTGAAATGCTGGAGCAAAAGAAAACCAACAGTTAGACTCCGATGAGCCCGACCAGAGACAGAGCATCAGGCAACAACCAAAATTATCTCTTTAATTTTCAATAAGCCTTTACGTTGGAGCCGTCATAGAATCTGAGGCCTGACCCACCGACGTGCAATTAAAGAGGGAAGCAAAGTTGCCAACCGTGATTGGGTTAACTACCATGCATGCAGTCTGTCGTATAATATCCATGTTGTACCCAATCTTTTTATATCGAAGAATGATTTTACGAAATTGGGCGCTGAAGTCATTGCGGTTATATATTTTTCTGAATTTATATACTAAGTCACCATAAAATTCGGGTTCCGATAGACCTTGTTGCAGAAGAGATTTAAGTCCAATATTGAATTTTGAAATTAAATCAGAATGGCGTCTATAAAATTTTGAAAAGGCTTTGCGTAGTTTATGGTACCGATAACCCTGATAAGGGAGTTTAGCCGTTAATAATTTATTACGAGTGTTGAAGTCAGTTACATGACTACACACTCTAGCAAATCGAATCAATTGCGAAATATAAACGCCATAGGATGGCGCACGAGGAACATCACCATCCAAAAAAGGAAAATTTACAATCTCAAAATCAAAGTCATCGCGTTTATCATAAATTTTGCACGAAACAAATCCATCTACAATAGATAGATGTAAATCCAAAAACGGGGCCTCGGTATCAGAAGAATTTGCTTTATTTAACTGAAGTTCTAGGGGTAAATCTGACTGATCAAACCATCAAAATAGGTATTATCAATATTTAATAAATCATCTAAATATCTAGAAGTAGAGCTAAAAGCTTCAATAATTTCAGATTGGTTATCAATGGAAAGCGACAAAATGAAGTCTCTTTCATAACAATACAAGAACAGATCAGCCACAAGAGGTGCGCAATTAGTACCCATCGGAATACCCACAATTTGTCTAAATAACTTAGTACCGAATCTAATATAAATATTGTCAAATAGAAAGGTGAGGGCATCACACACTTTCTGACATGACCATAGTTAACATAGTGGAGCCGTCACACAACGACGACGTTGTTAGCGGCCTTGTCTGCAGGGGCCAAAACAAACTTCTTATGAAATTCTTGAATACCTAGTTTAAGATGACGTAAAGACGTCTTGGGCTTAGGAGGTAATAAGTTAGTATTTTGAGAATAGAAAGAAATGCGTTTATTCACTAGTCTTAAAATGCTAAGTTTCCAGTCCTTTAGGGCTTTATACTCAACATACAAACCTGTACTGGCAGTTTTCCAGGTAGCCACCAGAATTACGCTACTTGACACCTGTTTTAATGCAATTCGGCTATTTTCGGTAGTTTTCGATGACTGTCGGTTGTGACCGTTAATCCTTATCTCAGACAATTGCTTAAGGGCATTACAGTGGCACTCGTGAAAACTATGACGTTTTCAACGCACTCGTTAGAAAAGTTTCTTTTTTTTTTTGCACGAGTGAAAAATTCTATGTTTTTAATACACTCGATGAAATAATATTTTTGGTATTTACCTAAAAAAAAAGTAAATATATACAATTAGGTTAACAAGTCCGTGAAATAAACACCCATAAACCCCACTTTGTATAGGAGAAAACTTGGGTTTACGGGGTATACACTATTTTGCGCTCATTGAGGCGGTTCTAACGAACACCCATAACCTATGTTTGCAGTATGAATAAGAAAATTATCACGGATTTTCATTAGAAAAATAGCTATTTTGGAGATATG
Source organism: Lucinisca nassula (assembly GCA_963580285.1). Classification (NCBI taxonomy): domain Eukaryota; kingdom Metazoa; phylum Mollusca; class Bivalvia; order Lucinida; family Lucinidae; genus Lucinisca; species Lucinisca nassula. The sequence continues at coordinate 156,705,207 of OY757012.1, read as the reverse complement.
AAAAAATGCTCGTTGACGCGCGAGTGTGTTAATTCTTGATCCAAAACATCGATTGTGGATACTCGTTAGGACCGCTGTGAGAGATATATCTTGGAGAAGAAAATAGGATACTTGATAACTAGCGAATAAGATTATATGACGAACTCCAGACCAACCTGGCATCTGCACAATCTGATCAGAGTGTTCATTGTGCGTTATATGGATATATTTTGTTATAATAGAAAGACTTGAATTGTGCTCAACCTTTTTTTTCTTTTTTTTTTTTTTTTTTCCTTTTTTTTTTTGGGGGGGGGGGGGATGGGGTGCGTCGGGGGGGGGGGCTAAATTCTAATTAACAGAAGCTTAGGGGTGAAAGGGAAAGCGTTAACTGGACCGAGTCCATTAACTACAGAGAACGTTTGTCTAAAGATTACCTAACATAAGTTTGTCGATATCATGTCAACAATTAAGGCTTCCGGGTCATAAAGCCATTAATTTGAATATACACACAGCGCGTGTCAACTCTTAAATTCTATACATGTATTAATTGATGCATATTAATCGAAACTTGTTAAATCAGCTTTTGTTGATCACTGGTTACCATTAAAATATATTTTGTTTTGCAACACTGACAACACATTACAAAACATGCCTGTACAACTACACAGTAAATTTTATTGCCGAAAAAGAGAAAATTTTAAGATGAAAAATGTTGAAATTTTCTGTTGCCCAAGATTGTGTAACGAGTACCCACAATCTATATACAGAGTAGAAATAAGAAACAAGGTTTACTAGTGTAAAACCCAGTTTTATATAAAAGTCGGGTTGAAGGGGTCAAAATTATATTTCTGTGCGTAATTACATGCAATATCCCAGAAAATAAGATTTGAACCAGGGCACAGCACTCTCTACAATTTACGTATCACATCAGCGTGCGCATCCTAGACTTATCTTGCTGCATGAAGAAGCATTGGATCTTTAGCACAACGTAGACTCTGATCAGAAAAAGTACCTAAGGGTTTTAAATAGTATTCCCACAACCGGCATGATTGGCAGTAATTAGCAACAATTGCCAATTAAGCATGTATGTGAGGTACCCGAAAAAAAAAGTTTTTTTTTTCACCGAAATCAATATATTTTCGCTAGTCAAAAAAATCAATAATTAAAGGTTTTTTTTTTTTCTTTCTTCTTCTTTTGTAAACAATATGAAGTGTACATGTAGAAAAAATATATTTAACAAGAAAAAGAAAAACAAATCAAAAACAGTAAATATATAAATAAGACGAAAAAATGTCATTAACAAAAATGTTTTCAGCAGCTCACTTTGACCCGATAATCGCGTAATATGAGAACAGATAGCTATAAATGGGTAGGTATAATATGCGAAATCAAGTTGATTTCGCGAAATCAGCCCGATTTAGCGAAATCAACTCATAAAATCAACATTTTTATAAACAGGCAAAGAATTGCTATTGCATATTTTCTAGAATGTTATTATACATTTATGAGCCAAGTTTCATGAGAAAATTTGAATATTTAGTATGTATTTGATCGGAAATTCTATTCTGCCACTTGATTTCGCTGGTAATCACATGTGCGAAATCAACTCATTTTAGCGAAATCAATGTATAAAATACCATTTTCCCAAAACTGAATAAAACATATTTGTGCATATTATTAGTTATGTTGTTAAACATTTATGAGGCAAGTTTCATGATGAAATTTGAATGTTTAGAAAGTTTTTTGGGAGGAAAATCTATTCTGCCACTTGATTTCGCTGGAAATCACATGTGCGAAATCAACCCATTTTAGCGAAATCAATGTACAAAATAAATATTTCCCAAAACTGAATAAAAATGCATATTGTTAAGAAAGTTGAAAAACATTTTAGGTCCAAATTTCACGAGAAAATATAAATATTTATTAGGAAAATATATTCTGTCATTTGATTTCGCTGATAAGCACATGTGCGAAATCAACTCCGAAATCAATGTGTAACAGCATTTGTTTTCCAAAAACGATTAAAAACTCGTTTTGCCTATTATTAAGAATGCTGGCAGTATACATTTATGACCCAAGTTTCATCTGAAAATATTATGGTCTGGAATAAAAGACGCATATCAAAATATTGCTAATTGATCAGTGAAACGAAATCAAATAGCAGGTGAAATCAACAGACTTACTCCAATACTTGTTATCTGCTTTTTTTCATCATCATCCTCCTCATCATCGTCGTCGTCCATGTCGTCGACCTTCTCCTCCTTTAGCAAATTGATCAGACGCCGCATTCTGTGGCGTCTGATCTGGGACTGCACTGTTTGCCACAGTACCCCTTTAGAGATGTCAGATTGTATTTTCATCAAAATTTAATTGGAAAATGACTGAACTGTTAGCAAACAATGTAGGCTCTGATCAGACGCCGCATTCTGATCTGGGCCTGCGCTGTTTGCCACGGTACCCCTTTCGGGGTTTCTGATACTAAATTGATTATATGATTATATTTCCATCAAAATTTAATTGGAAAATGACTGAACTTTTAGCAAACAATGTAGGCCCTGATCAGACGCCGCATTCTGGTACTGCACTGTTTGCCACGGTACTCATTTTGCTATTAAGGCAATCATAATTAAATTTTAAAGACATCTTTCTGTACTTCACACAACAGGGAAAGAGATTAACGAACACTCGCCAAGTAATTTAATCAAAGTGCGGTTTACTGACTTTCACACGTGATTGTGTGAATAACAAACACACTGTTTATTCACTCCTGTCTATCTGTCCATCTATCTATCTAGCCGTCCGTCCATTCGTCAGTCAGTCAGTCAGTTCGTCCGTCTGTCTGTCCGACGATGCACCCGTCAAATTAGTGCTTATTTAATGCATTTTTTATTAGAAATAATAATAATAATAATAATAATAACAATAATAATAATAATAATAATAAAACAATTTGATAACGCATCCGTGATAAATAACACGGAAATACGAAGATTCAATTATATTGAACATTTTGCCACCTTACAAATGAAAATTTTCTGGCGAAAAATTCCGATATTCTTCATATTTGTGCTCTAAACATAGATTGTGGGTACTCCTTCTGACTGGACCAGTGTGACCGTTCTAACGAGTCATATTCTATGTTTTGAGCAAAAACTAGAAAAATAATTTACAGCCCTGTAAGCCCCAGTTTTTCTGTATACAAATGGGGTTTGAGGGGATCGAAATTATACAGGCGTGTTTTGGTGATGTATCGCCCGGTCTTTCTATTGATATTTTCCTTTATCTCTGCTTCTTGTTTGTTTTGGTGATATAACGCCCGAAACAAAAGCTAGAACTCAACATCAATATTTTCTCATAAAACGGTGGCTCATAAATGTAGAACAACATTCTTAACCCTTTTTTGTATCAAATGGAATCTTCCTCATTATATATAACAGGAGTGCATTTCAAAATTATGGGGTATCGGGCTGTGTTTTCTTCTATTTTTTCTTGCAAACAGTGTAGGCCCTGATCAGACGCCGCGTTCTGCTGCGACGTCTGATCTGGACCTGCACTGTTTGCATACTACCACATTAGGGGTTTCCGGTACTGAATGGGTCAATACACATGTATAAAAACGTTTTAGTTGGTTTTGGGGAAAAAGTTATTTTATTATACATTGATTTCGCTAAAATGAGTAGATTTCGCACATGAGACTGCAAGAGAAATCATGTGACAGAATACATTTTCCTATCAAAAACCTACTAAATGTTCAAATTTCATCATGAAACTTGGCTCACAAATGATTAACAATATTTTTAATAATAATAAGCACACAAATGTTTTAATCAGTTTTGGGGAAAAGGGTATTTTATACATTGATTTCGCTAAAATGAGTTGATTTCGCACATGCGATTGCCAGCGAAATCAAGTGGCAGAATAGATTTTCCTCTCAAAAACATACTAAATATTCAAATTTCACTATGAAACTTTTCTCATAAATGATAAACAACTTTCTTAATAATATGCACCAATATGTTTTATTCAGTTTTGGGAAAATGGTATTTTATACATTGATTTCGCTAAAATGAGTTGATTTCGCACATGTGATTACCAGCGAAATCAAGTGGCAGAATAGAATTTCCGATCAAATACATACTAAATATTCAAATTTTCTCATGAAAATTGGCTCATAAATGTATAATAACATTCTAGAAAATATGCAATAACAATTGTTTGCCTGTTTTTAAAAATGTTGATTTTATGAGTTGATTTCGCTAAATCGGGCTGATTTCGCGAAATCAACTTGATTTCGCATATTATACCTACCGGCTATATCTATCTATCTCTCCATACGGCATACACCCTCAAATGAGTATTACGTGCCGGGTTCCCCGCAACATGCGATAAAGGAAAGGAGTTAAAATCAAGCGGATAGTAAGAACAGAGTAAAAGTGCATAGTGTTAGTGTATTATACAGAAGAAACAAGAAAAAGTGAGGATAAAAATAATGGTGTTTATATTTAAGGTCTGTGGTGGTACTCCTGACTGACAGCCAGTTTGAAGCTGTCAAGGCTTGTCAGGGTTGCAATGCTTGCCGGAAGAGTGTTCCACTGCACTATTGCCAATGGGAAGAACGAGTATTTGTAATAATCAGTTCGAGCATAGAGTTGTCTGAAAGCCAATGAATGGGTTGTCCGGGAGCATCGATTGAGGGGGATGACATATGTAGGGATAGGGATTGCAACCAGACTGTGGACTATCTTGTAAAAGAGGACCAGTCGTGAATCAGCACGCCGTTGCTCTAGAGTGCGCCAGCCCAGTTTTCCCAGCATGTCTGAGACTTTAGAATAGGGAGAATAGTCCCTCAAGACCCATCGAGCCGCCCGTCTCTGGACCATCTCAATCCTTTGAATATCTTCCTGGGTGTAAGGGTCCCAGACTGGTGCAGCATATTCCAGCTGGGGGCGGACAATAGCCTTGTAAGCTATCTCTCTAAGATCTGGGCTTTTGGCCTTAAGGTTCCTTCTCAGAAATCCAAGGGACTTGTTAGCACTGTTTGTTATTCTTTGAATGTGGGGCTTCCAGGACAGGTCGCTAGAAATGTCCACGCCCAAGTACCTGGCAGAGGGCACAACCTCAAGTGTTTGGCCATGTAGGGTGTACTGAGTTGGGATGGGTTCTCTAGCTCGTGTTACTCGAATGACCTGGCATTTACCTGGGTTGAACTCCATGTTCCAGTCGAGTTCCCAGTCTTCGAGAGTTTTGAGGTCGTCCTGTAACTGCTTGGACTCAGCAGGCTTTGTAATGGCAAGGTAGGCAGCTGTGTCGTCGGCGAAGAGTCTCACCTGAGACTTAACCTTTTCAGGCAGGTCATTTATGTAGACCAGGAAGAGGATTGGTCCGAGGACAGATCCCTGTGGGACACCTGATGTTACTGGTACCTCCTCAGAGCAATCCCCCTCAAGGACCACAGTCTGTGACCTACCATTAAGGAAAGCCTTAATCCAGGACAAGGTTTCACCTCTGACACCATAGCCATGGAGCTTGTAAATTAGTTTCTCGTGGCTCACCTTGTCAAATGCCTTGCTATAAATAGATACAATGAGGAGAGACGGCTAAAAGTATTGAAAAAGGCAAGAAAACAGCCTAAAAATGACCAACTTTGTTTTTATTTGATCTTCAATTATTTTATACTGTTGGAAAGAAAAATCATTTTTCTTCTAGAATCTTAAGTCACATTTTTAACAACGTATTTTATAATTTAATTATTACAGTATAAAAACAGACACCCTCGTGAGTTTTTGCTAATTTTCTATTTAAGTAAACGAGAGGTTCACGAGACGAAGGGTCCTATTTTCATTTCAAAATGGACCAGTTTAAATTTTATTTAAAAAATATAAAATTATAATCAAAATTAAGATAAAAGATTGAATTTTCATAATTTTCAATCACATTTTCGCTATCTTACGGAACCCGGGAAGGGACATGATTTTTTATTTTTATTATGTTGTGCGAACAAGATAATATCTTGAGCGGACAAGATATTATCTTGTTCGGACAACCTATTATCTTGTGCGGACAAGATATTATCTTGTGCGGACAACATATTATCTTGTTCGCACAACATATTATCTTGTGCGAACAAGATATTATCTTGTCCGCACAAGATAACATCTTGTCCGCACAACATATTATCTTGTTTGCACAACATAGATCTTGGAAAGTTGTGCGAACAAGATATTATCTTGTGCGGACAAGATATTATCTTGTTCGGACAACATATTATCTTGTGCGCACAAGATATTATCTTGTTCGGACAACATATTATCTTGTGCGCACAAGATATTATCTTGTGCGGACAGGATAATATCTTGTGCGCACAAGATAATAAGTTGTGCGAACAAGATAATATCTTGTCTGCACAAGATCTATGTTGTGCAAACAAGATATTATCTTGTGCGGACAAGATAATATCTTGTTCGCACAACTTAATATCTTGTGCGGACAAGATAATATCTTGTCTGCACAAGATAAAATGTTGTCCGCACAAGATAATATCTTGTGCGCACAAGATAATATGTTGTCCGAACAAGATAATATCTTGTCCGCACAAGATATTATCTTGTGCGCACAACTTATAAAATAAAAAAAAATCATGTCCCTTCCCGGGTTCCGTACTATCTAGCCTAGTATTTTTTCAATTATGTCTTAGATTCACATGCCCTATTAATTTCTATACAATTTGTCGCGCGGTTTAAATCGGACACAGGTAATAGACGGATTACAATTGTCCCACATGGTCAAGGTCAACCCAGGGTCACCATTTTAGCAATTTATGATGGGCCTACGTCCCAGATGCTATTTATCAAGTTTCGTGGAAATCTGCCAAGTGGTTCTGGAGAAGACTATTTTTGAAGGGTTTTTTACCATATATGGCTTGGCGGCCATTTTGGTCTTGTGACCTGGACCCCACGAGCAAATTTTGGTTTCCCCCATCCCATAGAGGCTCCATATGAAATTTGACTTCTATCGGCCCAACGGTTTCCGAGGAGAAGCAGTTCGAAAATTTTCACATTTTTCGCCTCGGCGAGGCTATACTAAATGGAATGTAATATTTCGCAAGTTCATTGGTTAGATCTCATTGATATTTATCAGTATGCCAAAAATTGTTCAAATATTTTAAGCGGTTAAGTCACTATCACCAATTTTCACAAACGGGTTACGGACGGACAGACAGACAGACAGACAGACCTTATATGGCTTGGCGGCCATTTTGGTCATGTGACCTGGACCCCATGAGCAAAGGTTGGTTTCCCCCATCCCATAGAGGCTCCATATGAAATTTGACTTCAATCGGCCCAACGGTTTCTGAGGAGAAGCAGTTCGAAAATTTTCACATTTATCGCCTCGGCGAGGCTATACTAAATGGAATGTAATATTTCTCAAGTTCATTGGTTAGATCTCATTGATATCTATCAGTATGCCAAAAATTGTTTAAATATTCCAAGCGGTTAAGTCACTATCACCAATTTTCACAAACGGGTTACGGACGGACAGACTGACAGAATGACACGATGATTTTAGGGCACTCTTAGAAATCAACCGACTTCAGTCGGTCGCTTTTTCTGCGGGACGTGCAATATGGAGTGACAACAGTAAAAAAAACGGACAACAGGTAAACCGAGTCAGCAGCTCTTTCCCAAACAGGTGGTGACGCAGAATATCCAAACCTAATTAAAAGGAGCAATAATGGGAGAAAATCAGAATCACCAACATGACAAACATTTAACTGGAAGGACAAATGTAAAAATGAACAACAAAAAAGGTAAAGAATCACAATAACCAATAAGGGGAAAAATCAAAATTATCAATGTAACAACATATATGATTGGGACCACCTACACAAAACATGTAGGAACCACAGCAAAATCCCCCGACTTGGAATGGTCAGTATAACCCTATTAGCTTCCCCGAATGGGATAATGTAGATTTGTTTGTTGATTTGATGTTTAACGTCCCTGTCAACACTGTAAAGGTCATTTTGGAGACGTTGCTTCCAATTATGTGGGACTTTAACCCGACACTGAGATGAAATGACATCTCAAGCCCTGGCGCCCAATGAAACCAATAGGGTTTATAAGCATGGACGGGCCGGCTCAAACCGCTTTGCCTCGGCAGGCTTAGATCCTCTAAGCGGTTTACCATTACCCGTGTGCGGTCAGTTTCAGCTTTGCGTGGAAGCATCATGCAGCCCATATATTTCTTCTAGCCCTGATGGGAGGGGGCCGGGGATAATGTAGACACCAAAACCGTAATGAAACAAATGTTCAGCTTAAATTCGTTTGCGAAGTTCAGAAAATATGTTAAACAAAGGGCCAATTGGCCCTGTAGCGCTCACCTGTGTACCAGAAAATCATGAGTGATGTTTAGAATACCCATCGGGACTTGAAGAAATAGATTGGGCTACATGGTGCTTCCATGCAGAGATGGAACCGAACGCAGATGAGTACTTGTAAACAGCTTAGAGGTTCTAAGCCTGCCCAGGAAAAAGTGGTGCCAGGTGAACCGTCTATGCATTTAAACCCTATTTGTTTCATTGGGCAGCAGAGCTTAAGATGTCATTTCATCTCAATGTAGGGTTAAAGTCCCACAAATCTGGAAGCAAGGTCTCCAAAATGACCTACACAGTGTTGACGGGGATGTAAAACCTCAAATCAATAAAAAAAATCGGGGCCCTGTGGTTTCAGAAAAGAAGATTTTTGAAGTTGATCCATTATAAGTCTATTCGAGTTAAGGAGCCCTGGCGAATGGCCAATTCAGACTCCAGGGGCATGGTTGGCAGGATTTATGTAGGAGGCCACTTGAGTTTGCTACATACTAAATATCTAAGCTCTCAGGGCCTCATGGTTTCGGAGAAGAAGATTTTTGAAGTTTTTTTCCAGTACAAGTCTATAGGTGCTAATGAGCCCTTGGGCATGACAAATTTTGACCCAAAGGGCATGGTTGGCATGATTTATGTGGGTGACCATTTTATGTTGCTATATACTAAATATCTAAGGTCTGTACTTCATGGTTTCAGAAAAGAAGCTTTTTCGAAGCTTATTTTCCATTATCCCAATATTACTTTATTGGCGTTACGGGTCACAAATTTGGCCCATTTAGACCCTAGGGGCATGATTGGCAGGATTGGTGTTGCTACATGCTAAATACCTAAGCTCTCGGCCTTAAGTTTTCAGAGAAGAAGATTTTTGAAGTTTGTTTTTCATTTTAAGTTGTACATTTCAAGTCTATGGTAGGTAATGTGCCCATGGGCGTGGCCAATTTTGACCCAAGGGGCATTTTTGGCAGGATTTATTAAGGTGACCATTTCATGAGGCTACATACTAAAGATCTAACCTCTGGGACTTATGGTTTCAGAGGAGAAGTTTTTTTTTCCATTATAAGTCTATGGGAGCTAATGAGCCCATGGGCGTGGCCAATTTTGACCCCAAGAGCATGGTTGGCAGGATTTATGTAGGTGACCATTTGACGTTGCTACATGCTACATATTTAAACTCTGGGCCCTGTGGTTTCAGAGAAGAAGATTTTTTAAAGTTTTTTCCAATTGTAAGTCTATGGGAGCTAAAGAGCCCTGGGGTGTGGCCAATTTGGATCCCAGGGGCATAATTGCCAGCATTAATGTTGGTGACCACTTGACGTTGCTACAAACTAAATATCTTAGCTCTTGGCCTTATGGTTTCATAGAAGATTTTTGAAGTTTTATATTTAAAATATATAAGCTCTGGGCCCTGTGGTTTCAGAGAAGAAGATTTTTGAAGCTTTTTCCATAATGAGTTTATGGGAGCTAAGGGGGTTCGGGGTAGGGGCCCATTTGGACCCCAGGGGCATGATTGGCAGGATTTATGTAGGTGACCACTTGCCGTTGCTACATGCTAAATATCTAAGCTCTGGGCCCTGTGGTTTCAGAGAAGATTTTTTAAGCTTTTTTTTCCATTATGAGTCTATGGGAGCTAAGGGGCTCCAGAGAGTGGCCCAATTGCACCCCAGGGGCATGATTGGCAGGATTTATTTAGGTGACCACTTGCCTTTGCTACATGCTTAATATCTAAGCCCTGGGCCCTGTGGTTGCAGAGAAGATTTTTGAAGCTTTTTTCCATTATGAGTCTATGGTAGCTAAGGGGCCCCGGGGCGTGGTCCATTTGGACTCCAGGGGCATGATTGGCAGGAATTATGTAGGTGACCACTTGTTGTTGCTACATGCTAAATATCTAAGCCCTGGGCCCTGTGGTTGCAGAGAAGAAGATTTTTGAAGTTTTTTTTCCATTATGAGTCTATGGGAGCTAAGGGGCCCCGGGGCGTGGTCCATTTGGACTCCAGGGGCATGATTGGCAGGAAGTATGTAGGTGACCACTTGCTGTTGCTACATGCTCAATATCTAAGCTCTGGGCCCTGTGGTTTCAGAGAAGATTTTTGAAGCTTTTTTTTCCATTATGAGTCTATGGGAGCTAAGGGCCCCGGGGCGTGGCCCATTTGGACCCCTGGAGCATGATTGGCAGGATTTATGTAGGTGACCACTTGCTGTTGTTTCATGCAACATATCTCAGCTCTGGGCTCTGTGGTTTCAAAGAAGAAGCTTTTTAAAGCTTTTTTCCATTATGAGTCTATAGGAGATAAGGGGCCCCAGGGCCTGGCCCGTTTGGATCCCAGGGGCATGATTGGCAGGAATTATGTAGGTGACCACTTGCCGTTGCTACATGCTAAATATCTAAGCTCTGGGCCCTGTGGTTTCAGATGCGGGGGGCATATAGTTTTTCGGTTTGGTCTATACGTGTGCGTGTACGTACGTACGTGATCCTGTAACCTCAGGTTAAGGTTTTTGTAACAGGTAGAGCCTTAACTTTTAGAACTCATATTTTCCTAACCATTTGATGGAACTGGTTCATCTTTGGTATGATGATAGATATAGGTCCAAAGTTTTATTAAGCAATACCCCACCCATGCCTGTGACCTCAAGGTGAAGGTCACAGACTTAGAAATTTTCAATGTTAAAGACTCAGGTTAAGGTTTTTGTAACAGGTAGACCTGAACATTTTAGAACTCATATTTTCCAAACCATTTGATGGAATTTGGTATGATTATAGATATAGGTGCAAAGTTTTATTCAGTGATACCCCCACCCATGCCCATGACCTCAAGGTCAAGGTCATGGACTTAGAAATTTTCCATGTTAAAGACTCCAGTTAAGGTATTTGTACCTGGTAGAACCTGAACTTTTAGGATGGCTCTGGTTCATATGATGACAGATATAGGTACAATGTTTTATTCAGCAATACCCCCACCCATGCATCTGACCTCAAGGTCAAGGTCACAGACTTAGACAATTTTAATGTTAAAGATTTTAAAGAGCTCCAATTTTTCAAACCATATTATGCATTTGGCTTTTATATGCTATGATGATAGACAGGTCCAAATGTTTATTTGGCAATACCCCTACTCATGCCTATGGCTTCAAGGTCAAGGTCACAGACTTAGAAATTTTAATTAGATATTTTAAGAGTTGATATTTTCCAAATCGTGCGATGGATTTAGTTTATATTTGGTATGATGTTAGATACCTGTCCATTTTATTCAGCGATACCCCCACTCATACCCATGAGCTCAAGGTCAAGGTCACAGACTTAGAAATTTTAATTAGATATTTTAAGAGTTTATATTTTCAAAATCGTACGATAAATTCAGTTTATATTTGGTATGATGATTGATACTGATCCAATACCCCCACCCATGCACGTGCCCTAAAGGTCAAGGCCACAGACAAAGAAATTTTTAATTTAAAGTTTATTAACAGCTCATACTCACCAAACCATATAGATTTGCTTCATATTTGGTATGATGATAGTTACAGGTCCAAAGTTATTATGCTTTTAAAGTTTTAGGGCTCATATTTATAGATTGGCTTCATATTTGGAATGATGATAGATACAGGTCCCAAGTCTCATTCACCCATACCAACGACCCTGCCCATGACCTCAAGGTCAAGGTCACACACTTAGAAAATTTTGCTGCAACATGGATTTTCGGGGTGAGGCGGGGCCCTTGGCGGGGGCATCTGTGTCGTCTGGACACATTTCTAGTTCCATTATGAGTCTATGGGAGCAAAGGGGCCCCGGGGCATGGCCCATTTGGAACCCAGGGGCATGATTGGCAGGAATTATGTAGGTGACCACTTGCCGTTGCTACATGCTAAATATCTAAGCTCTGGGCCCTGTGGTTTCAGAGAAGAAGATTTTTGAAGCTTTTTTTTCCATTATGAGTCTTTAGGAGTTAAGGGGCCCTGGGGAGTGGCCAATTTGGACCCCAGGGGCATGATTGGCAGGAATTATGTAGGTGACCACTTGCTGTTGCTACATGCTAAATATCTAAGCTCTGGGCCCTGTGGTTTCAGAGAAGAAGATTTTTGAAGTTTTTTTTCCATTATGAGTCTATGGGAGCGAAGGGGCCCCAGGGTGAGGCCAATTTGGAACCCAGGGGCATGATTGGCAGGAATTATGTAGGTGACCACTTACAGTTGCTACATGCTAAATATAGAAGCCTCCGTGGTGCAGTGGTTACGCTACTCGCCTTGTAAACCAGGGATCGCAGGATCGATCCCGGGCTTCTCCAGACTTTCGGATGAGTCTTTAAACCGAGGTCCCGTCTCCGTATGACCTTAGCTGTTGGTGGGACGTTAAACTAAAAACTCACTCACTCACTCACATGCTAAATATCTAAACTCTGGGCCCTGTGGTTTCAGAGAAGAAGATTTTTGAAGCTTTTTATCCATTATGAGTCTAGAGGAGCTACAGGGCCCGGGGTGTGGCCAAATTGTACCTCAGGGGCATGATTGGCAGGATTTATGTAGGTGACAACTTAACATTGTTACAAGCTAAATATCTTAGCTCTGGGCCCTGTGGTTTCAGAGAAGAAGATTTTTTATTTTTTTCACATTATAAGTCTATGGGAGCTATATGTTGCCATGGCAACCAGAATTCCAATCTGATCAGCCCAAAAACCTTAGGCAGCTTTTCCCCCTACCTGATGATGCTTTACATGAAATTTGATCAAGATTGGTCATGGGGTATTAGAGATATACTTATTTGAAATTGTTTACGGACGGATGGACGCACGCACGACTGACGACGGACAAAATGTGATCACAAAAGCTCACCTTGTTACTATGTGACAGGTGAGCTAAAAATCAGAAGATTTGGTAGGTATTATTCTTTCCTATTTCAGCCCCCAAAACACATGTTGTGAATAATTATGCATTTTAACGTGATACACAGTTTATAACCCATTTCAAACTCCAGCGGTTATCTGGGCACCTTTGGTTGTCTAAATCCTGATGGAAATAAGGGCGAGGATTGTGGCCAGGTAAAATCTATTTAAGCCACCCTGGTGACCCAGTGGATTTCTTTCACTGACCGTTCCAAGGTGGTTCTTCTGTCGTGGTTTATTTTTGTTATGGTTTGTCTTTGAGTGTGTGTATCGCTTATATAATTTTGTTTTGGATAGGCAATTGGCCATTTTGTGTGAAAGTAACTGTTCTTTTGGCTTTTCGCTATTGACATCTCCATTAGGGTCTAGTTGTTTCATGTTTGTGCTTCTTTCCCTTTGGTGTCTCTGATGGGAGTTGTGGCTTAATTGTATCTATTCTTGATCATTGCCTTCAATTTTTTTTTTCAATGATTTCAGATTGGTTTTCAACTGAAAGGGACATCATAAATTCTCTTTCATAACAAAACAAGAACAGATCAGCCACAAGGGGTGTGCAATTTGTACCCATCTGAATACCCACAAGTTCTCTAAATAACTTAGTATAAATTCTTATTTAAATATTGTCAAGTAGAAAAGTGAGAGCTTCACACACTTTCTGACATGACCTTAGTATAATTGTTATGCTCTTCAGAAGTGAAAAAAGCATTTCTTACATTGCACGCAAGAAAGAGGGAGTCTTCCCTATGAAATGTCCATTCAGTTAAATCATTAAGTTTTTCTTTTATATGATTGTGAGGAAGTGTGGTGTAAAGGGTCGAAATATCATAAGTAGACAGACTTGAAGCACGAAAACGTCTGGATATCAATTTATTTAATACTTCATTAGATTTTTTATAGACCAAAACAGATTTCTCCCTGATCTTTCAAAGACGCTGTCGCAATATTTAATCAAGTTTTTTTATGGCAATAAAATATGAAGTTCAGTGGTGGTACAAGAGCTTGAATTTGAAATAACCTTACTTTGTGTGGTATTTTATGAAGTTTAGGCAACCAATATAGTGTAGGAAGCTCGTCTTGGCCTTCTGTAACACATACAGCTGAACGACAAATTTGGTCATCAGCTTAAGCCGTCTCTACAGACAAAGACTGTAGTTCATAGGCCTTAGTACCAGCAACTTCTTGCTGAAGAGTGTAAACATAGTAGAGCCATCAAACAATGTCCACATTGTCACGAACCTTATCTTCTGGAGCCAAAACAAACTTCTTATGAAATTCTTGAATACCTAGTTTAAGGTGACGTAAAGACGTCTTAGGTTTAGGAGGTAATAAGTTCATATAGCTCTCCATGAAAAAGCTTTGGGACAATTGCCCTCTGTATGTTGCACTGGAGTGGACAGCAACAGCATCTTTTGTAATGGCTGCAAGTTCTGGGTGCACAAGAAATGCAGTGGGCTCAAGCGCTTGATAGAGGACCCTGATTACAGGTGTACATGGTGCCAAGGAACTGCACACCCCTTAGATGGCAGACCACAGAGGGAAGTCCAAGTCCGATCCGACAAGCTGGCGGTTGTAGCTTCCTTTTGCTACCTAGGTGTTAAGCTCTCAGCTTTCAACCATATCACGTGTGAAAACAGCCTGGAAGAAATTAAAGGAGTTGCTACCAGTTCTTTCTTCCCGCCATCTCTAGTTCAAGATACGTGGCCGTGTGTAAAGCTCTTGTGTGCGGAGCGCACTGCTCCATGCCATTTAGGCATGGCCATTGACAAAGCCAAACCTCCAATGTCTTCAGTGGAATGACAGGGCAATGATCAGACAGATCTGCAATGTCAAGCCACAGGACGTTTGTCACCATCGGGTCCAGTGAGTTACTTGAGTGTCTTGGTATTGAGGACCTGGACCTCATCCTGAAAGAGAGAAGGCTCCGCTGGTATGGACATGTGGAACACTCCAACTGTGCAGTCAAGACTGCCTGTGACATACAGGTAGGAAAGCGGGGGCCTGGAAGGCCCAAGATGACCTGGAAGCAGCTGACAGAAAGAAATTGCAGAGAATGGAAGCTCTCTGCTATCGATCCTCGTGATAGACAAGCCTGGAGATCTGGTGTAAGATCTGCCATGAGTGCAGCAAGCCAGCTACCTGGAAGGGGGCCCACTTATGTGGACGTTGCCCCTGTAACTGCACGTTAATTAAAAATCTGTTGATGATCATGATGATGTATAGCTCTGCATGAAGAGGCTTTTGATGAATAGTCATCCATTTCCCTCCATATTAAAAAGCTAAATGGATCATCGGCCATCTATGTAGCTTTGCATGAAAAAGCTTTTAATCCTTATGCTGAAAAATATCTTGTTGAAGGTAAAGGAATAACTAAAGCTGCAAATGCATTTATGACCAGAAAATCCAGGCAAAAAATGCTTGTCAATGGTGTGTTCATCCAGACAAAACAATTTAGGCCAGTGAGTTTGAGGTAAAAATAATGAATATTAAATAAAGAAAATGTTGTGGTATGGAAGAATCTGTTATTTCTATGGATTCAAAATAGGGGTGTCCAGCCCTCAGGATGCATGGGCCGATCAGAACCCTGGATTAGCCTCGGTTCCAATTAGCCCTGTCATCCCTAAGCTTGGAAATTCCTATATCATCAACTCCATACTCATAAGTCTATTATCTCATGCGACTGTAACTGTATTTTCCTAATGATGGTTTAGATATTACCAGTGTACCAGGTGATCTCTACAAAGAACAAAGGAATTTTGTTGTAAAATATAATTTATTAGTGAAGTTTTTAACTTCTACCAGTTATAAACATTCCAAGTAACAAGTTACTAACTATGGGAGGATAATTTGTCACAGCCAAACCTCTTTGTCATCAACCCTCATCATGCTGAATATTGCAAAATGCTACACCACCCACTCTCCACCCAGCCCCACACCTTGGTTTTCAGCCATCTGTATTGCATGATTTCAGTTTTAACATGAATTCAGAAGCAGAATAGAAAACATTATAGATCCTGACCAGGTGATCATGAACTGGATCTATACTGTGTTCAAAATAGGATATATCTGGATTCAGCATGGTGAGGGTTTAACATATATTTTATGGTTGTTTCCAAAACAACAACACATGCTTGGTGGATGAGAAATCAATTATGCATGTAGAACACTGTAAAACAGCATACCACTACTTCTGACTTGGCTTTAGGTGCATGGAAATGGTCAGTCAAATTCTAAGTATTTGTCTCCCAGTTGTTCATGGTCTTGTGAGTGGCCATGAATTGTACAAGTCCTGAACTGAGATGACTGCCAAGTCCTGAACTGGCTGTAATACACAGTCAAACTTCAACAGCTCAAACACTGATGGCTTGTTTAACATGGTTAATTCAAATGTTTTACTTAAGGAGAATGCGAACACCTTCAGGGGAGGCAACTCCTGCAAAAGTAGTATTTTTGTTTCCCATATCAATAGGGGTCAACTCTTAAAGAGGACCCCTTTTACATTGGGACAGGGCTTATAGAAAAGCGAACAGGAAGTCCCAAAAGTTGTCTCCCTTTGAAAAATTGCGGAAAAATCTGCCAGGTGTTCCCATTCCCCTTAAGTCCCCAGAGAACTCTTCCAATAGCTCCAGATATCCATATACATGTATCATTACTAAAACATGCCTATTCAAGTATATTGAAAATCTTACCACAAAAGAATGAAAATTTTCAGATAAAAAAAAGATATTTTTTATATTTCTGCCCAAAACATAGATTGTGGGAACTCGGTTCTAACGAGTACCCACAATTTGTTTTTGAGCAGAAATAAGACGAAAAATGTATACCCTATAAACCCCAGTTTTACTATATAAAAGACTTGTTTAAGGGGGTAAAAAATATGTAGGCTTGTTTTCGTGATGTTCAGGATAATTTAGAGAATTTTTCTTGTTTTACCTTGAAAAGGTATGCTGTGTGTACTCTTTAAACTCGCCTCAGTGATGAGATTCCAACCAATCAACACAATATACCTTCATTTTGTAGGTATAAATATTGCCATCATTAGGCCTCCTGACCCTGTGGTATGATTAAACCTCAGTGGCTCCAATTATTCCTAATCTAGAAAACATTTTTATCATCCTAAAGGTGTTCAAGCCAATGAACTTTGACCTTATTATGTTAATTTTGGGCAACTAGATGAAAATTGTTGCAATGAAGTGCAGCTTAAATAACTGAACTGTGCGTCTTTGAAAAGAAACACAAGAAACAAAATGATAACACAAAATGATCATGCCAACAATGAATTAATGAGAGTAAAATCAACATGTCTTTGACAAGCAAACTATCTGTGAACACAATGACTATAAATATTTTGAGAAACACCACAAATGTCACAATTCAGATAGCACCAATAAGCATTGTAACCCCACAATCCTCTCTTTTAAAACAACTAAATTACAATGACAGTGATAATCAATATACTAGCTAAAATACCAACTAATTCCATATTCTGAAAAGAACAACTTCAGGAAGTAAATGCCACTCTGTGCTAGGGAGACAACTAAGTCCCTTTTAGACCCCTATTGGTATGGGAGACAAAAACATTTTTTTGAAAAAGTTGCCTCCCCTGTAGGTATCCATTCCTCTTAAATATCAGTCTTCGCTGTTTCCTTGTTAGTGAGATTCATTTTGTGAGATTCAAACCATGAGATTTAATATTTTCCAGAATACTGACTAAGTACTGTTAATAACTCCCACTATCTTAAACTCCAAGGGTCTGGAGCTTTTGGTTTGAGATTAAAATTTAATAATAGTTTGAGATTAACAATGGAGTAAAAGGAACATATATCATAACTATATATAATAACAATGCCACAAATTTAGTTTGATTTAAAGAGCAGTCTGAGATATCAGTATTTGGTATTGAAGGTCAACTGTATTTTGATAATATTACATGAATTTTTACATGATGATTTATGCAATAAATGGCACCAAAAATATTGGCAAGATAAATACTAAATTACATGTTAATATTGCACTCTCTTATAAAAGTTTTCTGCTATTTAAATAAAAGAAAAAAACATGGGTATACTCTGTTTAAATAAAAATAACTAAACATTAAAATAAATAATCATAAAACAATAATGACAATGCTGGAATTTCAAGGTCAAGGCTATGTTGTTCAAAATAAAATTAACAAAGTCATTAGTTAATGAATTGTTAAAACTTTGATCGTTTGATATGTATAATTTGTTTGCTGACAAAAGTGTGATTTTTACTCACTTTTTTCCAGCAAAAGTACCACTGTATAAGAAATATTTTACTTACTGAAACAGTTAAAAAGTTTTTTACCTCTATCAAGTTTGTTAACCTTCACCCCGCTGAACACAGCAAACCCTAACTTTGAAAACAGAGTAGATTCAGCTGGGCACAGACGAGAAATATTCAATACATATAATTATGAGTTTCATATAATTACATGTACTTTGCTATTTTGACATCATTACTGTTAACTAATGACATTGTAATTTTTCAACAACTGACACTGGTGTCAAAACCACGCTTTCAAAATAAAAAATCAGTGAAGACCCTGGCTCGACTACTGAGTGGCATCACGAAAACACGCCTATATAATTTTGACCCCCTTCAACCCCACTTTTATATAGTATAACTTGGGTTTCCGGGGGTATACCTTATTTTTCTTATTTCTGCTCTAAAATATAGATTGTGGGTACTCGTTAGAACCGCCTCAATGAGGCGGTTCTAACAAGTGCCCACAATCTATATTTTGAGCAGAAATAAGAAAAATATCACAATTTTTCAGCATAAAATTTTCATTTTTTCGGCGATAAAGGTGGCAATGTATTTGTATATGCTTGTTTGCGTAATGGGTCTGACCTGGAGCCAATCTCATAAAATACTTTTCGACAGTACATGTAAACCTTTATGCACTATAAATGAATAAAATAAACATCGGAGGTAATAATAAACAACAAAAATTCAAAAAGAGAACAACTTCATCAAAAAACTTTGTCTCGACTGTAAAATCAGCATTTTACAATGTTCCAAGAGACGTGATCTATGTTGAAATTTCACATAACGCTAACAAAAATTGGGTAAAAACAGGATCCATTGAAAACTTGTAATTAAATTATAAAATGAAGTATTTACAACTTTTGATTATATTAGTTACTCTCCTTGCTAGTGTCATGTTTCACTACATGTATTTTTTTTTATATTCTCAAAATTATTTTGAAAAATACAATTTTAAAGCACTTGTAGAATGGATATTGTCATACCAGATTAAGTACTGAGACAGCCATGCCCTAGTAATCAGCACTGATTGTGTTCCAGAAAAAAGAGGTGAAACCACGATAATTTTCCTTATTTCTTATAATAGAAACATATGTTGTGGATACCTGTTAGAATTGCCTAATTCCTTATTTCTTGTTAGAAACATGATGTGGGTACTTGTTAGAATTGCCTCAATGAGGCAATTCTAACAAGTACCCACAACATGTGTCTACACGAGGAAATATGAAAAATTATCCCAAAGTTATCTTCATATCACGCAAACATGCCTATTTGTTTTTAACACCCTCAAACCCAACTTTTATGTAGAAAAACTGGGGTTTACAGGGGTAAACATTATTTTTCTTATTTCTGCTCTTGAATATAGATTGTGGGTACTGGTTAGGTACCCACAATCTATATTTTGAGCAGAAATAAGAAAAATATCACAATTTTTCATCTAAACATTATGTTGTTGTTTTTTCGGCGTTAAAATTTACATTGTATTTGTATAGGCGTGTTTTCCTAATAATAACTCCACCTTATCTAGAGCTATGATTGATCCAGATCAGAATTTCACTGACTGATATTCTGCCTTAGCTTTCTTAAAACATCAGGAGATGGCAAAAATTGTCCTGTTGGAATTATAGAAAAATAACAATAATTAGGCTGTCCCAAACAAGTAATAATGGTATATTCAAAATCCACATTCATCTCATTTCCATCTTCCAGTTAGGCCTCTTGGCAATTTTGTTTGATTTTCAAAGTTCCATTACAAACATCATAAATAATCAAGAAAACGCTAAAATTTTCTGAAGCAAGATGGATCTGTATATACATGTAACTACTGGGCACATGAGTTTTCAGCAGTGTGGCATCATTGTCGATGCAACATCTTGATGCTGCATCGACGATGATGCAACATTGCCTATGATCAGTTTTTATTTTCTTTATTTTGACAAATGGAACCTATATACTTTTCAACTGCATAATGTCTATCTTCTCTTTGCTACTGAATGCATCTGATGATCTGTAAAATGATGAAATGTTTTATGATTTCACACTGTAGTTCTCTCAGCTCTTAGAAGTGCCACCTATTTCGTCCTCATACTGTTTACGGAAACAGTCTCCTACAGGGAAGAAATCCCAACATCTCTGTTGATAGAACTCCCAAACATAGGTTTCCTGAAAAAGAATCATGAATAAGTGAGTGAGTGTGAGTTTTACATCTCACCAACAGCTAAGGTCATAAGGAGACGGGACCTCGGTTTAAACTCATCCGAAAGTCTGGGGAAGCTCGGGATCGATCCTGCAACCTCTGGTTTACAGGGCGAGTAGCATAACCACTACGCCACGGAGGCTTCTTTAAAGAATCATGAAGACAGACCATTAAGTTAAAGCCTCGTCAGCATGGTGGGTATTTTTTTTTTCAGCAGACATTTTAAAATATTTTTCTTATTGTTCCCAGAATACAGGATTTGACATTTCATGTAAGTTGTCTCCCCCAGTTTGCATGAGATGTCAAGTCCTGGTTCCTAGGGAAAAAAAGAAAAGTATGAACAATTTTTCATTTGCTGAATTAGCCCAGAGAGTGGTAAAATAACATGTCTATACAAGAATTCTGACAAATGTTATGTCACGTTTGTGATTAAAGTCCTTGAAAAATGAACTTGAACATTTGAGCTAGGGTTGATGCAAATGTTGACAGATTGACAGACAAACAGATGGATTGACAAATAAATGGTATATTGTGCCATGTTTAAAGCTTTGCACTTGTTTATCGGATTAGCAAGTACCTAAGAAAATATTTCCTATATTTTAACCCTTGTCCTGCTAAACATGACAACCTTGTCCTTTGCAAACAGTGTGGATCCAGATCAGATGGCTTCTGAAGCCATTTGATCTGGAGCTACACTGTTTGTCATGCAGTTTGCAAATTGAATAAATACTTTCATTCAGGTAATTTGATTGGCTGATAGTCAGATATGGATGTGGCTTCAGCAGGACCAGGGTTAAACACAAGGTGGATTAACCTGTGCAAACAATATCTAGCCCATAAAGGAACTCAGAAGCCTCCATGGTTTAGACTCACCTTGTAAACCAGGGGTCGCAGGATCGATCCCGGGCTTCTCCAGATTTTCGGATGAGTCTTTAAAACAGAGGTCCCAGCTTGGTATGACCTCAGCTGTTAGTGAGATGTAAAACCCAAACTCATGAAGGAACTCACCGAAGCAGTTCCAATAAACTATGTCCTTGGGCAAAAGTAAGGAAAGTCAAGTATACCCTTGTAAACCATACAATACACTTCTATATAAAGTGAGGGTTTCAAGGGTAATCATTACATGGATTTATTAACCTGGGGCCAGTTGTTCAAAGCATTGTTAGCTTAACAAGCTCATTAGTGGTCATATTATTAACTATTCAAGTAAGTACAATGCCTAAAATTTTGGTATTTTTGCTGAAAAAAATGTGAGACACTTTTGCATTAAATTTTGCAAAACTTGCTCACATTTTCTCAGCAAAAATATCAGTATTTTCATCACCTCCATGGTGTAGACTCACCTTGTAAACCTGGGGTCGCATAATCGATCCCGTGCTTCTCCAGACTTTCAGATGAGTCTTTAAAACTGAGGTCCCATCTCGGTATGACCTCAGCTGTTAGTCAGATGTAAAACCCAAACTCATGAAGGAACTCACCAAAACAGTTCCAACAAACTATGTCCTTGGGCAAAAGTAAGGAAAGTCAAGTACATTCGAACTTCAATGGCTCGAACACCTTTGGGACCATGAAAATCTGTTCGAGACAGGGGTAGTTCGAGCCACTGAGGGCTAATGCCAGGAGGCATAACGAGATACTTTAGGACATCTTTTCGGTACTCTATAATGAAAATGTATGCTGTGTGTACTCATTAGAATCGCCTCAATGAGACGATTCTAATGAGTACACACAGCATACATTTGCAAGATAAAAGACGATAATCTCCTCAATTATCACCCATTATTTCTTATGTAGAGGAATTTCCTAGGAACTCAAAAACGGGTTCGACTCAGCCATGGTATATGAGCCATCGGTGTTCGAGCCACCGAAGTTCTACTGTATACCCTTGTAAACCCTACACCACACTTCTAGATAAAGTGAGGGTTTCAAGGGTAATCATTACATGGATTTATTAACCTGGGGCCAGTTGTTCAAAGCACGTAAGCTTAACAGGCTCATTAGTGGTCATGTTATTAACTGTTCTAGCAAGTACAATGCCTAAAATTTTGGTATTTTTCCTGAAAAAATGTGAGAAGCTTTTGCATTTGCAAAACTTGCTCACATTTTCTCAGCAAAAATATCAGTATTTTCATCATATTGAATGATCAAAGTTTTAACGATATTTCAGCTAACAACGGCATTAGTTTTGAACAATTGGTCGCAGGCTGATATCGATTAAATATATACATACCTGCCCTGTATACTCTGTATCTGGCTTGTTGATTAAATGCATTAGGAAGAACCTGAAAAAATAAAGTTTGATAAATAAATATTACCCTTTTCCTGCTGATTCACAATTTTGTTTGTTAGTGTAGAGGTTTTTAGCCCGCATCAACACTATTTAGGTCATTTTGGAGACGCTGCTTCCTATTCTGTGGGACTTTTACCCGAAATTGAGATGAAATGATATTGCAAGCCCTACTATCCAAAGAAACTGCTAGAAAAGGTCTGACTCACACCACTTTGCCTTAGACATTATAAGCAGTTCACCAGTACTCAATGCTTCGTCACTTTCATCTCTGCAAGAAAACACCATGTAGCCCAATCTATTTCTCTAAGCCCCAGTGGGCAGGGGCATATTGAATCACAATAACACCACTTTTGCAAACAGTGTAAATTCAGATCAGATGATGTCTGAAGAAGGCATCTGATCAGGATCTACATTGTTTGACATTCAGTTTGTGAATTTGAATGAATACTTTCTCTAAGGTAATTTGATTGGTTTGATAGTTTGAAATAAGCATGGCCAAATTCAATTTATTAAGCAGGAGAAGGGTTAAAAACAGACATTGTGACCAGGTGGATTTTGGAATACAATCTCCTGATGTTCATCTCACTGAGCCAAAGAGTTCAGCTTTGAAAAATATGGTAAACTTCCCCAAAATATATCCTAAGTATCTTAGGTTTTGCTCTCCCAGAGACATTAAGAATCCTGCAGTAAGTATCCCACAGCCTTCTGGAAACTTGCCTGAACATTCTACAGGAATAGAAGCTGAGAATCTACCATTTATAGCACAGTCATGCATATACATATGTATGAATGTATGTACGCAAGTATGGACAATCTTAACACTGTCACTAACATTAAGGTGATAGAATGGGCTTAAAGTAGTCAAATCTTCATGTGACCAAGTCCGTGAAATGAAGACCCCCTGAACCTCAATTTATATACAGAAAACTGGGGTTTATGGAGGTATACCTTATTTTTCTTATTTCTCCTCAAAGATATAGGTTGTGGGTACCCGTTAGAACTGCCTCAATCTAATAAGCACCCACAACCTATATTTGCAGTATAAATAAGACAAATATCACTGATTTTCCTCAGAAAAGTAGCCATTTTGGAGATGTGAAAACATGCACTCTGTTGCATGCATATGTTATCAAACTGACACAGTAGTTTGCCCTTAGCTCCAGGCAAGTAGGGGCAACAGTTATCTTTTGCTAGAAACATATGCTGTGGGTACTTGTTAGAATCGCCTCAAAAAGGCAATTCTAACAATTCGAGGTGATTCTAACAAGTACCCAAAACATATGGTTTAATGAAGAAATAAGAAAATTATCCCAAATTATGCTCTTTACTCCTTATCTGGAGCTAACTTTAAATTTGTCAATTAACTTACATATAATTGGCAAAGTTGTGCTCTTTCTCCACATGAGTCTCAAAGCCATGTGGCACTTTGTCGAAGTACTCCTTGCCAATACCACAGATAAAGCACTTAGATTCCATATCCTCTTTCACCTGTTCTAACTGATCTCTCAACTCACCAAATGCATCAATAATCAAACCTGAAATTAGACAAAATAGTTCTTTAAAATGAATTAAATTTTTTTTTCCATGGAAAATTACTTGGATAAGTGTAACTGAAAGTTATCAAATTTTGTTGAAACTACAGTCCAACTTCAATGGCTCGAACACCTTTGGGACAATGAAAATTTGTTCAAGACAGTGATAGTTCGAGCCACTAAGGGTTACTGCCAGGAGATGGGTTAACTGGGTTAATTTTGGGACAACTCTCCTGTGTTCTATAATAAATATGTATGCTGCGTGTACTCATTAGAATTGCCTCACTGCCAATGAGTACACACAGCATACATTTGCAAGATAAAAGTCAAAACCTCCTTAATTATCCCACACTACTTCTTATATAAAGGAACTACCTGGGGACTCAAAAACAGGTTCGACCCAGCCATGGTAAATGACAGTGTTCAGCAATTGAAGTTCCCCTGTTTTCTGTTGCAAATCTTTAAATCTTCAAGGGCTACTCAGCAGACTAGTAGAGAGTTGTTTTTTTTTTCTTCTTATTTTTCACCAAATATCATAAATGATATATTAGGGATTATCAACTAAATGATAATCCCATTTATTTGGTGCAAACAAATTGAATGGACTGTCATTAATGTGTCATGATTGCAGCTTCAGGGTGGCTTGACCTCTCATTATTTAGGTTTAAACAATGTCTGATCGCAATTTCGATCTCGTCATCCACCATGACAGTTGGTCCAGGTTACTGGACGATTGCACCGTGTTTGTTATTCAGCAGTCAAGCGTCTTAAGGGCCAAACTATGGTTTGGCATCTTGCGCATGCTCAGGGAAACCTTCCTTTTCCGTTTTCAAATCCAGCAAAAGAAAGTTGTATTTTTTAAGAGGAATCTAAAACTAAAACCCAGCAAGAGAAAGTTGTCGGGACTCGGTTGAGATATATTTCATAATAAAAGAAGAAGAGGGTGTCCTTTAGCTGTAATATAAGAATTTCCATTGGTTGACCTCGAACAACAATAATATTATCGGTACTTTCGTTTTGCAACCGGAAATGATAAAATGCGTTAGTGACGAGGTACAACTAAATAGGGAAAAAGGCACAACTAAGACAGTTCACCGTTACGGAAATATTAGGAAAAGTGACACTACGGCGGCATAAAAATCGCCATTTTAATTGCAAAATATAAATGGGTGACAATGGTGGCCCTGCGAGTTTTTGGTACCTTATAAAGCTTGGGAAAAGTGTTATTATGGAAGATAAATAGTATGCAGCGAAGAAATTAAAGGGCTAAATATGATTTCTGATATAAGGATGGTCGGCAGGGAACTCTTCAGTAAAAAGAAACAAAGAACGGATATCTTTCCCGCCAGTTTCTCATTTGGTGGAGGTGAAAGCTTCGGTTTTTATTGCTAAAATTTGATCATTTTTGAACAGTTTTAAAAGCAAAATCTTTGCCAGAGGTGTGGGACTGATTGAAAATATTTCTTGTGTACATTTGGTAAGGTCATATAGCAGGATACCTTTGATTGCACCTCCGAAAATGGCGGACCTCAGTGAAAGTGACTTCACGCCGACCGTCCTTATATATTTTGTACCACAGGGACGCCCGGTATCTGTTTATTTTGAGTGCAAATCTTGGGAATTTATCTGTAGATAGATTGTAGACCAGATGGTGGCCGATATTTACGAACTGACTGGGGAATTTCCACAAGGGTCATGACCTTTGGCACTCATTGTGTAACGCTAAATTAACTTAAAATACCATATTTCAAGTAAATGCACTTTTAGAATTTTCTTTGTATTTTTGAAGGGATTATGCCTCGCCTTTCGGGTATAATAGCGTCAGTTTGGGTTGTCAGAGTTAAACAGCACAGGCATTGCGGGATAGCTTGACGGCTCGGCTGACCAGCTATGTTATTTTTAAATATGCAAATGACCATGTGTTTGTCCTATGTTAGTTTATTTATGAACACCCGACCTACTTTTGAGCTGGACATAGCCGCTTGAATCACAGGTGTGATATACCGGTATTATCGATAGTAACCTGTCAATTAAACATATATTGGGAATTCAATGACCACAAACAATATATTTTCTAAAGGTAATTTTATTGACTTTCAAAACATATTTGAAGCCACAAACCTCATCTGATTCGATATGAAGTCTGCCAATATCAAGCCAGACATTGTAAAAAAAAAAAAAAAAAAAGTTAAAGCAGACAGAGTGGCTGGACCTTTTGACTCTTGTCCACTATAAACTCTGCACATATCACCATTAGGTCTTGTATATTATATTGTGCAAATGGTACAAGCTTAAGGCTGTGGTTGCCTTTTGGTAAATTCCGATATAAAAGAAAAATTTGGGCTATTACCCGTCTCTCCTTTAGACTCTGATCAGCTCAGATTCAAGCTTGACGGGAAGTTTTATTTTGTTTAAGCAATGCCATTTGGTTGCAGCATAGCACGCCAGACTTTCGAGACTGTCGCTACTTTTTTTTTTTTTTTTTTTGGAATTCTGGGTAGCTAGACATGTTTCTGAGGGACGATTCATATGTTATCTTGACAGTTTCCTGCTTGGTACTAGGGAGTCCATTTTGTGGGCAATTTATAAATGCTACATGTGGTTTATCAAAGATACACTGTCACCTTCGCATCACAGCAGATATGAAGGATTTTGAACTTTGGGTACAATTTTTCAACAAAAAAAAAAAAAAAAAAAAATTATGGTATTTCCGTTTCTCATGACTGGTTCTGGATGTCAAATGAGGACTTACAGCACTGCACCATTCGTGCAAGGGGTTTGAACTCGGTTTTGGTGCCTACTTTGTAGGTAATGAGATAAGACCAGTGGTCCAGTGGATAATTTTCCATCTTTGGAGCATCTTCTGTTATTTATTTTTGATTTATAAAAAAAAAAAAAAAAAAAACAGTAGTGTACTGGGAACTCCACCCTGCAGTACACCACATTCTATTCAAAATTACAGACCAACCTTACCAAGTCACGGAAGGCAATGTTAATCGAGATATTTCCATGACATATTAAAAATGTAGAGTGCCGAGCACTGAACCTTGCAGTACACAACATTCTTTTCAAATCTATGGATCAACCTTACCACTCACGGAGGGTAATGTTTAATGAGATATTTCCATTTATGTATTTATTTATTTATTTTATTTTATGCATTTATTAAAATGTAGAGTACTGAGCACTGCACCTTGCAGTACACCACATTCTAATCACACATACCCACTCACGCAGGGTAATGTTGGATGAGATAGTACTAATCAGATAAATAAACTAGATAAATATATACTTCATCTTTAGAATTAGTTGAGACATAACTGCCCTCCAACAATATCGTGCATCCCACTTGCAATCAATGCATCTATATGTTGCCTTGGTTGTCAAACAATATATGATGTGGAAGCCTGATGGTAGTCTAGACTTCTTTTGCCTCCGGAATGGCCATTCATTAAAGCACTGTCAGCTCAGTGGCATTCTTGTGACAGCTGTAGAAAATAAACTAGGACTTTCAAAGCAACTTTATGCTGCACATTCCTTTAGAATTGGAAGGGCTATTAATTTGGCAGCTAAGGGTATTCTAGTATAGCCATAAAAGAACTTGGTTGATGGAAAACTGGGGCGGTAACATGGTACATACGTTTTTAAATTGTCTGTTACAGATATATTGCTTATCGGTGATTCCCTGGTTTCACACCTTGATGACAGCGTATCAGCTCTCAGACCTCCAGCTAATGCAGTGTTTGTTAGCTAAAATTTTTATTAGGGTAAAGCGGTGCACTGGGATCACTACGACACCGAGCTCCAATGGTTGCTGCAGTTTCATTCAACCCTTGTGATGATAATTATTCACCTCGGGGGCAACAACCTTGTTGAGTGGTCCCAAAGCAAACTTCTTAAAGACTTTTAAAAGCTAATTTGCATACATGGCTTCTATCTATCCCGAAGCCCAAACGGTATGATCAGACATCCTCCCTAATTGTCAGTCGTGGCTGGGGGCGGACAACACTCATGAAGGGCTTAAAAAGCTGGATCAAAGGAGGCGTATAAACCAATCGGGTAGACAGCCTGCTTTAAATGTAGTGACCGAACAATCAAGCATGTGCTCGATTTCAATACAACAGGGCTATTTAAGACGGATAGGGTTCATCTCACTGCTGTGGGCAATATCATATTTTTGAATACATTTGAGGAAGTAGTCAATCAATTTGTTACAGACCCTTCTTCCCAAATGTAAAATCCTAATATGTAGTTAGAATAACAGGACAAGGATAAAAAGGCTATATTCATAAAAATGTTGACTTGCTGAATTGGGGGACAAATTTATGTGGGGCATCATAAATTTGCTGTGGCGGAATTCAGCATTCGATAGGGGGGACGCTTTGCTTAGACAGCTGTTTGGTTGTAATGAAACTTTACGCCTTGAGCCTAGATTCCAAATACTGGTTGCTGGGAGCAAGGCTGAAGTTTGTTTCTTTCAGGACTTCTACTTGGACTGGGTGGCATCTCCTTCATGGAAGTGGTTCGCCATACCCTGAAGATTTGTTCTTGAGCCTAGATTCCGGGTACTGGTTGCTGGGAGCAGAGCTGAGGCTTGTTTCTTTCACAACTTCTTGAACTGGGTGGCGTCTCCTTCATGGAAATGGTTCGCCATAGCCTGAGGATGTGTTCCCCCCAGGGTCATAGTAAAAAATTTCTAAATTGCAAGTCATAAGTAAGGTTCGCACGTGCAGCCGGGGCTATTTGAATATATGTAATATGGGATGGATTACATGGTATGCATTGCATAATGCAGAAGATGGTATGGAATGCGTGTCATGGAATGCATTTTGGAGTGCACATTACGGAGTGCTCACTGTCAAGATTAGTTGGAGTGCATAAATTGGAGTGCACAAGAGTTGGGATAGAGTGGAGTGCACAAATAGGATGTGCGCAATATCTGGATTGTTACATAATTTGGAGCGTACAGTCAGGATGTGCGCAATACTTAGAATGCTAAAAAATTGTAAAGCATACAAACAAGATGTATGCAATATTTGGAATACTTGGAGCGTACAAATAGGATGTGCGCAATATTTGGATTGTTACAAAATTTGGAGCGTACAAACAGGATGTGCGCAATATTTGGAATGTTAAAAATTGTGGAGCGTACAAACAGGATGTACGCAATATTTGGAATACTCTGTTACAAAATTTGGAGCGTACTATAGGAAGTGCGCAATTTTTGGAATGTTACAAAATCTTGGAGCACACATTTGGAGTGTGCGCATATTTTGGAATACTCAAAATTCAAAATTGGACTGCACAATATTTTGAGTGCAAACAAATTAATAATTTGGTGCCCGTTTTCGTGCGAGCAAGGTTATATGCTGTCACTGCGTCCCTACTTCGACCTGAATCTACTCGGTGTCCATATACTGCCAGATATTGTATGAAAGTTAGACAACAAAACACAGCTTTATTGAAATAATGCTTTATTAACTATGTGGAAAAGGAGATAAATAAAAGTAGTTGTATCTATATATATTTTGTTGTATGAGTGAGCATCCTTAATAAATAATGTATTTCCAAAATCACATATATTGTGATGAATGAACACATATACACTCACACATACTCATACATTTACTAGTGTCAAAGTTTGCAGAAAACAATGATAGTTGCATTACTTGTATCCTTTAAAGCATCACAGACATTTTTACAGGAGATGGCATCTTCATTTTTTTTACATCATTTTACAGTGAAAATTAGCCTTGACATTTCATGTCATGTAATGTCAAGCCTTATTTTCTCTGAAAAGCTAAAGGAAAATATTTGACAATAGCATCCGCAAATGTTGCAACTTGCAGTTTAAGGAGTATGGCTCAATCTCATCACTCCCACTCCCCTCCCCTCACACACCTTCCCCTCCTACTTACCCTGTATGATGGCAAGGAGAATAACAATAACAAAGAAGAAGAAGGAGATATCAAACAGGATTCTCCACACCTCATACTCGTCACCATCAGCTGGTTCTATCTCATCACCTGGAATACAGAAAAATTTCTATAGTTTACTGTCCTCATCGCAACTCCAACTCTATTTCTAAACCTTATGTATCTTAAAAAACACTTCTGGAATAGGGGCTGTCAGAATCTGACATTTACAAAGATTAAGGGGAATGGGAACACCTGGCAGATTTTTCTGCCATTTTTCACAAGGAGACAACTTTCGGGACTTCCTGTTCACTTTTTTATAAGCCCTGTCCCACTGAAAAAAGGGTCTACTTTTAAAGGAAAGAATTTGCTCCTCAGGAGCAAATTCTTTCCTTTAAGAGTTGACCCCTATTTACATGGGAGGCAAAAATACTTTTGCAGAAGTTGCCTCCCATGGAGGTTTCCAGTTTCCCCTTAAGTTCACAAATTTGGTTTGATTTGGAGAACAGTCAACAGTATTTAACTTCTGTTGAGCCAGTAAATTTTACCTAATCCTATTTTTCCTGGACAGGCTTTAACACAAGTGGTTTACCAGTACACTGCATATTCCTCAGCCAGAAACTGACAACTGCCCTTCTTGAATCAGTGGAAGGGAGAGAATGACCACAGAAAATACTTCATCTTTGATGGTGTATTTTCTCGAGTAACTTTTTCAACCTGTTTTATGCTTCCTTTTTTTCATGCTTGACTTTGTGGATGACCTGGATGGCAGGGACTACATCTGCTGGAAGTGGCAGGATGGCACTAACATCCCTAGTGTTGTATAGGCTCTCCCTTCACTTCTGCCTAGTGAGGTGTTTGACTTAAGGAGCCAAGAAAAATGTAAAAATCAACATATATACCACTTCTACAGCCTGGTTGTAGGAGACAGCTCTATTGATAATCTGGGTAGAGTGGTTTGCTTTTTGAATGCGGCAGGTCTAATTTGTAGCCACAAGCTACAACGCTGAGTATCCTTGTAAACCTACTTTTCTCTATATAGTGAGGTTTACAAAGGACTTGTTAACCCTTATCTTGCTGTTCACGACAACCCCTATCTTTGCAAACAGTGTAGATCCAGATCAGATGGCTTCTTAAGAAGCCATCTGATCAGGATCTACACTGTTTGGCATTCAGTTTATGATTTTGTAGCAATAAATAACATCAGTAATTTGATTGGTTGATAGACAGAAATGGGTGTGGCTTAAATGAATATTCAGCAAGATAAGGGTTAACATGATGCATGTTGTAAATGTGCCCTAAAAATAACCATATACTTACCAATACCCCCACCAGCTCTCACACCAGTATGTAGATGGTATACAAAACACTGAAATAATAAAAAATAAGTGTTATTGCACTGATAATGGTGAATATTGTTCCAAGTTGGGATATAGAAGAACATGAGATTGTGAGGTCCTTCGATATCCCTACAGGGACAATATTCAAGAAAATCATTGCAATAAGCTTTCCTTTTAGCTATAAATATTTGGTGTTGGCTCAAAATATGAATTTTATCAGAATATGTACGAGTGCATAGCGAATTGTTTGGGTGACATCATTGCTGTAAGAAATCAGATGCAATGTAAGCTAACTAAAATTTGAAGGGCCCAAGTAAGTCTGTGATATCCAGGTAAGCAAGTTTGCTGATATCAGATTTCAGTAACAATGAATGGTGTACCTAACAGCTCTCTTAATGCTTGAAGTTCTACAGAAAATTCTATGACAGACAATGATCTCATTTTCTTTTTCTTTTTTCCCCCCAAAAAATAAGGCTTGATATTTCATGTGAAACATTTGCCCAGCAGATGATTTACATGCAATGTCAAGCCTTCTTATGCAACACTCTGACCTCACAGCAATAAGAATAGTGTGGCTATTTTGTATGAATAACTGTTACCTGGATTTCTGACAATTAAGTGGTAGTCACATGGACCTTAGCATTAAAAAGCTCCTGTGCTTTATAACTTTGGGTCGACTGATAAACAATCAACCCAATAACTGCAAGAGAAGTTGTGAAGAAATGAGCAGTACAATAAATTGTGATGGACAGACATATGTATACTCAAAAATTTTGTAAAATGCTCAAGGGCATGTAACTCTTCCATCAATAGTCTGATCAGACTTCTCTGATCTTAAATCATAAAGCCCAAACTTGTATGCCTTAAAAATTAAAAAAATTCTAACACCTTGAGAACTTGCTGTAATTCTACAAAAATTTTAACGAAAATGTTTCACGATCCAGCAATGAGTCCAAAAGGTGCAGATGGAATGGCAAAAAGTAAAGACCCTGATCAGATCTGGGTCTGTACTGTTTGCTTAGGACTAGCTGTCCCAGTACTCAGGGTCATTATAGTACTTTTCTAACAAGTATGATGACTTGTGGCAATAGAAAAAACATAGAGTGTGACAGAGAGAAGTACGGATGTAGGAATGTGTATGTACATGTGTATGGATTCATTCCAAAATGTGTACAGACAGGGGAATGAGTAAATGCACTCCCATTCATCATGGTGTGGACATAAAAAAGATGCCAAACAACTTGCCAACATAAACAAACATGTTTAAATTGAACAGTGAGGAATTCACAAGATTGTTCTTGTGCACATTGGCTATGGCAACTTACCGTGAGCATATCATGGCACTTGTAGTCCACCGACCCCTCATCCTCTTTGACATAGAACTTGCGGAAGAAGTTGAAGGCAAGCACAGTGTAGATATAGACAATAATACTCAACAACATCACTGTTAAAACCAGCTGTAACACATAGAAAAGCATCATATTAACAAGTTAACAAAATGGACTACCCCACCTAAAAACAATTTCAACCCTTATCTTGCTGTTCACGACAACCCCTATCTTTGCAAACAGTGTAGATCCAGATCAGATGGCTTCTGAAGAAGCCATCTGATCAGGATTTACACTGCTTGACATTCAGTTTATGAATTTGTAGCAATAGATTACATCAAGTAATTTGATTGGTTGATAGACAGAAATGGGTGTGGCTTAAATGAATATTCAGCAAGATAAGGGTTAATAGAGAAAACTTGAGTTTATGGGGATATACATTTTTTTTTTCTGCTCTAAGACTTAGGTCGTAAGTATTCATTAGAACTGCCTCAAAGAAGTGGTACTAGTGAGCACCCATAACTTATGTTTGTGGTATAAATATAAGAAATATAAAATTGTCATCAGAAAACAGCCATTTTCAAGATATAAAAGAATATAAGAATCTTATATGGGTATGAGGGGTGGATAGAAAAAATCCGTCCCAAGGGTCACTGTCCGGCATCACGAGGCTTGCCGAGTGATGCCAGACAGTGATCCCGAGGGACGGATTTTTTTATCCACCACTCACATCCATATATGATTCTTTTTCTTGTCTACCTTCCATTTCTAAGCGTGGAATTTCAATGCTGCAGTCACTTCGGTTACCAATGTCCGCCATATTGTGTTGACACTGCAGGAATGTAAAGTGACGTCACGGATCGTGCATGACGTCAACATTAACGACGGCGCACACAAGGTCGTAATCAACCAGTGCATTTATCAAACACGCGATTACATTCGATTTGGGGTCGGAACACAAGGGACAGAACATAAATTTCTATCCCAGGGTAAAATCGCGGATTTCCTTGTCTGGTGTGCAAGAATACTCTATATCACACAGGTGTGTTATCATAATGAAACATACAGGACTTCACATTCGAGGTCATTTCAGGATCTACACTGTTTTTCATTCAGTTGGCGAATTTAAATGAATAATTATTAAAGTAATCTGATTGGTTGATGGTCAGAAATGGGTGGGACAAAACTGATTTATTAATTTCATATGTAATGAATGATCATATTATTTGTATATTCTATTCTAGGATACAAGACAACAATGGTTCTTAATATGCATTTAACTCTCAATTATAAAGCACATTACACTGCCATGGATATAATGTGCTGTAACTTTGCAGTATTACACAACATTATAAACTTTCCTCTAGATACTCCCTGTACATAGTGGTCAAAAGCTGTTTTAATGGAGATAATTCCTGAAATAGAGAGCTGCCAGAGTTACTACTCTTGGTCAAAACAAGTAAACATTAGTCCTCTTGCTTTCATTCTTTAGACGAGTTCTGGAGGGCTGAGGTCCTGTGTCTGATCCTGGAAAGCTCAGTGTTTTGGGAGAATTCAATATCAGTGTTTTGGGAGATTGGCTGCCAAGTGTGGAAGAAATGTAATCTATATAGCTAGCTAATACACAACTTTTTATAACATTACTTTTGCGGACTTAAGCAGAAGCTGTGTTCATTGAACAATCTTGCCAAATCTGAACAAAAATATATTGATTATATAGAAAAATGACCATTTATGTTTATTTTTCTATATAATCTATATATTTTAGGATCCATCTTTAAACTAGAACTGTCAGAGGATCTGACTATAGCCCCGCTATAGCCCTGTCAGAGGAGAAAGACTCATGAATTAAAGGTAAAGACTTGTGAGAGGGTTAAATCCCTAACAAGGTACCTACGCCTTGTCTAAGTTAAAAAATAAGTTTTGGATAATGAAAAAAGCATATGCACATCTTTAGACCTATATGAAAACACCTGTTAAGTTTCAAAAGGATTGACCTAGAACTGTAAGTGGAGTTGCGATCACAAGGTAGCTACTCCCTATACATTTTAACATTAGTAGATCTCAAAAATTGTCTAAGTTAAAAAAGGTGAAATAAGAGAAAAAAAATATTTAAGGATAATGAAAAAAGAATATGCACATCTTCAGACCTATATGAAAACACCTATAAAGTTTCAAAAGGATTGACCTAGAACTGTAAGAGGAGTTGCGGTAACAAGGTAGCTACTCCCTATACATTTTAACATTAGTAGATCTCAAAAATTGTCTAAGTTAAAAAAGGTGAAATGAGTGAAAAAAATTATTCAAGGATAATGAAAAAAGAATATGCACATCTTCAGACCTATATGAAAACACCTGTAAAGTTTCAAAAGGATTGACCTAGAACTGTAAGAGGAGTTGCGGTAACAAGGTAGCTACTCCCTATACATTTTAACATTAGTAGATCTCAAAAATTGTCTAAGTTAAAAAAGGTGAAATAAGTGAAAAAAATTATTTAAGGATAATGAAAAAAGAATATGCACATCTTCAGACCTATATGAAAACACCTGTAAAGTTTCAAAAGGATTGACCTAGAACTGTAAGAGAAGTTGCGGTAACAAGGTAGCTACTCCCTATACATTTTAACATTAGTAGATCTCAAAAATTGTCTAAGTTAAAAAAGGTGAAATAAGTGAAAAAAATTATTTAAGGATAATGAAAAAAGAATATGCACATCTTCAGACCTATATGAAAACACCTGTAAAGTTTCAAAAGGATTGACCTAGAACTGTAAGAGGAGTTGCGGTAACAAGGTGCCCACTATCAAATATTACAGACAGACAGAGAGAAGGACAGACAGACAGACGGAATTCCGGACAAGATTACAGACAGACGGAATTCCGGACAAGCCAAATCCAATATAGCCCCCACTTTTTCAAAGCGGGGCTATAATCATGTTATTGCAACAATCAATGCTAGAGGATTATGCATACTGACCTGTTTTCCGTTATGTGTAACAGACTGTAGGATGGTTCTCAGCGTGTTGAAGGATACTGCTATGTCAAGTAAATGAGCAGCGAAGAAGAAATAGTTGTAGTTACCAAGACAAGAGAAGCTGAAATACCAGGCTATGTACAGGAAAGACTGAAAAATAAAAACAAAGCAGTATGACATGTATTCTATATTCGAAGCCATCTAGTTAACTTTTATTATTATGAAGTACTGCTCAAGTCTAATTCTGGGCAAAGATGTTTTGGTTTTGCTTTCTTATGTTCTTTAGATTTCAACTCCTCTTATCTCAAACTACTGTTTTTTCAAACCAAGAATTTAAGTCATTTGGTATTTTAGAAGACAAGAATCCATTTTATAATTAGGTGGTGACAGGTTATTTTTGGAAATCTATTTGGAAAAAAAAAGGCTGAACTTTTTTCACACACTCATCACGAAAACACGCCTATATAATTCTGACCCCTCAAACCTCACATTTATATAGTAAAACTGGAGTTTACAGGGGTAAACCTTATTTTTCTTATTTCTGCTCTAAAATATAGATTGTAAGTACTCATTAGAACCGCCTTGATGAGGCAGTTCTAACGAGTACCCACATTCTATATTTTGAGCATAAATAAGAAAAATATCACAATTTTTCATCTTAAAATTTTGATTTTTAGGCAGTTAAGTTAATAATGCATTTGTATAGGCGCGTTTCATAATGGAAGTTCCTTAGCAGATGCCAGAGTATCTGAGTTTGCACTGACTGTCAGTGTCCTGTTTTCGGGTTTCCTGTATAAAACAGATTATTTTGAGAGGATTTTGGTTTTACAGCCATCTAAATATTTTCAAGATCATTCTACTTATTTTGAGCCAATTGTTACTTAAAAATAGCCAAAGACTGGTGCACCTGGAGAAAAAAAACTTGAACTTCAGTTGCAGGGGGCTTGAACCCCCAGCTGTGACAGACCTAATGACTAAGACGCATGAACATGAAAACCCTAGCCTGGCTCGCTGGGTATGGGTTGAAGAATTCTAACCAAGAAAACATACTCCTCCTTGACTATTTTTCTGCACATATTAACTCCCTAATACATTCTGGAAACTCATAACTGATCAGCCATATCAGAGAGAAACTAAGGCGAGATACCTTAAATTAAAAGGTAAAACGTTCTTATATACTGACCAAATATCAGTTAGATGATGGCCAGTCTAACAACAACTCCTACCTTTGCATACAGTGTTGATCAAGATCAGACAGCTTCTGATCAGGATCTACACTGTTTGTAATGTAGTTTGTTAACTTCATGAATACATCATATCAAGTAATTTGACTGGTTTATAGTAGGATATAATTTGACTGGTTTATAGTATAAAAATGGGTGTGGTTAAATTAATTTATTCAGCAGGATAAAGTTTAATAAGGAGACTATTAGATTATCCAGACAAATTCTGCATAGGCATATAAATGTAATGATTATGAAATCCTTTCTGAATAAGATGGTTACGAGTAATCATCAGGGCCTAGTTGTTCAAAGCCTCGTTAGCTTAACGAGCTTGTAAGTGGTCAAATCATTAACCATTCTAGCAAGTACAATATCTAAAGTTTTGTTATTTTTGCTGAAAAAAAAATGTGAGCAGCTTTTGCATTGCAAAAGCTGCTCACATTTTTTCAGCAAAAAATATTAGTATTTTCACTATACTGAATAATCAAAGGTTTAACAATTCATTAGCTAACGATGTTGTTAGTTTTGAACAACTGGCCCCAGAACTGCAAACATAGGCAGGTAACTTTTAGGACTGAAGATACATACGGTAGAGCAAAACCTTTTTATACAAATAACCCTTTTGAAACAGACATTTCACACAATGACAAAATTCATTACAATGCCAATTGCTTAGCTCAAGACGTGTGGGGTTAATGAAGATATTCAGGAATAGTGTACAATAAAATTCCTATATATAGACCACATTTGGGACTGTTCAAAAGTGGTCTTGCAGACCACTTTTGAACAGTTCCAAAGGTGGTCTCTTATTAGGAGACACTGGGTGTAGGAAACACGAAGCAAGAATAGCTGAAACCTTCTCAATAAGCTTTTAAAAGCAGACTTACTGGTAGTCTTAATTTTAGGTGGTAATAATAGCGAAATTTTACCAAGAAACAAAAGTTGGTCTCTTATTTGGAGACACAGAGTGTAGAATAAAAAGCTAAAAGAAAGAATAACTGAAACCTTCTCAATAAGCTTTAAAAAGAAGATTTAGTCTTAATTTTACGTGGTCTTAATAGCAGAATTTTACCAAGAAACATAATTGACATTTCTTGGAAAAACTGATAGAAAAAGGCCTTAAAAAACATATCATACCACACGTTATTGGGATTCTTCATAGCAGCAAATTCTCTATAACATTAACCCATAGTATACAAGTGGACTCTATTATTGCTATAGTTGGACAACTCCATTTGTCATTTAAGGGGTGGTAGGCCTATTTTTTCAATTTTATTCTTTTTTTTGAAAAATCTGTTTGCAAATAGTGCATGCCCTGATCAGATGCTGCGTTCTGGGCATCTGATCTGGGCCTGCACTGTTTGCCAAGGTACTCCTTTAGGGGTTTCCCACATACAATGGTTTAAAGTGTAAGGGAACACAGTGTCCTTTTAACATACAGAAAAAAGGGCTCACAAGTGTTTAACCCTTTTTGTACCAAATGGAATATACCAGGGGTCAATTTCAAAATGTAGGGGTGTCAGGTTGTGTTTTCTTCAAAATTTATTTGGGAAATGGCTTAACTTTTTGCAAATAGTGTAGGCCCTGATCAGATGCCACATTCTGCGGCATCTGATCCAGGCCTGTACTGTTTGCCAAATACCCGTTTGTGGGTTTCTGGTACAAAATGGGTTAAATTATTTTTTTTTATTTCTGCCCCAAAAAGGATAATGGGTACTTTTTAGAACTGCCTCATTGGGGCGGTACTGAAAGGCACCTACAATCTATATGTTAAGAACATAAATCAGGAAAATACTGGGAATGTTTGTCTGAAAGACTGTAACAGCCCACTCAGCCTTTTATATAAAGCCTCGTTTATCATGGGCATGCTATGATCAAATACTTACATTATCAGTAAAGATAACTCCCCACTTCCATATCTGGTACTGTAAGTCAACATTGTGAAAGCTGAAAACAAAATAAAGCATTATGATAACACCCGTGCGACATAGTGCAATTTTTCACATCTCCAAAATGGCTACTTTTCTGATGAAAATCTGTGATATTTTTCTAATTAAACTGCAAACACAGGTTGTGGGTTCTCATTAGAACCGCCTCAAGAGGCAGTTCTACTGAGTACCCACAACCTATGTCGTGTGGGTTCTCATTAGAACTGCCTCATTGAGGCGGTTCTAATGAGTACCCACAACCTATGTCTTGGAGCAGAAATAAGAAAAATAACATATACCCCCTAAACCCCAGTTTTCTCTATATAAAGTGGGGTTTAGGGGGATGTTCATTTCACAGACTTGTTCACGTGATGGTGTACCTGATATTACATTACAATAACAGTTTCATGTGACAATGAACAATCTTTCATTTTTTTTTATCATGTTAACAAGTCTGTGAAATGAACACCCCTGTTAAACCCAACATTATACACATAGAGAAAAATGGGGTTTATGGGGATATATATTATTTTGCTAATTTCTGCTCCAAGACATAGGTTGTGGGTCCTCATTAGAACTGCCTCAATGAGGCAGTTCTAAGGAGCACCCACAACCTATGTTTGGAGTAAAAATAAGAAGAATATCACAAATTTTAATCGGAAAAGTAGCCATTTTGAAGAAATAAAAGAATTCATTTTGCCACATGGGTGTGTTATTGTAATGTAAACAGTCATTTTCATTATGATATTTGTGATATTCTTCTTATCTGCACTCCAAACATTGGCTGTGGGTTCTCGTTAAAACTGCCTCATCGTTGAGGTGGTTCTAATGAGTACCCACAACCTATATATGTCGTATGAAGGAATAAGGAAGATATTATAAACCTCCATGTACCAAAGTTCTCTTCATATAAAGTGAAGTTTAAAGGGGTGTTCATTTCATAGACTTGTTAAGGTGATGATATTTTTGCATAAAAGTTGGCATACAAATTTTCTACATATATCCTTGATCAAAACACTCCCATAAAACAGCCACTGTATGCCTTATGGTTTAGTCAGAAAAAAAAAAAAAAAAATCTTTTCTTGCATTTTTGTGGCTTAACAGCCCTGCCAGAATAGGCATGATCAGTCATCACAAAGTATCAATAGTTTTTATATGCAAAAAAAAAATGACTTTACAGTGATGACTAGCTATGTCTTATCGTAGAAATCATTATGTCCATACATATGACTGGCATGCTATCCATGACAATCCAATGCTATCCATGACAATGCTGTTATTTTTTTCTATTCTGATTTTACAGTGTTTTCAAGATTATTTCACTTCTATCAAGCTGACTGTTATATCAAAAATGGGCAAAAACTGAAGTATCTGGAGAAAAACCACCTGATCTTGGAATATCATGTGGCCGATTAACCCTTAAATTCCTGTACATGTACTTTAAAGCAAGCAGTGCAGACCCAGATCAGATGCCAAATTCTGTGCCATCTGATCTGGTCTACACCTTTTGCCAATGAACCCACTCAGTGTGTAACAGATAATCCTCTTTATGCTACTATATGTACGATAATAGCACAGCTATAAATGGTACCTAGATAAGGTACTAACCTTACTCATCACAAAAACACACCTATATAACTTTGACCCCCTTGAACCCCACTTTTATATAGTAAAACTGGGGTTTATAGGGGTATACATTATTTTTCTTATTTCTGCTCTAAAATATAGACTGTGGCAGTCCTAATGTGTACCCACAATCTATATTTTGAGCAGAAATAAGAAAAATATCACAATTTTCCATCTTAAAATTTTCATTTTTTCGGTAGTAAAGTTTACAATGTATTTGTGTAG
Source organism: Lucinisca nassula (assembly GCA_963580285.1). NCBI lineage: Eukaryota > Metazoa > Mollusca > Bivalvia > Lucinida > Lucinidae > Lucinisca > Lucinisca nassula. Next base: position 156,664,126 of record OY757012.1, on the reverse strand, counting down.
GCGTGTTTTCTTTATCTGTACTTGCAAGGGTCAGTGATAGTCATGTGGACATTGTCAATATAACTTGGCTTGTACATATAACTGAGATGACTGATAAAGTTAACAATCAACCCAATAATCCTATTTAATAAAAATTTAAAAGAACCAAACATGATCTTACACTCATGGTCATTTCATCTGAAATTCCTGAAACCCACAGTCAGCGCATGTTCTCAGTTATATACAAAATGACCAATTAAGTATCATTATGATAACACACCCGTGTGACGTAGTACATTCTTTCAAATCTCAAATTGTTATTTTTGGTTGAAAATTTGTAATATTTTTGTTATTTATACGCCAAACATACATTGTTGGTGCTCGTTAGAACTTCCTCATTTAGGTGGTTCTTAAGAGTATGCACAAACTATGTCTTGGAGCAGAAATAAGAAAAAAAATATGTTTACCCCTATAAACTGCAGTTTTCTCTGTATAAAATGGAGTTTAAGGGGCTGTTCATCCCATGAACTTGTTAACAAGATGGATTCCATAATTCAAATACAACTTACAATCTAAAGATCCCAGTAGGCTCCTGTTTATCAATGGAGATAGAATCTCCCTTCTCCATACCCAGTAGATTACTGATTGCTTCATATTCATATTGCTCTGCATAACGGTTTCGAACCTAGAAAATTAAAATGGAAAAACTGAGTTACTAAAGCTCCCTTCAATTCTTAGCCAATTTTATACTACTGTATTTGTCATAATACTACTAATAGGCCGCTGCCCATCGGGGGGGTTGAAGAAATAGATTGGGCTGCATGAACTTTCCAGGCAGAGCTGAAACCGACCGCACAAGAGTACTGGTAAACCGCTTAGAGGGTCTAAGCCTGCCCAGGCAAAGTGGTGCAAGTCGGACCGTCCCTACATATAAACCCTTCTTGTTTGTTTGGGCAGCAGGGCTTGAGAAGTCATTTTATGTTGCGTAAAAGTCCCACAAAATTGGAAGCAATGTCTCCAAAATGACCTAAATAGTGTTGACAGAGATGTAAAAGCTCGATTCAAACAAACAAAGCAAATGTTCTAATGCGAGCACACAAATACTTTTTCCAAGTATATCTGACATCATTTCAGTTTGTTTGTTTGATTTGAAGTTTAACGTCCCCGTCAACACTGTAAAGGTCATTTTGGAGACGTTGCTTCCAATTTTGTGGGACTTTTACCCGACATTGAGATGGAATGACATCTCAAGCCCTGTCGCCCAATGAAACCAATAGGGTTTATTAGCATGGACGGTCCGCCTCGCACTGCGGTTCCTGGACAGGCTTAGATCCTCTAAGCTGTTTACCAGTACTAGTGTGCGGGCCGGATTCAGCTCTGCGTGGACATCATTTCAGGGCACAAAGATTTTACAGTCTGTTGAGGTTGAGATAGTGCTAAAAGATCACACTAACAAACAAAATCTAGATTCAATCAACTTTCTTCAAGTGTGTTAATTGATGTGCTCTCATTTCTTTAACCCTTCTCTTGCTGAATATTCAGTTTAGCAACATCCATTTCTGACTTTGAACCAATCAGATCACTTGATGTAATTTATTCCTACAAATTCATTAACTGAATGTTAAACAGGGTAGATCCTGATCAGATGGCTTCTTCAGAAGCCATCTGATCTGGATCTACACTGTTTCCAAAGATAGGGATTGTCCTGAACAGCAAGTTAAGAGTAGTCCCTTTGATATGAAAAGAATATTGTTTCACTTTAGGTGCATACGATTTTTCTTTTATACTGAAAATACTTTTCCTTTCACATGTGAAACGTGTAAACTGAGTACTAAACCTGATTGATTTGGTTTTTAAAGTAACCAAGCACTAGAAGCAAATTGGGGCTACCCCAATTGGGAATTGGCAGTGATTCAATATTCGCATAAAAAAGGTTTAACACCTAAGGATATCCATAATGATATGGTAGCAACACTAGGGAAAGATGCCACTTCATATGCTACAGTGAAAAGGTGGGTGGCGGAATTTAAGCATGGAAGAAAGAGCCTTGAAGATGAATCCCATCCTGGAAAGCCTGTCAATGTTGCAACGCCAGAAATGGTCAATAAAGTCCATTATAGTGTAATAACTGACAGACGAGTCACAGAAAGATATATAGCCAGCAGAGTTGGCATTCCACAGGAAAGAATACATTCGGACAGAGGATCTTGCAATGAGAAAGCTTTCGGCCTAATTGGTACCAAGACTTCCGAAGTTGATCAGAAGCACACCAGGTGCACATTATCACATGTTAATCTTAACCTTTTTGAGGAAGATCCTGCCAATTTTCTTCAGAGATTTGTAATTATGCATGAAACATGGGTCCATCATTTTACCCCAGAGGCCAAGCAACAATGGAAACACACCAATGTCCCCCCCCCCCCCCCCCCGGCTAAAGAAGGCAAAGAAGACCGCTCCATCAGCTGGGAAGGTTATGCCCTCGTATCCATTCACCTTAAAACATATCATAATGATCCTCCTAAGTATTGGGACAGGCAGGCCTAAGCAAACAGTGCAGACCCAGGGCAGTCTGACCAGGATCTACACTGTTTGCTATTCCGTCTGCACCTTTTGGACTCCTTGCTGGATCATGAAACAAATTTGTTAAAATTTTAGAACTACATAAAGTCCTCAAGGTGTCAGAATTTTTAGGATTTTTATGGTAGCTTGGTTTATAACTTTGACATGTTATTGCTTACATCCTCAAGTTTCTGGTGTAGACTCTTTCATCTCTGAATTCTGACTCATTCATTCTTGTAAATAGGGGTTTAGTTAAAATCATTAACACAATGGCAAACAGTGTAGATCCTGATGAGATGGCTCATTATGAGCCATCTCATCAGAATCTACACTGTTTGCACTGGTAAATGTACCAGTCTACAAGGTTGAAAAGGTTTAGATAATGGCTAGAAAGGGCAAGCAGTTGTAGTAGCGGCGGACCATCCATGCTTATAAACCCTGTTGGTTTCATTGGGCGACAGAGCTTGAGCTGTCATTTCATCTCAATGCCAAGTCCCACAAAATTGGAAGACCTTTACAGTGTTGATGTGGACATTAAACCTCAAATCAAACAAACAACCAAGTTGTAGTAGCCAAGAAAGCAAAATTTAATTATTCTTTTAAGAAGCCTTCTACAAGAAGGAAAACAATTACTTCAAGGACTATATGGTCATTCTTGCAGAAGAAATTCAATTATAGCATGTTAATTTACGGTACCTTTTTCTTGACAAATTTATCCCAGTAGCTGTCTGGGAATGAGCTGGTACTCAATACAAGTTTGTCCCACTGTGACTTGAGGTCATCGGTAGGTTGCTCTGCTATCCAAAGCCCATCAAACTCCAACTTACGAGCTATCTCCTTCTCCCGTTTGAAGATTACCAATGGTACCTAACAACAGACAGTGTAACTTTCAACAACTTATACATGGATGACTCATCTTTTGAACTCGCTCTTCAGTGCCTAGAGAATTCTCCCAATAGCTCCACATATCAATACATATATATATATACATACATGTGTGTGGATATTTTATGGAGATTTTCCTGATTTAACTTTAAAAGCTATGTTGTGTGTACTCATTAGAACCACCTCATTGAGGTGGTTCTAATGAGTACACACAATACATCTTTAATTTACAGATCCCCCTTATTCCTCAAACCTAACCAAACCTCAGTAGTTCAAACTACCCCTTATCTCAAACAAATTTCCATAATCCCAAAGGTATTTGAATTATTTAAGTTCAACTGTAAAAGAAAAGCTATGTACAGGTGACCCTTGTCAA